>CM060351.1:184440469-186898323 GCA_030545235.1 Helianthus tuberosus | reverse complement strand
TTTATTTTTGTTTTTATTTTCCTTTCTCAATTTTCAGTATTGTCACTTATAACCCCTCAATTTTTAAAAACTGTGTAATGAAATTTTACGTGCTTATTTTTATATACGTGTTGGTATACATTCTAGTTAATTTATGTTTCAACGTAATTTTCCTTTAAAATGAGTCATGTCAAATATAAAACGTTTTATTTCTTATTTTTAAGTACGTTTTGAAATAAATTTTGTTCAAAAACAAGTTACGTCAAATATACTGCGTTGTATTAGGCGATGAAAATTCGAGTTACTATATGTTTCGACATCGTCGCAACCAGTGGCGGAAATAGAACATTAACTTAGGGGTATCCCAAAAAAAGGTTCACCGTGCAATCATACAATATTAAAAAAAAGACAATAAATAAATAAAGTAAAACAAATACCTAATAGATTTGTCATCTTCTTTTTTTCATAGCTTGAAATCGTTCCATCACATCGTCGTCTTTTACTTCATGTAAAAAATCCTTTTCGACCGCACAAACCATAGCATTGTTCAAAAATTATGGGCCCATTCGATTGCGTAAATCCATCTTGACAAGCTTCAATTTCGAAAAACATCTTTCAATGGTTGCGGTTGCAATCGGTAAAAGCAAAACAAGCTTCACTACCCGATAAACTGAAGGACAAGAACTATGCTTTCTCGTTTCAGCCATAACACGCACAAGATTACTTATTCCCTTCAAGTTTGTAAAATTATCATCATCGCTTATGGTGTGACGAAATGACTCAATATCACCCAAAAGAGTCCCTATTTCTTGTGTAGTAAAATCATCCGGGTACATCTTAGCAAACGCTAATATCTTTGATGGGTCTAACTTAGAAAAACCGTTACAAGGATTTAAACCCGACATATTTTTTATCAAACTAGTTGTTACCTCACTAAATCGATTTCCTAATTCTTGAATTTGCATGTCCAAAACCTCATTAAAAATGTCAACTTCAAAATGATGTCGATTTCTAATGACATTCTTTTGGTTTCTTAGATTACCATAACTTTCCATCATGTCCAACATTGTAATGTTGTATTTTTTTACAAAAGAAAGTCATTTTTTCCAACATCGGCTCAAACCCATTTTGTCTTAAAGCATTTAATGCTTTTTTGTACCATTTATCAAGTTGGCTGCTTCTAATAAATCTTTGCCTTTTTGTTAAAGGTGCTTTGAAAGAGCATTTGTGCAGCCTAATATATCTCCCATCAAATGCATATAAAAAACAAACTCGAGTTTTTTTAAAATACAATAGAATACCTTTTGCATTTGTTCATTGTTGACTGCAATCTCCATTTTCTTTAACATATTGAAGTACGGTAACAACTTCTGGAAACAATCTAAGCAAACTGATGATGGTTCTATGATGTGAACCCTATCGTGTATCACCGGCTAGTGCTAGGGAAACCTCCTGGTTTAATCCTTTACCCGTTTTAATTTCACCTTAAAGTATTTCTTTTGTGACAACTGCCACTTTCTGGTAATTTTCGTACATTTAAATCAATCATTCAAGTTACACAATTATCAGTATTGAATGTCCGAACTGCATGATTACATGACATACACTTAGAATACTCATGGAATACATATTTATGATGCACATGATTCATTTTTATTGATTACATTTGAAACAATTTAAACAATGCGTCGAAACAACTAGAATAGCACCTAGTAAACTAGTGTGCTGACAAAAACGCAGGATTCGCAGAAACCATCTAAATGACATCTTTAGGACTCGGAAGAAAGTCCAACATCTAATATACATTAAACCCTAACTACGAATGCAAGGGTTTGGTCTAATACTTTCCCGATGTCCGATAACACTAAAAACTGCCGAAAAGCACTAAAAGCGACAATTTCAACACTTTTCCGCAGGAATTCTGCAGAATTCAGCAATTTAATATTTTTGCAACATGTAAAAGTAGTGTTTAACATAGAATTCATATGAGGATACCTTCGGGTACCATCCGAACCATAACCACATCAATGCACACAACTTACACAAGCTTAGCGTTCAAATAACGACTAACAGAAACAACGCCAAACGAATATCCGAACGATATCGGATCTTTTTTAGTGACCATCTAATACTATTTGGATCATGTTGGTCTAGTATGATCACCTAAACACCTTGAAACATCTTGAAAAATTGTAAACCTTAAACACTTAAACATACTAATATTTTTACCACATTTTATCAAGTTTAAAACCCTTAACACTTTGAAACAAATACAAGACCCTTTCCCCCATGTTATGAACGTTTTTAAGGGGTCCCACACCCTTAATTTTGTGTTAAAAATGTCACACCCACAAAATCCACATGTGGAGTATCACCGCTTGGAAGCGTGACTAACCAGGATCCAGCCACCAATCATATTGAACAAGCATGTAGGTAATTATAAAAATCCAACCAATACAATTGGTGTCCAAACAAAACATAGTTTAAGTTGCAAGCGGAAGCATAACGATTAAATCCAAAACAAAATATAAGTTCAAATGTTTCAATGTTTAACATGGCACACAGTTGTCCATGTCCCACAACGACTCTTCCCCATGCAAGCTCCAGCTAAGTACCTATTGACCTGCAAAGCATCTAGTAACGAGTCAACAACAATGTTGAGCGAGTTCACAGTTGGGTGTTTGTTTTAAGTTGTTTCAAAAACAGTTTCCTTTAACTGGCATCCCTGCCGTGGGGGTTACCCCATAGTTGAAAACGTGATTTGTTTATCCCATTTACTCTGGCAATCCAGCCGTGGGGGCTACCCCATGTTTAATTATCTGGCTCTTCGGCCGTGGGGGCTACCCCATGTATATACTACTAGACTCGTTACCATATCGACTGTTGACTGTAGTCATGTTTATGTGCCCTGAACTGTCAATGTCTATCATCATTGACGTGCCCAGATCCATTAGTTCACGCCCGTCCTCTGCGGCACGGTGTGAGGCTTGTCAGACCAAAATAGCGCTATCTAACTAATGACCCACTCGCCATTGGCCCAGCGATTAAGTCGATATAAAAAGGAGGGACTTCGTGATAGAGTTTTGGTCTAGTGAAATGTAAACTGTCCATAAGGATGAGGAATTATATTCCTGAACCCGTACTGTCCTGCCCAAGAAAGGACGAGGAATCCATATTCCTTAACCCATTCCCAACCCCTGGGAATCCCATGCTTTGTAGAAAGTGTGAACTCACCTTAGGTTAGCTCGGCAGATAAACGAAAGGTCAATCGAGCTGCTAGAGGTCAACCACGTCCTAACATGGTTACCATACAAGTCAGGTCTAGGTTCAAGTAGTGCACGTATGTTTACACAGAACTAACAGGTTACTAGCACGTAACGATCATGGCATATCCAAAGAACACGTTAAACAATAACTGTTTAGCATACACCAGAAGACCAAACATAACTCGGCCCAACATGTTGTGCGATCAGCACAACCTTGTGTGACTCACAGCATGTTGTGCGATCCAACATAAGCCCGGCCCAATAACATAAGTAATCCAATAGCATACGCGGCCCAAACAATAAACGGATAATCTAGCTTGTGCGATCCATACATCTTGTGCGACTCGGATCATCTTGTGCGACTCGTATTTGGGCTTTGAGGCCCAACAGTAATAGAAATGTTCAATGAATGTGTGTGGCCCAAGCCTTGTGCGATCAGCACTATCTTGTGCGATCCACAAGGTCTTGTGCGATCATGCAAAAGTTGTGTTGTACGCTGTGTTTAATCAGTTGCACTCTATGGCTTGTGCGATTGTGTTGTGCGACCAGTCTTGTGCGATCAGATCAGATTCTATGTGATCTGATCTTGTGCGACTGAAGAGAAACTTGTGTGATTTGTTTCAACATCCGAAAATTATGCCATTTAGTTAAATTGTTTCCATTATGATTCAGTCAACAGTCAAATCGTTACATATTGATTTTACAACTCGATTCTAACAGTTACCATACTTGTAATTAACAATCAACACAATTAACAATTTCTAACCATCCATTAATCGATCAAAACAAGGTTTAATCAGTTGATTCATAAGAACCCTAATCCGTTCAAGCATGAACAAAACACAAGCAAAAATCCTTACACTTAGACATATTAACAGGAATCACGATTTCGATCTCTAGCATGCATACTTACATAATCAATTCATCAGACTATCCATATATATTCGTCCAACATGCAATCGGTTCTAGGTCAAAATCATATATTTAAACAGGTTTAGATTAATCCTAGAGAGACATCAAACAATTACTCATCATCTAATCATACACAACATTAATAACAATAAACACTAACCGGATTAGAGGATAAACAAAAGTTGATCCGAACAAGAAAGCTTCAAGGGATGAGACTTCGGCTATGAAGGTTGCCGTCGAACAAGAGAGAGAGAAGTAGAGAACTAGGGTTTTGTGTGTGTGTTAGGTTTTGCAAGTTATGAGGAACAAAACTCCCTAAAGGATCAATGTATGTGTATAAGAGGAGTGGGCCGAACCCAGCCTTGGGCTGCCCTTGGATCGGATGCAAAGAGTGTAGCCCGAATGGGCTTGTGCGATCGGGTGAGTGTTGTGCGTTTGGGGCTCGTATAATATTATCGTATTATATACATTCATTCTTTACACAATAAACAAATATCAAACATAACATTCCATGAATACCTCATATACGTAATCACATATTGTTCAAACAAGTAACATCGAAGTACAAAGAAGGTTCTAAAATACGAGTTGTCACATTATCCCCAAGTTGAAAGAAATTTCATCCCGAAATTTGGTACGTACTCAGTGAGGAAGCTAGTTAAGTTGCATGGTTTTCCTGGTTTTTCTGGGGTGTCACATCCTTCCCCCGTTGATCTGGAATTTCGTCCCGAAATTCCGTAGTAGCTTCAGCCTCAGTAGTGGTTGTACTGTTTGCAAATAGTTGGGGATACTTTTGTTTCATTTGATCTTCGCGTTCCCAGGTGAACTCTGGGCCACGACGTGAGTTCCAACGAACTCGAGCGAGAGGTATTCTAGTACGCTTGAGGACCTTAACATCCCGGTCCGTGATTTCAACTGGTTCCTCGACGAATCGCAACTGATCGTCGATAGTGAGCTCCTTCAAAGGAACTATGAGGGTCTCATCTTACAGACATTTCTTCAGATTCGACACGTGGAAAACGTTGTGAACTGCACTGAGTTCTGCTGGTAGGTTCAGTTTGTAGGCCACCCTGCCTACTTTCTCTATGATGTCGAATGGTCCAACGTATCGTGGGTTAAGTTTGCCTCGTTTGCCAAAACGAACCACACCCTTCCAGGGTGAAACTTTGAGTAGCACTCGATCCCCAACCTGGAACTCGAGTGGTTTCCTGCGCTTATTAGCGTATGCTTTCTGACGGTCGCGAGCTGCCGCCATGCGTTGTCGGATCCGAGAAATCCTTTCTGGTGTCTCTACCACAAGTTATGGGCCAGTGATCTGACTATCCCCCACCTCTGCCCAACAAAGAGGTGATCAACATTTACGCCCGTACAATGCCTCAAATGGAGCAGCTTGAATGCTAGTGTGGTAGCTGTTATTATACGAAAATTCCACTAGTGGCAGATGCTTTTCCCAGCCATTGCCAAAGTCAATCACACATGCCCTAAGCATGTCTTCAAGGGTCTGGATGGTGCGTTCAGACTGCCCATCCGTTTGCGGGTGATAAACTGTGCTCATATCCAAACGTGAGCCAAAGGACTTGTGCATTGCTTTCCACAGTTCAGAAGTAAAACGTGCATCACGATCAGAGATAATAGAGGTGGGCACCCCATGCCTCGAGACAACTTCCTTAAGATATACGTCTGCTAGAGTGGAGAACTTATCCGTTTCCTTGATAGCCAAGAAGTGTGCAGACTTTGTGAGTTGATCCATGATCACCCAAATAGTATCTTTCCCCCGTTGGGATCTAGGCAGGCCAGTAACAAAATCCATGGAAATTTGCTCCCATTTCCATTGTGGTATCTCTGGTTGTTGGAGTAGGCCTGATGGTTTCTGGTTTCAATGCTTCTATCTGAGCATCTCGTATCTGGGAAAGAAGACTTGACTGGATGGTAAGTTGTAACGCTCGCACGCGTTTAGGTGTCGTATCCTTTCGACTGAGGGCGTCAGCCACAATATTGGCTTTGCCCGGATGGTATCTGATCGAGCATTCGTAATCATTCAGTAAGTCGACCCATCGACGTTGTCGCATGTTCAACTCCTTCTGTTTGAAGATATGCTCGAGACTCCTGTGATCGGTGTAAATGGCGCACTTGGTACCGTATAGGTAATGTCTCCATATCTTAAGTGCAAAAACAACAGCTCCCAGCTCTAGATCATGCGTAGTGTAGTTCCTTTCATGAACTTTAAGTTGGCGTGAGGCGTACGCAATGACTTTATCCCGTTGCATCAATACACAACCAAGACCCTGAATTGATGCATCGCAGTAAACCACAAAGTCTTCTATGCCCTCTGGCAATGAATGAAAGAATGGGTGCGCTGCAAAGTCTGTCCTTTAGGTGCTGAAATGCTGATTCTTGTGCATTACCCCATCGATAAGTAACACCCTTCTGCGTTAGTGAGGTGAGAGGTTGTGCAATCTTGGAAAAATCCTTAATGAACCTCCTGTAGTAACCTGCCAAACCCAAGAATTGGCGAATTTCCGTTGGTGTACGAGGTGCAGGCCAGTTCTTAATCGAGTCTACCTTAGATGGATCAACATGAATCCCATCCTTGTTCACTACGTGGCCTAGGAAATGAACTTCGCGAAGCCAGAAGTCGCATTTCGAGAACTTTGCATAAATTTGTTCTGTTCGAAGGAGTTCCAAAATAAGTCGTAGATGCTGCTCGTGTTCTTCCTGACTCTTGGAATAGATCAGGATGTCGTCGATGAAAACTATAACGAACTTATCTAGGTAAGGCTTGCACACTCAATTCATCAAGTCCATGAAGACCACAGGTGCGTTTGTCAGCCCAAAAGGCATGACCAAAAACTCGTAGTGTCCATAACGAGTTCTAAAGGCTGTTTTGGAGACGTCCTCTTCTCGGACTCTCAGCTGGTGATATCCCGATCTCAAATCAATCTTTGAATAGAAGCTCGACCCTTGCAGCTGGTCGAATAGGTCATCAATGCGTGGAAGAGGATAGCGATTCTTCACTGTCACCTTGTTGAGTTCACGGTAGTCGATGCACATTCTGAAGGTACCGTCTTTCTTCTTCACAAATAAAACTGGAGCTCCCCAGGGCGAAGAGCTAGGACGAATAAAACCCTTATCCAAGATTTCTTGTAGTTGCGTAGACAGCTCTTCTAGTTCTGATGGAGCTAGAGGATAGGGCGCTCGAGCTATGGGCGCTGCTCTAGGAGCTAGCTCGATTTGAAACTCCACTTGGCGATGAGGCGGAAGACCAGGTAGTTCCTCAGGAAATACCTCAGGATAGTCGCGTACAATCGGAAAATCTTCTATCTTCTTCTCTTTCTTCGAGGTGTCAGTAACGAGAGCCAAAATTGCAGTGTGGCCCTTTCGCAAACACTTCTGGTCCTTAAGGAAAGAGATGATGCTCTCAACAGCACCCCTCTTGTCGCCACGAATCATGAGAGGTTCATCACCTGAGCGAGGAATACGGACAATCTTCTCGTTGCAAAGAATCTCTGCTCGGTGTTGGGATAACTAATCCATCCCAATGACAACATCGAAACTACCCAGAACGATAGGAATGAGGTCGATAGAGAAGGTGTGCCCAGTAAGAACAAGATTACCACCCTTGACTACGTGTGTGGCCTCTAAACTCTTACCATTAGCTAGCTCTACAGTGTGCTTGGTGTTCAAAAGTGTTGGGGTACGCTTAAGCATTTGACTAACTTTTAAGGACACGTAGCTAGTATCGGCACCCGAATCAAATAAAACTGTAACATAAAAGTCATCGAGAAGGAACTTACCCGTCACAACATTGGGATCATTCCTTGCTTCACCTTGGCCAATCACAAAAACACGACCCCTGGCACCATTGCCGTTGTTACCCCCGTTTTTTCCATTCCCCTGATTGTTATTATTGTTGTTGTTGTTCTGGTTCCGGTTCAGTTGGGGACAATCTCTCTTGAAGTGGCCTTCAGCTCCACACTGAAAGCACCCTTTGTTGATGCCTTGCTGTTGCTGCTGCTGGCGTTGATTCTGTGGGGCTTGTTGTTGCTGACGATTCTAGTTTGCGGGGTATAAACTCGTGCAATCTTTCGCAGCGTGGCCTGGCTTGTTGCACCGATGACAGATACTCCTGGTGCATGGCCCGCTGTGGTGTAGGTTACAGCGATTGCATTTGGGGTGAACTCCCCTGTACCCTCCTTGACCTTGACTACCAGATGATTGCTGACTAGGGCTCTTGTAGTTGTCAGTCCTTCTCTGCTGAGACTGAGATTGAACAGAAGTCGAACCCTTGCTTGAAGTTCCATCCCATTTTCGCTTGTTGTCGTTGGGAGTATCAGAAGTAGTTGTAGCACTAATGCGCTTTGGTAACCTGTTCTGCTCCACCGCCTGATCAGTGAGACGATGAGCCAATTGAATAACTTGCTGGATGGTGGCGAGGTTAGCTGAAGTCACATGACTTTGAATCTCTGGTACTAAACCCTTAAGATATAGTTCGACACGCTTAATGGGAGGGTCCACCATAGTAGGACACAAGATGGCTAGCTCATTCGATCTTTTTGTGTACGCTTCAATCTCTGACCCCTTCATCTTGAGGTTGAAGAACTCTACCTCCAGTTTGTGAATGTCATCACGATTGCAGTACTCTTCCTTAATCATTTCCTTAAAATTGTTCCATGGGGTGGCATTAGCAGCAACCAACCCCAGCATTTGGACTTGAGCGTTCCACCACGTGAGCGCTATACCCTCGAGAGTACCAGTAGCATACTTCACCCTACGAGCCTCAGGTCATTCACACATCTCGAAAACAGATTCGAGTTTCTCAAACCAGTGGAGGAGGCCTACAGCTCCTTCAGTGCCGCTGAAAGTGGTAGGTCGGCAGTCCATAAAAGTTTTGAAGGTGCACACAGGTGGCTGAGCATGCTGACCTGTCGTGGGTGTAAGAAGGGAAAAGATTAAGCACAAGTGTTGGTTTACGAGAGTAGGACCTAAAGATCCTAGAGTGAGTTTAGACTGCAGGGTATACCTCCTGCTTGTGCGGCTGCAAGTGCCGCAGCAACTTGTTGGTTAATCAGAGCCGTCAACTGGGCTTGAGTCATGCTAACGTGTCCCGCCATGATCTTCATATCAAGGGAAACATGAGTGATAATGGTTCGTGAAAGTGCGATGACAGAAGAGAGTAAGCACACATGTGTTTTCAAACTATAGTTGCTACGTTTATCTAAGCATACCATGAGCATAGTTCTATGTAATCTAGCAAGTAGGCAATAAAACATAAACCATATCACCTAGAATGTCGAGCCTTGCACGTGGAGCGAAGCGTCGTTGTGGATCGTCGAGCACTGTTCAGGTTATAGTCTGGTTTTAACAAAAACGTTTTCCCTTATTAAAACCAAGTTCACTATAACCAATGGCTCTGATACCAATCTGTCACACCCCCAAAATCCACATGCGGAGTATCACCGCTTGGAGGCGTGACTGACCAGGATCCAGCCACCAATCATATTGAATAAGCAAGTAGGTAATTATAAAAATCCAACCAATACAATTGGTGTCCAAACAAAACATAGTTTAAGTTGCATGCGGACGCATAACGATTAAATCCAAAACAAAATATAAGTTCAAATGTTTCAATGTTTAACATGGCACACAGTTGTCCATGTCCTACAACGACTCTTCCCCATGCAAGCTCCAGCTAAGTACCTATTGACCTGCAAAGCATGTAGTAACGAGTCAACAACAATGTTGAGCGAGTTCACAGTTGGGTGTTTGTTTTAAGTTGTTTCAAAAACAGTTTCCTTTAACTGGCATCCCTGCCGTGGGAGTTTCCCCATAGTTGAAAACGTGATTTGTTTATCCCATTTACTCTGGCAATCCAGCCGTGAGGGCTACCCCATGTTTAATTATCTGGCTCTTCGGCCGTGGGGGCTACCCCATGTATATACTACTAGACTCGTTACCATATCGACTGCTGACTGTAGTCATGTTTATGTGCCCTGAACTGTCAATGTCTATCATCATTGACGTGCCCTGATCCATTAGTTCACGCCCGTTCTCTGCGGCACGGTGTGAGGCTTGTCAGACCTAAATATCGCTATCTAACTAATGACCCGCTCGCCATTGGCCCGACGATTAAGTCGATATAAAAAGGAGGGACTTCGCGATAGAGTTTTGGTCTAGTGAAATGTAAACAGTCCATAAGGACGAGGAATTATATTCCTGAACCCGTACTGTCCTACCCAAGAAAGGACGAGGAATCCATATTCTTTAACCCATTCCCAACCGCTGGGAATCCCATGCTTTGTAGAAAGTGTGAACTCACCTTAGGTTAGCTCGGCAGATAAACGAAAGGTCAATCGAGCTGCTAGAGGTCAACCACGTCCTAACATGGTTACCATACAAGTCAGGTCTAGGTTCAAGTAGTGCTCGTATGTTTACACAGAACTAACAGGTTACTAGCACGTAACGATCATGGCATATCCAAAGAACACGTTAAAAAATAACTGTTTAGCATACACCAGAAGCCCAAACATAACTCAGCCCAACATGTTGTGCGATCAGCACAACCTTGTGCGACTCACAGCATGTTGTGCGATCCAACATAAGCCCGGCCCAATAACATAAGTAATCCAATAGCATACGCGGCCCAAACAATTAACGGATAATCTAGCTTGTGCGATCCATACATCTTGTGCGACTCGGATCATCTTGTGCGACTCGTATTTGGGCTTTGAGGCCCAACAGTAATAGAAATGTTCAATGAATGTGTGTGGCCCAAGCCTTGTGCGATCATGCAAAAGCTGTGTTGTACGCTGTGTTTAATCAGTTGCACTCTATGGCTTGTGCGACTGTGTTGTGCGACCAGTCTTGTGCGATCAGATCAGATTCTATGTGATCTGATCTTGTGCGACTGAAGAGAAACTTGTGTGATTTGTTTCAACATCCGAAAATTATGCCATTTAGTTAAATTGTTTCCATTATGATTCAGTCAACAGCCAAACCATTACATATTGATTTTACAACTCGATTCTAACAGTTACCATACTTGTAATTAACAATCAACACAATTAACAATTTGTAACCATCCATTAATCGATCAAAACAAGGTTTAATCAGTTGATTCATAAGAACCCTAATCCGTTCAAGCATGAACAAAACACAAGCAAAAATCCTTACACTTAGACATATTAACAGGAATCACGATTTCGATCTCTAGCATGCATACTTACATAATCAATTCATCAGACTATCCATATATATTCGTCCAACATGCAATCGGTTCTAGGTC
This sequence comes from Helianthus tuberosus, assembly GCA_030545235.1. Taxonomy (NCBI): domain Eukaryota; kingdom Viridiplantae; phylum Streptophyta; class Magnoliopsida; order Asterales; family Asteraceae; genus Helianthus; species Helianthus tuberosus. The sequence continues at coordinate 186,886,884 of CM060351.1, read as the reverse complement.
AAAATCATATATTTAAACAGGTTTAGATTAATCCTAGAGAGACATCAAACAATTACTCATCATCTAATCATACACAACATTAATAACAATAAACACTAACCGGATTAGAGGATAAACAAAAGTTGATCCGAACAAGAAAGCTTCAAGGGATGAGACTTCGGCTATGAAGGTTGCCGTCGAACAAGAGAGAGAGAAGTAGAGAACTAGGGTTTTGTGTGTGTGTTATGTTTTGCAAGTTATGAGGAACAAAACTCCCTAAAGGATCAATGTATGCGTATAAGAGGAGTGGGCCAAACCCAGCCTTGGGCTGCCCTTGGATCGGATGCAAAGAGTGTAGCCCGAATGGGCTTGTGCGATCGGGTGAGTGTTGTGCGTTTGGTGCTCGTATAATATTATCGTATTATATACATTCATTCTTTACACAATAAACACATACCAAACATAACATTCAATGAATACCTCATATACGTAATCACATATTGTTCAAACAAGTAACATCGAAGTACAAAGAAGGTTCTAAAATACGAGTTGTCACAAAAAATATCTAGATATTTTGATTATTGCAAGTGGATAAAATTGGTGGATGATTATAACACTTAATCTCACAAATTACTAGCATTTTACTACCACTTTTCACCTTACTTTACACACACATAAGAATACTCTCAATCATCATCTTTTCACCAAGAACACCATCTAAAAACCCATTTCATTTTATCATCTCTTTGATGATCAACATGGAGTTTAATGGAGCATAAGATGATCTAAAGCATTTACAAGTTAAAGGAAGCTTTTTCATCCATTCAAGCGTCTTATACCATCAAGATCATCATCTTAATTTGTTCTTTATCATCCTATAAATCATCCCTAGCCACAAGTGCTAGAAGTGAGCTTCTAAATCTCTTAGTTTCATATTTATTTATGTTTATGATTGTTAAAATTTCATGTTATAACTAAATAAGTATACATAATAATATGAAAATACAAAGAAGCAAAATAATAATCATGATATATATGTTTGTTTATGTGGTGATTTGAGACTTATTACTTACATATTTGATCTTGTCATGATGAATATCATAAGAATAACTTGTTAGATGATGTTTAAAAACATGATCTAACAAGTATACATGTTTATGTTAAAAGGGTTTTTGTTAAACATAAAGGTTAAATGGATGATCATATTCTTTGGTGTTGTTAAAGTATTTAGTGTTTTTCATCAAAAACAATACTTCTACAAAATTATGAAAACAAACATACAAGATGGGATTTTCATAAAAGTGGTTAAAACTAGAAGTAAAGCATGGATTTGAACTAATTAACATGTGTAATGATCATACCCAAAACCCTACATGATTTGATTTCATCTTGATAAGTTTATGTTATAAAATCTAATATGTTTTTATTAAAGATGTTATGAGTAAATTGATGGTGAATTTGAAAAGAAAATGATATGTTTACTAAACATGGCTAAGTGCTTAATACAAAGTTTATATGGCCAAATTTTCTTAAAATTCATATGTTAACAAAACTATAATTTTTGGCTAAATCTTTACAAGATTAAAAAGATTGTTAAAGTATGGTTTTTGATAAAAGCAAAGTTAGATGGATATATATTTTCGAGAAAATATATATTTGGTCATTTAACAACTTATGTGCAATATGTGATGCTTGGTGTATTAGTTATATGTAACAAAACTAGGAACTTGAATTCAATATAACAAATACACATAAGATACATTATAATCAAAGTCTTACAAGACTACATATAAATACGCCTTAAAAACGAGTTACAGACGATCCGAATGATCGGACACAAATTATGGTCAAATCGGACGACGGAAGAAACCATAAACATATCGCCAATCCGAGGAGGTACTACGACCCTTAGGCGATCTTTCGACGCGAATACATATAAATCACCGACAACAATATCCGAATATTTTGAACTTATAAAAATTATTATGTTAATTTATACTTAGTGATTTTTATAAAAATTACTAGATATGTACAAATGGGTATATTTTACAAATGGGCTTAATTTACAAATGTGTATATTTTACAAATGGGCTTAATTTACAAATGGGCTTAATTTACAAGTGGGCTTATATTACAAATGGGCCTATATTTCACAAATGGGCTTATATTACAAATGGGCCTACATTTCACAAATAGGCTTATACTTACTAATGGGCTTATCTTCCTAAATGGGCTTAACATAAATACATGGGCTAAGCCCAATATCAAAACTCATGGGCTAAGCCCAATACCAAACATATGGGCCAAGGCCCAATAACATTATGCTCAATACTATTTAGGCCCAATAACATAAATTCTTGGGCTAGACCCAATAACATTAAGACATGGGCTCGGCCCAATGACATGAAAACATGAGCTCGGCCCAATGACATAATTGGTAAAAATACAAGTATACAATTGATTCATACAAGATACGAAATCAAGAGGACTAGATCCGATGATACAACTTACAAGATACAAGATTACATATATATATATATATAACAGTTTAACAATTCGTACATCTAATACAAAGTTCAACGAATAACAAAGACTTGTACACGAGTTATTACAAAGACCGAAGTGTCTAACAAACATGGAACGTTTGTAGGTCGTGATACAATTCAAGACAATGCAAGTGAGGTTACAATTACATACAGTTACGGATGCAATTCTGTGAGTTCATGTCCCCTTTTCATCTTAAATACTTTTCAAGCTTTACAACTATCGGGGAAAATACATGTACAATAGTGTGATAAGTCAAGGAATGAAACACCTTAGATCATGTGCGAAATTAGGGCCATAACTAAAGCACCATTAATCCAGTTTGGACCAAGGAACAAAGGGTTAGATCTAATGGGTTTTGGCGAGTCCCACTCATGGCCATTCATTTGCCTAGGAGTGCATTTGTGTCCCTACGACAGGTGTCGATACAATTAAAATCGTCTAGGGTTGGATTGTTTCCTATTTTCGTCACACATATTAATGTCCTTGCAAAACATTAATGATCACGATTTCATTGACGCTTTTCATACTACATTTGATACAAATACAAATACAAATACATCTCACATTTACAGATACATCTTATATCCAGTTTGGATACAATTACAATTGAGACAAATATATATTACATACTATTTTGATACAGATACATCTTATACAGCTAAACTGCATGAACTCGCTCAACTTTTGTTGATGTTTTCAAACTTACATGTATTTCAGGGAATTAGTGGACCAATGCAAAGATTTCAGTTCGAGGAAAACAAGTATCAATACTCCATGCCAACTATTGAAGGGTTTGCCTGTTATATACAGCCTCTTTGCGGTGATATAGTGGTCAAAGCCTTGACATTTTTAGACTTACATTTGATGAATGAAACAATGACAACTTATTTTCATTTGATAGTTTGTAAACAATGTACTTAACTTATGTTGCGATCTTTTGAACAATTATGACAATGACATTGGAGCATGTTTTATTCATTTAGTATGTTTACTTATATCGTTATGCAATGAGAACCGAACATATCACACATCGCGCTTCCGCTACGAGCGGGTGTGACATCTTTTTCTACTCTCGCATTTTTTTCCTCCCTTAACATATGTTTTCGTTTGCAAGAAGCTGAAACCATAGAGACAACTAGTTTGGGCTAACATATAACATTATAACTGGGCTTTAATAACAATTGGTTGGGCTTATTATATACAATCTTTATTATTGAATGTTTACTCTTCATAACTAGGCTATAATAAACTGATTTGGGCTTATTAATTACAACTACAATTTGGGCTTACAATTTTTTAGGAGTGTTCTCGTAGTTGTTTAGGTGTGTCATTTGTATAAAAATCGAAAAAAAAATTACTGCCGGTACAAAGTTGAGCCCTAGCCCATGCTACGGCTAATTACTCTCCAGGTCCGCCCCTGGCCGCAACACGTCGTACCAGTGGCGGAACTAGAACATTAACTCAGGGGTATCAGAATTTTTTTTACCATGCAATCATACAATATTAAAAAAAACAACAATAAATAAATAAAGTAAAAAATTCTTTTCAACTGCACAAACCGTAGCATTGTTAAAAAATTCCGGGCCGATTCGATTGCGGACATCCGTCTTGACAAGCTTCAATTTGGAAAAAAATTTTAGTTATTTGGGCTATTATTTGGTTATTTGGGCTAATCTAATGTGCTATTATTTAGTTTTTTAGGCTTATTATTTGGGTTTGTATCATCATCACCAACTGGGCTTATTATTGGTTTGTAAAAAAATTTTTGAGGGGTGTGCTCGTAGTTGTTTAGAGTTGTCCTTAGTATAAAAGTCGAAAAAAAAATTACACTACCGGAAAAAAGTTGAGCCGTAACCCGTGCTACGCCTGAACCTTCTTTAGGTCCGCCCCTGCGTCGTACAATTCTTTAACTTAAAAAGACATTATTTTCTTACGTGCTTATCTTATGTACGTGTCTGTATAAATTCAAGTTGGTTTACATTTATACGTAAATTTCTTTCACAAATAAGTCGGGTCAAATATAACACGTGTTCATGCGTATTTTTATATACGTCTTCAGTTGGTATACATGCTGACATAATTTTTTTCAGAAACGAGTCGTGTTAAACTTAATACATTTTCATTAAACGATATAAATGCGAGTTACTTTATATTACATTTTTATTAGACGATATAAATGCGAGTTACTTTACATTCCGACTTTGCTGCAACAATTGAGAAATTTACTTGTTTTATACATAAAAATATGAAGTAAAATAAAGGCCCAAAGATAGTCACACCCAAAAATGTGTTTTTTGTCCTATGTGCACATACTGCAGTGTCGAGCTGTGGCCAAAGCGCGACGTTTTGGTCCGGTCAACCAGACAAAGACTGACGGGTGTCTGACGGGTCTGTTGACCGGACCAAAACGCCGAGCTTTGGCCGCGTTAACCAGACAAAAGACTGACACCCAGTCAGTCTTTTGTCTGGTTGACAAGACCAAAACGCGGCCAAAGCTCGGCGTTTTGGTCCGGTCAACAGATACGTCAGACACCCGTCAGTCTTTGTCTGGTTGACCGGACCAAAATGCCGCGCTTTGGCCACAGCTCGACACTGCAGGGTGTGCATATAAGACAAAAAACACATTTTTGGTGTGCCGATAGGCAAATGGATGTGTGAATAGGTACACCCAAAATAAAACCATGAAAAAATCGCTTTCATTATCATTTCTTGTTGGATAAAAAATTAGCAGAGAACTTATGTCCACGGGTCTAAAGTATTTTATAAGTGAAAACACGACAACTGGTAGTAGTTCCCAGCTGCGGCGTTCGGCGGGAAATTATTTGTTTAAGCGCCACCTTTGAAACCAGAGTGGGACCCACCAAACTTCGAATACTTGCCCACGAACACACATAATAATAGTTTATAGCTTAAGGGTGAAGGGAGTGGGGCGGCAAACCCCTCGGCAAAGGAGTTTGGTCATCGCCAACACCGCCGCCATCACATTATTACCGAGCGGCAAACTCCTTCAGCGGCATGTGGTCACCGAACGGCAAATGAGGGGGACAAGATTGAATGCATGTGTTTGTGTGTATTAATTTATTAATATATAATTTAAAAAAAAAAAGTTTGCCACTTTCAAGTATCTACACCACTGCCAACATTTTTCACCAAAGTTTAAACTCTTCACACTTGCTGACATGGCACACTCTGATTGGTCCATTTTAAAGTTTTCCACTTTCACCTGTTTAACCACTCCCTTCACCCTAATAATACACCCTTTAAAAATGCATTTTGGAAAAGCAAAATGAGATTACATCATAGCATTTTTATAAGCTAGAAAGGGGATTTACAACTCTAATTATTGAACTAGGTTTATAAAAAAAAAAAAAAAAATTGGACCAGTGACGGACCAATGGAGTATGATCGTGCCACCAGCAGAATCATCCGATCATATCCATATCCACTAGACGATAATGTCTATACACCAATTCAGAGGAAAATCCAATAAACCTGGATAGAATCTCCTTGTGAGAATCGAAAGACAGACGTAATGGTCCCTAAGGCTTATCTCACTCCAAAGTTGCCATTAAACTATAATGTAATGGGCTATAAAAAAACTTAAATCACTTTAATGTTATATATATTTAGAAGAAAATGTGCTTTTATAGAGTAATTCACGAAGCTAGTTGTTTTTAAAAGATGGTTAATATTCACACACTTTTTGTATCTATCTCTCTATACATACATACATATATATATATATATATATATAGGGAGAGATAAAGTGTAAAACGTCGTAGGAATAAAATTTTGTGATGTGGAAATAATGAGAGCATGAGAAAGTTAAAAAGCAAAGCATGAGAGTTTTATAGAGAAACAAAGTATGAGAAAATTTTATGGAGAGAAACAATCTTAATCAATATATATAGCTTTAACACTCGTTATAATAAAATGACAAAATATATGTTAAGCAAATTCAGGATATGGTACTACCTATACAATTGCTTAAGACATAGCTCAAACACGATTATTCGCAATTATTTGTATGAATATAAACTAGATGAAAGTTCAATAACTATTTCTATTGCAGTAATCATTAAGGCGAATAAGGTTTATCTCAACTGACATTAGAGAGAAAGGGGAAGATTTGGGATTCAAGGCCATTGGTGTCAAGTTTGAATCTGATCTCAATTGGATTTACCACAATGGGCTATCGGGTGTGCAACAGGTTTTAACAGGAACTGGAGAAAGTGGGCCTGAGCTACCCAGCTCTGCTGCGATCACGGACATATGAGGTCGTCTTTTTTCCATTGGATTACCTTGGATAGTTAGCCTTTTATTTTTTGGTCGTTCAAAAAAAAAAAGTAATCATTAATAACATAGAAAGTTAGTTCATCGTTCGTTTATGTACATATATACATATATATGTGTGTGTGGGGGTTGGGTTCATTTCAGAACTCTAAATAATGAGAGTGTAAGGGACACTCCTCTAAGTGGGCAGTGACCTCTCTTACCCACAGCCAATCAGCACGCGCCACGTCAACTCCCCACTTAACTCCCCCCACACCCTCAATTTGATGGCGGCACTCCTCTCTTGGGGGACTTGCTTTTTTTTTATTTGTTGTAATTATGCATGTATTATAAATTAAACAAATATTAATAAAAATTAAATAAAATTTAAGAAAAGACATTTCATTAAATTAAAAATAAAAATTACATTCAAACTAGAAAAATAAAAAAACAAACTACTCGTCGTCGGAATTCGCTTCAAGGTGAGGTAGATCTAAACGTCTGAGATGCTCAAGGAGATCGTGTTTTAGTCTCCAATGCGTTTCTTCGTCAATGAGCTCGCTAAAAGCCGTGTCTAGTAGCTCCGCTTGTTGGATGAGATTTTGGAAGAAAATTAAACTACTATCGTTTGACGATGAATCTTCATCGTCGGGAAAGTCGGGCAGGAGAGAAAAAACGGGAACTCGGAATCCATTTTTTTTAAAGATTGGGTAAAAAATTAGATGAGTTGAAGGGTTTAGGAGAGTAATGTAGTGGGAGTTGTTTTGGGTTTGAAAAATAAAAAGATTGAAGTGGGTTAGTATTTATAGGGTTTAGGAGAATTTTTTTTTAATATATAAGGGCTATATAGCCGTTTTAATATAAAAAAACGGTCAAAAATTACAAATCTCAATCGGTGAACACAACCCGCTCCCCACACCCCGATTTGGGTCACCGAGGGGATGGCGGCGGTGTTCCCGAGCGGGGTTCACACTCACCGCCCCCCTCCCCGAGGGCGCCCCGTTCACCCTTATAGAACTTTTAGAACTCTTAATAAACAATCATCATCATCATCATCACCATACTCAGTAAACCCCACCAATAGAAAAGCTAAGGTAGGGTCTGAGGAGGGTAAGATGTAAACAACTTTACCTCTAACTCGTAGGTATAGAGAGGCTGCTTCCAGTGAGACCCCCGATTCGATAGTACATGAGGCACATAACACTTAGCAATCGGGATAAAGACTGATTGTTGTTTGTAGCCCATTGTCTTTCAGCTATCAACGCCGCCACATAATGCATGATTAACCCTAATAAACAATCATTTTATTTATATATTTTTATGTTTCAGACACTTTTATCATTTATTATATGTATTTTTATGATTCCATACATATTAAGAATAGGTTACGTACATCTCTATCTCTGTCTCTATCTCTATCTCTATACCTATAAATAAAAATAAAAGACTGTTGTCACTTTTTAGCTATATGTTTTCCCGTGTCATTTTCGTAACAATTCTCACTGAAAATTAGATTGATATATTAGTTTAAAACTTTTACTAATCTTTTTTTTTTTTTTTTTTGAAGGGTGACTTTCTATGTACGTGACTCAGTGTCACCGGGTTCTTGTCAAAGACAATCCCCCGTCAGCTCCGCCCTCCGGACGCGATGTTCGATTGGGCCCCGGCCGTCTCGTAAGCTGACCTTCGCCCGGAAACCATACTGCCCCCACACGGGTAAAACCGCTGGGGTAACAGCTGGGTGAAAACCGGGTTGCCCTCCGGATTGAACCATGCCTCGGTAGGAACGATCCATCATTGGGACGTCCTCCCCCCGAATTGCCGCAGCCGGGTTTCGAACTTGTGACCTCCCAAAGGAAGACACAAGCCCAACCATATGGGACCAACTGGGCTGGGGAGAGGATTTTTCAATGACTAGAGTATTTTTTTCAAATTCATTAATATAATTTAATAGCTTCACTAATATAAGAGATCACCAAATTAGTTTTTAAATTTTATCCAAAAAGTTTGAAATCAAAATTTACATGTTTAACATCATATTAAATACCATCAATAAAAATCAAAATATTTTGTATTTTCTACCGATTATTTTGTTTTATCTTTTAAACCTTTAGTTATTTATGTAAACAACTTTTTTTTGTATTTGTTGTCCATGAGCTTCTATTCTCCATATGACAAATTTATGTTTTAGAAAGAGCTTCCATTAAGGTTATAATCTTTATTATAAGAATAACTGACTTCTTCTTGATGAAACTATGATTGACATTCTTCGGTATTATCAGTATAACAGACTTCAAATTATTCATTATAAAATGATTTTATTTAGCTATGAAAGTTGGTTTTAACTTGGGAAAGTCAAAGTATCATTTGAGGTGGTGATTCTTTGTGTCTACTAATAATCTTCATTTTTGTTCTAGATATGTTTCATTCAACTATGAATGTTGGTATTTTGACTTTCGAATGTCAACCTTTTATTTAAGGTCATATGTGTTTACAAAAATCTTGATTTTCTAAAAGAACTCTAAAATAATATAATTAAAAATGATACATTATTTCTTGTTTTATTAAGACAACCAGATTTATACATGGCTAACTATATGTAACACTATCCAGAGTTTAAAGTAGAGACAAACAAAAATTACCGTTCTTAGATAAGATGGTAGAGTTACCAATTAAAAATCAAATACTTTATATAAAGAATTATTTGGAGATATGCGAACCATAAACGTAACTTTTCATTATTATATATAATACGTAATTTCAATTTAATAAATATATATAGCCATGAATTATATATTTTATATTGTTCAACCTCTGTAGTACAAAATTATATTTAGAGAGTTATGAATTATTTTGACGTGTTTAGTTTATAAGTATTGATTCTAATTGCAATTTTGTATTTTCTTTAGAGAGTTATGAATTACTTTGATATGTTTAGTTAATAAGTATTACTTCTAATTACAATTTTGTATTTTTATTCATTGTTTTATGTAGTTTCACCTAAAAACTCTATTTACAAAATATATTATTCAACTCGTGTATCATACGGGTAACTAGTCTAGTATGTGTAATAACAAAAAATATTGTTGTTGGTAATTTGGTTTCAGATAGGTATTACCGATGACGAGATCCTTAACGACGTATTTTATTATTTTACTTTTATATCTTTTCTGATTTTTTAATTGTTAACAACAATCAAAAGCATGTCAAACGTTATTACAAACATATTTAAAGTTGTGCCTTACGGTTTTTCATTTATTGAAATTTATCCATAACATCATCAAGAGAGACGTTCCTAAGCAAGTCTTTCTCAATACGTATAAAACTACCACTTAATTTTTCTTTGCCAATACAATTACAAAGTCGGTCTTCACGTGCTTCAATGCTAAAAAAACATCTTTCAACGGTTGCAGTTGCTACAACCGACGGATAATATGAGAACAACCTTCAATAAACAATACACCAATGTAAACGATAGGAAAATCTTTGTTGAAATCATTAACTTTACAAGACTTGATAAACCATCTAAGTTGGCAAATTATGTATCCTTTTTCACAAGATCAATGTAGGCCACGAGTTGAATCGGAAGCCTTCTTTTATCAGTTTCATCAAAATCATATGGATACATCTTGGCTAGTCTTGGTATTTTTGGAATTTCAAACCCACCAAAATTAGCACATGAACTCAAACAACTCATGCAAACAAGTATGTATGATTTTGCCTCGTTAAAATGGTTCCCAAACTGTAGGTCCCAATCCTATGGATCTTGACAGAATCGTCTATCTAACCTAGAGTGTGGAATCCCCAAGATCAGATTATTACAGAAAATAGTAGAAAACAGAATTCACAAATTAAACAGGCTTCTATTGATTATCCAAACTTGTAGTTTTACAATCAATTCAAGACTCACACAACCTCACAACCACTCTCTGTGATCTTGTCTCAAACCCTAATTCATTTTCCTCTCGCTCTCTCTATGTTTTCTCTCTCTAGAATTCTCTTAGTGTTTCAAACCCTAATCACAAAACATGTTTATATACCACATGTCTGTGAGCTAGGCTTCCAACTAGGCTAGGCCATTTTCCAAGCCCATTACAACAATTAACTCACTAACCAATAATGCTAAGCCCATTACAAAATATCCAGAGACTAAATAAACAAACTATTAAGTTGTTGTCACAGAATATGCACCAACAGACTCCCCCTTCACAATAACTTCATAGTGTAACTTTTTCTTCAAACATCTTGCAGTCTTTTGGTCTTTGGATAGCTTCAACTACACACAGTTTCTGACATCAACAGACTCCCCCTTAGCTGATGCTTCCAATCTCCAAAACTTTCATTTCTTTGTAGATCAAGGAACTAGCAATATTTGGTTATACATGTATCTTCAAATTCTTCATATCACTCTGTAATGTAGTAGAAGGATCCTACCATGCATCTTCACACATTCTTCACTTCACTCTCAATCTGCACTTTACTTGAATTCTACACTTCATTTTGATGACTGCATCAATCTGTTTAGAAACACAAGCAAGTATCTCGAAAAACCATTAGTGTTTTTTACATTAAAGATAAACCAATATTTTATCTTATCATGCAAAAACAACAACTAGTCAATTCAAAATGGAAGTCTTTTAAAAGGATTTTTTTTTTCTTTTTTTAAATAAAATAAATAAACAAAACTCAAAACTATTTACAATACTTCTTTTTGTGAGAATCATGTGCAAGAAGATAATATCAGCAAAATCAAACTGTTTCACACAAGCAGTTATTTTTTTTTTTTTTTTGTGAAAAGCGGTTCAATACGATTACCAGTATTGTTTGTCCACTTAAGCAAAGCACATGAACATTTCAAGTACCTTTACCTTGTGATATAATTAAGGTGATATTGTACTGATGTAGTAGTGTGTCCCACTTCAGGACATATCCCTACGATCAAGGTATACACAAAGTTTCATTGTAGTAGGTGAGTATACCGAATTCATCCTTTTTGTTTTACAACGTTAGATAATTGGTGATCGGGTCAGTACTTCCCTACAACAAAGAGACCAAAATCTAACGAGGGTAAGACAAATACCAAATTTTGGTACGTTTTATGCATTTTGTACATTTGAATGACTCTCTAGGAGAGCTTCTTCATTTTCTTGGTTTTTGGCATTTTTAGCTCTTTTAAGATATCCTGGTTGTGCCTAGGTTAGCATATATCTGGATGCAGTAGAAGGACAACCCTGATATCCCCGGATGAAATAACAACATAAAGACCCAAAACCTCAGATTTTGGCAATCTATCAACGCAAGATTTAAGGTCATTAAACCATGATGTGTTCCCCACTCATACTCAGTTCGTTAAGTTTATATCACATTGGTAAGTTGATTATTTCATGTTTTTTGCCTACTGGTACATCATATGATGAAGCTGCTATCACACTTAAGCAATTTAATTTCAATTTCAGTGTGACAGTCTAGCTTGCTGATATACTATCATTTCTTCTTTTTCACACCATGAAATCTCTTTTTTTCAATTTTTTCATTTTTGAGTAAATTACAAGTTTTGTCCTTTATGTTTGTACCAAATTGCAGGCGGTGTCCTTTGCCTTTAAATTTGACAAGTTTTGTCCTTAACGTTTCAAATTCCTGCACGTTATGTCCTTTGACCCTAACTCAGTTAGATTTTTTGGTTAAATTTGTTCATGTGCCTTGCACATGAGGGCATTCTTATCATTTCACCTTCACAGGGGCTATTTTGTAAAGAACTTTTATTAAGGGTCTATTTGTAAAAAACTGAAAAATAAAAAAACAATTATAATTTATATCTCTTTGCGTGCTCTCTCTCTCTCTCTCCCTCAACAAAACTGAAAATAAACAACCTGATCTGTCATGGGTTTCTTTGTAAATCTGAAAAATGGTAGTTTGACTAAAATCAATTTTGCAAATACAAATCCACCATCATCCCTCTCGGTTCCAACGAACTCTGTGAAAAAAAAATTATAAGTCAAAAGTTAAAAAGTAAATTCCAAAAACTTTAGACCCATTATCAATCCATGACCCAATTTATTAAAAACTTTGATTTTCTAAATCATCATAGTCAATAGGTGTTGTCGGAAAAATCCAAATGTAGCCAGAAACATAATAGATCTGGCCAACCTATTTTGCATCCCTTTCATGGTTGTATGTCCAGATCCATAAGAGATCTGGTTTTTGTTGAAGTACTGGTCATGTGCCTTGCTATTTTGTAAATCTGGTCGAATCGCTGAAGTTTGACACCCAAGTAAAACACTAATCTGAAGACTCGTCCGGTACAATTTCAGTTTGCTGGAATTCAAGACCTAGCCGGAGAACATCATACATCATCGATATAACGCGAAACGTAAGCTCTAATCTATGTCTTCCTGTTCGTCTTTATCATAGAATCAAAACCCCTATCTTTATTTCTGTGAACGACCTTTATGAGGAATGAATTGGAAGGTTAAAAGGGGGTTAGGGTTCGTATTGTTTGAAGAAGAGGTATGAAATAAGTGTAGAAATTGAATCTTTTTCACTACCTAACTTTTAATTTGCTTGAAATTTCTAAAGAAAACAAAAAAGAATTGAACTTTATGCAAGAAATGACGGATCCATGTAGTGGGAAGTTTCAAATCAGTTTATAAAAAGAGTTGTAGCGGCGCTGGGTGGTTGTGGATGGTGGCTAGGGGCGGCGATGGTTGAAGGGTGGTTGTGGGAGGTGGGTGGGTGACGAGTGGCTTCAGGTGATGAGGTGGTGGGTTAAGCCGATGGTGGTGGTGGGTTGTAGAGAGAGAGAGAGAAGTTTCAGTAAGATAAGAGAGAGTTTATATTATTATTTTTAAGCTTGTTACAAAATGGTCCTTGAAATAAATTCTTTTACAAAATATCCCTTAAAAGGTGAAATGACAAGAATGCCATCATGTGCAAGGCACATGACAATACTTAACAAAAAAAATCTAACTGAGTTTGGTTTAAAGGACGTAACGTGCAGGATTTTGAAACCTTAAGGATAAAACTCGTCAAATTTAAAGGCAAAGGACACCGCCTGCAATTTGATACAAACATAAAGGACAAAACTTGTAATTTACTCTTCATTTTTTTATGTTTTTCATTTTTCAATGTTTTTGGATTTTAAAATTTTTAACTTACTAACTTACTCCCCCTAAATTCACGCACTAACTAAACTCTTTTTGGCTTAGGGAAATTTCTCCCCCTAAATTTTTTTTATGGAGTAAGTTTTTAAAAACACAAATTTAAACACAAACAGACTCCCACTTTAACCTGACAATAAGTTTGTCAATGTTAAAGTTTAGAATAATCATAACAATCACTGTAGTAAATAGTTTGTTACCAATTTTAACCTACTATTCACCTCGAATGCTTTACAGGAATAACCACTGTTGAACATATCAAACAGTCCTTCTAGGTCATCCTGCACATTCTCAACAACTCAGTTAGACTTGAGAACCCAAACCTTACCGATTTTGGGTCGACCATAAACATCCACGTAAGATGCTTCTATCCAATATCCATCACACCTTACAGGTGTCTTGGATATCTTCCCTGTTGTTGAACAAGATTTATAATTTTCACTAGATCTTTGATTGCGAGAGTTCCAACAAACTCTCGGATTTACCGACTTTGAAAATCATTATCTCGAAACCTTCTTCGCCCATTCTCATAACTTGATCTTTGGAAAAAAAATTGGATTTTGTTGAATATTTGAGTTACCAAAACTCCTATATCCATTTCTTTGTTGAAAATTTCGATTACCAGAAGTTTGGTATCGATTTTGATATCCAAAATTTCTATTTTGAGACTGATTTGATTGACCACTAACATGATTTGTTTTTCTAGAATTGCTTCTTGGTCTATCAAATCTTCCCGATGTTGAAGGTTTAGGTTGAAATCTAGGTTGATTTGTCTGTCAACTTGATTTTACTTATTATTTGAACCAACCTGATTCCCATCCTTACCCTCATCAACTTTTTGCTTACCTTTCTTTAAAGGACAACAACTCGCCATATGTCCTTTGTTGTGACATTTAAAACATGATCTTTTCTTATAACCTTTCTTTTTATTCGATCCCTTTTTAAATGTTTTGACCTTTTTATCTTCAGTATCCTCATCCACTCTATGAGGTGTACTGTTAGATCCAACAGATTCTTTCAAAGGAACTAGACTATATGGCAAGTCCACAACTATCGGATCCACTACTTCTTGTGCAGTGGGTTCAAAATCAGTTAACTCATTCTCATTTGGTAAAAAAAGAGTAGTCTTGATCCTTAGAAGGTGAAGCTTTACTAAACCCCACTCCTGTTTTATCATTACTCTTTTTCAGCCCTTTTTGAATTTGAGTTCTAACTAATGAAGATTTTCCAAATTTGTTTAACTTTCCATTAAGTTCAACAATTTGGTCTTGTGCAATGGCCAATTCCCTGCACTTTTCATAAAATTCATTAGTTTTATCCTTTACAGTTTCACGAGCCAAATCAACGATCTGTAACAGTTCATTGACCTTGCTTGTTAAACTGCAGATTTCTTGTTCATTTGAATTGAGTTTATCAACAATTTGGTCTTGTGCAATGGCCAATTCCCTGCACTTTTCAGAAAATTCATTAGTTTTATCCTTTACAGTTTCACGAGCCAAATCAATGATGTGTAACAGTGACTCTTTTAACTTTTCTAATCAGCTAACTGGATTTTGTTTTGCTCTGATAGCCTGTCAACTTTACCTTGTAGTTCAGTGTAATTATGACATGTATGACTTACAGATTCTGATTTTACCTTCCCCTCTGTTGTAAGTTCATTCACACCATTCAAGCACTTTGAAACTTCTGGATTCTTCTTCTCAACATTCTCTTTCTTTTCTTCTATCACAACATCTGCTTCGGCATCTGAAGCACGGGCTCCTACACTCTGTCTTGATGAACTTTGATAACGTTTTTCTAAAGCTTCCCACAGTTCTCTAGACGTCACATACTTATGGAAACTATAACTAATTTCCACTGGTAATGATTTCTTTATCACTGCTAAAGCTCGCTTTTCAGCATCAAACACCCGTTTCTCATATTCATCCATCTTCTCATTCGGAGTCACCCTAAATCTCCCATCAACTTCGTATGTAGGAGCAATGTATCCATAAATCATACAGCTCCACATTCTAGCATCTTCACTTTGGACAAACGTTTCACATTCCTTCTTCCAGACAACATATTGCGAGACTTTTATCAATTGTAGCGGTTTATTCACAGTACCACTTACATTATCCATTTTGACCATGTTTCACATGCAGCTTGAAAGTTTAAATGGATTTTGGTAACCTGAGTTAAAATCCATATCTAACTTCTTTACTGGTCCTTGTCGAGTTTTTACCGTAACCATACCGTAAAAAACGTTCAAAATTTTTCCAAAAACTGTTTTTACCAAATTATACCGTTAGACTCGTCTCAAAATTACGAATCCAATGATATATAATGTCCAAAATCTATTTCGGGAATTCCGAAAATTTTCTTTTTTTTTTCCTAAAAATCAACCGAGTCTAACCGTGCAAACGGTTTGCCAAGATTGTTTACGGGTTGTTTTTTATTTACGAAAACATTAAATACTCTATACGCAGCTAAATACTCCACTTTTTTAAATACTCCACCTTTTTAAATACTTCAACAAATACACTGGTTAGCCAATTATGCTGAAGTTAATTAAGTAAGTGAGTCAAAAACGCAGGTGGATAAATATACTGCTCCGAATTAATTACGCTGGCATGCAAAGTTGCTGATTAAATATGCTGGCTGGTCAAAAACGCTGAGAATTAAATACGTCGGTTAATTACGCTAGCTGATCAGTTCACTATTACGACGACTAGTAAAGTCGCCGATCACCGTGATAATGTCGCTGAGGACAATTACCACAGTTACCAAAGTCTCCTTTGGATTTAAATATGCTGGCCAGTCGGCGTAATTGTTAAATACGTTGGTCAGTCAGCAAATACGCCAGAACAACTTGTTTAGTAAGTCAGTCAACAAATCCGCCGGAAATCACTAAAAATCCAATCTTTTCAAAATTTGAAAAGATTTTATCCAAATTCCCCAAATCTTTTTAACACTTTTCTGCAAAATCAAACAACCAAAATTAGCAAAATTTTGATAAAAAATCTGAAGAACACAACAAAGAACACGAAGAACAAATCTTCAAATCTTCAAGTTTTTCTTCAAAATCTTCAACTTTCATGCAACCAAAAACACTAACACAGCAAAATTAAATACGCATACATATCAAAATAACCCTAAAATTTTCGAAAATCCCAAGAACATCCTCCAAAAAATTTGAAAATCCTTCAACAACTCTCCAAAACCCTAGTTTTCTACAGCAGCTAATTCTGGACCGAGCCAATCAAGAGCCTAATGCACTGATACCAATTTTAGGTCCCTTAATCCTATGGTTCTTGACAGAATCGTCTATCTAACCTAGAGTGCGGAATCCCCTAGATCAGATTATTACAGAAAATAGTAGAAAACAGAATTCACAAATTAAACAGTCTTCTATTGATTATCCAAACCTGTAGTTTTACAATCAATTCAAGACTTACATAACCTCACAACCACTCTCTGTGATCTTGTCTCAAACCCTAATTCGTTTTCCTCTCTCTCTCTCTCTCTCTCTAGAATTTTCTTAGTGTTTCAAACCCTTATCACAAACATGTTTATATACCATATGTTTGTGAACTGGGCTTCCAACTAGGCTAGGCCATTTTCCAAGCCCATTACAACAATTAACTCACTAACCAATAATGCTAAGCCCATTACAAAATATCTAAAGACTAAATAAACAAACTATTAAGTTGTTGTCACAGAATATGCACCAACACAAACTCTTGTATTTGCATATCTAATACCACATTCAAACAATGTTTCAATATCACTTTTCAATTTTATTATGATTCACATAATCAATAATACATTAGAATCCAAATATCTAACCAACTTAAACAAGGTTTCAATTTCAATTTCAAACCTGTAGTATTTGTAGAAGAAGATATAGTTGATAGATAAGAAAGAAGGACCATTAATGTATAATGGTCGCATTTGAATTCTTTGAAGGTAATGGGTGACCTGTTTCGACATTGTTGTTTACTCTTATCTGGATGAGCTGGTTTTTGCTAGCGCTAACCTAAATCAACAATTTCATAATCGAGCAAGATTTGAAGTTAACTCACAATCTTAACACTTTCAGAAAATCAAAATCTAGCTTAAATCAACAATTTCACAATCCAACATGATGTCTAGTTACTGATTCATAGTCCCAGGACGCTCAAAATCAAAATTTATCATAAATCAACAATTTCACAACACAACAAGATGTCAAGTTACTAAATTAATCACAATCCTAACATATTCAAAAATCAAGGTTTAACCCCAAATTCACAAACTAGCAATTTCATAACCCCACAATTTTAAAATCCTAAACACATTCATAAAATGAAATTCAACCTAGATCAAGTACATACTTGAATACAAAATAATGCAGGGGTGTCGTTTTACTCGTTGAAATTAGGTTATGGTGGTGGTGAAATTGCAATCGTGGTGGCTCGATATAACTGGCGGAATAGGGGTTCACGACGTAATTGAGCCGTATAGGTAGTGTTAGTATAAGCTTGTTGGCTCAATCCATATGGCACTATTGGTGTTTCCGGGTGGTGCCGGTGTAACTAATCCTAGTGGGTGAAATATATATATATATATAGGGGAAGGTTCAAATGAAAACCACTAGTTATTGTGAAAACTCGAAAACTAATTAAAAAAGCCAAAAAAACATACCAATTTTTTTTTTTTGCATAATAATTTTCGCAGGTTTTTTTATATAAAAAAATTTCAAAAAAAAAAAAAAATAATAATTTTGTGTACTGCACATGTGTATATGTATACTACACATGTGTACTACAAAAAAAAATTTATTTATCTTTTTGAAAAAAAGTTTTTTTTTTCATATATAAAAACCAGCGATTTTAATAAAAAAAATTGAATTTTTTTTTTTTTTTGTGTTTTTTAGGCTTTTTTTAGTTAGTTTTCGAGTTTTCACAATAAAAGTGGTTCTCATTTGAACCATCCCCTATATATATATATATATAGGGCAAGGCTATATAGAAAACCCTATCTATATAAAAAAACCCTAGAAAACCCAACCTCCTGATATTTTTTTTTGAAAAAAATAACACATGTAATATACATGTTTTTAAGAGTTTTGGGCCAAAAAAATCAAAAAAAGCGCCGAAGGGATAATTTAAAAAAAAAAATCAGCAATTTCTGTCTTTTGTGCCTAACACATGTTAGGCAACCGGACATTGCTGAAATTTGTTTATTTTTAAAAAAAAAAAAATCCCTTCGGCGCTTTTTTGTTTTTTTTTTTTGGCCCAAAACACTCTAAAACATGTATATTACATGTGTTATTTTTTTCAAAAAAAAAAATGTCGGGAGGTTGGGTAAAAATGGGGGGAGATTTGAGTTTCCAGAGTTTTCTAAAAATTTAAGGGTTTTCTGTCTAGCCTTCCCTTATATATATATATATATATATAGGGTTGAGTTCATTTCAGAACTCTAAATAACTACAGAACTTTCAGAACTCCTAATAAACAATCATTTTATATATAAGTTTTTGTATTTAAGATCTTTTTATCATCTATTATATGTATTTCTTTGATTACATACATGTTAAAAGTAGTTTACATATGTTTAATTGCCAAAATTATATATATGTGTTATAACTAATTACATATATGTAAAAAAACTAGTGTACATATGTGTAATTATAAAATTACATATAAAAATGATAAAATTACTCTTAACATGTATGTAATCGTAAAAATACACATAATAAATGATAAAATTATCCTAAACATAAAAATATGTAAATAAAAAGATTGTTTATTAGGAGTTCTGCGAGTTCTGTAAATATTTATGGTTCTGAAATGATCCTGGCCCATATAATATATATATATATATATATATATATATATATATATATATATATATATATATAAAACTAATTCCTTATGGGACATGGGTGGTCGCAAGATGCCTACACTCTATCCAAGATGTGAATGGTTCATATTTCGCAAGATGTAGATATAAAAGTATGTTAGTTTGTTAAAAAATAAAGAAACTTAATTTTTCGTAGGTTATTTTGGTAATTTATGGCGTAGAGTTGTTTAATCAGATGATTTCCCCTTTAATATTCACAAATGGTTTAAATTAGAAATAGTAGATTTTTCATTTTTTATACTTATTGTATTATTTATAAATAAAATTCAAATTGATCCAGAAATTGTTAGGATAGACTCATTCTACCATGAAGAGAGAAATCTTGGATTATAATATAATACCTCTCTTTATTGGGATTGTTGGCTCAATGAAAGAAAAGCATCTAAGATTATGAGCTTCAAATCCCATAAGTAGAAGAAGTGAAAATAAAATTTGTCGTTAAAAATAATAATAATAGAACCTCCCTTTTAATTTGATATTATCCTAAAGACTTCTGGATTTTATTATTAAATACATGTCAATTAAGTTGCATTTAAAAATATAATTTCACAAAAATAGTAGTTAACAAATTAACCTGTTTTACAATTTTCTAATTTTTATTATTTATTTTTAAATAAAAGCCCCACTTCCCGTAATAAGAAAAATAAGAAAATCTATTTGTCAACTGAGAAAAGTCTTTGAAACACAAACTTTAAATAAACAGTATTTCAAAGTATTTGTTTTTTAACGATAAATTTTAATCACTAAGGTATCACTGGAGTATCATTATGCAGCGGAACCGCCTAATCATATCCATTTCAACTAGTCTATAATGGCTATACATAAATTCAAGAGGAAGCATAATAAATCTGGTAAAAAACCCATGTGGAAATCGAACCCAAGATCTAATGGTCCTTATGCTTTATCCCACCACGAAGATGCCACCAGACTATTTCAAAGTATTTGTTATAAAAGTAAAAAATAATTGCTAAAAACTAAAGAATACAAGAATACTCAAAACCAAAAGTGTGCTAAAAACTAAGTCATCATCATCATACTCAGTATATCCCACCAATAGCAAAGCTAAGGTAGGGTCTGAGGAGGGTGAGATGTAGACAGCCTTACCTCTACCCCATAGGAATAGAGAGGCTGCTTCCAATGAGACCCCCGGCTCGATTGTAGTTTTGCATCAAGCCTTGGACATAAGGCACATAACACTCGGCAATTGAGACAAACACCGATTAGTGCATGTACCCCCTTGTCTTTTGGCTATCAACGCCACCACATGATGCATGATTAACCATCCCCCTCTTTTAACGTTATTTTCACGAAATTAGTAAAATAACGTTAAAATTAGTGCCTTTTCACTTTTGCCCCCCGAGCGCCCACACATATATACATTTTATGAGCATACCACAAGCGGGGCGTATGTGCTAAAAACTAAGTGTAAAGTGTAAACATATTAATTATTCATGTTGGAATAGTCGAAGCTTAAACAAAAAAAGAGATTCTAAAATTGAAGAAACCATTACTACTTGCCTCTTTACAACCCTACATACAATCCTTCTTTGTCTTCCAATTCCCACCTTTATACCACCTATTTTATCACCATTTTCTAGCCCCCTCGTGTGCACCCTTCTTCTTTAATATCTTTCACACCACAAGTGTCCAACCATCTTCAATTCAATGGCAGCCAATGCAGGAACTGGTTCACCTTGTGGTGCATGCAAGTTTCTCCGAAGAAAATGCACTGCTGATTGCATCTTTGCACCCTACTTCTGCTCGGAACAAGGCCCCGATCGATTTGCCGCAATCCACAAGGTGTTTGGTGCAAGCAATGTTTCAAAATTGTTGCACCATGTGGCTGCAGCCTACCGTTGCGAGGCCGTGGACACCATTGCTTATGAAGCTCAAGCTAGGATCAAAGATCCTGTTTATGGCTGTGTTGCTCATATATTTGCCTTACAACAACAGGTATAAATAATGCCAATAATTAAAGTGTTAGCATATAGTTATGGATAATTTCTATCAGCTATAAGGATTTTAAATGAATTCCTGAATTTAGTAAAGAAACAAATTTGGATATATTTTTTTTTAATTTATGATCACAAATTTGGATTTTAAAGTTTTTCGTTAGGTGCAATAAGGAAGATGGTACTTATTATATATATAATTGAAAAAGCTGTTAGATACACTGAAAATTATATTGACATATAGGTGACTCATAAATAAATTTATATCCAACCATGTGCAGTATGATGTCATCTCATAAATTCATACTTATTTTATATGAAAAATCTAAATTAATATTGTTGTAATTTTAATGAGTTCTGTATTTATTCACTTAATTCATTTTTTGAGGTAACGTCCTTATTTTATAATTAATATTAACTTAAAATGAATAATAAACAAAATTAACTTTTATGAAATCATGTGGGTTTAGCATTTGTGTCGTGTGTATATTTACTAATCGTCTATAATTAATTGAATTTGAAACAATCCATGAGATCTAACTACGATTAATAAATACAAATTTATGATAAGAGTTGGGTTCAACCGCATTAACACACCATGAGATCCGACTACAATTGATTTCTCAAACAACTCTATAAATATCAAAAGCGTTGGAAATGTAACCACTCATTATTTTATCTTAAAAGGCAACTGTAAATTTGAAAGTTACTGTTCAAAAAAAAAAAAAAAAGGCAACTGTAAAAAAAAAAAAAGAACCATGTTTAAAATGCTTTTAATAAATTTATAAATTTAGTTAGTTTTATTCAAGGAAAATAAAATTTGCAATGGATCAACAAATTTTGTCCTGCACAAATTAACAAACCCTTCATTTGTTTCATTCATTAATCCTTTCTTCACTTTTGGACCAAAATGAATCTTTAGGTTGCATGTTTACAAGCACAATTGATGCAAGTTAGAGCTCAAATGGCACAAGGGTACATGGATTCAAGAAATCTTGAATGTCAACAGTTTGAAGACATGACTGGAGCGACATCTTATCAGAATTACATGAACTTCAACACCTCACAACAAAGTTTGATGATGGAGTGGATCGATCACAGTCTCGAAGTTACATCGAGTCACGAGATTCAAAGTAGAAACTATCAAGATAATGATGATCATGTGCTCTTCAAGAAGAGAATTTCTGAAAGTGATTCGGGTGAGCTTCATGAACTTGCGGTGAGAATGATGAGGAATTGATGTAGATTAAATATAGTTTGATCTTGTGATCAAATATATATGATGTTATGGAACAAATATGTATGTACAGAGAGCTTAAGTTAGATATGAATTAGAAAATACTATAAACCAAGGGTCTTGATAAGTTTCTTACAATTGCTCATGGTGAAAACCTAATTTTGAAAATTTGGTGCCATTTACTTGGGATTATAAAAGATATCTTGTTGTTATGAGTTTCAACTTACAAGAAAAAAGTAGCTGAATTAATGTTTCAAAACATATCATTACAAATAGAGTAAACTGTCATTTTGGTCCATGAGGTTTGGGGAGTTTTGCCACTTTAGGCCAAAACTTTCATTTTGGTCCTTGTGTTTCAGTTTTGTGCCATTTTGGTCCAAAAGTGAATTCAGCTCATATTCCTCAAATTAAATCCTTGTTTTTTGTCCTTATCTTCAGGGGTAAATTGGTCATTATCATTTTATTATAACTGATTATTAATTAATAATAAAACTAAATAAAAAAATCTTCATCTTCCCCAAATGAGTCACAAGCAAACCCTAATCCAAACCCCAATTCTCTGCAACCATCATCTTCTCCACCCCATTCTCCTCTCCGCAACCATCATCTTCTCCACCCCATTCTCCGCCACACCCACCATGCTCCACCACCACCCACCTCCAACAACCACCCGCCCCTAACCCACGATTTTGTTCCGGCACCCAAATCATCAAAATAATCGTCAAACAGAGTATCATCATCATCATCATCTCTTCTCCAAACTCCTGCAACCATCATCTTCAAACAATTTACAGTTCTATGATATTCTCAAATAGAGTATCATCATCATCATCATCAATCAATGGGGAAATACATGAGGAAACCTAAATTCACCGGCAACACAATAGCTGTATTCGATGTTTCTCTCGGTGTTCGAACCAGAGCCAAAACCCTAGCGTTGCAGAAACTTCAAGCACTCAATTCGTCCGCCGCAACGCCACCGTCTCCGGCGACGGTGACGGAACAACATACGGAATCATGTTATCTTGAACTACGCAACCGTAGGCTGGAGAAGCCTCCGGCTCAACGATTAACGTGCTGCCGACAACGAAACCCTAACCCTAGTGGTTTGAACTCTTCTTATTCCAACGATGGCGGCTGGTAGTTTTCTAGGGTTCCGATCCGGTGGTAGGCGATGGCGGTTAGAGGTGGTGGAGTGTTTCTGGTGGACGATGGCTATTAGAGGTGGTGGTGGATGTTATCCGGTTTGTGGTGGGTGTTTGATTAAGTTCTGTGTGTGTGTGGTGATAGAGTTTAGAGAGAGGGATGGGTTTAGAGAGACAGAGAGAGGGGAGAGAGACTGAGTTTTAGTTTTTATAATTTAGTTTTATTAATTTTAATTGATAATCAGTTATAATAAAACGTAAATGACTAAAATACCTCTGAGGAAAAGGACAAAAATTGAGGGGTTAATTAGGGGAATATGGTATGTTTTCATTTTTGGACCAAAATGACAACAAGACTGAAACCACATGGACCCAATTGCAAAAAGTTTGAGATTTGGACTAAAGTGTCAAAATTGACCAAACCACAAGGACCAAAATGGCAGTTTACTCTTACAAATGAGTTAATTACTGTTTTCGTCCCTGTGATTTGTCAAAAATCACTATTTCAGTCCATTAGTTTAAAAATTGCGATTTCAGTCCCTGTGGTTTCACTTTCTTAACCATTTCAGTCCACCTCGTAACCATTTCAGTCCCTGTACTTACATAATAAATGGATTGAAATGGTTACGAAAGTGAAACCACAGGGACTGAAATGGTTATGAAAGTGAAACCACAAGGATTGAAATCGCAATTTTTAAACTAATGGACTGAAATAGTGATTTTTGACAAACCACAAGGACGAAAACAGTAATTAACTCCTTACAAATAATATAACTTTAGCGACGCACATATCTGTTTATTACTTGTTTCGTTTGTTGAAATGGTTAACAACAGTAATCCGTCGGTGATACTCCATCAAAAATCACAGTGAGTAATTTTAATATAACTTTAGTGACGCACATATCTGTTTATTATTTGTTTCGTTTGTTGAAATGGTTAACAACCGTAATCCATCGGTGATACAATACTCCATCAAAAATCACAGTGAGTAATTTTATTTCTGACAAGTTATTGACGAATATTACCAATGGACCACCAACAACTCTTATAACGTCATAGATAAATATTTTCCTGACAGGTTATGGACATGCCTATTGCAATGTTCACTTAAAAAATATTATATAATTTCCCGACAACTAAAAATCTAAGTATAAATTTGTGAAATAAAAAATAAATTACAAAACTATAATAACTAATTACATTATCCCTATATTAATTTACAAAAAAATATCTATTCACACAAACACTATTCATTTTCCTTTTCTTTTAATCCTTATACTTTTTTTTTCTTTTACCCTTTTAACCCTTTTCATCTTTTAGATAACCCTATTAGTTTCTTGTAAATTTGTATTAATCACAATTAGTATGTTCTTTAGATTATTGTTATTTGTATTAGTCACAATATGCTTAATTACAACACCATATTGGTCCCGTTGCACGCACAGTGCATGTGAGGGCATTTCGCATCCTTAGAATCCCTATTAGTGTTTGCTTTCAAGGAAACCGATATACATGTGGTGATCTCTATTTTCCTTCCATTTTTTACAAAGCTTTGGTTTTTTCATACACTTAGGTCATACGTAATGGAGCTTTATAGGAGCGTGAAAAGTTTTGATAATGCCCTTATACCATCACCCATGGGCATTATCAGTGGCGAAGCTTGACCATGAAAACGGGGGGGGGGGGGGGGGGGGTGGGGGGTCGAAAACGTATATACCCAAAAATTTCTATAGAACCGGGGGGTTGAAAATGTATATACCCAAAAATTTCTATACGAAAGCTACATATATAACACTACTGAGCGAAAAGTTCGGGGGGCCGGGCGCCCCTCCCGGCCCCTCTTAAGCTACGCCCTTGGGCATTATAGGGGCATGAAGGAGGGACATTTCTAGAATAATGTCCAATAAGAATGAACAACAACGAAACTAATAAATGAAAGGGCATTAAGAAGCATTAACCATTACATGAAGCATTATGATAGTGATGTGGCAAAAAATGCCCCTTAAGAGGCATCAACCATTACTCATGGTCTTAAAGAATCGATATCTCATTCATCTCAACTCTATTTTGGACACAATTTAGTTCATTGCGAAGCCCTCACATAGTAGAACACTAACTCATAAATAATTACTTATATAATGTATATATAAATGTATTTTTTTGTGTTCAAAGTTAGTGAAAAATCATTTCATTAAACTTTTCTAACAATAAATCACGAGAAATTATTGTTTGATTTATTACTAATCGTTAATATTTTTAACAGCGGTTTCCTAGGGTGGTCAGGCACCCATCACACCATCATATACAAACCAACCAATCATAAATTGCCGCCTCATTCCATCCAATTCTGTCAAATCACTTGCACCACTCATCATATATATCGCTAAGTCATTCTCAATCAATCACAACAAACCCACCTCATTCCCCACAGAAAACCAACCAATAATAACAATTCCAACCAATCTCAAAAACAACCATCAAATTCATCACTACCGCGATGACCACCACGAAAAATTCCATCACCAAGCCTCTATCATGCCACGGCCTGACCACCCTTACACTTAAGTATCAGATAACTTTACACTTTAAAAGATTTAAACCCACAATACTTATGTGCGTTTGATATGCTAAAAGATTCCTTTTTAGGCTGAAATGGTTAAACTGGCTAAATCACATGGGCCAAAACAGTAATTAACTCCAATAGTAATTAACGGGTTTTAATTAAAAACTTTGTTACTGGTAATTACGTGACAATGGAGTGTATATGGGAGGAAAGTGAAAAAGGATTAAAAAATCATAGAATTGGTCCCACATGTTTGTATTTAAGGGGCTAATAAGTAGGTTCACCTAATGTAACCCCTTGTAAACCTTTTTAAGTTAATAAATCGGCAAAATGTCCCCTTGATTGACTGCACATCATTGGTTTACTACCATAACTCAATTATTATTCTTACTTTATACCCCATTTACCACTTCTAATAATAATATTATCATCGACAACACATAGTTCGACAAAACAAAAACTCCTTTTTTTTATCTTCTAGAACCATCACACGAGTGCTATGTAGCACGAGTGCATAAAGTACATATTCTATATGGATCCTATTATAAGATGTTTAAAAATACAGCTTTTCACATATGGATTTTACCACGGCCTTCTCCGAAAATCACAAAAAAGATTTTGATTCTGTGTAAGACAAGAAATTTGGGCTCTATTCATTAATCCGTTATGAATGTTTATTGATTTGGGCCAAGTCACTAATCCATTACACACTAAAACAGTTGGGCTTTTGAATTTGATTGGCAAAAACAGTTGAGCTTCGAAATAGTTGGGCTTCTAAACAATTGAGCTTTAACGTTTTTTTGTTCATAAATCCAGGCCCTTTAAGTTTTTTTTCTTTTAAAACACACACACACACACACACACATATATATATATATATATAGGGATTGGATAACGTACAATATTCCTTAACGGTACGAGATGAAATTACGCACGTTATAAAGCTCAAAACCCCTAATCACGCATGTTGAAAACCAGAATCATGCATGTTGAAACCCATAATCACGCATGAACATAATCATGCATGTACAAAATCAGAAATCACGCATGGGGTAAAATACCTAATCACGCATGTTATAAAACTAATCACGCATGTTTTATTTTCACAGCGTAAGCAACATACGTTAAGCAAAATTGTACAATAAACTTTCACTATATATATATATATATATATATATATATATATATATATATATATTTCAAGCCCTATTTTGATTTGGGCCCAGAACGGTCGCCCACCGAGCAGTTGCTCTATGCCGGCCCTGGATTTTAGAAACTCTTTAAATTCATATATGGAAAGTATTAATAGAAATATCCATTTTATTAAGGCCATACGTAATGGGGCTTTATAGGGGCGTGAAAGGTTTGATAATGCCCTTACACCATCCCCATGGGCATTATAAGGGCATGAAGAGTGAGGAACATTTCTAGAATAATGCTCAATAAGGAGGAAAAACAAGGAAACTATTAAATGAAAGGTTATTAAGAAGCCTTAATCGTTACATGAAGCATTATGATTGTTATGTGGCAAAAAATACCCCTTAAGAGCCATTAACCATTACCCAAAGAAAATTAATAAAACTTCATTCAACCAATACGTAAACATGAGTATGAATGGCAAACGACTTGTTAGGTAAACCCGAAAACATTTGGAACACAAAGAGATGAGTATTCGGGTATGCGATTAGTCATAAAATTTTTTGCCAGTATGGGATGGCTTTGATGTTACGTGATTTGTAAGGCCCCAAACCCGGTACCCACAGCTGGACATCATCACAAGACTGTTCGTGGCAAGACTCTTGAACTTAGCTACCATGTTTATTAGATTACCTAAAAACTCATTTTCTTTCATCTTTAGCATTTCCAACTCGATCCTTAGGGTTTCAATCGTGATTTGTATACTCGATCAACTCCTAATAATAAAGTTGGATCAATTCCCATACTTTCTTTGCTTTTTTTTGTATTTGCAACTTGAAGCAATATATCCTCGCATGGTGTTTGGAATATTATTGTTTTTGTTGTGTAGTTTTTTTCCTCTCAGTATTTTTCTTGTTACCATCTGAAAGACCATATGCTCATTTCTTGCTTTGATTAACTTGTCGTGGTTAATCTCATCCTTTTGCTTACTTGTTTGCTTTAATCGTTCTGGTTTGATCATAGTTGTTGGACTTCTTTTGCAAGCCATTGGAATTCCAAGTCGGAGATCACGTCCTTCTTAAGGTATCCCCTTGGAAAGGCGTGGTTAGATTTGGAAAGAAAGGAAAACTTGCACCACGATATGTTGGACCATTCAAGATCGTTGAGAGGATCGGAAAGGTGGCCTACCGACTTAAGCTACCTCTTGAACTTGGGAATATTCATCCAACATTCCATGTGTCCAATCTGAAAAAGTGTTTAGCCGATACAAATCTCCACACCCCCTCAACGAAATCCACGTTGATGACACTATGCACTTTGTCGAGAAACCTGTGGAGATATTGGACCGTGAAGTCAAGAAACTTAAGCACAAACGAATACCAATAGTTAAAGTTCGCTGGGAATCTAAACGTGGCCTAGAATTTACTTGGGAACGAGAGGATCAAATGAAGGCGAAATATCCACATCTGTTTTCACAAGTTTCCTCTAATTAAATTTCAGGACGAAATTTCCTAAAGTAGGGGAGACTGTGACATTTGTGTCTTTCAATCATTGTGTAACACCCCGAAAAATATAAAAACTTTATATTAGAATTATAAAGTATAATAAATGAGAATTTACTAACAATGAATTTTAACCTAGTTAGTTAATTCTCTAGAAATAGCTTATAATAGGGTTAAAAGTAACTAAACTATAAGTTGAACAAAGTGGAAGGGCCAAAGTTGCAAGAATTGAAACTTTATTGTTAATTTTAATAAAAATAAAAAACCAAACACCCATTTAGAGGGCCTGGTCGCACAGGAGAAGATCAGGGGCGATCCCCACTCTCCAAAACCCTAAAACTTCACTAAACTAGCAAATTGAAGGCTCAATCCAAGTTGAAATCGAAATTAAAGCTTAGAATCGTGATCCTCATCGCAAGAGGATTATAAGGTATGTAAAATCTGATGAAATCTCTAAACTTGAAATTCTCATGATTTTGGAAAATCTGAAATTAGATGTTGCATGTGTGTTATTTGGTTAGATTAGGGATGATATAGTGTCTAGAAGTGAAACCTAGACAACTACATGTGAAATCATGTTCAAATTCAGGAAATTCCATGAACACCTTGAAGGTGGGTTGTGGGTTCTACAAGATAATGATGAGCATTAGGGTTTAGAATGATTATCCTAGTGTAATTTGATTATAGAAAGTGATTTCAGAAAGGTATGATGTTTAAATGCTATATGAGGGCTTTATTGATGTTAAGTTAGCTAATTAGCAAGCTATGAACTTGAATACGAAAGATATAAAAATTCTGCCTTTATAGTGTTTGTTGAAATGCCTCAAAGAAGGCTTGAAACTGAATTGTTAAGTTAAAAACGCATAATTATGATGTATGACAAAATGTGCGTTATGTATGTGAAACCAAGAGTTCTAAACATAAGGTGATTGAACTCTATAGGAAAGGAGGCCGGGGCATCTAGCGGGCAAACCGGTGTGGACGCACGTTTGAAGGGGTTGCTTTGAAGGTATGTAACTTGATTAGTTACAATTGAGTAAATTTTGATATGTAGTATATATGTATTGATTTGTGAATAAAAGTTGAGTTGGAATTAAGCGATAATGTTCGCTAGTTCGAATAATAGGCCAAGAAATTGGTTAGACCTTATTGGTAGTCATCAAAATGGAGGATTCCTTAGATGAGCTAAATGGGTCAAATAACCAAATAAGGCATGGTTAATGCTCCGGAATATGATGGATTGATCTTTGATATTGGTTAATATATAACATATTAGAAATACGAGAATATAATGTATTGGTATGTTAGAAAAGCGAAATCCGAGGTTTGGGTTTGAGTATAATAAACAAATCAAACAAAATATGGATTTCCAGGGACTACCGTAAGTTACGGTTGTACCGTAACTTACGGTAGAGGTCAAGAGCTTACGGTGGTTTACCCCTGTTTTACGGTAGACCAGAAACTTCCAGGACCTACCGTAACTTACGATGACACCGTAAGTTACGGTGGAATCAGAAAAACTAGTATTTTATTATTTAAAATTTGATGTTGGATCTTGTGTTTATGTACTATATAACAATGTCAAAACTAATGTTTTAATGGTTTTGACCCTAGGTGACAAGGTGGATCTTACGGATGGCGGTCAAGCAAATGTCAAAGAACCGAACACGACTTTTGAAGCTTCCACAATATTTTAACCTTTAATAGACAATGTTTATGGGATGTAAACAAAATATTAAACAACTTTTGAATGTTTTTTTTTAATTAGTCTTAGTTGACTAATATTTTGAAACTCTTAAACTTAATTATGAAAACTATGTTATAACTAGATATCTTTATCTAAATTGGTGTGAATTAATATTAATTTCAAGTATTGTTTGATACGGGTGTTACATGTTGGTAATCAGACCTTCAGGTTGTCAACAAAGTGTTCGGTTCAAGCTTGATCGATCGTCTGGTAAGAATTAACTTATTATGTTATTATGTCTTATGTAAGGAATGAGAAATGAATTGTTATGCATGGGAAGAGCGTGTTAACACACTCAAGCCCGGAAAGTGCATTAAATGTGAACGGTTAAAGCAAGTTAGGAACTTGGCTAAACCGAAACAAACAAAGCAATGTCATGAATGAAATGTTTAATGTTTGATGTAAACATTTCAGTTTCAAGATGTCGAAAGGGAGCAATAATGATCCGGTGCCGACAAGCACCGAACAAATGAAAGAAATAATTGCCGAGGAAGTAGGGAAGGCAATTGAAGGAAGTCTATCTGGGTTTATAGACAAAATTCAAGGCACGGTGTTGTCGCTTGTAGAAGAGCGAGTTAAAAGGTTGGAGGATATTGTCAACCTTATGAAGGAGAAAACGGGAGAACGCAAAGGGTGTTCGTACAAGGAATTCATGGCGTGTAAACCGCCAATCTATAACGGGGAAGTCGACCCGATAATTTGCCAAAGATGGTTGGGCGATATTGAAGGGGTGTTTGAAAGGACCCATTGTGACGAAAGCGATTTCGTTGCCTACGGAACGGGTCAGTTAAGAGGACAAGCCAAGGATTGGTGGGATAACAAAAAGAATGAAATAGGGGCCGAAGCGGCAAGGGCCATGACATGGGAAGAGTTTAAGACACCATTTCTTAAACATCATAGTCCCAAAGCGGTCATTAACAAAATCAAGGAAGAGTTCATGCAACTTAGGCAAAAGGGTGAAACCATAGACAAGATCACGACGATGTTTATGGATAAAATGAAGTTTAGTAGTGAATTGGTGACGAATGAAGAACAGAAAATATACTACTACTACTACTACAATATGTTGAGCGCTGAATATAGGGAGTTTATGACTCCTTCAAAATACGAGACCCTTACCGAAATCATTAACGTTGCTCGGGAACGGGAAATCGAGTTGAAGAAGCAAGTCGAAAGAGGTGAGCGAAGGGCACATGATGTGAATCCAAGCCCTACAAAGAAAGCCCGAACTGGAGAATCGGGAAGGAAGGTGGATACTAAAGGTGGGTCGCCAAGTTGTAAAGTGTGCGGGAAGGGACACAAAGGGGAATGTTGGTTCAAAGACAAGCCATTCCCCATATGTAATAAGACGGGGCACACGGCCTCGCTATGCCCGGGAAAAATCTCAGTTTGCTACAATTGCTATCAACCCGGCCACAAAAAGTCCGAATGCCCGGACTTAGTTGGAAAGAGAGACGCTAAGGAGTCTCCAGCAGAAGCCCCCAAAGCAAAGGCTAGGTCCTTCCAACTTACCGCAGCTGAAGCGAAAACAGAACCCGATGTGGTTTCAGGTATATTCACAATTAATTCAATTCCAGCACGTGTATTGTTTGATACGGGAGCGAATAAATCCTTCATTTCGCATGGATTTATTCGACATCCTTCATTTGTATTGACGAAGTTATCTGTGCCCTTAGAAGTAGAAATAGGGGACAACAAAAGTTTTATAGTTTGTGACGTTTGTCGAGGCTGCAAATTAAACATAGACGATGAAGAATACTTGATAGATCTAATCCCGATGTCAATGGGAGAATTTCAAGTAGTCGTTGGGATGGATTGGCTATCTCAGCACCATGCAAAGGTCGTGTATTTTCGTAAAGAGATAAAACTAACATCTCCGAGCGGGAAACACGTCACCATCTATGGCGAAAAAGGAGGCAATCCCATAGTATGCTCAATGTTGAAAGCCCACAAGCTTATGAAGCGAGGATGCAAGGCATTCATGATATACGCAAATGAGCCCGAGAAAGAATCACGAAAGATTGAAGACGTACCAGTAGTACGAGATTATGAAGATGTGTTTCCGGAGGATTTACCGGGGATACCGCCTAAACGGGAAGTAGAGTTCGGGATCGAATTGATTCCGGGCGCAAAACCCGTAGCGAAAGCTCCGTACCGACTCGCACCGTCGGAATTACAAGAGTTGATGTACCAAATTCAAGACCTGCTTGACAAGGGATTCATAAGGCCGAGTGTGTCTCCTTGGGGCGCACCGGTATTGTTCGTGAGGAAGAAAGACGGAAGCATGCGCATGTGTATCGATTACCGGGAGTTAAACAAACTCACGGTAAAGAACCGATACCCGCTTCCGAGGATAGATGATTTATTCGACCAATTACAAGGTGCGAATTGGTTTTCAAAAATTGACCTTAGATCGGGGTATCACCAACTAAAGGTCAAGGAAGAAGATGTGCCGAAGACGGCTTTCCGCACGAGATATGGACATTACGAATTCCTCGTGATGTCATTTGGGCTAACAAATGCACCCGCGGCTTTCATGGATCTCATGAACCGGGTTTGCAAGCCAATGTTGGATAAGTCGGTCATCGTGTTTATCGATGATATCCTGGTGTATTCGAAAAGTGAAGCTGAACACGCACACCACTTACAAGAAGTGTTAGAGACACTTAGACGAGAAAGGCTGTATGCAAAATTCTCTAAGTGTGTCTTTTGGTTACGAGAGGTACAATTTCTTGGCCACGTCATAAGTGCCAACGGAGTATTGGTGGATCCGTCCAAGATCGAGGCTGTGTCAAATAAGAATCCCCCGAAGAACCCTTCGGAAATTAGAAGCTTTTTGGGGCTTGCGGGATACTACAGGAGATTCATTCAAGATTTCTCCAAGATTGCGTCACCATTAACAAAGCTAACCCGAAAGAAAGAAAAATTCGTTTGGGGTGTCGATCAAGAAAGAGCGTTTCAAACGCTAAAAGAGAAGTTAACACAAGCTCCGGTACTGACATTGCCGGACGGAGTCGAAGACATGGTGGTTTATTCGGATGCTTCACTATCAGGGCTCGGATGTGTTTTGATGCAACGGGGCAAAGTTATAGCTTATGCCTCGAGGCAATTAAAGATACACGAGAAGAAATATCCCACGCACGATCTTGAGTTGGCTGCGGTGGTATTTGCCTTAAAAATATGGAGGCACTACTTATATGGGGTAAAGTGTACCATATTCACAGATCACAAGAGCTTAAAATACTTCTTCGATCAGAAGGAGTTAAATATGCGACAACGGCGATGGTTAGAAACGGTGAAAGATTTTGACTGTGAAATACATTACCACCCCGGAAAGGAAAATGTAGTAGCGGATGCTCTGAGCAGAAAAGCGGACTATGTCCCAATACGAGTAAGGTCGATGCAGCTCGTGGTGACCTCGGGTATACTGGAACGTATTCGAGAGGCGCAATTAGAAGCAGTAAAAGAGGAGAATTGGAAGAAGGAAAGAATAATCGGTCAGTTGAAAGATTTGACGGATGGGAATAACGGGTTGAAGACTCGATTCGGGAGGATATGGGTTCCAAATACTTGTGGGGTGAAGGCGCTTCTACTTGAGGAAGCTCATAAATCCCGATATTCAATTCATCCGGGAGCGACCAAAATGTACAATGATTTAAAGCAAAACTATTGGTGGCCCGGGATGAAGAGAGATGTGGTGAAGTACGTAGAAAAATGCTTGACATGTTTACAAGTCAAGGCGGAGCACCAAAAACCATATGGTAAACTTCAACCGTTGGAAATTCCGGTTTGGAAATGGGAACAAATCACCATGGATTTGTTGACCAAATTACCCAAAACTAACCGCGGGTTTGATGCTATATGGGTAGTTGTAGATAGATTGACGAAAAACGCTCACTTCATTCCAATTCGTGAGACTTATACATCCGAAAAGATGTCGGAGGTGTACACCAATGAAATCATAGCACGGCATGGGGTACCGATATCCATTGTGTCAGACAGAGATACTCGGTTTACTTCAAACTTTTGGCGTGAATTTCAAGAACAAATGGGAACTAAATTGTTCATTAACACTGCTTACCATCCACAAACGGATGGGCAGAGTGAAAGAACAATACAAACGTTGGGAGATATGCTGCAGGCTTGCATTATTGATTTCGGGGGTAGTTGGGATGTCCATTTACCCTTGGTCGAATTTTCATATAACAATAGCTATCACGCGAGCATTAAGATGGCCCCGTATGAAATGTTATATGGCAGAAAATGTCGAACTCCGGTATGTTGGGGAGAAGTGGGTCCTCGAGGGCTAGCACCTACTGATATAATCCGAACTACGAATGAGAAAATCAACATGGTTCGGGCACACTTGAAAGCGGCCCAAGATAGACAAAAGGCGTATGCTGATAAAAGGAACAGGCCAATCGAATTTCAGGTTGGCGACAAAGTTATGTTGAAAGTATCGCCGTGGAAGGGAATAATACGATTCAGAAAAAGAGGAAAGTTGAGCCCAAGGTTTATTGGGCCATTCAGAATCATCGAACGGGTGGGTAAGGTAGCTTATCGTCTCGAATTACCCGAGGAGTTGAGTGGGATTCATAGCACATTTCACGTGTCACATCTCCGAAAATGTTTGGCAGACGAAACTGCTCGTATCCACTACGATGATATCGAGGTGGATAACAGCCTCAACTATGTAGTAAAACCAATTGCGATTTTAGATCGTAAAGAGAAGAGTTTGAGGAACAAAGTGATTAATCAAGTCAAGGTTAAATGGGAGCATAGAAAAGGTTCACACACTACGTGGGAGTCCGAAGAGGAGATGCGACGTCTCCACCCTACATTATTTGGTACGTACTTCGGTTTCGGGGACGAAACCCTTTTTAAGGGGGTTGGACTTGTAACACCCCGAAAAATATAAAAACTTTATATTAGAATTATAAAGTATAATAAATGAGAATTTACTAACAATGAATTTTAACCTAGTTAGTTAATTCTCTAGAAATAGCTTATAATAGGGTTAAAAGTAACTAAACTATAAGTTGAACAAAGTGGAAGGGCCAAAGTTGCAAGAATTAAAACTTTATTGTTAATTTTAATAAAAATAAAAAACCAAACACCCATTTAGAGGGTCTGGTCGCACAGGAGAAGATCAGGGGCGATCCCCACTCTCCAAAACCCTAAAACTTCACTAAACTAGCAAATTGAAGGCTCAATCCAAGTTGAAATCGAAATTAAAGCTTAGAATCGTGATCCTCATCGCAAGAGGATTATAAGGTATGTAAAATCTGATGAAATCTCTAAACTTGAAATTCTCATGATTTTGGAAAATCTGAAATTAGATGTTGCATGTGTGTTATTTGGTTAGATTAGGGATGATATAGTGTCTAGAAGTGAAACCTAGACAACTACATGTGAAATCATGTTCAAATTCAGGAAATTCCATGAACACCTTGAAGGTGGGTTGTGGGTTCTACAAGATAATGATGAGCATTAGGGTTTAGAATGATTATCCTAGTGTAATTTGATTATAGAAAGTGATTTCAGAAAGGTATGATGTTTAAATGCTATATGAGGGCTTTATTGATGTTAAGTTAGCTAATTAGCAAGCTATGAACTTGAATACGAAAGATATAAAAATTCTGCCTTTATAGTGTTTGTTGAAATGCCTCAAAGAAGGCTTGAAACTGAATTGTTAAGTTAAAAACGCATAATTATGATGTATGACAAAATGTGCGTTATGTATGTGAAACCAAGAGTTCTAAACATAAGGTGATTGAACTCTATAGGAAAGGAGGCCGGGGCATCTAGCGGGCAAACCGGTGTGGACGCACGTTTAAAGGGGTTGCTTTGAAGGTATGTAACTTGATTAGTTACAATTGATTAAATTTTGATATATAGTATATATGTATTGATTTGTGAATAAAAGTTGAGTTGGAATTAAGCGATAATGTTCGCTAGTTCGAATAATAGGCCAAGAAATTGGTTAGACCTTATTGGTAGTCATCAAAATGGAGGATTCCTTAGATGAGCTAAACGGGTCAAATAACCAAATAAGGCATGGTTAATGCTCCGGAATATGATGGATTGATCTTTGATATTGGTTAATATATAACATATTAGAAATACGAGAATTTAATGTATTGGTATGTTAGAAAAGCGAAATCCGAGGTTTGGGTTTGAGTATAATAAACAAATCAAACAAAATATGGATTTCCAGGGACTACCGTAAGTTACGGTAGTACCGTAACTTACGGTAGAGGTTAAGAGCTTACGGGGGTTCACCCCTGTTTTACGGTAGACCAGAAACTTCCAGGACCTACCGTAACTTACGATGAGACCGTAAGTTACGGTGGAATCAGAATAACTAGTATTTTATTATTTAAAATTTGATGTTGGATCTTTTGTTTATGTACTATATAACAATGTCAAAACTAATGTTTTAATGGTTTTGACCCTAGGTGACAAGGTGGATTTTACGGATGGCGGTCAAGCAAATGTCAAAGAACCGAACACGACTTTTGAAGCTTCCGCAATATTTTAACCTTTAATAGACAATGTTTATGGGATGTAAACAAAATATTAAACAACTTTTGAATGTTTTTTTTAATTAGTCTTAGTTGACTAATATTTTGAAACTCTTAAACTTAATTATGAAAACTATGTTATAACTAGATATCTTTATCTAAATTGGTGTGAATTAATATTAATTTCAAGTATTGTTTGATACGGGTGTTACACATTGTACAACTCTGAACAATTTCATAATCAATGAAACCTTGCGTTTTATTTATGGGATTGTATAATTACATATGACATTTGCACGTTTTAGTCCTTGTACAATTTTATTCACTCAAACCTTTTCTAGAAATGAAATCGTAAACTGATACGCAAACGTAATCACTTTAACGCGACCTACACTCCGGAAGCAGGACATAAGCTAAACATACCCTAAATACCCTTTACATAACTTAGAAATAAGTTTTGAGGGGTTCGGTGTGGCAAAAACATGTTTATTCGAGTTCAACGACTATTTGCGACAAACTGCGAAAGTCTGCCGATTCACATATTTCTTAATACGAACCATGTTCACACATCCAAAAAATTTGGTAATCATTAAAATCTTGTATTTTATTGATAAGAATGCAAAAATATCATTCGTTACAAAATTTCGGTCGTTTTCGTGTTTGTTATAGCGTTCGTCGTAATTAAGCGAAAAACGCAATCGTACAACCGAATGAACTGACATCCACAACATTTTTGGGCATAATTCAAGTTACATATGCCTTAACACCCTTATAGAGCTTAAAAATTAGGTTAAAAGGCGTTAGAAGTGACAAAACGCGACGAAACATGTCTAGGGGCCAAAATTGTCAAAGTGTGAAAGTATGGTTGACCAGCCCTCACCATAAGCTACGCTCTCTACCGTAGCTTACGGTAGAACCTGGGCACAGTAGCCAATTTTCATGACAACCATGTTCTTGGAGCCCAAGTTTTCGTTTTCCCCAAGTTTTAACCAGCAATTGACAAGTGTTTAAGCATTCCCTGATGATGGACACCTCCTAGGACACTTGGCATGATCCTAAACACTTTCAATTACTATAAATAGCAAGGTTCTTCAACCAAGTTCATTGCTCATTTCCATCTTCTTCTCTAATCTGCTCTTCATTGGAGTTTGCTTCCCTTTGGAGGCCTCCTACTGAGTATTCTTGCCTTCCTAGAACACAAGTAAGCGTTCTTCCATAGTCTTGTTCATTATTTTAGCTTATTTCGAGCTAAAAGTCAAACAATTGACTTTTTGTTTGACTTCCAGTTCTGACCATAATTGGTCAAGTCAAAGTTCAATTGAACTTTGCAATGTGATCGTAATCACGAAGGTTATAATCCCTTGCGATTGCACCTTCTGATTACCACATTTACTAGTTGAAGTGATGAGTCAAAGTTTCGGTCAAAGATGCACATTATGTGCATTTTATGACGGAACTATTTTCGGGTATCAAACACTAAGTTTTGATACCGAATCTGTTTTTGCAACTTAGTTAGACATGATTTGACATGTCTAACTCGTCACTTCTAGTTTAGTGCTTATTTAGGCTCGTAAGTCGAGCGGTCTTGACCACCACTTTGACTTTCGAATCTAACCCGTTTGGTCGATCTTAAGATCCGACCAAACACATGTATGTGACCATAGTTGTATCGGGAATAACCTACTGAGGTTATACCTTATGGTCACGTCGTTTGGATAGTGTTATGATAAGTCGTTCTTATGTTCTTTAAAAATGACCAAAATACCCTTTTTGCGCATAAATCCATTTTAAGCATGTGTAACCAAATTTTTGACGTATCAACTGATGTTGCAACATTATTAAACATGTTTTGGCATGTAAGACTTATCATAAGACTTGTTTGACCATCCAATCATACTTTTACGCAAATGACACGTTAAAGTAGCGTAAAACGACCTTAACGGGTCATAACGGGTCAAAAGCACTTAGGATTACTTCCAAATCAGAATGTTTAGTTTATTAAATCATACCACATGAGTTCCAACACTCATTTGATTTATAAAACTTCATTCTATCCGATTCTCCGATTTAAAGTCCCGTTACACTAACATAGTATCCGACGCACTAGGACGCACTTGAGCTCTGTTTATTCTCTTGATCAAGGACTCTTTTGCAATCCCAAGCGAGTACATAGTTCCCCTATTTTATGCTTTCAATTGTTTTGGGGTGACTCATATGTGCTAAACTACTTTTCGAGTTTTCAAAAACAAAGTCAATGGTTTATATAAAACACGACGATTTCAATAATGTGAACGAACTTGTTGGTGCGTTATTCATAACACGAATGACATTCATTAGCTTTGGCCGAGCCGACCGGTAGTATGTTATGGTACCATAGGAATGTCAATCCCGTTACTAGACTATTCACTGGATTTGGTGGGTAGTTTGGGGAACGACATAAACTGTTATTTTAACAAACCCTTTGGTGGTTTGTGAGTCGATTTAAAGAGACCCTTTGGTGGTCTAGACGAGTCACACAGGTTTGAATGTATTCATTAAAGAACGACCAAAAGTTTTTACAATTAAAACACGGACGATTGACGATTGGTTTATAACACGGACGATTGACGAATGGTTTATAACACGGACGATTGACAATTGGTTTTATAACATGGGCGATTGATAACATGGACGATTTGGACGATTAGTTTATGGTAAGTGATTTAGATAACGAGACGGGTGTAATGTGATAAAAGCATGGTGGATACGCCGCTGGTACTTCCTATATATAAGTGCTTTTATCGTATTACATATCGTAACATTATCTAGATCACTTGGACATATGTTTTCAAACGATGTCACGCAACGATTTTCACTTAAAGATATAAACCATACGAAATTTTCTTTTAAGTCGATTTACTACTCAGTTTTACAAAAGAAATGTTTTAGTCAAAGATTCATGGCAACAAGGTTTTCATAAACTTTAACCAACATGTTTTAGTTGGTTAATTATATTGCAATACCAATCACTTTTTGATACAAGATTTTCACTTATCGACTCTAGTAGTCAGACGAGGTATTACAATATGTCTACAAGCTATGAATTTGACACACTCACAAAACCTATGTACTCGCCCAGCTTTTTATGCTGACTCTCTTTTCACATATGTTTCAGGAGCTGTTGTTTGATGATATGATGCATGCTTAACATAGGATGGACGCGCGCTTTAATGACTCAAATTTTGAAAGAAAATATGTTTGAACTTGTTTCTTTTTACTCTAAGACAATGTAAAACACTTATAAATTCAATAAAACGAAACTTCAAATGCCATGTGTTATGAAACAATTTATCCTGTGACGTGACTCCCCGACGTTTCTGCCGCGATTTGTTGTTTTACGTGGTCGGGGTGTTACACAAGGCTAGGGATGACAATGGGTTGAGTATGACTAATCCTTGTGTCATATGCGCTTATAAAATCTTATTTCATACCCGACTTATTACCCGTCGGACATCGATATACCCTTTAGTATTTAAAAAATACCCATTGAGATTACATATATTTTACTTTTCAATATTTAAAAATGTAAATTTATTATAGTATTAATCCCAATAACTAACTTTGTATATTATAGTATATAAATATAAATATAAATATAAATAATGTCGATCATAATATATATTACTAAATTTAAAAATTTAAATATATTATAGTATTAATCTCAATATATAATTTTGTATATTATAGTATATAAATATAAATAATGTCGATCATAATAAGTATTACAAAAAAGAGTTTACTTTTCAATTAAAAAAGTTAATATAATGAAATATTACTAGACGAGAAAATAAAAGTAAAAGTTAAAAGTTTTCGGGTATATAAATCTTGTGAATGAATATATAGTTTCGGGTAGTAGAGTCATGTATCATCTAATCCTATGCCTGTTCCGCATCAATAATATAATTTTTTTTTTCTAATCCCATACCCGATCCTATACTTGTCAGATATTAGGTATACCCGTTCAGAATATTTCGGGTTTTGAATAACCTTGTCAGGCTCCGATTTTTTTCCATCCCTATCCAAGTGATTGCAATTCGCATAACATAGGCGTTCTTAGTGTTTTTTTTAATGACAAATTTCTTTTAATTCATTTGGTACGTGA
This sequence comes from Helianthus tuberosus, assembly GCA_030545235.1. Taxonomy (NCBI): domain Eukaryota; kingdom Viridiplantae; phylum Streptophyta; class Magnoliopsida; order Asterales; family Asteraceae; genus Helianthus; species Helianthus tuberosus. Next base: position 186,845,095 of record CM060351.1, on the reverse strand, counting down.
GACTTAAATTAAAGATAACATCCTTTCAAACTTACGTGTTTAAATATTTAACATTTGCCAATAAATAAGCACTCTATTAATTTACATTCTTAGAACGACCGTACTGGGGCGTTTTTGCCCCCTAATACCGCTCGAAAACGCCGGAAACCGCCCTCCCCTCCGCCCCCGTGGGCGTGTTTGGCCAATTTGTTTGGTCTGGCGTGTTTTAAATAACGCTAAAGGGGGCAAGGGTTTGACCAATAAGATTCATTTCCATTTTTGTAAAGCCAATCAATTTTTTTGATGTTTTTTTAATTTAATTTTATTACAAAGATAATGCCCCACAATGTACACATTCCCACTACACCCATTTTAGAAAACGCACAATAATGCCCCATTGTTGATTGTGCCGCCACATGACGCAAAACGCCCAAGGGTGAATCATGCCCACTACGCATGGTCTTAGAGTCCATCTTTAGGTTTTAATAAAAAAATCTTCTTTATATTTTATTTTATCCTTGAAGGTCAAAATTAGCAAAAATTTCCTACCACCTCGTAACTCGTAAGTTGCTATTTATAAGTATTAAAAATAAAAATTATATTATTTTAATACTTTGATTTTCTATTCCTAATTTTCAATCACCTTTAAAGTTTAAAAACAAGCTTAGGCATAAGAAGTAACATGACTACAAGAGCATTACAAAGTTAACCATGTTATCTAGTTTTCTGGTTCACTATGTTATCTAGTTTTCTAGTTTTTTGTTTCACTCTAACGTCATATGGCAACCACGTAAGTAAAAGAACGTGATAAAAGAGCATAGAGCGGAAGGAGCACGAAAGTAACGTTTAAAAAAAAATAAAAAAAATAAACATTAACTAATTAAAAACCAACCCTAACACTACCATCAATCAAGAGCGTCCACCTCACCACCTAAATGCCCTCCACGCCAGTGAAAAATACCCCACCCTCACCATAATACCATCTCCACTCCACGGTGTCGCCACCCCACGGGGCGGTATTCCTGGCACAGAGGAGCCACGATGCCCACTTCGTATGGTCTATCATTAACACCCTAAAAAAACCAATGGTGTTTCATGTAAGCTGGACTCTCACTATCTCTGAGAATAATTATGTTCAATTTTATACCATGCTTAAAAAAACATATTTTTATGTATAAAGTAGTAATTTGTTTTTAGAACCACAACTCACACAATCTCTAATTATACAATTAAACTACACATCTTTTTTTTCATTATACAAATTGAACCCTTACCACTTAAAAACACAAAATCTTATTTACGACCTTGATGCCGCCAGGGACGGAACCAGGTGTATGTGTGGGTGGACGGACGCACCACTTAAATTTTTTTTAGTGTATATTATAGGCAAAAATTTCTGATCACACCCCTTGAAACTATAATTTTTTTGAAAGGAGTTGATCAACCGGTTACCTTGGCCGCCTCTAGGTGTACCCGCTCAGATTCGAAACCACCGGCCCGCAATGCGGTACCTCCCGGTCGGTCTAGCCTAAGCCCCGTATAAGAACCCCACTGGCCCAGGATCGAACCCATGACCTATAGGTAAACCTTAAAAATATAATTGAACCCTTCATTCGCACCACTATAAATAATTTTTGAATCCACTACTAGATACCGCTAACTCAAACACCCTTTACTATTTTAAAGTAGCAATTGATGAGCCTCCATTGTCAAAATTTTCAGCTCCAAGTGAAGGTGGGTGGTGTTGTAAGTATTTGTTTTTTGCTTTCGGGAATCGTGTTTTTTTTTTTAAATTTATTTAATGCTTTAGGCTATGGGGTATGGGGCTTGAGTTGGGGCGTGAGTTGGCTGAAAACGCCCAAGCCACCACCCCGGGGCTTGGATTGGGGCGTGGGTTTGGGTGTGGCCCTTGTGGCGTGGGTTTGAAGCCTGGCGTGGGGCGGCTAGCAAGGTGACATGGCGTGCTCTCAATGGCCAAACCAAACTCATGCCCCCAACCCAAGCCCCACCATACCCCATGGGCGTGGGTTTGGGTGGGGGGGGGTCCCATTCCACGTGTCAACAAATGACTCAACCCAAGCCCCACCATACCCCACGGCATTAAGTGTATGAATTTCGGGTTAATATATATACATTCTAGTTTAATTAAAAAGTTAATATAATAATTATAGCAGTGGCATCAGGATTTTTTTCTTACGGGTTTAGAAATTTTCGAGAGACAGACGACGGGTGATCGATTAACTATCATCAAGTTTTGGTTTTTTTCTGTCCAGTCCGGTTAAGCGATTCAGATCGGATCACATAATAAGAATAACAAAAAATCAAATTAAATGCAAATAATTAATATAAAATAGTCAACTGAAATTAAAAGTGAATAACGGAAATTTATTAAAACTTCCCTCGACAAGGTTTTATTTTTTGAAACTTATCGATTACACCATCCATCGAAACCTTTCTAAGAAAATCTTTTTTCAACAAAACAAATGCAACAATACACCACTTAATGTTTCTCACCAATCTGATTATGCAAATCGGACTTCATGTACTTCATTGCTGAAAAGCATCTCTCAATAGTTGCATTCGTGGCGGGTAAAAGAAGAGCTAACTTCGAAAATTGGTTAACCAACAGAAAATTAATGTGTTTCTTTGTTGCAACCATCAATTGCATAAGACTAGATCAGTGGCGGACCCATAAATTATTTACTGAGGGTGCGGATGAGGTGTTCAACCATATTTTTAAGGGGTGCGGTCGGGTTTTTTTGCCTAAAATATACACTATTTTTTTTTCAAGGGGTGCGGCCGCCCACCCTGACCAAAGGCTAGGTCCGCCCATGGACTAGATATACTACTAAAGTTGACATACCTTAAATCTTCTTTCAAATTATTGATATTAGGATTGCATCCTTACTTAATGATTTGTGTGAAGACGATTGATCTTTCCCACATGAAGTTTCATTCTTTCTATCCCTTATTCCAACCATTTAAGCCTCCGGTAACAAGCACGTCTAAATGATTTCCAAATTGTTTTTTTATACAAATAACAACTCAATATATGTACAATCCAGGGGAAACACTACACTCTAACCAACTGATCTCAAACCCAAACTTGTTAATAGATCAACTTACTTGAAATTTCCCTTGAATCATTGGATTCCTTGCCAAACATGGTTATTAGAAAAATATGATCTTTAGGTTGACATGGCCTTTAAGTAATTATGCCCTCCTAGATTTGGGTGAATAGAAGAAATTGGTTTTCGTTTGACCGGGTCTAAAAGAAGATTGTCTAACTCAACAAATTCACGTGTGTCATGAAAGTTGAAGATTCAAGTCCTTCAACTTTAATTCTTTTACAATATCGCTCTATATTCATGATTCAAACACTAAAATTACATATTAACACACAAATTTCACATGTATATTCTACAAATATAAGTCTATAACTATAAAATTATTATTTCAATTGTAATAAAAAAATCCTTTTTTTCTAGTTTCTATACAAATAAGAAATTGAAAGGCGTTCAAAGTGAATATAGAAAAATAAACATACCCTCTCTGACGAGGAAGAAGCGGCGTCCGGTTCTAGCTTGGGTGACGCCGTCTGACGAGGGGGGATTGCAACGTCCGACGATAATTGATGATGGTGTCAGGTGTCAAGCTGCTCCTGTCATTCTATGTTCCTTGTTTATTTATTACTTTAAACAATGGATTTCAATGATTTATGAGTTTATGTGGCGAGCTTAAGCTTAAGCCTTAATGAGTTATTTTTAATTGAATGTGTGTTAAATGAGTCAATAAGTTATTTTTTTAACTAAGTATGGACTTAACAATTTATTCTTTTTAATTAAAATGTGGGTTAAGGTTCGTTGTTAAATTTTCTAAAGGTTCAGTGTCACGCTTTCTAAATGTTCGGTATAAAGGTTTCTACGGGTTCGATGTCAAAATATCTATAATGATAAAAAAACCTAATTAATTTCTTGCATTTGGAAATAATAATAATAACAACAACAACAATACTGCTTTAATCATTTTTCATTTATCGGTATAAATAAAAAAATCACTTGAGTTTTCGCTTAGCTTTTATCAAATTTCCTCCTATTAAAAAGTAAAGTGGTAGCATACGTTAATCTTCTTTCATAGTAATGACTTTTTTAATTCGCTTTTATATTTTATTACAACTTGATGATTAAACAAACTGTAATCAGTTTTTCTTATTAGACTTTAAGAGAAATATTATCGTGAACAAGACGAAAGTTAAAATAGATTGTTGTTTCTAATAATTAAATTATATATAATAAATACTAACCCAGTATGTCCATCCAGCATCCACTAAAAAATAAACATGCCAACACTTCATACGCTTTCTAAACAAGGGAAACTTTAAAAGTTACAAAGTTTCATACACAAAAATACCATATAGATAATCTATTAAACCAAAACTATTGTCATATACACATGATGAAACCAAGTTACATACACACAATGCTGTTGATACAACAAATACAAGACCAAGGCCTGTAGCGATATCTCCGGGTAAAAGGGTTCAAGGGTTTCGATTAGCCTAACGCAGGTCGTGGGGTCCTCCCACGTTTGTAGCACGTGGGGTTGGATCACTTGTTTATTGATCGCTTTTGATTCCAGCTTGAAGAGAATTCAAGTCGGAATGAAGTTGTTAGCGAAGCAATGCTGTTTGAAGTGAAGAAGAGAAGCAAGTATGGAACTTGTTCTCAAGAGAGGAGAGAAGATCAGAGAGTATGTGTTAGCCCAACTGATCTGGTGTCCTTGATATGGTTGTTGGAGCTGGTACTTATAGATAAGATGTATTCTATAAGAGGAAGCTCGTGACCATGGATCCAAGGCTACAGTGGAGGAATTACCCGTTTGGGGGTTGGAAGCTTTAGACCTGCGGATAAAAGGTTGTTCTCTGTGCACATGTTCTGTCTGTGCAGAAATGGTTCACACGTTAAATGTTGATGTGACCGGACACTGTGCTTGTCCTTTTTACTGTTCACCTGAGTTCGCGCGTATTGAACCTCTCAACCTTTTAACCTTTTAACCTTTTAAGCTGTTATGTATATTAGTCATTTTATTGAGATTTGGGCTACCCCCGTCATCAAATGCCATATAGAGAATCAATCAAACTAAAACCATTGAGATATACACATAGTGAAACCAAGTTAGATACACAATCAATCAAACCAAGTTAGATACACACAATCAATCAAACCAAGTTAGTTAGTTACACACAATCAATCAATTAAACTAAAACCATTGAGATATGCACATAATCAAACCATTTCACACACAATCCCATACATATAATCAATCAAATCAAAACTATTATGTTATACACATATTTAAACCAAGTTACATGCATACAATGCCATATATACAATTCAATCAAACCAAACCATTGTGATATACACATTATCTAACTAAGTTACATGCATATTACCATACACATTGTCAATCAAATCAAAACCAATATGATATACACATAATAAAAACAAGTTTCATATACACGATGTGATATACACAATCATTCATACCAAGTTACATACACATAATCAAAAGAAAACCATTGTGATATGCACATATCGTACCAAGTTACATACACAATGCCATATACAAGGTCATTCAAAACAAAACTATCATGAATCATGATATAAACATATTTAAACGGAGTAACGTACATACAATGCCATTTACACAATCAATCAAACCGACACCATTGTGATGTAAACATACTCTAACTAAGTTGCATATAGTGCTAATCGAAACAAACTATTGTGATATACACATAATAAAACCAAGTCACATACGCACAACGTGATACACACACACACACACACAATTTGAGTTACTTACTCACAATACCAAACGATCAATCTGTTAGACTTCTAATTAATTGTGGCCTTTAGTTGATCATATAAATAAAATAAACCAAATGACATTATTATCCTAAGCATTAATTATAAGTCATTATTTGATGGAAATGATGACTGATTCGGAAGAGAAAAGAGGACGCGACTTGAAGATCAAAAAGCACGGGGAAGCAATAACTGATTCCATGGGTTAATCATTACAGTTTTCTAGTCTTTAAGCTTAAGCTTCTGATATGGTGATGAATTTGACTTTTGTTTTGAATTCGTTTATCATGTTCGGCTAAACTTTTGTATAACTGTTTGGATAAGATGATACGTTGATTCATTTATGATTGATGATGGATTTCTTATTTGTATGAATTTAGTAGTGTAGAATGATACGTTCTTATGATGAATATGCGTGTATGTTGATGTTGGTTATGATGTTAGTTGTGTGGTAATATTTATCTTTCTTTGAAGTTATGCATGTCAGATTCGGTATTTACTATCTCTAGGGTATATTGACCTCCATTAGCCTAGGGCTTGACACTTTAATCTGTAATAGATAACTAATCGTCATAACTGGTTAAACATATGTTATGCTTATAGGAAGGATCTGATGATTAGGGTATAGAAACTAATTCTGATTTTCTAAAATTCTTACTTTGGTAGTTCGTAAATTGCTATGTTTGTTGTTCACCTTAGCACTAGGTTAGAAACCTTCAGTCATAAGAATCCATACCGTCATTAGCTTTATTAAAATAGATATAAAGGTGTAGTTATATCCATAACCCTAGTTTTGATAAGATTAACCTTACGCGATATTAGTCTATCTTAACACTTCATACGCCATAGTCAAGTTAAGTCTTGGGTTGGTTCAATAAGTTCGTTTGTCATCAATCTAAATAGTATTCGGTTGATTCGAGTCTAGGATGGTTATATTCTCTTAACTCTTGGTAGTAATTCAACTTAGCAGATCTTATGTTTTGATTACGGTTATTCACTAGATAGCATATTGTTGGGATCTGAGGTTCTCATGATTGTGTTTGTTTGTGATGTTTGAACAAATCAAATAGATATAAGTAGTTTTAAGTGCAGCGGAAATGGATAACAAACTTTGTAAACACAATCAAAGGAGAATATAGTTTGATAAACAATTGCTTTTTCATAGAGTCGAAAGATTACATCAAAAGCAAAAGGTTACAATGCAAGCTTACAGACTAAACTCCCCCTCAGCCTGATACTCCAGAGTTGGTTGCACAAGATGAAAGGATTGAATTGAGGAGAAGAACTCACTCAAAACGAATCAAATATAACAGTACAGAGTACTGTCATATTTATAGGCAAACCAAACTACTGATGTACCTCAGCTGACGTCACCATGATAGTGACATCTAACAGCCTAACAACCTATAAACACTGGTCTATACAAAACTACTGATGTCTAACAACTGATTGATAATAAAATACAAAACAAGTCTAACACTGTTCACGTTCCACTGTTGTAGCCTAAGCACTGATTACTTGAACATCAGTGCTTTCTTCAAAAGGTGATCAGTCTTTGAATGAGCAGTGCTTGGATCTTCAGCAGTACTTCAGAAACAGCAGTAGATAGAGCTCAGTGTTTGCCTTTTAGCAGTCTTTAGTTGTTTCATCAGTGTTTGGTTCATCAGTTGTTCTTCTGAGCAGTACTTAGAGTGTATCAGCAGATAGATAACCACTATCAAGGGTAGAGCTTAGTGTAAACGTCTGCTTATTGTGAATCCACTGTTGTGAACAGGTTTTGGCTTTACATTATCTGTTCCTCTGGTAGGGTTCAATCCCAACAATCTCCCCCTGGAACAGATAATGCCAAAACCTGTCATTATTCTGGATCTTTATTACTCATCAAAAGTTCCCTTGCTTTTCTTTTGAATTCTTCTTCAAATTCTTTGGAACTTGTGTCATCTTCATCCCGGCACAGCGTAAGTTCAAGTAGATCCTGCAAATCTTCAACACTAAGGCCTAGTGCTTCTTTCCTTGATATGTACTTCACTTCGCCATTGGATCTGACCAGGGTCAATACGTGGGTCTTTTGATCAGACATCCACTTTAGTACTTTTAAACCCAATGGGTTTCTTGGGAGAGATTTATTTGAAGATGAGCTTTGAGATATTGGCCTTGAGAAAACTTGCAGACTTTCAGACATTCTTTTGAAGGCCATTTCAATAACATTGTTAGCTGCAGCTATGTCTTCTGTAGTTTCTTTTTCTATCTGCTCCTGTCTCTTTTGTTGATTTGGCTCAATGTCTGAAACTTCTGAAGCAAATGGTGATGCAGGTTTAGTTAATACCTTCTTAAAAAGGTTTTGAAGTTTTTCTGAGTTCGCTTCTTTTAGACCCATTTTCATGATGGTTCCTTTGAAGAACTCAACCTCCTTTTCCTTTACCTCTTCACTGGTCAGCTGTTCTCCTTTTTCTTGGTTTGTCATAAGAGTAGATCGGAACAGTGTTTTGAGGTTTTCAATCTGCTGTTCAAGCTTCATCATTTGTTCACGCTTCTTTGAAGTGCCTGATACAGTTATCTTCATTTTCTTCAGTCTTTCATACGCTTCATCAGTTTGCTGCTTTGACCATTTTGATATGGCATTTGCAGTGTCCACCTTTGCATCCACCAGCTCCTGTTTCTTTTTCTTGTACTCAGCTGTTTGGTCATTGATGAACTTTTTATATTTACTCCAATTTGGAGCATTCTTCTTCTTTTTAGGATCATTCTTGAGTCTATCAATCCTATCAGCTTCATGCTTTAAAAGCACAATTGTCCATTCTTCAAATTGGTTTATTTCAGCAGGATAAAATTTTTCTTGCATTATGTATGCAAGAAGTTTTCTTCTCATCTCTTTTCGTTGTTCTGCCTTTTCTTTGCTCAGCTCTTGTGCAAAATCTTTGATCTGATTAACTTTGGTGAGCAGAAGTTCCAATCTTTCAGCAATGGCTTCATCACTTTGACCTTTACACTCAACTTTTGCTATAATCTTAGCCTGTCTTGTTTTGAGCTGAAGATACTCATCCATATCCTCTGGAATCATGAAGCCAACGAGTGAAGGAAATCTTCTGTTTGAAGGATCATCATCAGTGTGAAACTGCCTCATCTCATTTTTTATGGCTTCAAGTTCCAACGGATATTTTGCAACAGTGGGATCATATTGGTCCTCATCTGGCTGGGTAAGTTTTCTTTTTCTGGTGTAGAGCTTAGCTGGTTGTGATGTGATACTGGTGGAAACAGTGGAAGATGACTGACTAACAGCTGTTGAAACAACTGGTGTTTCAACTGCTGTTGTCATTACAACTGCTGATATGTCAGCAGATGTCTTCTGCTTTTGAGCAGGGGATGGAGATGGTGAGGAAGTTTTTGATGATGGTGATGGTGGTGGTGGTGGTGAATCATCAGATATGACAACCCTTCTCCTTTTTATTGTAGAAGAGGCTGATGATGTCTTGGATGGATCAGTGAGTTGAGAGTGAGTGGCAATGGTTTGTAATTGACTAACAGTTGTTGAAACAACTGGTGCTTCAACCACTGTTGTCATTACAACAGATGTTTTAACATCTGTTGTCTTCTGTTTTATGACAGGAGGCAGTGGTGGTGATATGATTGTAGATGATGATATGAGAGCAGTGGTTTTGGTGGTGTGTGATGGAGTGGTGTGTGTTGAAGAGATGGCAGCTGTTTGGCTACTGACAGCAGTTTTTGTAACCACTGTTGTATCAGCTGTTTGGCTAACAGGTTTTGAGACCTGCTTTTCTTTTTCTTTTTCTTTTTCTTTTTCAGGCTCAATATAAAGGCCATGTTCTATTCCCATCTTATTCATTTTTCTCAACAGCTTGATATTCTCCCCCTCTTTGGCATTATCTGAAGGGGGGTTAACAAGAAATGATAGGGAAGAAGGAACTTTGCCAGAGGCGGTTTGAATGCTAGCCTTTATAGCCTTGATATCTGCTTGAGTGTCTTTAAACCTTGATTCCACCATGTTGGTCAGCATTTGTACATGAATAGCATGCTTTTGATCAGCCATATGTTGCTGTTTTTCAAGCATGGGTTGAAAAATATTCCAAAGCTCATTTGCAGCAAATGCATGTTGTGCAGGTGCTTGAGCAGGAACAGCAGTGGCTTGTGCTTTTTGAGCTTTTAAAATCTCTTGCACCATATCTTTAATTTCAGCAACTGAATCTTCAAGTTTTTCAACTATTTCCGTCAATTTCTGATATTTTGAATCATCACCTACATTGGTAGGATCATCTGAATCCCCACCAGTGGTGGTTATATCAATGTGTGTCTTAGGAACTGAGTCCCAAAAATCACCCATTGATGCCCCTTGTTCTTGGTACTGGGGACTTCTTTCTTCAGCACTCGATAAACCTTTGATGGTACCGGTGGTTAGAATCAACTCACTGGTGGTTACCGATGTTGCCATGGAAGAAATTGCCTTCAAGGGAGTCTTATTAATGAAACAACTGTCCAACTGAAGATCTGTTGATCCATCAGTTGTAGTTGCTGTTCCACTTGAACTACCACCGAGAGTTACTTGTAACTCAGGGGGTGTAACCTCCTCAATGGTTGCTGGGATAGCAGGAGTAGTAGCATCAGACCCAGTCACTTGTGGGGGTATACTCTCAGTGATAGGTGATAGAGAGGAACTGGTTTGTGTCTGAGCTATAGCAGCTGCATGCAACAGGGGTATTATTGATTGTGGCATTATGATTGGTGAGGGTATGGGTGTTGAAAGAGACATGTCCTTGGGATCAGGACTGTGGAAGATAGATCCGAGTGGATCCAGAGCTTCATAATTTGGTGTCCCTGTGATTACAACCTGATCCTTTTGTGAGAATGCAGGAGGAGTTTTAGGCATAGGCTGAGATCTTTCTTCCAACTGCTGTGAGGAAGTAGCAACTGTGGTTTGTGGTGACATTTGTGTTGTCACAGGCAGTTGCTCTGGGTTCTCATCTTCCAGAGTTGCCTTTTTCTTGGGTTTGGTGGGCTTTTTGGAAGATTTTCTTTTGATCTTTTTGGTGATGTCAGGTGTGGGTTTCAAAGCAGTGGTTGTGCTGCTCTGATCACCTGGAGTAGTGGGCCCAGCAGCTGATACCTGAGGAGCGGTTGTAACCGCTAAAATCTGCTCAGGTACCCCTGCTTTTGTTTTTATTGGTGCCATCATTCTGGAAAATGTTTCTTTTGTTAAGCCTTTTATTTGAAAATAGGCACCTTGTTTAAGCAGATTTTCAGTTTCTTTTTCAAATTTTTGTTTGAAATAATAGCTTAAAAATCTTGGAAACAGCAAAAATGCTTTACTTTCAACGTTTTTCACCATGTCATTGAAGATCTCCTGGGAATAATTGTAGTTTTTATTATTCAAAATAACGTAACCCAGGCATTGAATTTTTAATGGTATTTCGTTGAATGCTGTTGTTTTATTAGAAACACAACTCAAAAGTGTGTGAAACAAAAATCTGGGTGCAGATGGGAAATAACCCTTTTGTAGGGTATCTACCTTTGATTGTTCTGCATAACCCCTTTTCAGAAAATCAGCTTTTAACTCGTTTTTGTCAAAAGAAGTTTTACCATTCTGATCATCGAGTTTGAAGACTTCTGATATTGACTGCGGTGTGATTTTGATCGCCTTACCCTGTATCGACGAGTTAATGGCTACGACTTTATCGTCTTGTTTTTCAAGCGTCGCCTTTTTCAAAAACTCGTTCTGGGTTTGTAGATAGATGGGAGCATCTGCTGTTAACAAAGTTTTGTACTTTGATGCAGATAATGTATCAATGATGGAGTCAAAGGTGTGGTTATCAGTAGGTTTTGTGAGCAAACCCAGATAATTATGAGGAGATTTGTATGGTATCTCGTTGGATTCTTCGGTCGTTTGAGCGACCTCTTTTGAAGGTGATGTTGATTTTGGTTGTGATTTTGATTTTGACTTTGATTTTGTCATTTTTGCGGAGAAGAGCGAAGAATGATTTTGAAGATTTTGAGAAGAAGGGTTGGAAACTGCTTTGAGAAGAGAATTTTGGAATTCAATTCGACAGTGTAAAACCCTGTTTGGGGTTTAGGGCAGGGTTTTTTTTAAGAAAAAAATGATCCCTGATGTGGCAGCGGTTATTATGATCTGAAGGCTAAAAACTGAACACGTGTCAAACACTGATGAAATGGATGAAGGATGGAGAACAGTTGTTTTAAGGACCACTGATGTATCAAGCATCAGTGGTTACAACGGTAAAAATTGTGGACAGTGGATGATTTTTACTATCAGTGGATAGCATATCAGTGGATAGGACACTGATTGTGAATATCAGTGCTTGTCAAGATAATGAAGGATCAGTGGCTAACTTTCAGCAGTGGCCAGTATTTAGAGATCAGACGTTGGAACAAAACAGTGGTTAGGGTAAATGGTACAGATTTGAAGGACAAGTATTCCAGCAACAGTTTTGAGAATTTTCATTCAAGGTTTTGCCACATGTCAGTTTTGAGAATTTTCATTCAAGGTTTTGCCACATGTCATTCGAGAAAATCCTTTTGAAAAAAAATGGTTAAAGGATTTTCTGAGAAGAGTATCAAAACGGATCTGGTGTAATTTCAAAAGAAAACATAATCATAACATTCTCAAGTTTATAAAAATGGTCAGTGGTAGGAAATTTTGACTGTGTTTTGACCACTGTTAGGAACCATTCTATTGTCAGTTGATTGCAAACATGAGGACACATGGATAAATCTTTGAACATTTGTCTAGTCCTCTTTGGAGTTCATTCAAGGGAATCAAAACCTTTTTCTGAACAGATGAATACACATAGTTGCTTAATAACCATTATTACCCTAAACTTTGACCCATAAGTGTTTTATGTTTATACTCTTTTCTTTTGACTTCAAAAGTTTTGAGATAAACACACTTCTGAGTTTTTGTTAATTTTCTTAATGTAGTTTAACATAGTTGATTTTTGTCCTTTTGAGGATCTCAACCTGTTTTTCAACACATAAGATCGAACGACTAAAGTTTTAATTTCCCTCTTTTTATGTTAGCAAAACATCAATGTTTTTATGAACATAGGTTTTGTTAATCTGAGGTTCATACTTTAGTATTTAATGAGAACATCACAGATTATACATCAACAATTGAAATCAATTTAGAAAATAAGAAATAATCTCATGATTTAACAGATATTGTTTTCAGATCTAGAAACCATGAGTGTCTTGTGCATGAATTCACTTGTTGTGTGAAATTTGTGTGTCATATGACATCTTGGTTGATTTACAGAGTTTTTGATTAACCATTTTGAACATGATTTACTCGATACTCTGTTTTTCAACTAAATACAACCAACCTTAGTATCAATGAATTTTGAGCTGAACTGTTATGTCAAATTGATTGTTAGATCGAATTTGACTGTCCAAGCTCTGATACCAATTGTTAGGATCTGAGGCTCTCATGATTGTGCATTGTTTGTGAGATTTGAACAAATCAAATAGATATGAGTAGTTTTAAGTGCAGCGGAAATGGATAACAAACTTTGTAAACACAATCAAGGAGAAAATAGTTTTGAGAAAGCATATGCAATTCATTTAGTCGAAAGATTTACAATAAGAATCAAATGATTACAGATATGCTTACATACTAAGCTTCCCCTCAGCCAGATACTTCAGGGTTGGTTGCACAAGATGAAAGGATTGAATTGAGGAGAAGAACTCACTCAAAACGATCAAATATAATAGTACAGAGTACTGTCATATTTATAGGCAAACCAAACTACTGATGTACCTCAGCTGACGCACCATGATAGTGACATCTAACAGCCTAACAACCTATAAACACTGGTCTATACAAAACTACTGATGTCTAACAACTGATTGATAATAAAATACAAAACAAGTCTAACACTGTTCACGTTCCACTGTTGTAGCCTAAGCACTGATTACTTGAACATCAGTGCTTTCTACAAAAGGTGATCAGTCTTTGAATGAGCAGTGCTTGGATCTTCAGCAGTACTTCAGAAATAGCAGTAGATAGAGCTCAGTGTTTGCCTTTTAGCAGTCTTTAGTTGTTTCATCAGTGTTTGGTTCATCAGTTGTTCTTCTGAGCAGTACTTAGAGTGTATCAGCAGATAGATAACCACTGTCAAGGGGAGAGCTTAGTGTAAACGTCTGCTTATTGTGAATCCACTGTTGTGAACAGGTTTTGGCTTTACATTATCTGTTCCTCTGGTAGGGTTCAATCCCAACACATATTAAGTAATAGGTTCATTAATAGTAGATTTTGTGTCCACAGATAAATAATTAGATACTTACCTTAGCTATATTATATTTCGATAGGTACACTTGCCTAGATAGTGTGTAGATGGTAGTTTTGGTTTTACCTTAAAACTAGTCTGTGTTTGTGTTCAATTTTTTTGTTACTTTCTAAGCATGTCAATGATGCTAAAGATGATGAGGACGATGAGGATGCATGTAACTCTTCGCTTTTTGGTACTTTCCTTAGTTAGAAAGTCTGTTTGTATTTCTATTTTTAGAAACTTGTAATTTCTTTATATTCGTACTTTCTTTCCAAACATTGTAAGTAGAGGATTTGATATAATAAAACTCAATTATTTTTCATCATTTTATACATTGTGTTATACGTATTTGATACATACTCGTTACATACTTATCATACGTCCACACATTGATACATGCTCAACATACGCAAACTCATACTTGAAATACGTGAAACATCAGTTTATGCATGCACTTTATTTATAGTTTTACATGTACATCACTCTTGTACGCTTGAAATACCTAAAACCGGCTAAAGTATGCGAAAACGGTCAAACTTAACTCTCCATGAGACTGACCCTCCTCTTCGTGCGAAGGGAACCCCCACTCGCACGAAGGGCCTCTTCGTCCCAAATCTCACTCGCACAAACTGTCCCCTCGCCTTATAATTATGAACCTTCACTCCCACTTCACACCTTCCACTCACTCTGAAATTCTCTCAACTTTCTGAATCCGTGCACTTCAAGCAGAGCATTTCTAGAAGCTTCTAAGTGAGTCTTAGCTCACTGACTTGACATTTTATACTTATTTCTTCTACTTTTCTTCTACTATTCTTCCATATTTGCAACTGTGTTATCCTCTAGGATGCTTTCACAGACTTGCCATGGTAGACTGAATAATAAAACTCACCACATTGAGGTCCAAGTTGAGGATTGAAGTTCTATTTTTCAAGTCTTTATGAAATGCCTTCTGATATCGAAACTTGGAAGAATCACGAACCCACCGAGCTCACAAGATAAGTCTATAGCTGTGAGTTAGTGTTCAGGTTGATTCCAGCCAAGAAACGAGGTTGTTCAAACAAAACCAAACCAACTCGTCCCAAAACAGAAGCCATTCGCACGAATGGGCATCCCACTGGCATGAATGGACATCCCACTCATGCGACTGGACGTCCCACTCGCACGAAGGGATTCTGTTGATTCTGTTCTGACAAATTCCTAATTGTTGAATGTTATCTCAGATCCCCATCTTCAATATGGGTGAATCTGTGTTTAACAGAAGTGTGAACTATGGAAGCTGTGGCTTTCCAATCTAGTTTCACCGCCTCACTTAGACTTGCAAATGAACACCCAAACGATCTCCAAGACTCAGAATAAGTTACCCCCGCCTCGCCTCCAACACTTGCCATGTTGGGAGTGACACGCTCGGGTTGTCCTTGTTCGGCTGTTTGGTATTTGTATTTATTTTCTGTTACATTCATGACCGACTGGTTTGTTAACGATGTTAATAAACTTGTGCTTTGGTGAAACATATAATGAGGTTTATACATCCATACATGACTTTTATGAACTTCATGACTTACTGGACTGTTAATAATATTACTATATAATATAACGTATAAAACATAACCGAAATCAGAACGTTAATCGATCAATGGTTAAAATGTCACAAAACAGGCACCTTCGCACGAATGGTCTCTTCACGCGTCTGGGAATATCCCATGTGACAACCCGGTCTTTCAAAGTCTTTTCTCGACGTGTTGCTTATTGCACAACTGTGTCTTCATAATTCGTTGCATTGTAACGGGTGAACGTCTGTATATGATTAATTTTATAATTTTGAGTATTGTTTGTTCATGTGATTATTGAATATATATGATTATTGTATTGAAAATTGATTAACTGCGAAACATGGGACCCTCGTTGCAAACCCTACTCGACGAAACATATGATTTTCGTCGGCATCTTTACTCGACGAAACTTAGAGGTTTCGTCATTACATCTGTGGCCCAATAAGCTTTGCTCTCGGCCCAATGACTATGAGGCCAACCCAAGCCCGATTTCCTCTTTATCAAATCATGTGGGGAGTAGTTTCAGTTATGACAAACGGTTGCAAACCCTAATCCTTTCTAATTCTCCTTCTTCACGGCGATGGCAACTCTCTTCATCGAGACCCTCTCTCGGTTCTAACGCACTGGTTCCCTCTCGAAGTATCTCCTTCCTCGTTCTAGGCACCCTCTCACATCACTTATCCGGGTAAGTGTTTTGTCACTGTTAGATCATATTCAGAGTCGACTTCTTACCCGTTCATAGTCATACTCGTCTGATGATTTGCATGAATGATATAGTTATAGTAATTATCTAGGGAGGATGTTAAAACGTTGATCTAGTCATACATGGAATAACCTGATCTGGAATCATGAAACTTAATAGTATTAGTGATGTTATTGTTGAACGCTGACAACTAGGGTGTGGCACATTGTTAGGGGACGATCACAGTTTTGATGATAATTGTGTTCATGGTTATGTAATGATGAGATTTATGTGGAGTGTAAATGAAGGTTGGAATGATTACGTAATGATTGCAAATGATTGTATTGCCATGAGAGGAACAGTTGCAGTTAGGGTTTCCTGCACGATTAACAGTTAATAGGGCAACGACGAAAGTAGGGCAACGTCGAAAGTCCCTTCGACGAATCATGAAGTTTCGTCGGCTTGTCCTTTCGACGAATCATGAAGTTCGTCGGCTTGACCCTCGACGAACAATGAAGTTTCGTCGGCTCCTTATCGACGAACATTGAGGTTTTGTCAGCGTCTTATCGACGAACACTGACGATGGTTCGTCGCCCTAAGGTTCGTCGTAGGTCAGCATATCACAAAGTAGTTTGAAACGAGTATAATAATGATTATATGATGATGTATGTCTGTTGATGATATCAGTTATGTCTGAGGAAAACATGATTCGATTTTGATTAGCACACTTGACCATTGAATATTGTTACGAAACATACATGTGGGTTCGGATATGCATGATTAGAATAACTGTTATATGTCATTCGGTGATTGTTGCATGTACGCACACTATGATTATGGTTCATACGTAAACCTTATGAACGTAAACTAATTTCGCATACGTGAATACCATAGGTTGTGACTGTTTAAGTGTGAACAAGTAACTAATCATACCGAGCAAACCAAGGTAAGTTCACTACTCTTGAGCATGCGTCCCGGTGGTTGGGACAGTCAGTGGGTATCCCGGGGATGAATAAGTATTTTGGGTAAGACTGGAATTTTGGATAATACACTCACTCTCTATCACTTAAGTCCCATCATACTACCGGGTTGTTGCTTGTAGGGCAACGGGGTTATTAGTTGATAGCGCTATTAGGTTTGGCACCCTCACGACGCTCCTGGATAGGACGGGCGTGAACTAATAACTTTAAATCATGACCAATGTTTGATAGAGCATTGGGATGGGCAAAAAGGGCCGTCTGCGATATCGAGTTATTATCAACATAACAGTCTTAACGAATCTTAAATCACTACTTGGTATTAAACGGTTAACACAAACTGTGAACTCACCAGCCTGTCTGACACACTTTTTCTGCATGCTTGCAGGTCCTTAGGTACATGGATTGGAACTTGCTATCTGGGAGTGCTGGAGGGGTCATGGGTCGTAGTTCTTGGATACGAGTTTTAAAGATTATCGTATCATTTTGAAACACTTGAAAACATTATTTACATTATGCTTCCGCTGAACAAATTGGTTTTGATTGTGTTTGGATTTACTTCATGAAATAAATGGAAACTTTTATTAAATTCTATGTTATGGTTCAATGTGATTGGTGGCTAGATCCTGGTACGTCACACGCCCAGCGATGTTTTCGCATGTGGTATTTTGAGGGTGTGACAATTTGGTATCAGAGCAACTGGTTATGGTGAACTAGGTTTTAAAAATGTTTTCATAAAACCAGACTATAACCAAACAGTATCGAAAAACGACCATGACACTCAGCCCCAGATTGCAAGGTTCGTCTTCTGTTTACTTTATGCAGTACTTGTTTAGTAATCAGCAAATCACGACTTGCACGAAACTAGATACTAGATACTACGATGTGATTACCTGTGCTGCATGTTTTAGTGAAGCTCGATAGTGCGACACTACTCTTCGACTTTTGTGATCATAATCCTGCGATGCCTTTTGTTTTGTTATTTGAATGTGAGGGAAACTTTTAGCTCGAATTAAGAGGCACTGAGATAAGCATGCAAATTGCCTTATTATCATGGGTGCATACATAATAATAACAACGTAAGGTGCATGTAAGTCCTAGTGGGGCTTAACGAGTGTGAGAAGAGTTCTGCCCAATTGTTTGGTGTAAACTTTGTAGTTTGTAGATGTCAACGTGAGGTTTGAATCCTACTTTGTTTCGATTTCTAAACTTTTCCCTCTTCATATTTAGAATCATGAGTGGACGAGGACATGGACATGGTCACATCGGTATGACTCAGGCTGAGTTGACAAATCTGATTAACACACGTGTGGCTGAGGCTTTGGCAGCCTACCAAGCTGGTACGAAATGTACCAAATTTTCTTTATTCTGGTGTTGTGTACACAACTCTTACCCTTGTGTTGTATTTCGTCCATTAGGTCACCATCCGCCTGCTTGCACTTTCAAGACGTTTATGGATTGTAAGCCACAGACATTCAGTGGGACTGAAGGGGCTGTGGGGTTACTACGTTGGTTTGAGAAGGCCGAGTCAGTGTTTGCTATGTGTAACTGTCCAGAGGGGGACCATGTGAAGTATGCTACGGGCACTTTGGAGGATGGTGCCTTAACTTGGTGGAATGCCCAGGTGCAAATGTTAGGCATCGAGATGGCTAACGCCACTACCTGGGATGAATTCAAGGAGTTAATGCGGGAGGAGTACTGTCCTCGAGATGAGATTCAGAAATTGGAGAATGAGTACTACAACTTGAAAATGGAAGGGTCCGAGATCGTGGCTTACTCGAAACGATCTCACGAACTAGCAATTTTGTGCCCTAACCTGTCTCGACCTGCATCTCGAAGAATTGAGTTGTACCTCAAGGGCCTAGCAACAGCTGTAAAGGGTTATATCACTGCTGCAAACCTTAACAATCTGCCCCAGATCATCCGTTTGGCGCATAAGATTACTAATCAAGAGGTCGAGCGTGGCTCATTACCGCCTTGTAAATCTGCTACTACCACTGCTGCTACAGCTACCACACCTGCTACTGACAACAAGCGTAAGTGGAACGATGCAGATAAAGCAGCAAACTCGATTCAATCGCTGAAGAAGCCTGATAACAACAGCAGCCGCAGCTTTAGTCAGTCGTCTTCGGTTAATCAGAATCAGAACCACAGCCAGACTTCGGGTTACGCAGGAAAACAGCAGAAGTGCAATAAGTGTGGTTACCACCACTACGGCCAGTGTAGTCGGGCGTGTCAAAGGTGTGACAAGCTGGGTCATATGGCGAAAGATTATAGAGCTCCACACCCCAAGCAACAACAACATCAATCCCAGTAGCAGCAACAGAGGCAACAACCCCAACAGAACGGGGTAATAAGAGGGGATGCTATCAGTGCGATAGTGAAGGGCATTTCAAGAAAGATTGCCCACAATTGAATCAGAATGCTAACAACAACAACAATGGGGGAAATCATCACAACAACAATGGAGGAAATCGTCAGAACAACAATGTGGGAAATAACAATGGAAATAACGGTGTAAATGGTGCTCGCGGGAGAGCATTTACGATTGGAGCAGGTGATGCAAGGAACGATGGCAACGTCGTGACCGGTACGTTCTCTGTTAATGGTATTATTGCTTCTGTGTTATTTGACTCTGGTGCCGACTAGAGTTATGTGTCTTTGGGGTTCGGTCATCAGCTAGGGTTGACTCCTGCGTCTCTTGTGAACAAGCATGTAGTGGAATTAGCTGATGGTAAGTCGATAGAAGCCACGCATGTATACCTAGGGTGTAAACTCGATCTTCTAGGTCAAGTGTTCGACATTGACCTTCTTCCCATCACTCTTAGTAGTTTTGATATAGTCATTGGTATGGACTGGTTGTCCAAACTCGGAGCAGAAATACTTTGCAAGGAGAAGATCATGCGTGTACCTCTCCCTAGCGGGGAATTATTATCTATCCAGGGTCATCGAAGCGGTGCAACTGTCAACATCATTTCATCTATGAAAGCCCAGAAGTGTTTACGAAAGGGCTACCCGGCTATCCTTGCACTTGTTACTGATACTCAGCATGAAGAGAAGGAAATCGATGATATACCAGTCGTACGGGAGTTTCCTGACGTTTTTCCCGAGGAACTTCCAGGTTTACCTCCACATCGTCAGGTGGAGTTCCACATTGATCTTACACCAGGAGCAGCTCCAATTGCTTGCGCACCATATCGTCTTGCACCAGGGGAGTTGCAAGAATTGTCGAATCAACTTCAGGAACTATTGGATAAGGGCTTTATCCGACCCAGTTCTTCGCCTTGGGGAGCCCCGGTGTTGTTTGTGAAGAAGAAGGACGGGTCCTTTCACATGTGCATAGACTATCGAGAACTCAACAAGGTGACTGTCAAGAATCGTTATCCACTAGCACGTTTCGACGACTTATTTGACCAGTTGCAAGGGTCCAGTTTCTACTCGAAGATCGACCTAAGATCGGGCTATCATCAGATGAGGGTCCGAGAGGAGGATGTTCCTAAAACAGCTTTTCGCACGCGGTATGGTCATTACAAGTTTCTAGTTATGCCATTCGGGTTAACCAACGCACCAGCGGTATTCATGGATCTCATGAACCGCGTATGTAAACCGTATCTTGACGATTTTGTCATCGTGTTTATCGATGACATTCTGATCTATTCGAAGAACTAGGAAGATCACGAGCGGCACCTACGTCTTATCTTGGAGCTTCTGAGGAAGGAGCAGCTTTACGCGAAGTTTTCTAAGTGTGACTTCTGGATTCGAGAAGTACACTTCCTTGGTCACATTGTGAATGAATTGGGAATACACGTAGACCCTGCTAAGATTGATGCTGTCAAAAATTGGGCTTCACCGAAGAATCCTTCGGAGGTGCGACAATTTCTTGGTCTCGCTGGGTACTATCGCAGATTTATTAAAGACTTCTCGAAGATTGCTCAACCTCTTACCTCGTTGACGCAGAAAGGCGTCATATACTCCTGGGGAACGAAACAAGAAGAGGCTTTCCAGTTGTTAAAGCAGAAACTTTGCAGTGCACCGATTTTGTCTCTACCTGAAGGTACAAAATATTTTGTGGTATATTGTGATGCTTCCATTCAGGGTCTCGATTGCGTGTTGATGCAACGCAACAATGTGATAGCTTATGCTTCTCGACAACTGAAGGTTCATGAGAAGAATTACACGACTCACGACTTAGAGTTGGGGGCGGTGGTGTTTGCGTTGAAAATCTGGAGGCACTACCTGTACGGTACCAAATGCACTATCTACACCGATCACAGGAGCCTTCAGCATATTTTCGACCAGAAGGATTTGAATATATGACAGCGTCGCTGGGTAGAACTTTTAAACGATTACGATTGTGCAATCAAGTATCATCCGGGTAAGGCTAACGTTGTAGATGACGCTCTTAGTAGAAAGGAATCGAAACCCAAACGTGTTCGCGCCTTATAGCTCACTATTCATTCTAACCTACCTGACCTGATCCGTTCTGCACAAACTGAAGCGTTGAAAGAGGAAAACATCGAAGCTGAGTATTTACGAGGCATGGAAAAGCGACTGGTAGAGAGATCTGATGGTATTCTCTACTTCATGGAACGGATATGGATTCCCTTGTTCGGTAACCTTAGAGAGCTTGTGATGGACGAAGCACACAAGTCTCGATACTCTGTCCACCCAGGTTCGGATAAGATGTATCAATATCTCAAAGTCATGTATTGGTGGCCGAAGATGAAAGCTCATATCGCGACCTATGTGAGTAAGTGTTTGACTTGCTCGAAAGTCAAGGTAGAATATCAGAAACCCCCAGGCTCGCTTCAGCAACCAGAGATACCCATGTGGAAGTGGGAGCAAATCGCCATGGATTTTGTCACTGGGCAACCTAGAACTCAGAATGGGAACGATACCATTTGGGTGATCGTTGATCGCCTCACGAAGTCAGCGCATTTTCTTGCAATCAAGGAAACGGATAAGTTCTCGCAATTAGCCGCTGTTTACCTCAAGGAGGTGGTTTCTAGGCACGAGGTGCCGACCTCTATCATCTCTGATCGTGATCCGCGTTTCATATCCGATTCGTGGCAAGCGATGCACAGATCATTTGGCTCACGTCTTGACATGAGCACTGCATATCATCCATAAACGGATGGTCAGAGTGAGCGAACCATTCAGACATTGGAAGACATGCTGCGAGCATGTGTTATCGATTTTGGTAAAGGTTGGGAGAGGCACTTGCCCTTGGTGGAGTTTTCTTACAAAAACAGTTACCATACCAGTATTCAGGCAGCCCCGTTCGAGGCTTTGTATGGGTGGAAATGTTGATCTCCCCTCTGCTGGGCTGAAGTGGGTGACAACCAAGTCACAGGCCCGGAGCTTGTGCATGAAACTTCTGAAAAGATTGTATAGATCAGGAACCGTATGGCAGCAGCGTGCGACCGTCAGAAAAGCTACGCTGACAAGCGTATGAAGCATTTGGAATTCGCAGTTGGTGATCGTGTTATGTTGAAGGTCTCACCCTGGAAGGGTGTGGTGCGTTTTGGAAAACGCGGCAAGCTTAACCCTCATTATGTTGGGCCATTTAAAATTCTGGAGTGAATTGGCAAAGTGGACTACAGGCTTGAGTTACCTGCTGAGTTGGGTAACGTTCATGACGTGTTCCATGTTTCTCAGCTGAAGAAGTGTTTATCAGATGAAACACTTGTGGTGCCATTTCAGGAGCTGAAAATTGACGATAAGTTGCAGTTTCTTGAAGAACCGATTGAAATTATGGACCGGGAAGTCAAGATTCGTAAGCACAGCCGTATTCCGATCATGAGAGTTCGTTGGAACTCAAGACGTGGACCGGAGTTCACGTGGGAGCGCGAGAATCAGATGAAGCTCAAGTATCCACATTTATTCCCAGATGACAAGTCCAAGTCTGGAAAATCTAAGTCTAATGCAACTAGTGAATTTCGGGATGAAATTCCCATTCAAGTTGGGGATGATGTGACACCTGTGGAAAATCCACAGTCATCCTGAGTTAACGACTTGCTGTTTTGGATTACTTATCAAATTTCGGGATGGAGTTTCTTTCAAGTTGGGGATGATGTGACAACCCGGGCTTTCAAAATCTTTTCTCGACGCGTTGCTTGTTGCACAACTGTGTCTTCATAATTCGTTGCATTGTAACGGGTGAACATTTGTATATGATTAATTTTATAAATGCGAGTATTGTTTGTTCATGTGATTATTGAATATATATGATTATTGTATTGAAAATTGATTAACTGCGAAACATGGGACCCTCGTTGCAAACCCTACTCGGCGAAACATATGATTTTCGTCGGCATCTTTTATCGACAAAACTTAGAGGTTTCGTCATTACATCTGTGGCCCAATAAGCTTTGCTCTCGGCCCAATGACTATGAGGCCAACCCAAGCCCGATTTCCTCTTTATCAAATCGTGTGGGGAGTGGTTTCAGTTATGACAAACGGATGCAAACCCTAATCTTTTCTAATTCTCCTTCTTCACGGCGACGGCAACTCTCTTCATCGAGACCCTCTCTCGGTTCTAACGCACTGGTTCCCTATCGAAGTATCTTCTTCCTCGTTCTAGGCACCCTCTCGCATCACTTATCCGGGTAAGTGTTTTGTCACAGTTAGATCATATTCAGAGTCGACTTCTTACCCGTTCATAGTCATACTCGTCTGATGATTTGCCTGAATGATATAGTTATTGTAATTATCTAGGGAGGATGTTAAAACGTTGATCTAGTCGTACATGGAATAACCTGATCTGGAATCATGAAACTTAATAGTATTAGTGATGTTATTATTGAACGCTGACAACTAGGGTGTGGCACATTGTTAGGGGACGATCACAGTTTTGATGATAATTGTGTTCATGGTTATGTAATGATGAGATTTATGTGGAGTGTAAATGAAGGTTGGAATGATTACGTAATGATTGCAAATGATTGTATTGCCATGAGAGGAACAGTTGCAGTTAGGGTTTCCTGCACGATTAACAGTTAATAGGGCAACGACGAAAGTCCCTTCGACGAATCATGAAGTTTCATCGGCTTGTCCCTTCGACGAATCATGAAGTTCGTCGGCTTGACCCTCGACGAAAAATGAAGTTTCGTCGGCTCCTTATCGATGAACAATGAGGTTTTGTCAGCTTCTTATCGACGAACACTGACGATGGTTCGTCGCCCTAAGGTTTGTCGTAGGTCAGCATGTCACAAAGTAGTTTGAAACGAGTATAATAATGATTATATGTTGATGTATGTCTGTTGATGATATCAGTTATGTCTGAGGAAAACATGATTCGATTTTGATTAGCACACTTGACCATTGAATATTGTTACAAAACATACACGTGGGTTCGGATATGCAAGAGTAGAATAACTGTTATATGTCATTCGGTGATTGTTGCATGTACGCACACTATGATTATGATTCATACGTAAACCTTATGAACGTAAACTAATTTCGCATACGTGAATACCATAGAATGTGACTGTTTAAGTGTGAACAAGTAACTAATTCTACCGAGCAAACCAAGGTGTGTTCACTACTCTTGAGCATGCGTCCCGGTGGTTGGGAAAGTCAGTGGGTATCCCGGGGAGGGATAAGTCTTTTGGGTAAAACTGGAATTTTGGATAATACACTCACTCTCTATCACTTAAGTCCCCATCAGACTATCGGGTTGTTGCTTGTAGGGCAACGGGGTTATTAGTTGATAGCGCTATTAGGTTTGGCACCCTCACGATGCTCCTGGATAGGACGGGTGTGAACTAATAACTTTAAGTCATGACCATTGTTTGATAGAGCATTGGGGAAGGGCAAAAAGGGCCGTCTGTGGTATCGAGTTATTATCAACATAACAGTCTTAACAAATCTTAAATCACTACTTGGTATTAAATGGTTAACACAAACTGTGAACTCACCAGCCTGTCCGACACACTTTTTCTGCATGCTTGCAGGTCCTTAGGTACATGGATTGGAACTTGCTATTTGGGAGTGCTGGAGGGGTCATGGGTCGTAGCTCTTGGATACGAGTTTTAAAGATTATCATACTCTCATTTTGAAACACTTGAAAACATTATTTACATTATGCTTCCGTTGAACAAATTGGGTTTGATTGTGTTTGGATTTACTTCATGAAATAAATGGAAACTTTTATTAAATTCTATGTTATGGTTCAATGTGATTGGTGGCTAGATGCTGGTACGTCACACGCCCAACGGTGTTTTCGCATGTGGTATTTTGGGGGTGTGACATCCCATTCATGCGAATGGACACTGTTTGCACGAACTGACCCTGTTCGCACAAGATAGTGTTTTGCACATTCTGTTTTCCGTTTATCTCCATTGTAAGTTCCTTATTGCTGATTCTATTGGGCAAACCAGGACCCATAAAATCAAAGTAACTTAGTGTCACAGCGAGTTCTTTGACAAGATATAATTTCGTGCTTTCATATACTTACTTTCATACTTTAATCTAAATCCAAATCCTCAGTTCAACTCCAAATGACTCACACCTTCGTTTACCCCATGTAGAGTAACCTCGGTGTTCCTACTTCAACTCAGCAACTTTCAGATTAACAAAGGAAGCTTTGCAAAACCGTGAGTATACTCGACGCCCTCTTTACGTTTTACACTTTTTGGTGCAACATGTTTACATTATCAACTTACACAAACACACATACTTTATGCAATCACAAACAAACAATCATTTATACATGCCTACAACATTATTCTTTGATTCATACGTGTTGGAATATTCTTATGTGGTATACTTGTCATTAACTTCGTACGAGCCTCCCCTTAACATGTATAGTGCTATAGGAGTAACGTACAACCTTTAGTCTTGTGGTCATGTTAAGTTAAAACAGAACGGTCATATCGTTGCTACGATAGGATTACGCTAGCGGTAATCTTTGGGTTGACAATTATAGTTACATGCCAATCTTATGTTAATTTTAGATAACAGTTATGCAGTGTTGATTGTTTAAACTCTTTTTATATTTATGCTATTATTAAACTTATATACTCACCAATACATTTTGTATTGAACTATACTTTGAACGTGTTGTAGGAGCTTGATGACGTTGATGTTGATGAAAGTTAGTAAGGTTGACTAGATACACACGTTAGAAATCTAGTTATGTTGTATTTGTTTTGAAAACCATGTTGTATTTTGCTTCTTGTTGAACTTGTATTTCGAATTAAATGTTGTACTTTGATTGCAAATGTTGTACTTGGATTATTATCAATGAAATGAAATCGGTTTTGTTAATTATTGTCGCAAATAGTGTTATGAAGTCTCGAGCAATCTCGTCCTCGTCCTGCCCCGATGTTTCCACAATCGGTTGGGGTGTGACAATGCATGATGATAAGGATGATGAGGATGCATGATGATGATGATGCCAGCGACGACCATGACAACAACGCTGATGACGATGGCAATGATGATGATTATGATGGTTGTGTACACTATTCGGCCTTGATAAGAGTCTCATGTTATGTGCGTATGATTAGTGTACACGATTGGACCTTGTTGGGCTTTGCCATGTCTTACGTTATAATAAGCCATTTTGGGACTCGTAATAAATGATTGTAATTACTAGTTTACACTAGTGGGCCTTCATAAAATTTGCTACACATTACCGAAGGATAACCGGCCAGTGATGGACTAAAAATCCTCGGCATAAATATTATAAAAAATCCTATCCTATAATATTCAGACCAATAGTCCGTTAGAATACTTTTCCCCCTAAAAATATCAAAACTCGGAGTTTCCTGCACTAGGATTCTGTCGGTAAATGCAAATTTGACTCTGGTCATAGATTCAGCTAGTAATTACCAACAAGTTGTCAGCCGTATTGTTTAATTTACCTTTCAATCTTTTTTTGGTTTTGGTCGCGATTCGCCGTAGTCTAGTCGGTAATTATAAACAGACTGCTCCTCTCAATAAATACTGATGGACTGGTCCACTTAGTTACTATTACCTGCGGGTTGCTAGCTGGTAAATGACTGTTCATGATAGTCCTTTGCTTGGTAGTGCGAGACAAAATCATCATCTATACATCTCTCTCTCTCTCTCTCGCTCTCACACACACACACATATATATAAGGGAATGTTTAAATGAGAACGCTAAATATTGTGAGAACTGTGAGAACAAATGAAAAACCCACGAGAACTTTGTCAAAAACAAGTCAAGTTTAATTTTTTTACACTTATCATTATTATTTGAATACAATGTTAGAAATTTAATTTACACTTTTTCAATTTACGTGAATTCGTAAATAAAGAAAATTTACACATGTGTAACTTTGCCATTTACACATGTGTACATTTGTTATATTTACACATGTGTAAAAAAATCTAATAAGAGTGATTTTGAGAGGATAAATTATTTGATGTTGTAATTTTATTTTTGATATTGTATCTTAATTACAATGAGGTTTGTATTAAAAAAATTGGGTTTGATTGGTTTTTTCATTTGTTCTTACGATTCTCATAATATTTTGTGTTTTCAAGATATCCTCCCCTATATATATATAGGGGGCCGCTAGAATGAAAACCACCTCGAGTTATGAGAACCGCGAGAACCACACCGTACGGGGCGAGGTGGACCAATTTTTTTTTTAAAAACGTAGATGCATGTATTATAAACACATTCGTAAAAAATTTTTTTTTTTAAAAAAATGCCGTGTGTGTAGTTTTTTACACCACAACTTTGTGGTGTAAAAAACTACACACACGGCATTTTTTTTTACGAATGTGTTTATAATACATGCATCTACGTTTTTGAAAAAAAAATTGGTCCACCTCGCCCCGGCTCAAGTAGTTCTCGCGGTTCTCATAACTCGAGGTGGTTCTCATTCTAGCGGTCCCCTATATATATATATAGGGTAGGGTTCATGAGTGAACAATGATTTATTTGTGAACAAAATGAACTTATCCTGACCATTGATTTTGTAGATCTAGATTTTTTCTTTAATGGCAAGATTGTAATTATCTTTTGTAACTTACATGTATTTTAATAGACACAAGGGTATAATTGTATATTTCTATCTTCATTTAATTAATTAATTTTTTCTCTCTCCTGGTTTCTCTTTCCAATTAAAAGAATATTTAATTACATTCTCTATATTTTTTTCTCTCACATATTACCTAACTTAATATTTCATAATTTAAAAAAAAAATACAAACATTATCAAATATTGTTCCATCTAGAACAAAATTAAAAATATTTAATTACATTCTCTATACATATATGTATTAGATCAATGTTTGATGAAAAGATGTATAGTGGAAACAATATGTAGTAATACACAAGTGTATAAGTCTGGTATATATCGACATGTATACACTATGTACTTGAATAATACACAGGTGTATACGTCTGGTATATACCGACCCGTATAGACATATGTACTTGAATAATACATAAGCGTATAAATCTGGTTTATATTGACCCGTGAAAACAAGATGTAATAATACACAAGTGTATAAGTGTTGTATATACTGACCCGTATACACATATGTTAAAAATCATAATTTAATTAGGTTCAATATTTAATTTTAAAAGGAACATAACAGTTTATTTAAAAAAAACATTAGCCCTTTAATCTCTTATAATTAAAATAATAGAGAAATAATTAAAAATGAGAGAGAGAGAGAGATAAAGAGTTAAGAGAGGAGAAAATTAAGGGATTTTAATTAAAAGTACTTGACTAATGTCAATCTTACCCTTTTAATCTAAAAAATGATCAAGGGCCAAGATTAGTTCACTCAGTTCACTCTCAAGAAGTTGTTCACTCATGATCCTAATCCTATATATATATATATATATATATATATATATATCACCTATTCCTAGTTTGAATCTATGGGAAACAAGAGCATCTATATATATATCACCTATTCCTAGTATGAATCTATGGGAAACAAGAGCATTTGAGACCATCTCTAGCTATAAGCCTATAACCATGCTTAGATTCTAGACGACCATCATTCTATTTCCTAAAGTCTACTAAAATCAAGAATAGATTAAGTTACTACTATTGTTGCACATATCAGTCGGATACTAACCGATTTGACAGCATAAACTCTCGGATAAACAAGGATCAATGGTAATTAAGGGAACCTATGATGGTGTTCGAAACCAATGCATGACAGTTTCTAAAAAAACTAAAAAGAACGATGACGTTCTTCGCTTGAAAGACGGTGTTGGAAATTTTAGTGAAAATGAGTTTTTCACTAAATATTTTGGACATCAATAATATTTATATATGTGTTGTATAAATAATTATTTATGGTTTGTGTTCAAACTATGTCCAAATAGAGCTGAGATGAATGAGATATCGAAGCTTGAAGTTGTATGTTGGAACAAACAAAGATGAATAAAATGAATTAGTTTTGTCAACTTGTCCCACATAGGTGGGATGACAAAACTTAAAGTGGTTTATAAGGAGGAGCACTCCTTGTATATTGTTTCCTTAAAGGCAAACACTAGTGGGGATCCTAAAGGGTGCGGAGCACCCTTACTCGTGCACATATGCGCGCGTGCCGTGGGCTATAGGCACTATGTAGTGCACTTTGAACTTCGCACACCGCCTTTGTATTTTTTGCCCATGAGCGTGTGGTCAGATACATGGCGGGTCCGCGTATGGCGCAACCTTGGGTGGCGTAGGCGGATGCTATGACATGGCACATGTCGATGCGGTGCAAGCTCCTTAGGCGCATGGTGCACGTCATTAGCTATGGCGAAGAATGCAAGTGGCGCACGAGTTTGGATAGTGCATGACCAGGTGGCGTCCTGGTATGCATAGTGGCATCCGTGTGGCGCGCGAGTATGGATGGCGCATGACCAGGTGGCGTCCTGGTAGGCGTAGTCGCAACCGTGTGGTGCGCGACTCCATGTGGCGTGGCATGAGATCCTTGAAGTGTGGCGCGCGGACTGGCGGATCAGTTCTAGCACGCGCGCAAGTTTGCAACAGTAATAGAAGATCTAGTTGGACCTAGTCAAACTAGTTGTTTCAAACCATTTAATTCGTGTCGTGATGAAAATGACCGTTTTTGACTAACCACTTAAGTCCATTTAATTAGAGATTAAAATATGATTAATTGTCATGTTAATTACAAGATTTAATATCTTGTTTATTACAAATGAATGTCTTGTTTTAATACAAGATTAAATGACATTAATCTTGATGTGTGTGTATATGAACATGGTAGTTCATAATCTTGAAAAAGAGAAAAAATAGATACACGAAAGAGTTCTTTTTGTTCCATGAAAAATTTAGAGAGGAGTACTCACTAAATTATTCTTTTCTCAACTTCATATTTTCCTTTTCCATAACACCAAATTATACCCGGTGTAATCTCGGGTGCGAGAGCCATCTCCGGCAGTACAACTACTGCTTCGGTTGTTGTATCCTGGAAATAGACCGTCTGAGAGGAGGCGCGGAATCTGTTTTAAGGGCCACGTGTCAAACACGATCCTCAACCAAAACTGTCAACGACAGTTTGTTCATTCTTGCAGCGGAGGTTCATACAAGATGGTGCGGTTGAAGTTCTTCCAAAGTTGTTGGCTTGAATCAAGATTGGTACAATTAAATTGTATTTTATATTGGTTTATTTATTTTTTGTAACCGGTATTGTACTAGAAGAATTTCCCACAAATAACGAGAGTCTCGTTATTATTTATTTTATTAATATTTTTAATAAAAAGTGAACCTAGTTCCTACAATCTTAAAACAGACTTTCGTGAAGATTGTTGCTACAATCTTAAATCCCTTCTCTACGAGGATTTAGGTTCACGAAAGTTAAAATATTTAATGAGATTTTTGTTAAAATCTTGAAAATATTTTTTGGGAAATATTTATTTAGTACAATGAGTCGGATTAATTTTTTTTATTGGAGTACAATCTTTAATCCGAATACCGGGTTGCAAAACGACTTTTTGATTCAAGTTTTGGAGTTCATGGTTTTGTTCGTGTTTAGATAAACCGAACAATACACAAAATAATATGTATTTCAATAGGTTTTGAAATACTAAATTTTCTAATGAGCGTATTAGAAAAACTTTATTTTGTAACCCCTTACAAAGTGTTTGTAACAGTTATTTTCTTTATAACAAGCTTTTAGTAACCATAATTGATATATTAATGTTGGTTTTAAAAGTCTTGATATATATTTATTTTCTAATTAACATATTAGAAAGTAATTATTTTATAAAATAACAAGTTTTAATATTTTTTAACGAGCGTGTTAGAAACGTTGTTGAAAGAATAACAACATTAAAACTTTTTTTGTTAGAATTTTATAGAATAATAAGTTTTAATATCATCTTTTATATCTAATGGGCGTGTTAGATACGATGATTGTGTAAAACTAACTTGTGAAAAGACGATTAGATTTTCTAACGAGCGTGTTAGAAAATATACGTTTAGATTTTCTAACGAGCATGTTAGAAAATATTATTATTTCAAATAATTACCGACGAGCGAGTTGGAGACAATTATTTTGGATAATAAACCTTGTAACGGTTTCGTCTAAACTATTAAATTTCTAACGAGCGAGTTAGAAACGGATTTTTTCCACATATGTTTAAAACGGCTTATGGAAATAAATAATCGTCTAATTTTCTAATGGGCGTATTAGAATTAGTTTATCTTATAACCATCTATTTTAACGATTTGCAATCGTTAATTTCTAACGAGCGTGTTAGAACCGGGGTAACTATGATAAACTATTTAAGATGATTTGTAATCATTTTATATATTTTCTAACGAGCGTGTTAGAAAAGATTTGTGTTCATTTCTAACGAGCGTGTTAGAAAACTTTCATTTAAACCAAAAGTGAATAATTGTATTCATTTTATTTCTAACGAGCGCGTTAGAACCGGTTTACTTTATAAAAACCGAATATTTTGAATGTTTGTTCAACATTTAAATTCTAATTAGCATATTAGAATTGGTTATCATACAAACCACTCTATTTAACGATTGATAATCGTTATTATCTAACAGCGGTTAGAAATGGTTTGAATATGATAAACCATTTATTAAAACGATGTGTATTCGTTTTATTTTCAAACGAGCGAGTTTGAAATTGTTTTATTTATTAAACTATTATAAGGTTTATTGTCTTGATTTGTAATCAAAACATAAATATATAGTTTAATATTAAAACACTTGCAAAAACGAGAAATGTTTTGAACGAATAAAACATGTCTTTGCAAGGTATAACGTCTTGAACCATATAATAGTCTTGGAGATACTATCTGGTGAAAAACAACTCGATGTTGTTATAAGTAGAATAAGTTGCTCAACTACTTGCGAGTAGTTATTGTAAACAACTTTATACTTTGGACAACTTGTGATTATTCAAGTTTAGAGTTCCAAGATGAGGGAGTACATCAAGACATGACACCGAACGAAATAATTGCGTTTATTTCGGTAAAAGTGTTGAAGATAATAACACTTTGGCTTTTGATGTTTAGATATCATTGGTGTATCCGTTATTTTGGATTACTAATAAGTTGTCAAAAGGGTACACATTTTAATACAAAGTGTAAAAAGTAATTTACACAAACACAACGAGCGGGTTGTGATCATGACTTATGTAATAAGTCACAAATCAAACATCAAATGCATAACGTCGTCGTGAGAAATGTGGTGTATGGTTTGAGATGGAATACACGAAAACAAGATATGTCATCTAATGTTGAGAGCATCAACATGGAAATGCACATGTAAGTTTTCAAAGAATATAACATATGAAAGAAATATATGTTATTATTGTAAATGTTTTAATAAATTTAGGAAATTTATTAATGGAAATTTACAATAGTGATGGACTTGTAGATGCTTCTACCACCATCAATGTTGTTTAAACTATGTGGAGGCTTGGTCCTCATTTTGGGAGAGTATCCCAATACATGGTATTAATGAAACAACAACGTAAATGTATACATCACTATAGGCATACGTGAGTGCTTTGTTGTTGAGAGTCAATCTAATTGGCTATATCTCAAGACTCAAGTGATTTTATACAAAGATTTTTCATCAAAGTGACTTGGATTAAGACTTATGTTTAAGTCTTTAGGAAGTCAATGGTGAAGCCTTGGAGATAAAAAGGCAAACAAGTTATGTTCCTAATGGATGGAGTTAACTATGGTTTTGAGGCCTTCCTAAAAACCAATGGTTTTGGAATGGTGAAATAAAATTTCATTATTGTGTCTAAACTAAGAAACGAATGTTCGGAAGAGATAGAGCGTTATCTCTTAAGGCTGTGAAGAATCAGAATGATGCATCTTCTGTTCACATGCTAGAGTATTGTGGTCTAAAGCATGCTAGACTAATACTTGTTAATTTATATGCTCGACGGAGATTAAATTAACTTTAAACATTCAAAATATGTGATGACACAAGAACGAATTTTGTGCAAAACAAAACTATAAATATAACTTCGTTAAAATGCAAGCAATGTGGGGGGAGGAACCATTTAAGAAACAAACTCTTTAGGGCATGTGGAAATGGTAGTTGAGAAGTTTTCTTAAACTCCAAATGAAAGGGAGAACCTTTCATCACCCTATTTGGATGTTATCCAATTACACTTAAATGTGGGGGTGACTTGCATTTGAATGTGGAAATGGTAGTTGAGAAGTTTTCTCAAAATGAAAGGGAGAACCTTTCATCACCCCATTTGGATGCTATCCAATTACACTTAAATATGGGGGTGACTTGCATATATTGCAAACGCATGACCAAGTGGAGTACACAATGGTTATATGGAGTCAATCGAGTAGATTGGACTCGAATGCCAATTGGTTAGATGCAATCTAATAAGATGTCAGTCATGACACACCAAAGGCATGGTGAAAACGTGTCTAGCCATGAATTGAGTTTCATGTCATTCTAAAGACAAGGTACATAACTGGATCCAGGTTGAGATCACGAATTATAAGTCTTATGAATCGACTAAAGGCAAAAGTGACTAGCGAGTCAAGAAACACGTTAGAACAACTGATCTCAATTTAAATTGTCGTTGGTGACTTAGCGAAGTCAAAGATAATTTTGGATCCAACAACCAGTGGGTTGATAAGAGATCAGGTTGTGGAATGGGACTAAAGCCATGGAAAAAGGGACATGAGGGAAACCTAACCTAGTTGACTGGAGATCCCAAGATCTAGGTTCAATAGGCCAACTTAATCATGAACCGAGTGGTAGTCACTGTGGGGGCATAGCTAATATATATGTTTATATATAAGCTAGTTTATATGTTCATATATCCCCCTAAAACTATAAAAGGGTGTTTAAATACGTCCTAGTCCATTCCTATAATATCCAGTGACATTGTTGTGAGGCTAAGCATACTATGTGGTTAAATGATTCGTGTAAATCATAATGAACCATAATGCTTTTAATGATTTAAAGGGAAATCACCTATGTTGGAGAGAAGTGTGGTCGCTTCGAATGGAATTAGGGCATAATTCCTAGAGCTCCCGCAGAACCAGGAAAGTGCTCCATGACCATTATTGGAGACATACATGAGGAGATGGCCCGACTAGGGAAAGTATTGTGTGAATGTATATTGTCGTTTACACAAATGGGGGGTTATTCAAGGACATCACGTCTACAAAACCCTAGTAGGCTAAGTATGCTTCACAAAGGAAGGTTCAAATGCTACACCTACCTATCCTGCAATACTCGACTGTCGAGTTTTCATCGGGGAATTTTGTGTGTTTTAATCGATCTCCATTCATGTGGGGGATTGTTGGAAATTTTAGTGAAAATGAGTTTTTCACTAAATATTTTGGACATCAATAATATTTATATATGTGTTGTATAAATAATTATTTATGGTTTGTGTTCAAACTATGTCCAAATAGAGCTGAGATGAATGAGATATCGAAGCTTGAAGTTGTATGTTGGAACAAACAAAGATGAATAAAATGGATTAGTTTTGTCAACTTGTCCCACATAGGTGGGATGACAAAACTTAAAGTGGTTTATAAGGAGGAGCACTCCTTGTATATTGTTTCCTTAAAGGCAAACACTAGTGGGGATCCTAAAGGGTGCGGAGCACCCTTACTCGTGCACATATGCGCGCGTGCCGTGGGCTATAGGCACTATGTAGTGCACTTTGAACTTCGCACACCGCCTTTGTATTTTTGCCTATGAGCGTGTGGTCAGATACATGGCGGGTCCGCGTATGGCGCAACCTTGGGTGGCGTAGGCGGATGCTATGGCATGGCACATGTCGATGCGGTGCAAGCTCCTTAGGCGCATGGTGCACGTCATTGGCTATGGCGAAGAATGCAAGTGGCGCACGAGTTTGGATAGTGCATGACCAGGTGGCGTCCTGGTATGCATAGTGGCATCCGTGTGGCGCGCGAGTATGGATGGCGCATGACCAGGTGGCGTCCTGGTATGCGTAGTCGCAACCGTGTGGTGCGCGACTCCATATGGCGTGGCATGAGATCCTTGAAGTGTGGCGCGCGGACTGGCGGATCAGTTCTAGCACGCGCGCAGGTTTGCAACAGTAATAGAAGATCTAGTTGGACCTAGTCAAAC
The DNA here is from genome assembly GCA_030545235.1 of Helianthus tuberosus. NCBI lineage: Eukaryota > Viridiplantae > Streptophyta > Magnoliopsida > Asterales > Asteraceae > Helianthus > Helianthus tuberosus. The sequence goes on along the minus strand of CM060351.1, from coordinate 186,809,183 downwards.
TAGTTGTTTCAAACCATTTAATTCGTGTCATGATGAAAATGACCGTTTTTGACTAACCACTTAAGTCCATTTAATTAGAGATTAAAATCTGATTAATTGTCATGTTAATTACAAGATTTAATATCTTGTTTATTACAAATGAATGTCTTGTTTTAATACAAGATTAAATGACATTAATCTTGATGTGTGTATATATGAACATGGTAGTTCATAATCTTGAAAAAGAGAAAAAATAGATACACGAAAGAGTTCTTTTTGTTCCATGAAAAATTTAGAGAGGAGTACTCTCTAAATTATTCTTTTCTCAACTTCATATTTTCCTTTTCCATAACACCAAATTATACCCGGTGTAATCTCGGGTGCGAGAGCCATCTCCGACAGTACAACTACTGCTTCGGTTGTTGTATCCTGGAAACAGACCGTCTGAGAGGAGGCGCGGAATCTGTTTTAAGGGCCCCGTGTCTAACACGATCCTCAACCAAAACCGTCAACGACAGTTTGTTCATTCTTGCAGCGGAGGTTCATACAAGATGGTGCGGTTGAAGTTCTTCCAAAGATGTTGGCTTGAATCAAGATTGGTACAATTAAATTGTATTTTATATTGGTTTATTTATTTTTTGTAACCGGTATTGTAGTAGAAGAATTTCCCACAAATAACGAGAGTCTCGTTATTATTTATTTTATTAATATTTTTAATAAAAAGTGAATCTAGTTCCTACAGACGGTTAATACCTACACACAGCCAATGATTAGCTCGTGATTGCATTAATCCAGTAATCTATGATCATTCCCTGGTTACCTGTAAACTAGTTTAATTTAGCTAACACTAACTATTAGGCAACAAAATGGCATGTCTCTGAGATTGATGAGCATATATAGCAATACAAAATTGACAATCTTGATGAATTTACTCGTTGAAATAATATATCAATTAATCTTTCATAGAAAGTATGATCCCATGGTGATCTAGTTATGAGTATAACCAAACGCAACCGATTGAAGATCTTCACCATAGTCTCTATAAGCCCATTGCTGCTGGTTGCTGCTTATTTGCATGTCCAAAGATTCAATTGAGTAGCTTGAACCTTCTTCAAAACTCGAAAACGATCCATCTTCGTCTTTCATAAGGGAATTATTGTAATTTTCTGCCACAGATTTGAAGTTCATGGCATCATTCATTGAGTTTGGATTATACTGAGGCATATTTGTCCATGAGTTCTCTGATTGTTGAAACCAGTTCTTGAGTTCTTGAGTTTGTTGGTAAGAAGGGTGTCTTGCTGTGTTGGGATTAGTATTATCAGAAATTATGGGTACATTTAGTTGTCTTTGAGCTGCTTGTTCTCTTAAAGAAACTAATTGTGATTGTAAACTGACCACCTGTTCAACAAAAAAAAAGAAAATTAATAAGTCAACAATAAGCTTGCAATTTATCTACATAATGAAGATCAAGATTAGGGTTTTCAATCAAGACTATTAATCAAGATCAAATTTTTTTATTTTCAGTTGGATTAACCAAGAGCTCTCAGATTAGGACTTTTAGTTAGAATTATCATGAGCAAGATTAAAGCTTTAAATTGGAATAGTGGCGAAGCTTGTTACCAGTTTGCCTTCTATTTAGATGTATTAGACGGTTTTAAGAGTTAAGACCATTGTTTATAAATGATGATTTAGATGTATTATATGGTTTTAAGAGTTAAGACCATTGTTTATAAATGATGATTAAAAAGTATTTATGATTGGAACAATTATGAACTATAGTAGGGTTTTCACATGAAGCATGAATTGAAGGCTTACGGAATTTTCCTACACAATTATTTTTGTCACAGACTCTTAACACATTTGTGACAAATTTTCTACAATTTTTTTTTTCCAAAATTCTGTGTCAAATTCTTATTAAGTAATTAAGTAGAAATTACAAACCTGTTGTTGTAGGGCAAAGATATGTGAAACACAGCCATAAATGGGATCTTGAAGCCTAGCTTGAGCTTCATACGAGATCGTAGCCGCAGCTTCGGATCGATCACAAATGGGCAGATGAGAAAGAAGTTTTGAGACATTACTTGCACCAAAAACCCTGTGAATAGCAGCAAATTGTGTAGCACCTTGTTCATGGCAGAAATAAGGTGCAAACACACAACCCTTCACACATTTTCTTCTTAAGAACTTGCAGGCACCACATGGAGAACCTGATCCTGTCATTAGAATTTGATATTTTGTGAAAGTTTAAGTCTTTTTGAAAGATTAAAGGGGTATGTCTTTGTTTTGATGCGGGTGAAAACATTATGATCACCATGTTTATAAATAAGGAAGGTGAAGGGGATGGATGGTATTTTGGTGAATATTTAATTGCACATTGTTCCCTTGATGGCCTACAGTTTTATTATTATAATTGTTATTAAATATAAAAATGAGAGAAATGATTTTCAATATTTAACCCCACAACCAAAGTACCAAACCTCTTAATTAAATGGCTTTCCTTTTCATTTTATTATTTTGAGATTCCAGTTTAACCCCTTAAAAGACAAATGAGCTAACATGAATCAAACACACACTCACGGCCTCGCGTCTTTGGTTATTTTAAATATTATCGGATATTTGTGTGTCTGTATTAAATAAAAAAATTAATATATACCTGAAAATCGAACCGGACTATGTTTCAAAAACATCAATTTGAAATGTTAATAATCCATTGCACAACATGATAGTCTCTTAATAAAATGCTTTTACAATTGAAACTAGACAATATTACGCCATATGTAAATTGTGTACAAATCATTTTCATATTAAACTACTGTAGTACTGTGGTGGTACACACCAAATATATAATCTGATAATTCCCCCTTCTTCCCCATTTCATTTTTTTTTCACTTTATTTACATTCATTTGACTAAAACTATAAAAAAAAAAAAAAAAAACACATTAATTCGTTAATTAAAAGAAAGTACATAATAAAAATACAAATACATAAAAATATAAAAAACGACATGATTAAATGACATAATAAAACTAATCCTCAACGCCGTGGAACAACTCGTAGCATTTGCCGATGTGGATTAACTCGTAGCATTTGTCATGACGGAATGTGGTTAAATTCATGACCTTGTATCATTTGGTATACGTGATGTCCATAGCCTCACACGCGTGTATGTAGAGTTGCTCAAATACTATAACACGTCAGTTCAATAGCCTCCATTTCGAATGCAGTGCGTGTATGTTGAGATTGGTTTCACCCATTTTTTGACGGAATTTGTTAAACAAATCACTCCACCATGATTGATTCATGGCAACCCGTGGAGGGATGGTGAATTTTTTCACCCAAGCCGTGACCAAAGCGAATTCTACCTCGTCGGGCCAAACCCGTCTTGCCATTGAGAAAGAACAAATAATTATTTATATAAATGGTTTGAGATGGTGAAGTGAATGAGTATATATAGGTTACAAATTAAAAAAAATTCTTTTTTTATATAAAACTAGCCATTGACAAGGGTTGCCTTTTAAAAATCCTCAAAAACGTCGTCAGAGAGGGGGGCGGGGGAGGTTCCGCGTGGTCACCAAAACTTCATGGGCAGCGTTCCCCATCGGGGTTCTTGCCAACGATCACCCCTTCCCGAACGTCTCCCACATCCATACCCATTGGCCTTAGCAATTGGCTTGTCAGGAAGAATTCTGGAACTATTTCTCACCCAGGATGCTGCTAATGTATACTTACTACTACTTACATCATTGCCACTAATGAACTTAGATGCTATTGATCTAGTTACTACTTACGCTTAGCTACTACTGAAAAGTAGTTATCAAGAACGATCAATTCCTATTGAAGGTCACTTGCTAGCAGTGGCGGAACTAGAACATTAATTCAGGGGTATCCCAATTTTTTTTACCGTGTTATTATACAATATTAGAAAAAACGACAATAAATAAATAAAGTAAAACAAATACCTAATAAATTTGTACTCTTTTTTTTTCATAGCTTGAAATCGTTCCATCACATCGTCGTCTTTTACTTCACGTAAAAAATCATTTTCAACCGCACAAACCATAACATTGTTAAAAAATTCCGGGTCATTCGATTGCGTAAATCCGTCTTGACAAGCTTCAATTTCGAAATTTTTTTACACAAATACAAAATCAACGTTCAAATAAGTTGAATAATAAAACTAATATAGTTCTAATTCTAGGCTAAAGTGATAAAACACTAAAAGAATTTTTAAATCTAATCTATAAAGATTAGAACTTATCAAGCATAGGGGTGTTCATAAAACTCGCGGCTCGAGACTCGCTCGAAGTTCGCTCGAAAAAAGTTCGGAAAAAGCTCGATTCGAAATCGGCTTGGTTTTAAATGAGCTGGCTTGGCTCGGTTCGGTTTGTAAACGAGCCGTGCCCGAGCCAAGGTAAATTCGGCCCCGTTGGCTCGCTCGTTTGGCTCGTTTAAATTAAAGTCTAAATAATGTATATATATATATATTATAAGTCATATATAAAAATATATAGCATATATATAAATTATAACCTGATTTGGATTATCTTTAGTTAATTGTATGTGTTTTCTTTATTTTTAGTTAATACTCAATTTTTTGGAGCTTTGACAACTTACTGGCACCTCAGAAATAGGGATGAGCAAATTGTACCGGGTACCGATACCGAATTTACCGAACCGGGTACGTTTTTGGTACCGATTCGGTGCCGACTTTTGACATTTTCGGTACCGATCCGGTACGGTACCGGTATTTACCGGTTTTTACACTAAAATATCGGTACTGAACCGTACTGTACCGGGTATATTTGGTACCGGTACCCACTTTTGGAGATTCTAGGTATCGGTACTTTCGGTTTCGGTACCGAACGGGTACCATGCTCATCCCTACTCAGAAATGAGAAACATGCATAGTCATTCATAGTTTTGTAACCCTAATTCCCAAAATTTACTTCTCTCACCGTCACATCCCTTTTCCAACAGCAGAAATTAAGAATACTCACAGGCCCTAATTCCCTAAATTTGATTCAAACAACAGCAGAAATTAAGAATACTCACAGGCCCTGTTCGTCTTCGATAGTTCGATGTGCTGGACTGCTGGTGCTACTGCCAATAAAACGAATCAAAGAATCACAGCCAAACGTAACAATCTTCTGTAGTTCTATTCTGTCTCTGTTCTTCGAAGATGATGATCATCAGCGACAGCCAATTCTGAATTTCCTTTGGATGAGTTCGACGTTTGATATCCCGTCCCCTGATTAATCTGCCGCCCATTCAATCTTGGGCTATTATTTAGTTATTTGGGCTATTCTAATGTGCTATTATTTAGTTATTTGGGCTTATTATTTACCTTCTCATTGGGCTTATTATTGGTTTGTAAAAAAAATTTTGAGGGGTGTCCTCGTGGTTGTTTAGCGGTGTCATTTGTATAAAAATCGGAAAAATAAAATAAAATTTTGCACTACTGGTAAAAAGTTGAGCCGTAGCCCGTGCTACGCCTGGAACAAAGCCAGGTCCGCCCCTGCTTGCTAGAGGTTGTGAGACCCAGACTAGTATAAAAGAAATTCTATAAAAATTTACATCATAATATATATATATAGGGGAAGGCTCATTTGAGAAGAAAATTTATGTGAGAAGAAAAAGAACAAAGGGTACAATTGTAAAAAATTAAATACTTTTTCACTTATCTCATTTATTATCATCTTTGACTAATTAATTAGTCATAAAAACTATCATCCTTCACACTAATGTTTTTTGACTACACACATCAAAAAATTACCCTACACCTTTCGAAATTTACCCTACACATGTTGAAATTTATCCTACACAACCCGGAATTTATCATATACACAATGTAATTTATCCTGCACTCTAAATTATTTTATTTTATTTTTTTGAAAAAAATATATATTTTGAAGATAAGTTACAAATTTTAATGTAGTTAGCTATTAAAGAGGAATACTACTAATTAATGATCTTTGTAGGTTTACCATATTACCCTTATAGTAACATTGAATAATTATATTAAATTAAGTAAAATAAAGGATTCTTATTGGTTTAAATTTCTTCTTACAAAAAGTTTCTTCTCATTTGAACTCTCCACTATATATATATATATACATATATACATATATATATACATATATATATATATATATAGGGAGAGGATCATGAGAAAACTACATCTAAATCAGAAAACTAGAAAACTAACTAAAAAAATCTTAAAAAAGCTAAAAAACAGACCAATTTTTTTACAAATTTTTATAAAAAAATCGCTATTTTTTATATATAAAAAAAATTTCAAAAAAAAAATTTGTTGTACTGCACATGTGTATTATATGTGTACTACACATGTGCATTATATCCGTAATAGTGCACATCTACAATAAAACAAAAAAAATTAATTTTTTTTTGAAAATTTTCCATACATAAAATAGCGATTTTTTATAAAAAAAAATTGGTATGTTTTTAGGCTTTTTTAGTTAGTTTTTTGGTTTTCTCATTTAAACTAGTTTTCTCATGATCCATCCTCAATATATATATATACACACACTAGGTTATTCCCCGGGTAGGAAAATTTAAATTACAATCAAAAGCAACAATAATATACGGGTTCAATAGTCATCAACACACCCTTAAATCTTTTTATGAATATGTGTGTTGAGAAATGATATGTTTTTTTATTTTTTGAAAAAAATACATTTAAACATGAACCTTGAAATAAAGGAAACGTTCCGTTACTTATGTAGATATTAAATTATATTAAACTGAAAAATGTAGCTCTCAATCATGAATTTCTCAACTGATTCGTGTACATATAAAAATTATTCTAAGGTTCTTAATACACGATATTTTTCTAAGCAAAATAAAGATACCTTGGATGTGGATCACCCTTGATAAACTCATATAAACTCAACTTGAACTGTTTTAGTTGCAAAAATATGTAACATATTTCGACCCGAACCTATTTTGTGACTGGTCATTCAACATACCCACTTTCCGGCTCCTGTTGTTCTTTATCATCGTCATCATCTCCTTTACAACCTCTTCTTCCACATTCTCGGTCTCTATATTACTCATCTACATATGATTGTAAGGTAAGTTGCTATGTGCTTATGATCAATAACGAATTAATTTGATAAATAGTCAAACTTTATGATGAATATTACGAATCGAATTGAGTAGATAATTTTCTACATTAATACAAAACTAAAAAAAAGGTCATTAGTTAACTTTTTTTATGTAGCTCAAGTGGGTGAAGACATATTTGATAACAGTCAAATAAGTGCTAAATGGGTCTTTAAACATAGAACTTCCTAAATTATTTAGAACAATATATAACAAAAACAATGAAAAATATAATTTTTGTTCTGAATTAACTAATCCACCCTCTCTCTCCTATTATTTTTAGGGTATCATTTCAAGTCCTAAATAAATATACAACGAACCTAAGTATAGACTTGATTATGTATTTTTGGACTGCACATTGGGCACATTTTCTTCAAAAATGCTTAGCAAACATGTTTCAATTCTGACCCTTGTAGTCTTCTGTCTCTTTTGTTCTCTTATGTAAACTTAGGCTTTTATTAAAGAGGTCACTTAACAGTAGATGTGGTACGTTCAAACCCTTGGGTTACTTGTATCTCTAACGGGTCAAATGAGTGAAATAAAATTAGCTAAAAAGGAAATAGGTTAAACAATACTTGAATAACAAATAAATTTTTACACTCGTATCTACTTGATCAATATAAAAAATTACCAACTAATGAGAAAATTAAGCTAACGTTGTTCCATGAGCTAGCACATCCTCCTCCAATACAAACTTGTGTATTCGTAAATGTTTGCATAAAAAAAAGTATAAATTCAAACCTCAGTATCACCTAGAAATGAAATTTTCTAGAAATTGTCAAACTGATATACCAACATATCAATCAAAATAGAAGGAATATAGCAAGTGACATGATAAGATTACTAACTTTCTAGTTAGTCGTCCATCGCCCTTGCTTCATGTAGCAATATTGTTAGCTACTCAAGTGGTAGATGTAGGAGTAAATACTGAGATACCGGAGATTCTGACATGGACATATCAAGTATAGATATTGTAAGCCTTCTCGTATTTTCTCTGGTCAAATAAGTCTTCACAAATTTTGTTTTCCATGCACATATTTGGTGACAGCATAAGGCTAGGTGCATTGACCTCACATTTGATGAAATTTAAGTGTTGGATAATCAAGAAATTAAATATCTCAAATTAGATAGAATTAAGATTAACATTAAAATTACGATTACTAACATTTAAGATGAGGTTTACTTACCTCGAGCAGATCCTAAAGCTAGCTAATGAAAAATCTGATGGACCAATCCAGAGCTTGTCATTTAGAAGCTTCACCTGTTAAAACACAATGAGGCCTTTAAGAATTCAAAAATCAAAATTAAGATACATCAACTGATGACACCATGTGACTATGATATGTGCGTATAAATATAGTCGGGTCATAATAACATGATACGGATCCCGCCCCAACCCATATACAAAAATTTTTGACTCATGGTTTTGGAGACAAAACCAAAATTTACATGCTCTTATCACGCGCCACGTCAGCCCATATCTTTCATGTTTATTATATATAATAGAAATAGATAGTAGATGTATATACGATTCTATATTCTATATAGGGTAGATCTTTTTATCAATTTAATGATAATAAATGTATATCATGATTTGGTTTCACTATAATACATTGTCAATGCATGCTTATCAAGCTATAAAAGGACCACTAAAATAAGGCGCTTGGGAATAAAAACATCACTACACACATATATAAGTCGTCAAAACTGGTTGTGTGATAGTGTTCAGCTTTGATACAAAAGTAACAAAACAACAATTATGCAATTAATAATACTGAAAAGAGGTCGCAAGTAAACTTCAAGTTAATAAACCTTGGAGATTAAGACAATTATCAGCAAGCAGAACTATCTTCAAACCACACCCTATGCAAAACTCAATGACCAACCAAGCAAGCAACACATTAATGGAGTGGCTGGATTATGACATTAAAGCGGCTTTGATAGCCAAAAAAAATTAAAAAAAGATGTATTTACATGATAATGGAGCGACTGGATCAGATTTGAATGCGTGTATTAAACGAAATATATAAAAAATAGCAAAATTAAAAAAGATGTCATTTTGTGGTTCAACCTCAGATCTCTTTTGACGTGCATTCCCCAATTACACATTTCATTAATACACACGGATCTTTAACCCCAACCCATGGAATAACTTAACTGGCTTATTTAATGTAGTAGTATCCAGTAGTTCTGTTTATTAGATAACCACCAAACAATAAGAGAACAGTTACTTAAAACTTTAAAGTTCTCACCTTTGAACTCAGTTGCTATTTTGGGCCGCCCTAGTGGAACCACAACGTCATCTTCAAGAGACTCACTCTCAGACATATCCGGGGCAGTACCCCAAAATCTTTTGTGCTGCAGAAACCATTTTTATTAAAATATTATTTAACCTTAATTAAATGTTGGTGAACAAAACCATGTATTTTGCATTTCTGTTACATATTATAAATTTAACCACCGATTTTTGGTGTAATATGGATAAATAGTAAAGCCTTAATTTTCCTTGTGGTAATTTGTCAGCGCCATAGTTAGTTTCTAGTAGGCCAATAACCAAGAGCGACCTAATTAACAAAAAAAAGGTAATAGTATTTACAAACAAATCCTTATTAACTAATCAACAACGGAACATCAAGTTAAACGTAAAAAATATTTATAGAACAGGAACAACCTCACACAGAAGCAATACACCGGAGGAAGATTGTTGAGATGCACAACAATAGTTTGCACTTTTTGAAAACATGTTAGCAAGATAAACACCTTTTCCAAACATGTTTACAGGTGTACTTCTGGTGGAGTAATTTGTCAACCTAGTATTTTAATTTGGAACAAAATTTAGTCATTTAACTTTCAAAAACCCAATCTGAGACCTAAATCACCTAAATTTGAGAAATTACTTCTACATTATAAAGCTTTCTGTTCACATGAAACCAACAATATAGTCAAGATTGTGAATTCAAGATGATTATTCTAAGAGTCATAAGACAAAAAAAAAAAAAAAAAAAAAGATAAACATTAAAAAATCTATCCATCCTTAAACCCTAGAATTAGTCAAATAACCATTCAATTTTCTATTTCATGTAAAACAAAACAAAGAAAACTTACCAATATGTGATTCGAATGGAGACATAACTTCAAATACAGCAACTCGAATGGAGACATAATTTCTCACACAATCGGAGATCAGATATTAGAAAGGTCTGGAAAGATCGTGGCGTCTTCAATCTTACTATGGTGTCTTCAATCTTGTGGACTCTCTATGGGAAGATTATGTTTTAGGGTTTTCAATTTGAGGAAACAAAGAGGAATCGATCAAGAACAGACAAAGCAAATTTGCGATGGTGGGTTTTAGGGTTCAGCAGAAATTAGGTTGTCATTTGTTGCTGTGTGAGAAAGAAGATAAATACGATCCATTTGTTAGAAGATGAAGATGAGAAAAACTACCATTTGATTTGATTTGCTTGACTGATGGAAGAAGGAAGATGGAGGCTGGAAAAGATTAGGGTTTCTGAATGCTTGAATCGTTGTCTAGCGAACTCATTTGTTATATTGGATCCGAATAATGTAACGGGTCAAAAAGCTCCATTCAGGGCTCAAAATGGGATCTACGTGGAAGGAATATACCTAGCTCATTTTCCCGCCAAAAAGCAAAATTTAGAGCCCTCATTGCTTGACACATCAGCAAAATTTAACACATTTATTATATATAATAGATAATCCGAGTAAATTAAAACTTTGATTATACAAAAGAGATTTAAATGTTTACTCTGAACCATAGAATCCTAGTCCTCGCAAGTAAGACAAAACACATACGTTTACAACATTATTAAGGTTTACAAAATGTGAAAACATAAGTCTTGAATTATGTTTGTTTCTTTGTATGACTTGACCTTCATCCGATGCATTAATTTGAAATACCTATACCACATTAAACATTCAAAACGTTACTATACACAAGACATAAATGTGTTAAATGAACCCACAGGTTAGGATTCAAATATAAAATGAGAATCACGTTGAGTTGTGAGAACTATGAAAACTAGGCCTTCCAAAAGGTTTTTTAAGCAAAAATTCTCAAAAATCTTAAAAAAAATCACTTGTTTCAGTAAAAAAAATTTAAAAAATGCCGCATGCACAAATTTACATGAGGTGTAAAAAAAATTCATCGTCATAACAAAATTTACATCAGCGCGTAAAAAAACTTACATCAGTCAAAATTATTGACTCTCGACAATTTTTTTTTGTTTTTTACAGATGTGTTTATAATATTTTTATCTACGTTTGTGCAAAAAATTATGGCCCAGCTCGCAAGGAAACTAGGAGTTCTCATGGTTCTCACAACTCGTGGTAGTTCTTAATTGAACCGAAGCCATGAAACCACATGGTTAAAATAATAAACTTCAAAATTTCTTTCTGAAATTCCCTTCGTCTCCATTGCCTGTCGTGCGACGCGACAGGCTTGAGTTGACCGGAGGCTTTGACTGCCTATTCTCGCGTCACGCGAGAAAAGAAGAACATGTCTATCACGCGACGTGACATGACGATTTTCCCAGAAAGTTTTGTTTGAAGAGTTCGGCATTTCCAACTTTACCATTTTCTCGCTTTTGCAGCTAAACTCGGCCAAGACTCATCCAAACTCATTTTAATCACTTGGAAATCTTACTTTAACATGTTTAAACCATAACCTTTTACCCGGATTCATAATTCTTATATTTTACGCCCCCGTTACCCGGTTTGCATTTACACTTATTTGACCCATTTGATATTCAAGTACTTAAACTTGAATCATCTGTATCCCTTTTCATGGATCTATTCCTTTTTCCACTACAACCCGTTACCCGGGTTTATTATTTTGTGATTCACGCTCTCGTTACCCGGCTTCCATTTTGTTTTTGTTTCAACCCAGTACCCAGGTTTATCATGTTGTGATTCACGCACCCGTTACCCGGTTTGCGTTCACATTTACTTTTATCCATTACCCGGGTTTATTGTTTTGTAATTCACACCCTCGTTACCTGGTTTGCGTTCACATTTAGTTTCAACCCATTACTCAGGTTTATTATTTTGTGATTCACGCCCCTATTACTCAATTTGTGGTTTTACCTATTTGACCGCTTGGTGGCTCTTGTGAATACCATAACTTATGAGCAAACCATTCACACTTATAGATATGTTGACAACCATTCCTTTGGATCAACAACATTAACTAATTAAGATAATTAACAAAGCATATAGCCGCGTACCTTAAAGCTTTCCTTCGAGTCGAGTATCACCCCTGGCTTAATCACCCGGCTTATCCCGAGAGTCGCTTATAAAGTACAACCCGACTAATCATTAATTTGCCATTATGATGTCCATTTTCATTATATTTTCTAATAATCAATCCATATGGTTTTCATCAAGTTTTCTCATACACTATTAGCATACAACTTTCATTTAGGCAATTCGTCATACACCTTATGTGCAAAAATTTATAGTTCTCCTTTAGTTAAGTTTATGAACTTTCTATGCCCAATTTCATAACATTATGAACTTGTTCAACTAGATGAACAAGAATTCAATCAATAGTGCAATTATGTATATCAAAATCATCACATTAAGCTAGTTCACATAGCCAATTTGGCATTTTTCATGTTAAGATCAAAAACCTACTTCCTCATACATACACATAAAATCCTAAACCTTGTTTATGCCTAATTCTTCTCAATTAAAGCAAATATGGTGACCATAAACACATACACATCATTAATTTCACCATACGATCTACAACTCATCCAAGAATTGAGATTCATGGATTTCATTCTCATACATACTACACCAAAAACAGAATTTTTAACATACCTTATGATCTCCTAGTTTAGGTGATCAATAATTTCTACACATGCATAAGATTCTAGCCCCTTTTGCCTTTCAATTTGAAGAAAATTATGAAATAGGTTTTTCTCCCTCTCTTACTTTTCTCTGGATCGACATATACACATACACTATGTGTGTGTTATGTTTTAAATTTTTATGTTTTAAAACTCAAGTTTCCTATTTTGACATCGTTGGTCCATCTAGTTTGGTTTTTATTATTAAAAAGGCTATAACCTATGTTTATATTATAATTTTACATGTATTTAACTAGGTCCAAGGTTCCTAATTACCACACTTATAATATTAACCAAATAATTTATGTATTTATATAAGTTGAATATTTTTGGGGTGTTACAAAGGTGTTGCCCTTGGACCCCACCAAGGGACTGGCTAAGAACCTTTTGTTGGAACCTAGTCACTCTATGGGGACTCGCACCCTTAAACGTACCATTGGGTTCATTGGTGTTAGAATTCATAATAGTCTCAAACAAATGTCTACGTACTCAAACCTTCAAACATGATATGGCAAGAAAGTCTTTCGATGTGAGAAAAATTTACACGTGATTCTGAAAAACAAAATTAACTGAGCTAAACTAATAAATAACTGAATCAAGCTATTAGAGATGTGAACCAGACTAACAACTTTTATTTTTTTTATCTTAACCAAACAGAGGAGGCAAAGCCTAAAAATTGAAACTCTTTGGACCTGAGGTCTCAGTTGTTAGATTTACACATTAGCAAATAGTTCATAAAAGTAAATTTCATTCAAATGCAAGGGAAACTTTGAATCCTTACAATCCAAAACAAAACAAAACTATTGTCTTTAACATAAAAGCAGTAAGATAGATATGATGCCAGTCACCAAAAGGGAGCCTTGCCACAAGGCAACTCACATGTCCGATCAACCAGATATTCATACTAAAAGTCAGCTACGGTGAGTGAGTTCTAGTTTACTTTAGTAAACTTTATGATGATCTTCATGTTTGAAAAAAATAATACTTTTCTTTGAAAACTGTAGAGAGTATACACACCGTCCCCAAATAGTAATGTAACGAGAGGTCTAGAAACTCATCTTTGATACTATGTCGTTCTTTACCAAATACTAGCTTTCCTTACCCTTAGTAATTCTAGATAATTGTTCTAGTACACATGTGAAATAGGTCAACTATAATTCAAACTAGGGGGCGCAGAGTAGGCTTTGTGCTTAAGCTATTCCACGCGAAAAAAGTCCACATGTGCCAGGGAAAAAATTGCGCTCTACCCAAGCCATTGCGCTAAGCTATGCGCGTGACAACATTGTGTGATGCGCAATGTGCCGAGCATGATCTACATTACACAAAGCAACGTATGAAATGTGGAACACAGTGTACCTGATTGATGAAAAAACCCTAGATCTCAACTTTGAAGGCGGATATGGATTCCATATCTGAAACAAATCAACGTACTAACTTGATACATCCATATGGTCCTAAAATTGATTCTAAGGCATTCCTATGCAAAACCCTTCACGTAAAACCGAGCTCTATACAAATTTAATCTCAAAACCAAGTGTAAGCTTTAACTCCCAAGAAACCTGATTTATACAGGTTCGAGACTCCTCCTTCATGATCAGGACTGAAATGTGAGTGTCCCATGTTGCTTATCTTTCAATCTCTAGCAAAATTGTCTCTCTCTCTCTCTAAAGTTCCACAAAATGATGAACTAAATGAGGCATTAGGGTTTTACCTCCGCTTAAATATCGTTATGCACAATCTCTCTCTCTCTCTCCACAAAATGATGAACTAAATGAGGCATTAGGGTTTTACCTCCGGTTAAATACCATTATGCACAATGACTAAATCACCTCTCATGTTCTTCCATGATCAATTACCTTTTTGCCCTTTCCAAAATTCACTAATTTTATTAAAATTTGGGATGTTACAATTATGCCCAAATATATTTATTAAATTAACTGAAAATTCTAACAAAAAAGTCTTTAAAACCAAAAATTAACTGAATTGATTAATTTTACTCTTTCAATAAAAAAAATTATTTACTGTTAAATTATGGGTTAAAAAAGTTATATATATATATATATATGTCTTAGTAAGTATATATAAGTGTTATCTACAATAAATATCATGTATTAAGAAATGAAGTATAGATTTGTATATAATACTTAAATCTTGCATACATCTCAATAACTTAACTCAAAGTAAAATATATTTTTATATGGAATATTTAATTCTATATACCTACAAGATGACTGGTAGCTGGCTTATTGGTTCATCTTTTCTTTTTTTTCTTTCTGTTTTTTATATTTTATATGCTTTTATTTATTTTAACTTTTATCTTTCAACATTTAGTATTAACACTTACGCCCTTTACTTTTCTAAATATTTATAACCAATTTAAAATTCAATTTGATTACTTTTTTTTTTATCTTTTATTAGGTTTTTATTTATTTTAGCCTTTACCATTTAATATTTAGTATTGATACTTACAAATTTAATATTTTTTACGTACTTATATTGATGTATGTGTCGTTATAAATTCAAGTTGATTACGTTTTTTTTTTGAAAATGGGTATGCCCATATATAATATATTTTTTCGCTTTTTTTACGTTTTCATTTGATCTACCTTTTGGCATAAATTTTGTTTTACAACAAGTCGGGTCAAATATAATATGTTTTCGTTAGACTTTGCAAATTCAACTTACTTTACGTTTTGGCTCCACTGCAACGTGCGGTACCATTTTTAACTTAAAAACATTTTTTTTACTTATTTTTATGTACGTGTTGGTGTTTGGGTTGGTGTTCGACGTAAATTTATTTCGCAAATAAGTCAGGCCATATATAATACGTTTCCGTCCTTATTTTTATGTACATTTGCAGTTTATCTACGCTTTGACGTAACTTTTGTTCAGAAACGTTTAAGGTCTTTACTGCACAAATCTGAATTACTTTACATTTGGACCCACCACATCGCGCGGAGAAATTTACTAGTTGCATACAATCAATAATTCTGAAGCCATGTGCAACACAGAGAGAGTTCCATTTGATAGATTTGATGCCTAGAATCATCTGTTCAGGTGTTCTTGATAAATTATAACACTTATTATTTAATAATGATACTTCAAACATTGATTTTTTTATATAGATATACACACTAGCAGGGTACCCACACAAATGATAAATTATAACACCTATTATTTAATAATGATACTTCAAACATTGGTTCTTTTATATAGATATACACACTAGCAGGGTACCCACACAGAGCAACTATTGCTTCTTTTTGACTATTGAAGTGGCTTTAACTGTTGGAGGTTTCCGAGTTCGTATTACAAGTTTTTCAATATATGTTTTCTTAATGCATAGGTTATGTTATTTGACAAATGTAACTAGAGCTAGAGTTGATGTTGCAGCCTAAACCTATATTTGGACATTTTTTTTAATTAACTTTCTTATGCACCGAAAATCTACTAGTCAAGCAAACAGTGGCGCAGCATAGTGGGGGCGGGAGGGCGGCCGACACCCCAAACTTTTCGTTCAGTATACGTTTTCGACCCCCCCCCCTCGGTTTTATAGAATTTTTTTGGTATATACGTTTTCGACCACCCGGTCGGAAATCTCAAGGTTCGCCACTGCAAGCAAACTTTTTTATTTCTTTATATACGCTTATTTTTTAAAGTGCAAAAGATTAAACTTCTAAAAGCTACTCTCAATCATAGTATTAAAACCAAGAAATTTATTATACTCTTAAAAGGACTAAAATGCCACTCCTCAATAATTATCATATAATTGGGTACTTTCAAAATGTGTGTTTCACTGTTTCGTATAAGTTGCTATAACTTCTTCTGCATTTGCTTTTTATTTTCTAATAGTATTTTTTGTTGGTAAATAATAGTTTGAATAAGTTTTAGCTTTTAAGTCTTACAAACAAAAAGAAAAGGAAAAAGGCTATCCTTGAATAACATGTTTAAAAATTTAGGTCATTCTTATCAAGACTGCACATTCTTTGCTAAATTAACCACTGCAAAACAATTTTTAAATCCCTAATAATTTATCATTAATCATTGCTGCACTTTCTTCTGTCGTCGATACCCACGAAGATTTTTATATATATTCGTACACATATATGTATGCAAATGCAAATGTATATGGGCAGGTGTCATACACTCATATATGAAAAACTTTTTCAATAATCTAGTTCCAATGTTTTTACACTAAAATATGTTTTTATATGACTATATGAGGAAGCATAGTTGTATGATTATCAATACTTATTACAATATATTTTTAAACCAAAACATAGTTGTATATTCAATACATATAAGGCCAGGGATGTGGTATAGCGTCTCTGACCAAATCAACAGTTTTAGCGCCCTTTAGCGTCCCATGGGCGCCAAAAGGGAGGCGCCACGGAGAGGACTTCATTCCAATAACGAGTGTTAATGACATGTGCAGGTGGGGCCCATTCTTTTCAACCAATCAAATCTTTTGCTCTTTATTTATTTTTTTATTTTTTTTTGTATTTTGTTTAATAGAAGACTTTAAAGGGGTTTAAACCATTGTATATAAGTTAAAGGGATGAGCTTTAAAGGCCACTATATGACACGGCGACGTGATAAAACCCCTATAGGCTTTATTACACACCCACCAACCTAACAATTTTTTTTTTTGAAAATAAACTTTCATTAACAAACAGCCGAACCCGAAAACCGAGCCGGAACAAAAAAAAAAAAAAACATAGATTACATAATTACAAATTTACACCAATTACTTCACCCGATGGATTGAAAAGACGACCTATGTTTCAGCCAAAAGAACCCCAAAGATCTTAATTCGCTAAAAACTTCTTCCGCACAAACCCGGGATCCTGAAAAAATCACTTGATTTCTGGCCATCCAAATGCACCAACAAACAATAATAACGCCCTGTAATATCTTTTTTTCTGTCAGGCCCAACCTACTAAACTTATGGATTTCCAACAAGTCTCTAATAGAGAACGCATAAATCATCGGGATGTGACACCATCTACTCACCTTTTGCCATATAAGATCCGCAAATTGGCACGAAATAAAATGATGATCAACTGACTCGGTTTCGCAGCCACAAAGAGAGCATGACCCGATTTGATTAAAAATACCCCTATGGTATAAAACGTCGTACGTCGGAATGCGATTCAGTTTCATCCTCCAAACGAAAATATTACACTTCAAAGGGACCCATTTACACCAATCAATCACATAAACATTCGGATCGCATCTGTCACGAATGAGTAACTCCTTGACCGATTTCACCGAAAAGAGACCCGTTGAATCACCCAACCATTTCCATTTATCTCTACCGCTACCGAGGGAAAACGAAGACAACATCGAAAAAATGATAGAAACATTATTGTAATTGTTGGATGCACCGTTACAATTAAAAGTACACTGAAATCCATTATAAAAGCTACTAAATCCAGAGAGTTAGGTGCACTGTTGTACGAGTTAAATGTGCCATTGTATGCCGAGCTAGTTGTATCTTTAGAACGAGGTTATATACATAATATAATCAACAATGCATCAAAATCTTCTTAAAAATGTAGTTTTGTTTTACAAATATAGCAAAACTATAGTTAAACTAAAGAGAACAAAAGTATTGATTTTATATATATTTAAAGAAATCTATGAAGTAAATTAAAGATTTAATTAAGAGCCTAATAAATTGAGGAAAATTATTTTAACTAAAAAACAAACTTGGAGAATGTGTTTGCTCTTTTACCATTATCAAATTGTCCATGTGTTAATCATAAATTACGAGTAAAAAAATATTCTTTAGCTCTCTTAATGTTTAGTGTTCTATGTTAAACGTCTTTTAAGTATTTTGCATGCACCGCTCTCTTCTTTTGTCGCCCCATGGTGACTTTTTTTTTTATCTTGTTCCGCTAATTGTTTTATATCATGGACACAATGTACATAAATATTATTAGTTTTCTGTTTTTGTTGTCACTGTGACCTTAGATCACTCATGGACACATTGTACATATATATTGATTAGTTTTTGTCATTTTTTCTGTTATCGTCGATAGACATGTTTGTGTTTCTTTTAGTATCACTTGGCGTTGTTTGTTGCATAGAGATTTCTTAGTGTCTATGTTTTTATGGGTTCTTTTTTTGATTGTATACCAACATACTTACGGTTTTTCTCTCCATCCTAAATGTCATTTTAATCATTACTTTCCAATTTTTTCTCTTCATTTGGCGTTATATTAGAAATGTCCCCCCTCATCATGTTCTCATAATGCCCAATATACATGGTCTAAATAAAACTCAAGCACACATAGTAAGTGTTTGATTTTCTCCACCTCAAATTGTAAGGGAGTATTAGTCTGTTAGATAAAATATATCAGTTAGGGTTTAGCCTAATTATCTTTATCAAAATTAAGCTATATGATTTGATCATATTTCCTTTGTAATTATTCTTATTGCATTCTTATATATAGTTGATTAATAATACGTAATACTTAATCATTTCAAGTATACATGTAAGATGGACATCTTCATCGATGAAAAGTTACATTTCTTCGTTGTTTCTCAAATAAAAATAACTAAAATTAAGCTCCCTCGCGTTACGGCGGAAGCGTAGAACCATGCCAAATAGCACCAATGTCACACCACCACTAGTGGCCACCAACACTGAAGTTGCGGCGTGTTAATGCAGTCCGAAACGTAAAATATAGAAAATCATAACTAATTCAATGTAGGATCCGTGCGTTGTGAGGAAACTGTCAAACGAGAAAAAATAGACATAAAAACATTGAACCACACATGCACGTCGCATTGTGTTAACTCGCAAAAATTTGAACGAAAATGTAAAGTGAAATGTAAACACGTTGAACTACACACGCTCATTGCATCGTGTTAACTTGCAAAATTTATAACGAAACATGGGGCCAATTCAAGTTGAAAGTGAAATAGTTGTGAGGTAAAATTGCAAATAATGAAAAGTTTTATGTTAAAAGTAAAAAACAAATTTTATGAGGTTAAAACTATAAAAGATGAAAAAGATTTGGGTTAAAAAGTAAAAAAATCAAAACTTTTTTGAAAAACCCCCCAAAGCATAATGTATAACATCATGATGCATAGAAAGGTGGCTAATTTATAGTTTGTAAATGTAAATGGTAAGGGGTTGTTTGGCAACTGCTTAATGGTATAGGTGATATTTGTTTTTCAAAAGGTAAAATGTCTGCAGTCTGCGAACCACATTTGCAGACATCTGTAGAAGAAGAGGTTGCTCAAACCTCTGCAGTCTGCAAGAAGTAGACTGTTTGTATTTTAATGTATGTAGACTTCTAAAATAAACTGGTGGTGGTGTACGGATGGTAGTGGTGGGTGGTGGTGCTGCTGCTGGACGGTCGTGGTGGGTGGTGGACGGGGACAGTGGGTGGTGGTGGTGGACGGTGGTTGTGGTAGGTGGACGGTGGTGGGTGGTGGTGGTGTTGGACGGTGGTGGTGGGTGGTGGTGGTGGACGGTGGTGGTGGTGGTGGGTGGTGGTGGTGCTTAACCATTTGCAGACCTTAGAAGATCTTAAAACTGGTTGGGCCTAATCTGCACCTAGTAGAGCTCGCGCAGACGTTTTTTAATGAAAGGTTTTCGGAAAAACAAACAGTCTGCATATGGCAATGCCTGCGCATGGTTTGCGCGACGCAGACAGAAGAGGCTGCGCATATTTTTTTTAGAAAAACAAACACCACCTAAGTGTTGAACCAGTAACATGTATGAACTATTCAGTGTTGAACCAGTTAAAGGTCTTAACCACCAAGAACAAGTATAATGCTTAACCGTTCAGAGGCAAATGTCTGACCACTTCAGATTGCAAGTCTTAACCATTCAGACTTAGTATAATGCTTAACCATTCAGAGGCAAATGTCTGAACCATTCAGATATCTACTCGCGAAATAAACAGTCTGAACCAGGGGCGCAGGATTTAAGGGGCAGGAGGGGGCGTCCGACCCGCCGAACTTTTCGGTCAGTAATGTTATATATGTACGTTTCGTATAGAATTTTGTAGGTATATACGTTTTCGACCCCCCCGGTTTTATAAAAAAATTAAGCATATACGATTTCAACCCCCCGGTTTAATTTTTTTTTAATTATATAGCCCAAATATAATATTTAATTAGCCTAAATCATTATATTTGGTAGAATACTAGAATGTATATTATGTAACCCAAATCAAATCATTATATAGCCCAACTTAAAAGCCCACTCTATCAAAAAAAAAAACCCAAATTCGTTTACTTTGAGACATCGACCAGAAGAACAGAAACCACAAACCAGAACTGCAGAAGGGGGAAAACGCAGGTTCCAGAACTGTTTGACTTCAACTTCTTGTTCGAGAACAGAAGCCAAAACGCTGCTCGTTGTTGTGGTCTTGTACTGTTGTTCGACTTCTTCAATCTTCTTAAGGTTAAAGTTATGTGGTTTTTATCTATAGATTTAATTTCGGGATGCAATTTATGTAATTTAGGTTGAAATTAGGGCAGGCGGGGCGGTGGATCTTTTGTCCGTGATGAAAATTATCACGCGTGAAAACACCACCGCCACCATGGACTATCACTTGTCGATTTTGTAACGCATGACAATTATCACGTCGTGAAGAATGGTAGGTGTTGTTTGATTTGTTGGGTTGTGAGGGTTTATTGTTGTGTGTTGTGAGTGATGACCATTTCCACTAAAAAAAGTTGTGAGTGATGGAATAATGGTTGATGACATGACGGAACTTGATTGTATGTTGTGAGTGATGAGTGAGTGATGGGTGATCACCACCCCCTCCCCCCTTAGGGTGAAATTGGTCCGAATTTTTGCCCTAAACTTGTTGAATTTTTCTGTAACTATGTCTAATTTTATTTATTTAATCTTATCGTGATTTGATTTAAATAGAAATTAGAGTTTGAATGTAACACCTCGTAAAATCACGTCCAATGATGTATTGACACGTGTAATAAACCCTAATGAAGTCAAATAGTAAATTTGAGGGACTAATTTTTCGAAAAATCGAAAACTTTGATTATGAAAGGACTGGAAGTGTTAACATACCTAAAATAAGTTTCTTACGATGTTTATATTCACAAATGTGCCACTTGATGATTAAGTGTAGCCGTTTGCATAATAAATTGAAAGTTTGCGCAATAAAGGGTTAAAAGCGTCAACATGTTAATTCTTACCTCTGAGTGACCTTTTAACAAACCGGGAGCTTCATAATATTTAATTATACTCTCGGGAATGCCAAATAATGGTCGTCTAAGGTTTTTATGCCTATAAGTAAAGTTACGCGCAACTTTGCAAGTTAGAGGGACTAAAAGTGTCAATATGTTTAATTATACCTCTGAATGACCTTTTAGCGAACCCGAAGCATCGTGATAATTAATAATACTTCCAAGAATGCCTAATAAGGATTAGGTGAGGCTTCAATGCTATTAAATGATGTGATGCGCAAGTTTGCGCAGTAGAGGGACCTAAAGCGTCAACTTTTGAATCTACGCCATTCGGTGACCATCTAAGCGAATGAGAGCATAGTAACATTTAAATATATGCTTGGGAATGATTATTATGGGCCATGGAAGGCTTAGATATCATTAAACGGCATTTCGCGCTACTTTGCGCAATTAAGGGACTAATTGCGTCAAACTGCAAAAGGAGGTCGAATCGTATGGTAACGGACCTTCCGAAATATGTCCATGAGTTAAACATGCCCTAATTATTCTTTATATAGCTTAGATATAAGCCTAGAGGTGTTGGTTGCGCAAAAATAAACTTTTATGTCATTCAGGGACTAAAAGTGTCAAAAAGTGCCCAAGTTTGCACTTTTGATCATATCTCGCATTCTGTATATCCCCGGACGCCCAAAAATTTATGTAAGCACTAAAATAATTTATTTTAGTGATCGCCTTGATAAAATTCCACTCGTCGCGTAATTTGGACCGTTTTTAGCGTCCGTCCGTGTTTCGTCGTAATTCGACGCACAACGTGACCGTACGGCCAAACGAACCGACATCCGACATGTTTTTGAACATGTTTCATGTACCCTATGTTTAAACATCATAGTGGAGCTTTGAAATGAGTGTAATAGGCCTTGTACGTGTCAGAAAAGCCTTATAACAAGTGCAGGGGCTGATATTGCACATCCTTGAACTGTTTTTGCTGTTGTGGACATGCAGGCGGGCCGCGTAAGTTTCCTGGATTCTCTATGCGGGCCGCGTGAGTGGGTCTGATGCAGAAACAGCTGGTAACAGCCTGCTTCTTGCTGTTTTCATGCTCAAAACGGGTTCCTAGCTCACAAAACCGACTATAGGGGCAGCCCATAGATTTTATAAATGGTTTTACACCTGTCATAATCTGGTTATGACCTCCCGACACTTGTCGCGATCTCATGAGGTCCCGAAAACTATATAAAGGAGGTGAGTTCATTGTTTCCTTCACACCTTCATTCACTTCTGTTTTGCTCTCTGATTTCTGGAGGATCTTGAGCCTTTTTGAGAACTTCCTTGAGTCCTTTGGACTCTTGTAAGTAATCCCGGCCCTTCATGTTTAGTTTATTTATTTAGCATTTAAACCGAAAAATCAAGCGTTATCGGTGAACGCCTTGACTTTTAAGCGGTTGAGCCATGGTTCGCAACGAACGTGGCTACGTGACCGTAATTAGGTAGGTGTTTAACCCTCAAGAGGGCATCTCCTAATTACCACGTTTACTAGTTTAATTGTCGGGTCAAATGAAAGTCAACGGGTTAGTTTTAAATAAAATGCATAACTATTAAATTAAAAGTCATAAAAATCAGTTTTTGCCACATTAATAACTTGGTAAATATTAGTTGAGCATGCCTAAGCATGTTCAACCCGACAATTCTAAGTATAGGCTCGGTTCGGAACCGAAAGTCGCAAAAGTTGACTTTTGCTTTGACTTTCAGTTCTGACCCGATTTAGCTTAGTTTAGATATGCCTTAGGATTCCATTAGGACCATATTATAAGTTAGTATAACCCTCCAAGGTTATACAACTTGGTTCCATAGAAATCCTAGTTCATGCGTGTTTCCGTTATATGCCTAAACGTTGACCGTTATGCCCTTTTGACTATAAAACGTGATTTTTGAAAATGTAAAAGAGTAGAAACCTTAGTTACTGATTTATAAACTTGCACCTAAAATTTGACAACAGTTTGAGGTCTAGATTAAGAGTTGTGCTCATTAACGTAAATTGAAAGCTTTATGTTAAATAATCGGCGTAATTAGCATATAGCCCATTTAAACCCACTTTTTGATATCAAACTTTTTACCCACTGATGTAATATAATATTTTGGGATTTTTGAAGATTTTTATTTAATTTTTGGCTGAGCATAACATAGGTCTCTAAGTTTGATTCGGTTTATGACGATTTTGCCCTTTTAAGCCATAAAATGAGTTTTACAAATCCTTTTGACCCCAAACCTTTTTCTACTGATTTAATTTGATAAATAAAATATTTTGAGCCATCTGGAATTATAAAAATATCAGCCTTCCTTTAAAAACCCCAGAAATGGCTCCAAATCGCCTTTTTAAGCATTTTAACACATAGTATGTGCTAAAACCATATTAAACATATAAGGTTGATACCTACTGATATTTTTTAGTATATTTTTATATAATAACAGTAAGTACAAGTTTTTGAACTCAGGTTTCCAGTTTTGACCTTTTAAGCCTAAGTGAAATTACCAAAATACCCCTAAGGTGCATAGTTTGGTTTTAAATGATAAGTTTCACATATAGGTCATACCCTACTGATATAACTTAGTAAATTAAGTATATTTACTAGACAAATCAGACCTGTAACTCAGATTTATAAATAAACTCTTTTATAATCTTTAAAATGACCAAAATACCCCTACGGGGCTTATTTTGAGATTAAACTCGTTTTGGGCATAATGGAAGATATCCTACTGATATCACAACATATTAAAGGCATATTAACTTAGGAAACCGGTATATGACTCTTTTGGTTACTCGTTACGCACTTGTCGCGTTCGGATCGGCTTATGTGACTAGTTCGCATATATTAGCCGAAACGGGTCAAACCATATCATTTTTGTCTCAAAATCCAGAATGTGTTTAAGTTACCCATATTAAACAAGCATGCAAGCTTGTCGGGTCAAAACCACATTCTAAGCCGGTTTTCGCTTTATCATGCGTTTGAACCGTGTCTTCCTTTTGAAAACTAACCGGTCTAAGTCTAAGCTTAATTAAAGACCCGTTAGGATTCTAATAGGTTATTAAAAACCTTCGTTCCAGATTTAGGAGCCCAGTAAAAGCTATCTGTACTTGCTTGGTGGTATACGACTGGGATTGAATTTATATTTAGCTCAGGTAAATACTTTTAACTTATTTTCCCTATACGGGCTTGGGGTACGGTATATAAAATACCGCTTGGTCCGGCATTGAATCTTTAATCGAATAGAGGTTAAATTATTGATATGCTATGTTTTGAATGTGTTTTGTTTGCTTAAAGCCTTTGGGGGGTTAATGACCATGTCCCGGATATCCTTGGCATCATCTTACGAGATGGCCACGACCTGAGCACGGGGTGTAGGCGTACACCTTTCAGTGCATAACTCAATAATGTGGTGTGTCTATTAATCTTAAACTCGGTCTACGGATTGGGCTACTGAACGCATAAGTAACATGTAATTCCCTTACAAGATTATATTCACATAATTATCCCAAGTTATAAAAATGTTTTGTTCCACGAGCATTCAAATCAATTTTCAACCCTTTTCAAAATGAGTCAGTTAAATTGTATTTACCAGTGTAAACTGACGTATTTTCCAAAAGGTTAAGTGCAGGTACTACTCGTACTAGGCTGGCTGTCTTCTAGCGTCCACAATAAGTCTCGCAAGCTTGGATGCCTTAAAGTCTGTTGAACAAATGTTTCATTTTATTTTTCGATCCGCCTGTGGATCCTTTACATTCCGTTTGTAATACTTGATATTACTTTATATCGGTTTGTAATATATTTATCTTTTGCTTCCGCTGTGCATTTAAATATTGTGTTGTTTGACTATGATGATATCAACTACGTCACTATACTCCCCACCGGGCCCACCGGTGACACGTGGAAAATTGGGGTGTGACATTGAAATTTAGGGTGATTTGTTAACTTGTTTTGTTATTAGATTATGCTATGGGGAAGACGGGCCGAACTATAATTCTTCATCTAGGATAATCGGATACCCACATTCCTCTCTCCTTTTTAATGTTTTGGTGTCTTTGTTCGTTTGTTTGTTAAACAATGTTTACGTTTTGATGTTTGAGAACGTTTTTTATTTGATATTAATGTTTGACCTGACCCGAATCGAATCACCGACGTCCGACCCGAACATACACCTCGAAACTACGCGATTGAAAATTTTTTTTAGGTCCGTTACCTTCCGACCCCTCGAACTTTTTCTTCAAGCTTCGCCACTGGTCTGAACCATTAAGTACTGAACCAGTAAGAGGTCCGAATCACTAAGAGCTAAACAACCAGCCTCTAAGGGGCTGTTTAGCAATATATGAATGACTAAGTGCTCAACCAGTAAGAGGTATGAACCATTAAGTGTTGAACCAGAAAAAGGTCTAAGGTCTGAACCATTAAGAACTAGTATAAAGCATAACCGTTTAGAGGCAAATATCTGACTAATTCAGATTAGAGGTCTTAACCATTCAGACTCAGTATAATACTTAATCATTCAGAGGCAAGTGTCTGAACTATTCAGACATCTGCTCGTGAAACAAACAGGCTGAACCATTAAATGTTGAACTAGTAAGAGGTAAACAAACAGCCTCTAAGTCTAGTTATCAACCTGGAAATCAACATCGTTTATTTATTTATTTTTTTATGTACATTTTAGTATTTTATCATTTTTATTTACTTATATTTATTTTTCAGATTCTATTTCGTGGCTTATGCCCTTTTCATGTGTACTTGCTGGCCACTTTAACTCGCCAGAAAGACAGTTAGTGAATGTTTTAGAGACATAAACATAAATGAGCGAATAGTTAAGTATTTAAGGTGCTATTATTTAATGGATTAACTTCAGACAAGAATGGTGGAGGAGGTGTTCAACTAATAATTTTAAATAAAATAATGGGGAACTTTTTCATCTCAAGACAAAACAAAGCAGAAAATAAACTTAATTACGTAGTTAACAAGTTTAATGTTAATGTTGACAGACTCCAATGATACGACCAAAAATGATACCTATATTTTATAAAATGTAATTTCTATTATGTATAAAATATCATTATTATTACCATGGTGACTTGGGAGTTGCAAATATTCGGCTTAGACAGAGAGTACTCAGTAATTACTCAAAAATATTGAATTATAAAGAAATTAGTTTTCGAAAATTATATACAACTTAAACATCAAAAGGTTACTAATATTTACAACAAAATACGTGAATATAAATATAACTAAAAAAAGTGCATGCTCAAATATTAAAGTGTTTATAAATTTAATATTCATTCCTTGAAAAAAATATCGATTCTTTAAGATATAGGAATTATGTTTTATTATTTAAGTCAAACTCAGCATGAGTTGATCAACTAGATCCGATTTTGGCCAATACTACCTTATAGCGAGTACTGAACCTCCGAAAACTTATTTTACAACATTGATTATTACACATTTTAAACATGTCATTACAATATAATATGTTTTCTTTTATATTAAAAAGAACTATAAAACAAATTTTATGCACTTTTAAAAATAAACAGGTCTGCTTAATTAAAAGAAGAGGTATAACTTAAAGGAAACGGTATTTATAAAACAACTAGTAAGGAACCCCGCATTTCGTAGCGGGTTTCGTCTGTAATAGAAGCGGTGGGTATTCTTGTGTAATTTTCAAAATAATTTGCTAATACAACTAATATAACAATTCACAATGAAATGACCAATCGACTACACAAAATGGATTAACATTAGAATAAGCGATTAAAAGTAAGCAATTAGAAAACAACATTTTAACAGAATTTATCAACATAAAAAGTTTGAAAAATAATTTGTTTTGTATTTTTTGAAGTAAAAATAATTTATTAAAAACACATATTATAAATTAACTATATACACAGCATTAAATACTTTTGATCAAGTAGATAAATGATTGCTTTCTAGTTACTTTATATAATGATTTACTTAATTCAATTTTCTAAATTGTATTAGAAAGCACCAAAATAGATTACCAAATTTATCTTTGCCAAGACCACACAGACAACACCTGAGCCCACCACTATTCATTTGAGCAAAAGGTTAAAATTCATTTTTTTCACAATTTCCCTTCTTGATTATGCGTCATTGTGTTGAAAAGAAAATTAAAGAATAACAATTTGGTAAATATTTTAACAATAGGGGCTTCTTTGGCTACTGTAGCTAAGAAGCTACCCAAATTGTTGTTATATATAGTAATAAGTGAGATTCCTTACGTTACGCTGCAGTTTTCCGATCGGTATACTCCCTATAACAATTGAAAAAGAAAACAAAAATAGATAAAATAAAGTTGTTATATGTCCAAAAGCAAATCGAAACGTGGTGTATATCTGTCACACCCTGACTTTTGCGGAAGCGTATGCATGTGACTTGATTGGTTCTCATTGCATTCAATTGTAATAAACAACTATATGATCAAAATGATGTTCATTCATTCATAAAATTCAAAACATTACAAACGCCAGTCATTTAAGTTTCAAACAACACAACATTTGATTAAGTTACAAACCAACAGAAGTTGATGACATCTAAACTTGAAATTTACTTCTAGAAACAACACCAGCGCCCAAGATCCAACTTGTTTCCTGAAATACATGTAATTTTGAAAACATCAACAAAAGTTGAGCGAGTTCATGCGTTTTGTATGAGTACTGATAAGCTTGTAAACATTTGAGAGACTCCTTTGAAAACAGGTATGAAAAGCGTCTATGAACAGATCAATTAATGTTTTGCAAGGACATTAATGTATGTGAAGACATAGGGAGCACTCAATATGAGTAGGCTTTTGTATGTGTCGAATTCCCCTCGACTGTGTCGAATTCCCCTCGACTGTGTCAAATTTACCTTGACTGTGTCAAATTCCCTTGACCGTATCAAATTACCTTGACTGTGTCAAATTCCCTTGACCGTTGTCGAATCACCTCGACTGGGACACTAAAGCACTCTAAGTGGTCACATAAGGACCATGAGTGGGGCTCGGCCGTACCCGTTAGATCTAACCTTTGTCCATGTTTCTTATGAGAGTTATTGGCATTTCAGTTTCAGCCTATGCTCACATGATCTAATAGTTCATTTCATAGCCACATACCATTGAAACATATGTAACATGTATTTCACCCCCGAGAATTATAAATCCGAAAACAGTTAAGAGAAAAGGGGGACATGAACTCACAAGTTTGCGTCCAACGGTCTTGTATATTCAAAGGTCCTCCTATCAGTCGTACAACTACCTACACACGTGCCAGGTTTTATTAGACGTTTAGGTCGTGTAACGACTCTTTGTATTAGTTGTTCATTAAGACCTGTTTTGGAAGTCTTGGTATACTTTGGGTTACATCATTGATGTATATTATAATATTCCAAAGTATATAATTATTAGTTAAAATATTAACATTTTAACTTAAATTATATTCATCCATTTATTTGGAATATTGTCAAAATAATATATATTTTGCCTTAGTTCATATTGCAATTCTTTTCGTGAATATTTATCAAGTATGGGTATAATTATCCTTGTGTATTTTGCCAAGTATTTGTGATGTATTCCGGTGTGTATTCGTACGTACGAGAATACATGTTTTCTTGTATTTATTAAGTATTCTTATACTTAATTTTTGTATTTACATCTTCCGGAATATTTTTTTTACCCAATAAAAATCACCAATTTGTATTCTTAAAATATATATATTTTAAGAAAACATTTATAGAAATTATTTATAATTCTTCCTTGGCAAAAATAATTATATATTCACATAAACCCCAAAAATATTATATTTTCAAGATTAACTTGAAAAATATATATAAATCCATTTTTCACCCCAAAAATAATATATTCTAAATTTGTAAAGAAAATATATATTTTCTCCAAAAATATCATATTTTCTTATTGATCGAGAAAACATATATTCTTCCTTACTTAAAAATAATATATTTTCTTCTTGTCAAAATATGATATATTTTTGTAATGTTTATAAAAATCATATTTTCGTTTTCTTGGTTTCCAAAATATCGTTTACCAAAATATATACTTATGACTTTAATTCTGGAATATTTATGTAAGTTATATTCCTTGTTCGGTTTGCCCAATCTTTGGGTATAAATTATATATTTATTTCTTGGAATTTTGGTAATATTTTGTATTGTAATTTTTGGTATTTTGGTGAGTTATATTATTTCAAGTCCTAAAATAATATAACTAATACACATAATATACAAGTAATCACACACATGGTGACATCTAAATATATATTTTCCAAAATACATATTTGGTCACTTTTATTATCAAAAACCAACCTCCAATATTTGTAATTTTTGCAACAAAAATTATGGCAAATTTTATATGAAAAACCATGGTTAAAATTTTACTTATAAACACTTGTTTAAAAATATTTTTCCAAGTGTTTAAATTCTACAAAATTTTTTCCATAGTTTCCCCTTAAAAATGGAGGTTCCCATGCTTTCAAAGCATATCATTTTCTTTTAAAAATCATCAACAAATCAAACAGTACTTACCAAGTGCCAAAATTATGCATTTTACACTACTTCATGAACTTGAAATTTTGTAAAAATTTGTAGTAACTTCGTATGGTGTTTAGTAAGCTTAGTTACCCTTTAAAGTGTGGTTATTTGTTTAAAAACATCATTCTTGAAGATTTTAGATCTTCACAACTTGTAAGATGGTTTTCCAAAAATATTTCTTCTTGAACTTTTCTTGCCATTAACATGTTTCTACACTTGATTAACCACTAAAAATGTGATTAGTTTCTTTAAAAATTAAGTTTATGTAGATCTTGTAATTTAACTTAGCGTCTTGAGAAAACTAGTTTTGAAATCACCCATTTACAAGATTCTTAACATACTTTGATCATCATTATTCAAGAAAACATCTTCATATTTCAAGTCCATGTTTACATAAAGTATGATCATCTTGGTTTTTCACAAGATCATCCTCTCATCTTGCTAGATCAAGTGTTTAATCACAATCTAGCAAGTTCCATAACATCATAAACATAAACAATCAACAATCAAGAAGCATATATACACTTAAACAACATAGATTATTATGATTTTTAGTCTTATGTTAGAGATTATGTTCTTGATCCTTTATGTTCTTGATGATTAGTTACTTATATCATCTTTTAACCAACATAACAAGATGTAAAATGAGATTAGAAGGATCTTACTACTAGCACAAGGCTAGGGAAGAACTCAAGATGATGAAGATGATAAACAAGGTGGATAAAAGCTCTAAGTGGAGGTCCTTCAAGTTTCAATGCTTCCAAACTTCTTAGATATGCTTCTTACATCTTAGGATCACCTTAGAATGGATGGAGATGGATTGAAAATGGAGGTAGTGTGTGAGTGGTTGTTGGCCGTGAATAAGAAGGAGAGGAATAAGGAAGATGAAGTTTTTGTTCAAGTGTTCTAATGATGGATGATGTCTTGTGGGTTATAAACAACATTCTTCCAACAACTAAATATCTAAAGGTTCTAATGTTTCAAAAGTGGCAAACATATCAAATATTTAATTCAAATAAAATCTTAGGGTGGGTCCCCCATGTTGGGCCGGAAATTAGAGGGGGGAGGGGGTAAGGTTGAGTTTCAAATATAAGTTAAGATGTTTGGTTGGAATGTAATGGATTTAGTTAGGGGTATATGTGTTATATGTTTATAGGATGTATTTTGATATTCGGTGACCATACCTAGCTCGGAAATGTTAAAACAATGCTTCTAGTGAAAATTTGGTGTTTCGGGTAGTCTCCGGTTGTTCGGTTGGTTACCGGTTCGTTAAGGTGCTAAATTGCGCCGTTTGTGTGCTTTATGTTGTCTTTCATAACAGTTTTGATTCCCGACACCTAGGAAGGTATTCTGGACCATTAAACCATAATTCTGCATTATATTATATTGTTAAAAAGCTGAAAATTGCTGAATTTTTGTGTTTTCTGCAGAATTCTGCAGTTTTAGTGTGTTTCTGGCACTTTCCGGCACCTAAATATTCACTAGGAAGGCAGTTTTGTAATACCTACTTTCCTACGCATTATTCTAGTGTAACACTTGGTTCCGGGGCTTATTCTGTGTCTTTACATCATGTCTGTTTGAGTACTGAACTCTCGTCAGTACTTCTAGTTTGTCTGATAACTATGCTAACTTTGTTCTATGCATTAAGTGAACCATACTGTGTTGCATGTAATAAAGATAAAAATCTTGCAACATGAAATGCCTTTGTATGTATACGATAGAAATCAGCAAATCATTTGTCTTGTTAATTTTAATCATGCACAGTCATTAAACCACATATTACTATTCATCATTGTACTGAATATATGGAAAAGTGCCAGTTGTCACATTCTCCCCCCGTTAAAAGAATTTCGTCCCGAAATTCAAGTGGTGTTATTGGTTGTAGGGGAGTTGTGAAACATATATGAATACTTAGATTTTATTTGGCCTTCATGTTCCCAAATAAATTCTGGGCCATGACGTAAATTCCAAGGAATTTCAACAAGTTTAAAAACGACTTCCCCATGTTTTGTGGACTTCCAGTCGGTAACCTTAACATGTTCTTTAGTAAATTGGAGTTTGTCATTGATGTGAATCTTGTTTGCGGGAATGATGACTGTTTCTTGAGTCAGACTCTTCTAAAGACTAGACACGTGAAACGTGTCGTGAACACTGCTAAGTTCTTCTGGGAGTCATAGTTTGTATATAACCGTTCCGATCCTTTCGAGGATCTTGAAAGGTCTAAAATACCGTGGGTTCAACTTCCCACACTTTTCCAAATCGTACTAGGCCTTTCCAAGGCGGGACTTTCAATAAAACCATATCTCCAAACTCAAATTCCAACGGTTTCCGCCACTTATCGGCGTAGCCTTTCTGTTCATCACGTGCTGACTTGATACGGCCACGCATCTGTGTCGCAACCCCCGATCCCTAATCCCTGGGAACGGGCGGCCGTGAGCCAGTTTCGGTGGTATCGCGTATTGTCTAATTTTGGAAGCGAAATTTTCATCAGGACCGTAGTTAGGAAATATTGGATCAGAGTAAAATACCACATTTCCATTATATTAAACATATGGGATAAAACCGAAGTTTGCAATACACACATTTTCATAGGAATAAATTCTATTTTATTTAATAAAAACATCTATTTTATTTTAGGTAACTGTATTGCCACTTTTCCAAGCCTTCAGTGCTGTCCAACTGGCTTCTATTTGGTTTTCACAATTTGTTACCTGAAACGCGTTTTAAAAACATTTGTCAGTGGGAAATACTGGTGAGTGAATCCCAGTTTAATCAAGTTTAAATAAAACCCATTGTACAGTATTGAGGGCGATCTCGCAATTACATTTGTTTCCAAGTTATAACAATTAACATCCATGGTACTCTCAGACCCGACTTGTGGAAATGTTACTTCTTGACCAGGTGGTAACAAATTTTGTATACAAAACCCCAACATACTCATGATAATTGTATTCTTACAAATACTCAATAACTGCTTAATATATAATTAATTAAATGAGGTTTTGTAAAAACAATTCACAAAAAGGTTAACAAAAAGCGGATAAACTCACATTGCTGTCTTAGATTATCCTTTAGGGTTTCCTGATGACAATCTATAATTTACACAAATGCACACGCGTTAGTATAATAACCCATTTTAACATTAGTAATACCCTCCCCGAGACGGCATTCCAACGACTACGTCGGGCAGAAACACGACAGCCGTTACGGAACCCTAGATCAATCAGGCAGCATATCTAATACGTATCCAGGGGTTATAATACTTACAACGGAGCAGAACTTCGCTATTTAGGGGGTATTAGACTCGAGTATAATACCTACTATTCAGAATTTGAGATTTAAGAAAAGGAAATGAGCGATCGGAACTGAAGGCCGATGCCCTTCTTATATAGGGTCTGATCTTGACCTTGTCGCGGCCCGCGTAAAACAAGGCAAGGGCCTTACGTGGCCCGCGTCAACTATAGTCAACGCGTAGGTGATCCGGGTCATCAAGTAGGCTCGCCACGATGATGACACGTGTCGGCCTGGGGTGTTGCCGCGTTCCTGATCTCTCGCGGCCCGCGTAAGCTTAAGGGGTTGCTTACACGGCCCGCCTAAACCCCAAAATTTCAATTTTTAATTATTTTTAATAATATTTAGGGTATTCGGGGCCCGTTTTCACGTATGGGGTATATTTTAGGACATATTGGGATATTTTAAAATATATTAGGGTGTCGGAAATAATTCGAGGGTGTCGGTTTTCTTAAGGATTGTTATATCCTCCCCACCTTGTTTTAGAGCTCGTCCTTGAGATCTACTGGAACAAGTGTGGATATTTTTTTGCATTTCAGATTCAAGCTCCCATGTGTACTCAGGTCCTCTTTTGGAGTCCCACTTCACTTTGACCAGAACCAATCTTTTATGCTTGAGGTTCTTGACTTTCCTGTCTTCAATTTGTAGAGGTCTTTCTACAAACTTGAGTTGTTCATTTACCTCTATATCCTTAAGAGGTACCATCAGCGATTCATCGGCTTAGCATTTCTTGAGATTTGATACATGAAATACATCATGTATTCCTACAAACTTGAGTTGTTCAATTCCTTTTGCCCGAAAACATACCTTAAACTCTTATGATCAGTGAATATGGTAAACTTACTACCATAAAGGTAATGTCTCCAAATCTTAAGGGCAAAAATTATAGCTCCTAATTCTAGATCATGGGTTGAATAGTTTTCTTCATGATTCTTAAGTTGTCTACATGCGTAGGCTATAACCTTTTGACGTTTCATTAACACACATCCATAACCTAACTTAGAAGCGTCACAATAGACTACAAAGTCTTCAGTTCCTTCTGGTAACGCTAGTATGGGTGTATTAGTTAATCTCTGCTTAAGAATTCTAAAAGCTTCTTCCTGTTTTGGTCTCCATTCAAACTTAATGGGTTTACAGGTTAACTTAGTTAAAGGAATGGCTATTCTAGAAAAATCTTGAATAAATCTTCTATAATAACCGGCCAATCGTAAGAAACTTCTAACCTCAGTTGGTGACTCAGGGATTTTCCATTTAGTAATCGCCTCGATCTTTGTTGGATCCACATGAATTCCTTCATGGTTTACTAAATGTCCAAGAAACTGTACCTGTTCTAACCAAAACTCGCACTTGGAAAATTTAGCATAAAGCTTTTCCTTTCTTAATAGACCTAAAAGTGCGTGCAAATGCTTTGCATGGTCTTCCTTACTTTTAGAATAAATTAGAATATCATCTATAAAGACAATTATGAATTTATCCAAATATGGCTTACATATTCGGTTCATCATGTCCATAAATGCGACTGGGGAATTGGTTAAACCAAATGGCATGACAGTAAATTCATAATGACCATACCTTGTTCTAAATGCGGTTTTAGGAATGTCCTCTTCATGTACCTTTAATTGATGATATCCTGACCTTAAATCGATTTTAGAGAAAAATCGAGCTCCTTAAAATTGGTCGAACAGATCATCGATTCTCGGTAATGGGTACCGGTTCTTAATTGTGACCTTGTTTAATTCACGGTAGTCAATGCACATATGCATTGATCCGTCCTTCTTTTTAACGAATAAAATCGGTGCTCCCCACGGCGATGAACTTGGTTGTATGAATCCTTTCTCCAACAATTCATCTAATTGTTTCTTTAGTTCCTGCATTTCGGCTGGTGCCAAACGATAAGGTGCTTTGGCAATTGGTGTTGTTCCTGGCAGTAGATGAATTCTGAATTCAACTTCTCTGTCTGGCGGTAGTCCTGATAATTCTTCTGGAAATACATCTGAAAACTAAGACACTACTGGAATGTCTTTTAATTCTTTTCCTTTAGTGTTAGTGATTATAGAAATCAAATATACTATAGATCCTTTTCTTATATAGCTTGCAGTCTTCATTACAGAGATGAATTTTGTGGATCTAGAGGGTTTATCTCCTTTAATTGTGATCTTTTCACCCTTTGGTGAATTTACTCGAATTGACTTTTGATCACATAAAATACTGGCTTTATTGGCTATTAACCTATCCATTCCTAAAACGACATCAAATCCTGCCAGATTCATTGGGTAAAGGTTTGCAATAAACTTTTGGTTTAAAAATTATATTCTTGCTCCCTGTAAGACTTCAGAAATCCTAACGGTTTCTCCATTAGTTGTCTCTACGAGACATTCTTGTGGTAGTTTAGTTAATGACTGATTTATAAGTTTGCAAAATGAAGTATTAATAAAACTTTGGTTTGTACCGGAGTCAAATAATACTTTAGCAAAAACGTCATTAACTAAAAACATACCAGCTATCACGTCTGGAATCATTTTGGCTTCATCTGCAGTTAGAACAAATGCTCTAGCATTTTTAGCGTTCTTGTTGTTCGCGACTGGAGCTAGTTTTGGACAGCTCGGCTTGATATGACCTTTTTCTCCACAGTTGAAGCACAGTCCATTACTGGATTTCCTCCTGCAATCTTCTTCCTTGTGTTCTGGCATCTTGCAGAAATTGCAAAGAGTGGAGCATTTTCCAGAATGCTTTTTCTTGCAGACCTTACAGAATGGCGCAGAGGTAGAACCCATATTCCTACGATTGTAATTCCCAGCACGGAATTCTTGGGTAAGCCTCTGTGCTAGGTTTTTCCTCTGGTCTTTTTCTCGTGTACGTACTAATTCATCAGTCAAGGTGTTTGTTAATTCTACAGCTTCTTCGATAGTTTGAGGTCTAGCTGCCTTGACTACATGTCTAATCTCTCCAATTAATCCCCAGATATAACGGGAGATTAATACCAGCTCTGGTGATGCAAGGGTTGGTACTATTCTAGCATATTCAAAGAATAACTTTGTGTACCCCTTACTATCCACTCCATTCATCCTAAGATTTAGGAATTTGTTTGCTATTTGTTCTCTTTCATTAGGAGAGCAGAATTTTCTTTCTACCATATTCCTAAATTCTTCCCATTCCATATTGTATACCCTATCACTTCCTTTTGACTGGAGAATAGTGTTCCACCATTCTAAGGCTGAGTTCTTAAATAAATTAGAAGCAAACATTATTTTGTCTTCTTCAGCACACTTGCTTATTTTCAAAACAGCCTCAGTCTTTTCTATCCAGCGTTGAGCTGCAATAGGTTCTTCATTGCCCGAGAATTCTATCGGTTTACAGGACCAGACTTTTATGTAAGAACAACCATAAGGCGTGGTTCTTCTTCTTGTGGGAATGGGCACTTGAAGTACAGGACCGTTGTTCACGCTGTGTTCTGGTTCAATTGGTCGCTTACTGCTATGTTTACTTTTATTATTCGCTTCTTGAACCGTTTGAATAATAAATGGCATTGCATCTATGATTCCTTGTGCTACTATGTGTTGGATAGCACTATTATACACTTGATTTCAATTGTTATTGATGCTCAGATTCTCATTAACCAAGTTAATGTTATTCTGGTTATCGTTATTCATATTTCTTTGATTTCCTTCGTCGGCCATCTGAATTTTAAACATTTACCCCGTATTAATATCACAAAATAATATTTAATATAGTAATTCACATGACACGCATTTTGGTCAAAAGCTTCGATCATTGCGACTTACTCTATTTTCATATGTCATGCATCTATTACACACCAGTGCTGAAATAAAATTACAATACCGACTAAAATTTAAAGTTACACTACTAGTAATAGGCATCCGTAGTTTTTTTTTTCATGCACATACACACATATATTATATTATTTTATTATTATTATTACTACTACCGTCTCCATTCTCACATTCATGGATATGGATTCATCCAGAAATCCATATTGCGTTCGTCATACTTCCAGACGAGTCGCTCTCCCACCTGTCTCATTCGTTCACTACTTTCTAAAATTTCCTCGCCAGTTGTCCTAAGTTCTTGTACGTTTTTTGCACTCATTGGGGGTGCAGGTTCTAGGACTGGGTTCGGAATCTGGGGTGCGGGTTCCTGGTATGGGGGTGTAGATGCCTGGAATCGGTAAGGATATTCTAAAATCTCCCTAATGTATTCATCATGGTAATAGGGATCTAAAGGATCCAAGCCTGGGTAGGCTCCTATGTTCTGCATGGGTGCGTCTTCATGTATCGGGTAGCGTTGCACATAGTCCCTAGCGTCATCCCACTAGGGGTCGTAATTTGGGTCTAAAGGGTTTGGTGCAGGTACCCAAGGTATTTCCTCTGGATTAAAATCATGCATTTCTACTTGATTTTCGGGGTTTTCTATCTCCATGGGTTGGCCAGGAATTGGTGGTTGTGGTTGGGGTGCTATTATTTGTTCCAGATTAGGGTCAGCTGCAGTGGTTGCTAAGATGTGGATGTTGGCTATACCCCTAATAAGCATATCCTGGGCATAGGCATCAGCTTCTTTTTTAGCTGCTGTTAGTACTCTCTGGTCTTGTAACTTTTTCATACGCTTCCTACGCTCGTGTGCCCCTCTACTGAACCATCCCCTCTTTTTATGAGGAAATGGCTCTTCTGACTGAGCCTTAAACACAAAGATTCCTTCTTCCGTATCAGCATAGTACCCTAAGAGGACAGGCTGAGAAGAGGAGGTGCCTTCGCTTCTAGGCGAACCAGACAATTGACGGTACGTGTCAGATGGTCCTTGGTCGCTCATACTGTACACTAACAAATAGTCAAATAACACATAGCAATAAATACAGTTATGCACGTATTTCCGTAATTTATTTCCTAACAGGTTGAATTTTGAAGTCAGCAGAACACTTCTGTGGCTGAATCAGTGGCTTAGCTCTGATACCACCTTCTGTTGTAACCCCCGATCCCTAATCGCTAAGAACGGGTGGCCGCGAGCCAGTTTCGGTGGTATCGCGTATTGTCTAATTTTGGCAGCGGAATTTTCATCAGGACCGTAGTTAGGAAATATTAGATCATAGTAAAATACCACATTTTCATAATATTAAACATATGGGATAAAACCCAAGTTTGCAATACACACATTTTCATAGGAATAAATTCTATTTTATTTAATAAAAACATCTATTTTATTTTAGGTAACTTTATTGCCACTTTTCCAAGCATTCAGTGCTGTCCAGCTGGCTTCTATTTGGCTTTCACAATTTGTTACTTGAAACGCGTTTTAAAAACATTTGTCAGTGGGAAATACTGGTGAGTGAATCCCAGTTTAATCAAGTTTAAATAAAACCCATTGTATAGTATTTAGGGCGATCTCGCAATTACATTTGTTTCCAAGTTATAACAATTAACATCCATGGTACTGTCAGACCCGACTTGTGGAAATGTTACTCCTTGACCAGGTGGTAACAAATTTTATATACAAAACCCCAACATACTCATGATAATTGTATTCTTACAAATACTCAATAACTGCTTAATATATAATTAATTAAATGAGGTTTTGTAAAAACAATTCACAAAAAGGTTAACAAAAAGCGGATAAACTCACATTGTTGTCTTAGATTATCCTTTAGGGTTTCCTGATGACAATCTATAATTTACACGAATGCACACGTGTTAGTATAATAACCCATTTTAACATTAGTAATACCCTCCCCGAGACGGCATTCCAACGACTACGTCGGGCAGAACCACGACAGCCGTTAGGGAACCCTAGATCAATCGGGCAGCGTATCTAATACGTATCCAGGGGTTATAATACTTACAACGGAGCAGAACTTCGCTATTTAGGGGGTATTAGACCCGAGTATAATACCTACTATTCAGAATTTGAGATTTAAGAAAAGGAAATGAGCAATCGGAACTGAAGGCTGATGCACTTCTTATATAGGGTCTGATCTTTACCTTGTCGTGGCCCGCGTAAAACAAGGCAAGGGCCTTATGTGGCCCGCGTCAACTATAGTCAACGCGTAGGTGATCCGGGTCATCAAGTAGGCTTGCCACGATGATGACACGTGTCGGCCTGGGGTGTTGCCGCGTTCCTGATCTCTCGCGGCCCGCGTAAGCTTAAGGGGTGGCTTACGCGGCCCGCGTAAACCCCAAAATTTCAATTTTAATTATTTTTTATAATATTTAGCTTATTCGGGGCCCGTTTTCACGTATGGGGTATATTTGGGACATATTGGGATATTTTAAAATATATTAGGGTGTCGGAAATAATTCGAGGGTGTCGGTTTTCTTGAGGATTGTTATAATCTGCATGATCTTGTCTTTAGCTTCCTGAACCAACTCGGGGCTAGTAAATCGTTCATCTCTGGTCTCCGCCTAACACAAAGGGGACTGATACTTACGTTCATATAAAGCTTCACACGAGGCGGCCTAAACGGCGGTGTGATAAATATTATTGTAGGAAAACTCCACTAAGGGCAAGTGAGTATTCCAACTTTTCATCAAGGCTCATCACATAAGCACGTAGCATGTCTTCCAAAGTCTCTATCGTCCAATCACTCGGACCATCCGTCTGAGTGTGAGAGGCAGTAGTAAGGTTCAACCGTGACCCCAAACGCCTTCGGAAACGTCTGCCATATCCTTGGCACAACACGACCATCTTGGTCGGACAAGATAAAAACAGGCACTCCATAATGTGCCACAATCTTTCTAAGATAAATCTCTGCTAATTTCCTTATACTGTCTTCCTCACTGATTGGTAAGAAATGTGCAGACTTGGTGAGTTGATCTATAATCACCCAAATCATATCGTGACCTCTTTGGGTTCTTGGTAGCTTTGTAATCAAAATCCATTGAGATTCGTTCCCACTTCCACATGGGGATCTCAGGCTGTTGCAGCAGCCCTGATGGTTTCTGGTATTCTATCTTAACTTCGGCACAAGTAAGACAGTTACCCACATAGGTAGCCATATCAACTTCTGACTTGGGCCACCCATACTAATCCTTCAAGTCTGGGTACATCTTGTTGGATCTGGGATGGATCGAGTACCTTGACCTATGAGCCTTGTCCCAAAATAAGTGTACATAATTTGTCGCGAAACGGAACCCAAAGTCGTTCCATGAAGTATAATGTTCCATTTACCTTAGGCTATAATTGCACTCCCATTCCACGTAATGCTTCGGCTCGTAGGTTCTCAGGTTTGAGCGCCTCTTGCTCAGCTTCACGAATCCGAGTAGCGGGATTCGTCGGTATGGTCATCTGTAAGACTCGCACCCTTAGAGGCTTTGCGCGATCCTTGCGGCTCAAGGCGTCTGTTACAACGTTTGCCTTGTCCAGGTGATACTTAATCTCATAATCATAACCATTCAGTATCTCAATCCATCTTCGTTATCTCATGCTTAAGTCCTTCTGACCAAAGATGTGCTGCAAACCCCTGTGATCAGTAAAGATCGTGCAGCGTTTTCCATACAAGTGATGACGCCAAATCTTCAATGTGTAGTTACTGTACTTAGTTCAAGGTCTCTTCTCATGATCCTTTAATCAACGTGACGCGTATGCGATGACTTGGTCTCGTTGCATCAACACGCAATCGAGACCTTGTCGAGAAGCGTCACAAGAACCGCAATTCTATTGGTACTGTCAGGTGAAGACAAGATAGGTATCGTCTGGGTTAGGGTTGTTAGCGGTTGAGCAATCCTTGAAAAGTTTTCTAGGGGTCGTCTGATACAGCCTAGAATCCCCAAAAATTCTTAGTTGTGTCTTTGAGACTCCTTAGTTCTTGATTGCAGAGTTGGCATGAATCCCGTTCTTATTCACCACGTGACCTAAGAATCTTGCCTCGCGAATCCAAGGTTCACACTTCGACATCCTAGCACACAACTTTTTTATTCCAAGAGTCCCAAGATAAATTACAGATGTTGCTCATGACCTTCCTTGGTCTTTGAGCGTATAAGGATATAGTCAATAAGTATAATCACGATCTTATCCAGGTACGGCTTACACACCTGATTCATGAGGTCCATGAATACTGCCGGTGCAATTGTTAAGCCAAACGGCATGACAAGGAACTCGTAATGCTCAAAGCGAGTCCTAAAGGTCGTTCTAGGGATACTTTCTTCTCGTGTCCTCAACTAGTGACATCCTGTCCTTAAGTCCGTCTTGGAATAGCAGTTGGGACCTTGTAGTTGGTCGACAAGTCATCAATTCTCGGTAAGGGGGTACCGATTCTTGATGGTTAGTTGTCTATCTCCCTGTAACCTATGCGTAATTTTTCCTCATTGATTCTTCTGAGTTTCTCTCAGATTAGGCTGTGTACACGTATATATAGAAAAAAAGACTGTCGTCCTTCTTCCTAACGAATAACACTGGGGCTTCCCATGGTGAGAAGCTCGGCCTGGTAGATTTCCTCTGCCTAGCAGCTCTTGCAGTTGCATCGAAGGCTCCTGTATCTCGGACGGAGCTAGTCAGTAAGGCGTCATCCGTCACTGGTGCCGCTCCTAGCACTAGGTTCATCCTAAACTCCTCTTGTCGCTGTGCAGGTAACCCAGGAAAGTCTTCGGGAAAGACTTATGGGAATTCCCTCACAACGGGGATGCCTTCGAGGTTTGGTTCCTCGGTCTCCTTATCGACTACATGAGCAAGGAAGGCTATGCAGCCTTTTCGAAGGCACTTCTGTGTCTATGACCAATGTGAGATGTCGCAAATCCACCGCCTTATGGGGCCTAGTGCCCTCGCACCTATTGCAAGAAGGTTGTATACTATAAGTGTCTCATCATTCGCAAGAGGGATGCGAATGATTTTCCTTATGACGAACAACTTTAGCTCTATCCATTGAATATCCAATCCATGCGGACTACAATATCATGACTTCCCAAGTCAATGGTAATAGAAGGTTCCCGCTATCTAAATTCCAAAATACAATTTTTAATCACCTCATCTGCTTTATCTAACCTTCTAAATGCCAATTCTAATGAATACAGGGCGTCTATCCTACTTGAAACTAGGCCAAGTAGGTTCTTAATCCCTAAGGATA
This sequence comes from Helianthus tuberosus, assembly GCA_030545235.1. Lineage (NCBI taxonomy): Eukaryota > Viridiplantae > Streptophyta > Magnoliopsida > Asterales > Asteraceae > Helianthus > Helianthus tuberosus. The sequence continues at coordinate 186,766,106 of CM060351.1, read as the reverse complement.
CAAGGTTAAAGTCGGCGCCGGTATCAATCAAAATGGATGCATAGTGTTGGTTAATAGGGAACGTACCCGTAATCGCATCTGGATCCTGGCGTGCTTCACGAGCTCCGATCGTGAAGACCCTTCCTCGCTTGGTTCTTCCTAGGGCAATCCTTCCTAAAGTGCCCCACGTCCCCACATTTGAAGCAACCTGGAACCCTACCATTATCGTTTCCGTCTTGGTTGCCGTCATCATTTCCTCCTTTTCTGGGTTACTTCGCCCAACAGGCATCCTTGCTGTGTCCTTCATTTCCACACCTATTGCACCTAGGCCTCAGACATCGACCATCATGGTGAAACTTGCATTCCTCGCATCTCGGATTAGTCCCTAAATAAACTTTACCACCGGCCTTATTAGTGGTGTAACGCCCGGCTCTTTTGTACTTTCCATTTATAGAAAGTTTTGTTCGTAATTCTATTTTTGGAAACTTTGAATTCTTGTAATCATTCCTTCTTTGTAATCGTTGTAAAACCGAGACTTGGATCATTAATGAAACTCGTATTTTGTTACAAATATGTTATACACACTTTATATATGCTCGTATGTTCGAATTGGGGAATCAATTGATGTTTAATCGTCATTCTTGGAAACTATGTGCTAAACTTGTAATTAAGCTAAACTTATGCCCAAAACGTGTTTTGAACGAGAACGACACTTGACTTTGATGCTCATACGATTAATTATACTTGGGTTATACTCCTCGTACTTGGAATTATCTTAAAATATGCTTTTGTGACAAGAATGGTCCTTAAAACATCAAATAGACAACTACAGGGACTAATCTGTCATTTTTTGAAATTTATTTTGATTAACCAAGTCCCGGGCGGCCCGCCTGGACTTACCCTTGAACCTCAATCGGGCCGCATGGCCTTCTGTTACGCAGAAAATGCAACCAGCTTCAATCAGACGCGATTTATGCACGAATCCCATCATTCTAACACTCCCCAATCACCATTTAGTCACCTCTAAACACCTCTAATCACCTCCAAACTCTTCCACTATAAATATAACCCTTCTCCAAGCATTCCTACACTTTCAACACTCTCAAATCACTCCAAATTCACTCTCAATTCAGTTGCAAACTCAAGATTCGGGCAGATTCATACACTTGTACTAAAGTGAGCATAACTTGCTCATTTCTTAACGAAATCGCTTGATTCTTCTTCCTACTTGCTTGGATAATCATAGGGTTTGATTCCTTGACTTCTCCTTGGAGAAATCAGACCTGGAATTGCCCTGAAATGGTCCAAGAACTTTCTGTTTTGTTCAAACTTGTTTAAACTTCATCCAACTTGTGTCTAACACATCTCACACCAATGTCCTAATGCTTACAACCTCTCTTATGGTTGGTTAAGCTTAAAAACATGGTTGAGACACTTAAATCAGAGGATTAAACCTCATAAACTTTCTGTTTTGTTAGGGTGTTTTGACCCACAAGTCATGTTCGAGCTAGTTCTTGATGTAGAGTGATTATGGAACAACTTGGGTTGTTCCAAACATACAATCCTCACATGATTTGATGATTTCTCTTAGTTAGATTGTTTATATTATACTAATCCTAGTTCGTGACCCTCCTTGGTTGTTTTTACATCAAGAGAAGTGGTGAACATTCAAGGGGTTCCTAAATGGAAGCTTGTCTTCCTACCCCATACATGACATCTATGAACAACTTGAGGTGCCTAAATGAAGATCTTAATCTTCTACCTCCTACTTGAATTATTGGACTTAATAATATGTAATACTTAACCTAAGTATATATACACTCATTCGAACCTTTAATATTAAACTTGTGTTTATATGTTAAAGTAGTAGAATACCATCTAAGACTTAACACTCCAAGTATGATTCTAATGGGCATACTACCCATGAAATACAATATAACCCTAGTGGTTACGTAGTGTCATACAAGAGTATAAGTTAAAGATGATTATTTTGATATCATACTTTATGTTATGTTAAACTCCAAAATTATAATCTTCCGTTGAACGCCAAACTCACACACCTACGTTTCCTCGTGTAGAAGGACTAGGTGCTCCAACTTAATTCATCCACCAAACTCGCTCGCGGGAATTCCAAGTAGGAAAGCTTGCAACCACCGTGAGTATACTCGATCCCTTTTTCCCCTTTACACTTTGGGATGCAACATGTATAACTATGCAAACAACTTTTGAACTAAACATACTCATCCTTTGAACGAATGCATGAAACTAATGTGACTTACTTGCTATTCTTGTATGCTCTATGAACGATTTGGAACGTTATATGCTCATTGATTTGTTCGCCCACCTTAACAATTATAGCGCTATAGGATTTACGCCCCGCCTGCTGAACTATTGGGTATTGTTAAGTTTACCATCCCGCTGAACTATTGGGATTTTATGCGTTGTGTTCTAGGGTTTGATCATATTGTACGCCAAAATTGCATACTAGCAAGCACATATTATGAATCATGTTGGATTGAGTTTTTATTCTATTATGCTATGTAAACAAACTTGTATACTCGCTCATTGCCTTTGCATTGAAACTCTATTTTAATACATGTTGCAGGTTGATTAATGAAGTATGGATGATTGATGAAACAAGTGTAGGGTGGACTAGATACACACCTTTAATCTATTTATCTTTTGTTGATTTGAATTTGAACAATGTTGTTATTTCCATTTTTAAATGTTGTATGACAATTTAGTCCTTGCAATGAAATTTGAATTCAATTAAATATTGTCACATAGTGTTATGATGTTTTGAGCAATTTGTTCGTCTCATCCCGATGTTTCCGCCATCGGTTGGGGTGTGACAGATTGGTATCAGAGCCATAACTATAGGGAATTAGGAAAATTGCCATGCTTTTGCCCTAATCTATAGTTTTAGGAATTTTGCCTCTTATGTGTTGTTTAAAACTTTGTACTCAACCATGCATGCTTCCTAGCTACACTTCTTATTGATTAAATTTACATGCCTTTCCTAAGGTTAACATGAATACACTTATGTTTATTTGTATACTCTTGTAACACAAACGAGACAACTTTACCAAAATAGGCGTGAAACCCACAATTTGGTAAACGACTCTCATTCTACCTTGAACTATTTCTTTTGCACGAAATTACACCATTAAGCTAGGAGTGAAATCCACAACTTAATGGTAATTTCCATTTCAACTCTAGTGGACCCTTGTCATAGTGTCGAAATTTTATTTTGACCCGACAAGTACCAACCACATTTAGGGTACGAAATCGTCAAGCTAGGGGTGAAACCCGCATCTCGTCGATTAAGTCCCATTCCTCGATTTTCAATCTCGCCAAAGTCCCGATTGTTTCAATCGATTAGAGATGTGTAGTAACCGGAAGGGTAAGATACCGTTAATCGCTTCTCGACGAGAGTATCTTACCTATAGGCCAAAGCACGTTATCTCTAATTCGAAAGAGCTCTCGACCCACTTTGGAATAGTCGACGTTTCTCTACCCGAAACAATCCTATGTTTTATTGAGCCTTTCTTTTATGTATCTCAATTTATATGTGGTTTTATACTTGAACGTTCGTTCATTTCAAAATTTCGTTTTAATCATTTCGCACGTTCTCGCAATCACAAACAATAATAATCCCTCGTGAACAAACTAAATTTACAAAGCTTTCAATTATCCATGTTATGCTATGTTGGACTCATGACAATGCTATATGTGACATCTAAACTCTTTATGATATGTGAATCAATTTGAAACTTTTATGCTATGTGACACTTTATGCTATGTGAATCAATTTATGCAAACGATTTTTCTTAAACAAACATTATGATCAAGTCTCACCTATTCGTTCTTTTGAATCTTAGATGTCTTCTCGTCACTCCAACTCGTCTAAGAAGTCAAAGTCCCGTGCTACGAAGAAAATGATGGCTTTCATGGCCGATCAATTTGCGCGCGTCGTTCCAAAGGTCATTTCCGAAATTCGAGCTTCTGAAACTCCGAACTCTTCCGTCGACTCCAAGGTCGAAATACGCAAGCCCGCTTCGTTCAACTTCAAGCACTTTTCATCGTGCAATCCCAAGCCATTCACCGGCAATGATGGGGTGACCGCCATGCTCGAATGGTTTGATAGCATGGAGGTCACGTTCATCAACAGTGATTGCCCCAATGAGCTCAGAACGCGTAGTGCGACTGGGGTATTCCAAGCCCGAGCTCTCGAATGGTGGACGAACGAAAGGAACATTCGTTCGAACGAACTGGCATATGCGTTGGAGTGGGAAGAAGTCAAGGCCCTGATGATGGACGAGTTTTGTCCTCCGCATGAGCAACAAAGGTTGGAGGAAGAATTTTGGGCGCTAAAGCAAGTGGGAGACGAAAACCTAGCCTACACCACCCGTTTCAAACAACTTAGCTTCATAGTTCCTCACCTTGTTATGACCACCGACCGCAAGATACGGAAGTATATCAATGGGTTACCCTCTGCTATGCGCGATACGATCGAGGCTGCCAAACTCGACACTATCGAAGCTGTTTATCGTTTGGCCGCTTCCCTGAACAACAACCGCGTTCGTGATAAACAAGCCGCAAACCCCGCTTCTTTCAAGCCAGCCAACCAAATCACCCAACAGTCGAGTGGCAATAGGGGGAAGAAGCGAAAGCAATCGAACCCTGTTTGCAATGCGATTGTACCACCTGTTAACCCAAACCCTGTTGCTCCTGATAACACCCAAAGATCGTACACCGGGATTCACCCCAAGTGTGCCACTTGTAACCGCCACCATCCCGTCAATGCCAGGTGTCGTCTTTGTGGCAATTGTAATCGTTATGGGCATGACACCGCCTTTTGTCGCTACCAACAACAACAAGCTCCATCAGCTCAACCAGCGCAACAAGCTCCACCCGCTCAACAAGCGCAACAAGCTCCACCTCCTCCTCAAAACGCAAGACCCGCTAGAGCTTGTTTCAAATGTGGGGACGCCAATCATCTTCGTCCTCAATGCCCACTATGGAATCAAGAGCAACTGCAACCTCCTCGTGGACGCTGTTTCAATCTGAACGCGAACCAAGCGCGCAACGACAATAATGTCGTTAACGGTACGTTCCTTGTTAACCATCTTTATGCTTCGATACTATTTGATACTGGTGCGGACAAAAGCTTTGTGTCCTTAGAATTCGAATCATTGTTAAATTGCACGCGCTCTAAACTACCTAAGTCGTTTTCCGTTGAAGTCGCCAATGGCAAGTCCATCTCAGTCGATTCCGTCCTTCGTGCTTGTCGTCTTACTCTTAACGAACACGTCTTCCCTATTGATCTCATACCTATGCAACTGGGTAGTTTCGACGTCATCATAGGCATGGATTGGCTTCAAAAGAACCATGCTGAAATCGCTTGTCACGAGAAGTACGTTCGTTTACCCCTCCCTTCTGGTGATGTTTTACACGTCTATGGAGACCGGCCTTCAAAGGGACTGAAGTTGATGTCCTGCACACAAGCGAACAAATACTTACGCAAACAGTACTTTGCCTTTTTAGCCCACGTTGTGGAAGAAAAGGGCAAGGGAAAGAGTTTAAGTGATGTTCCAGTGGTGCACGACTTCCCTGATGTCTTTCCTAAAGATTTGCCTGGTCCTCCTCCACCTCGATCCGTTGACTTTCGCATTGACCTCGTACCTGGTGCGACTCCTGTTGCCAAGGCTCCTTATCGTCTTGCACCTTCTGAGATGCAAGAATTGTCTACGCAACTTCAAGAACTCCTCGATAAAGGCTTCATTTGTCCAAGTACCTCACCTTGGGGTGCACCTGTGCTTTTTGTTAAAAAGAAAGACGGCTCTTTTCGTATGTGTATCGATTATCGCGAGCTCAACAAACTCACTGTCAAGAATCGTTACCCTCTTCCGCGTATCGACGATCTCTTTGACCAACTTCAAGGCGCTACTTGTTTCTCCAAAATCGATCTTCGTTCTGGTTATCACCAACTTCGGGTCCTCGAAGAGGACGTCCCCAAAACCGCTTTTCGCACTCGCTATGGACATTACGAGTTCGTGGTTATGCCTTTTGGTTTGACCAACGCACCCGCTGTGTTCATGGATCTAATGAATCGTGTTTGTAAGCCCTATTTGGATCGTTTCGTGATCGTCTTCATTGATGATATCCTCATTTATTCTAAATCTCGAGCCGATCATGAACGCCACCTTCGTCTTATACTCGAGCTCTTACGTACTGAACGCTTATACGCTAAGTTCTCTAAATGCGAGTTTTGGATTAAAGAAGTCCAATTCCTTGGACACGTTGTTAGTGAAAAAGGAATCCACGTCGACCCTGCAAAGATCGAGGCTGTAAAGAATTGGACCGCGCCTAAATCTCCTTCCGAAATCCGTTCTTTCTTAGGATTGGCGGGTTATTACCGTCGATTCATCTCGAATTTTTCAAAAATCGCCGTTCCCCTCACTTCGTTGACCCAAAAAGAGAAACCTTTTTCTTGGGGTCCTGAGCAAGAGGAATCCTTTCAGACTCTCAAGGACTTGCTTTGCAACGCTCCTATTCTTACTCTTCCTGATGGAAATGATGATTTCGTAGTGTATTGCGATGCATCGAACCGTGGTCTTGGTTGCGTTCACATGCAACGAGGCAAGGTCATCGCTTATGCATCTCGTCAACTCAAGATATACGAGAAAAACTATACTACCCACGACCTTGAACTTGGCGCAGTTGTTTTTGCGTTGAAGATTTTGCGACACTACCTTTATGGTACCAAGTGTGAGGTTTTCACAGACCACAAGAGCCTTCAACATATCTTCGACCAAAAGGAACTGAACATGCGTCAACGTCGTTGGGTGGAATTGTTAAACGACTACGACTGCGAAATCAAATACCATCCAGGTAAAGCGAATGTAGTAGTTGACGCCCTTAGTCGCAAAACACATATGAAGGGTATTCGTTGTCTCCAACTTGTGAACGATCTTCCACGCCGCATTCGCGAAGCTCAATACGCCTCTATTAACGAAGGTAACTTCCAAATTGAAATACGAGGCGCTAAATAACACGATCTCGTCTCCAAGGCCGATGGTATCCTATACCTCGACAATCGTGCCTGGGTCCCTGATCGCGAAGAACTTCGAGACTCCATCATGAACGAGGCACACAAATCCAAGTACTCAATTCATCCTGGTGCCGACAAGATGTATCATAATCTACGTACATCCTATTGGTGGCCTGGTATGAAGAAAGACATTGCCGTTTACGTCTCTAAGTGTCTCACGTGTTCAAAAGTCAAGGCCGAGCATCAACGACCTTCCGGTCTACTCGAACAACCTGAAATCCCCGTTTGGAAATGGGATAGCATCGCGATGGACTTCATCACTAAACTCCCTCGTACATCTTCTGGTCACGATAGCATTTGGGTGATCATCGATCGTTTGACCAAGTCCACTCAATTCATTCCTATTCGCGAAGATTTCAAGGTTGAGCGACTTGCTCGCATCTATACCGATGAAGTCATACGACATCATGGTATTCCCCTCGACAACATTTCTGACCGCGATGGTCGATTCACTTCGCGTCTCTGGCAAACCTTCCAGTCCGCTATGGGTACTCATTTAAATCTCAGTACGGCTTTTCATCCTCAAACGGATGGACAGACTGAACGTACTATCCAAACCCTAGAGGACATGCTTCGTTCTTGTGTCATCGACTTTGGTGGTAGTTGGGATGTGCATTTACCTTTGATCGAGTTCTCGTACAACAATAGCTACCACTCCAGTATTAAAATGGCTCCATTCGAGGCATTGTATGGTCGCAAATGCCGATCTCCTTTAAACTGGCACGAGATTGGTGACAAACACTTTACTGGCCCTGAAATCATACAAGAAGCAACGGATAAGATTCACCAAATCCGTGATAATCTACTCAAAGCTCGTGAACGTCAAAAGGTTTATGCTGATAAGGGACGCAAACCTATGCAATTCAACGTTGGAGATCACGTCCTACTCAAAGTGTCTCCTTGGAAAGGAGTGGTTCGTTTTGGTAAAAAGGGAAAACTTGCCCCTCGCTTTGTTGGTCCTTTCAAGATACTCGAAAGGATTGGTGCGGTGGCTTATCGACTCGATTTACCTCAAGAACTCAACAACGTGCATCCAACGTTTCATGTCTCAAATCTAAAGAAGTGTCACGCTAATGAAGGACTTCATGTTCCACTCGAAGATCTACAAATAAACGACACTTTGCACTTTGTGGAAAAACCCATCGAGATCGTGGATCAAGAAGTCAAGTTATTGAGACGCAGTAAAATTCCTATCGTCAAGGTTCGATGGGAAGGTAAACGAGGCGCTGAATTTACTTGGGAACTCAAGAGCGAGATGAAAAAGAAGTATCCTCATCTTTTCCCTGCGTCTTCCTAAATTTCGGGACGAAATTTCCTAAAGGAGGGGAGACTGTAACGCCCGGCTCTTTTGTACTTTCCATTTATAGAAAGTTTTGTTCGTAATTCTATTTTTGGAAACTTTGAATTCTTGTAATCATTCCTTCTTTGTAATCGTTGTAAAACCGAGACTTGGATCATTAATGAAACTCGTATTTTGTTACAAATATGTTATACACACTTTATATATGCTCGTATGTTCGAATTGGGGAATCAATTGATGTTTAATCGTCATTCTTGGAAACTATGTGCTAAACTTGTAATTAAGCTAAACTTATGCCCAAAACGTGTTTTGAACGAGAACGACACTTGACTTTGATGCTCATACGATTAATTATACTTGGGTTATACTCCTCGTACTTGGAATTATCTTAAAATATGCTTTTGTGACAAGAATGGTCCTTAAAAGTCCTTAAAACATCAAATAGACAACTACAGGGACTAATCTGTCATTTTTTGAAATTTATTTTGATTAACCAAGTCCCGGGCGGCCCGCCTGGACTTACCCTTGAACCTCAATCGGGCCGCATGGCCTTCTGTTACGCAGAAAATGCAACCAGCTTCAATCAGACGCGATTTATGCACGAATCCCATCATTCTAACACTCCCCAATCACCATTTAGTCACCTCTAAACACCTCCAATCACCTCCAAACTCTTCCACTATAAATATAACCCTTCTCCAAGCATTCCTACACTTTTAACACTCTCAAATCACTCCAAATTCACTCTCAATTCAGTTGCAAACTCAAGATTCGGGCAGATTCATACACTTGTACTAAAGTGAGCATAACTTGCTCATTTCTTAACGAAATCGCTTGATTCTTCTTCCTACTTGCTTGGATAATCATAGGGTTTGATTCCTTGACTTCTCCTTGGAGAAATCAGACCTGGAATTGCCCTGAAATGGTCCAAGAACTTTCTGTTTTGTTCAAACTTGTTTAAACTTCATCCAACTTGTGTCTAACACATCTCACACCAATGTCCTAATGATTACAACCTCTCTTATGGTTGGTTAAGCTTAAAAACATGGTTGAGACACTTAAATCAGAGGATTAAACCTCATAAACTTTCTGTTTTGTTAGGGTGTTTTGACCCACAAGTCATGTTCGAGCTAGTTCTTGATGTAGAGTGATTATGGAACAACTTGGGTTGTTCCAAACATACAATCCTCACATGATTTGATGATTTCTCTTAGTTAGATTGTTTATATTATACTAATCCTAGTTCGTGACCCTCCTTGGTTGTTTTTACATCAAGAAAAGTGGTGAACATTCAAGGGGTTCCTAAATGGAAGCTTGTCTTCCTACCCCATACATGACATCTATGAACAACTTGAGGTGCCTAAATGAAGATCTTAATCTTCTACCTCCTACTTGAATTATTGGACTTAATAATATGTAATACTTAACCTAAGTATATATACACTCATTCGAACCTTTAATATTAAACTTGTGTTTATATGTTAAAGTAGTAGAATACCATCTAAGACTTAACACTCCAAGTATGATTCTAATGGGCATACTACCCATGAAATACAATATAACCCTAGTGGTTACGTAGTGTCATACAAGAGTATAAGTTAAAGATGATTATTTTGATATCATACTTTATGTTATGTTAAACTCCAAAATTATAATCTTCCGTTGAACGCCAAACTCACACACCTACGTTTCCTCGTGTAGAAGGACTAGGTGCTCCAACTTAATTCATCCACCAAACTCGCTCGCGGGAATTCCAAGTAGGAAAGCTTGCAACCACCGTGAGTATACTCGATCCCTTTTTCCCCTTTACACTTTGGGATGCAACATGTATAACTATGCAAACAACTTTTGAACTAAACATACTCATCCTTTGAACGAATGCATGAAACTAATATGACTTACTTGCTATTCTTGTATGCTCTATGAACGATTTGGAACGTTATATGCTCATTGATTTGTTCGCCCACCTTAACAATTATAGCGCTATAGGATTTACGCCCCGCCTGCTGAACTATTGGGTATTGTTAAGTTTACCATCCCGCTGAACTATTGGGATTTTATGCGTTGTGTTCTAGGGTTTGATCATATTGTACGCCAAAATTGCATACTAGCAAGCACATATTATGAATCATGTTGGATTGAGTTTTTATTCTATTATGCTATGTAAACAAACTTGTATACTCGCTCATTGCCTTTGCATTGAAACTCTATTTTAATACATGTTGCAGGTTGATTAATGAAGTATGGATGATTGATGAAACAAGTGTAGGGTGGACTAGATACACACCTTTAATCTATTTATCTTTTGTTGATTTGAATTTGAACAATGTTGTTATTTCCATTTTTAAATGTTGTATGACAATTTAGTCCTTGCAATGAAATTTGAATTCAATTAAATATTGTCACATAGTGTTATGATGTTTTGAGCAATTTGTTCGTCTCATCCCGATGTTTCCGCCATCGGTTGGGGTGTGACAAGTGGCTCCATAAGCTTTAATGCCACGAGGCGGGTTCACTTCCTTTCTTTTTTTTGAATTAGAGTTGTCATAACTGACCTGATTGCCTTTCTTCAGGTCCGAAAACTTTCTTTTATTGTCGCCCAATGACTCCACATGAGTCTCTTTCTTGTTTGTCTCAGATCCCGAAAACTTTCCCATACGAAGAGCTTCTTCAGTAAGCGTAACACTCAAATCGATAGCCTCTGTGATGGTTGGAGGCTTTGAGGCAGTAACCATGCTCAGGATTTAAGGTGCAGGTCCCCAAATGAATCGTTCCATCCTCTTGAACTCAGGCTCGACTAAGTAGGGAACAACCCAAGATAAGTCGTGAAAGCGTTGGACATACTCAGTAATCTTCGGCCCGTCCATTTTCAAATTCCAGAACTCAGTCTCAAGCTTCTGGATTTCGGCCCTGGCACAATATTTCTTCCACATCAATTCCTTGAGCTCGTCCCAGCTCAGTGCATAAGCAGTAGCTTCACCAAGGGTCTGAACCTGAAGGTTCCACCAGGAGAGTGCGCCATCCAAAAACAACCCTGAGATATAGGTAACTCTCTGCTCGGGCGAACATTTACTCATTCTCAGAACGGAGTCAGTTTTTTCTGCCCAACGAACAAAAGCAACGGCACCTCCTGTGCCATCAAAATTCAATGGCTTGCAGTCCAGGAACTGTTTATAGGTGCAGCTAGTTAGAGGGTTATTTCCGGAAGTGCCACCGCTGTGTTCAGAGCGGAGGGCTTCATGTTGCGCTATAGCTTGGGAAGTGCGCTCGTGTAATTCAGCTTCTGTCCTTGGTAACGTATTAGTGTCCGTGTCACGTCTGGGCGGCATTTTCTTCTAGCAGAAAGGTATTGGGTAGGTTAGACAATATTCACCAATAATTGTCTATGAGGTATATATCACCACAGGCAACCATGTAATCACCTAATAGTACGCATATAATAAACAATGTATAGGTAAGAAAACAACCACTGAGCATTCACATATGCTTGACAACTTGACTTATTGTTTTTATCAGAGGAAAACAAAATGAACTCTAGGTTACATCACCTCGGTCATACAAGTTCCATAATATGAAAGTAGTAGTTATTTTCCTTCTACATTGGTCTTCTTAGGTCTTTAGTTTCACAAGGACGGGTATACTTCCCAATGGATGGGGGTTGTGCATTTTTATGACATATAGGAGTGATAGAGAGTGTAAAGTTACTGAATCTTTCCCGAGTGTTAACCGTCTTCACTTGCTTAGATATCAGTTCCCAAACATCTCGTATACGGGTAGAAGTGTCAGACACGAAGTAGGCAAAGACAGATTTCTTACTTGTAGAGTGCTATAGCAACTATCTAGGTATTGTTCTACTAGATGAAGGTGTGAGCACTTAGAAAGTTTTTGGATGGGTGGTGATCATTAGCTTGACCCGCCGAGTCCACCAGAATTTCCATGCACTACAAGTCGTTATTACGTGGGCCCCCATAATAATAAATTATCTTGCACGGTCACCCAACTTTCCCTCGTTCAAAGCGGATGATCAATCACAGAGGGGACACTACTGTCCTTATACCTCTGACATGGAAAGGACCCTTATGGTGGTCCACGCGCCATCATTCGTTATCGTTACGCGCGTATAGGCATAATGCTTAGACGTAATAGGAATAAGGGGAATTCCTGGAGGTTGGAGGGGCACCTTCAAGATGAGTACTTCATCTTCCTTGACTGGACGAGAGTGTCGTCAATCTTGTTTCGTAGAAGCCACAGGGACCTTGTCCCACTGATAGGGTTGCTGTCCAAGGTTGCCTCATCCGCCTCGTCGCCATTACCGTAGTCAGGCACCTTCTCATTCGAGAGGGAAGAGTAGCCATATTCTATGGAAGCAAGCTCAGGATCTCATTTGGTAATCACTCCAGCCATGAGCTTCACAATAAACGTGAGGTCGATAGTCTCATCGTGCGCGTCAAGGGTAATAACAGAATTCGAAGTCGAAGATATCTCGTTCACGTTAATAATTATTCCGTACACTCATACGCATATATATAAATGAATAAATATGTTACTTAGCATAAACAGGCAAATAAATGCATCATGTACCCATATAACTCTCGCTAGTCCTTTTGGGGGGGAAGGGTCATTTTGTCTTTGGCAAGTCTATCTCATGTAGACTATACCTCAATTGGCACTTTTAATTTGGGGTATTCTCCTCCCTGCTAATGTCCTTGCCTTGTCTTTTCTTTTGAAAAAAAAATACGTATGACACATGGATCTTGGCGCTTTCGTAAATGCAATGAAAAACCTTTTTGTAAAAATGTTTTCGTGAGAGAGTCCTAGTGATTGTAGTCTAGACTCAAGAAGGAATCCTAGTTCACTACAATCGAAGCTCTGATACCAAACTGTCACACCCTGACTTTTGTGGAAGCGTATGCATGTGACTTGATTGGTTCTCATTGCATTCAATTGTAATAAACAACTATATGATCAAAATGATGTTCATCCATTCATAAAATTCAAGACATTACAAACGCCAGTCATTTAAGTTTCAAACAACACAACCTTTGATTAAGTTACAAACCAACAAAAGTGGATGACATCTAAACTTGAAATTTACTTCCAGAAACAACACCAGCGCCCAAGATCCAACTTGTTTCCTGAAATACATGTAATTTTGAAAACATCAACAAAAGTTGAGCGAGTTCATGCGTTTTGTATGAGTACTGATAAGCTTGTAAACATTTGAGAGACTCCTTTGAAAACAGGTATGAAAAGCGTCTATGAACAGATCAATTAATGTTTTGCAAGGACATTAATGTATGTGAAGACATAGGGAGCACTCAATATGAGTAGGCTTTTGTCTTTGTCGAATCCCCTCGACTGTGTCGAATTCCCCTCGACTGTGTCAAATTTACCTTGACTGTGTCAAATTCCCTTGACCGTATCAAATCACCTTGACTGTGTCAAATTCCCTTGACCGTTGTCGAATCACCTCGATTGGGACACTAAAGCACTCTAAGTGGTCACATAAGGACCATGAGTGGGGCTCGGCCGTACCCGTTAGATCTAACCTTTGTCCATGTTTCTTATGAGAGTTATTGGCATTTCAGTTTCAGCCTATGCTCACATGATCTTATAGTTCATTTCATAGACATATCATACCATTGAAACATATGTAACATGTATTTCACTCCCGAGAGTTATAAATTCAAAAACAGTTAAGAGAAAAGGGGGACATGAACTCACAAGTTTGCGTCCAGCGGTCTTGTATATTCAAAGGTCCTCCTATCAGTCGTACAACTACCTACACACGTGCCAGGTTTTATTAGACGTTTAGGTCGTGTAACGACTCTTTGTATTAGTTGTTCATTAAGACCTGTTTTGGAAGTCTTGGTATACTTTGGGTTACATCATTGATGTATATTATAATATTCCAAAGTATATAATTATTAGTTAAAGGCAAATTGGCCTGTAATAATCCCACCTACACCTTTTTGGCCAATAATAATCCCACCTCAGAATATTCCCCACACCAGTCCCACCTTTCAGATATTTTTCCCACACTGGTCCCCAGTTAAAAATCCCTAACTCAGTTAGTAAAATGGCTGATGTGGCAGATGATGTGTTAAAAACTGATTATTATTGGCCAAAAAGGTGTAGGTGGGATTATTATTGGCCAAAAAGGTGTAGGTGGGATTATTACAGGTAATCAGTTTTTAACACATCATCTGCCACATATCTGCCACATAATCAGTTTTTAACACATCATCTGCCACATCAGCCATTTTACTAACTGAGTTAGGGATTTTTAACTGGGGACCAGTGTGGGAAAAATATCTGAAAGGTGGGACTGGTGTGGGGAATATTCTGAGATGGGATTATTATTGGCCAAAAAGGTGTAGGTGGGATTATTACAGGCCAATAAGCCTTAGTTAAAATATTAACATTTTAACTTAAATTATATTCATCCATTTATTTGGAATATTGTTGAAATAATATATATTTTGCCTTAGTTCATATTGCAATTCTTTTCGTGAATATTTCTCAAGTATGGGTATAATTATCCTTGTGTATTTTGCCAAGTATTTGTGGTGTATTCCGGTGTGTATTCGTACGTACGAGAATACGTGTTTTCTTGTATTTATTAAGTATTCTTATACTTAATTTTTGTATTTACATCTTTCGGAATATTATTTTTACCCAATAAAAATTACCAATTTGTATTCTTAAAATATATATATTTAGAAAATTATTTATAGTTCTTCCTTGGCAAAAATAATTATATCTTCATCTAAACCCCAAAAATTTTATATTTTCAAGATTAACTTAAAAAATATATATATAAATCCATTTTTCACCTCAAAAATAATATTAGAGGGAAATGCTTTTTGGCGCGAAAATGTGAAATCTTCTAAGAGAAGATTTTGCTTTGTTTTTTTTTTATAAAGATTTTGAAAATCTTTGACCTTAGATGGGACCGGTATAGTAAATACTGAGTGACAGGCGTGTAATCGCGTTCATGTTGATTTTCACTCACTCTGTTGCTTGGAAAACTGTGATATCCGAAAAAGGTGTTATGGCGGTTACCGATGCTATTTATTGCGGTGAGTATATAACGTTTGAGTTGCCCCTTTTCCGTTTAATCATTGTTTCGTTGAAACTTTTCCTATTCCTTTCTTCATTAATCGTCCAAGAAAAGGTTTATCATTTCTTCCTCTTATGTCAACCGGAGAACGCCAAGAAGACTTATCTGAAGAAATGTCGGCTGAACTTCCACCGTTAAAGTGGCCCAGAGCGACCTTTGATAGTCTGGTTCGGAATCTTAAATTTCTGGAGAACTGGGGTGCTTTGTACCCTGAAGAGGGGCAAACTGCAACAGATGCTCCGGCTGGGTATATTACCCTTTTTTGGGACTTTTTCTGTGAAGGCTACTTCCGTTTGCCTGTCACTAAGTTTTTTCTTGAAATCCTTGGGTATTACAAGCTGCATATCTCCCAACTTCACCCTATTGGCATGGTTAGGGTTCGACATTTTGAATTTGTGTGTCGGACAATGCATATTGAGCCGACTGTTCCTCGATTTAGGGTTTTCCACCAGATGCATTGTACCCAGGGTTTTACTCGTTCGTTCAGAGAGCGTCTAAAAAGAAGATTTTACAGTAGCCTCCGAAATCCTTCCATGATTGGAAGCAAAAATTTTTCTTTATCAAGGCCGGAGTGATTCCGGTGAGGATGATTTTAAGGGGGAAAGAAGATGTTCTCGTCGAAACAATTCAGACCCCTGTTGAGGAGAACTGGTATCAGGATCTGAAGGATGTTCCCAACATTGCTTTTCCGGAAAAAGCCCTTGTTGGTGCCAGTATGAGCTTGAATTGGAAGATGGACCGTGATGACAAGCCGGTGTATACCGAGGGTGGTCATGGTAAGATTGGGGTTTTTCCCCCTCTTTTTTTTTTTTTTTTTTTTTTTGAACTTTGACTTTCTTCCTTTGTAGTTGTTTCGCTGAGGACCCAACCTAGTATGAACCGATTGCCTTCGGTGAGGGTATGGTTCATCATGATACTCTCTCTGGTGACTTCCTGACTGAGTGTACTCATGTTTTGATGTGGATCTGGCATAAACCTCTGTATTTTCGTAAGATGTATCCTCCCGTTGGGAAGCATGAGCATGAGATCCTGGTCTCCGTGATTGAGTCAAGGGAGCAGTTTGTGCACACAGCTGTGTGTATACTGCATTTAGTGCCCCTTGAGACCTGACGTACCAGGAAATTGGAGTTTCTCCTGGTGGCAGAATTGAGTGAACAGGGTTTGCTGGTAACACTCCTGGAGTGACAGGTTCGTTTCCTCGATTGGATTGAACCTCATTATCATCGGAGACTTCTTCCGGAATTCCTTCAGGTTGGACGTTATTACCAAAATTCGGCCGAGGGCCAGTTTGCCTGTGAGCTGATGTCTCTTCCATGAGTAAATGGAATCGACGAAATGAATCGAAAAACAAGAGAGAAACAGGTGAAACAGAGAAAAAACGGTGGGCGCCAATGAAGAAACACTAGATAAACGACCGGGATCGAAATATCTAGGGCGTTTGGATCTGCATAAAGGGGTTTGTTCTCTCTCGTTTGATTCATTTACAATTGATCTCCTTCTCCGGTGAACTCTGCAAAAAAGAAGCACCGTTAGCCTCGCCAAGGGGAGAAAGGGGTTCTCTCCTTGACCCGACTCCGGTGTGAGAATAAGTATGGGTTACGAAGAAGAAGATGTAATGTAGAAGTGTGTATAACTTGAATTTCATACCTGAATTGTTCTCATATTTATAGCCGGGAGTTTTGGGAGGGAAAATCTGTTATTGAAAAGTTAACGGAAGATGCTAACGCCGTGAGCGGTTACATTTCCTTCCGTTTAAGCTTCTTGATCCTACGTGAATGCACACGGATCGCTGTGTAGATCTATGGTTGGGGATATGCCACGTGGAAAGTGATCAAGTGGAGATTACTCTCCAATTACATGCTATCGTTGTGATTTCAGGGACGTCTTAGTGGTGCACGATTGAACTCTTCTTGAAGATTACCGCTGTAATCTGGTGTGACCCTTTACCGTGTGGAGTCATCTGCATAAATAATATCCAAGTCTGGATATCAGGCGAAAGTGTTTATTTTAGGATTTTCATCCTTTGTTTTATGGAGGAAAGTGCAAGGTTTTACAATGTCCTTTTGGCGCGCAAGTGTTGGCTGTTGTCGGTACCTTAAGCCCTCTTTTTGTAATACCAGTGCGCAGCCGCGCAAGGTAAAAAAGGTTGAAAGGCAAGGTAGTGGTATGGTTCCAAGCACCTGTTATGAGGTTTTTGGGACCTTACCCCTTCAAGTCCCCCCAGTATAGTGTTGCACTTAAATAAGTGAAGCACTGGACTTATAAGAGGGAAATGCTTTTTGGCGCGAAAATGTGAAATCTTCTATGAGAAGATTTTGCTTTGGTTTTTTTTATAAAGATTTTGAAAATCTTTGACCTTAGATGGGACCGGTATAGTAAATACTAAGTGACAGGCTGCCACTGTCAGTTGTTTCTTACTGTCCGTGTTCTGCACGCGCGCGTGTAATCGCGTTCGTGTTGATTTTCACTCGCTCTGTTGCTTGGAAAACTGTGATATCCGAAAAAGGTGTTATGGCGGTTACCGATGCTATTTATTGCGGTGAGTATATAACGTTTGAGTTGCCCCTTTTCCATTTAATCATTGTTTTGTTGAAACTTTTCCTATTCCTTTCTTCATTAATCGTCCAAGAAAAGGTTTATCATTTCTTCCTCTTATGTCAACCGGAGAACGCCAAGAAGACTTATCTGAAGAAATGTCGGCTGAACTTCCACCGTTAAAGTGGCCCAGAGCGACCTTTGATGGTCTGGTTCGGAATCTTAAATTTCTGGAGAACTGGGGTGCTTTGTACCCTGAAGAGGGGCAAACTGCAGCAGATGCTCCGGCTGGGTATATTACCCTTTTTTGGGACTTTTTCTGTGAAGGCTACTTCCGTTTGCCTGTCACTAAGTTTTTTCTTGAAATCCTTGGGTATTACAAGCTGCATATCTCCCAACTTCACCCTATTGGCATGGTTAGGGTTCGACATTTTGAATTTGTGTGTCGGACAATGCATATTGAGCCGACTGTTCCTCGATTTAGGGTTTTCCACCAGATGCATTGTACCCAGGGTTTTACTCGTTCGTTCAGAGAGCGTCTAAAAAGAAGATTTTACAGTGGCCTCCGAAATCCTTCCATGATTGGAAGCAAAAATTTTTCTTTATCAAGGCCGGAGTGATTCCGGTGAGGATGATTTTAAGGGGGAAAGAAGATGTTCCCGTCGAAACAATTCAGACCCTTGTTGAGGAGAACTGGTATCAGGATCTGAAGGATGTTCCCAACATTGCTTTACCGGAAAAAGCCCTTGTTGGTGCCAGTATGAGCTTGAATTGGAAGATGGACCGTGATGACAAGCCGGTGTATACCGAGGGTGGTCATGGTAAGATTGGGGTTTTTCCCCCTCTTTTTTTTTTTTTTTTTTTTGAGCTTTGCCTTTCTTCCTTTGTAGTTGTTTCGCTGAGGACCCAACCTAGTATGAACCGATTGCCTTCGGTGAGGGTATGGTTCATCATGATACTCTCTCTGGTGACTTCCTGACTGAGTGTACTCATGTTTTGATGTGGATCTGGCATAAACCTCTGTATTTTCGTAAGATGTATCCTCCCGTTGGGAAGCATGAGCATGAGATCCTGGTCTCCGTGATTGAGTCAAGGGAGCAGTTTGTGCACACAACTGTGTGTATACTGCATTTAGTGCCCCTTGAGACCTAACGTACCAGGAAATTGGAGTTTCTCCTGGTGGCAGAATTGAGTGAACAGGGTTTGCTGGTAACACTCCTGGAGTGACAGGTTCGTTTGCTCGATTGGATTGAACGTCATTATCATCGGAGACTTCTTCCGGAATTCCTTCAGGTTGGACGTTATTACCAAAATTCGGCCGAGGGCCAGTTTGCCTGTGAGCTGATGTCTCTTCCATGAGTAAATGGAATCGACGAAATGAATCGAAAAACAAGAGAGAAACAGGTGAAACAGAGAAAAAACGGTGGGCGCCAATGAAGAAACACTAGATAAACGACCGGGATCGAAATATCCAGGGCGTTTGGATCTGCATAAAGGGGTTTGTTCTCTCTCGTTTGATTCATTTACAATTGATCTCCTTCTCCGGTGAACTCTGCAAAAAAGAAGCACCGTTAGCCTCGCCAAGGGGAGAAAGGGGTTCTCTCCTTGACCCGACTCCGGTGTGAGAATAAGTATGGGTTACGAAGAAGAAGATGTAATGTAGAAGTGTGTATAACTTGAATTTCATACCTGAATTGTTCTCATATTTATAGCCGGGAGTTTTGGGAGGGAAAATCTGTTATTGAAAAGTTAACGGAAGATGCTAACGCCGTAAGCGGTTACATTTCCTTCCGTTTAAGCTTCTTGATCCTACGTGAATGCACACGGATCGCTGTGTAGATCTATGGTTGGGGATATGCCACGTGGAAAGTGATCAAGTGGAGATTACTCTCCAATTACATGCTATCGTTGTGATTTCAGGGACGTCTGAGGTGCCGACACGTGTCCAGACGGTTATAACCGTCTTAGTGGTGCACGATTGAACTCTTCTCGAAGATTACCGCTGTAATCTGGTGTGACCCTTTACCGTGTGGAGTCATCTGCATAAATAATATCCAAGTCTGGATATCAGGCGAAAGTGTTTATTTTAGGATTTTCATCCTTTGTTTTATGGAGGAAAGCGCAAGGTTTTACAATGTCCTTTTGGCGCGCAAGTGTTGGCTGTTGTCGGTACCTTAAGCCCTTTTTTTGTAATACCAGTGCGCAGCCGCGCAAGGTAAAAAAGGTTGAAAGGCGAGGTAGTGGTATGGTTCCAAGCACCTGTTATGAGGTTTTTGGGACCTTACCCCTTCAAGTCCCCCCAGTCTAGTGTTGCACTTAAATAAGTGAAGCACTGGACTTATAAGAGGGAAATGCTTTTTGGCGCGAAAATGTGAAATCTTCTATGAGAAGATTTTGCTTTGGTTTTTTTTTATAAAGATTTTGAAAATCTTTGACCTTAGATGGGACCGGTATAGTAAATACTAAGTGACAGGCTGCCACTGTCAGTTGTTTCTTACTGTCCGTGTTCTGCACGCGCGCGTGTAATCGCATTCGTGTTGATTTTCACTCGCTCTGTTGCTTGGAAAACTGTGATATCCGAAAAAGGTGTTATGGCGGTTACCGATGCTATTTATTGCGGTGAGTATATAACGTTTGAGTTGCCCCTTTTCCGTTTAATCATTGTTTTGTTGAAACTTTTCCTGTTCCTTTCTTCATTAATCGTCCAAGAAAAGGTTTATCATTTCTTCCTCTTATGTCAAATGGAGAACGCCAAGAAGACTTATCTGAAGAAATATCGGCTGAACTTCCACCGTTAAAGTGGCCCAGAGCGACCTTTGATGGTTTGGTTCGGAATCTTAAATTTCCGGAGAACTGGGGTGCTTTGTACCCTGAAGAGGGGCAAACTGCAGCAGATGCTCTGGATGGGTATATTACCCTTTTTTGGGACATTTCTGTGAAGGCAACTTCCGTTTGCCTGTCACTAAGTTTTTTCTTGAAATCCTTGGGTATTACAAGCTGCATATCTCCCAACTTCACCCTATTGGCATGGTTAGGGTTTGACATTTTGAATTTGTGTGTCGGACAATGCATATTGAGCCGACTGTTCCTCGATTTAGGGTTTTCCACCAGATGCATTGTACCCAAGGGTTTTACTCATTCGTTCAGAGAGCGTCTGCAAAGAAGATTTTACAGCAGCCTCTGAAATCCTTCCATGATTGGAAGCAAAAAATTTTCTTTATCAAGGCCGGAGTGATTCCGGTGAGGATGATTTTAAGGGGGAAAGAAGATGTTCCCGTCGAAACAATTCAGACCCCTGTTGAGGAGAACTGGTATCAGGATCTGAAGGATGTTCCTAACATTGCTTTACCGGAAAAGGCCCTTGTTGGTGCCAGTATGAGCTTGAATTGGAAGATGGACCGTGATGACAAGCCGGTGTATACCGAGGGTGGTCATGGTAAGATTGGGGTTTTTCCCTCTCTCTTTTTTTTGAGCTTTGCCTTTCTTCCTTTGTAGCTGTTTCGCTGAGGACCCAACCTAGTATGAACCGATTGCCTTCGGTGAGGGTATGGTTCATCATGATACTCTCTCTGGTGACTTCCTGACTGAGTGTACTCATGTTTTGATGTGGATCTGGCATAAACCTCTGTATTTTCGTAAGATGTATCCTCCCGTTGGGAAGCATGAGCACGAGATCCTGGTCTCCGTGATTGAGTCAAGGGAGCAGTTTGTGCACACAGCTGTGTGTATACTGCATTTAGTACCCCTTGAGACCTGACGTACCAGGAAATTGGAGTTTCTCCTGGTGGCAGAATTGAGTGAACAGGGTTTGCTGGTAACACTCCTGGAGTGACAGGTTCGTTTGCTCGATTGGATTGAACCTCATTATCATTGGAGACTTCTTCCGGAATTCCTTCAGGTTGGACGTTATTACCAAAATTCGGCCGAGGGCCAGTTTGCCTGTGAGCTGATGTCTCTTCCATGAGTAAATGGAATTGACGAAATGAATCGAAAAACAAGAGAGAAACGGGTGAAACAGAGAAAAAACGATGGGCGCCAATGAAGAAACACTAGATAAACGACCGGGATCGAAATATCTAGGGGGTTTGGATCTGCATAAAGGGGTTTGTTCTCTCTCGTTTGATTCGTTTACAATTGATCTCCTTCTCCGGTGAACTCTGCAAAAAAGAAGCACCGTTAGCCTCGCCAAGGGGAGAAAGGGGTTCTCTCCTTGACCCGACTCCGGTGTGAGAATAAGTATGGGTTACGAAGAAGAAGATGTAATGTAGAAGTGTGTATAACTTGAATTTCATACCTGAATTGTTCTCATATTTATAGCCGGGAGTTTTGGGAGGGAAAATCTGTTATTGAAAAGTTAACGGAAGA
Organism: Helianthus tuberosus; assembly: GCA_030545235.1. NCBI lineage: Eukaryota > Viridiplantae > Streptophyta > Magnoliopsida > Asterales > Asteraceae > Helianthus > Helianthus tuberosus. Next base: position 186,743,690 of record CM060351.1, on the reverse strand, counting down.
TGCTAACGCCGTGAGCGGTTACATTTCCTTCCGTTTAAGCTTCTTGATCCGACGTGAATGCACACGGATCGCTGTGTAGATCTATGGCTGGGGATATGCCACGTGGAAAGTGATCAAGTGGAGATTACTCTCCAATTACATGCTATCGTTGTGATTTCAGGGACGTCTGAGGTGCTGACACGTGTCCAGGCGGTTATAACCGTCTTAGTGGTGCACGATTGAACTCTTCTCGAAGATTACTACTGTAATCTGGTGTGACCCTTTACCGTGTGGAGTCATCTGCATAAATAATATCCAAGTCTGGATATCAGGCGAAAGTGTTTATTTTAGGATTTTCATCCTTTGTTTTATGGAGGAAAGCGCAAGGTTTTACAATGTCCTTTTGGCGCGCAAGTGTTGGCTGTTGTCGGTACCTTAAGCCCATTTTTTGTAATACCAAGGCGCAGCCGCGCAAGGTAAAAAAGGTTGAAATGCGAGGTAGTGGTATGGTTCCAAGCACCTGTTATGAGATTTTTGGGACCTTACCCCTTCAGTGCCAGTTGTCACAATATCGATCAAAAGCAAAGAAAACATACACCGGTAGCGATGCTTGATCATAATCAGTTTGGTTCGAGAGAGTACCGATACCCGTATTGCTTACGATACCAAGGAAACCCGCTATTTTGAAGCAACTCCGCTACCAATAAAAAATGTGTATCGAAACGTTGAAAACAATTGAGCCCAACCGCGTATTCAATTTTTTTTAAAAAGTTAACGAACATGAGTTATTAATGAAAAATAAAATTAAATAAAAACTAAATGGGTTAAAAACGTACGATGTTTCAAATATAAAAATATAGAAGTGAAGTTGGAATTTAAAATTTAGAAATTAAAATTTGAATTAAAAAAAAGAATATTTAATAGTATATATATAATTAGAAATATACCCGCGCGCGTTGCTTTGCAAACACCATGAACGCAAAGTATATATAGCATAGATGGACCGTTAAATGTTGTCATATACTGTTACTTTCAAGTACACAACACTTTGATACAAAATGTAATACAATATAAAATAATAAGGCTGTTTGTTTACTAAGAAAAAGATTATTACAACAATCAATGTTGTAAAAATCGGAATTAATCGGCGCCTAGGCGCTAAACGGGCGTTAACTGATTAATTTTGAGCTAGTCGGACCATTAGTCGCTAGTCGGTCCTAGTCGGTGCAAGGCGCCCCAAATCGGCCCAAGTCGGCCAAATCGTTTCTAGTCGGCCCACTCTTTTTTTTTGTTTAAATCTGGCCCAAACAAATGTTTTTAATCATTAAATACATGGCCCAAGTTATTTAGTTCCAACCTAGCCCAAAAAAACATGTTTTAAGCCATTAAAACATATTCCATAAGGTCATGATTGATGTGTTAATGTTTGAATATTTAAATACTTAAATTGCTATGTTTTAAACTTCGTTGTTTAAATTTTGAACTTTTTTTAAGTATTATATTGATATTAATGTGTGTATTGAATGTTTAAATACTTGATTTGTTATGTTTTAAACTTATAGTTGTTTAAATTTTGAACTATTTTTAAGTATTATATTGATTTTAAAGTATGTGTATATATATAACTTTAAAAATTATATATATAAATTCTTATCCGATTAATCCCTAGTCAGTACTCCACCGCCCGACTGACGCCTAGCGATCTCTACAACACTGACAACAATAAGCATAATGCTTTTACAAAAATAAGAAACCCAACCGAATTTTTGTGTACTACAAAAGCACAAGCATCATATATTGTGGTAACATTTCTTTTCCACCACTGGTTCCATTTTGTTGCAGGTACATGACAAAAAAGGCTTAAATTAGCGGTTACGCCTATCAATTGATAAAAAACGTCGGTTGTCTTGGAATTGGGTGTGCTGGTTGATCTACGTTAATAATAATAATTAAGTATCCGTTAGTATAAGAAAAGACTCCTAATAAACAAAACAACAAGTAGTAAGCTTACCATGACATAATTTACTTCGGCACACCTATCCTAGCCTAACGTGTGAATCTAAAATATGCACCCAACTGGGGTAAATAACAAATCAAAGGAGCAAACACAGTTCTGCATAAGGTCTAATAACGTATCGCACAAAACAACAAAAATTGAATAAGCGTGGTTGCTTATTAAAAAATCATCTCAAACGCCTTGAGTAAACAACCTAATCAAGAATCCGTAGCATTAGCTATGCCAACAAAGTTAAACACACAAAACATATAAAATATCGCTATGAAACATATCAAACCTATTCGTAGTAGAAATTTGCCAATGCTTCTTGAAATACTTGGGAATAAGTCCATACACTATGCTAGCCAGGGTGTCCTTCGGGTTTGTGATGCTTTGCTGAGATTTTGGTAACATGTTAATTACAAATTTATCATCGCGTTGTTTCGGTGTTGTATTCGTTTTCCTAATGACCAGGCCATGATGATGATTGGTTGTAGTAATTGGAATTTGTATATTCGATCTGTATCTTGGCTGGGCAATGTAGATGACAATTGTTCTATTTGGAGATTTTTTATACACCTTTTGCAACTAGGATTGCAACCATGGTAGATTTGGGCGAAAGCGAGTTCTGTTACTACGAGTTTGTATCTTTGTTCATATTGTTTTTTTTTTCAAGCTTTCGTTGTGTTTTTGATTTGTTTGAGAAATTTGTTTTTTTTTGGTTCATCATATGTAGTTTGTATGCAGATAGGAATCTGGAAAATATGTCAACTGTCATTGGTGGATATTTGTAAGTACTCTTTTGGTTAGTTTTGTTTATTTGGTCGATAATGGTGAGGGCAACCTCATGTAAGACTTTTCCTTATGTTCTATGTTTGCTTTGTTGTTGCCTTTTGGGTTTCACCCGAATCTACCATGGCTGCCATCTGTAAGACCTAATCTTAATTAACTAAAACGTTTATAAATTTTTTTGCATTTATATATATAATGCAAATACACATACGTACATATTTTTGAGTTTCATAAAACTTCATAAGTATTAGGACATTTCAACATGTTATCGTTGTTTAGTTTCGGAAACGACTAAACAAAATGCAGAAGCTTGATCTTTGACTGTGTTCAGTTCTTCACTATGCTTGATCTCCATCCGTGACTTCAAAATCATTACCTAGATTTCATAATCATCAAATACGTTAGTTGTAAAGAGTTTATAACGTAACAAATTAAATCCGAAAGCCAAAAACATCAAAATCATAAATCAACAAAACCCCACTGTAAGCTACGGTTGAGTGGCCGGAGCTTACGGCCAAATTAATCACACGAAACAGTCAATGCCTGCCATAGCCTATGGCTGGCATACCGACAGGGTGAGATGAATGTCTGGGCTATGACAATTCATCTGGGTTATGTCTCAGTTGAGTCACGACTGATAACCCAGATGACTAGGTAACTCATCTGGGTTATGCCTCAAAAATTAACTGATAACCCAGATAAATATTTAACAAGTCTGGGTTACATAACTTGACCATTTTTGCCCTTTTTAGTAAAAGTTGCGTAACTTCTCCGATACTTATCCGTTTATCTTGAAACTTGTTTCTAAATGACCGTAAAATGGTTACCCACATAATTAACCCAAAATCCTAAACCCGGATTCAAAACTTTTATGAATTACGCCACCATTACCCGGTTTATGCGCATTTTTATTTTGACCGGTTATGGATCTAAACACTTAAACTTAATTTATCCACATCCCTTCAGATCTTTTAATCCCACTTTATGATCTTTATTCATCCACCATCACAACTTCAATTATGATGGATTATAATAGGAAAATCATTATATTCCCATTCTACCTTAGAGTTTGCCATTTTTACGAAAATGACCCATTATGTATCATTAAGCCAAAATGATTTAAACCTTCCACTTTATATTACCGGAAAGATTGTTCAAGTTATAAAACTCATATTTAAACTACTCTTAAGGGTCGTTTTCCCGGTTTTTCATCCGAGGCCGTTTTGGTCAACTTAGTCCTTTTTAACACGAATGACATTTAAAGCATATTTTGACCAAATGAGCACCTTAAACCGTTGTTCTATTTAAATCATTGAATTCCTAAGAAGATGATGTTCTCAAATTTTAGATTATTAGATAAACCTCACTTTAGGTAATCCAAAGCCCACCCATGACTCGATTAGCTCTCGTGGGACCTTAAGTCCTCATTGAGAGTTTGACCCATTACACATACCTGGCTCAGGTCTTAGCATTGACCCGTTTTAATACCTTGCACTGTTAATTGCTTGTTAATAGCAATGCAAGCTATACGCTATCCTTCCTGTGGGTACAAAACTCGACAAGCGACCATTAATCATTATTGTCAAATGATGATAACATCACCATTTGACCCGTTTGGCCTAAATGACCATTTATTATTGTGATATGGTAATTATTTGCCATCTCACTCATTTAGACCATTTTGTCTTGCACCGTATGATCATTTTACTTAAAATTCATTTCTTAATTCATTTGACCCATTATGGCTTACACCATAGGGTATCTTTTTCAAAACTCATTATTTATCCGTCAACTCGTGACCAGATTACTATTTTACCCTTTTTACCCATTATGGATTACACCATAAGGTAACTTTTCAAAACTCTCTGTTTATTCGTCATCACATGACCAAATTACCGTTTTACCCTTTTTACCATCAAAAATGGTTTCTTACCATTTTCACTTGTTCCGAACCATATCATTCTGCGTCAGAACATCATATTTCAAATACTAATTTACCTTGTTCATAAGCAATACAATAAGTAGGTGTTCTACTAGAAGTGTGTAAGCTTTACTTACCTTGCATCTAATTATGTTTTTCCGCGTATTTGATCCGTTTGACCCACTTCTTCCCAAGCTTCCACCTTGCTTGCCAAGCGTCAAACTATTATTTATCATTCGCAAGATGGTTAGATTAGCCATCTTTTATCACGACTATCACACCTTACGCATTTTACATCAAATTTACCATTTGATCTTATTATAGGTTAGTTTGACTTTTAAAAGTCAACTGCCTATTAACATATGTTAATGTACAAATAAGTTCAACAACTCATTTAGGCAATACGTCAAATACCCTGTAGACGTTATTTTTTAAGCTACCATTTTAACTAGATTCCCAACCAAATTCATATCATTTCTTTCACTTTGACAAATTCGAGCGATCAATAACATCAAGTTAACTTAGCTTCCAATTATCAATGCTAGTTTATCCATTCATTGTGCTAGAACTGTGGGTTTTCATCTCTATGTAAAACCCATTTTATCATATTACTAGACATTCATCCGAATACCTAACATAATCAAGTTCTACATACAACTAGTAGATAACATGATTTCAAACATCTATTAACATGAATATAATATCAGTTTCGTCATAACATACAAAATCCATTTCATGGCAACTATGAACATATACTCAAACTCATAAATTGTTCAAGTATCTTCCTGTTACTACCATCCATGATGATTTTAAACATAAGTATATCCTCATCTTAATCATAATATCAAAACCCACTTCATAATCTACTCGTTCTTCACTTACTAATAATCTTACATCAAATATTTCATAATTTCATTATATCTAACAAAATTTAGCATACATATATACTCAATTTCATCTTTGGATCATAATCCAACAATCTAATTGTAAGTATTCTACTTGTCTCAAGTTAAGACTTTCATGAATCTAGGTTTTTAAACATACCTTATGATCCCCTAGTCTAGGTGATCGATTATTCATGCTCATGCACGGATTTGAGGTCCGATTCTCCCTTAAATTTTAATAATCTTGGATGAACTAGGGTTTCCCCTTGTTTCTTCTCCTGATGATCGACATACACACATACACACTCTATGTGTGTGTTATGTCTAAACTTTTTGTTTTTAAAACACTAGTTTCCTTCTTGACAACTTTGATCCCTCAAGTTTAATTTTATTTAAATAAAGCTATTACTACTCATTGCTTTTATAACCTATATACATGTTACTAACAAGGTTAATTTGTTCCTAGTTATTTTGTTTACGGGTTCACTTTTACCACTAATGGTATTTTACCCGTTCTTTAATATTAACATGGTTTGATTACCAAACCCGTTTTTAGGGTGTTACACAATCTTAGTTGCAATAGGTGTAGAAAAATCTCCAAACAACACAATTGTCATCTACATTGCCCAACCAAGATATAGATCGGATATACAACGTCCAATTACTACAACCAATCAACAACATGGCCTCCTCATTAGGAAAACGAATACAACAGTGAAACAACACGAAATATAAATTTGTAATTAATATGTTACCAAAAATCTAAGTAGAGCATCGCATACCCGAAGAACATCATGGTCCTTTCAAAAGAACCAATCCAAAGATCTCTATGCATTGTTAGTTTTACCTCCAACTTTATGTGTTTCAACATAGCGTCACAGACACATAGACAGAATCCTAGTCGTCTCGTACAACAACCAAGTCATCCTCACCTACCGAATAACCAAAAAATCACTGAGTCTAAGCAACCATCATCTCAGCAAAGCATCACAGAGTCAACCAAAGAGCGTAAACAGTCTCAGACAACTGAAGAGCAACCCTCATCAACCAAATACCATTCAATACAAAATCTTCCAAAAAACAATCTCAAAATAGCATCATATACCCATATGCAAAAGTAAAACAATCTCAGACAATTAAATAGTCATCCTCATAGACCGAATACACATTAACACGCAAGACTCAACAAACAACGTCTGAACAGAGCATCGTAGACCCAACTGAGTAGTCTAAACAGTCTCCGAAAATTAAATAGTAATCATCATCGACAAAGCAACATCAAAGACACAAAATCCAACAACTTTTGAACACATGTAACTATGTGATCGCACGATAAAACACAAAAAAAACCCAACAAAACATCCTTAAAACCAACATCGGATACGAACCGTCAAAAGGAATCGGTAAACCTAATACATCAGTCGAATGTAAAAAACTCTAAAATACGTCTTTCATAGAGATGAAGTTAACACTAAGCATACAGTGACATAAAAGTTCCGGTAACATCAGTAACAACCAATCCCACCAAACGAAAAGTCACAAACACGGAAACCCAAAAACGAATTCGATCAAACAACATACATTACACAGGAACGAGATAGTCACCGATAATCTCTAAAATATGAACATCAATAAGGATAGTACAGTACTCCACCGGTGACATATGCTGGCCTAACCTACCTATAGGTATAGCAAGAAGAAAATCTTGTGCATGTGGTGTGCGTAGACACTCAAAAACGGCTTTTTGTCTAACGGTCAAGTCAAACTGTACTTCGATGTCGTGGACAATTTTACTAAAAAGAGCACTCGCCAATGCATGTTAAGCTTTAGGGGGGTGTCTTTATTAGTGAAATAAGAAAAATGAAAAAAAATAATTTCGTTGCTCGGACCATCATAACTGTTGCTCGTCTTGGCTTCTTTCTCTCCTACCCGATCGCACAACAAAGCTCTCGAATCTCACTCTTGTTCTTCGGCTGCACCACAGCTCCTCTCTTTCTCTTTCGTCTATCTCTCTCATCTTTTCTTTCTCCATCGTGAATTCTCTCTTTCGGTTTCTCTAATAGCCGTATATATTATTGAGAGGGGGTGGAATATGCCGATCAAGAATAATGGAGTTCAGTTAGGTTTAAATCACATTATGGGAAGAGTTTCTTACAATCCTTCCTCTTTCCTCACATTTTTACTTTTTTTAACGTCTAAATGTTACACTCCTTGAGTATTAAATTCATAACCGTCTCATATTTAAACGCTTAGAGGGTTTTCCCTCTACCACTAGGCCAAAGCCTTAATGGCACCCTTCATCTGTGTGTCGTATTCAAACCCCATACTTTCGTTGCATATAAACTTACTCCCGAATATTCAGATTTTACATTATCTTTACTTTTTGATGTAATATATAACATCACATTATATTATAGGCGATTAAGTGTAGCATTGTATCATACACTAATGTTTTGATACAACTTATATAAGCCATTTATAAAGAAGGCAGTGTTTATGTAATTATGTTTTTCTTACTAGTATTTATGGTATTATGGTATATATGTCAAAAAAAAAACAAAAAAAAAACTAGTGGTTCTTTACTTCATTTATACAAAATCTCATACAGATTGCCCTATGCTGGACATGACACACAAGTAGGACCTGAAGGTTGCTACTTTAACGGTGACAAGAGGAACATCATGAATGCTACTTTACTACCCGCACGAGTGGTTTCGCATCTAGTACCATGACCTATATCAATCTTAATAAGTTTATAAAATTTTCTTTCCAACCTTTTATTTCTTTACTTTATATCTGTGATGTTGTGTATAACTTTTGGTATCTTCTTATATTTTCTCTCTTTTAATTTAATGTGTCATAATCGTATTGTTAAGATGCAAAATTAAATATTTATCCGTTGATCTTTAACTTGTTTACGCTTTCTATTTTTTTGTTTATTTTATGTTAAACTTACTTCATTTTTCAAGAAAGATCTAATCCTAATCCTAATTTACACTAGTGTCCATGGTAAGTATACATGGGGTCGACTCACCATTTTGGTGGGCTAAAGCAAATTTAAAAACTCGAGGCCTTTTTCCAAATAAAAACATTATTTGAGAAAAAACTCTCTTTTACCCGGCCTTTGGACCGGCAAAATAAACTAAAAGGTTTATTGTTGGCGAAGTTAACTTAATTTTTTTTGTATTTTTATATATTTTTTGTATGTGCAAAGATAAGTTCAGCCCAACCCAAATATCATATATAATTTTTTTTAAGGTGAAGGCCCTCTTAATTTCGAGGCCTAAAACCCAAGCCTCAAAATACTTGGGCTTGGGCCAGCCCTGACTATACATATTTTTATACATATTTTATAATCAACTCATTTGACATACAGCTAGGCTAAAGAAACTTTGCTAACTCACCTTACTTTATTTTTATACATATTTTATAATCAACTCATTTGACATATTTTTATACATATTAACTCTTATTACATGCCAATTTCCTTATATATAAATAACAAAGAAAAAGTACATTTTAAAACAAAGGCAGTGGCGGACCCAGAAATTATTTGATGGGGGTGCGGATGAGGTGTTCAACCATATTTTCAAGGGGTACGGTCAGGTTTTTTGCCTAAAATATACACTAAATTTTTTTTTCAAGGGGTGCGGCCGCCCACGCTGACCACTATGTAGGTCCGCCAATGAACAAAGGTTGTCTAGTTATCATTTATGGATACTATTTCGGTTGGATTACCGAGGAAAATCCATGGGAAAAAGGTTCCCACCATCAAAACCTTGAAGAGTTTAGGCGGAAAGCTTATCCGAAATCTTATCTTTAAAATTAATGATGGATCACCGACAAAAATAAGGCCATGAGGTGTACCTTAACATCTAGGGTGTTAATGATGACATGGCATGTTAAATGACATTGCAAACCACTCCCTTCTTGTGTTAAGGGATTATATGTTAACATGTTAACATGATGTTAAGAGATTGTCTTAATTTGTTTTCGTTTTTTACACCCAAACCATTAAAAGTTTTTACACTCAAACCATTAAAAGAATAAAGTTAAGGGAATTAAACAATTTCCTTGATGTGAGGTAAAATGAAATGGAGAAAAGTAAGTGATGTGCCACCTAGGTGGTGTTAAAAGAGTTAAAGTATACCCCAAGGCCTAAGTTGAAGAATGGTTCGCACCGACAAACGCGTGAAACCCTAGATGGGAATGTTATCCGAAACTTTATTTCTATAATTAGCAACAGAATGTCAAAAGAATGCTCGTCGAAAAGTGGTGCGTCAATGATTCATCCGTGAAAGTCTCTTTTTTCTGGTTCGGGCTACCCTTCAATAATCATCGAGGGTTTACCGACGAATAATTAGTGTAGATGAAGTACTTAGTGACGAAGACTTGATAGATATTGATGTAACAGTTTGATAGGTTTTAGTATAGTCTCTGTATTGAAAGTGTTTTGTAATTACTAAGTGCTAGTGCACACTTATAAAAGAACTACGCTCTGGCACAGTTGGACATGATGGCGTAGTTGTCATCAACTGCGCCAATGCAAGTTGGCGCAGATGGTGATGATGGTGCACTAAGTCGGGCACTATAAGTAAGTGTACTTGCGTCATTTTGTGCAATGTTTTGGCAGTAGTTTTCTTAAGAGTTATTAAAAGTGTGTGATTTCTATAATCATCGATCGTATTCTCATGTCCAAGTAATAGAAAAGCAAGTTATTCACATGCATGTTGTTTCACATTACGTTCAAAACATTCGTGTGTTGGATTCCGTACTTCATACGTACGTGTGACATGAAGTGATCGATCCTTATATGTGTTTTAGGACTTACATTTATAGACCATACTTTTCGTTGAAGTACGACAGACAGGCTTCGGTGATGCATTTCAATGATTTTTTTTTAACATTCTTCAATAAAATTAATACTTCAAATACTTCAATCATATTATATATATTCTTGATGAAGGACGATGAATAGTAACTTTATTTTTATTATAATATATAGCTTTTTATTATTCTTTTATTATATATATTATAATAGTTTATTAGTGTAGAGTTTAAATGAGAAGAATTTTTTTGTAAGAAGAAGAAAGAAAAAGTTTCAACCAAGAAGAATGCTTAATTTTACTTCATTTAATATTTGCATTTAATTTTAATATAACGGTATATTGGTAAACTTTACATAGATCATTAATTTGTAATCTTCCCCTTTAATAACTAACTAACTTAAATTTGTAACTCCTTTTCAAAATATATAGTTTTTCAAATTAAAAAACAACTTAATTTAAAGTGTAAAATAAATTAAAAGGTGTGTATGATAAACTACGAGTTGTGTAGGATATATTTCGAGGTGTGTAGGATAAATTTCGACGTTTGTAGGATAAAATTCTATAAATTGTGAGGTATATGTAGGAAAATTTTAAAATGTGTAAGTTCTGTATATTATATGTAGGATAATTAACCATTAGTTTACTAATTAATTAAAGTAAGAAAAATTAATGTAATAAGTTATAAATGAATTAGTATTTTACCAATACGTCCTTTCTTCTTTTTCTTCTTTCAATAATTTTCTTCTAAAATGAACCTCCCCCTAGTTTATTATTATATTATATTTACTTTTAATAACGTATTTTTAATTTTTTCCTTTTTTAAAATCATATATTTCCTTTACCTTTTTTTTAATAATTCTTTTTTTATTTTTTTAGAACATGTATTAATTTATAGATTAATTTGATATATCTTTAATAAATTACGTTTATAACTTTTTTTAAAAACTTAAGTACGTAGTTGTACTTGATTTTTCCCCGACATTCCATTATAAGTTTTGTTAAAAACGAATTTGTACTCAAAATAAAGTATTTATTTGGTATTATAAAACGGTATGATGATAAACTAAACCGTTCTAATGGTTTGTCTTTTTAAACAACGTGATTTATTTACAAACCACGTTTGTTTTACGTTGTCATTTGCTCGGTTTCGCCGCAACGCGCGACGTAAAAAAAACTAGTTAGATATGAAAATCATTAACATTGTAAATTTTTCAATTTACTTTTTTTTTTTTGAACGTCAAATTTTATCTATACTCTTTGTGAGAATTGAACCCGTGAACTCCCCAATTTAGGTGATTCTAGAAGCTTTGTTTCTCTCATTGGGCCACCAATCCCAATGGTATTTTTCAATTCAATTGATCTGACCTGAAAGTTTTATTAGTCCAGGGTTATTTGTTTTTTTATATATATAAGAACAAAAAGGTAATTTCAATACTATAAATTACTAACATGTATGTGCATATAAGGGTTGTATCTAGAGTTTAGGAAGTTTTTCAAAATTATTTGAGTATTTTACCTTTAGTCCTAAAGTTTTTGATTAGAGTAAACTGCCATTTTGGTTCCTGTGGTTTAGGCACTTTTGCCGTTTTAGTCCAAATCTAAACTTTTTAAATCTGGGTTCCTATGGTTTCACTTTTATTGCCATTTTAGTCCAAAATCCAAAAACCACTATTTTGACTGTTGAAAGCTGATTGTTTTCTCCTTTTGTGCAAGGGCATTTTGGTCATTCTGATTTACTCTTCTATTAAATTAAAACAAAATTAATTATATATTATATAATATATATCTAACTCTCTCTCTCACTAAAATTCAGATACACTATCTCTCTCATCTTTCTCATTTCATAACAAAACCCTAACTCCATTGTTCTTCTCTGCAAACCACGTCCACCACACCATCTGCCACTCTCTCTCGACTCTCGACTGAGCCCCGGCGACTTGAGCAAAATCCTGCCGGCTGGCGGCTGTTCTTGTGCCGACGGGAACCCACAACCACCTCTCCATACACACCCACACCCCTCCTGCTCCAATAACCACACACCCACACCCACACCCAAATCAGAGGAGGAGAGAGAGAGACGGAAGAGAGAGAACCGGCGGAGCCCGTGTCGTCTCTGACGACCGTGGAGTTACAGGTGATGGGTTTCACGATGTTGATGTCACTGATGATGACGACGGCAATCGCCGTCCGACGACGACTCCGGCGGCTGAAACCCAGGTCAGTCCGGTAAGCATTTCAACTGTCATCTCCTTCTCCTTTCTTTAAGATCTGTGAAGATCTATCTATTTTCTTTGGCCCATTGTGGTTGACGTTTCAGGTGAAGGAGGTGGTGGTTCTCCGACAAATTGGTGGTGATCGACGGCAGGAAGCACAGAACCACCGCCGGCCTGCGGCAGTGTGATTGTGGGTGTTTATGGAAGATGGAGTTTGGGTGTTGTGGATGAGGAGATGGGATCAATCTACTGGCCGTAGATTCAGAAGATTCAGAAGATGGAGTTTGGGTGTTGTGGATGAGGAGATGGGATCAGTCGTCGGTGGTGATTGTAGGTGTTTATGCACAGCTATGTGTTGTTCAACAGTTCCAAAGATTCAGAAGCCGTCGTCGGTGGTGATTATGGGTGTTTATGGAAGATTCAGAGTCTGTGTTGTTCAATTGTTCCGTCGTCGATAAGTGGCCGGAGGTGGTGGTGAGGATGTGTGTTTTAGAGAGAGAGAGTATGTATGTTTTAGAGAGAGAGAGAGAGAGAGAGTTATATATATTATATAATTTATAACTAATTTTGTTTTAATTTATTAGAATTATTAAAATAGTTTTTTAAAAATATTAAAATCAGAATGACCAAATTGTCCTTGCACAAAAGGACAAAACAATCAGCTTTCAACAATCAAAATAGGGGGTTTTTGGATTTTGGACTAAAATAGCAATAAAAGTGAAACCACAAGGACCCAGATTTAAAAAGTTTGAGATTTGGACTAAAAATGGCAAAAGTGCCTAAACCACAGGGACCAAAATGGCAGTTTACTCTTTTGATTAATTACTTTTAAACAAAAACTAATTGAATTTTTACTTTTAACCCAAAACTTTTCATCTTTTACAATTTAACCTTAAAACCTTTTTACATTCAACTTTGGTCCCCTATATTTTTCATCTTTTATATTTTTCATCTTTTATATTTTTCATCTTTCGCAAATTTTTCGTTTTATGCTTCATTCTAAATTTCGCCAGTCAACACGGGGTAAAGTGCGTGTGTGGTTCAACGTTTTTACGTCGTCTATTTTTTCCCGTTTGACAAGTTTGTTATAACGTGCGGGTTCTCAATCGACTTAGTTATTATTTTCTATGTTTTACGTTTCGGTCTAATTGCTCCGTATTAACACAACGCAAATTCAGTGTTGATGGTCGCTCGCGATGGTATGACATTGATACTATTTGGCATGGTTTTACGCCCCCGCCGCAATGGGGGGTGCTTAATACTAGTTTTACATAATGTGCAACTTTTAAATCATCTGGTACAATCCTTTAAAACATACTGTTGACTTTTTAAATCAAATACCTCTAAAGATTTTTAAACCGTCACAACTTTTTCATATGTTAATATATTTCCTTTAGAAAGATATATACCATAAAAAGAGCATTTATATTATCTTTAATTTGTGTATGGTATTGCTATGGATTATTATATTAAAAAAGTTAACATGTGTATGTGTTACTGGTGTTTGCCTTTTTCTCCGCGTACACAAGCATCATTCTAATACATACGCGGGGGGGGGGGGGGGGGGGGGGGGCAAAGAGATGCACACTTCATGTCTGAGAAAGCTAATAATAGATGGGGATTTATATAAGTGACCATGTTACATGTTATGAATGACTAGAAACTATGATGAAACAATAGTATAAAATGATTTGTCCTTTTTATTCTGGTCTTTCAGATGGAAACATGGGCGGCTCTTTAGGCGTGCAGTGAGGGCTTCCGCACAAGACCCGTTTTTTCGAGGGGTACGGGATTTTTTTTTAAATTGATATATATATGTTATTTAAAAAAATTGTACACACATAACAAATCCAATATAAAGGCTCATTATCAAATGCATTTGTATTTTTTTATAATTTACCCAACTTTAAAATAGGTTTATTGGGGCCAATCCAATACTAATATGATTAAACAAAAAGAAAAGAAAAACAACGCAGCGGCTAGCCACGTAGGAAACTGAACGGACGAACATCAGGAGACGATTCCGAACATCGGGTGAATTTCCGATTGAAACTTTGAATTTCCGTTTAATATTGAAACTTTGATTCTGAATTTCCGATTGATATATATAATCTGAAACTTTGAACTGAAAGTTTAATTTGAATTTCCAATTGAACATCCGATTGATATATTGATTCTGAAAGTTTGATTTATATAAGTGACCATATTACATGTTGTTATGAATGACTAGAAACTATGATGAAACAATAGTATAAAATGATTTGTCCTTTTTATTCTGGTCTTTCAGATGGAAACATGGGCGGCTCTTTAGGCGTGTAGGGAGGGCTTCCGCACAAGGCCCGTTTTTTCGAGGGGCACAAGATTTTTTTTTTTAAATTTCATATATATATGTTATTTAAAAAAATTGTACACACATAACAAATCCAATATAAAGGCTCATTATCAAATGCATTTGTATTTTTTTTTATAATTTACCCAACTTTACAATAGGTTTATTGGGCCCAATCCAATACTAATATGATTAAAAAAAAAGAAAAGAAAAACAACGCAGCGGTTAGCCACGCAGGAAACTGAATGGACGAACATCAGGAGACGATTCTGAACATCAGGTGAATTTCCGATCGAAACTTTGAATTTCCGTTTAATATTGAAACTTTGATTCTGAATTTCCGATTGATATATATAATCTAAAACTTTGAATTGAAAGTTTAATCTGAATTTCCAATTGAACATCCGATTGATATATTGATTCTGAAAGTTTGATTTCTGATATAATTGTTTTATTGACTGATTATTTGAATCTGATCGAACTTTGATATATTGGAAGTTTGAAAGTTTGATAATCTGATCAAACTTGGATCAAATATAATCTGAAACTTTGAATCTGATCGAATGCAAGGAGCGCTGCACGAATAATTGGTTAGCTATTAACTTATTATTTATTACGGTATGTAACTCATTAGAATACTATGATTTTGTCATTATCGTAAATCCATTGTTTATCAAATACTACAATTTTTGTCATTTTCGTAATTATATTGTTTACCGTAAAAGCATATGGGCCCATTTTTCGAGCTTGAACATGGTACGTGAATTCTCAGAGACGCCACTGGATGGAAAGTATTGAAATCAATGAAAGGCAATGGCATGATTTAAAATTTAAATGCCACATTACTTAACCATTTGATAAAATTACAAAAAACATCATCATTTATTATGTATGATTAATATTTTAAGTTTTAACTTTTAGGTTTAAAAAACATGCTAAGCATCCTTTACTATTATTTATTGTTGCATGTTACATCCTTAAACAAACTCTCATCACCTACAAGTCATGTGAGGGTATTTTCATTCTTTTACCATTTAAAGTTAAAAAAAATTAAAAATAAAAGATAAAATAATATACTATAAATCAAAATAATTTTCAAATTTAAAACAACATTCATGACCCTCGCGTAATTGTCCCAATTTGAAACCTTTATCGTCTCCACCAAAACCCTAGCTTATCATCTTCGAATTTGCTATTGTATTCTAGGAGCCTAAGCAGATTCTCACAATGTTGGATCTGAGAGTGTGTGCTTATGTGTGTTTTTGATAAAAAGTTTTTTAACCATTCAAAAGATCATCAATACAAGTTAATAATAAACACATCAATCAAAACAATAACTGAATTTGTAAGGAATGTTTGTCTAATGATTTCTCATTACTGATTTCAACAATACAACATAGTACAAAATACACTCCCCCTCACTAGGTGAACTCTTTATCTTACGTTAGCCTTTCTCTCTCTAGATTCTATGATCTGAGATATTTAGCTGTAAGAGTTAACATCTTGCATTAATGTATTGTTGTATTTATAAGAGAAGAGAATTGCTGTTGATGTCACTATGAAAGCAACGCAAAACAACCCAATAAAGGTGTAACTGCCAGTAGTTTACAAAACTGATGGACTAGCAGCTAAAATTACTGAAAAGACTAAACTACTAAAAATAAAAAAGAAATTTATAGGAAACCAAACTACTGGAACAATCCAGTACTTTCCAGTACTTTGGTTTCCAGCACTTTAGTCTTCAGCTGTTGATTCGTTGACCAGTACTTGTCTTCAGCTTTGACTTGTTGACCAGCACTTACACATTTCAGCACTTTGACTTGGTCTTCTAATTCTTTTGATATCAGTAGTTCTTTTCTAGTTGTTTGTGATGCTTTCAAGGGAGAATTTCCAGTACTTGAATGTTTGAAGAATTCTTATTTCAAAGGCTAAGGAAGATGATTCCTTTGGGTTTTGGCTTTCATCATCAGCAGATTCTACATAACCCAACAATCTCCCCCTAGATCCTCTGATGCCAAAATCACACTTTATGGCCTGTCTTTTATTCTTTATTGATGATGAAAGTCGTGTAAACATTTTGCTTCAAGTCTAGCTCTTGGACATTTCTTTTCCTCATCATGGTCATCCATCTGACCTCAGAGTAAATGTCTCTAAAAAGATCATCACATCTTTTAATCCTTGAGTGCTTGGGGTCTCACAATCTTAGGGTTAGCGAAGGTTGGAGGCAACTCTTTAGACCTCAGAAGAAGAGCAGAGGATCGTCTCCCTATTCACAGACAAGTAAGTGATGTGAAAAAAAATTAATCCTTAAACCTTTATCAACACATGATTCATCAGACCTTTAAATACATGACAAGGCATGATTTCCTTTTGAGCAACTCCATACTCTTATGAAGTGTTGGATTTCTAAAACTATTGAACACCTTGTTTTTGATATTTAATGATTAATCTTAGATCCTTGATCAATTTGATGTGAGGCTTTCTAGAAGAACCAACATTTTTAACCCTTATTGACCTACCAATTTAATACTTCTTTTCTTCCCCAGTTATTGGTAAGAGGCTTTTAGAAAATATCAAATAAGATTTCCGGTCCAAGCGGGAGGTCTGTGTCCAAGTGGAATAATGGTGATGTTGCTAGTTTTAATTATGGTAGTAAAGCTAGTATTGATTCAAATGGTGTTTTGAGAAGTAGGCGGCTTGTTTCGGTTGCTAGGCACTAGATTAGTGACTCTGAGGTAGATTATGGTACTTTTGTATGATGTTGTTTCATTGGGCTTTATTGGTGCATAAGGGCATCTTTTGGGGTTAATTTATTTTTAAGACAAGCGAGTGGAGGTGATGGTGTGGCCACGATTGGTTGGTTTCATCAACGGTAGTCAGTGGTGGTTTATCAGTTGCAAGTTTCCGGTTGTGCTTGGTGATAACCATGTCATTCTTATCATGCACAGACCCAATGTATTCACTAGGAACATGTGGTTAGTATTACTCGCGTTGTTTGTAAAAGCTAAATTACAGGTGAGTTTCTAACCCCTCTTTTAAGATAGTTTTGGGGTGATATGCATATGCAGTAAAGAATTGTAAGAAAGGAACAAATGCTAAAGAAAAGTAATGTCTAATGAAATGAAACATTTTCGGCTTTTAGCCTCAATGTTATCATGAAAAGTTTCCAATTAATTAATGTTAAGTTAGAAATTATAGTTTAATATATGTAAACAAAGATAAAGCTATAATTAATGATAAATGTAAAGGGTAGTTACCTCCGGGGTTGCTAAGTCTTACTCGTTGTCCTTGGTCATAAACCTTGGTATGTTGTGAGTTCATGATTGTAACGCCTGCGTCCCTGAACTTTTAGCTATTGTTAATTTTAGTCCCTAAACTATGTGATTCTTGATACTTTGAATCTTTATGCTATGATGCTTGATTCTTAATACTAGATTCTTGTACTTGAATCTTGACTATTGATATTTAACACTATGAAACTTGATTCTTAATACTATGAAGCTATGATTCTTGGAAGCTTGATTCTTGATTCTTGATACTTTGGTGCTTGACTCTTGAGACTCGTGAAACTTGAGACTTGGTTGAACGAGAGACTGGAGACTTGTTACTGGCGGAAACTATGATACTTGGAAACTTTTGTGTTAATAATATAATCTAGTTATGTGATGCTATTACACGATAATACCCAACGTTTAATCTAACTCGCAAGACGAAACAAAGACGGAAATGGCAAAAGGATGGGATTGACCGAATGGCAATCCGATCGGATGACCATCCGATCGGAGGGCCACTCGATCGAAGTGCCATCCGATCCACTGCCACACCGCCTTTATCTCTCTCTACTATAAATAGGACCTGTCATATCATTCTTCACTGATGTGACAGCCTCCTTCGACCAGACGCACGCTCTCCCACTTTTCTTCCATTTCTCGGTGATTTCGGTACGTTTTACACTTGATTCTTGTACATCTTTGATCTATACACTATCCTCTACATGATTCTTCTTTAAAATTTCACTTTTCACCGTGGAATCTCTAAGATCTGAGCTCTTGAGGATGATGTCATCATGCCGGCTGTACAAACGGTTGTGTGATGTCATTCCAGTCGAGATCTAGCTCAGATCTAAGGAATTTCAAGTGTTTTTATAACAAATCTTCACTAAATCTAAGCTTTTTACTCAATTTCATGTTATCTTCAAACTATCCTTAAACTTCTACTTTAAACGGTGGAATCCGGACACAAACGGACTGTAGACTTGATGATTAGTCTGGAGTCGGCTTGGAAATGGATTGTTGCCGGAGAAGATGACCGGTGTACGGATTCCAACATGAACACCGTCAAGAACAGACACCTGATCGGACGGGGTGGTTCCCATCTGATCAGAACGGCTGAACAATGATGTGTTTACCGTTGTCTCAATACGTACCAAGCCGTCACCGTTAAACTAGAAACATAGAAACTTTGCAAGGTTTGTGAAACGAGACAAGGACCTCTCAATCGAATGGCACTCCGATCGGACTGCCGTCTGATCGAACGGCCATCCGATCGAGGTGGCATGTGTCTTTCAAACTTTCTATGCTTAAACTATTTTCAATCTGAAACTTTGAACTTTGAAATTTGCACACGAAGAGTCATTCGACAGAACGGTCAACTGATCGGATGACCATCCGATCGAAAGACCTGGTTTGAACACTTGGTTAATCATTTTGAAATCTCAATACTTGGATCGAATGTCCATACGATCGAATGGCCATCCGTACGGATGACCATCCGATCGGATGGCGGTCCGTCCCAACACACATGGGTCATCCGACCGGATGGCCATCCGATCAGGTGACTGATCCGACACTTGTACTATCCCCGTTAATCTGCTCGACGCTTATCTATTTGTAATCTAATCAGGCTAAACCTAAAGAGCTCACTTTGATCCAATAACAGTTAAACTATTAAGCAATCACTGTGAGTATACTCGATCCCTTTTGTTTTAAACGTTTGGGATGCAACATGTATTCTATGAAACTTGATACTTTGAATCTAAACTCTATCCTATGTGAATGTGAAACTTGTGATTCTTGATTCTTGATTGTTTATGCTATGTGAACGTTTAATCCAGAGTGTGTAGTTCCGCCTTAACAATAGTAGCGCTATAGGAAGATGCACCTCCATGTTATTCTTGGGGGTATTGTTAGGAGGATTCTAGTTTTCCTTGAGTCTTGGGAGAACACCAAAGCATCGGGACACTTGGGCTATCACTTGGACTGCGAACACTAGCATGGCTGAAACTATTTTTATCATTTACATAACGGATACGAGTCTTTTAATCTATTATGCAATATACTCAAACTTGTATACTCGCCAGTACGTTTTCATACTGACTTATTTTAATACATGTTGCAGGCTGATAGGATGCTATGGAAGCAAGTGAAACAAGCTAGGAATGATGCTTAGAAACTCGCCTAGTTTAATCTATCAAACTTGAAATAATTTTGGTTATATGTATTGATACTATGTCATGGTTGATGTTTGATTCTAGACAATTTTATCATGAAATGGATTTAATCTATATCGAAATATCTAGTGTTATGGGATCTCATGAGCAATCTGAACGCTTAGTGCCGCGCCCCGATGTTTCCGCCATCGGTTGGGGTGTGACAGATTGGTATCAGAGCCATAACTATAGGGAATTAGTATAAGTAGGAATACTTGCCCTAGTATATAGTTCTAGGAATCTTGACTCTTATTTGTTGTTTAAGACCTATGCATTCTACTGTATCTGCTTCCTAGCAGTACGTTTCCCTGTTAAACTTACACGCCTTGCCTAAGGCTGACACAATATACACTTGATACTTTGAAAACACTGTTAATCAGTGTTTGTATTTTTCCATGAGATTTTCCCTCAAGTCAGGTGTGACATCTGAACCTTGATGAGAAATCTCCTTATGATACTCTAGTAGGTCTTACCTATTGATAAATACCGACGCTATTAGGGTACGATATTGTCAAGATATAGATGGAACTCGGACCTTGATAACTAGTCCCACTCTTTGATTTTTATGTCTCGCCAAAGTCTCGATATAACAACCCTCAAAATATTTTTCGACACCCCTAATATAATAATAGTATCCTAATATGTCCTAAAATACACCCCGTATACGAAAACCGAGCCCAAAATACATTATATAATTAAAAATAATATAAAATCAAGTTTTATGTGGCGCTCGCGGGCCGCGTAGACCATTAGGGTCTCTTACGCGGGGCGCGACAGCTCCAAGACGAGGCGACACCCGGTGCTGCCACGTGTCGTGCAGCGTGTCAAAGTTAGGGCTGAGTCGGACAAGCTAGGGCCTACCTTAGCTACCCTGGGGGGCCGCGTAGCCCCTGGCTACATCTTACGCGGGGCGCGACAAAACCAAAATCAGCTCCTATATATTTGGAGCTCGGGCCTTCCGTCGAATTCACTCACAATCTTTTCTTTCTCTCAAAATTTCACATAGCAGGCATAATTCTCGAGTATAATACCCCCTAAATAACGAAGTTCTGCTCCTTTGTAAGTATCATAACCCCGGTTATGTATTAGATATGCTGCCCGATTGATCCAGGGTTCCGTAACGGCTGTCGTGGTTCTGCCCGACGTAGTCGTTGGAATGCCGTCTCGGGGAGGGTATCACTAATATAAATATTGGGTTATTATACTAACACGTGTGCATTTGTGTAACCTATAGATAATTACCAGGAAACCCTTAAAGGAAACCTAAGACAGCAATGTGAGTAATCTCCCTTTTTTGCAAATTGTTTTACAAAACCTAATATAATTAATAATATATTAAACAGTTATTGGGTATTTGTATTCTATAATTATCGTCGGTATGTTGGGGTTTTGTATACAAAATTTGTTACTGCCTTGCAAGGAGTAACATGACCACAAGTCGGGTTGACAGTACCGTGGGTGGTAATTGAATAGATGGAAACAAATGTAATTGCGCGACCGCCCTCAATACTGTACAATGGTCTTTATTAAACTTGATTAAACTGGGATTCACTCACCAGTATTTCCCACTGACAAAATGTTTTTAAGCACGTTTCGGGTAACAAAATGTGAAAGCCAAATAGAAGCCAGTTGGACAGAACTGAAGGCTTGGAAAAGTGGCCATAAAGTTACCTAAAAATAAAGAGACGTTTTATTAAATAAAATAGGGTTTACCCCTATGAAAATGTGTGTACTTAAAACTTGGGATTATTCCCACATGTTTAATATTATGAAAGTGTGGTATTTTACTCTGATAAAATATTTTCTAACTACGGTCCTGATGTAATTTCCGCTGCCAAAATGGATAAAAACAGATACCACCAAAACTGGCTGCGGCCGCCCGTTCCCGGGATTGTTAGGGGACGGGGGTTGCGACAAAAGGTGGTATCAGAGCTAAGCCACTGATTCAGCCACAGAAGTGTTCTGCTGACACCCAAAAGTTATCTAAAGTGTTAGGAAATAAATTACGGAAATACGTGCATATTTGTATTTTATTGTTATGTGACTATTTGTTAGTTTACAGTATGAGCGACCAAGGACCATCCGATGCGTTTCGTCAGTTGTCTAGTTCGCCTAGAAGCGAAGGCACCTCTTCACAGCCTGCCCTCTCAGGGTACTCAGCTGATAATGAAGAAGGAATATTCGTGTTTAAGGCTCAGTCTGAAGAGCCATTCCCTCCTAAAAAGAGAGGATGGTTCAGTAGGGGAGCACATGAACATAGGAAACGAATGAAAAAGTTGCAACAAGAGAGAGTCATAGCAGCTGCTAAAAGAGAAACATATGCCCATGCCCAGGATATGTTAAATAGGAGTTTAGCCAATTTCCATATCCTAGCAAGCACAGCAGCCGACGCAACTGATAGCACCCCAACCACTTCCACTGTTCCCTAACCAGCCAATGGAAATAGAAAACAACCCAAAAAATCAAGTCGAAATGCATGATTTTAACCCAGAGGAGTTACCTAGGGTACCAGCACCCAATCCCTTAGACCCAGATTTTGACCCGTGGTGGGATGATAATAGGGACTATGTGCAGCTTTACCCAATCCCAGAAGACATGCCCATGCCGAATCTAGGAGCTTACCCAGGTTTGGACCCTCTAGATCCCTACTACGATAGTGATCAATACATTAGGGAAATTTTAGAGAATCCTTACTCGTACCAGGAACCCATGCCCCAGATTCCAAACCCAGTCCCAGCACCTGCACCCCCAATGAGTGCAGAAAATGTGCAAGAGCTCCGAACTTTCAGAGAAGAGATTTCAGATAGTAGTGAGAGAATGAGGCAGGTCGGAGAGCGACTCGTCTGGAAGTACGACGAGCGCAATATGGATTTCTGGATGAATCCATATCCGTGAAAGTGATAGTGGAAGTAGTAGTAATAATAATAATATATAATATGCGTGTATGTTTGAAAAAAAAAATCATAGTTATGGATGCCTACTAGTAGTGTAATCTTTATTTCAGTCGTATTGTAATTTTTAATTTCAGTACTGGTTTGTATTAGATGCATATTATATATAAGAAAAGAGTAAGTCGCAATGCTCGACGTTTTTGATCAACATGCGTGCTGTGTGATAGGTTGTATTAAATATTATCTTGTGATATTAATACGTGGTAAATATTTAAAATTCAGATGGACAACGAAGTGAACCAGGAAAACCAGAATGATAATAACCAGAACGACAATAACCCGAATAATGAGAATCCGAACCACAATAACAATGGAAACCAAGTGGATAACAGTGCTATCCAACACATAGTAGCACAAGGGATAATAGATGCAATGCCATTTATTATTCAAACTGTTAGGGAAGCGGATAATAAAAGTAAACATAGCAGTAAGCGAACAACTGATATGGAACACAGCGTAAACAATGGACCCATACTTCAAGCGCCTATTCCCAAAAGAAGAAGGACCATGCCTTATGGTTGTTCTTATAAGGAATTATGGTCCTGCAAACCAATAGAATTCTCAGGCAATGAAGGACCCATTACAACTCTACGTTGGATAGAAAAGACTGAGGCAGTCTTAAAAATAAGCAAATGTGCGGAAGAGGATAAGATAATGTTTGCCTCCAATCTGTTTAAGAATTCAGCCTTAGAGTGGTGGAACACTATCCTCCAGTCTAGAGGAAGTGATAGAGTTTACAATATGGAATGAGAGGAATTTAAGAATATGGTAGAAAGGAAATTATGCCCTCCCAATGAAAAAGAACAGATAGCAAATAAGTTCCTAAACCTTAGGATGACTGGAGTGGATAGTAAGGGGTACACTACGTTATTCTTTGAATATGCTAGAATAGTGCCAACCCTTGCATCACCTGAACCAGTATTGATCTCTCGTTACATATGGGGATTAATCGGGGAAATTAGGCATGTAGTCAAGGCAGCTAGACCTCAAACCATAGAAGAAGCTGTAGAACTAGCAAACACATTGACAGGTGAATTAGTGCGTACACGAGAAGAAGACTAGAGAAGGAACCTAGCTCAGAGACTTACTCAAGAATTTCGTTATGGAAATTCCAACCGTAGGAATGTAGGTTCTACCTCTGCACCCTACTGCAAGGCTTGCAAGAAAAAACATCCTGGAAAATGCTCCACTTACTGCAATTTCTGCAAGATACCAGGACACAAGGAAGAAGATTGCAGGAGAAAACCAAACCATGGAATGTGCTTCAACTGCAGGGAAAAAGGTCACATCAAGCCGAACTGTTTGAAACTAGCTCCAGCCATGGGCAATAAGACTACCAAAAATGCTAGAGTGTTTATTCTGACGGCAGATGAAGCCAAGATGATTCCGGACGTGATAGCCGGTACGTTTTTAGTTAATGATGTTTTTGCTAAAGTATTATTTGACTCTGGTGCTAACCAAAGTTTTATTAATACTTCATTTTGCAAACTTGTCAATCAACCATTAATTAAACTCTCACAAGAATGTCTAGTAGAGACAGCAAATGGAGAAACCATTAAGATTTCTGAAATCATGCAGAGAGCAAAAAATAGAATTTTTAAACCAAAAGTTTATTGCAAACCTTTACCCAATGAATCTGGCAAGATTTGATGTTGTATTAGGAATGGATTGGTTAATAGCCAATAAAGCCAGTATTTTATGTGATCAAAAGTCAATTCAGGTAAATTCACCAAAGGGTGAAAAGATCACAATTAAAGGAGAAAAGCCATCTGGATCCACGAAATTCATCTTTATGATAAAAATAGCTAGTTGTATAAGAAAAGGATCTATAGTGTATTTGATTTCCATAATCACTAACACTAAAGGAAAAGAATTAAAAGATATTCCAGTAGTATCTCAGTTTTCAGACGTATTCCGAGAAGAATTACAAGGACTACCGCCGGATAGGGAAGTCAAATTCAGAATCCATCTGTTACCAGGGACAACACCAATTGCCAAAGCACCTTACCGATTGGCACCCATAGAGATTCAGGAACTAAAGAAACAACTAGACGAATTGTTGAAGAAAGGATTCATACAGCCAAGTTCATCACCGTGGGGAGCACCGAACTTATTCGTTAAAAAGAAAGACAGATCGATGCGTATGTGCATTGACTACCGCGAATTGAACAAGGTCACGATTAAGAATCGGTACCCATTACCAAGAATTGATGATCTGTTTGTTCAATTGCAAGGAGCTCGATTTTTCTCTAAAATCGATTTAAGGTCAGGATATCATCAATTAAAGGTACAGGAAGAGGACATTCCTAAGACTGCTTTTAGAACAAGGTACGGCCATTATGAATTTACTATCATGCCATTTGGTTTAACCAATGCCCCAGCTGCATTTATGGACATGATGAACCGAATATGTATGCCATATTCAGATAAATTCATAATTGTCTTTATAGATGATATTCTTATTTACTCTAGGAGTAAAGAGGAACATTCAGAGCATTTGCACGCACTTCTAAGTTTATTAAGGAAAGAAAAGCTTTATGCCAAGTTTTCAAAGTGCGAGTTTTGGTTAGAACAAGTACAGTTTCTTGGACATTTAGTCAATCATGAAGGAATTCATATAGATCCCACCAAGATCGAGGCTATTACCAAATGGAAAACCCCTGAGTCACCAACCGAGGTTAGAAGTTTCTTAGGACTGGCTGGCTATTATAGAAGATTTATTCGAGATTTTCTAGAATAGCCATTCCCTTAACTAAGTTAACTTGTAAATCTGTTAAGTTTGAATGGGGACCAAAACAGGAAGAAGCCCTTAGAATTCTTAAGCAAAGATTAACCCATGCACCCATTCTAGCGTTACCAGAAGGAACTGAAGACTTTGTAGTCTATTGTGACGCTTCTAAATTAGGTTATGGATGTGTGTTGATGCAACGTCAAAAGGTTATAGCTTATGCATCTAGACAACTTAAGAATCATGAAGAATACTATTCAACCCATGATTTGGAATTTGGAGCCATAAGTTTTGCCCTTAAGATTTGGAGACATTACCTTTATGGTAGTAAGTTTACCGTTTTTACCGATCATAAAAGTTTAAGGTATGTCTTTGGGCAAAAGGAATTGAATATGAGGAAAAGACGTTGGATGGAGATTCTTAGTGATTACGATTGCAATATCCAGTATCATGCTGGAAAAAACCAACGTAGTGGCTGACGCTTTAAGTCGGAAATATCATGAAAAACCAAAAAGGGTACGTTCTCTTAAATTAAATCTACAAGTAGATTTAAATGATCAAATTAGAGAAGCACAACAATCAGTAATCAAGGATGATACTGAAAAATTAAAAGGAATGATCAAGGAATTAGAACAAGGAACAGATGGAATTTAGAGATTCCATAAGAAAAGAACGTGGATACCTAAATTAGGAAACCTAC
Organism: Helianthus tuberosus; assembly: GCA_030545235.1. Taxonomy (NCBI): domain Eukaryota; kingdom Viridiplantae; phylum Streptophyta; class Magnoliopsida; order Asterales; family Asteraceae; genus Helianthus; species Helianthus tuberosus. Next base: position 186,716,880 of record CM060351.1, on the reverse strand, counting down.
GTCATCGTATATTAGAAGAAGCCCGTAAATCTAAGTATACGATGCATCCTGGAAGTGATAAGATGTATCAGGATTTAAGAAAGAATTTTTGGTGGATAGGAATGAAAAAGAATATAGCAGCTTATGTTTCTAAATGTTTAACCTGTTCACAAGTTAAAGCTGAACACCAAAAACCCTCAGGTTTGTTGCAGCAGTTAGAAATGCCAGTTTGGAAATAGGAATTAATAACAATGGATTTTGTTACCAAATTACCCAAAACAAGGAAAGGTAATGATACAATCTGGGTGATTGTAGACATGCTAACTAAGTCAGCTCATTTCTTACCAATGAAAGAAACTTTCAGTATGGAACAATTAGCTAAGTTGTATGTAAATGAAATAGTTTCATTCATGGAATTCCTTTATCAATTGTTTCTGATAGGGATAGCCGTTTGACCTCTCATTTTTGGGCAAGTTTCCAAAAAGCAATGGGAACCAAGTTGAATCTAAGCACCGCTTATCATCCTCAAACAGATGGACAAAGCGAAAGGACAATTCAGACAATGGAGGACATGCTTAAAGCTTGTGTAATTGATTTCGGAGGTAATTGGGACGATCATTTACCATTAATAGAATTTTCTTATAATAACAGTTATCACACCAGTATCAATGCTGCACCATTCGAAGCACTTTGTGGACGAAAGTGTCGAACCCCAGTCTGTTGGGCAGAAATTGGGGAAAAAACTATCTGGACCTGAAATTGTGCAAGAAACAACCGACAAAATCATTCGAGTCAGGGAACGACTGAAAACAGCACGTGATCGACAAAAGAGCTATGCTGATAACAGGCGAAAACCATTGGAATTTCAAGTAGGAGATAAAGTGTTATTAAAAGTTTCTCCTTGGAAAAGAGTGGTACGATTCATCAAAAGGGGAAAGTTAAGCCCCAGGTATGTTGGACCTTTTGAGATTATTAGAAGAATAGGACCTGTAGCCTATCAGCTACAACTGCCAGAGGAAATGACAGGAATACATGATGTATTTCATGTATCTAATCTCAAGAAATGCTTAGCCGATGAATCACTGGTAGTACCTCTTAAGGATATAGAGGTAAATGAGCAGTTAAAATTTGTAGAAAGACCCCTACAAATTGAAGACAGGAAAGTTAAGAACCTCAAGCACAAGAGATTAGTTCTGGTCAAAGTGAAATGGGACTCCAAAAGAGGACCAGAGTATACATGGGATCTTGAATCAGAAATGCAAAGGAAATATCCACACCTGTTCCAGTAGATCTCGAGGACGAGCTCTAAAATAAGGTGGGAAGGATATAACAACCCTCAAAATATTTTTCGACACCCCTAATATAATAATAGTATCCTAATATGTCCTAAAATACACCCCGTATGCGAAAACCGAGCCCAAAATACATTATATAACTAAAAATAAAATAAAATCAAGTTTTATGTGGCGCTCGCGGGCCGCGTAGACCATTAGGGTCTCTTACGCGGGGCGCGACAGCTCCAAGACGAGGCGACACCCGGTGCTGCCACGTGTCGTGCAGCGTGTCGAAGCTAGGGCTGAGTCGGACAAGCTAGGGCCTACCTTAGCTGCCCTCGCGGGCCACGTAGCCTTGGCTACATCTTACGCGGGGCGCGACAAAACCAAAATCAGCTCCTATAAATTTGGAGCTCGGAACTTCAGTTGAATTCGCTCACATTCTTTTCTTTCTCTCAAAATTTCACATAGTAGGCATAATTCTCGGGTTTAATACCCCCTAAATAACGAATTTCTGCTCCGTTGTAAGTATCATAACCCCGGTTACGTATTAGATACGCTGTCCGATTGATCCAGGGTTCCGTAACGGCTGTCGTGGTTCTGCCCGACGTAGTCGTTGGAATGTCGTCTCGGGGAGGGTATCATTAATATAAATATTGGGTTATTATACTAACACGTGTGCATTTGTGTAACTTATAGATAATTACCAGAAAACCCTTAAAGGAAACCTAAGACATCAATGTGAGTAATCTCCTTTTTTTGCAAATTGTTTTACAAAACCTCACGTAATTAATAATATATTAAACAGTTATTGAGTATTTGTATTCTACAATTATCGTCGGTATGTTGGGGTTTTGTATACAAAATTTGTTACTGCCTTGCGAGGAGTAACATGACCACAAGTCGGGTTGACAGTACCGTAGGTGGTAATTGAATAGATGGAAACAAATGTAATTGCGCGACCGCCCTCAATACTGTACAATGGTCTTTATTAAACTTTATTAAACTGGGATTCACTCACCAATATTTCCCACTGACAAAATGTTTTTAAACACGTTTCAGGTAACAAAATGTGAAAGCCAAATATAAGCCAGCTGGACAGCACTGAAGGCTTGGAAAAGTGGCTATAAAGTTACCTAAAAATAAAGAGACGTTTTATTAAATAAAATAGGGTTTACCCCTATGAAAATGTGTGTACTTAAAACTTGGGATTATTCCCACATGTTTAATATTATGAAAGTGTGGTATTTTACTCTGATAAAATATTTCCTAACTACGGTCCTGATGTAATTTTCACTGCCAAAATGGATAAAAACAGATACCACCAAAACTGGTCGCGGCCGCCCGTTCCCTGGATTGTTAGGGGACGGGGGTTGCGACACTCGAAATTCCCAATCAATTAGGAACGTGAAATGACCAAAAGGACGAATATCGTTGGCCTAACATCGATGACGTATTTGTCTAAGTAAGTCAAGACGCGTTGCCTCAATTCGAAAGGGGTTTGAATCACTTTGGTTAGACACCGATCCTCTACCCGGAACAATCCTATGTTTTATGAGCCTATCTTTTGTGTTATCTCGATTTTTATGAATGGTTTTAAGCTTGATTCTTCGTTTATTTGGAGGCTTTTTGCACAATTCGCACGTATGTCCGCAATCTAAAACGATAAATCTAATCTCTCAGATCAAACTAAATTTACAAAGCTTTATTCATGATGTTAATCTATGTGGGAATCTTGATCGACTATGATACTATGTGAATCTATCAGCTAAATCTGTGTGTTGTCGTGGTTGAGAAACACTAAGCGTTAGGGCTGACAATTTTACACGAATACACGACACGAACCTACACGACCTTAACAGGTATCGTGTATGACCTTAACAGGTATCGTGTACTAAACAGGTAGACACGAAACAACCTGTTAATTTTCGTGTCTAAACAGGTCAGATACCTGTTTACCTGTTATGTACATGTTAAGACATGATAAGGTTTTAATTTTAATTAAATAAAAATATATGATGTACAAGGTATATGGATGGATGGAACGTGATTCACTGATTCCTTATTTCCTTCTTTAGTTCAAAAAAAGAAAACCCTAAGACCTAATATCTCTCAACTCTCTCAACTACTGCAAGCCGACATCATCAAGATCCACCGCGCTCCACGGCAATCCGGCATCCACCGCTCCACCACACCGGCATCAAGATTCTCCCCTGTCCGCCTGCATCCACCGCCGGCCATCCACCACGCACAGCACTCCGGCAGTTCAAAGTAAGCATAAGTACTTTCAGTTTAAAACTAGTTAGATTCGCACATTGTTTAGTTAGATCCGCACATTGTTTAGTTAGATCCGCACATTGTTCAGTTAGATTCAGACATTGTTCAGTTTAGATTCGCACATTGTTTTGTGTTTCGAGTTGAGTGTTCATCGCTAGCTTAGTAGCTAGTGTGTGGACGGTGCGTTTGGAGGAGAATCACGGGTTTTGTGAAGGAACCCTCCAAAAGCACATGACTCCGTTGATTTTTTTTTCTAAAAACAGGACTTTAAGTTTTTAAGGTTCCTATAATAGCATAAACTATGAGTCAAATCTTGACATTTTAAGGTTCCTCCAAAAGCACATGACTCCGTTGATTTATGAATTAAGAAAAAATGTAGGGAGTCCATGTTTTTGGTCACTAATCAGATCAAATGATTAATGATTTATGAATTAAGAAAAAATGAAATTATAAAAAGAAATACTTCACAATATGTAATATGTATTATCTTGCTCTTGTATCACAGTTTGATTTTTTTAAAGAAAAAATGAAATTATAAAAAGAAATACTTCAGAAAAAGATTCATATAAACTATATGAACTGAACAATGTGTGAATCACAATTTGATTTTTTAAAATCACATTTTGATTTTTTTTTTTTTTGAATCACAGTTTGATTTTTTTTCTTTTTGTAGAATCACAGGTTATCATCAATATGAGTGAATCTCAAAAGAAGTTGGGAAAGAAGAAGGATAAGAAGTCCTGTGTATGTTTATCTAACTTTTATGGCTTTTGGTTCAAGTTTGGTATTATTTTTTGTGTAACATTATTTCTTTTCTCTATTGTAGCCGGAGTCAGATTCTATCAAAGTTGATCTAGAAAATGATAGCTCAATGAATATCGATGTGGAAGATGATGAAGTTCACTCTGTGGAGGTAGATGATACAAACGATAGTGATGAGTTTCAAAGTAAAGATTTTCTAGCTAACAAAATATATATTTTTTTTAAATTGTTGTCTTTTAATCTTTTATGTATTCATTTACTAATTATTTATAATTCTTTTTTAGGATTTTGATCAGTTTCAAAGTAAAGATTTTCTAGCTAACAAAAAAACAGAATTGCAATTGTATTTGGATGAGTCAAGAGTTGATAGGAACTCGAACTTAGATGTTTTGACTTTTTGGAAAGCCAATGAGTTTAGATATCCCACACTTGCAAGGATGGCAAGAGATTTTTTGACAATTCCGGTTTCTACCGTCGCATTGGAGTCCACATTTAGTGCAAGTGGAAGAGTTCTTAATGAACATCGAAGCTCACTTGGTAAAGATACCGTTGAGGCTCTAATATGCACAAAGGATTGGTTATATGGAGATTATTGTAATGTCCCTTTTTCCTTGAGTTTTGTAAGGTTTTTATAACATAATATCACACTAATAGTATATGTTTGTATTTGTAGGTTCTAACGAAGTTAATTTGGATGAGCTCACTGAAGATATAATGTCACTTGATATTAGTGTAGAATCAAATGCTTCAAACTCAATGAACAATTCTAAGGTAACCACTCCAAATGCTTCGAGTAGTGTTGCTAAAAAACAATGAACAATCAAAGGTACTTACTCCAAATGTTTCAAGTAATGTTTGATAAATTAAAATTACTCAATTTATGTCCAATTGTCAATGCTAAATATGAGTACAATTATGTGCAGGTTTGAATTGTTGGAATTAAAGATCTGAGAAGAGAACCATGGGAACTTGGAAACTTTGAATTATTTAAGTCTTTTGTGATTTGCCGTTTATGGATTTTTGTTTTAAACTTGTTAAGTATTCGGTATTTATGGATTATTTAAGCTGTTTGTGAACTTTTGGCGAGTGTTGTTTCACTAAACAGGTTCTAAATATGTGATTATTTTAGTGTTCGTTAACAGGTATTAACAGGTAATTTTCGTGTATATCGTGTCGTGTTAGTGTTTGAAAAAAAGGACACGAAATCTTATCGTGTCGTGTTCGTGTATGGCCTTTCATGTATCGTGTCTTATCGTGTCGTGTCTTATCGGATACGGGTATACACGATATGCCAGCCCTACTAAGCGTAACATGGCATAGAAATAAGAGACAGAAGTGACGTGTCTGAAACATGGTGGATACGCCGCTGGTACTTCCTATATATAAGTGTTTCCGACATGTTACCAACTTTCGTACCACGTGCCATGCGAAACTTAGTGTTTTGCAGACCGGTGGTGAGAATGTTGAACTCTAAACTATGGGAAACTACTTGTGTAATCTATGTGCAATCTATGTGTACTCTAGCGTAATCTATGTGTAATCTATATATGTGTTGTTTTGAGAAACAAAATACGAAACGTAGCCTAGAGCCGAAGGCGAGGCGGACGTGGCATGTCTGAAACAAGGTGCATACGCCGCTGGTACTTCCTATATATAAGTGTTTCTGGCATGTTACCAAACCTTCGTACCACGCGCTAAGTGAAGTTCGTAGTTTTGTAGGCTCGGGCTAAGGTTGTTGGAATCTACTTGGTTAATCGATGGGAAGATTTTGTGATGGTGACGAAATCTAATGGTATGGTTAACGAAGCATGACACCGATGACGAGACGGACGTGGCATGATTGAAGCATGGTGGATACGCCGCTCGTACTTCCTATATATAAGTGCTTCCGTCATGTTGCCGAACTTTCGTAGCACGTGCCATGTGGGATTCGTTGTTTGTGGACTGTGGTGAGATTGTTAACACTAATCTATGTGAAACTATTGGGTTAATCTATGTGAATCTATCGGGTTAATCTACGTGTGTATGATGACGATGATGATGATGAGTGTGATACTACGTTAGGCAATTGCGACACGTAACATGACACCGAGTACGAGGTGGAAGCAATGTGCCCGAAGCGTGGTGGATACGCCACTGGTACTTCCTATATATAAGCGTTTCTGACATGTCGCCAAACTTCGTACAACGTGCCATGCGAAGGTCGTGGGTTTGCGGTGTGAATCTATTGGAATCTATGAATCTTGTTGGAAACTTGAATCTTTAATTTTGAGTCTTTAATCTATCATATGTGAATCTATACTGTGAGAGTTTGAGATCTAGACTTATACGATCATCTTGTTGGATCTTTAGATGTCTTCTCGTAAGCTATCCGACACTCTCAAGAGATCCAGGGAAAAGTCTCAGAAGAAGATGATGTCCTTCATGGCCGACCAGATCGCTCGAGTCGTGCCAAAGATCGTCTCAGAGATCCAAGGATCAAACACTCCTCCATCCTCTGTGGAATCGAAAGGCGAGAAGCTAAAGCCTACTAAGTTCAGCTACAAACATTTCATCTCTTGCAACCCTAAGCCTTTCACCGGCAGTGATGGGGTGACCGCTGTACTCGAATAGTATGACAGCATCGAGGTTACCTTCATTAACAACAAGTGCCCAGAGCATCTAAAGACTAGGAGCGCAACGGGAATGTTTCAAGGCAGAGCGTTGGAGTGGTGGTCAAATGAGAGAAACATCCGTTCTAATGATGAAGCCTATGCTCTTCCATGGGCTGAGGCGCGTGAACTAATGATGCTTGTGTTGGATCTGAGTTTGGTTTTGATTGTATTTTACGTTTGAAATTAAGATGAAATGGATGAGTTGTGCAGTGGAATTAAGATGGAAACAAACTTTGCATACAATCAAACGAGAGTATTGCTTTGATCAAACATTTTTCACAATGAACCAAAATATTGAATTTATTTCAATTACAATTGCAATGATTGAATACAAACTCCCCCTCAGCCAGAGCTCAGTGTTTGTTCGTGCAGAGAAGACGGTATTGCAAAGAGCTAACAGAACAGTACAAAGCACTGTTCTATTTATAGGCACTAGCAAACCACTGAGCATCTTAAGCTGACGTCACCATGAAAGTGACATCTAACCTCCTAACAAACTCTAACCACTGATCAATACAAACACTCCTATGCTAACTACTGCTATTACATTACATTACATAAAGACAGAATAAACAACTGCTGCATCCCTCCACTGCTGTGAACCCAGCAGTACTTGTCTGGATCAGCAGTGCTTGACTCAAGGCAGTAGAATGAACAGCAGAGCTTTAGTCTTTCATCAGGCCTTTATTAGATCAGCAGTTGTAGGTCAGCAGTTTGCACGATCAGTAGATAGGAGGTCAGCAGATGTTGAAACCACTTTCAAGGGGAGAGACTTGTATGTAACATCTGCTTATTCTGGATCCACTGCTCTGACCCAGTTTTGGCTTTAATTATCTGTTCCTCTGATAGGGTTCAATCCCAACAATCTCCCCCTGGAACAGATAATGCCAAAACCCTTCATTATTGTGGAACTTTATTGCCTCATCAACAGTTCCCTTATCTGACCTTTAAGTTGCAATTCAAAGTCTAGGGCATCTGTATCATCATCATCCCTGCCAAGTGGAAGATCAAGGAGATCCTGCATATCTTCAAGACTTAGGCCAAGTGCTTGTTCCCTTGTTATTTTCTTCACTTCTCCACCAGACCTGAACAGCGTCAATACATGGGTCTGTTTGTCAGTTACCCACTTTAATATTTTTGAGCCTGGTGGGTTTCTTGGGAGATTTTTATTTGAAGAGGAGTTTGGAGATGCTGGCCTATTGAACACTGTCTGAGCAGTGCTTGCAGGTTGATACAGGTCAAGAGATTCAGCTAACATGACTTTAATACCTTCCTTTACAAACTCATCTCCTGCCATTAAGTCACCCACTGATTCAGTAACCAACGGTTTTTGATGCTTTCTTTTGTAGATAGCAGCACCAGTTGGAGCAGTGGCTCTCCTGATTTACAGCTTTGTTGGTCTTTTTGAAACCTCTGCTTCAGGATAGTCAGGCTTTTGAGGAACTTTGGGATCTTTCTTCCTCAATTCTTCCAACCTTTTGTAGGTGGCCCTGACTACATCTTCTTTCCATCTTGCTATTTTTCGTTTAGACCCATAATCAGCAGCAACCAATTCCTCTTTCATTCTCTTCAACACAAGTGATTTATCAGGCACATTCTTTTTGAATTTTGACCATTCTGGAGGAGTGTGTTCGACCTCATTCTTTATCATTTCTTGAATCTTGGTTGCTTCCTGTTCAAGCTCAGGTATGGTCCACTCCTTGTACATGTGCCTTTCTCCCTTGTATTTCTTTGTTGCCATAATGCTTTCAATGTAGTCTTTTCTCAGAGTTTCATCTGCTCTTTCTGAGATTTGCTGACATACATTTTTTTGCAAATTCTTCCAGGGATCTGACTTGTGTGAGCAAGTATTGATAGTCCTGCTATATTTCCCTATCAGATTTCCCTATTGTGTTTCTTTTTAAGATATCCTCTGCTTGCTTAGCCTTGAGTTTCAAATATTCTTCAATATTGTTAGGCCTGGGATATCCTTTTACTGATGGCAGCTTCCTTTTAGCAGGGTCATCCTCATAGTAGAAAGATTTGATTTCTTCTCTGACTGCTATGAGTTCAAGAGGAAATTGAACACCTGCAGGAGCTAAGGGCTATTGAACTTGAGCTGATGAGAGAGGAATAGGCTTGGGTATTGTAGCAAGTGACAAGGATTTTGAAGATGTTGGTGGTGGTGAATAGTCATCATCTTTAAGGATTAGCCTTCTCCTTTTTGTTTGAGGAGGGACTGATGATGTTTTGGGTGGAATAGTGGTGGTAGATTGGGTGGCAGTGGTTTGTGATTGACTAACAGCAGTTGAAACAACTGGTGCTTCAACCACTGTTGTCATTACAGCAGATGTTGTAACATCTGTTGTCTTCTGCTTTTTGGCAGTTGGTGAAGTTGTTTTTGGTGGTGATGATGGTAAAGCAGTGGATGTGGTGTGTGTTGAAGTGGTGTGTGTTGAAGTGAGAACAGATGTTGAAACCACTGAAGTACCAGCAGTAGTTGATACAACAGGAGTTACAACAGCTGTTTTGGATGGCGGTTTTGGAGCCGACTTTGAACGTCTGGTTGGGATGGATTTGGGTTGCCTTACTTTTCTAGTAGGCTTCTTCTTTTCATCAATAGGATTTTCATCATCCTTTGACCCAGAAGTACCCTGATCTGGATAATCCACCCTAGCTTTCTTCTTGGCCTCTCTATCATTTTTGACACTTGCAACTGCTTCCGCCAGTGCATTTGTGGTCTCATCAATTTTCTTGCTACCATCTGGCAAAGGGATATTTTTGGTCATGTTTTCTCTTTCTGGTTCAAGGTAAAGACCATCATCTATTCCCTTCTTCTTCCACTCCTGAATTTTCTCCCCCTTTTTGGCATTATCTGGAGGGAGTTGATCAATAAAGAGGACAGTTGGAGGAGCAGTGCCAGTGGTATGCAGAATTTGGGCTTTTAGAGCTTTGAGATCAGCCTGGGTGTTCTTGAACCTAGACTCCATTGTATTTCTCAGCTTTAGTACATGTTTTTCATGTTGCTGATCTGCCATTTGTGCTTGTTGATGGAGAAGAGGTTGAAATAGATTCCAGAGCTCATTTGTAGCAGGTTCTTGTGGTGGAGCAGGTGCTTGAGGTGGAACAGCAGTGGATTGCACCTTTTGTACTTGTAACAACTGTTGCAGCATATCTTTGAGTTCTGCAACAGAGTTATCAAGTTTTTCAACACGATCCGTCAATTTCTGGTACTATAAACCATCACCCAATTTAATAGGATCATCTGATTTCCCACGAGCAGTGGTTTTATCAGTGGTTGAGGTAGGGAGTTTACTCCAAACATTAACCACTGATGCCCCTTTTTCTTGGTACTGGGGTCTTCTCCCTTCAACACTTGACAGTCTTTTGATGTTGCCAGAGGTCAAGAAAAGTCCACTGGTAGATGTCAGAGGTGCTATGGAAGGAATTGCCTCCAAGGAAGTCTTATTAATGTAACCACTGTCCAACTGCAAACCAATGGGTTCAACAGTTGTAGTGGCTGCTTCACTTGGATTACCACCAAGAGTTACTTGTAACTCAAGGGGTGTAACCTCCTCAGGTTGTGTTGGTGGGTTAGCAAAGATTGATACAACAGACCCAGTCATTTGTTGAGGTATGTTCTCATTAATAGGTGATTGAGAAGGACTGGTTTGTGTCTGGTTCAAATCAATTGCATCCAACAAAAAATTTGTTTGTGGGGGAATTGTGGATGTGAGTTTGGGTGTAGAAAGAGAATTTGCCTCGGGCATTGGGCTGTGGATGATGGAAACAAGTGATTCCAGAGCATCATATTGTGGAGTCCCTATGAGTACAACCTGTTCTTTTTTAGAAGAAGCAGAAGGAGTTTCGGTTATGGTTTGAGATATTTTGACCAACTGCTGTGAGGAAGTAGCAGTAGTGGTTTCTTGTGACTTTTGTTTTGTCACTGGCAGTTGCTCTGGTATCTCATCCTCCAGAGTTGCCTTTTTGATGGGTTTGGGGGGTTTTGACTTGTCTTTTTGTGTGGCTTTTTGTGGATTGTAGGTGTGGGTTTCATAATAGTTGTCTGCTGCTTTGATCACCTTGAGCAGTGGGCTCAGCAGCAGATATCTGAGGAGCAGTGGTAGCTGCTAAATTCTGCTCAGGCACCTCTGCTTGTGTTTTGCAAGGTGTTAACATTCTTGTAAAAGTTTCAGCAGTTAAGCTGTGCATTTGAAAATATTCACCTTGGTTTATTGCAGCAATATCATCCTTACTGAATTTCTTTTCAAAATAATAACTTAAAAACCTTGGAAACAGTAAGAATGATTTTGTTTCAACATTTTTAACCAAATCATTAAAGATTTCCCGAGAATAATTAAAATTTTCTTCTTGAAGAATAGCATATCCCAGATTTTGAATCTTTAAGGGTATTTCATTAAAAAAAGTGGTTTTGTTTGAAACACACATTAGGAGAGTATGGAATAAAAACCTTGTTGCAAAAGGAAAGAAACCTTTTTGTAAGGTAGCTTTCTTCATCATTGTGTCTGCATACCCTCTCTCAATGAAGTCAATTTTAACTCGTTTTTAGGGAAAGAAGTTTTACCTTGCTGATCCTCGAGTTTAAAGACTTCTGATATAGATTGTGGCGTGATTTGGACAGCTTTACCCTTTAGAGAAGATTTTATGGTAGTTACAGTGTCTCCTTGTTTTTCAAGGGTTGCATTCTTCCAGAACTCTCTTTGGGTTGCCAAATAAATTGGTGCTTCGGCTGTTAACAAAGTTTTGTACTTTGATTTAGCCATTGTGTCGATGATGGAGTCGAAAGCATCTGTGGTGCCGGGTTTTGTGAGAAGACCCAGAAGATTGTGAGATGATTTGTGTGGAATTTCAGTGGGATTGGCCTTTTGAGAGGCCGCTTTCGACGATGATTTGGCGGTGGGTTTTGCAGATGGCTTCGATTTTGTCATTTTGAGGATGATGATCGAAGAAATTTGTGAAGAAATGAGATGGAAAAACTGCTTTGAGAAGAGAATTTTTGAGAATTCAATTCGACAGTAAAACCCTGTTTTGATGGTGAGTGGGGGTTTTATGGAGGAAAAAGTGAATGCTGACGTGGCAGCGGTTACAAAAGGTCTGACCATAATGTACTGCCCACGTGACAACCCCTGATGAAACGAAGGACAATACTTTTATGAAAGTTACTGGTGAAGGCAGTGGTTAGGAAAGCAGTGGATGATTTTCACTATCAGTGGATAGCATATTAGTGGATAAGATACTGCTTTTGAACAACAGTGTTTATCAAAGAAAGGAGGGAACAGGGGTTGACTTTCAGCAGTGGACAGACTTTGAAGCAGAGCAGACTTTTGAACAAGCAGTGGTTATCGCAGACTTTTAAGGATTTTAATGAAAATTTCATTTTTAGCTATTTTTAAGGATGGATTTTTGATTTTCTGAAAACATTTTAATGGTTTTATTCATAGAAAAACAAGATGTTGCTTGTTATTCCATGTTTAGCATCCCAATTCTAGAGACCAAGCTTTCAAAGGTGGCTGTATCAAGTGCTTTTGTGAGCACATCTGCCAACTGGCCTTTAGTTGGGACATGATGCAGAGAAATCAAACCTTTTTCATAGCAATCCCTCACAAAGTGATGTCTGATGTCGATGTGTTTGGTGGTTGAATGGGAAACTGGATTTTTGATGATATTTTCTGCTGCCTGGCTATTCATGAGTGGTGTCTTTAAGGCAATGATACCAAAATCCGGCAACTGGTTTTGAAGCCACAGGAGTTGGGCTGTACAGCTTGCAGCAGCAATGTATTCAGCTTCAGCAGTGGATGTTGAAACAGCTTCTTGCTTTTTGCTTTGCCAAGAAACCAAACAATCGCCTAGAAACTGGCACCCTCCTGAAGTGGACTTCCTTGTGGTGTGACATCCAGCAAAGTCACTGTCTGAAAAACCTGAAAGCTTGATATTCCCATTAGCTGGATACCAGATACCAAGTGTGGGAGCACCTTTTATGTATCTGAAGATCCTTTTTACAGCAATGAGGTTTGATTTTCAGGGAGCTGATTGACTTCTTGCACAGACACATGTTGCAAACATGATGTCTGGTCTAGATGCAGTTAGGTACAATAAGGACCCAATCATGCTTCTATAAAGTGTTTGGTCAATCAGCTCATCTTTTTCATCAGACATGACAAGCTTATTTGTTGCCATGGGTGTGCTGCATGGTTTACAATCATTCATATCAAATTTATTCAAAAGTTCTTTAGCATATTTGCTTTGATGAATGAAAGTTCCATTTTGCATTTGCTGAACTTGGAGACCAAGAAAGCTTTGCAGCTCACCCATTGCACTCATTTCAAACTCAGCTGTCATGAGTTCCCTAAACTCTTCACACATTTTGTTACATGTGCTTCCAAAAATAATGTCATCCACATAAATTTGGACAATCATTAAATCCTTTCCTCTCCATTTAAGAAACAGTGTTTTATCAATGGTACCTCTTTTGAAACCATTTGAGAGTAGAAAGGTGGAAAGAGTTTCATACCAGGCTCTAGGTGCTTGTTTCAGGCCATACAAGGCTTTGTTTAACCTGTAGACATGATCTGGATAAAATGGATCCTCAAAACCTGGAGGTTGACAGACATATACCTCTTCTTGAATTGTACCATAGAGGAAAGCACTTTTGATATCCATTTGAAACACCTTCATGTTGTGGTTGACAGCAAAGGCTAGGAACAGTCTTATAGCTTCCAATCTTGCTACAGGGGTGAATGTTTCATCATAATCAATCCCCTCTTCCTGTCTGTAACCTTGAACCACAAGCCTGGCTTTATTCTTGACAACAATGCCCCTTTCATCAGTTTTGTTTTTAAAGACCCACTTTGTCCCGATGGGACTGACATCTTTTGGCAGTGGTACAAGCTCCTATACTTGTTGTCTTTTGAACTGTTGGAGCTCTTCTTGCATGGCTTCTACCCAGCTATTGTCTTTCAGTGCCTCTTGGTACTTTACTGGCTGATGGAGTGATAGAAAACCAGCAAAAAGACAAATGTTTTGGGTTTGGCTTCTTGTGAGCACCCCTTCATTGATGTTGCCAATGATTTGATCAGGTGGATGAGATCTCAAGAAGATTAAATCTCCTTGGTATGGTATGATGGCATTTGTTGGTGAAGGCTGCAAATGTGTATCATCTGAGCTAACCACTGCTGGTGACTTTGATGACCTAGCAGTGGCTTCAAAAGGTGATGGAATAGGAGGCAGAGGTGTGAACACATGCTGATTTTTACCCACTATTTGTGGACTCTTATCAACAGTGCTTGATGATGTGGAAGCAATGGTTGATGAGCTACTTTGATCAACAACTGTTGATGTAGCAGTGGTTGAGCTTTGACAACTGTTTTGTACATCTGCTGCTCTTCCAATTTTGACAGACTTTTGAGGGATGATGATTTCATACCCATAGTCTGGTGTTGTATCCACTGATGGACCTGCACTGTTAGTCTTGACAGAAGTATTTTCAAAAGTGAATTTATCAAGATCAAACAGATCTGCAGGATTTACTGGGATTTTCATTGATGAAAGTTCATTGAACTTTACATTCAAGGTCTCCTCCACTGCCTTGGTCCGTGTATTAAACACTTTGTAGGCCTTGGCAGTGGTTGAGTATCCCAGATGATAACCACAATCAATTTTGGCTGCAAATTTTGAAATGGAGTCTTTTAAGTTCAAAATAAAGCAGGGGCAGCCAAATACCTTGAAGTAAGAGATCAGTGGTTTGATTTTATACAGAATTTCATAAGCAGTCTTTTTGTGCCTGGGGTTTATTAAAACTCTGTTCTGGACATAGCAAGTAGTGTTTACTGCTTCTGCCCAGAAAGTCAAAGGCAAACCTGAATCAGCAAGCATGGTTCTAGCAGCTTCAATCAGGGTCCTATTCTTTCTCTCAACTACCCCATTTTGCTCTGGTGTTCTAGGGATGTTGTACTGCCTTACAATCCCTTTCTTCACACAGAAGGCATCCAACTCCTTATTTTTAAATTCTGTGCCATTGTCACTCCTGAAGACTTTCACTGGAAGGTCAAATTGCTTTTCAACCTGTGTCACAAAGTCTTACAAAATGCCTGCAGTCTCATCTTTTGAGTGTAAAAAGAAAGTCCATGTAAACCTAGAGAAGTCATCAACAATAACCAAACAATATCTTTTCTTCTTGAGACTCATGACTTGAACTAGGCCAAACAAATCCATGTGCAGCATTTGCAAACACTGGGTTGTTTTGGACTCTTCAATGGACTTAAAGGAGCTTTTATGTTGCTTTCCTTTTAAACAGGAAACACACTGCTCAGAACATGAAAACAATTTTTGTGGTAGGCCTCTTACCAAACCATTTTTTGAAATTTCAGTGATTGTCTTAAGATTTGTGTGCCCCAGTCTTCTGTGCCACAGTTCTGCCTCTTTGTTAGAGGCAGCTGAGAACAGACAGGTATCATCTCTGGGACACTCTTTTGACATATCAACAACATAAACATTGCCACTTCTTTGAGCAACAAGTTTTGTTTGACCAGTTTTTATTATTGCTTCAATCTTTTTGACCATTTCTGGTCCAACAATCCTACAACACTCCTTTGTGAAGAATGACCCATACCCCTTGTCACTCATTTGTGAAACACTCAGGAGGTTGAATTTCAGACTGTCTATCAGATTGACATTTTCAAATTTTACATTGCCTGACTGTACTGTACCAGACCCCAGAACTTTCCCTTTACTGTTATTCCCAAAGGATATATCACCCCCTCCATGAATTTTGAAATCTTTGAGTAGGGCTTTACATCCAGTCATGTGCCTGGAGCCTCCACTATCAACATACCAAAGGCTATCTAAGCAGGCAGAAGCTCCCTGCACATGAAGTAAAAGGATTAGTTCATTAGGGTTTCCAAAGCCAATAAGGCATTGGATGGGGTCTCAACAGTGTCTGGGATGGATGCACATTGTTGGACAGTGGTTAGGTCAGGGGTTTAGATAGTTTTAGGACTGTTTCTTGCTAACCACTGTTGGGGGTCTTGACCAATCACCTGTTGATAACCAAAAGGATGCCTGTTCACTTTAGGTTTAGAGGGCCTTTTGCAGGTCTCATAAACGTGTGGAATCCTTTGGTAAGATGGTTGTGGTTGTCCCTTACCTCTTCTGAACTGGTTGGCAGGGGGTGCATCAGTAACCTGAACATCTCTTTTAACAGATGTTTGGTTCAGCTGTTTTGTGACAGCTGTTTGAACTGGCACAAACAGTGGTTGGTTTTTGGTGAATTTGACAGATGATGTTGATGGACTCAAGGATGTTTTAGCAGTGTATTCATTCTTTTTCACATCAAAGTTTTTGAGATACACACATGCTTGAGTTTTGTGGTTTGATTTACCACAGACAATGCAGCTTTTTGCAGAAACAATGACACTTGTTTTGTTCAAATCATATGCTTTTAAATGGAAACAATCTTTTGTTAGATGATTCCTTTTCTCACAAAATTCACAAAACAGGTTATTGATCTTTTCTCTCTTCTTTCTCTTTTCGGATTCCTTTGCAGCAGAGTTTTTAACCTCTGTTGGGATATCCTTGAGAGGAATGACTTTAGCTTTTGGAGCTTTAACACCATCAGTGGTTGTAAAGTCCATAGGCTTGAAATTTTAAAGAATATCACACTCGTCAGACCATGTGGGTTTAAACTGATATTTTTCAATCTCCTCAAAAGTAGAGGATCCCATTGGTCTGTCAAGTGTGATTTTGTTACCAAGTTTGTCAGTGATTTTCACTTCTTGGCCATTCTTGTTTGTGAGGATGAACTCAGTGGTTACATCAGTGGTTTGAACAGATTTTTCACAAGCAGTGTTTTCATCATCATATTTTCTATAACCAACCCCAAATTTCACATTGCTTTTAATCTGCTTTTCAAGCATAACCTCATACCCTTTGCATGATTCCACCCATTTTTCACAGGTGATCTGGGTAGACTCCAACTCCTTTTTGCAAACTTGGTATTTTTCTACCATAGTTTGGAGTTGAGTTTTGGTTATGCTCTGCTCTTCTTTCAGACTTCTGATCTCTTTCTCTTTTTCAGTCAATTTGTTTTTAAGTTCTTTTATAGACCTTTCAAATTTGACTTCATCAGTTAAGATTTTATCCCGAAGGTTTTCATTTACCTCTTTGATGTTAGCAAAAGCAATAATGCAATTGTCAGAACACAGTTTTTCAAGAACTTGAGGAGATACCTTGGCAGCAGCCATCATTGCACAATCACATTGATGATTTTCTTCATCATCAGCTCTTTCTTCTTTCTCACCTACTTTCTCATCTTTCTCTTCTTCTTTGTCCTCTTCGGACCATGGGTCTGTCATTGGTTCAATCAGGGTTCCTGAGCTTTCTCCCAGCAGTAGTTCACCAGCCACAGCAGTAACCACTGCTTCAGTCACCTCATCCACTGTTTCAGCACTTAGTTGTTCACCTTCAGTTTCAACCCCCTCTGGTATTGACTCTAATGCCATCAAACAAAATTTATCATGAGAAGATTCCTTAGAAGCATAGAGTGCAAAATTTTCATCACCAAGCTCATCAGGCATACTGCTCCAGTCAAGAAAGCCTTGAGTAAAGAAGCTTTACTGATCTGGTTGAACCACTGCTGGAGCAACTGTTTGAGGTGCAACAGGTTGCACTTGTGCCTGAGGGACAGGGGTTTGAACATACTGAATTTGTGGAACAGTGGTTTGGACATAATGCACAGGCACAGGGGCAGCAGCATAGTGAGCAGTGTTAACATGAGCTGCAAGGGTATGTTGGGTATAGTGCACAGTGCTTTGATTTTGTGGTCTAGGGTTTGAGCTGGGATGAGTGACTATTGGTCCAGTGTTTTGACTTCTGCATTCCCTAGCAAAGTGCCCTAGCCTATTGTACTTGTAACACTTAATTTTCGATTTATCCAACCCCACCCTGAAATTCCCATGTAACCCTAGGAATTTTCTCCCCTTTCTTTTATAGAATTTGCTAGTTCTAACACTGAGCAAAGCCAATTTGTAACACCTCGAAAATTCACGTCATATAATAAGTTGACACGTGTCACATGTTTGAACGTGTGAAAGAATGTTCTGAAAGGACTAAAGTTGACAATCATGAAAAGTATGTGAATATACGAGTTCTAAATGTCAACAGTGAATAAATATATTGTACATTAACCCTACTTGATGTTTGTAGCATCAAACGGATAAATCATAGATCATACGAAGCTAAAAGTGAGAAATTACAAACTACAGGGGTTAAATGTGTCAACATGTTTAAGTTATACCTCTGAGTGACCTTTTGACAAACCCGAAGCTTTGTAACTGTTAATTATGCTCACTAGAATGCACGATATAAATTTCGTAAAGTTTCGTTATCGTATGAGAAAGTTATGATCAAATTCGTGTGCGAAGGGTTAAAGCGTAAACGTTGAAAGTTAGGACTTTTCGGGTAACAATAAAGTTAACCGGGGACCTAACAAAGTGGGTATATGTTTTAGAGCCCTTGTAAATCAATTTGGAGGGTTCAAGATGCAAGAAACAAAAGTCTAAACAAAGTTTGAAGAGCCAAGGATCAAAACGCAAAAATCTAAAAATTCTGATTTGCTGCAGAAGGGCCTCGCGCCACGCGAAGCCCCAGGGGGGGTCCTTCGCGTCACGCGAGGGACTACCAGCTCCGAATTTTGTGGTTTCTTGTTTGCCTTTGCATTCTGCTCGACTTTAACCGATTTTCCACATTTCTCTTGACCTCTAAACAACCCCTAACCATCTAGGGACACTTGTGGATCAGTTGTGGTAAGTTATAGACCTATGTGTCAACATTTTATGGTGTTCTTGATCACTATATAAAGGCTTCAAGTGCAACCATTGTGATCACACCTTCTCTTGCACTTCTGATCATTCTTGGAGCTCCAAAGCAGACTCTAGTGGTCATAATTCGTGCATAGGACTCTTGTAAGTTTGCTTAACCTTCTTTAATTGAGTTTAGCTTAGTTATTTAGCTAAAAGTCAAACCGTCGTAATTACGGTTTGACTTCGAGATTTATTAATGATGGCTCAGTCAAATATCGAATTAAAAGTACCTTTAAGTAGGTAATTATGTGGGTAATAAACCCTCAAAAGGGTTCCCCCCGATTCCCACTCTAACTAAGTCAAATGTTGGGTCAAACTTACTAATAAAAAGTCAACAGAATGTTTAAATTACAATTTATGCATAATTAGCAATGTAGAACACTTATAACCTGTTTGATCATTGATATAACTTGGTAATGAATGTAAGAACATGTCTAAACATGTTCAACCCGACAATTTTCAGTAGAGCCCCGGTTCGGAACCGAAAGTCGCATAGTTTGACTTATACTTTGACTTTCAGTTCTGACCCGTTATGGTATGTTTTAGAAATGCCTTAGAGCTTTATTTGGACCAGGTTACATGCTAGTATAACCCTCTGTGATTATACACCTTGGATCATTAGTTATCCGATTAATACGCATGATTCCGTTAATTGCTCATATGTTGACCATTATGCCCTTTTCACCTTAAAACGTGATTTTTTGGAAATGTAAAAGAGTAGAAACTTTACTTACTAATATTTAAACTTGCATACAAAATTCGACATCAGTTTGAGGTGTAGATTAAGAGTTATGCTCGTTAGCGTAAAATGAAGGCTTATGTTAATTAAACGACAAAATTAGCGTATAGCCTAGTTAAACATACTTTTTGACATCAAACTTATTACCCACTGATGTAATATATTATTTTGGGATTTTTGAAGATTTTTAATTAATTTTAGGCTGAGCATAACTTGTAGTCGTAGGCTAATCCGGTAATTGTCGGTTTTGCCCTAACGGGCTATAAAATGAGTTTTACATATCTAATCGACTCCAAACCTTTTGCTACTGATCTTAAATGATAAATAAATTATGTTAAGCCTTCTGGAATAATAAAAATATCAGCTTTATGTATCGAACCCGGAAATGGCTTCTAATCGCCTCATTAAGCGTTTTTAACGCATAGTATTTACTAAAACTATTTTAAACATACAAGGGTTGATACCTACTGATATTTTAGGCAAATTATAATATTTTAACAGTAAGCAAAAGTTGTTTAACTCAGACTTCAGTTTTGAGCTTTTCGGCTTATGTGAAATTACCAAAATGCCCCTACGGTGCATAGTTTGGTTATAATTGATAAATTTCACATATATACTTTACCCTACTGTTATAACTTAGTAAACTAAGTATTTTTGCTGATTATATCAGACCTGTAACTCAGGTTAATACTTAGACTCTTTTATAACCTTGAAAATGACCAAACTACCCCTACGAGGCATAGTTTGTGTTTAAATTCGTTTCGGGCATAATAAAAGACATCTTACTAATGTCACAACATATTTGAAGCATATTAACTTAGGAAACCTGTATATGTCTCTTATGAATACCCGTTACGCTTATTGCGCGTTCAGTTCGGCTTATGTAACTAGTTTACATAAATTAGCCTAAACGGGTCAAACCTTATCGGTTTTATCTCAAAAAATCCAGAATGTGTATGAAATACCCATATTAAGCAAGTCTCTGAACTTGTCGGGTCTAAATCACATTCTATCCGGTCTTCGCTTAATCACGCGTTTGAACCGTATCTTTCGGTAAGACTAACCGGTCTAAGCTTAGGCTTAATTTAAGACCCGTTAGCATTCTAATTGGTTATTTATACCATCATTCCAGACTAGAGCCTTCCGGTAAATTGTACCTACGCTTACTTAAGTGAATACGGCCGAGTTATTAATTCTTGCTAATTAAGACAGGAGCTAGCTCAGGTAAATACTCTTAACTTATTTTCCCTATACGGGCTTGGGATACGGTATTTTAATAATACCGCTTGGTCGGGTATTGAATATTTAACCTTATTGTGGTTAATTATTGAGGTAACCCGGTTTAATCTGTATTGTTTGAAATAAAAGCCTTTAGGGGTTAATGACCATGTCCCGGATATCCCTGACATCATTGTATTATAAAATGGCCACGTCTTAAGCACGGGGTGTAGGCATACACCTGACAGTTGCTTAAGGAATAACGGTATCTCACTCTCTTGTGGGCCTATACTTGTGGCGTGTCTGTTAATCTGACTCGGTTTCTACATCGGGCCCTGAACGTACAACGAACATGTAAATCTGTATACGAGATTATAAATATAATTGTCCCAAGTTATAAAAGATTAATTTTGCCTTTGTGCATTTTAATCAAAGTGTCAAAATATTTTGTGCCTGGTGCATCTAAATCAATTTTCTTAAACTCTTTTCAAATGAGTCGGTTGAGTGTATTTACCAGTGAAAACTGACGTATTTTCAAAAGTCTAAGTGACAGGTACAAGTACGTAATAGGCTGGAAGCGGCTCGGGACGTTAATAAGGAATCTTGCAAGTCCTAGGCGTTTAAAGTCTGTTGAACAATGTTTATGTTTTAAGATCTGCCTGTGGATCCTTTACTTTCCGTTGTAATACTTGGATATTACTTTTTATTCGGATTGTAATATAATTACCTTTTGCTTCCGCTGTGCATATATATATATATATATATATTGTGTTGTTTGACTATTATGTTGCCAACCACGTCACGATACTCCCCACCGGGCCCACCGGTGACACGTGGAAAGTCGGGGTGTGACAGGTTGGTATCAGAGCCAACGTTGAGTGAATTAAACATTACCTTTTTGTGTTTAATCTCAATGACACAGTAGCACATTCCTTGACCTTCTGAGTCTAGACTTAACATAGGAATAATCTCAATCCTAATCTGGAAATTTTTGCTTCCAAATTTTTATATATTGGATACGTCGCCAAGCGAAGAAGCTGTAATAAGAATTCTCCACATCTGGAGCCTTGAAAAGCTGAGCTTCGTACCGCGGCCAAGGTGAAACGTGCAACCAAGGAGAAAGCATTCAGAAATAAAATGAAGAAGAAACTCCTTTTTGCGGAAGATCGTTTCCTTAATAGTCCTTCTAAGGACACATTTATTTTTCAGTCCCTACGAGGACAACATTATTCCTTTCAAGTCCCGCTTAGGGCAACTGTATACTTTTATTTTTATATAGTAGAATGATTAAGTTTAAACTTTCATTCTAAACATGAAATATAAAATAAATGAAAAATAACATTCTTTTTATAAGATCTACCATTATAATAAAATGGCAAAATCAAAGAAGGACAAAACCTAGCCACGTGTCATTTTAAGACCGGGCCAAGATGATAGTTCCATAATTAGGTTCAGATCCATAATTTAACATCTCAAAATAGGATTGCTCTGCGTTAAATATTAAAAGAATCTTAAAGGTAAAACCTAGCCTAAATGTCAATGCAGACATGACCAAGATGGTAAAACCTAGCCCAAATGTCAATACAGACGTGGCCAAGATGGTAAAACCTAGCCTAAATGTCATTGCAGACATGGCCAAGACGGTAAAACCTATCCAAAGGATTCCAATCCCTGTTAACATCTGTAAGTACGTTAACATTTTTGGTAAACTGTGAATCGTTAAAGTCACACAGTCCACCTTTTAAAAAGGGGGTAAATCTAAATTCCCTTATTTGAAGTAATCATCCATTAGTGATGAAGTGCCTACGGGCCAAACTTGTTGTCAGATAAGACAACGATCGTGGTGGTCTCTGACCCCCGCCTAAAGATGTTGGACTACGTCCAAGCATAATAGTTTGTATGATCAATGCGATCCTGACTATTATCATCAAATGAAGATGATCATATTATAAAGATCCATAAGTGATGAAATGCCTACGGGTCATACTTATTGTCCTAAGGGACAAAAGACAGTGGTAGCCTACAACTCCCTGTCAAGAAAAAGGTAATAAACTTTGATTCAAACCTAAATGCCTCGATTCTCTGAAATCATGGCTTGTAAATTTAAAACTGTCCTTGTGACTAGGCCCTTTGTGCCACCTTAATATCCTTAATGTTTTATAACTAGGATAAATTATAATGAAAATGCTAATTAAATATAACTAACAAATTAACCAATGTGGTTTATATTACCATGGTTAATAAATCGTTTAAAACGATAAAACTGTAAAAGCTTCCGTATAAACCTTGCCCTTGTTTGATTTTTATGTAGAATTTAAAGCTACATGGCTAGGTCAAAGGAAGAGAACAGTCACCCTCTGGAAAACCGCGATGATGAAAGGATTAATATAACAAGAGGAGAGCTTCGTACATTGATAGATTCAGCTGTATCTAAAGCTGTAGAGGAGCAATTTAGGGAGTATAGTGAGACTAATAGTAAAGCCTCATCTGTACCCCACTCTAAGTCTGACCCTAAGACTTATTCGGAGGCTCACAGCAAGCCACCGCCCTCTAAGAAAGAGGAACCAAAGAAGGATGATGGTCGACATTCATCTAATGAACACAGTGTTCCATCCAAGAGGATAGTGTTCGATAATGAACCGCGTACCAAGTCCTGTACCTATAAATACTTTGTTTCCTGCAAACCCCGGGATTTCACGGGGGAGAAAGGAGCAATCGATTGTATGACCTGGTTGGATGAAATGGACACAGTTGTCGATATCAGCAGTTGTGCTGAGAGGGATGTAGTGAAGTATGTGTCCCAATCATTCAAAGGAGAGGCACTAGCATGGTGGAAGGCTCTCGTTCAAGCTGCTGGGAAGATCCCACTTTACAACATGTCATGGGAACAGTTTGTTGCTCTCATTATGGAGAACTACTGCCCTCAACACGAGGTCGAAAGAATCGAATCAGATTTCTTATCATTGGTGATGACAAACTTAGATTGTCAAGCATACCTCACCAGTTTCAATACCCTGTCCAGACTGGTTCCTTACCTAGTAACACCAGAACCCAAGAGAATCGCTCGCTTCATCGGGGGTTTAGCCCCAGAAATCAAAGCCAGCGTTAAGGCCTCAAGACCTACTACATTCAGGTCAGCGGCAGATCTGTCGCTATCTCTCACACTCGATATGGTTAGAAACAAGGCTGCCAAAGTCTCTGAAGATGGAAAGCGTAAAAGGGAGGATGAGAATTCTCATCGCTCTGATAGGAAGAGGAACTCTGAAGATAAGAAGAGTTCCGGGTTTAAGAGAGACAGCCAGCAGTCGGGTGAGAAGACCAGGTGCGAAACCTGTAGGAAATACCACCTCGGGAAATGCAGATTTGAATCTCAGCCTCTACCGTGTGGAATTTGCAAGTCTAAGGAACATAAAACCCTAGATTGCAAGAAGTTGAAAGATGCAACCTGTTATGGTTGCAACGAGAAGGGGCATATCAAGACCAACTGCCCTAGGAATCAGAAGAAGCCCGAAGAGGCCAAGAGAACAAACGCATGAGTTTTCAGGATGAACGCCCAGGAGATGGTGCAGAATGATAATAGTATAGCAGGTACCTTTCCTTATCAAGCAGTTTATACAGAAATTTATTTGATACTGGCAAATATGATTCTATAAGGAACTATAAATATTGTGAACTGTTGTCTCCGCTGATTAGGACTCCAGTCATTTAACGCGAGATAGAAATTTTGCCGATGACACTATAGAAAATGCCCCAACAAATCTTAGATTGATATTTTATATTTATTAGGAATCACTCTTTTCTGATATCCTTATGACAAGCTTTCAAGCTATCCAAATTCATCACTATAATAAAGACAGATGTGACATTTTGATCCCCTGTCAAAAAGATGATGGATTAGGACCAAACTTTAAATGCCATAAATGGTCTTTTGTGACCTAGGCTAAGTAAAATTGATATATACTAAATAACGTTCATTGAGAATGTTAATGCTATATTGGCCTGTATGGTTTAATGAAACCATGGTTAGTATATAAAGCCATGAGGATGATGAATAGCAGTTGTCGGATCGCAACCAAGAAATGGATTCATTTAGTAATACGAGCTAATTTTTCTGTTCCTAAATCTGTAAAAATTTCTAATGTACCCTCTCTATAGATAAAGGACATTTGCATGTAATTGATATCTCTTTAATCCCTATTGATTATGAATACCAAATGGTATGACAAAACCGCCGTATGAAAATTGATGTATCTTAATAAGTTCCATAGATTGCTTCCATGCCTAATCAGTGTGGAGGTTTAATGCATGGAACCACAAAGATATTCCAATGATCATATGGTACTAAAGTCAACTAATAGTATTCAAAGAAGATATCCAGAATGGAATTGTCTAAGTAAATTTTCCCGATTGAGGAAATTCGTGGAATTGTAACATACAGGTGTCACTTATTTGACACAAGCAATGATGGGTGAACTGGAGCCGGAGATATGGAGATCTCTGTAACCTCCTTGTATCTTGATTATCTTCTCCTAAGATTGCCCTGTTTACCCCTGGAAGGCAAGTAGAGTTAAGACTAACATCCCGCTTTGGGTTGAAGTGTTGTAAGAACTCATGTTGATTATGGAATAACCGAAACCCTGATTAAGTAAATTTTAAGATATAGATTCATATAGCCTGACTCAATATCCGGAGAATTCAGTATAGTTAAATATAAAAGACGGTTCATTTTGCTTATGCATTGTTACCGCAACCCTACTTAAGCAACAATTAAGAATCGCTATTACCTGCCCAGGATCGTCGATTCGTTCGACTAACTGTAAGGATTAGCTATTTCGTAAGATTAGTTAAGCAGTGGTTGGAATAACCATCTCACCTTAAGATAAGCTTTTCTATAATAGTGATGTATAAGCAACAAGGCTGCTCCTTTGGAGACCTTGTATAGATGGAATGTTAAACATCTATTGTTAATAGATTGGTAAGTCCAATTATCAGGATCCGAAAGTTGCATTGGAAACAACAAATAAGATCACGCAAATTCATAATCGTCTATAAGATGCCAGTATTCGGCAGAAAATCAAGGATTAATGAAAATAGCAAACCTCCTAAATTCTTGTAAAGGATAAGGTTCAACAAGGGATATCACCCAGGAAGGGTGTGCCAAATTGTTAAATTTTCAGGCTAGTTAAGCTCTGAATATATAGAACCATTCGAAAGAAATCGAATGTATCAAGATTAAATAGCTTACGAGCTAAGACCTAATTAAGGAGCTTGGTGGAACGCGCAATGCACCCCACCCTAATGATTTAAGGACGTGTTTCGCCAATAAGTCAAGAAACACTATCACATAATGACATACGTATTTATGATATGATGAGCAACCTGTGTCGATTAAGGATCGACAGGATTAGAAGCTCCAAAGGATACATGTACCTATCATAAAGGTCAATTGGAATGCCATAGAGGTTCAACGGTACTGGGGAAGATTAAGCCCAATGTAAGGCAGGAATTACTTCCTTTACTTTAAGCAAATCTCGAGGTCGATATTTATTTTAAGGGGGTGAGGATGTAACACCTCGAAAATTCACGTCCTATAATAAGTTGACACGTGTCACATGTTTGAATGTGTGAAAGAATGTTCTGAAAGGACTAAAGTTGACAATCATGAAAAGTATGTGAATATACGAGTTCTAAATGTCAACAGTGAATAAATATATTGTACATTAACCCTACATGATGTTTGTAGCATCAAACGGATAAATCATAGATCATGCGAAGCTAAAAGTTAGAAATTACAAACTACAGGGGTTAAATGTGTCAACATGTTTAAGTTATACCTCTGAGTGACCTTTTGACAAACCCGAAGCTTTGTAACTGTTAATTATGCTCACTAGAATGCACGATATAAATTTCGTAAAGTTTCATTATCGTATGAGAAAGTTATGATCAAATTCGTGTGCGAAGGGTTAAAGCGTAAACGTTGAAAGTTAGGACTTTTCGGGTAACAATAAAGTTAACCGGGGACCTAACAAAGTGGGTATATGTTTTAAAGCCCTTGTAAATCAATTTGGAGGGTTCAAGATGCAAGAAACAAAAGTCTAAACAAAGTTTGAAGAGCCAAGGATCAAAACGCAAAAATCTAAAAATTATGATTTGCTGCAGAAGGGCCTCGCGCCACGCGAAGCCCTAGGGGGGGGGGTCCTTCGCGTCACGCGAGGGACTACCAGCTCCGAATTTTGTGGTTTCTTGTCTGCCTTTGCATTCTGCTCGACTTTAACCGATTTTCCACATTTCTCTTCACCTCTAAACAACCCCTAACCATCTAGGGACACTTGTGGATCAGTTGTGGTAAGTTATAGACCTATGTGTCAATATTTTATGGTGTTCTTGATCACTATATAAAGGCTTCAAGTGAAACCATTGTGATCACACCTTCTCTTGCACTTCTGATCATTCTTGGAGCTCCAAAGCAGACTCTAGTGGTCATAATTCGTGCATAGGACTCTTGTAAGTTTGCTTAACCTTCTTTAATTGAGTTTAGCTTAGTTATTTAGCTAAAAGTCAAACCGTCGTAATTACGGTTTGACTTAGAGATTTATTAATGATGGCTCAGTCAAATATCGAATTAAAAGTACCTTTAAGTAGGTAATTATGTGGGTAATAAACCCTCAAAAGGGTTCCCCCTGATTCCCACTCTAACTAGGTCAAATGTCGGGTCAAACTTACTAATAAAAAGTCAACAGAATGTTTAAATTACAATTTATGCATAATTAGCAATGTAGAACACTTATAACCTGTTTGATCATTGATATAACTTGGTAATGAATGTAAGAACATGTCTAAACATGTTCAACCCGACAATTTTCAGTAGAGACCCGGTTCGGAACCGAAAGTCGCATAGTTTGACTTATACTTTGACTTTCAGTTCTGACCCGTTATGGTATGTTTTAGAAATGCCTTAGAGCTTTATTTGGACCAGGTTACATGCTAGTATAACCCTCTGTGATTATACACCTTGGATCATTAGTTATCCGATTAATACGCATGATTCCGTTAATTGCTCATATGTTGACCATTATGCCCTTTTCACCTTAAAACGTGATTTTTTGGAAATGTAAAAGAGTAGAAACTTTACTTACTAATATTTAAACTTGCATACAAAATTCGACATCAGTTTGAGGTGTAGATTAAGAGTTATGCTCGTTAGCGTAAAATGAAGGCTTTTGTTAATTAAACGACAAAATTAGCGTACAGCCTAGTTAAACATACTTTTTGACATCAAACTTATTACCCACTGATGTAATATATTATTTTGGGATTTTTGAAGATTTTTAATTAATTTTAGGCTGAGCATAACTTATAGTCGTAGGCTAATCCGGTAATTGTCGGTTTTGCCCTTACGGGCTATAAAATGAGTTTTACATATCTAATCGACTCGAAACCTTTTGCTACTGATCTTAAATGATAAATAAATTATTTTAAGCCTTCTGAAATAATAAAAATATCAGCTTTATGTATCAAACCCGGAAATGGCTTCTAATCGCCTCATTAAGCGTTTTTAACGCATAGTATTTACTAAAACTATTTTAAACATACAAGGGTTGATACCTACTGATATTTTAGGCAAATTATAATACTTTAACAGTAAGAAAAAGTTGTTTAACTCAGACTTCAGTTTTGAGCTTTTCGGCTTATGTGAAATTACCAAAATGCCCCTACGGTGCATAGTTTGGTTATAATTGATAAATTTCACATATATACTTTACCCTACTGTTATAACTTAATAAACTAAGTATTTTTGCTGATTATATCAGACCTGTAACTCAGGTTAATACTTAGACTCTTTTATAACCTTGAAAATGACCAAACTACCCCTACGAGGCATAGTTTGTGTTTAAATTCGTTTCGGGCATAATAAAAGACATCTTACTAATGTCACAACATATTTGAAGCATATTAACTTAGGAAACCTGTATATGGATCTTATGAATACCCGTTACGCTTATTGCGCATTCGGTTCGGCTTATGTAACTAGTTTACATAAATTAGCCTAAACGGGTCAAACCTTATCGGTTTTATCTCAAAAAATCCAGAATGTGTATGAAATACCCATATTAAGCAAGTCTCTGAACTTTTCGGGTCTAAATCACATTCTATCCGGTCTTCGCTTAATCACGCGTTTGAACCGTATCTTTCGGTAAGACTAACCGGTCTAAGCTTAGGCTTAATTTAAGACCCGTTAGCATTCTAATTGGTTATTTATACCATCATTCCAGACTAGAGCCTTCCGGTAAATTGTACCTACGCTTACTTAAGTGAATACGGCTGAGTTATTAATTCTTGCTAATTAAGACAGGAGCTAGCTCAGGTAAATACTCTTAACTTATTTTCCCTATACGGGCTTGGGATACGGTATTTTAATAATACCGCTTGGTCGGGTATTGAATATTTAACCTTATTGTGGTTAAATTATTGAGGTAACCTGGTTTAATCTGTATTGTTTGAAATAAAAGCCTTTAGGGGTTAATGACCATGTCCCGGATATCCCTGACATCATTGTATTATAAAATGGCCACGTCTTAAGCACAGGGTGTAGGCATACACCTGACAGTTGCTTAAGGAATAACGGTATCTCACTCTCTTGTGGGCTTATACTTGTGGCGTGTCTGTTAATCTGACTCGGTTTCTACATCGGGCCCTGAACGTACAACGAACATGTAAATCTGTATACGAGATTATAAATATAATTGTCCCAAGTTATAAAAGATTAATTTTGCCTTTTTGCATTTTAATCAAAGTGTCAAAATATTTTGTGCCTGGTGCATCTAAATCAATTTTCTTAAACTCTTTTCAAATGAGTCGGTTGAGTGTATTTACCAGTGAAAACTGACGTATTTTCAAAAGTCTAAGTGACAGGTACAAGTACGTAATAGGCTGGAAGCGGCTCGGGACGTTAATAAGGAATCTTGCAAGTCCTAGGCGTTTAAAGTCTGTTGAACAATGTTTATGTTTTAAGATCCGCCTGTGGATCCTTTACTTTCCGTTGTAATACTTGGATATTACTTTTTATTCGGATTGTAATATAATTACCTTTTGCTTCCACTGTGCATATATATATATATATATATATATATATATTGTGTTGTTTGACTATTATGTTGCCAACCACGTCACGATACTCCCCACCGGGCCCACCGGTGACACGTGGAAATTCGGGGTGTGACACAATTGGTGCAGAATGTCCATCTCTTCTAAGTCAGTGGGATCAAAATGTTGCAAATCATTGAGTTCAAAACACAAATTATCTGACATCTGGTTTTCATTAGCTGTAAATGCATAGTTTGCAGAGTGAGGATCAGGGTTGTTAAAATTTGCACCAGCAGTTATATCAATGAAGTGATCATAACCCTGATCCTTACCACTGCTCCCAGATTCTTCCTGACCAAACAGAGCTGTGCTACCGAATGAATAATCATCAGCAACTTTACCAAACTCTTGCAACTTCTTTTTCTGGTTCAACTCCCTTTCATAGGTCAGGAGTCGACCATGAAGTTGGGTCAGGGTCAGATCTTTGAACTCAGAAGAGATTCTGGTGACAAAAGCTATGGTGTCCCATTTTCTGGTAGTGACCTAAGGAACCTGCTGTTTTGAGTTGAATTTGGAAAACTTAGTTTAACAAGCCTTAGTTCACTGATGAGACAACTGAACCGCTCAAATTGTTGAGTCAGTGATTCACCCTTGATGTGACAAAACGTTTCATACTGCTGGTTCAGTATTTCCCTATTGTTTTCAATGACTTCTTCGGTTCCCCCAAACTGTTCCTTCAGTGCATCCCAAAGCTCTTTGGCACTGTTACAGTGTCAAAGTCCAGCGTAAATCTCATTGGGTAGCGCAGATGCTATGATGCTAAAAGCTTTAGCTTCGAGTTCGAACTTTTGGAAATCAGTTTCAGTATAGTTTTCAGCTGGTTTGGGAACGAACTTCTTAGCATCTTCAGCGCTTGGCACCGTAGGAACACGGGGACCAAAAACAACAGACCTCCAACATCCGGTGTTTTGTTGAGCGAGGATGTGACCCATCCTCCGCTCCCAGATGTTGTATTCATTTCGTTTAAGCATAGGTGGTTTAAAAAGCGAGCCAATGTTATTCTTATCATCTTGAGATTGTGACGTCATCCTGGTTGTTTTACAGACACTGATTAATCAACTTTGATGGTGATTAAACATTTCTCTGTTTTTCAACACAAACGAACAAACTATCAGTATCAACTGTTATGAGCTGAACTATTTACGTCAAAATGATTGTTAAATCAAATTTGACTATTCTAGCTCTGATACCAATTGTTGGATCTGAGTTTGGTTTTGATTGTATTTTACGTTTGAAATTAAGATGAAATGGATGAGTTGTGCGGCGGAATTAAGATGGAAACAAACTTTGCATACAATCAAACGAGAGTATTGCTTTGATCAAACATTTTTCACAATGAACCGAAAGATTGAATTTATTTCAATTACGATTACAATTGCAATGATTGAATACAAACTCCCCCTCAGCCAGAGCTCAGTGTTTGTTCGTGCAGAGAAGACGGTATTGCAAAGAGCTAATAGAACAGTACAGAGCACTGTTCTATTTATAGGCACTAGCAAACCACTGAGCATCTTAAGCTGACGTCACCATGAAAGTGACATCTAACCTCCTAACAAACTCTAACCACTGATCAATACAAACACTGCTATGCTAACTACTGCTATTACATTACATTACATAAAGACAGAATAAACGACTGCTGCATCCCTCCACTGCTGTGAACCCAGCAGTACTTGTCCGGATCAGCAGTGCTTGACTCAAGGCAGTAGAATGAACAACAGAGCTTTAGTCTTTCATCGGGCCTTTAATAGATCAGCAGTTGTAGGTCAGCAGTTTGCACGATCAGTAGATAGGAGGTTAGCAGATGTTGAAACCACTTTCAAGGGGAGAGACTTGTATGTAACATCTGC
This sequence comes from Helianthus tuberosus, assembly GCA_030545235.1. NCBI lineage: Eukaryota > Viridiplantae > Streptophyta > Magnoliopsida > Asterales > Asteraceae > Helianthus > Helianthus tuberosus. The sequence continues at coordinate 186,685,128 of CM060351.1, read as the reverse complement.
TTATTCTGGATCCACTGCTCTGACCCAGTTTTGGCTTTAATTATCTGTTCCTCTGATAGGGTTCAATCCCAACAGCTTGAATTTTTCCCTCCCCATGAACAACTGAAGCTCGAAGAAGAGTTATGGCACTTGAAGCAGATTGGTGATGATAATCTGGCTTATACTACACGTTTCACGCAGCTCAGCTTGATCGTTCCTCACTTGGTTTCTACCCCTAAGCGCATGATAACCAAGTACATCAATGGTCTACCTCCTGCTATGCGTGACACTATTGAAGCAGCTCAGCTCGAAACTATTGAGGAAGTCTACCGTCTTGCAGCTAGTCTCAACAACAACAGCATTCGTGATTAGTAGTTTGCTACTTCTGCTCCTCCTAAGTCTGCAAATCAAGTTACCCAGCAGCCAAGTGGCAGCAAGAACAAAAGGAGAAAGTCTCAGGGTTCAGGATGCAATGCTATTGTTCCTGCTGCAATTTCTGCAGCTAAACCTACTCCTGCTGCTGTTCCAAACCCTGCTGCTCCTGAAATCAAGAGGCAGTACACTGGGCCCCATCCCAAGTGTACGACTTGTAACTTTCATCATCCTGCTAATTCTGCATGTCGTTTGTGCACCAACTACAATCGCTATGGTCACACGACCCCTTACTATTGTCAAGCTAATCCGGCTCAACCAGCTTAGCAAGCCCCAGTTCAGGCAATTTTACCAGCTCTTCCAGCTCCTCAGTAGAATCCTAGGCCAGTCAATGTTGTTCGTGCATACTACAAGTGTGGAGATACAACTCACCTCTGTAATCAATGTCCTCAGCTTAACCAGGACCAACAGCCAGCCGCTCATGGACGAGCATTCAATCTTAATGCAAATCAGGCTCGTAACAACAATGACGTCGTTAATGGTACGTTTCACATTAATAATCTTTACGCTTCGATACTATTTGATACTGGTGCCGAAAGAAGCTTTGTGTCCGTAGAATTTGAATCTTTGTTAAATTGTGCACGCTCTAAGTTACCTAAGTCGTTTTCGGTGGAGATCGCCGACGGGAAGTCTATTCTAGTTGATTCTATCCTCTGTGGTTGTTCCTTGACTCTTAATGACCCCGTATTTACTATTGATCTAATACCCATGCAACTAGGTAGTTTTGATGTCATAATCAGCATGGATTGGTTGCGTAAGAATCATGCCGAGATTGGTTGTCACGAGAAGTTTGTTCGTTTACCTCTACCGTTTGGCGATATTTTGCATGTTTATGGAGACTGACCTTCGACAGGACCGAAGTTGATGTCATACACTCAAGCGAACAGGTGCTTACGTAAACAGAACTTTGCCTTCTTGGCCCACATGGTGGAACAAAAGGGCAAGGGGAAGAACATAAGCGATGTTCCAGTAGTGTGTGATTTCCCTGACGTCTTTCCTGAAGATCTTCCTGGTCTTCCTCCTCCTAGATCCATTGTCTTTCGTATTGATCTCATACCTGGTGCAACTCCTGTCGCCAAGGCTCCTTACCAACTTGCACCTTCCGAGATGCAAGAGTTATCCAGTCAACTGCAAGAACTACTTGACAAAGGATTCATTCGTCCAACTACCTCTCCGTGGGGTGCTCCCGTGCTATTCGTCAAGAAGAAGGATGGTTTGTTTCGTATGTGCATCACTATCGTGAACTTAATAAGCTTACCGTTAAGAATCGTTACCCTCTTCCCCGTATTGATGATTTGTTCGACCAACTACAAGGCACGTCCTGTTTCTCGAAGATTGACCTTCGTTCTGGTTATCATCAGCTTCGTGTTCTCGAGGATGATATACCCAAAACCGCTTTTTGTACTCGTTATGGGCACTACGAGTTCGTGGTCATGCATTTTGGATTGACCAACGCACCCGCCGTGTTCATGGATCTTATGAATCGTGTGTGTAAATCCTATTTGGATCGTTTTGTGATAGTCTTTATTGATGATATTCTTATTTATTCTAAAACTTAAACGGATCATGCTCGTCATTTACGCTTGATGCTTGAACTTCTATGTGGTGAACGTTTGTATGCTAAATTTTCTAAGTGTGAGTTTTGGATTGATGAAGTGCAATTTCTTGGTCATGTCGTTAGTAAGCAACGTATTCATGTTGACCCGTTAAAAATCGAAGCTGTGAAGAATTGGAGTACGCCAAAATCTGCATCTGAGATTCGTTCCTTCCTAGGATTGGCGGGTTATTACGGCTGGTTCATCTCGGACTTTTCTAAGATCGTTGTTCCTCTCACTTCATTGACTCAAAAAGAGAGACCTTTTGCTTGGAGTCCCGAGCAAGAGGAATCTTTTCAGACTCTTAAGACTCTTTTGTGTAACGCTCCTGTTCTTACTCTCCCCGATGGGAATGACGATTTCGTGGTATATTGTGATGCCTCGAACCGTGGTTCGGGCTGTGTGCTCAAGCAGCGGGACAAGGTTATTGCTTATGCCTCTCGTCAACTCAAGATACATGAGAAAAACTATACTACTCACGATATGGAACTTGGTGCAGTTGTGTTTGCGTTAAAGATCTGGCGACACTACCTGTATGGTACTAAGTGTGTGGTTTTCACTGACCAAAAGAGCCTTCAACACATCTTTGACCAAAAGGAACTGAACATGCGACAGAGGCGTTGGGTGGAATTGCTTAACGACTACGACTGCGAAATTCGCTATCATCCTGGCAAGGCGAATGTAGTAGCTAACGCTCTTAGTCGTAAAACTCATGTTAATGCAATTCGTATCTCTAGTGATCTCCACGCATGTATTCGTGAAGCTCAATATTCGTCAGCTAATGAAGGTAGTCTATTCGTTGAAGTACGTGGTGCTACTATGGATCAACTTGAAACTAAGTCTGATGGACTTCAATACTATTTCAATCGCATCTGCGTACCGGATCGCGATAATCTCTGTGAACTCATTATGAATGAGGCTCATAAATCTCGTTACTCTATTCATCCAGGTGCTGATAAGATGTACCATGATCTGCGTTTGACTTATTGGTGGCCCGGTATGAAGAAGGACATTGCTGCTTACGTCTCGAAATGCCTTACTTGTACAAAGGTTAAGGCTGAACATCAACGTCCTTCAGGACTCTTAGAACAACCGGAAATCCCTGTATGGAAATGGGATAGCATCGCTATGGAGTTTATTACCAAACTACCTCAAACACCTTCTGGTCACGATAGTATTTGGGTGATCGTTGATCGTTTGACCAAATCAGCCCACTTTCTTCTGATTCGTGAAGATTATAAAGTGGAGAAGCTTACTTGAATCTATACTGATGAGATTATATGCCGCCATGGCATACCTATTGACATAATCTATGATCGTGATGGTCGTTTTACTTCACGTCTTTGGCAAACCTTTCAGTCCGCTATGGGTTCCCATTTGAATCTTAGCACGGCCTTTCATCCTCAGACGGATGGACAGACTGAGCGTACTATTCAAACCCTAGAGGATATGCTCCGTTCTTGTGTCATCGACTTTGGTGGTAACTGGGATGTACATTTACCATTGATTGAGTTCTCGTACAACAACTGCTATCATTCCAGTATTCAGATGGCTCCTTTCGAAGCTTTGTATGGTCGCAAGTGCCGGTCTCCTCTCAGCTGGTATGAGGTTGGTGACAAGCAGTTTACTGGCCCTGAAATCATTCAAGAGACAACGGATAAGATTCTTCAGATCTGTGATAACTTGATCAAGGCTAGGAGCAGACAAAAGAGCTATGCTGATAAAAGTCGCAAGCCTCTGGAATTTGATGTTGGTGATCGAGTTCTTCTCAAGGTATCTCCTTGGAAAGGAGTGGTTTGTTTTGGTAAGAAGGGAAAGCTCACTCCTCGCTATGTGGGTCCTTTCGCAATACTCGAAAGGATTGGCAAGGTGGCGTACATACTGGACCTGCCCCAAGAACTAAACAATGTGCATCCAGTGTTCCACGTATCTAATTTAGGTAAATGCCTAGCCGACGAGGAACTGCAGGTTCCCCTCAAAGACTTGCAAATAAATGAAGTTGTACACTTCGTGGAGAAACCGGTCGAAATCATGGATCAAGGCGTCAAGCGACTGAGGCGTAGCAAAATTCCCATAGTCAAGGTTCGATGGGAAGGAAAGCGCGCCGACGAATTTACTTGGGAACTCAAAAGTGAGATGAAGACCAAGTATCCGCAGCTTTTCGAGCAGTCTTCTTCCTAGATTTCGGGGACGAAATCTCCTAATGGAGGAGAGACTGTAACGCCTGCGTTCCTGAACTTTTAGCTATTGTCAATTTTAGTCCCTAAACTATGTGATTCTTGATACTTTTGATACTTTGAATCTTTATGCTATGATGCTTGATTCTTAATACTATATTCTTGATACTTGAATCTTGATTCTTGATATTTAACACTATGAGACTTGATTCTTAATACTATGAAGCTATGATTCTTGGAAGCTTGATTCTTGATTCTTGATAATTTGGTGCTTGACTCTTGAGACTCGTGAAACCTGAGACTTGGTTGAACGAGAGACTGGAGACTTGTCACTGGCGGAAACTATGATACTTGGAAACTTTTGTGTTAATAATATAATCTAGTTATGTGATGCTATTACACGATAATACGCAACGTTTAATCTAACTCGCAAGCCAAATAAAAGACAGAAATGGCAAAAGGATGGGATTGACCGAATGGCAATCCGATCGGAGGGCCACTCGACCGAAGTGCCATCCGATCCACTGCCACACCGCCTTTATCTCTCTCTCACACTATAAGTAGGACCTGTCACATCATTCTTCACTGATGTGACAGCCTCCTTCGACCAGACGCACGCTCTCCCACTTTTCTTCCATTTCTCGGTGACTTCGGTACGTTTTACGCTTGATTCTTGTACATCTTTGATCTATACACTATCCTCTACATGATTCTTCTTTAAAATTTCACTTTTCACCATGGAATCTCTAAGATCTGAGCTCTTGAGGATGATGTCATCATGCCGGATGTATGTCACACCCCGAATTTCCACGTGTCACCGGTGGGCCCGGTGGGGGAGTATCGTGACGTGGTTGGCAACATAATAGTCAAACAACACAATATATAAATGCACAGCGGAAGCAAATGAAAGATATAATTATATTTCAACCGAATAGTGTGTAATATCAAGTATCACAACAGTTGAAATTTATCCACAGACGGATCGAAAATAATTAGGAAACAGTAGTTCAACAGACTTTAGGCATCTTAAGCTTGCGAGACTTCTATTGATGCTAAGGAGAAATCCAGCCTATTTCGAGTAGTACCTGCACTTAATCTTTTTGGGAAAATACGTCAGTTTACACTGGTAAATACAATCAACTGACTCATTTTAAAAATGATTAAAAATTGATTTGGATGCACGTGGCATAAATATTTTTATAACTTGGGATAATTATTTAAATATATAAACTTGTAAAAGAATTACATGTTCCTTATGTGTTCAGTAGCCCGGATCGTGTCGGGTTAAAGATCAATTGACACACCAAATTATTTATTTATGCACTGACGGGTGTACGCCTACACCCCGCGCTTAGGTCGTGGCCATTTCGTAAAATGATGCCAAGTAGGGCTGTAAACGAACCGAACGAACACGAACAAGGCTATGTTCGTGTTCGTTCGTTAAGGAAATTTGGGTGTTCGTAAACTGTTCACGAACACATGACGAACAGAAGTTTCTGTTCGTGTTCGTTCGTTAAGGGATTTTGGTTGTTCGTGAACACTAACCACGAACGCAAACGAACACAAATGAACATTAATTTTGAAAATTAAAAAAAATGCATCGTTAATCTTAAACATTGTACATAACGAAAGTAGTTAAATATAACCGTTTAAAGATTGAAGGGATGGATGATATTTGGGTTCAATCTATTGGAGATAGGCTGAATGAAGGAGCGTAATATCAAAGAGGGAGAGGGCCAGAGGGGTGTTGAACATTCAAATGTCGTACTTACGGGTTAGGGTTTCAACTTTCAATATCTTTATATTTAGATAAGGCCACTTGGGTTATTAGTTTTTACTAATTTTTAATATAATTAGTGTATTGAAGTGTAGGAATTAGGCGGGAAAGTAAAAAAATGTGAGAGAGGTAAACAAAAAGTGAGGGAAATAATATATATGGGGAAAGTAAAAAATTAATAAAACACTAAAACTTTTAGAAAAATAAACATAAAAAACAGAACACGGATGGACATAAACGAACGAACACGAACGAACATAAACGAACATATTACCGAACGTTCACGAACCCAGTCGAACGAACGAGACATTTGTTCGTGTTCGTTCGTTAAGCTTATCGAACAAAATTTTTTGTTCGTGTTCGTTCGTTAAGCTTATCGAACGAACATAAACGAACTTCCCGCCGAACGGTTCACGATCTGTTCGCTGAACGTTCGGTTCGTTTACAGCCCTAATGCCAAGGATATCCGGGACATGGTCATTCACCCCCCAAAGGCGTTAAGCAAACAAAACATGTTTAAACGGGTCATCTTGATAATACTTAACCACCAATCGATTAAGGTCGAATGCCCGACCAAGCAGTATTTTATATACCGTACCCCAAGCCCGTATAAGGGAAAATAAGTTAAAAGTATTTACCTTTGCAAGTATAATTCACAATTAGCAAATGCGGGTAGCTTTTACCGGGTCTCCTATTCTGGAACAAAGGTTTATAATAACCTATTAGAATCCTAACGGGTCTTTAATTAAGCCTAAACTTAGACCGGTTAGTTTTAAAGATACGGTTCGTACGCACGATTAAGCGAAGACCGGGATAGAATGTGATTTAGACCTGACAAGTTTGAAGACTTTCTTAATATGGGTATATTATACACATTCTGGATTTTGAGATAAAAACGATAAGGTTTGACCCGTTTCGGCTAATTTATGCAAACTAGTTACATAAACCGAACCGAACGCGCAAGGAGCGTAACGGGTAACCGTGAGAGCCATATACAGGTTTCCTAAGTCAATATGCCTCAGATATGTTGTGACATCAGTAAGATATCTTTTATTATGCCCGAAATGATTTTAAACACAAACTATGCCCCGTAGGGGCATTTTGGTCATTTTCAAGGTTATAAAAGAGTTTAAGTATTAACCTGAGTTACAGGTCTGATGTAATCAGCAAAAATACTCAATTTACTAAGTTATATCAGTAGGGTATTGCCTATATGTGAAATTTATCAATTTTAACCAAACTATGCACCGTAGGGGCATTTTGGTAATTTCACATAAGCCGAAAAGCTCAAAACTGAAGTCTGAGTTAAACAACTTTTGCTTGCTGTTAAAATATTATAATTTACCTAAAATATCAGTAGGTATCAACCCTTGTATGTTTAAAAATAGTTATAGTACATACTATGCGTTAAAAACGCTTAAAAGGCGATTAGAAGCCGTTTCCGGGTTCTATATAGAAAGCGGATATTTTTATTATCCCAGAAGGTTTAAAATAATTTATTTATCATATGAAATCAGTAGCAAAAGGTTTGGAGTCAAAAAGATATGTAAAACTCATTTTATAGCCTGAAAGGGCAAAACCGACAATTACCGAATTAAGCTTATGACTCTAAGTTATGCTCAGCCTAAAATTAATTAAAAATCTTCAAAAATCCCAAAATAATATATTACATCAGTGGGTAAAGATTTTGATATCAAAAAGTGAGTTTAAATAGGCTATATGCTAATTATGTCGTTTAATCGTTAAAGAAGCTTTCTAATTACGCTAATGAGCATAACTCTCAATCTACACCTCAAACTGATGTCAAATTTTGGGTGCAAGTTTATAATTCAGTAACTAAGGTTTCTACTCTTTTACATTTTTAAAAATCACGTTTTATGGTGAAAAGGGCATAATGGTCAACATATAGGCAATTAACGGAATCATGCATATTAATTGGATAACTAACGAACCAAGGTGTATAATCACAGAGGGTTATACTAGCATGTAACCTAGTCCAATTAAAGCTCTAAGGAATTTCTAAAACATGTTTAAACGGGTCAGAACTGAAAGTCAAAGCAAAAGTCAAATTATGCGACTTTCGGTTCCGAACCGGGTCTCTACTGAAAATTGCCGGGTTGAACATGTTTAGACATGTTCTTACATTAATTACCAAGTTATATTAATGATCAAACAGGTTGTATGGGTTTTACATTGCTAATTATGCATAAGTTGGAAATTAAGCATTCTGTTGACTTTTTAAAAACAAGTTTGACCCGACATTTGACCTAGATAGAGTGGGAATCAGAGGGTGCCCTTTTAAGGGTTTATTGCCCACATAATTGCCAACTTATAACTACTTTCAATTCGACTAATCACTGGACCATTAGTGATTAATCGTTAAGTCAACCGTTAATTACGACGGTTTGACTTTTAAGCTAAAACTAAGTAAAAACTCAACTAAGAAAGGTTAAGCATACTTACTGAAGTCCTATGCATGATTAGTGATCACTTGAGTCTGCTTTGGAGCTCCAGAAATGATCAGAAATGCTGAAGAAAGGTGTGAGCACAATGTTGCAACCTTGTGGCCTTTTATAGTGCTCAAACTCACTTAGATCATTGACAACAAGTGCTAGCAATGGCCATGGATCATCAACAGATGTCCCTAAGGGCCTAGGGGTTGTTTAGGGGTCGTGCAAGATGAGGAAAATCATTTTAAGTCGGTTAGAATGGAGTTGGCAGACAAAAGCCCAAATTTTTCGGATCAGATAGCCCCTCGCGGCACGCGTAGCCCCCCCCCCCCCAGGGCCTTCACGTGGCGCGACGCCCCTTCTGATCAAATCCCAAATTTTGATTTTTTATGCTTTGGTCCTTGGCTCTTAAAAACTTTGTTTCGACTTTATTTCTTGCATTTTGAACCCTCCAATTTGACTTATAAGGGCTTCAAGACATATACCCATTTTGTTAAGTCCTCGGTTAACTTTGTTGTCACCCGAAAAGTCATAACTTTCAACGTTGACGCTTTAACCCCTTGTATACGAATTTGATCATAACTTTCTCATACGATAACGAAACTTTATGAAATTTATATCGTGCATTCTAGTGAGCATAATTAACCGTTACAAAGCTTCTGGTTTGTTAAAAGGTCACTCAGAGGTATAACTTAAACATGTTGACACATTTAACCCTTGTAGTTTGTAATCTCTCACTTTCTTTCATATTTAGCTTCGTATGATCCATGATTTATTCGTTTGATGGTATAAATATCATGTAGGGTTATTGTAAAGTATATTTATTCACTGTTGACATTTTGAACCCTTATATTCGGATACTTTCCATGTTTGTCAACTTTAGTCCTTTCAGAACATACGTTCAAACTCATGACACGTGTCAATACATTATAGGACGTGAATTTTCGAGGTGTTACATCCTCACCCCCTTAAAATAAATCTCGACCTCGAGATTTACTGAAACAAATGAGGGTACTTTTCTTTCATTGTGGACTCAACCTCCCACGTGTATTCGGGACCTCTACGGGCATCTGATTTTACCCTTACAATAGGCACATGCTTCCTTCGAAGCTTCTTAACCTGTCGATCCTCGATCGACACCGGTTTTTCAACAAACTTTAAGCTCTCTTCTATATGCACATCTGTATGTGGTATGACTAGTGATTCATCAGCGAAACACTTCTTCAGATTGCAGATGTGGAACACATTGTGAATACCACTGAGCTCTTCAGGTAAGTTTAACTTATAGGCAACTGATCCGACACGTTCGATGACTTCGAACGGTCCTATGTATCTCGGGCTTAACTTGCCTTTCTCACCAAATCGCATCACTCCCTTCCAGGGTGATACCTTAAGCAACACCTTGTCGCCTACCTCGAAGTTAAAAGGTTTACGCTTTAAATCGGCGTAGCTTTTCTGCCTATCACGCGCAGCTTTGAGACGGTCACGAATCTGGACAATCTTGTCCGTCGTTTCAAAGACTATCTCTGGTCCTGATAATTGGACATCTCCAACTTCCGCCCAACAAACGGGCGTTCTACACTTTCTACCGTATAATGCCTCAAAAGGCACAGCCTTAATGCTGGTATGGTAGCTATTGTTGTAGGAGAATTCGATTAACGGCGGGTGGTTATCCCAACTACCACCTAAATCGATCACGCATGCTCGAAGCATGACTTCCAAGGTTTGGATTGTACGCTCACTCTGTCCGTCTGTCTGAGGATGGTAAGCCGTACTAAAATTCAAACGCGTGCCCAAAGATTGTTGGAAACTTTTCCAAAAATGTGACGTGTATCTAGTATCCCTGTCAGAGATAATAGACACAGGCACGCCATGCAAAGCTACAATCTTATCAACGTACAGTTGGGCTAACATGTCGGAGCTATAGGTCTCCTTAATGGGTAGGAAATGTGCTGACTTAGTCAGTCTATCTACGATCACCCATATTGTGTCATTTCCTTTCCTTGTCTTAGGTAACTTGGTGATGAAGTCCATAGTTACCATTTCCCACTTCCATGTGGGAAGTTCAAGCTGTTGTAGCAAACCTGACGGCTTTTGATGTTCAGTTTTTACTTGGGCACATGTCAAGCATTTAGCTACATAGGTGGCTATAGACTTTTTCAAGCCTATCCACCAAAAATTTGCCTTTAGATCCTGGTACATCTTATCAGCTCCAGGATGAACGGAGTATTTAGAACTATGGGCTTCCTGGAGGATAACATCTCGAAGTCCTCCATAAATTGGAACCCATATTCGTCCATTCAATCTTAGGATTCCATCTTTGCTAAGAGATAACTGCTCCTCAGTTACCCCTAACTTTTCATTAGGATAGTTAGCTTCCAACACAGCTTCCTTCTGTGCAGCTAACAACCTTTCATTCAAACTATTCTTAATTTCAATGCTCTTAGCATTGATTCGGATGGGTTTCACCCTTTCCTTTCGACTCAAGGCATCAGCGACTACATTCGCCTTGCCCGGATGGTATCTGATTTCACAATCATAATTATTCAACGTCTCCATCCATCGGCGCTGCCTCATGTTTAAATCCTTTTGGTTAAACAGGTGCTGGAGGCTCTTGTGATCAGAATAGATCACACACTTGATTCCGTATAAATAGTGCCTCCATAGCTTCAGTGCAAATACAACGGCACCCAATTCCAAGTCATGGGTGGTGTAATTCTTTTCGTGCACCTTTAACTGTCGTGAAGCATAGGCAATAACCTTGCCTTTCTGCATAAGCACGCACCCCATGCCAGTGTGTGATGCATCGCAGTAAACTACGAATTCTTCGGTACCTTCAGGCAATGTCAGCACAGGCGCGTTGCTCAATTTCTGCTTAAGAATATCAAAGGATTCTTGTTGCTTGGGTCCCCAGTCGAACTTAATCTTCTTCCTAGTAAAGGAAGTTAGGGGCGCAGCAATCCTTGAAAAATTTTCGATAAAGCGCCTGTAGCATCCTGCCAATCCCAAGAAACTGCGTATTTCTGTGGGCGTCTTCGGCTCCTGCCAGTTCATAACTGCTTCTACCTTAGCGGGATCCACTTGGATACCACGCTCACTAACCACATGTCCAAGGAATTGGACTTCTCGAAGCCAAAATTCACACTTTGAAAATTTGGCGTAGAGTTTCTCATGATGTAGAAGTTTAAGAATACAGCGAAGGTGTTTCTCATGGTCAGCTTGGTTCTTTGAGTAGATGAGAATGTCGTCGATGAAAACGATGACGAATTTATCTAAGTAAGGCTTGCAGACGCGATTCATGAGATCCATGAATGCGGCAGGTGCATTAGTGACCCCAAAAGGCATCACTAGGAACTCGTAATGACCATAACAAGTCCTAAATGCAGTTTTGTGTACGTCTTCATCTCTAACCTTCAGTTGGTGGTAGCCTGACCTTAAGTCAATCTTCGAGAAATAACTTGCCCCTTGCAATTGATCGAACAAATCGTCGATCCTGGGCAAAGGATACCTATTCTTTATTGTGACCTTATTAAGTTCACGGTAATCGATGCACAGACGCATCGATCCATCCTTCTTTTTGACAAATAAAACTGGTGCTCCCCAAGGAGATGAACAAGGTTTAATGAAACCTTTAGCTAGCAATTCATCTAGTTGTGATCTCAATTCCTTCATCTCTGTTGGTGCTAACCTGTAAGGTGCTCTAGCAACTGGTGCTGCTCCAGGGATGATGTCAATTCTGAATTCCACTTGCCTATCTGGTGGTAAGCCAGGTAGTTCTTCAAGAAAAACTTCTGGGTATTCAGAAATGACGGGGATGCTTTCCATCTTAGGTTTTGGCTCATCAATTGTCACTTGTGCCATGTAGATGACACAACCCTTCTTTAAACACTTAGAGGCCTTGAGCATAGTCACTTGCTCAGGCAGTCCATACCGGGTATCTCCCTGTATGGTAAGTGATTCACCAGACGGAGTCTTGATCACCACTTGCTTCTTATTGCAGACAATCTGGGCTTGGTTAAGAGATAACCAGTCCATGCCTAAAACGATGTCAAAACCAGCTAACTTCAAAGGAAGTAGGGACAAAGGAAAAGAGTGGTTCTTAATGGATATGAAACATCCATCTAATATGGTTGAGGCGGTTTCTAAGGTGCCATCGGCTAACTCCACCTCGTATTCCACACTTAAGGTTTTAACAGGTAAATTCAGCAATTTGCAAAACTTATTATCTACAAATGATTTATCAGCGCCTGAATCAAAAAGTACTCTTGCATAGACATCATTTATGAGGAATGTACCTGTTATCACATTGTCATCCAGTACTGCTTCCTTTGCATCCATTCTGAAGACCCTAGCATTGGTCTTCTTTCCTTCATCAGCCTTCTTTGCGAGTTTTGGGCAGTTAGTCTTGATATGCCCCTTCTCGTTACAACTGTAACACGTTGCATCCTTCAACTTTTTGCAATCCAAGGTCTTGTGTTCCTTGGACTTGCATATACCACAGGCAAAAGTCCTTGACTGAGTCTGTGAGTTCGATTCAAACTTGCACTTCCCGAAGTGCTGTTTCTTGCAGATCTTGCACTTGGGCTTATCACCAGACTGATGCCCATCCTTCTTTGACTCAGACCCTTTCTTGTGGTCGTTGCTCCCTCGGTGCTTCTTGTTTGACCTACGTGAATTGTCATCTTCACGTTTCCTTTTCTCAGCATCCTTATTCCTCAGCGATCTTTGTCTGACCGCGTCCAGTGTGAGTGACAAGGATATGTCAGCTACAGATCTGAAAGTAGCTGGCCGAGAGGCCTTCACGCTTGCCTTTATTTCTGGGGCTAAACCCCCGATGAAACGAGCTATTCTTTTTGGTTCCGGAGTCACCAGATACGGAACCAATTGGGACATTGTGTTGAAGCTCGTGAGGTAAGCTTGGCAGTCAAGGTTCTGCATAACCAACGATAGGAAATCAGACTCAATCTTCTCAACCTCATGCTGAGGGCAGTAGTTTTCCCTGATGAGGGCAACAAATTGCTCCCATGTCATGTTGTACAATGGGATCTTCCCAGTGGCTTGAATCAGTGATCTCCACCAGGCTAAGGCCTCGCCTTTAAACGATTGTGACACAAACTTGACTATATCCCTCTCAGTTCACCCGCTGATATCCACTACTGTGTCCATCTCATCTAACCACGTTATGCAGTCAATGGCTCCTTTTTCCCCAGTGAAATCCCTGGGTTTGCATGAAACAAAGTATTTGTAGGAGCAACCCTTATTACGGGGTTCTTGATTTAGTACAATCTGTTGAGATGGAGCACTGTGGTGGTTTGAGGAGAGTCGATCATCATCTTTCTTGGGTTCTTCCTTCTTGGAAGGTGGCTTCGAATGCGGTGTAGATAGGGTCCTACTTCGAGTCCCACTATATTCTTCGTACTGCCGCTCTAAGGCCTTTGTAACAGCGTCGTCTACTAACGCTTTCAGTTCAGCACCCGTTATATTAATTCAGGCGTTATCATTATTCTCCCTTGGGTGACTATTAATTTCATCTGAGTCAGCCATTTGCAGTTTGAACTGTTACAAAAAAAAATTGACAATAATTTATTTGGGAGTTTATTATGGAATTGCCCCTTAGGGTAATTCATTAACCATGGTAAAAATAGACCATATTTGGTTAATTTGTTACTCACATTTATTTAGGATTTCTATTATAATTTATCCTAATTAAAACAATAACAGTATTATTAGCACACAAGGCCTAGTCACAAGGACATTTTTAAATTATAAGCCATGATTTCAGAGAATCAAGGCATGAAGGTTTGAACATAGTTCATTACCTTTTTCAGACAGGGTCGCAGACTATTACTGTCTTTTGTCTCATATGAAAATGAGCAGGGCCCGTAGGCACTATATTACTAATGTATGATCAACATGTGATCATCTTAACTAATGATTTAAACCCATGATTTATATATCATTAGTTTAAATTTGGAATCTTTTGAAGAATCCTATTAAGAATGACGTGTGTGATTTTAACGAATCACTTCTGCCAGGAGCGTTAACATGTTTTCAGATGTTAACAGGAATTTGAATCTTTTAAATAGGCCTTACCATCTTGGCCCGGTCTTATAATGACACAGAGGCTAGGTTATACCGTTAAGATTCTTAATTAACATTTAAAGTAGGCAGATTATTTTTAAAAGGAATGATTTTAATTTATTTATTTCATATATAATTTATTTATGCATACAATGGCAAAAATGAAATTTATAAACTTACATTCCATTAATTTATTAAAAGGTTACACATCGCCCTAAACCGGACTTTTTAATAGACAAATCACCCACGCAGGGGTTTAAGCAAAGACTTACCCACGCAGGGGCTTAACAACACAATAGTCCACGCAAGGACTTAAACAAACAACATACCCTCGTAGGGGTTAACAGAAAGATAGGCCCACGCAGGGGTCAAAACAACAAACATACCCACGCAGGGGCTCAATTGATACAAGGAAATTACAACAACAATGGAAGGATTCGGTGGTCCTTCTTGCTCTTCCCTTTTATTAAGCTTGTTAATCCCTGGAAGAAACTTTGTCGCTCCCTATGGTCTCTGTGAAAATCTCGCTCGACCTGGTCCAGTCTTTGAAGAATCTCTTCCCGCTCGGGTGGAGAAAACCGTGGCGGATGTGATTGTTGCCGTATTATAGGTCTAGTAGGTGTTTGGTACCCATGAATTGGGTACCCTACTCCCCAAGGAGCTCCATACGGTCCTTCCGGATGAAGGGAGTTATAGTTGGCCGCTACCAAGTATGGGTCGGCTTCAGCGTAATTATAGTTGGTGTGAGCCGGCTGCTCAAACGGGTTGTACGCCATCGAACCAGTGTATGCAGGAATCGGGTTATCAAAACCCATCGGTGGCGGCTGTGGTGCAACTGGGTTTGAAGGTCCACCCATTTGTGGGTCTTCCTGAAGTGGCGGGTAATGACTGCCACTTGATTGACGAGGGGAGCTAAAGTGGAAATCCCCTGCTCGCGCAGACATACGTGCGCCTGTCCTCCTACGCCTCGGCGGTTCCGGAGGTGCTTGATTAACTGGCGGTGGTGGAGGCGGTGGCGTGACAGCCACGAAACGTGAATCCCCAGAGGGATCCTGCTGCTGCTGCCGGTGAGGTGACGAATGATGCGAGGGTGTAAAATACCACTCGCACTGGTTAAACCATGCTTGGTAACTGTATGGACCACGGTAGGGTGATCCATGAAAAGAAGAACCATCTGAGACCTCGATAGGATGGTTGGGGGTCCCGGTTGCTGGCTCGATGGGATCCGTATCCTCATCTATGTCTTCTGCATGATCTCCTGAGAAGTGGTCCTCCGGTCCCAATGGGTTAAAACCCACTGGTTCTTGTATGTAGTTCGCCGGGTTAAACCGGCCCCGAAAAACAGGAGTGGGGTCTCCAAAGGAATGGTGCGATAGGGATCGCTGTAGAGGTATGTAAGAAGGTTGTGGGTTATTGGGCTCGTTTTCCGACTGTGGCCCATAGGAGTTATGATAGGGAGGCGTTGAACTGTGCGAAACCGACCTTCTAGCAGGCTCCGCAGGTGTCCTCCAGTTTCCTTGTGGTTCTACGCTCGCAGTATTAGAAGGAGTTCGCCGGTGCGAAGGCCCGGCCTCGTGATCATTGGGGGCGGTGATTGGCCCCTTGCCTCGTCCTCTTCGTCGAAAGAATCTTGGCGGCATATTTAGTCCTATCAATATAGCATAAGATAACGACAAGAATATATGAAATAAAGGACAAAACAAAACAAGGTAGAATTTGTCCTATGTTATTTGTCTAGACTCGAAAGTTTAGTAATGTGCAATTGTGTCATTGAGATTAAACACAAAAGGCTAGTGTTTACTTCACTCAATGTTGGCTCTGATACCAACCTGTCACACCCCGAATTTCCACGTGTCACCGGTGGGCCCGGTGAGGGAGTATCGTGACGTGGTTGGCAACATAATAGTCAAACAACACAATATATAAATGCACAACGGAAGCAAATGAAAGATATAATTATATTTCAACCGAATAGTGTGTAATATCAAGTATCACAACAGTTGAAATTTATCCACAGACGGATCCAAAATAATTAGGAAACAGTAGTTCAACAGACTTTAGGCATCTTAAGCTTGCGAGACTTCTATTGATGCTAAGGAGAAATCCAGCCTATTTCGAGTAGTACCTGCACTTAATCTTTTTGGGAAAATACGTCAGTTTACACTGGTAAATACAATCAACTGACTCATTTTAAAAATGATTAAAAATTGATTTGGATGCACGTGGCATAAATATTTTTATAACTTGGGATAATTATTTAAATATATAAACTTGTAAAAGAATTACATGTTCCTTATGCGTTCAGTAGCCCGGATCGTGCCGGGTTAAAGATCAATAGACACACCACATTATTTATTTATGCACTGACGGGTATACGCCTACACCCCGCGCTTAGGTCGTGGCCATTTCGTAAAATGATGCCAAGGATATCCGGGACATGGTCATTAACCCCCCAAAGGCGTTAAGCAAACAAAACATGTTTAAACGGGTCATCTTGATAATACTTAACCACCAATCGATTAAGGTCGAATGCCCGACCAAGCGGTATTTTATATACCGTACCCCAAGCCCGTATAAGGGAAAATAAGTTAAAAGTATTTACCTTTGCAAGTATAATTCACAATTAGCAAATGCGGGTAGCTTTTACCGGGTCTCCTATTCTGGAACAAAGGTTTATAATAACCTATTAGAATCCTAACGGGTCTTTAATTAAGCCTAAACTTAGACCGGTTAGTTTTAAAGATACGGTTCGTACGCACGATTAAGCGAAGACCGGGATAGAATGTGATTTAGACCTGACAAGTTTGAAGACTTTCTTAATATGGGTATA
This sequence comes from Helianthus tuberosus, assembly GCA_030545235.1. Taxonomy (NCBI): domain Eukaryota; kingdom Viridiplantae; phylum Streptophyta; class Magnoliopsida; order Asterales; family Asteraceae; genus Helianthus; species Helianthus tuberosus. The sequence goes on along the minus strand of CM060351.1, from coordinate 186,667,807 downwards.
TTATACACATTCTGGATTTTGAGATAAAAACGATAAGGTTTGACCCGTTTCGGCTAATTTATGCAAACTAGTTACATAAACCGAACCGAACGCGCAAGGAGCGTAACGGGTAACCGTGAGAGCCATATACAGGTTTCCTAAGTTTATATGCCTCAAATATGTTGTGACATCAGTAAGATATCTTTTATTATGCCCGAAATGATTTTAAACACAAACTATGCCCCGTAGGGGCATTTTGGTCATTTTCAAGGTTATAAAAGAGTTTAAGTATTAACCTGAGTTACAGGTCTGATGTAATCAGCAAAAATACTCAATTTACTAAGTTATATCAGTAGGGTATTGCCTATATGTGAAATTTATCAATTTTAACCAAACTATGCACCGTGGGGGCATTTTGGCAATTTCACATAAGCCGAAAAGCTCAAAACTGAAGTCTGAGTTAAACAACTTTTGCTTACTGTTAAAATATTATAATTTACCTAAAATATCAGTAGGTATCAACCCTTGTATGTTTAAAAATAGTTATAGTACATACTATGCGTTAAAAACGCTTAAAAGGCGATTAGAAGCCGTTTCCGGGTTCTATATAGAAAGCTGATATTTTTATTATCCCAGAAGGTTTAAAATAATTTATTTATCATATGAAATTAGTAGCAAAAGGTTTGGAGTTAAAAAGATATGTAAAACTCATTTTATAGCCTAAAAGGGCAAAACCGACAATTACCGAATTAAGCTTATGACTCTAAGTTATGCTCAGCCTAAAATTAATTAAAAATCTTCAAAAATCCCAAAATAATATATTACATCAGTGGGTAAAGAGTTTGATATCAAAAGGTGAGTTTAAATAGGCTATATGCTAATTATGTCGTTTAATCGTTAAAGAAGCTTTCTAATTACGCTAATGAGCATAACTCTCAATCTACACCTCAAACTGATGTCAAATTTTGGGTGCAAGTTTATAATTCAGTAACTAAGGTTTCTACTCTTTTACATTTTTAAAAATCACGTTTTATGGTGAAAAGGGCATAATGGTCAACATATAGGCAATTAACGGAATCATGCATATTAATTGGATAACTAATGAACCAAGGTGTATAATCACAGAGGGTTATACTAGCATGTAACCTAGTCCAATTAAAGCTCTAAGGAATTTCTAAAACATGCTTAAACGGGTCAGAACTGAAAGTCAAAGCAAAAGTCAAATTATGCGACTTTCGGTTCCGAACCGGGTCTCTACTGAAAATTGTCGGGTTGAACATGTTTAGACATGTTCTTACATTAATTACCAAGTTATATTAATGATCAAACAGGTTGTATGGGTTTTACATTGCTAATTATGCATAAATAAATTGGAAATTAAGCATTCTGTTGACTTTTTAATAACAAGTTTGACCCGACATTTGTCCTAGATAGAGTGGGAATCAGAGGGTGCCCTTTTAAGGGTTTATTTCCCACATAATTGCCAACTTATAACTACTTTCAATTCGACTAATCACTGGACCATTAGTGATTAATCGTTAAGTCAACCGTTAATTACGACGGTTTGACTTTTAAGCTAAAACTAAGTAAAAACTCAACTAAGAAAGGTTAAGCATACTTACTGAAGTCCTATGCACGATTAGTGATCACTTGAGTCTGCTTTGGAGCTCCAGAAATGATCAGAAATGCTGAAGAAAGGTGTGAGCACAATGTTGCAACCTTGTGGCCTTTTATAGTGCTCAAACTCACTTAGATCATTGACAACAAGTGCTAGCAATGGCCATGGATCATCAACAGATGTCCCTAAGGGCCTAGGGGTTGTTTAGGGGTCGTGTAAGATGAGGAAAATCGTTTTAAGTCGGTTAGAATGGAGTTGGCAGACAAAAGCCCAAAGTTTTCGGATCAGATAGCCCCTCGCGGCACACGTAGCCCCCCCCCCCCCAGGGCCTTTGCTTGGCGCGACGCCCCTTCTGATCAAATCCCAAATTTTGATTTTTCATGCTTTGGTCCTTGGCTCTTAAAAACTTTGTTTCGACTTTATTTCTTGCATTTTGAACCCTCCAATTTGACTTATAAGGGCTTCAAGACATATACCCATTTTGTTAAGTCCTCGGTTAACTTTGTTGTCATCCGAAAAGTCATAACTTTCAACGTTGACGCTTTAACCCCTTGTATACGAATTTGATCATAACTTTCTCATACGATAACAAAACTTTATGAAATTTATATCGTGCGTTCTAGTGAGCATAATTAACCGTTACAAAGCTTCGGGTTTGTTAAAAGGTCACTCAGAGGTATAACTTAAACATGTTGACACATTTAACCCCTGTAGTTAGTAATCTCTCACTTTCTTTCATATTTAGCTTCGTATGATCCATGATTTATTCGTTTGATGGTATAAACATCATGTAGGGTTATTGTAAAGTATATTTATTCACTGTTGACATTTTGAACCCTTATATTCGGATACTTTCCATGTTTGTCAACTTTAGTCCTTTCAGAACATACGTTCAAACTCATGACACGTGTCAATACATTATAGGACGTGAATTTTCGAGGTGTTACAATGTACAAACGGTTGTGTGATGTCATTCCAGTCGAGATCTAGCTCAGATCTAAGGAATTTCATGTGTTTTTATAACAAATCTTCACTAAATCTAAGCTTTTTAGTCAATTTCGTGTTATCTTCAAACTATCCTTAAACTTCTACTTAAATGGTGGAATCCGGACCCAAACGGACTGTAGACTTGATGATTAGTCTGGAGTAAGATTGCAAATGGATTGTTGCCGGAGAAGATGACCGGAGTACGGATTCCGACATGACCACCATCAAGAACAGACACCTGATTGGATGGGGTGATTCCCATCCGATCAGACCGGCTGAACATTGATGTGTTTACCGTTGTCTCAATACGTACCAAGCCGTCACCGTTAAACTAGAAACTTAGAAACTTTGCAAGGTTTGTGAAACGAGACAAGGTCCTCTCAATCGAATGGCAATCCGATCGGACTGCCGTCCGATCGAACGGCCATCCGATCGAGGTGGCATGTGTCTTTCAAACCTTCTATGCTTTAACTATTTTGAATCTGAAACTTTGAACTTTGAAATTTGCACACGAAGAGTCATTCGACCGAACGGTCAACCGATCGGATGATCATCCGATCGAAAGACCTGGTTTGAACACTTGGTTAATCATTTTGAAATCTCAATACTTGGAGCGAATGTCCATACGATCGAATGGCCATCCGTACGGATGACCATCCGATCGAATGGCGGTCCGTCCCAACACACATGGGTCATCCGACCGGATGATCATCCGACTGGATGGCCATTCGATCAGGTTACTGATCCGACACTTGTACTATCCCCGCTAATCTACTCGACGCTTATCTATTTGTAATCTAATCAGGCTAAACCTAAAGAGCTCCTTTTGATCCAGTAACAGTTAAACTGTTAAGCAATCACTGTGAGTATACTCGATCCCTTTTGTTTTAAACTTTTGGGATGCAACATGTATTCTATGAAACTTGAAACTTGATACTTTTGAATCTAAACTCTATCCTATATGAATGTGAAACTTGTGATTCTTGATTCTTGATTCTTTATGCTATGTGAACGTTTAATCCAGAGTGTGTAGTTCCGCCTTAACAATAGTAGCGCTATAGGAAGATGCACCTCCCCGTTATTCTTGGGGGTAATGTTAGGAGGATTATAGTTTTCCTTGAGTCTTGGGAGAACACCAAAGCATCGGGACGCTTGGGCTATCACTTGGACTGCAAACACTAGCATGGCTGAAACTATTTTTATCATTTACATGACGGATACGAGTCTTTTAATCTACTATGCAATATACTCAAACTTGTATACTCGCCAGTACGTTTTTGTACTGACTTATTTTAATACATGTTGCAGGCTGATAGGATGCTATGGAAGCAAGTGAAACAAGCTAGGAATGATGCTTAGAAACTCGCCTAGTTTAATCTATCAAACTTGAAATAATTTTGGTGATATGTATTGATACTATGTCATGGTTGATGTTTGATTCTAGACAATTTTATCATGAAATGGATTTAATCTATATCGAAATATCTAGTGTTATGGAATCTCATGAGCAATCTGAACGCTTAGTGCCGCGCCCCGATGTTTCCGCCATCGGTTGGGGTGTGACAATGATAGGGTGGTTACATCTGGGGCCGTTATCTCCTACTTAATTGTAAGCATAAGATAGGGTAATTACATCCAGGACAGGCAAGTTTTACTTCATCATGAGTATGTGATAGGACAGTTACCTCCACGACTGCCAAATTTTACTTCATTGTGAGCACTTGATAGGGTAGTGAACTTCGGGGCCACCAATATCTATATGGAAACATGATGGGATTGATGTGGATCACTCATGAGGTGAATGTCACCTTATTGCTAAATAGACAGGTTAAAGTTTAATGTTTCTTTAGGTAAGTTCATAAAGTATGTTAATGTTTTACATACTAGAACTCATTCTACGTAGTCGACTTTTAGTATGCACATCAAGTTAAAGTTACATCATTTGTGAGATCGTGAGAATGGTTGTGGCATTGGAGTGAAGGCTACCCTACTTCTCGAGACTAGCATCATGTTTTACTGTTTTTATGTTTCTAGATACTTATGTTATGTTGAAAGACTTGTACCTGACTTGGATTTGTTGGTACCTATGATATGAAAGTTCTCTTTGCGTATGATTGCATTTCGTATTTCGTAGTTTAAGAAACTATATGTAAAAGAGTAAATCCAACAAATGAGACTCTTGAGTCTGAGACATTTCCTTTTAGATGTATTGTTATATAAAATTGTAATAAAGTATACAAAACTTAGTTGAGATGAAATTATTGGTGAAAATTAGCTTTGCATGAACATGTGTTCATTTTCATCCTCTACCCATTTCCAAGCATTCATTTTAATTAACTTCTTAGTATTATGGTCCAAATCATTCTTAAGCTTTTTACAAAAAGATTAGTTTTATTTATCCTTTGGTTTATATGAGATCCATGTACCATTTAAAAAAAAGAATATAAAGCGCGTTTTAGCCGTTAGTGCCACTTTATGAAGACATGTTCTGTTGTGGCAATTTCGTAATTAATGTAAAAGTTTATCAAATTGGAATTTGATTCACTGGTTAATACACTACAAGTGAATACATATACACTATAGCTTCAACTAATGTATTCACTAGTATTTACTTATATTTGTATTATATCCGGTGAGTACAACTTTTTTATACACTAATTACAAGAAATGTCATACGTATCACCGATTAAAATAAGGGTGTTAATATTCACACACATCTTCTCTCTCTGAATATTGTTAAAATTCCATAATGCATGACATCATAATAATCCAATTTTCAAAAAACAACCAGACAAGACCATCGGCATAGGTCACTTCTGTCTCTTAGAATTGGCTTCACTCCAACACAAAATAAGCTTAAGACGTAGACCCCTGGTCAAAGTTCCCATGACTCTCAACTTGCACGTGGGACCGTCACACACGAGTACCATCATTGTGTTCTAGAAAATCTGTATAAAATTTCATTTTATTAAAAAAAGAAAAGCAAACCTACTGAGTTTGAGTACTATATTCTCCTACAGTTGAGATTTGTTTTTTTAAATTTGGATAAAAGAAACCTAGAAAATCTTGTTGCATGTGACATGATTTTGTGAGTTTTTATATAGCCATACATCCAAATATATAATAAAAATTCGTAGGTCGATGATCCTCAAAATGATAGCCTTTATATACATTTTGAACATATACAAAAAGATGTGCGGTAATAGTGGTGGCCAATTATTGGCTGAAATGGCCGGCCAAGGTAATAGTGTCAGGCAGCTGTCTGACACTCCCCTATTGGCCCAACAAATTTACACTTTTGCCTCACTTTAAAATTACGATTTTGCCATCAGTTTAAAAATCTGTTTTTGCCCTCACATAAAAATAGATTTACGTTTTTGCTCCCAGCTAAATATTTAAATTTTTCTCTCGGTTCAAAATTACGATTTTGCCCCGTTTAAATTTTCACTTTTGCAATTAGTTTTTTTCCCATAAAATTACGATCTTGCCATTAGTTCAAAGTTATGTTTTTACCCCCACTTAAAAATAAATTAACGCTTTTGCTCCCAGCTAAAAATTTCAATTTTGTCATCGGATCAAAATTAGGATTTTGCCCCGTTTAAATTTACAGATTTGCCCTTAGGTTTTTTCTCACAACTACGTTACGATTTTGCCCTCAACTTAAATTTACATTTTCTCCATCGTTTTTGTTTGTTTTTCTGGTTAAATTACAATTTTGCCCTCAATGTAAAATTACAGTCATGCCGTCAGCTGCCTGGCTCTCCCCCATTAGTCCATTTAATTTACGATTTTATCCCTGAAATAAAATTATGATTTCGCCCTCAGTTAAAAATTACGTTTTTCCCATCGTTGTAGTTTTTTTTAGCAAAACTATAAACGTTTTTTGTTTTCATTGGTTAACTCCATTTAATTTTTTCCCGTATCAAGGAGCTGCCTAACACTCGCTCATTAGTCCTGAAAAATTACAGTTTTGCCCTGAGCCGAAAATTACGATCTTATCATCGTTTTAGTTTTTTTCCTAGCAAAATTATAGTAGTGTTTTTTTAATTGATTGAGAATTATTCGGCCATCGCCCCGCAACGCGGGCGGGGCAACTACTAGTATATATACATATACATACATATAATAATACTAAGAGAATAATATGGTTGAAGTTTTAAATTAGGGTTAGAGTAAATTATGATACATTTAATCATTTAGATTTTACGGTGTTTCGATAAGCATGTCTTAAATATGTTATATCAACATGTTAGGCTGGACGGTATGGAGGTCCGTCCTCCTTCGTCCCGGTGCGGCGCCCTTCCTCCACCCATTTCGCCAGGGGCGGACCCAAGTTATGGGGTGAGTGGGCGGCCGCACCCCTTAAAAAAAAAATTAGTGGTATTTTTCACGAAAAATCCAGACCGCACCCCTTGAAAATTTTCGTCCGCACCCCTTGAAAAATTCTGACCGCACCCCTTAGAAAAAAATGTTAGGAATTTATGTAAAAAATTGTGAACACGGATTGAAACCGGATTAAATTATGTAAACAAGTTAGCCTAACCCCTTTAATAAAACTTAAATTCAATCCATCAAGCCCAATAACTTAATACCCATTCAAGCCCAACCCAACTACTAGTTTTGTTAAACAAACCAGTCCACATAATAAAAAAAAACCCAAATCGCTGCCACTTGCCAGCGACTCCTGCCCTCCCTCTGCCTCACTTCAGCGCCCAGCGACAGCATAATTCCGGCTGGCGACTGCAAACTGGTTAATTCAGGCCGTCCCTGACAGGTACATGTTTTTTACTTGGGCTTATAATAATTATCAGGGCTTGAAATTCAAAATTTTGGTTGGCAAACATGTTTGTTGATTATATGATTGTTGGTTGGCAAATAATAATTACTAGGGCTTGAAATTCAAAATTTTAAATTGAAAATTAAGGAACATGGGCTATGGTTGAACACTTGAAGATCCTTGTTTATTTTGTATGTGATAGGATTAGGAATGAACAATGAGTAGGGAAGTTATGCCGCGATTTCTCAAGAGTAAAGGGGTTGAACCACTTTTTTTCGCCGGATTATTCTAATTAAAGACCAAGGTATGTTATAGATAAGTTTTTTTGTTCTTTTATTGAATGATTAAGAGAAATAAAAGTAGGGATTGTTTGAACTTTGATGTTTTTTTGTTTGTTAATGTGATAGGAAGTTAGGAACTAGGGTTTGATTGTTTGAGAATTGAAATGGACCCGACCCGATCTAATTCGGCCCACTATGAAACTTTGTTTGTTTGTTTTTACTTGTTTTACATGACCCGACCCGACCCTCTATGAACCGATCTTTTTATATAGCTAGGGGTCTAAAATCTTTAAAAAATTTACGCACCCCCAGGAAAAAAAATCCTGGGTCCGCCACTGCATTTCGCCCCCCCCCCCCCCCCCCCTCCGCGTCCTCTCCGGCTTCTTCAGGCCGTTCAAGCCGTTCTACATGAGGACAAAACCTTCTCACACACACATATATACATACAACATATACATATATTTTAGGATCATCCCCCATTTCCTTACCTCCATCATTTTTGCCCCATCCTCATGCCCATCCTACGTGGCGGACCATCCTCCAAGGGAGGACCATCATCATACCGTGTAGCCTTATAACTTATGTAACACGAGGTGACATAAATTAGAACATGAACCTTGTTCACCTAGATCCAAATACATTTAACTTTGTGGCATTTCATGTCATGTAGCTAGGCGTGTTAAGATTTCAAATCTATTTATCCCGAAAAAATTCATAAGGATTATATTGTGTTCACACGTAACTGGACGAACCTTATTTTTTTATTGAATAAAACTTTTTAAGTTTGAAGAAAAAGTACGTAATTATAAAGATGATCTTCTTGTTATATTTGTAGTAGGTTTAGGTTATATATATAAAGGACATTCTTTGAAAGAAAATAATATTCCGTGACTTAATTGTAAAGTTTTAAAAATCAAGTGATTATTTAGAAATAAAGTTTTTGAACTTATAAATTGCGGAGGTCTATTTAGTTTTTTTTTTTTCTAATAATTTCTCTTCTATAAATATTTTTATTTTTTTATTAACAAAAACTATTCTTATAAATTCGTGTCTAGTTTATTAACAAAAACTATTCTTATAAATTCGTGTCTAGTGTTTTATTATACATATTTATGTACTATGTATTATATTACGTATCCACTAGAATAAAAATATATTATATAGACATGAAATAGATTGAAATGTGAAAACGAAAAAAAAAATATTTTATCAACCGTGTTAAATTCTACACGGAAATAAATAGCTAATTTCATTCCTTACTACTTACGTTAAACAAAAATGATAGCATACAATGTATCATGACATTTCTATTACCTCATTCATTCTATTATTGTATTATACGTTTCTTTCACACAAAATTACCTTGTATGTATTTGTGCTCAGTCTAAAATAACATTATATCATTAAATTCCATATTATTTAAAGCTTTATACTTGATCAATATTAATTTCACACAAAAAGATCAATAATCAATATTAATTTTCACACAAAAAGATCAATAATCAATATTAATTTTCACACAAAAAGATCAATTATTGTAATATTTTGTTTTAAACTGGCAATAAGACCCGCATGCGTTGCGGCGTGAGAACATCGCAAACATCGAATGGATTAGTGCAAACGTCGTGTGATGCGTTAACCGTATGAAAACCCGCGTTTTGACGTATCCGATTGAACTCGAAATAACCTATATAAGAATTGCGATTGAATCAAAACATAAAGTAAATCGAATTTATATGTGATTCGACTCATACATATAAAAAAAATTACAATTTGACTCCACACGTTCAAAAAAAAATTTACGGAACATACATAAAATACGCACGAATACATATTATATCTGTCCGGATTCATCTCCCAAATCGAAATGTTGACCGGCTCAAATTTATAGTACATAAAAATATGCACGTAAAAAATGTTTTTTTTAATGAAAACGTATTATATTTGACCTGACTAGTTTTTAGAAAAAGTGTAAGTCAAAAAGTAGAGCAAATCATATTTATACCGACACGTAAATTAAAATATGCACGTAAAAAATAGTTTTTTAAGTAAAGGAAGTATAGGGATAAACTCGAAACAAATTATTAGTAAAAAACTTAATAGGTTAAAAACGTTCGTAAAACCGTACCAAGTAGCACCAATGCCACACTACTGCCAACAACCACAACATTGGAAAGGTTCGTAAAAATAAAATAAATAAAGGAAAAAAATAACACCGAACGAAAAGCAAACGCAAAATCGTTGAATCACGCACGCCCGTTGTGATGCGTTAATGCGAAGAATTAGACCGAAACGTAGAAAAGAATAACTAAGTTGAACGGAGAAAAATAAACGTGATGTGACCAGCCTGTCAAATGGGAATATGTCAAAAAACGGTGAACTCCACACGCACGTTGCGGCGTGTCTTGCAAAATTTAGAACGAAACGTAAAACGAATAACTTGTAAAAGATGAAAATTATAAGGGGCCAAAGACCAAAATAAAAAAAGTGTTAGGGTTAAATTGCAAAAGATAAAAATAATTGAGTTAGAAATGAAAAATCAAATTTTTTTTTTGAAAAACTCCCCATGCATAGGGTACAACTCCATAAAACAAATTGCATTTTATTGCTAATTTATAGTTTATAATTAGTTGTATATTTATATGTTTGTTTTTATGATTATTTATGACGTCAACCTGTTTTTGACCATCGACCAATGAACCGCAAAGACAGTGAGTTCGATGACTGGATCTGTTATCAAAATGTTAGCTTATCTGTAAGCCTGTCAACTATTAATAATTTGATGGAGAAACATACCCAACCAAAATAGCCCATTTTCTCCACATATCATCGTCATCATACTCAGTAAATCCCACCAATAGCAAAACTAAGGTTGGGTCTGAGGAGGGTAATATGTAGACAGTCTTACCTCTACCCGTTAGGAATAGAGAGACTGCTTCCAGTGAGACCCCGGCTCGACCATTTTCTCCACATATGAATTTTATAAATCAACATATGGAGTTTTAAAAATATTAGTAGTTAAAAAGAGACAAAGTATACATCTTTATAATCAAGAACTTCTAAAACACACATGCAAGTCACTATTTATAAATCAACATATGGAGTTTTAAAAATATTAGTAGTTAAAAAGAGACAAAGTATACATCTTTATAATCAAGAACTTCTAAAGCACACATGCAAGTCACTATCAAAGATTACATATGCACTTCCTAAAGGATCCAACCTCGATCTTGACCAACTAACATCGAGACAAACCACCAAAACTTAATTTTTTCTAATAGATAATTAATAAATTACAAATAGTTAGCATGATTATCAATTATTGAACACTGATAATAAGTTAAAATGGTCCAAAGAATCCATTATATACATTTTATTATAAGTGTAGTTTGAATGGGAGGCAATTCTTCAAAGTCCAAACCATAAAATAGGGATTGATTAAAGTATTATTTAAGTTATAATCTATTCTTTCTCATCAACTCACACTCAAAACACATTCGTACCTATCGATTCATGAGACTTGTGTCATCAACATACACAAGAAGTTAAAGTTGAATGCCAAGATTTGGGTCTTCATCAAATCTCTACAATGTTAACGCGTTAAGAAAAAAAACACCGTCCTAATGAGCATATTATAATATCATGCAACTCATAGTTCGTTTTTAATGTTTGCAACCTCCTAAATCACTTTTTAGTAATAAATTTATAGTATCGTAGTAAGAATACCGCTTTGATTACTATAATAGAAATATTCAAATATGTAAATCCTGAAATAATTATGATCGATTTGCTTCCATACTAGAAAATAATGGGTTTCAACTCAAATTAGTTTTAATCTTTTATCGGGTGTTGTTTTCCTAAATTGTTAACCGTAATGTAACCATATAACATCCCAAATCTAATGAAATATGATGAAGTGAGACCCGATATTACATATACGTAATTATCTTAAGACTGTGTATGTTGTGCGTTAAGCCCAAAGGGCACTAACGCCTTCAACACTACTACACTGTCGTGATGGAGTTGCACCAAACAAACCCTCACCAACGCACTAATAGGCATGAGGGGTGGAAAGGTGGAGAAGCGCCAATTACACGTTTTTTTAATATAAACAATGAATTAATTATTAAAGCTTAGTTAAAATCAATACACCCGTATGAAATAGTGGTTTAGTTAAAGTCCACTGCGTACGTGACAATAATGTGACACTTTCACAGAGATGTTTAGTTAATACCACTACACATAGTCTAAGTAGATTAACCATTTCTTTATTTTTCAGTTACCTGAAAATAGAAACATCATAGTTTTACGACAATCGTTGGTCTATAGTTAAAACTACTACACATAGTCTAAGTAGATTAACCTTTTCTCTATTTTCTAATCACCTGAAAAAAGAAACATCTTGTTTTTACGACATTCACTAGTCTACAGTGGATGTCTCGTACACCGTGCTCGCTTTAGTTGCTATGATGCCTAGATCTATGCCACATGTTAACATCTACTTTTTCTTTGACCTTGACTTGATGGTAAATGAATGGGAAGGGGGAAGGCTATGAAAGCAATCTTAATCATTCACAGGTGTAATCCAAATAATTGAAGACATATGAAGGAATATTTGACCAAGTTTTAACACTTCACATGTTCCCATCCACAAATTTGCATAACTATGTGAATTATCATCTATTAAAGAAATCCCTAACATTAATAAGGGCAGAGATTTATACACTACAAATCTTGAATTTATAACCTTTATAACAAAATTATGAAAAATACACACTACACAAGATAAAAACAAAGCGGAATATAAAACCCGAATCTCAAACGAACGAAGTCAAGCACTTAGAAATCGATATTTATGTAGAGATTCAATACAAGTGAACCACACATGGAATAGCATATTTCATTGCATCATGTGTGTGTATATATATATTGACGTCATGCGTAGTAGAACTTATGGTGTATAAATCATTTCCCATTACGCGTTTTAAGTTTTTCTAGGGTTTCTTCTAGTTATATGCGGAATTAATCCATTTCTTAAACTATCCTACTTTTTAAATCAAATTTTGAAACTAACGGGCTCTTTGGCAACCTGATCAATTAAGAGGTAGCCTCTCCTGTTAAAAGGTTACACAAAGCATTAGGTGTCTTTTAAGTGAACCAAACACACTCTATCTCTAACCGATTCAGAGGTCTCTTAATGGAATTATTAAAAGGCTACCAAACAACCCTAATGCATTTAAAACAAACTTAATTTTTTCTAGTAATTTGAAATATACACTCAGAAAAATCACATTAATTAAAAAAAGAATAGCTTAAAACACCTTAAGGGGGATCTTAACTTTTCTTATATTTGCACCATAAAGAGAGGACATCACTTGCTAGCTTTAGAATAACTTGAGCTAGCATTTAATTAAAAGCCCAACATTTCTTTCACCTGTCTCATATGTAGACATGGGAAAAAAAACCGGTTATTTAACCGAAACCGGTTAATAACCGTAACCGAAACCGGTTTTTAACCGGTACCAAAATAACCGGTTTAGGTTTCTTAATAACCGCCGGTTCGTAACCGGTTTTAGATATTCATACCAATAACCGGTTTTAACCGGTTAATTAAAAACCAGTTTTTTATGATTGTTAATAACCGGTTAACCGGTCTCAGCTTCATCTTCAACAGCAGACAGAAGCACAGCAGCAGCACAGAACAATTGCAGTCATGAAATGTTACCGTTTGAAATGAAAAAAACGGTAATATTACCGTTATGGACCTGTTTGGATGTGTATAAATAAGATTTCAATGCATATGTATAATCCCACTTCAATTCTAGCTCAAAAACACACTTACAAAATACGTTTCAACTTTCAAATGGCGAGTTCGAGTGGCGATGCTTCGACCGTTGTTGGTTCAAATAGCGAGTTGTTTGTGAAGAAGATCTTGACCACGAATAGGGACCCGACACTATGGGTGAATTTTGATTTATGCGAGATGTCGATTGGAAAAGAAAAGGCGATGTGCAAAAATTGCGGGGCGTTTCTTGCGGCGTCATCGAACTCTACTTTGAGAGCACATTTGACGTCGCATTGCAAGCCATTAAAAAAAATCCCGCCAAAGATCAAGCGCAAATATCACGGGGTATGGGTGTTTGGAATTTCGACCCGGAGGCGGTTCGTTTAAGGATGGCTCAATTTGTTATTCAACAATCGTTGCCGTTCGATCACTTTGACAATCCGCGCTTGACTAAGTTGATTCAAGAGACGCTTCAACCACGTTATGTTCACGTAAGTCGTTCAACTCTTAGACGCGATTGTTTAAAGATGTGGTCAAAAGCTAAAAAAGAAATGATTTTAGGTTTTGAAAAATTAAACACCGGTGTTAATTTAACAACCGACGTATGGTCGGCTCCATTTGGTTTACCGGATTCTTACATTTGTGTTACCGCGCATTGGATCGATCCCAATTCGTGGAACATGATGAAACGTACAATCGCGTTCGATATATTTGGTTATCCACACACGGGGGAAAATATATTTCATGTCTTAGACGATGTTATCAAAACTTATAAATTAGAAAATAAAATAGTTTCTATTGCTTTTGATAATGCGTCGAACAACACAACCGCGGTGCAAATGTTAAAAATAAAATACAATCCGATTTGCGATGGAGAATTTTATCATAGCCGATGTGTTGCGCACATCATTAACTTGGTTGTGCAAGACGGGCTAAATGTTGAGTCCGTTAAAGAAGTTAAAGAAACTTTTAAAGATATGTTACGTGACGTTTTTCAAGGTAGTCGAAAAAGATTCTGCAGGTTTTTAATATAATTCTGCATGTTTTTATATAATTCTGCAGGTTTTTAATATAATTCTGCATGTTTTTAAAAATTCTGCATGTTTTTATAAGTTTCTGCATGTTTTTATAAAATTCTGCATGTTTTTATATAATTCTGCAGCATTTTTTTAAGTTTCTGCAGTTTTAATATAATTCTGCATGTTTTTATAACTTTCTGCATGTTTTTAAATGATTCTGCATGTTTTTATAAAATTCTGCATGTTTTGTATATGATTCTGCAGCTTTTTTTTTAAATTTCTGCAGTTTTAATATAATTCTGCATGGTTTTATGTTATTCTGCATGTTTTTATAAAATTCTGCATGTTTTGTATATGATTAATGATTCTGCAGCTTTTTTTTTAAATTTCTGCATGTTTTATAAAATAACCGAAAAAACCGGTTTTTATTAACCGGTTCACTAGTTAACCGGTTTTTCATAACCGGTCGGTTATTACCGGGTACTGATTTTCGGGGTTAATAACCGGTTATTAACCGGTCGGTTATTAACCGGTCGGTTATTAACCGGTCGGTTATTAACCGTAACCGGTTATGTTTTTTTGGCCCAATAACCGTCCCAACCGGTTAACCGGTTTAGGTTATTAAAAAAACCGATTTGTGCATGTCTACTCATATGTACATCTAATAGTAACAGGTTGGCACTACATGTGAACAAAAAGAAATTTCCCAGATGTTAAACCATCATCAAAGTTAACCAACTTTATTTTCACATAGTTGGGCCTATATGGGCTTATTTCCTAACAGGCCCATTCCAAATATGCAAAGCCCATTTCCACAGGCACCTTTATTAGTTCCATAAATGTCATGAAATGACTATACACATCAAATTTTACAACAAATCTTAAAAAAAAAAAACACTTTTGTTAGACATTTAATCTTTTCGATTTGTGGGTCCCGATTATCAGAGAGCGTAAAATGAAGAAACAAAGAGCGAAGTAAAACGAACCCTTTTAAGTTTGAGGCGCGGGAATACCTTTGAGGACATCCCTTAGAGCATAATAATGGCTATCACATTTGTGATCTGAAATCAAGTTATTTGACAATAGTATTCTTTGAAAATGTTCACCTGTATGTCTCTTCCAAAGAGTGAACTTGTTTACTTTATTGCCATTGTGTTTTTCTTCCTTCCTTTTTAGATAATAAACCGTGCCCGGGATAAATAGTTCCTCTTCTGGCGAACTCAAATCGTGTCTTTCCTTTTTAACGTCATCGGATTTTGATACTTCCGGTATGGAGGTTGAAGGGGTACTGTTTTGTAATGCAACTGAATCTTTTTTGCCAGGAACATCTGTTAGGGTTGGTCAAAAAGTCAAACCTTTTGGTCAAATGTTGTATAATGGAAGTCAACAGCTTAGTCAACAAAACGCCCCATGAGATGAAAATGCACCAATCTCATTTCATAGGAGTGTAATTAATTTAGAGATGATAAAATGGGTGGGTCGAGCAGATTGGGTAACGGGTCAAAACGGGAAATTCATTTGTAAAGGTCAAATAAGCTCTGGTCGACCCGACCCGCAACACTTTTCTACCTAAAAAAAAGTGTATCTATACGGGGTATAACGTCAAATATGAGAGCAACTTTAAGTTAATTCAATAATAATTTTTCTTTAAATGTAGTACGAGGTCTTATGCATTAAAAAAACTATGCATGGGTTGTGTTCACGGGTTGCTAGTTGGACCTGACACGGACCCAGACACGACACGAACCCGAAATGTGCGTCAAACAGATGAACCCGAACACGACACAAATTTTGACGGGTTGACACAAACACAACCCATTTAATTAGAAATATTAATTTTGTTTAATTTTGCATAGAATACCCTTAAAATACAATTTTCAACCAAAAATGCAAACGTACGTAAATTACGTTTTAAACTATAAAAAGCCGACTATTCACTTCTCTTTTATCTTTTGAACTAAACCCAAACCCGCAAATTTCATGTTAAGACTCATGTCACACCCCTATTTGCAAGCTACCATTTTTAGCTATATTTATTTTACCACCTGTTACGGAAAAAGAAAAAAAAACCCAAATCGACCACGAAAACAACATAACATTCTCAGCTTACCGATAAATTTTGTCTGGCTTCCAAACTTGGTATAATCAACTACCTTCTTAGCTACATCTTGTACAGAAGAGACAACCTGCTTTGCGTTAGTAACTAAATCTACAACACTTCTCCAGTCGTCTTTCTCAAATATCGTTCTCCTGAGAATATTAAGATCTAGATTAATCCATAGTTGTTAATAGCGAGCATAGCGCCCGCTATAGCAAATAGCGTAGCGTTCATGTGTTGCTATATAGCGGTAAATAGCGAGATTTTTGTAAATTTTTTAGCTTTTTTTGGTAAAATACATATACAAAATATTTCCAAAATTTTGTTCTAGTGTATCGCTAAACATGAAATGGCGCCCGCTATTTGATCGCTATCGCTACGTAGCGTATAGGTAACTTCTCGCTGTCGTCCGTTGTTCGCTATCGACAACTATGGATTAATGTCAAATATTATCATAATAATAAAAACATAATCTATGCCAGTGAAGTTTTATTATATTAGTATGTTGTGACCGATGTTACTTACCAGTCGGTTCGAAGAATTTCGTTCCTCAATCTCATGAGGGTAGCTACACTTAGCCTTGGGATTATATCATCCTATATGTCAAGAAACACAATTTGTTTTGTTCATTACTTGGTTTGAATACGTAACTATAGCAACAAATAAGTGAAACAAAACCTTGCTATACCAACCTGCATGCATACGGTCGTAACGTAATCAAAGCAGGAATCAGCAAGCTCTCGAGAAACACAAGGCGGTGTCCCGTATCCAACCGCCGTAACAATCTCAGGGCTAAAACCTAACTCCTCGCTTGTCTTTTTGCGTATCATTATCGCTAGCATCGAAGCAATCGCGCCACCAAGTGAATGGCCCACCAGCCTTAACCTAAATCCCTGTAGACATGTTAGTATTACAACAACAGATATCACAATTCACACTTTTAACTTATTTGCTTTAAAGTGGTTATTTTGGGTTACATGTAATCTTCAAAGGGTCAATGGATAGATTTAATCAAATTTCGCCAAAAAAAGAACGAGTCAAATGCGTTAAAAGTCTAATCTAAGCAGTTAATGCGGTAGAAATCGGATATCGGTCAAGGACCACTATTTGAGATCTAGGTTATCGCGGCAGGATATCGGTAATTTTAATATCATGTAGTTTTTATATATATAGCAATTTAACACTAACAATTCAGTATACTCTCCTACCATTTAGGGGCTGTTTGGCAAATTCTGAATGGTTAAGTGTTGAACCAATAAGAAGTCAACCATTAAGTGCTGAACAAGTAAGAGGTCTGAACCATTGAGAGGCGGTATAATGCTTAACCGTTCAGAGGCAAATGTCTTTCCAATTCAGATTAGAGGTCTTAATCATTCAGACTCAGTATAATGTTTAACCATTCAGAGGCAAATTTCTGAACTATTCAGACATCTGCTTGCGAAACACACAGGGGCGAAGGATAAGAGGGGCGGGGAGGGGGCGCCGCCCCCCCCCCCCCCCCCCCCCCGAATTTTTCGCTCAGTAGTGTTATATATGTAGTTTTCGTATAGAAATTTGTGGGTATATACGTTTTTAACACAAACAGCCCCTTAACCTTTTGCAACTTGCAAAACACTATTTAACACAAACAATTAAGACTTAAAACACTAATAGCAGCAATACTAAGAAAGGCGAATGGTAGAACTAAGAAGAAATGTACTGATATCGGGGATATCGGTCGCCAGTAATATTGGTACCGATATTCTGACCGGTATTTGACACCGACGTTATCCATGGGGACCGATAACCGACATATTACCGATATTAACTGCATAGTCCTAAATTGTATTCAAATGCTTCTCAAATAGCTATATTAAATAAAAGAACTAAATTATTAAATGAAAAGGGAAGAAATTCACCACCTCGTGCTTCTCAAGGTACGTCTTAATAGTTCCTATCTCATGAGTTAGAAACCAACGAGCAGCCTCAGAAGTACCAAAATGAGTCGTATACCCTTCAAAATTGACTTCTACGTCACTTGAAGATACAATATCGGTAATCAGATCGGAAACCGTATGAGTTCCACGAATTCCAAAAATCACAAGTTTATTGCGTGTATCAACCCCTATATAATATCCCGGTCGCAATAAGCTAGAATTTCTCACAAACTTCACTATGTTACCTTCTCTAAGCATGCTGTTTTTCGCCAAACCGGCTGCACTATCCCTATACGCCCCCTTTGCTAATTCTACATGGTATATAAGATCCTGAACCTACAAAAAAGAAATATATCAAGTAAAAATTATGTTGGTAATAGTTTGTGAATTGTAGGATCCTCGGTAATTAGTAATTAACTAATTACCACTGTGTCATTGGAAATCTTTACGCCCTTAACATCCTCGAATGGATTTTTGGACGCTTGTTGAAGGTAAACGAGGTATAAACCTATTGTAAGATCACTCAAGCTCCAATTTTGAACTCCGAGTTTACTCTTTTGGATGCTTGCAAGGATCTCCGCAAATGATCGACTGCCAGGCTGAATATTGTTTCCATTTGCGTTGCCTGTAGATAAAAACCGAATCAACAATTGGTACCGTAGCGAGCATAAGAGTGCAAACAAAAACACGTGCGCACAAACCTATAGGCAAGGGCCATTTCCACAATTGCAGCGCGGGATCAAGTGCTTTTGTGAGCCAAGCTAGCTCTAGCTTCCACTTGTTGTTACTAACTGCATCATCTTCATCGGAATTGTCTTTGTTAAGAACGGAATTTGACTCGGTTTGACTGGCTTGTTGAGATATTCGGGGTAAAACAGATGCATCCTTTTCATCTTTTGTGTTAGGCTTTTCTACTTTTGACCATTGCGATTCGTAGCGACTGAGTGCGTTATATACAGACCATTGATATGATTCCTTTGTTCTAACCAATTTGGCACTCAAATCTACAACACCAAAAAATTAAAAGGAATATACAACTTAGAAACATGAGCACATATCAAAATTTAGTCTATTGCAATGTGCAAAAAGTTATAAGGATCTTATTAATTAGGCTTGCAGAATGGCAATGGGCATTATCGGGTATTTAACAATCCCAACCCGCTGCTCAATACCCGTAGGGTAACTAACCACTGGGCATTAGGTATACCCGTTAGTTTGTTAAAAATACCATAAATGTATACAATTTTACGTTTATAACAACTAAAACATATCATCATCATCATACTCAGTAAATCCCACCAATAGCAAAGCTAAGGTAGGGTCTGAGGAGGGTAAGATGTAGACATCCTTACCTCTACCCTGTAGGAATAGAGAGGTTGCTTCCAGTGAGACCCCCGCCTCGATAGTAGGTTTGCATCAAGCCTTGGACATAAGGCACATAACACTCAACAATAGGGACAAAGGCCGATTAGTGCATGTACCCTTTTGTCCTTCGGCAATCAATGCCACCATATGATGCGTGATTAACCGTCCGAGGCTTTTAACGTTATTTTTACGAAATTAGTAAAATAACGTTAAAATTCGTGCAATTTCACTTTTGCCCCCCGAGGCCCACACATACATACATTATATGTGCACACCGCAAGCGGGACGTTTGAAATATGATAAATTATATAAATATGGTTTCGAGTAATCGGGTTAGGTATCACCTAATCGTACCCGTGAATTATTTTCAAACCAGCCAAGTACCCGAATACCCGTGTGAATGTTTCGGGCATTCCCATCAGGATATTTTTGCTCATAATCAATACGTTTTCATTAACAATCTCGCTTTCTTAAACACAACATTTATACATCAAACTTAACAGAAGTCAATTTCGATATCGAAAAAAAAAGGCGCAATTTGATGAATCACTAGCTGAAGAAACAATTAAGCCAACCGTAAAACTGACTATAATAAAACAAACAGAACCGAACCAGTTTAGCACATAATCATACATACATAGAGTTTGTAATGAGAATAAACAGTACCTGCGTTGAACAACAAGCGTTTGGCGTATTTACTAGCGGCCATTGATAGATAGCTACAGAAAGAAAGAAAGAAAGAAAGTAGCAGGTTCCAGGAGGTGGGATTTTGTCTGCAACCCAGCCGCCTTACTCGGTTTATTTGTTTGCTGGACTTGGGCTTTGGCCCATCAAAAGTGGCCTGCTTGGCTTATTGGGCTTGTTGAAGTCATCCACTCAAACGGTAATCCACAATTTCAATCTTTTTAATGGTGTTAAAAAAATGATAATTTCCAAAAAAGATACCGGGGCACCCTTGGTTTCATTGATGGGTTTGTGGGATACTACGGCTGCAGACGAACCAAACACTCAACAAACAATTTATGAACCGTTTGGCGGGACGTTCGTTGAACGTTAACAAGAAAGTTTGTTTGTTTAGTTAGATGAATGAACATGAACTGTGACCGTGTTTGTTCATTTATGTTTGTGAAAGTTCGGTAACGTGTTGGATAGTTCATTAATGTTTTTAGTTTTTATATTTTATTTTAATATGTCAAAATTTCGACAAATTAAATATTTAGTAAGTGTTAGTGTATTGTATATTATGTTCATGAACGTTTGTTTGTGTTTGTTTTTTTTTTCATTTGTGTTCATGAACATTAGTTTGTGTTCATTTATGTTCATCAATGTTTGTTTTCGTTCGTTGTCTAAAATTAACAAATAAACACAAATGAACACGAACATAAAATCTTGTTCGATAAGCGTTTATGAACAGTTTGTGAACACATATATTTCTTAACAAACGAACATGAATAAGGCCTTGTTCGTGTTCGTTCGGTTCGTTTGCAGCCTTGGATAACACTGCCGCGGATGTATCAGTTTGTGGTGAAATCAGTTTGTGATTTTGGTGACTACCATTCGACGATATATTGATTTGTGTAAAAAGGTAAATGAATTGGGTACTTCTCTAACGCTAACCCTTGTGGTTGGGTATTTTTATAAAAAAATGGATAAAAGTGAAATGTAAAGATTTACTTAGTTCTTTCAAGTTAGATACTTTTGGTACTTTGAGTTGTGCCATAAGTTTCATAAGATGCCATGTGTTGGAAAACGCCAAGTTAGAATATCACAAAGTTCAGACGATCAAGCTATTAGGGCATTTGATTTTTTTAATTATTATATTATAACTAATTTTAGTATAGGTTGTTTTTCCATCACAAAGTTAAGAGTACTTTTAATATACAATTTGCGACAGTGGCGGATCTAGGATTCACGGCAAGCGGTAACGTTTTATAAATAAGCGGTAACGAAATAGAAAAAACGTCAAATTTTCCAAAATTTACACTACCGCCGGAGCGCCAAGGGGTAGCGGGCATTACCCCTTGTTATACACTAGATCCGCCCCTGATCTGCGAGTAAGTTGTTGTGACGTGTCTATTTTTATTTATGTATGGATATAAATCAAATCTGAAACCAAGTTTTGAATACTAATGTATAAGTAATTGAAATGCAAAGTACATGTTATCAAAGTTACTTTACATTTATTTTCTTTTCTATAAATGGGCATCATTTAGCGTAGCAAGGCTGAATCGATTGCGGGTGAACAATCAAAATCTAATGTTTTCTTTTTATCTTGAGCTATAGCGAATGCCGATAACGTACTGCTTCCGTGATGAATCGAACCAATTTCGACCTGTTTTATCATAATCATTATCTTTATTCGTTTTTATGGTTTTCAATCAATGTAAAATATATGTCACTATCATGTTGAGCATATAACAATTTTAATTTCTAGGGTTTCTCTTTCAGTTTCTATATTGAGTGTTGGTACCATATCGATACCGTATTGAATCGAACCGGTACCGACCGGTTTCCCGTTGCAACGTGCGAGAGAACTCCAATAGCTATATCTTATTTTATAACATGTATCATTTATTTTATACGCTAGTAACGATATGTGGGGTGGGTATGCAGTAGTACGTATTAGGGAAAATAACGAAAATAGCAGTTGACCACCAGGACTTTCCAAAAAGGCCACCTATGCGTCCTTGGTGCTTCTTTGCGAGTCGCAACTTAAGTACTTTCTTGTCATCCGCGACTTAGGTAATTTCTGGTTACGAGAATGTGTCTATGTGCCACGAATTGATATAATCCTGTGAGCCACGACTTGTGAACAACCCATCATTCGCCACATGTGAACGTCGTTCCTTTATAGGGTATAAAGATGTTACCACATCATGGTGAGAGCAAGTTTATTGCCACTAACCCATAAGCCGCGACTGGGACCAAGCACGGACCAAGCACGTGAGTCCGTACTTGGGCATTCTTGGGTGGATGGGTTGTACCATGTGATTGGGGTGTGTTTCAAAAAAGAATATTTTGTCCACCGACGTGTCACACTACCTCTCATATACCATCTCTGCTTAAACAATCAGGCCCATAACTCTCACTAAACCAACGCCGCCGCTTGGAAAACCGCTCCAACAACGTCGCCAATCAAAGCCAAATTGGAGTTTTGGGAGACGAAACGTAGATCGGGCTCCGTCGACAGAGAGGCGGTGGTGTGTCACTCAACCACCGGTGAGGGCAAGCTTTCTAGCAGCGATTAGGTGTCTCGAAGTGGTTCACGACGGTGCTTAGGGTTCCGGCGTCCCTGTCTCAATATTCGATTTGGGGTTTTAATTAAGTGGAACTGTTGATGGTTTCTTTTTGTTGTTGTTTACCAATTGATTGTTGTTAGATTTGGGAAGTTATGAATAGTTGAGAGTGAATCGGATCAACAACCCGTCTCTCTGCTGGTATAATCCTCACCCTAGCTTGCATTTACACATGTTTTCATTGGTTATACATCTTGATTATTATCTTTGTACAAGTTAATTGGGCATTCAGTTTGATTTTGTATTCAATTAACCCTAACATTAATGTTTTCGCTTCATTATGATTATGTTCTTTTGCTGCGTGATTTGTAACTTTTCCTTTGTTGAATTGATTGGTTTCGTGTCGTCGGTTGTAGTTGTTAATCGGACTTTAAATTATGTTGTTTTTTCTTGGAATTCAGGCCCCACTCATGTTTTGGTGGTAGTAAGAGGATTAGATTAAAATGCTGATACGGGATGATTCGCTAGACATGCTCCAATTCAGGTACAAATGGTTGCTTTAATTTGTAATAAGTTATGTTGTTTGCTAATAATGCATTTACAGGATGTTCGACTTGTCCGAGACAAATTTACTCATGCTTCAAGGGGATTCTCCTTCATACATTTTCATTCTGTAAGTTTATATACCGATAGCTAGACACCCCTTCCCCCCTTATTCAAGAAATGAACACCCTTTAGCAAACAATATTTTTTTTTCTTTTTAAATTTCGTTTAAGAAATGAACACCCTTTAGCAATAGTACCTTTCAACCAACTTAACATTGAAGGCATTATTTGGTGAGGTGGAGGGCCTTTCAGTCAATTTCGTTTACCGTTTAGCCCTCCACCTTACCCAATAATGCCGTTCAACGGCTATTTTACAATACCTTTCAGTCAACTTAACATTGAAGGCATTTTTGGATAAGAAGCGGAAGGCAGCAGTAGTTGATCGTGATGTTTGGCAGTCGTTTGCGTTGATGCGGCACAACATAGATAGTGTACCACCCGTGCAGCCTGATGTCAATGGACCAGTTTTCGCCTAATGTGAAGTTCATCCTTGTAGGGACACTCGACCTGGTGAGCGACTTATTATTCCTTTCTTTATGCAATCAACTGATCAAAGTTTTTGAATTTGCATATCTTGTAATTATACCATCAGTTTATATTATGTGAGCTTTCTACCCCTAATCTCTTATTACCTTCAACATTTTACTTGAATTTGTTAGTGATGGCTTGTAGTTATCTCATTTATCATCAATACTGGTGGTGACTCGATCTTGGGTTTTTGTTGCTGCCTCTTCTCAACAACCCTGATTTGATTCTTCAACATGCCTAAATCAGCCAAGAAGTCCGCCTCCAAGGTAACAACCTTATTTCCATTTTTCAATTAGTTAAGTTAATTCGTATATATATGTTTATGTATCCGACTCAGATGTTGTGTTCCGATTTCGTTTCAGGCTGTTTCAACTCCTACAGCTATAGCACAGCCGATCAAAAATAGTACCTTATTTTGTTTTCCTTGTATTGTATTACCTTTGTAGGTTCAATTCAATTCTCTGTATATATGTATGTATATGGATTTTTACACTTATTATGTATCGTTTATAGGCAAAAGAGATGCAGAGGAGATTGTTCAGAAGAAAGTAGTCAACCGTAAAAAAATAGAAGATAGTCAACGGTGCTGTGCCTCGTGATGTTGAGACAAATACCAAGGCCCAAAAAAAACACAAAACAAGAAAGCAGTTCAGAATCTAAGGAAGAATAAGAAAAGAAGGTATAAAGTTTTTACATGTATATATACTAATATTAATTATTAAATGTGAATAAAACTAAGTAACCTTTCTACTCACAAAAGCGTAACTTTACTAATGGATTTCATTTTTTTAATATTTTAGAAATATGTCCCTATAACTTCATAGCATAAATACGCACCTATAACACTCTTACATAAGTTCATAGAATTAATCGATGTATTTATGCTCATTTCGGAAATCATCTTTTTTTAAACTAGAACCATTCGTAATTTCATCAGCTGGATTTACATATCAGCCTCCTACAAAAGGCACTTTGGTGTTTTCCGGTTCGCCTCGCGCCTGGTCGCACTTATTAAAGCCAAATTGTGTTTCAACAATGAAGTGTACACACATGTGGATGGCTCAAATTTGGCATTCGTAATATGTAACAAAATATATTTCATAGACTCAAACCAAATGCATAACATCTCTTGAGCTTGCCTATTCAGAAAATGTCTGAAAACCCTTCAATATACGTGTTTTATTTAATTAAAAGTTAAGCTGATGCATGATTGACAGCCACACAATATCCGGATTGTGTCAAATCTTTTCCAAAGCCACTGCTTGCATCAATGGTATAAGCAAAAAAGTACGACCTGGAATTAGAGAATATATTGACTCGAAGTTTTAGATCAAGTTGTGTCAAATATGGTAAATCAAAACTTTTATTCAACAACAACACTAACAGATTCTTACAAACACTCGCAAATCAATAATACAATGATCTGTAACAACGAACTCGCCACTAAATCTATATGGCAACAAGTTCTATAATATGTAGAACCAAGATCAAATACTCGATCTAGTAAACGAGATATGAATGAACGTAAAATAAATCAATGGAATGTTTAGACAACCCTAATGCAAGAAACTTGAATGACTGTGGCGATGCGAAGATCTTCACTAAAGGGGTTTGATAGATAATGGTCTCGACCCCTTGAGATCTGAACTCAGCCACACACTTATATAGTGACCCGCTTCTTAACCTTAAACTTGCACCAGCGCGACAGCCCGTTAGCAACATCCCAATGAGCTTCCAAGCCCAAGTCTTTAAAGAAGCCCAGCACTCAAAAGTTCAGACCTCATAAAACCAAAAAAAAAACAATATTATTAGAACTATAAAAAATTATAATAACAAACTTGAATTATTTGAGCTAACTCATCTTAGTATAAAAATACTAGAGGTGATTTTGAGAAAGTTCAAAACCAAACATTGAATATCATATGTTAAACAACATCGAACAGATCAACAACGTTACCATCAATGTCTCCCATCGAGATAAATGTTGTATGTTTTTTTTTTTTTTTTTTGTCTCCTGTTTGTGCACATATTCCATTATGGAGAAACCAACGGAAATCTACAAGAAGTTATCAACCGATGAGGTTATTCGGCTAGGTGGAGAACGGTTCATACAATCGCGTTCATCGACTTCCATGTCTATATCGACCCACGCATACATGGATTCATTCTCGGGCCTTTCGGATCCACAATTCAAAGATGTTCAACTCATTGAAATTTTTTTACTTTCTTCAGAGAAACTCACCCAACAACAATTCGAAAAATCTAGTAAGCTTCTCGACTGGTGCGACGAGATGTCATCTAGCTTGGGAAACCCGATCCAAAGAGTCGTATATTATTTTTCGAAAGCTTTACGAGCCAAGATAGATAAAGAAGCCCGGAGAATCGGCTTGTTCACCGGGCCTACAATGGAACATGTTTTCGACATGGAAGGGACTATAATGAGCACTACTTGTACTAGGAGTCTAATTTCGATTTATCAAAAGTTACCATTTTATCAAGCGGGTCGTTTTTCGGGTGTGGCGGCTTTGATGGACCAGTTATCCAGGTCGAAAAGAGTTCATGTAATCGATCTCTCGATACGGCATGGTATACAAATTTTGATTCTAATGCAATCACTTGTATCTCAACAAGGTTTTCGTATTAAGCATCTTAAAGTAACGGCGGTTGGGATTGGTTTCGAAGAGAAAATCAAGCAAACGGGTGATCGGTTAAAGAGTTTTGCAGAATCTATGCATTTGTCATTTTCTTTTAGTATAGTCATAGTTGAAGATATGCTAGATTTTAACAAAGATCTTCTTGAGTTAGATCCAAGAGAAGCTTTGGGTGTTTACTCAGCGTACGGTTTATATAGCCTAATCGCTCAACAAGACCGTTTAGAATCGTTAATGAAGGTTATAAAGAGTACTAAACCTCGTATTATGGTGGTGATTGAAGTTGCGGCGAATCTTAACTCGCCCAACTTTGTGAATCGTTTGATTGAAGCATTGTTCCACTTTGGGGCGATGTTTGATGCTTTAGAAGAGTGTATGGACCGCGAAGATGAAAACCGCTGTGTTAGTGAATCTATGTATCTAGGTGAAGCGATAAGGAGCATTGTGGCAAACGAAGGAGCCGAAAGAGCGATTAGGCATGTGAACATCGATGTTTGGAGGAAGTTTTTTGCGCGATTTGGGATGAGAGAGATTGGACTTGGTATGTCTACTTTATACGAAGCAGAGTTGGTGGCGGGGAAGTTTTCGTGTGGAAGTTCTTGTACGTTTGATATGGACGGTAAATCCATCGTCATCGGGTGGAAAGGAACACCGATCGAGTGTCTTTCGGCTTGGAAGTTCGCGTAAGACCGATCGCGGTTCTTGGTGCTTCTTGTTCTTCTAGTTTATATCGATGTTATTTATGTTGGTTGTTAAAAGATTTATAAGAAGACAAAGGAAAAAATATACAACGTGTTACAAGAAGTTGGTTGTTAAAAGATTTATAAGAAGACAAAGAAAAAAATATACAAGAAAGAGACATATAAATGTTACAAGAAAATCAAAGCTTACCCTAGATAAAAACTAAAGATAACCCAAGAATCAATCATAGTCTTATAAAACTAAAATGTGAGTAACGACTAACGAGTCAAAACTTGGATCAAAGTACGTCAAAGTTGCAACTAACAAACATGGAAATTAATTTTTTTGGATAAATTTGGATCACTGACGACCAGTGGAGTGTCATCGTATCATTAGCGGAATGACCTGATCATATCCATCTCCACTAGGTAATGATTCATATACACCAATTCAGGAGGAAACCTAATAAATCTGGAAACAAACCCTCTTGTGGGAATCGAACCCAGCACCTAATGGTCCCTAAGCTTTATCCCACCAAGGGTTGTTCATGAGCCGAACTGAACCGATCAGACCTTTGATAGTACTTGGTTCGTTTACAAACCGTACCGAGCGTTTTTTCAAACTAGCCAACTCTTTTGATTCAAGCATTTTTCGAACGAACGTCGAGTGAGTATCAAGCATCACATAACAAAAAAGGAAAGTGACGATGGGGATGCTAGTTCTTAGAATAAAGTGCAGTTTTCGTCATTGAGGCTTCGTCCCATTATAACACAAAATTTAACAAATACAAGGAATACAAAAACACTCAACTACCGTCGACCGATTGAACCAGACCCTAGTTCTATCGGAAGTTCGAAATTGAATGAACCAACTGAAGCAAAACCCAGGCGTGTAGCGATGTAGGAATCGAATAATTATGGACAATGGGGGATGTTGATTAAGATCTTGTACTTTTGAATCAAATGGTGGGTTTAGACCTGAGTATTGATCGACACTTTACATTTCAATATTTGACATTTTGACTCAATTACTCAAATGGACATATTGAAGTATTAAACAATAGATTATTGGTATTGAACTTCAGTTCTAATTACTTAAATAAATTCTATTTGAATCTTGGACCAAACATTGTTAATGTGGGCCGCTAGTCGTCTCATTAAAAATATATATAAATATTAAAAACAAATCAAGCCAACCAAGCTGAACCGAACTTAGAGGACCTTCGCTCGTGCTTGGTTCGTTTAAAACCGAACTGATCTGAACTGAGTATTTTTTCAATCAAACGAGCAAAATCCGAGCATTTTTCGAGCAAGTGTTGAACGAGTATCAAGTGTCGAGTCATTTGAACATCCCTAATCCCACCCCACAAGAGGCCACTAGACTATAAAGTCATGGCTGGAAATTAATAGCTAGTTAATTAACACTGATAGAAAAAAAAATATATATATATTCTAATTTTCAAGGGACTGAAGTTGCAATTAAGATTTATCCAAGTACCAATTATGGTATTTAGTAAAATCCGGATCCCTTGTCTGTCTATATAAACAAACATATTCTAGGGTTTCATACATCAAACCCCTTAGCCGTTTTCCCTTCAAAACACAATCATATGTCAGTAGTCAATCTCAGTTTTTTTGTTATTGTTTTTATGTTTTTTAAATTTTTTTTTTTTTTTTTGAGATTGAAATGATGATGGAAATTGTTTTCCCTATTGGTTTGACTGTCAATATGATGGCAACAATGTATTAGCTCTATCTGATCTATCTCTGTCTCTTTTGTTTTTGTATATATATACATATATATATATATATATATATATATATATGTATTTTATTATTGTAGTTTTTGGATTATGGAAAATTGTTTATTTATCAGAAGGTGAGAATGAAGTGATGATTAATAGATTCCCTATTGGTTTGATTTGCCAGAATGATGGCTAAATTAGTATTAGCTCTAACTGATCATTCTCTTTTTCTGATTTTATTTACTTTTACAAAATTTTTTTGTTTTTGTTTCTCAATTCTAACATTTTTATTTTTTTTTGTTTAGTTATTTTCAGACATATAAACTGGTTTAGTGTTATGTTTTTTTTTTTTTTTTTAACTGGACTGGATGTTGGATTGGTATTTGGTGGTCTTATTGGTTTAGTGGTTGGATTGGATGAATTGGTTTTAAACATATTAATATTGGGAATAATGTATAACATTTCTTAAGAAGAAAAAGATTGATTTTTAAATGATTGGATCTTTGCTTGTGTTTGCCTCGTTAACAAATCAAACCGACTTGACTGAGTGGCTTGTCTACAACCGAGTTAGAAATTAAACGAACATTTTCTGAGCTATCGCCGAGAGAGCGGCGATGGTTTGTACAATTCTACTCTCTAGCGCGAGAGTCCGGGTTAAAGATTGTCGCTTGGTAACTGAGGATATTACCTTTAGATTTAGTTTTAAATTTTTAATTGAGTTTGTTGCATAAATTAAAAATAATTTGAACCAAGCCGAGTGGAATTTTTCTCGTGCTTGGAACGTTTACAATCCAAACCGAGTTGATCAGCTCGTTTACAACCAAGCCAAAAATTCAACGACAAATGTCATTGTATCTTTCCATTATCTTATTTTCTTTCGGTAATTCCCTTTTTTCTTGTTTTATTTCATTAACAAACTATAAATTAGCAACAATTCGGCATATAACTGTTGTACTCAAATGCTTTAGGAGTTTTTTCAAAAACAAAATTGATATTACACTTCTAACCCAAAAGTTTTCACCTAGGGGTAGTGAAGTTTATAAATGGAGATGATGGACGTGTGTTAGTCAAGAAACATGACATTAAGCTGAGATGGCAAACGTACTTCCACAAAATTTTCAACGACGAGGGGGCTTACCAACAACAAAGAGACGACTCGATTACCCAAAGACGACGTTGGAATAACTGCTACTATAGGCATATCACACAGGGTGAGGTGATGTCAACACTTAGGAAGATGGGAAGGGCTAAGGCGGTTGGCGTGGACAACATAACAATTGAGGCATGGAAGTGTGTGGGACATTGATGCGTGTGAAGTGTTATATATTTTAGGTGTATATTTTAAGCCCCTTTAACACTTATTTTTAGCCAAGTTTTAAATTTATAAAACACGATATTTACTAACACTAAACACACATATGGGCAAGTGCACCCATCGTGAGCGTAGTATAGTGTTGGTAAGATACCGAGATCGTCCAAGGACACAAGAGCTTTTAGTACAGGTTTATCCTCAACGTCTAAT
Source organism: Helianthus tuberosus (assembly GCA_030545235.1). Lineage (NCBI taxonomy): Eukaryota > Viridiplantae > Streptophyta > Magnoliopsida > Asterales > Asteraceae > Helianthus > Helianthus tuberosus. The sequence goes on along the minus strand of CM060351.1, from coordinate 186,637,015 downwards.
CAAAATAAAAAGTTTAGAAAAATGTTTTAAACTAAGAAAAATAAAAACTAACTAAAAATGCTGAAAATAAAATAAAAAGAAAAACAGATAGACAAGATGAATCACTTGGTTCCGACTCGTATCTAGTGTAACCTTTGATTATTTCTGCACTTTTGCACTTTTTAAGAGATTATCTTAGTTATTGTAGTAGGCCCCTCTTTTGAAGGTGACGTTACCCTCACCCCAGTAGTTTGAGTCAGCAAGGATACAATCCTAAAAGGGTGGATTATTGGAAGATAATTAATTAAGTTATTAATGCAAATTATGGTAGGCCCCTCTTTTGGAGGTGACGTTGCCCTCGACTAAGTAGTCTGAGTCAGCAGCGATACAGTCCTAAATAGCCGGGTTATAGTATTAATAGTAGTTAACTTATGAGGGGATCAAAGAGTTTGGACCCCCGCTATCCAATACCGTTAAGTATTGAAGGAGGTCCTACTAAATTTGACCCAGGTCCATTGCAGGACCTCTAAACGCTGAACAATGGCAAGACCTTTACCAAACCGTTCCCTTAACCCCCGACCAGGTAGCCAACATACCTCCATATAGACCGTGGAGATATGAATGGTGAAAATCTTTTATTTTATATAGACAGTAAAATAATGCCAAGACACCACGGACAAATGATAAGGAAAGATCACCTTCAACATAAGCAACTAGTTATTAAAGTCATTAATACAAAACCAAGTAAAAAGTGCGAAAAGATTAGAAATAAAAAGTATTACACTAGACACTTTGTCTTCAGCAAGTGATGTAAGAGACTTAGGAAAACATGGCCTTGATTGTCAAGAACTCTTACGATCAATCTTGGATCCCGAGACGACTCACACACTCTACGATGGACAATGGATGATGGTGGTGGATGATGGTGTTATGGTGGTGGTGGGTGAAGTGTGAGAGAGGTGGTGTGCCAAGGGATGGTTTGAGCTTGAGCCAAGCACTCCTATTTATAGGCTGAACAGAAGCTCGGGCACGGCCCCGTGTCCACATCCTTCTCAACTTCATTTATTGCAGCTTGTCTTATTAGTTGACCACGCCCCCGTGTCCGCTGAGCACGACCCCGTGTGCAGAAGAATCTTTGTACTATGAAGATTTGCCTGGATTCTGCGAATCTTATAGTTGACCACGGCCCCGTGTCCGCTGAGCACGACCCCGTGGTGGGCAATAGAACCTTCTACCACTTTGTCTTTTCTGCTGACACTTGGGCACGCCCCCGTGCTGGCTGAGCACGGGGCGTGTTCAGTCTTCTGTTGTCTTGTTTTGCTTGGGAAGATGCTGTCGTGGGGTCGGGCATGTCACGTCTTGTTCCTTTTCTTGTATTTATGTTAGATTTTGATGTCTTTTTGCTTCTTTTGTTAATTTGAGCTCATTTAATCCTGAAAATACAAAAGGAAAACAAAAGCACACTTTTTCCAACATTAGTACTAAAAAGGGTTAGTTTTATGCCACAATTGATGTAATTTATATGTTGCATTTTGCACACATCAAATACCCCCACACTTGAATCTTTGCTTGTCCTCAAGCAAAACTCTTTAATATGTGGCTATTACACTCCCAAATGGAATGAGTAGAGAAGAAGGTTTTTGGGCTTGTCCTAGAGTGTCGGGATTTCCAAGATTCTTTATTTAGTTTTATTTTTATTTATTTACAATCCTATTCGTCATGATTTATTTAAAACTTTTCATAAGATAAATTACTTATTAGGGCATAACATGCCTCTTTAAAATTCTATTTATATACAAGTTCACATACCTCACGGGGATCACTCAACACTCGGCCGAAAATGTATTTTTGTGGATCACTCGAGAGCGGCATGGAACTTACTCCTACCATAGGCTTGCCAAGCAATCAATCCTCCTCCTTTTTAACTTATATACCTTTGTAAACATCAAGAGGGCTTTGTGGGTGAAGGGTTAGGCTTGGGTTAAAGGTAGGTGGTTGGGTTAGTGGTTAGTAGAAAAAAGGGCTAAAAGCGTAACAAGTGTCGGTTTTCGTAAGACTTTCTATTTTTGTAACTTTTATTTTGATGAAGCTATTATTCAAACAAAGTTATTTTTTATGAACTTGTTTGTTTATTTTCTTTTGCTTCATCATCAACACATTTTTTTTTAAAGTCATACGAAAAACCAAACTTGTTACTAAAACATGTAGGATCGTGAAATGACCTAACGAGTCAATCAGAAGAGTGCTCAGACAGAATCAGAGGCGGAATTCATTGATTCTGTCTTTGTTTAGCTTGTAACACACCAGAAATACTATTTACTGTCTCTTGTATTGATCTATGAAAGATTACAGACTTGGAGACACCTCGACAGCACCTCGGCGTTGGAAACCAACAACTGAACTATATCTTTCAACTGATTACGCTTCAGGGTATTTATAGGCATGAAGGTTTCGCTTGAGCATTATTCAAGCGAAATCAAGTCATGTGGATTTCGCTTGAACTTGCTTCAAGCGAAATCTTCTCTAAATATCCCTTGAAGCGAAATCATCTCCTAAACACACTAAATCATGATATTTTCTCATATTACAAGCCCTAATCTATCAGTTCCAATCTAAGACTCGAACGAAGATGAAGTCGACAGACAACTGCACCAACAGACTCCCCCTTGAATGTTGACGGAATCTTCAGTGAGAGTCTTTAAAGTAACGACTCTTCAAACTTGTTCGATCTTCTTCAGGACTTTCTCCTGGAATCTTGTACCCGGATCTTTTCTTTAGCTCTAACTTCATCAGACTCCCCCTTTCATCAAGCTGGGATTTTCAGTCTGGAATTAGCTATCGCCTTTGAAATTAAATCCTGGCTTTTTCTCAGAATAAGCTCTCCACAGGTTCTGATACATCTCCTGGCTTTTCGTAGCAACAGGATCAGAAACCTTCTTTTCACCTACATACATCTCTCTACCAAAATATAAGTTTTCACTTAAACCAATAAGAAAAACTTACAAACAATAGTTACATCAAGTTCAAATTAATGACCCTGATTAACTAATCTCAATTTCTTTCTCAAAACAAATTTCTTCTGTTAAACTCACACTCCCAAACTAGTTCATCTTGTTTAGCACTTGGAATTTTGAAAATCTGCTCTTCAACATCAGTTGTCGAAAATCTTTTTGTATTTTTTTAAAAATATGAAACATAAATGCAATAACAGAAATTAACTGCAGAAATAAAATATGTACAAACATATTTTTGTGAGTTTGTGTAAGAGGATCATATCAGTTTATGTGACCAATCACTAGCACCATTAAGCTTTAAACATTTTCAGTTCTAAACGATTCACATGGATTGACGATATTGTTATCCACTTAAACTCAATCTAAAAACTTTCAATCTGCTTACCGATACGATTAGGTACATTTAGATAGCACTAAATTTTTATGGACCCCACGATCTCAGCATATCCCCTCATCATGCAATACACTAGCTCAAGTAATGCCTTTAAACTTTTATCAACTGTGATTTGTGCGAAAAACAAAGCAGAAAGTTTAAACATTAACAATCAGGTCGATACTTCCGTATACGCAGAGAAAGTCCAATGTTTAAACAAAATAAGAAAATAAAAATAAGTTGAAGTTGTTTAGGCTTTAACCACCAGGTCGATACTCCCGTATACGCAGATGAGGTCCAAAGCTTAAACGAAACACCAAAGAAAATAAAGCAGAACGTTTAGGCAACAACATCCAGGTCGATACTCACGTATACGCAGAGGATGTCCGATGCTTAAACAAAATAAAGAAATAAAACAAGTTTAAATCTTTGCAAAATGAAATGCACAATCACAACGACTTTTCAGCAAAGTTGTGAAAGTTCACAAACTTAACCAGTTTTATGTCTTTCGACAATCAACGATTACTGAGTAGGCACACAATCAAGAAGGACAAAACTAAGTACTATGCATTCGACCATGTTTCCCACTAGAATTAGGCTTTTTCATTTAAGTTTGTATCGTTATCGCAAATCTACTAGTCTAGCTGAGCCTACCGTCACATCTTTAGTGAGATCATTTATCACATTTTAACTCTCCATTTCTTTAGCATGCTGTGACAGTCCAACTGATTTTCTATCATTTCCTCTTTTTGACAACAAAACTCATTTTTGAAATTTTGCAATGTTTTTGACATTTTCAAATTTTCTAATTTTTTTAAATTTTTACTCCCCCTAAAATCAAAATATGTCTCAATTTTGATTTTCTGGGAAAATTTGAAAACCAACTGTACAAACTTGACAACATGATGAGAATCACTTCAATTCTCCATCCACTTGGCATAAACAATCAGAACTCCCCCTCACAACAAACTATTTTCCCATAGTGATTTCAAAACACTTAAGTTTGTTTTAATCAAAATGGTTTTTCCGGAAAATTAGTTTTGTTGATTTTACCACTTGTAGGGTAGGGGTTAAATTCATCACATTGTTTCTCAATCATTTGTAGAAAATCAGATACAATTTAATGTCCCTGATTTACCACTTGTAAATCGAAATCACTTTCGTGAATTTCTCAAGAAATGTGCCGATTCCTACTCCACACTTATCAACCTGGGAGTTCCGGCAAGTCAGGTTTTTCATTTAAACAGATTCACCCAAGCCTGACCGTTCTTGGGTGATTTTGAATTCTTGTTCAACAGCGATGGAAAATTTTCATCATCCATTGTTAAACTAGAATTCTCAGTCTTTACCTCAACAACTGGCTCTTCTGGCTTTACCACACCAGATTCATTGCCTGAATGTGGCTTGTCTGACTTTGATGAGCCAGATTCATTGCCGATATGTGGCTCCTTTGTTTCCGAAGAAACAGATTCATTGCCAACAACTTTCTTCTTCTTTTCCTCTTTCGTCCTCAGATTTGTATCTGATGAATGCGTTTTGCTTGATTTGTTGTTCTTTGGTGAGCAAGACGATTTATCAGAACTTTTATCTGTTTTACCAGTTGTATCCGAGGACAAAATCCTTTCCAGATACTCTCTGGCCTTCTTCCTCTTTTTCCTCAGTCTGTCTTTTTGCCCCTGAGAAAGCTTTACTTTCGATTCTTGAACTTTCGGTTCTTGAACTTTACGTTCTTGAACTTTCTGTTCTTTGGGCTTGACAGAGACTGGAATCTTTACCAATTTCTGAGATTTAACCCTCGATCTGTCATTTGATCTCCTTGGGCAATCTCTGGCAATGTGACCTTTGATATGGCAGTTATAACATCTTCTCGTCTCATATCTCCAACTCTGGCAGTTAACAGCAATATGTCCTTGATAACCGCATCGGTAACACACTCTGTTATCGTACCAATCACCATTTTCAGCCCAAACATTTAGATCAAAGCACTGTTTGGCTTGGTGATAATCCTCTCTCCTCCTGTAAGCTTGATTTGGCCTTGAAGCACTGTGGCCCGACCTGCACCACTTTTCACCAACTATTTTTGAATTTTCATTTTTTACTTTTTGTGGTTTTTGATTGCGATTGGATGATTGATCTGATGAACTTTTATTTTCTTTTTTAACATTTTTCACATTTTTAATTTTTTGTTTCTGTTCCACTTTCTTCTTCAAAGGTTCTTGCTTAGAGCATTCTCCCTTTTCGGTTGATTGTGTAACAGTTTTTTGAAATTTTTCATCATCAGATTTTTCATCGCAATCTTCAACTTTGACATTGTCAAAGTTTGTGACATTTCCACTTATTGGAACGGGATTGATTGGTTTTGGACAGGGGAACTCAGATGAAGTCACAAAACCTTTCAATTTCTTTTCAAGTTCATCAATCTTGATTCTCGAATTTTCAGCTTCGTTTTCAAGCTGAGAGATTCTTTCAAGATGAGACTTGATTGATTTCTCATTCTCATTTTTCATGTTTTCAAGAACAGACTTTTCATTTTCCAAAACTTTTATCTGTTCTTGAAGTTTTGTCTCATTTGCTTTCAGATTTTTGTTCTCAAGCTTGATCCAGAAATCTTCATCTTCTAAAAATTTATGTTTACTTTCAAACTCTTTTTCTTTTTCTTTAAAAACTTTGTTTTCTGATGTCAAACTGTTCAAATTACCCAACAGTTTGTCATTTTCAGTTTTTAGCTTCTCACAATTTTCTTTCAGAATAAGAATCTGCTTATCATCAGCTTGCTTCTCATTTCTCAACTTTTCGACTTCCAGTGTCAAACTTTCCGCATTCTTCAAGAGTTTGTCATTGTCAATCTTAAAATTGTCACATTTTGAGCATACTGATGCAAAACTTGAAGATCCAAGCTTCACAGATTCTTCATTCTTTTGAACTTGTTCTGTCTCCATCTTGTATGTTCCTGCACAAAAGAGTTTAACGAAATCAAAAGGATTCAAATTTTCATCAATATAATATTTCCTTTTAATATCATATTTCAAAATATTCTTTGTTGCAAGACACACACGAATTCTTCTATCTATTTCAGCAATTACATTCAATTCCAATTTTAGTAAATTCTTTTCCATTTCATTCAAAAAATCCCTTTTTTTCTTTTCTTCCTTACGACACTCTGCATTAACCTCATTAAAGAACTGATGTGGATTAAGCTCTTGGAAAAAATCTTTTCTTTTTAGCTCAACCATGAATTCATCCCATTTAGCAGGTAATGCAGTTGTTAATTTTAATATATGTTCATCAGTTGACATTCTAATACCCTTTCTCCACAAATTGTCCGTTAGAACTTTAAATCGTTTTTCCAACTCATCTAAAGTTTCATTCTTTTGGCACATGAAATATTCATAACTTTTTACCCAAACATCCACATCTTCATTCCTGTAATTGGTATCCACAGTTCTAATATACCAATTATTAAAACTTTCAAGATCATTGTTTTCCTTTTCATCAAAAATCATTGTCATTTTTCTAAAACAATTTGCACTCAAACAACCTTCAAGCTAAATACCTGCAAACAAACTTCAAGCGAAAACAAAAGATTAACTACAATATAAGTTCAAGCGAAATACTTGATTTCGCTTGAAACAACTAAAGCAGAAAACCCTTTGAAGCGAAATAGTCTTGATAAAACAGAATGCCTCAAGCGAGACCCTTCAAGCGAAAACAATGATTTAGCTTGAAATACAACTCTACCTGGAATTCTTTGAAGCGAAATCTACAAACACACAATTTCGCTTGAACTCGGCACAATTTCAAGCGAAATCTTTCACTGAAGCGAAATCAAACAGAAACTAATCAATTCCTCAAGCGAAACCTAGATTTCAAGCAAAATCAACCTCTCAATTTCGCTTGAATCATGCTGACATCATCAAGTCGATCTGATTTTTGCAAAATTGATCAAGTTCTAGGCCGATTTTAGGTCTGAATCTTTCAAGGATTTGTTAATTCAATATTTCGCACACTATATACGAAAATCAGTCCATTTTAACCATGAAAACTTGATTAATTTTTAAAAGAAGGTGTAGAAGTCAGAATTTTCCAGCGAAAACGAGCTAAACAGTAAGAACTCTTCCTCCTGAGCTCTGATACCACATGTAGGATCGTGAAATGACCTAACGAGTCAATCAGAAGAGTGCTCAGACAGAATCAGAGGCGGAATTCATTGATTCTGTCTTTGTTTAGCTTGTAACACACCAGAAATACTATTTACTGTCTCTTGTATTGATCTATGAAAGATTACAGACTTGGAGACACCTCGACAGCACCTCGGCGTTGGAAACCAACAACTGAACTATATCTTTCAACTGATTACGCTTCAGGGTATTTATAGGCATGAAGGTTTCGCTTGAGCATTGTTCAAGCGAAATCAAGTCATGTGGATTTCGCTTGAACTTGCTTCAAGCGAAATCTTCTCTAAATATCCCTTGAAGCGAAATCATCTCCTAAACACACTAAATCATGATATTTTCTCATATTACAAGCCCTAATCTATCAGTTCCAATCTAAGACTCGAACGAAGATGAAGTCGACAGACAACTGCACCAACAAAACAAAGGGTAAAAAATAAATAAAAAGGTTTTGGTGGGTAAAAGGGTGTTTGGTTTGGGTTATGAAATGAAAAGGTTTAGGCTCAAAGGGGCTAACTAGGGGGATTTTGGGTAGGTGGTAAAAAAAATAATGGTGTAGAAATAAAAAGGGTTAGTCCTAATGCCTCCATCATTTACTTACTCGGGTTTAAGTTGGTAAGGACCGGGAATGTATCGTCATGGCAAGTTCTAGAGTCGTAAGAACCAAGCGGCTATTCACACAAGAAACGAAAAATGAGCATTTAGTCTAATGATATGTAATTGTATGCTCAATAAAGGCTCAAAACTCACTTTTGTGGGAATGAGTTTTTATGTGATCAAGTATATATAATTAAATTTTAACTAAGCTTGTCATGCCTTTTCATAATTTTCTTATGTTGGTTCTTTTTATCACGACGCTATCGGTTGTAAATTCGTAAAAATATAACCTTTTTAGAACTTGAAATTCCCGAGTTAAACCTAGACAAGTAGAAAAAGAAAATTATTGAAAAAAAATTGGGGTGATTAGCGATTCCAATAGAGTTTTGTGTAAGGCTTGTACTTAGGACTTGCAAGATTCAAGGTTTTAGCATCCCCCCACACTTAAATTACACATTGTCCTCAATGTGTCCCAAAAATAAGTTTTTAGGTTGATTGAATGTGTAAAAAGGTGTAAAAAGCAAAATTTTTGTGTTACTGGGCGCTGAACACGGCCCCGTGTTGTCCGGGCACGGCCCCGTGTTCAAGTGCCAGTAACAAAATTAAAACAAGAGAAACAGAAGCCTGGACACGGGGGCGTGTTGAGTGAACACGGCCCGTGTCCAGTTACCTGAACTGGGTCTTTTTCTGCAGACTGTGCAGCACGGGGCCGTGTTGGGCGGACACGGCCCGTGCCGAGCTTACTGTAAACGAAGAATTTTGTCGGACAGTTCTGTTTTCCTGTATGGGGTGCTGGTTCAAGTTTCCCTTGTATCCTTTGCCATCTCAAGTGTGTTTTATTCCTGAAAATTAAAACTAACTAGAAAACATGAAAATTAATCTAAACTAAACTAGGGATAGTTCCGCGGAATGCCTCCGTGGTGCGCCACGTTTATAAGGGTCCTTGGCTAGACCCAAATCCTGGTCATATGTTACCCAAGTAGGATGTATTGCATCCCATGTTACACCGTCGGAGAGCGTCATCCAAGCTTGAGTCTATGACCTTCATGTAGTTGACCGGGTCTTCGTCCTCTACTCTTCTTCCACATTCAAACTTCACTTCATTGTCCCCAAACTTCAATGTTAACGTTCCGTCATTCATATCCACCACTGCTTGGGCGGTGGCTAGAAATGGCCTCCCTAGGATGAGGGGGACATCGGTGTCTTCTTCCATATCTAGGATGACAAAGTCGGTTGGGAAAACGAAGTTGTCAACTTTTACCAATAGATTTTCAGCGACACCTTGTGGAAATTTGACGGATCTGTCGGCGAGTTGTATGCTCATCTTTGTAGGGCTTGTTGTTCCTAGGCCGAGTCGTTTGAACATCGATGTGGGCATGAGGTTAATGCTAGCCCCAAGATCGGCTAATACATTACGAACGGGGGATTCCCCAATCGAGCAAGGAATCGTGAAGCTTCCGGGATCGATTTTCTTTTGTGGAAGTTTGTTGAGTACTAAGGCGGAGCATTCTTCGCCTAAGTTAACTAATTGCAATGATTCAATTTTCCTTTTGTTAGTGAGGAAATCCCTCATGAATTTTGCATATTTAGGCATTTGGGTTAGGACCTCAATAAAAGGAATATTAACATGCAATTGTTTTAGTAAATTTTCGAACTTTGCGAATTGCTCATCGGTCTTTTGACGATTTAACCTACCGGGGTATGGGATTGGGAGAGCCTTGGTGGGCTCTTGATTTGGTGGAGAAGCCTTTTCTGGTTGAGGTGTGGGTGAAGTCGTGCTTTGGCTGAGTTGACTGCCTTCAACCAGTGGTGATGGGGCATCCTCGGGACCCACAGTCCGGTTTCTTAACGTGATGAGATGTACTTGCGCCTTTGGGTTGGTTTCGGTATTACTTGGTAACGCGCCTTGTGGTCTCTCGGAGAAATTTTGAGCTAGTTGATTTAATTGTTTTTCAATGTTTTGAATGCTAGCTTGTTGATTTCTAAAATTCGATTCCAATTGTTGAAATCGATCCGAGTTTTTCTTTTCGTTGTCGGAGATGAGGCGAGATACGGTATCTTCAAGCCTTTCTCTTCCACCTTGTTGTTGAGAGAAATTTTGTGGTTGTTGAAAATTAGTTCGTTGGTTTTGTTGGTTACTACTATTGCCGGGATCTCTCCAACCAAGATTTGGGTGGTTACGCCATCCTTTGTTGTAGGTACCCGTTGGAGGACCCGGCGGCCTAGGTCTGTTATCAATGTAGTTTACCGTTTCTGTTTGTTCATCTAATTCTTTCATACAACTCCAATTTTCATGTGGCCCACCACACCCTTCACAAGCCATAACCGAGGCCGTTTTTGTCATTTCTAGCTTTTTGATTTTCGAAGAGAGGGCCTCGATTTGGGCTTGTAAAGAAGTGCTTTCATCAACCTTATGGGCGCCCGGGGCAATAGATTTATTACCTCGGGGAGTGTGCCATTGAAAATTGGTTTGAGCAATTTCCTCAATTTGATTATATATTTCATTTGGGCGACGATTACCTAAAAGTCCCCCGGAGCTAGAATCAAGTGTTTGTCTTGTGTGTGGCAACAACCCATTGTAGAAAGTGGATACTTGTTGCCATACCGCAAGACCGTGATGATGACACTTTCTTAGTAGCTCCTTGAACCTTTCCCAAGTTTCATATAAGGATTCCCCATCCTCTTGTGAATATGTATTAATTTCAGTCATTAATTTAGCCGTTTTAGCAGGAGGGAAATATTTATATAGAAACTTTTGGGCTAGTTCATCCCAGGTGTTTACCGAGCCAACTGGGAGGGTGCTAAGCCAAGCCTTAGCTCGGTCTTTTAGTGAAAATGGAAACATTCGAAGGCGGATGGCGTCATTTGATGCTCCATTGATCCGAAAGGTATCGCATATTTCTAAGAAATTAGTAATATGTAGATGGGGATCCTCGTCCGCAAGCCCATGGAAGGTTGCGGAGTTTTGGAGCATTTGTATCAAATGTCGCCGAAGTTCGAAGTTGTTGGCTTCGACATTCGGTGTATTGATAGCGGCGCCGAGATTACCTACGGTGGGCCGTAGGTAATCCATGAGGGTACGTTGGTCCGCCATTGGAAGTGGGTCCCCCGAAACATTCTCTTGATTTTTAGCTTTAAGTCTTTTTCTGAGAAAGCGTTCGGGTTCTTCTAGAGGTTCTTTTATGTCTCTACTAGAACTGGAGCTCATGCACTACGTAGGAGGTTCAAATGTGGCGCCTGGGTTCCAAGTCCTGCAATAAAAACAGAAAAGAACGTTGGTCAGAATGTTCACCACGGCCCCGTGTTCGGTGAACACGGCCCGTGGTCAGAGATACAGTGATTGTTTTCTGGATCCCTGTTACTGGGAGTTGGACACGGCCCCGTGTTGCACCGATACGGCCCCGTGTTGCACCGATACGGCCCCGTGCTCAGCTCTCTGTAACTCAGAAAATAAAAACTGCCAGTGATGATGCTGGGCACAGCCCGTGTCCGACCAGGCACGGCCCGTGCTTAGCTCTGCAGAAACAGAAAAACTAAAAAAAATCCTAAAAAAAAATGAAAAACAAGAAAAACGATTAGGCCGTTGATTCTAACTTTCTTAAAATCTTTGTGTCCCCGGCAGCGGCGCCAAAAACTTGATGCGTGTGAAGTGTTATATATTTTAGGTGTATATTTTAAGCCCCTTTAACACTTATTTTTAGCCAAGTTTTAAATTTATAAAACACGATATTTACTAACACTAAACACACATATGGGCAAGTGCACCCATCGTGAGCGTAGTATAGTGTTGGTAAGATACCGAGGTCGTCCAAGGACACAAGAGCTTTTAGTACCGGTTTATCCTCAACGTCTAATCAAAATAAAAAGTTTAGAAAAATGTTTTAAACTAAGAAAAATAAAAACTAACTAAAAATGCTGAAAATAAAATAAAAAGAAAAACAGATAGACAAGATGAATCACTTGGTTCCGACTCGTATCTAGTGTGACCTTTGATTATTTCCGCACTTTTGCACTTTTTAAGAGATTATCTTAGTTATTGTAGTAGGCCCCTCTTTTGAAGGTGACGTTACTCTCACCCCAGTAGTTTGAGTCAGCAAGGATACAATCCTAAAAGGGTGGATTATTGGAAGATAATTAATTAAGTTATTAATGCAAATTATGGTAGGCCCCTCTTTTGGAGGTGACGTTACCCTCGACTAAGTAGTCTGAGTCAGCAGAGATACAGTCCTAAATAGCCGGGTTATAGTATTAATAGTAGTTAACTTATGAGGGGATCAAAGAGTTTGGACCCCCGCCATCCAATACCGTTAAGTATTGAAGGATGTCCTACTAAATTTGACCCAGGTCCATTGCAGGACCTCTAAACGCTGAACAATGGCAAGACCTTTACCAAACCGTTCCCTTAACCCCCGACCAGGTAGCCAACATACCTCCATATAGACCGTGGAGATATGAATGGTGAAAATCTTTTATTTTATATAGACAGTAAAATAATGCCAAGACACCACGGACAAACGATAAGGAAAGATCACCTTCAACATAAGCAACTAGTTATTAAAGTCATTAATACAAAACCAAGTAAAAAGTGCGAAAAGATTAGAAATAAAAAGTATTACACTAGACACTTTGTCTTCACCAAGTGATGTAAGAGACTTAGGCAAACATGGCCTTGATTGTCAAGAACTCTTACGATCAATCTTGGATCCCGAGACGACTCACACACTCTACGATGGACAATGGATGATGGTGGTGGATGATGGTGTTATGGTGGTGGTGGGTGGTGGGTGAAGTGTGAGAGAGGTGGTGTGCCAAGAGATGGTTTGAGCTTGAGCCAAGCACTCCTATTTATAGGCTGAACAGAAGCTCGGGCACGGCCCCGTGTCCAGTGGGCACGGCCCCGTGTCCAGTGGGCACGGCCCCGTGTCCACATCCTTCTCTTTCTTCATTTATTGCAGCTTGTCTTATTAGTTGACCACGTCCCCGTGTCCGCTGAGCACGACCCCGTGTGCAGAAGAATCTTTGTACTATGAAGATTTGCCTGGATTCTGCGAATCTTATAGTTGACCACGGCCCCGTGTCTGCTGAGCACGGCCCCGTGGTGGGCAATAGAAGCTTCTACCACTTTGTCTTTTCTGCTGACACTTGGGCACGCCCCCGTGCTGGCTGAGCACGGGGCGTGTTCAGTCTTCTGTTGTCTTGTTTTGCTTGGGAAGATGCTGTCGTGGGGTCGGGCATGTCACGTCTTGTTCCTTTTCTTGTATTTATGTTAGATTTTGATGTCTTTTTGCTTCTTTTGTTAATTTGAGCTCATTTAATCCTGAAAATACAAAAGGAAGACAAAAGCACACTTTTTCCAACATTAGTACTAAAAAAGGGTTAGTTTTATGCCACAATTGATGTAATTTATATGTTGCATTTTGCACACATCAGACATGAAGGAGTTCAATGGCTAACTAACTTGTTCAAGGTGTAGTATTGTAATGCCTTTATATAAGAACAAATGAGACACCCAAAGTTGTGGGAATCATAAAGGGATTAAGTTGTTAGGCCATACTATGAAATTATGGGAGAGGTGATTAAGACTAGACTTAGGAAAGAAACTTAGGTTACGGTAAACCAATTTGGTTTCATGCCAGGGTGGTCAACTTTTGAAGCGATACACATTCTAAGGAGATTGACTAGAAAAAATATAGAGAGAAAATCAGGATCTACGTATGGTGTTCATTGATCTAGAACAGGCATGTGACAATGTGACACGTAGACTAATATGGGACAGTTTAAAGTGTGGAGGGTTTCCTGGAAAGTATATAAACTTAATTAAGGATATGTATGTTAATACTGAAACTAGTGTTTGTGCACCGGTAAGGGATATCGATTTCTTTCCTTTGGAGGTAGGATTCCACCAAGGGTCAGCTCTGAGTCCGTTTCTATTTGCAATTGTCCCAGATGAATTTTCAAAGTCGATTTCGGAGTCAATTCCGCGGTGCTTGCTTTTTGCAGATGATATTGTACTAATTGAGGAGAGTAAACAAAGCCTGAATGCGAGGTAGAGGAATGGTGAGTAGCCTTAAAGTGCTAAGGTTTGAGGATTAGTCGCTCTAAGTTTGAATACCATTATTGTGATTTTAGTGAAGCAGGTGATGATCATGACACTCATAGTACCATTGAGAGCCAAGTGGTTCCGCAGACAATAAAGTTCAAGTATTTAGGATCGTTTGTTCAGAGTGATGTAGAGATAGATAGTGAGGTAGCTTAGCGTGTTCAGACTGGATGGTGTACGTGGAAAGCAGCCACAAGGGTATTGTGCAACAATAGGTTCCCAACTAAATTAAAAGGGAAATTTTATAGAGTTGCAGTTAGATTTGATATGTTATACGAAACAAATTGTTAGGCATTAAAGAAAATTTATGCACGTAAGCTAGAGGTAGTAAAGGTGATGATGCTAAGATGGATGTGTGGCCACACAAAGATGGACAAGATAAGAAATGAGGTTTTTAGTGAAATATTAGGGGTTGCTAGTATTTAAAATAAGATAAGGGATAGGAGATTGAGATGGTTTAGGGATGTCAGGGGGAGAGAGAGAACAACCACTGTTCGAACAGCCGAAACGCTCACTGTAAAGGAAGGAGGAGTAGAGGCAGGTCAAAAATGACTTAGGATGAGCGGATTAGGCATACTTTACTCGATTTGCACCTCTCTAAGGACATGGTCGAGGATAGAACTTCGCAGAGACGTAGTATTAAGGTTAAGGACTTTTAGGAGGATGACCTGGTTTTGTTTTAGGTTCTTATCTTAGGAAATTAACTTTCAGTTTCTTTGAGGTGCTATATGGCATTTTTATAGGTTTCCACCACTAAGAAATGCTTATTTATTTGTGTGTGTACACCATAGAGTCAAGTTTTCGCAACAGAGAAGGAGGTATACGGCATCTCGTTAGCTTGGCCGAGTTCCTGTTTAAGATGCACAATTCTGATGGTGTTTGTGTTCTTGATGAACACGTAGGGGTGCAAACGAGCCGATTCGCGCCCGAGCTCAACTAGGCTCGAGCTTGAACTCGTTTAACATATGAAAGCTCGAGCTCGGCTCGAAGGTAATTTTTCAAGCTCGAGCTCGGCTCGTTTAGTATTTATTAATTAATTTATATTAATTATAATTATTATTACTATACATATAATTTAGTTATTTTTTATATTTATATAAATGGTAATTATTCTTATATAAATATATGTTTTATACATTAATAAAAAATATAAAAATAGAAAGCTCGTTTAGACTCGCGAGCCGGCTCGAGCTCGATAAGCGAAGCTCGGGCTCGGGCTCGTTTACTAAACGAGCTTGTTTTTAGGCTCGGGCTCGAGCTCGTTTAAGCTCGGCTCATTCGAGTTTTTTTCGAGCCGAGCTCGAATAGCTCGGCTCGTTTGCACCCCTATGAACACGATTTGGGAGAGAGAGGGTTGGGACGATTTCGTGAGTTATGATGTTAATGACATTATGTAACCTTTATCACTCATTCACTCTAGTTATCTTTTCTTATATACACTTAAAGGGAAACCCTTGATTATTTAGGGTGGAAGGGGTGCTCCCCACATAGGGAGTGGTAAACTTTTCCCCTAGCCAATCATCTCATGTCATGTAACTTCCCTCTTCACTTCCCATTTTGCACTTAAACACTAGGGGTGCTCCTCACATGGGGAGTGGTAAACAATTTTTATATATAAAAAAAAGATAAATATGTTATTGGTTGAAAGAGAGTGGAGCCTACCATTAACTCTCTCCCTCTCCTCTTCCCCACATCAATGACTACTCCCCAATCCCACTCAATCACCCCACTTAAACAAGTGGTGACGGTGGTGTGCCCGCGTGGTGAACCATCTCAAACACCCCACTCCCCGCATGCGCCCCTTCCACCCTTAATAAGAGTAATTGTGTCTATCAAACAATTACCAACTAATCTAATAAGAAATAAATATATTTTGATCAATTATATAATATAAAAGCTATCAAACAATTACCAAGAAATAAATATATTTTGATCAATTATATAAATAAAAGCTATCAAACAATTACCAACTAATCTAATAAGAAACAAATATATTTCGGTCAATTATATAATAAATGATAATGATTGTTACAAATAAATATATTCAAACATATTTATTCCTACAGGATCACTCAAGCTCCGATCTTTTAAATTAGGCAAATTGAATTTAAATAATCACAACTTTCTTAATTTGGCCAATAATAATCTCAACTCAGTTATTTATCGATAATAATCCAAACTGGTCCACTTTTGGCCGATAATAGTCCGCCATCAAAAATAGCTTAACGGAGTTAAGTTTTTTTCGAATTACAAACCAATGCTTTAGGGATTTTGATCTGAACGAGGATACAAGTCGATTTATGTAAAACTTATCTCGAAACGGTGCTCCAAACGACTTGATTTTTGTTAATTGGAAGTTTAAACACCCGAATTGAAGCATCGTTTTCATCGTTTAGGGCGGTATTTCGAGGTAAATTTTACATCAATCAACTCGTATTCTCGTTCTAATTAAAAGCCCTAAAACATTGGTTTGTAATTCGGAAAAAAACTTAACTCCATTAAGCTATTTTTAACACAGACTATTATCAGCCAAAAGTGGACCAGTTCAGATTATTATCGAAAAATAACTGAGTTGGGATTATTATCGATCTAATGAGAAAGTTGAAATTATTTAAATCCATACTAAAAAACATGAACAAGGAAGAATCATGTGTTTTAACACCATATATGACTCAAGACTTCAGTCCTTCAAATCAGTAAAAAAAAATTACAAAATAAGCACTATATAGTATACAAGTCCCCATTACATGTGAATGACTATACATATACCATAATAAACAAGTAACATAAAAGCAAATTCGCAGTGTCGTTTTTTCTAAATACTTGCGAAACCTACATTCAGAAACAACACGTAAATTATGAACCAAACTATAACATGAAATATGATTAACACGCTTATCTTAACTCATGACCAACAAGCACAAAGGAGCAACTAAAGTCCTTTCGATATTATGTTACCGTTATAATCAAGTTAAGTCTTCGCCTTCGACTGCAATATTTGAACGAGTAACCAAAGTATATCCATCCGATGAACGTTTCTGTTATTTTGTCCCTGCAAACATCATTTCAAATGTCTCAATAACAAGACATAAAAATCTCGACCCGTTTACTTATAACTTATAAGTGGGTCAATTTTCATTTATTTTAACAATATAGTAATACCTCAACAACAAAACACATCCTTGTTTTATCACCATCGGGTTCTGTTACGCCTTTTAGAATGGTGAGACCCAAGCTTCTTATGGCATCCGCTATCTCAAGAAAATGGACGTCTTCTTCACACGTCATCTGCATTCATGAAAATATATAAAAAATAAATGAATAAATAAATCTTAGTAGCCGAAAAATAGATATTTAAAATTTACAACACTAATTACCGACATACCTCCACCAGCATTTGGCCATTTGTACCGATGTTTTCTACTGTTACGGGACAAACTTTCATGTTGTTCCCGACCTCCATTGCCCAACTCGAACCCTGCTCGTGATTTGATGAACCTTGTATGCCATTTTTATTGCTAAGCACCTGCACAACAATAACTTTGTGAGAATTCTAAAAGTATTCCCACACACACACACATATAAGTAAAACTATGATAATCGATAATATAGGAGCACATTCCTTTCGGAAACAATAATATGTTGAGAATTGTCTTGTGTGCCACATTCAAAGCAACAAATACAAATGCATTATGCGGTTCTCGCATATTTAGGACACTAACTATTTATTAAAAAACTACTTTTCCATAGAAAGTGTTTCGGGTCATCCCAATCCGACCTGTACCAAATTACTCATATAATCATATTTACATGTACCTTTAATTCGGCATATTTATCGATTTTGTCGGCATGCTTAGTAACACATTGCATGAAAAGCATGTGTTTGATTGTCCGTTCAAGAAGTGAATCAATGCTGCACTGCATCACAATTAACCATTTCAATAAAGTTCTAAAAAAAATACACGCGCGCGTACACACACACACACATACACGTGAAGAAAATTAACCTTCGATCCATTGGGTACAAGTTCACGGAGTTCTTTAATACGATCTTGAATAAGTTGTCGATCCCTGGGCCGAGGCCTATTACTTTCACCGGGTTTGGCCCGTTTCTTAGTGACATTAGCCCGTTCTTGTGACCTCTCTAACGACTCACCACATCTACTATGACTTGCAGACGAAAACCCTAACGAACTTTCAAACGAGTAACAACCCGAACCGCTAGTTTGCATATCACTAAAACGAGGCTCAACCCATTTCACCGAGTTACTAAACTCACTATCGTTTTGGCAAACATTACCCACAACCGCTTCTAGAAGATCTTCCGGCCCAGAGGTTGTCGTCAAAAGATTGCTACTACTTGTTCCCGGCATGTCATTGACTTTTTGCCAATTGTATTCGTCGTTTTGCTTATAAAATGTGGGCCCTAGTGCTTCATATAGCTCACATCCAGCGGGAAACTTAAAAGACGTTTTGAAGGTGTTCATGGTGTCAGTTTCGCTTTGTGATTCGATATTTTCGTTTAGCATTTGGATGTTTGAAGAGACGGGCATACATAATTCTGCATTTGGATTAAAATTTGATATCGGGTATGATGTGTTTATTCCGTAATTTACGGAAGTAACCGTATTGTTATATGAACTTGTGTTGCTAGGTGTACACCCCGTTAACGAACTTTGTAGCTCGAGAAAGATTTCTTGGATATGATTCACCATCTTCAAATCCTCAGGAATCTAGTAATTTTAAACAAATAGAAAAAAAATGTAAGTATAAATCATTGAAATAGTATATAATGAATTGAAAAACTTGTTTCAACCCGTTAACTTATAAACGGGTTGATTTAGATTTAGATTATGTTTAATCTCAACGGATAGAACAGTCGGATCAAAAAATTTAACTACAAAGGGAATAATCAAGGTTGAAGGTCGGCTAAAACGTACTATTAGTTTATACTTACTAAATTGCTTTATTCATAAACACATTAATTATTTATATAAATATTCAATAAAATATTTAAAATATAAGTTTCTATGGTCAACCCAACTTGTTTTGACCCACTACCCAACAACCCCGACTTGCTTATTTCATGGCCTCTAAAAGATGGCCACGATTGAGAAAAAAAAAGATACACAACACGCTCGATCATCTTACATTATTAAACGAACCAAGTTGTACGACTCCATGAGGAACAACACCCACAACGGCAATTGTCTGCGAAACACAAAAACTTAAAATTATTTCATGAATTATAAACCTAATTTAGAATGAAAAGTATATTCATATTGTCATACCAAATTACCGAACTCACTAAACCGGTCAAACATAATAAGTTTAGACTTTAGATGGCGTAGCCGGTTCAAAATTTTGGAACCCAAACCATTCATTTCGGTTACGGAGTTGAAGTGAGAAACCCGGCCATTTCAACTAAATATCTAATAATGTAATTAATTCCTGATTATTTTATTTTCTAGTTGGATACTTGAAAACTATAATCATACAAGACCCTTAATTTGTTTTTATTCTTTTAACATTAGAATCCATTAGGTTACTAAATTTTGAAAGAAGAGTGTTGACATACCCTAATCCCGGTAGCAATTTGAGTTTTCCATACATCAAAATCCTGAAAAACGCCAAATTGCAATATAAATTAAGACGTAAAATGCAAACCATCACTAGGAAGAAAGACTTAAAAACATTACCTCAAAGGACATGTAGGGATCGTTAACAAGCTGATCTCCGGATACCCATAGATGTTTATATGTAACTGCAACCTGACCAACAAGTCTACCAAACAAAGAATAAGGTGAGAGTTTTTGGATCACAAATGGGTAAAAATTCAACCCGTTGACTTACAAATGGGTTAACTTAGGTTATGTCTTACTCTTACCTCTAACGGGTAAACATGTAATATAAAAGAGTAAAATGCCAAAATCGTCCATAAGGTTTGGGCAGATTTGCCTGTTACATCCAAAAAAGCTCTTTTCTTTTTTTTTTCTTTTTTTTGCATCTGGACACCTGACGTTTGCCTTGCGTTGCCATTTCCATCCAAATCACAAACTCAGTTAAAATGTATCATTAACTCAAGGGCTTTTTGGACATTTTACCCATCTATTTTTCTGTTTTTTATTTTATTTAAATTTCTTTTTACCTTTAAATAAAAAAGTGCATCGAGGTGAAACGGCCAAAAAACGAGTCTAAGGCGCGCCTCATGGGATTTTTATTGTATATGCACCTCAGAGGGGCTGAGGCGCTAAGAAAGGCTGCACCTCAATTTCAAGCATTTCATGTCTTTTTTAGTGTGTTTTTGATGTTTTTGATGATTTTGATGAATCTGATGATGAAATTAGTTAGTAACTTAGTATTATTATTTTTATAATATATATAATTTTTATATTCATTTATTAATACCGCCTCAGCCTTACGCCTCGTTTCGCCTCGAGGCTTACGCCTCATGAGGCGAAGGGAAAACGCCTCGAAACTCGTTTCCGTTCTTTTAAACCTTGATTATAACATAATTACATATACACACACATTTATCAAATTTGACCAGTTTACTTACAAAGGGGTTAATTTAGGTTATGTATTACCTCTAACGGGTAAAACATGTAATATAAAACAAGGATAGGAGTTGGCCAGAAAGTCCAAATTTCCTAAAAAGTGTAAAAAGTCATAAAACACAGTAATGTCAACCATAAAACACACCAAAAACCCACAAATAATATGATGAAGATTACTAAACATCATGTATGTGGGTTTTGTGTTGTGTTTTAGATGTTAAAGCTCTGATTGTGGAATGACAAATATTATTGTGTTTTATGTTGTTTAGCATTGTGTGTTTTATATTCATAGTTCTACGATGGTGTGTTTGAAGTTTTTATGGACTATTAGAGTTTGAATATGGTGTTTTAGTAATATTCATTCTATTATTTGTGAGTTTTAGGTGTGTTTTATGCCTGAAATTATTGTGTTTTATGACTTTTTACACTTTTTAGGAAAAACACACTTTTCGTAGGATCCCCACTCTATAAAACAAATAGCTAAGAAGGTCAAAAGGGTCGAGAGTCGATTTGTATTTTAAAACGTAAAAACTCGTAAATCATTTATTCAAAAAAAAAACATTATTTCTAAAAGATCAAATTGACATACCCTTCCCCGAGAGAATACTGGTGATAACACATCTTTGCAATTGCAAGGCCGAGAAGGTCATCTGAAGGATCATTTTTGTCATAATAAGCATCTTCAAAGGTCAACATCCTACAAGTTCACATCATATGTAATCCCAAACAACCAAAACTATATTAAGAATAAACTTAACATACAAATAGATACATATATTCATGAACCATCTTTATCAGTTTTTAAATTTTAAAACCAACAATTTTGAAAAAAAAAAAAAAAAAACTATAAAATAAATTTGTCAAACCGCCCAAACCACCAAACCAAATCGTTGATGTTTAGGCTTGTTTGGTTTGCGTTTTTCAAAACCATAGTTGCCGATTCGACCCAAAATTTTGTCAAAATCAGCCGAACCGGACCGTGAACGCAAATCCCATATCAAAAATACAAAATACTTTTTAATATTATCGTTACATAGTAATTTATTACATAGGTTATTATATGTTAAGTCATTATATACAATCCTACCACCCATTTACTAATTAACCACCAATATTTTTAGCTATCTATAATCAAGAAACTGTAATTTACAAATCCCACATCAAAAGTATATAAGATCCACTAACTAATCAGCAATCTGTATAATAGATCTAAACGATAATCGACTAATTAATGAACCGGTTTTCAAACTACAAGCAAGAGGCATAACCATAAAACAAGAATATATGTTATGTATATGCAGATAAACAAGACAATTAACAAACATCTTACATTTGAGCTTGAGGATTCAGTTTCCAAAAAACAGCATAATTCCAGCCAGTGTTAAGACAAAGATTCTTGAGTGCTTGATGTAATGCACTAATCCCCATCTTTTTCAACAATTTTCTAAACAAATTCTACTACAACTTCACCTCAAACTAACACATTATGACCTCAAAACAAATTAAAAACCTAAAAATCTTTTCTTTACTATCTTCCACCCCTAGCTACCCCTGTAAGAACCTCTCCCAGCCTGTTTTCTCCTTAACCCGGCTCGCCGTTTTATCGGTGGGTCAACTGTAAGATTTAACAGACTATCAATTACCATTCTCCTTCCCCCTATTTCTTACAAACCCTAACCCTAACACAAGGTTATAATTTCTTCAAAAAGATACACACAATTCACCAAAAGGTAGCAACTTTATTGAATTAACATTCACAAGATCCATTTTTGCATAAAGATACACATTAAATTTCAAGATTTTGGATTGATGAATGATAAAGATTTCAAGAAACTAAAGATTTTGAAAGAAATTTAACTAATATCAAACGACATGGATGAAATAAGTGTAAAGATTGAATCTTTTTCACTACCCAACTTTTGATTTGCTTGAAATTTGCTTAAAATTTTAAAGAAAACAAAAAAGATTTGAACTTTATGCAAGAAATGACTGATCTTTGTGGTGGGGAGTTTCAAA
Organism: Helianthus tuberosus; assembly: GCA_030545235.1. NCBI lineage: Eukaryota > Viridiplantae > Streptophyta > Magnoliopsida > Asterales > Asteraceae > Helianthus > Helianthus tuberosus. The sequence goes on along the minus strand of CM060351.1, from coordinate 186,614,207 downwards.
TGGGTTTATAAACAGAGTGTAGCTATTATTTTTTCTGAATAAAGTTTAGAAAACACCCCTTTAAGTTTTGAAAAGTTGCAATATGGTACATTGGTTATAACCATATTTGCAAATTGACCCATTTAGTTTTTCAAGAATGATGGGTACACCTAAAGTGTGTGTTTGTTTGTACAATTGTTTTTGGGTTCTCTATGGTTATCATTTTTGTGATGTTATGAGTGGCTTTTTATAGTCTTATTCTTATGGCAAACAATATGATGTCTCAAGTTACAATAATGTCTCATATTTCCATATCATCATTCATATATCTCTATCATCTTTCTTACTCACCCTTTTAAGAATTATAATAAAAATAATCATAATTAAACTATTCACCAATGATTTTTATAGCTAAAAGTTAGGACACCAACAAAACACTTCAATTGTCATTATTTCATGTACAATTTATACACTAGTGTGACCAATTTCATGTGTGATTTTTATAGGGTAAAAAAAAAATTTGATTACTATAATATATTTACTATTGAGTAAATTACTTTTTGAGTACCCGTGTTTTAATTGTTTTAACCAGTTGAATACAAAATCAAAAAATTTAACGTCCTGATTCCCTAACTGCTCATTTTATAACGTTTTGAGTCCCTGTGTTTTAGTGCTTTTAACCACTTGAGTCCAAAATAAAAGGTACAAGTGGTATAAATTAGACTCAAAACGTTATAAAATGAGTGGTTAGGGACTTAGGACGTTAAACTTTTTGATTTTGAACTCAAGTGGTTAAAACCACTAAAACACAGGGACTAAAAAATAATTTACTCTTTACTATTTGTTTGTGATGATCGTATGCCCTTGTTGATCTCTTCTCTTCGCTGACGTTTGAGAGTTATTTTTAAAGTCGTATTTTATTTAATATAATCAAATATGGGTCGTAAGCAAAACTAGACTTCAAGAAAACTTAAACTATATATTATTCCGAGACTATTCGGATCATGAATTGCTTAGGATCTCAAAGATACTTGATTTTCATTTGTTATTGTTGAAGGTACTTGGGTTAATTTGATTGTGAAAGAATCCAAACATCATAAGTACAAATTTTGATTGAAAAAAGAGGGCATGAAATGATACTTGTCTGATTTTTCATTTGAATTAATTACCAACCTTGTCTAGGAATATGCTAAAATGTCAACCTCTCTTGGACATGGGATTAGAAAATAGGTTTAGTGTTCCTACTTTGCTAACATTAATCATATTTTTTTGTTTTGTTTTCATTTCATTAGAGTTGAAATGAGCAAAATTTGAATATGATTTTTTTTTCAATCTTCCTCTACTAAAGAAACCTAGGATTTATAAATTTTAAAATATATGTATGTTAACCCTTAGGAAATCAAGGGTTAGTAACAATTATTTGGGTAAGTTTTTGAATGCCATAGAATACACTTTAAAAAGTTGTATTTTGACCATAATTCAAAGTCAAATGAAGGTTTTAAGCACAAAATATAAGGAATTATTTAGGTTTTTCTTTTGGTCTTGTAAGATAAAAAATGTTTGATTTTATAGAACACCTTTTGTAAAAAAAAGGGTTAATTTTGGCTGATGAAAAAAATTGTTGATTTTCGGTTTTGTGGAAAAGATCAACCAACAAGAGGCATTCCCCCCCCCCCCCCACATGGGCGCAGCTTAGAAGGCTTCCGAGGGGGCGCCCGACCCCTCTAACTTTTCGATGCGTAGTGTTATGAATAGTACTTTCGTATAGAAAATTTTTAGGTATATACGTTTCCACCCTTCCGGTTTCGGAAAAATTGGGGGGGGGGGGGGGGGGAAGCTTTGCCAATGCCCCCACACACCATTTTTCGTGAGTAGATTTAAATCTATTTATAAGCGTGTGCATTCCTCATCCGCTAAAGTGTTTGGAGTTAGAAAGAATCTCCTCTTAAAAATTAAGAGTTCGAACCTCGGAAAACATCGTCTTTCTGAAATATATAAAATGGCTGGTAATAGTAATCTTAGTTTTCTATATAGCTAAATTTCAGTTATATAAAATTTGTATTCTTCTTTCATTATATTATCTTTTACGGATAATCTTAGTTTTCTATATAGCTGAAAATTTGTATGTATTTATTAGACATGAGTAAAATTGAATTACCTTTTTTTAATTATATTTAACATGTCAAATGCTTTATACAAAACTAAATTAGAAATAAAACAAGCTAAATAGGTTAAAGAGGACTAGCATGTGTCATTGAATCCTTAAGTCTCGTAATCAATTAACTTTTGGTATAACTAGATTTTTGACTGCCGCGCGTTGCAGCGGCATCGTTGTGTTTGGCGCGTCGTTACACGTGTTACGATGATGACTTAAACGTGTGATATTCGCGCGTGACGTGACTTGTTTTTTACTTTCTCACACACGTTACGTTCGTCACATTAACGTGGTTAGGCATAGATAAAGAAGAGTATAATGTCTCGCACGTTGTGGTGAAGTCGTAAAAGTAATTTAAACAAAAGAATTTGAAATGTTGGAGAAGATGAGGTGTGAAGTTATTAAGTAGAAATTAACGTGTAATGCTTGCGCGTGACGTGATATTTATGTGGTTAGGCATAAATAAAGAAAAGTATAATGTCTCGCACATTGTGGTGTCAAGTCGTAAAAGTAATTTTAAACAAAGGAATTGAAATGTTGAAGAAGATTAGGTGTGAAGTTATTAAGTAGAAAAAAAATAGGACGAATTAAAGTTGTTAATTATCAAAAGTTAGGTGTTAAGGTGCCACTTACCAAAAAATGAGGGATGAATTAGAAAATCTATAAAGTTAAAGGACAAATAGAAAACCTCTAAAGTTTGTGGTGAATTTGAAATCTTTAAAGTTGGGGATGAATTAGAAAATCTATAAAGTTTGGGGTGCATTGGAAAATCTTTAAAGTTAAGGGATGAATTAGAAAAATGCATGGTCAAAACCACCGACCATGCATTTTAAGATTATATACAACTAGGGTAAAGACCCGCCCGCGTTACGGCGCGGGTACATCGTAAACATTGAATGGATTAGTCCAAACGTTATATGATGCGTTAACCATATGAAAGCACACATTTCGACGTATCCACTTGAACTCAATGTAACATGTATAAGCATTGTGATTGGATCAAACGTAAAGTAAAACAAATTCATATCGAACAATCACAACGTATTATATGTGACCCAACTCATACATAAAAAACGTAACGGTATGAAGAAAAATATGCACATGTAATCGAAATGGATTAATTAGAGCTTTCGAAAAAAATGAAGAAAAAGAAACCATAATTTGACTCCACTCGGTTCGAAACAAACTTTACGAAACATACATAAAATAAGCACGAAAACATATTATATTTTACGTGAATCATTTCCCAAAAAAGTTTACGTCGAAACATAGAACAACTTGAATTTATACCAAAACGTACATAAAAATATGCACATAAAAATGGTTTCTTTAAACGAAAACGTATTATATTTAACTTGACTCGTCTAAAAAAAAGTTTACGTCGGAATGCGACCCGTCGCAATGCGACGGGGATTCTTTAGTTATAACTAAGTCAATCTAGGACCCGCACGTTATGTTAAACCTGTCAAACGGGAAAAAATAGACGATGTAAAGACGTTCACCCACACACGCACGTTGCGTCGTGTTAACTCGCAAAATTTAGAATGAAACGTAAAAATGCTAAACCAAAGACGCACGTTGCGATTTGTTAAGTCACAAAATTTAGAACCAAGCATAAAGCGAAAAATTTACGGAAAATGAAAGCTATAAAGGACCAAAGTTGAAAGTAAAAAAAGTTGTGAGGATAGATTGCAAAAGATAAAAAGTTATAGGTTAAAAGTAAAAAAACAAAAAACAAATAGTTTTGGGTTAAAAGTAATTTATGAAATACTTTTGGGTGAAAAGTAAAAAAAATCTATTTTTTTTTTTGGAAAACCCCCAAAGCCAAGGCTACGACAACCATATGCATAACCATTTTTTCTTTGAAAACCCCCAAAGCACACCCTGCGTTGCGGCGGGGCGTAAAATGGTGTCAAATAGTACTAATGTCACACAACCGTCATCGACCACCAACACTGACTCGACCTAGGATCTGCGTGTTGCGACGAATCTGTCAAACATGAAAAAATAGAGGTAAAAACGTTGAACCACACATGCACGTTGCGCCGTGTTAGCTTGCAAATTTCGAAACAAAACATAAAAAAGTTGAAGCACACTCGTACGTTGCGTCGTATTAACTCGAAAAATTTAGAACTATACGTAAAACAAAAATTTGTGAAAGATGAAAACTATAAGTGACAAAAGTTGTGAAGTTAAATTGAAAATAATGAAAAGTTTTGGGTTAAAGTTAAAAAAACAAATTATATAGGGTTAAAATTGCAAAAGGTAAAATCCTTTGGATTAAAAGTAAAAAATCAAGTTTTTTTTTTTTTTTGGAAAATGTCCAAAGCACAAGTTACGAGTTCTTATGCACAAAAAACTTACTAAGTTATATATGGAATAATGTACTATCACTTTTAGACTAAGCGGTATGGGGGCCGGCTTAGGCCCGGCGCCGGTCCCCCACACCGCCCCCCATGTTCCGTCCCAGCTTGACCGGCAGCCCACAGCCGAAGTCGACGGGCCTTGTTTGAATCTCATAGCCGTTACAAACGGCTAGTTTTAATAAAAAAATTACTTTTTCACTTTAAATATATACCACTTTCAACTATTTTTTATACCATTCTCATCAATTTCTACCATTCTTCTCCCATTCTCTCATCATTTTTATAAAAAATAATCCCATTTTTTTTAGCATCATGAATCCCTTCAACCCAAACAACCCCAACCCGAACAATCCTAACTTTTTTTCAAGTCCCGCTTACACTCCGGCTATGGATCCTTCGTGGGGGAATCCACAATTTACGTTTTCGGGTTTCCAACAATCACCTAACGCCTTCTCCCAAATGTCCCAAGTTCGAAAATGGACGAGTTGATTTCCGAATTCCGTTCGTTTAAAGACTTTGCGGCCGAAAAATATAGTCACAAGAAAAACGTGTCGGCCGACTATGCTCGAGCGGAGGATTTTAGGATAATGAGGTTGGATCTCGACTCGGTTCCGGAGGATGAACGAGAGGTGTATCGGATGATGAAAGAAGAGGTGAAGAAAAAATGGACGTCGTAGGTTTTTTTTTTTCGGAAATGTTTTTTTATTTTTTATTTTTTATTTTTTAGGAAATGTAATTTTTTATGTTATGAAATGAATTTATTTATGTTGTTTTATGTTGTATTTTTTAATTTTTATAAAGTTTTTATTAAGTTAATAAAAAAAACATAGGAAAATATAAATATTAAGGTGTGGTAGCCTCATCCTCCACTCCCCTCAAAAGTGAAGGAGGCTCATCCCCCATGAGCTGGTGATGTGGCGCCTACGTGGCGGTCCATCCTCATGGGGATGGGCCTCACCATACCCTCTAGTCTTATAAACTATAGTTTTATATTATATTTGATACATGTACTTTTTTATATATTTTTGAAAATATATATTTGTGTACAAAACTCGAAGTATCCGGTTACTTATTTTGCTGGCTCTTTTTTTTAATGACCAATAGAATCAATTTCGAGCACTCTTGGGGCACCCACTGGACAAACGAAGTACTCCTAGAATAACTCGAGTCCACAACAATTCCATGGAAAATCCGGTAACCCACCCGCCCGTAGGCACGACGGTGAAATTACCAGTAAAGCTCGTTTGGCTCAATAATCCAACCCGGATTTCCCTAGGTCTTCTTTCACTGCCTACAAGTGCCTCATTCTGCATCAAGTGGGAGTTAAACTTGCATCTCTTAAGAGAAATGCAAGCTTTCCGCTACTTGATCTAGACATCATTAGCGATAGCTCTCTTTTTCTACATAATAAGTTATTAGGTCAAATCGAAATCTGGAAATATTTTTGAAAAGTTTAATCCACTAAGATTTTGTTGTCTCTTTTATTCTAGGTTTTCTGTTCCTTTGATTATTTGTTGTTTGTTTTATATACTTGGAGTCAAGTAAAAAGAATGACATCATGTAAATAATAAACATATTTTTTGAATGAAAATAAAGTCTAGAATATAAAAGTCAATTAAAATTTACCATTAAAAATAATAATAAGTTTCGGAAAGCATGGCTAGTGATGCTAATGATGATGGGCCAATTTTAAGTTTATATATGAAAAAGAAGATTGTGGATGAAATATATCATAAAAGTACAATGATACCAGGCTTTTTTACTTTCTTTAATTTTTTTAGGTGATTATAAAATTATTTTGGTCAAACTGAACGTTGAATTTCTGTTCAAATTAGGCCACGTTGATTGACTAAAATCAAATCTCAATTGCGTTCATTTTAGTTTTACTAGATTTTTGTCAACAAATGAAAGCATTTATGCATAACAAACATTAAGTATAAAAATATATCAAACACATAAATACTTATACATGTTACATTATAAAAGGTTAAGGGGCTGTTTGTATACCTTTTATTAATGAGTCTTTTAATGGTTCAAACCTCTTACTGGTTTAGCACTTAATAGTTCTGACTGTTTGTTTCACGAACAGATGTCTGAATGGTTTAGACATTTGCCTCTGAATGGTTAACCATTATACAGAGTCTGAATTTGCCTCTGAATGATTAAGCATTATAAAGAGTCTGAATGATTAAGATCTCTAATCTGAATTGGTTAGACATTTGCCTCTGAACGGTTAAGCATTATACAAGCTCCTAATGGTTCAGACCTTTTATTGGTTCAACACTTAGGTGGTGTTTGTTTTTTCAGAAAACCTCTTCTGACCTCTTATGTCTGCGCCGCGCAGACCACGCACAGACGTTTAGCTCTGCAGACTGTTTGTTTTTTAGAAGACATTTCATTCAAAAATGTCTTCACACCTCTGCGCGTCCTCTTCCCCACGCAGACATGGTCCAATGTCTTCCCACCTCTTCCAACCCTTCTATCATCTTCTTCTTTCCTAATCTCAATACACAGACACCTCTCCTCCACCCTTCTCATCCTCCTCCCAGCCGTCACCTCCACCTCCTTCGCCACCACCTCCTTCGACAACCACCTCCACCTCCTCCGTCACCACCTCCAATCCATAGAAAATTGTCAATGTATAAAAGAGAGGGACCGAGAATGTAAATTGTGATTCATCCATCAAGAACCCCTCGTCTTCAATCACCCACCTCCTCCTCACTCGCGGAAGCACACAGATGGAAACTTCCAACATAACGATGATGCTCACGTTTCAAAATTACAATATCGCCCTCCTCAAACAACCTGCGGGATAAAGATTCCGGCTTCGGTTATCTTGTTAAGGTTCGTTGACCCGTTCTTAATTTTGTTCTACATGTTTTTAAAATTTGGTCTTGTGACTAAAAGTTATGAATTGGTTGCTCATTCATTCGTTTTTGATTTGGTATTTATCAGTGTTAGTTAGATGGTTGACAATTAGGGGTAACGTGTGTAGCTACTATTCTAAATTCAGTGATCAATTAGAAAAAAAAAGGGTAAATTGTGATCATTGATATAGACTCTTGGGTAGATAATTTTGGGAAACAACTTGTTGATATCAGAGAATTTGAATTCGGGTTAGTTCTTAAATGCTTTGTTTAGTTATAGTTTTATAAGTGTGGGAACGAATTTTTTGTGCCAGTTTGATTGTTATCGGTTTTGTTTATGGTGATGTTTGTTATGAAACACTTATGAGAAAACAAACAGTCTTCTTCTTGCATACTGCAGAGGTTTGGTCCATCTCTTCTTCTACAGTGGTCTGTAGATTCGGTCCGCAGATTGTAGATGTTTTACCTCTGAAAAAACAAACAGCACCTTAATGGTTCAGACCTCTTACCGGTTCAGCGCTTAACCAGTCAGATGTTGCAAAACAGCCCCTCTCTCACTTTCTTTCATATTGTATTACACAAGTACTTATACATATTGCATTACATAAAAGTTTATGAGTTAAATGCCATTTTAGTCTATGTGGTTTGAGCCATTTTGTCATTTCAGTCCAAAAGTTTCATTTTTCGCCTGTGGGTCTAAAAAGGTTTCACCGTTGCCATTTTAGTCCACTGGGTTAACTTCGTCCATTTTTTATGTTAACGAGAATGGCTATTCGGTCATTTTATATGGACGAATTGCCCTTTTAGTTAACATAATTATATATAAAATGACTAAATTTCCCTTCTCGTTAACAGAAAAAATGGATGAAGTTAACCCAGTGGACTAAAATAGCAACGGTGAAACCTTTTTTGACCCATAGACGAAAAATGAAACCTTTTGACTAAACTAACAAAATAACCCAAACCACAGGGACTAAAATGGCATTTAACTCAAAGTTTATACATATTGGATTGCATAAAGAAAATAACGTTCAATGTAACCGTTTAACCATCTCACTTTCTTTCCCCAACTTGTTTGACAAATACTACATACAAATTTACGTGGTTCGTATATGTTCCATAGTTAAAACTAAGAGCGGTGGGGGTGGTACGTTATCCCATCGTGATAGAGGAAAACAACGCGTGATAGCCACCGCCACCTACAAAGTCCACGCGTGATATCCTCCAACAATTCAAATTCCGTTATTTTCTTCACGGCGTGATGGTTTTATTTTGTGAGGGTAATTGTTGGTTGGGGGAAATTGTTGGGTGTGGTGGTGAGTGATGACCATTGCCACTAAAAAAGGATGTGAGTGATAGAATAATGGTTGATGACATGGAGGAACTTGATTGGATGTTTGTGAGTGATGAAATCCTATCATTAGTGACCACCCCTACTCCCCTAATTACGTATTTAACCTGACACACTTTAACAATATACTAAATATTATTATTAGATGTAGATGATAAAGTATTTTCTCAAAATTTTACCTAACTTGGCCTAATATTTAAAAGATTCTAAAGATATATGGTTATCTATACGATATAATAAAAGAAATCATTCGAGAGACACTTGTTATCATATTAGGTCATTTCTTTTATGGATAATTATTATTTAGTTTAATATCTTCTAATTAATTATAGATAACCCTGCTATTAAATATTATTTAGTCTAATCTCTTATGGATAATTATTATTTAGTTTAAGCTCTTCTAATTAATTATAGATAACTCTTCTACTAAATATTATTTAGTTTAATCTCTTCTACTTAACTATAGATAATTATTATAAAGTTTAAATTTAATGTATACTTCTCATTATAATATTATTTATTTGATTTTCTATATCATATTATCTTTATTGTTTATATTACTTAACGTGTTATATAATACTTACGATTTTTTGTTTCCTTTTACCCCAACTATTGAATCATACATTTTTTTTCTATCTTATATTAACTAAATAAAAAAATAGTATTAAATCTTATCCTACTTTAAATGCTGAATAAAATACTTTTATTTTTCTGATAAAATATTATCCTTAAATTTAAATTGTTAATTTAAGAGATTTTTAAATAACCAAATTATTTATCATCGAAACCAAACTTTGTGATAATATATTATTTATTTTTATTTTTATTATAATCCCGTATATTACATGGGTTGAATAAATGAATTTTATATACTAAATATATTAAAAATAATAATATATTGATTTTATTATATAATTTTTTTTAAAAATGTATATAACTTTTAATATTACTGTCACGGCCCCCGACCCGTTTTGCCCGGTTTGGAAGCCGCGGGGCAGAAACCCGTGGTATTGGTATTTATATTGGCAGCGGAAATTTTAACATGACCGTTTAAAAAGAAAACACCGGATTATTTCCTTATTAATATCGGGATAAACCCCGTATTTTACAAGAAAGGAATTTCACTGGGAAATCCCCTGATTTCGGAAAACATGTTTATTTCTATTTAATGAGCCACTTCATTTAAGCTGGAGTGCTCTGCGGCACTTTTCCTTTTCTTCACAGTAAATTACCTGAAACATATTTTAAAAAGATTTGATCAGCTAAAACTGGCGAGTGCATTCAGTTTATATAAAAGACACATTGTTATAATATACAGTATTAATAGTGATTACAATTGCTTTTATTTTATAATTATCTGGCCAAGTTGTCACTCGACCGGATCTGTGACTGTGGTCATATCACTAGTGGGTCCATTCACCCAAAAGTGACGTTTATCACTATTTAGGTATGTTCACCTAAAAGTGACGCTAGATAAGTAATGTATACAAAACCCCACGTACTGCTAGTAATTTAAGATAACAAAGACTTAATCACTGTAAGTATAACTGGAAAACATTTAGGGTTTCGCAAAACATTTAATAAAAAGAGAATGACTCACATTGTAGATTTAAATCGTCACAGGTTGCCTACTGATTATACTGGTAAACCTAGTAAAATATACAATGCAAACGAAACTAAGTTAGTAACTTAATTCAACATTTACGATAATTCACAAGATCGAAACCCTCACGACGAATGACAAAGTATAGCCCAATGTAGGCTGCACTTAAACATCCATCGGATCGGTTTTAATCGATCGAATATTGTATCGTAACAGTGATCGAGTTATTACCCTATTATCGTAGCAGAGGTTCAAGACTGTGATTGTGTTTTCAAAATAAACAGAGCACAGATCAACGTACGAAATGATTTTTAACGTCGTAACAATCAAACAGTTCAAGTGCCAAATCTCTGGGTTTTATACTGGATTTTGGTACCTCCCGCGTGTTGCGCCGGCTACCCTGGCCCCTGGCGCGTGTCGCGGCGGCGACCCGTCTAGGCTAGGGTAGCCTGATATCGGGTATAGCCTGGATGAGTTGTCATAATTCGAAATTACGTGTTCTAAATCCGTTTTATGAGGATAAAATCAATTAGGGATCCCCCCCCTAAGTTTTAGGGGGCCCTGTTGCTGGTTTCATCCGTGTTTCAAATTTCGAGCCGCGCCGTACTTCTTGGGGGGTTTAATTAGGGTTTCTTAGTGTGCTTTTTAGAAATGGAAAATTGCGAGGTTGTTACATCCTCCCCACCTTGTTTAAAATCTCGTCCTCGAGATTTACTGGAACAAGTAAGGATACTTTCGTTTCATTTCCGATTCCATCGCCCACGTGTATTCAGGTCCTCTTTTTGAATCCCATTTTACTTTGACCAAAACTAATCTCTTGTTTTTAGGATTCTTGACCTTTCTGTCTTCTATTTGAAGAGGTTTCTCAACAAACTTTAACTTTTCATTTACCTCTATATCTTGAAGAGGTACTACAAGTGATTCATCAGATAAACACTTCTTAAGATTAGATACATGAAGTACATCATGTATACCGGCTAACTCTTCTGGTAGTTGGAATTGGTATGCGACTGGTCCTATTCGTTGGATAACTGTAAATGGTCCTACATATCTTGGACTCAGTTTTCCTTTCTTACCAAATCGAACTACTCCTTTCCAAGGAGAAACTTTTAATAGTACTTTGTCTCCAACTTGAAATTCTAACGGCTTACGTTGATTGTCAGCATAGCTCTTTTGGCGGTCTCGTGCCGTTTTCAGTCTTTACTTGATTTGAGTTATCTTGTCGGTGGTTTCCTGTACAATCTCGGGTCCTGATAATTGACTTTCTCCTATTTCTGCCCAACATACTGGAGTTCTTCACTTTCGTCCATAAAGTGCTTAGAATGGGGCAACATTGATGCTTGTGTGGTAACTGTTGTTATAGGAGAATTCTATCAATGGTAAAAGGTCGTCCGAATTTCCACCGAAATCTATAACACATGCTCTCAACATGTCTTCCAGGGTTTGGATCGTCCTTTCACTTTGTCCGTCTGTCTGGGGATGGTAAGCTGTGCTTAAATGTAATCGCGTCCCCGTTGCTCGTTGGAAACTTTTCCAATAATGCGAAGTGAAACGACTATCCCTATCTGACACAATGGAGAGTGAAACTCCATGTAGTGATACTACCTCATCTACGTATAGCTTAGCTAGTCGTTCCATGCTAAAGGTTTCCTTCATTGGCATGAAATGAGCTGATTTGGTTAATCGATCCACAATCACCCAGATTGCATTGTTACCTTTTCTTGTTTTGGGTAATTTAGTAACAAAATCCATTGTTATTAATTCCCATTTCCATACAGGCATTTCTAACTGTTGAAGTAAACATGAAGGTTTCTGGTGTTCTGCCTTAACTTGTGAACAAGTTAAACACTTAGAAACGTATATAGCTATGTCCTTTTTCATTCATATCCACCAAAAGTTATTCCTCAAGTATTGATACATCTTATTGTTACCAGGATGCATCGTATACCTAGATTTATGGGCTTCCTCTAATATTCTATCTCGTAGATTCCCTTGTCTAGGTATCCAAATTCGTTTCTTATGGAATCTCCAAATTCCATCAGTTCCCTGTTCTAATTCTTTTATTCTTCCTTTCATTCCTTCAGCATTATCCTTGATTGCTGTCTCTTGAATATTTTTCAGTTGCTCCATTAATTCTAACTGTAGATTCAATCTAAGGGCACAAACTCGTCTTTGTTACTGATGATACTTACGACTTAGGGCATCAGCTACTACATTTGTTTTTCCTTCGTAATATTGAATATCACAATCGCAATCACTTAAGATTTCCATCTATCTTCTTTGTCTCATGTTTAATTCTTTTTTCCCAAATATATACCTTAAACTCTTATGATCTGTAAAGACAGTAAACTTACTACCATACAGATAATGTCTCCAAATTTTAAGGGCAAATATTATTGCTCCTAATTCTAGGTCATGAGTTGTGTAATTTTCCTCGTTCTTTTTCAATTGCCTTGATGTATATGCGATTACTTTCTTGTGTTGCATTAACACACATCCTAATCATAGCTTAGAAGCATCAAAGTAGACTTCAAAATCTTCTGTTCCTTCTGGTAAGGCAAGAATTGGGGCATTCGTTAATCTTTACTTTAGAATTCTAAAGGCTTCTTCCTGCTTAGGTCCCCATTCAAACTTAACAGTTTTACAGGTTAACTTAGTTAATGGAACAGCTATCTTAGAAAAGTCTTGGATAAAACGTCTACAATATCCAGCTAGTCCTAGAAAACTTCTGACTTCCGTAGCTGACTTCGGGACTTTCCAATTTGTGATAGCTTCTATCTTGGAAGGATCTACGTGAATGCCTTCATGATTAACCATGTGACCTAAAAATTGCACTTTTTGTAACCAAAATTCACACTTTGAAAATTTGGCGTAAAGCTTCTCTTTTCTTAACAAGGTTAAGAGTGCATGCAGGTGCTTACAGTGCTCATCCTCGCTTTTGAAAATTTGTCGTAAATCTTCTCTTTTCTTAATAAGTATATCGTCAATGAAGACAATTACGAATTTATCCAAGTACGGTTTACATATTCTATTCATCATGTCCATGAATGCCGCAGGAGCATTTGTTAATCCAAATGGCATGACTGTAAACTCGTAGTGACCATACCTAGTCCTGAAAGCAGTTTTAGGAATGTCCTCTTCCTGTACTTTCAGTTGATGGTATCCTGAAGGCAAATCTATTTTAGAAAAATATCTAGCTCCCTGAAGTTGATAAAAAAGATCATCAATTCTAGGTAATGGGTATCGATTCTTAATAGTAACCTTATTTAATTCTCTATAATCAATACACATTCTCATTGACCCATCTTTCTTTTTCACGAACCACACAGGTGCTCCCCAAGGGGATGAACTGGGTTGTATGAATCTTTTTCCTAACAATTCATCTAACTGCTTTTTCAGTTCTAACATTTCTGTCGGTGCTAAACGATAGGGTGCGTTAGCTATTGGGGCAGTTCCAGGTATTAGATGAATTCTAAATTCCACCTCCCTATCTGGTGGTAATCCAGGTAGATATTCTGGGATACATCGGGGTATTCTGATACTACTGGGATTTCCTTAGGTTCTTTGGTTTTAGTGTTAATGATTACTGAAATCATATACATTATACCTTGCTTTCGTTCATAACTAGCGACTTTCATTACTGAAATGAACTTCATTGGCTTTTGGGGCTTATCTCCTGTAATCAGAATTATTTCTCCTGTGGGCGTACGAATTTCTACGGAATTCTGATCCAATAGGATTCGAGCATGGTTGGCTACTAACCAATCCATTCCTAGCACAACGTCGAATCCTGCTAAATTCATAGGTAGAAGGTTTGCCGAGAACTTATATCCTGAGAGTTCTATTTTTCCTTCTTGAAGTACCTTATCTATACTGATAGGGTGTAACACCTCGTAAAATCGTGTCTAATAATGTGTTGACACGTGTCCCTAATCCTAGCTATGTCAATCATTGACTAGGAGGGACTATTATTACCAAACAATAAAAACTTTGAATATGCAAGGACTAAAGGTGTCAGCATGCTTAAACTAAGCCTCTGAGTGACCTTATACGGTATTCGTATTCTTTTAATAAGCCACTTGTTGGATAAACGAAACCGTTTGCAATATAATTCAAAAGTTGTGCATCAAAGGGTTAAAAGCGTCAACATGTTAATTCTTACCTCTGAGTGACCTTTTAACGAATCCGAAACGTTATGATGTTTGATGACACTCTTGGGAATACTTATATTGGCCGTCTAGAGCTTTTATGCCGTTAAACGGTAATACGCACAAGTTTGCGGGTTAAAAGGGTTTAAAGTGTCAACATGTTTAAATTATACCTCTGAGTGACCTTTTGACGAATCCGGAGCGTAACGATGTTCGGTTATACTTCCAAGAATACCTACAACCTAACTTGAAGGGCCAAAAGTGCTAAATATGAAAGTTATATCAAGTTAAAAGGTAAAGGGGCTAAATGTGTCAACATTTAAAATTGTTTTGCTGATCCGGGTGAGTGTCGCGGGCCGCGACCTCCCTCCTGAATTTCTATGCGGGCTGCGAGGCCTTGATCTGCAACAGAATTATTTTTATTTTTTTTCCTTTGCTTGTTCTCCACACATACCACCCATACTCACATAAAATCAATTCTATGGGTGTTAATTGTTTTTAAAACATGGTTTTACACATGTAATGATCCTATAATTACTTGGAGAACACACATTACACCTGTCAAGATCTTGTTCTTCTCAAATTAGTATAAATAGGCCATGAGTCTTTCATTTTCACTTGCACCATTTCTTTCTATCCTTTCTCTTATGGGGACTCTTGATCATAAGAAAGCCTATTCTAGTTGAAAAGATTGCTAGGACCCTTTGTAAGTGTTCCTAGCCACTAGTTTATGTTTTATAGGCTTTTAAGCCAAAAGTCAAGCGTTATCATAATAACGCTTAGACTTTTAGCTAGACCTTAAACGGCCAAGCCATTGTTCGCAACGAACATGGCTACGTGATCGTAATTAGGCAGGTGTTAATCCCTCAAAAGGGCACCTCCTAAGAATCACGTTTGCTAGGTCGATTGACGAGTCAAAGTAATATTAATTTAAAAAGTCAACGGGTTAGAATTTTAAAATAATTGCGATCTGAGTTTAAGAGTGTTCTAAAATATGTTTTATCACTTAAACAACTTGGTAATAATTATTAGAACATGTGTAAACATGTTCGGCTCGTCAATTCCCGTTTTAGGGTCGGTTCGCAACCGAAAGTCGCGTAGTTTGACTTCTACGTTGACTTTTGGTTATAAACCGAATTAGACTAGTCTGCTATTGATTTTAGGTTCCGTTATGATCGTAATATAATGTAGTATAATCCCATAAGGTTATATTACAAGATCGGATTAGGAATCTGAGTTTATGCGCATGTTCCGTTTTTATGCCATACTTTGACTAAAATGCCCTTTTGATTAAAAATTACGTTTAAGACATAAATGAGCATGCAAGTGAGTTATGTACTGATAAGTAAACATGTTTAGAATATTTTGGTGCTTATAAACTGGTCATAAACTGAGTTTACGCATATGGTCGTAAACTATGCTTTTAAAATGACTAAAATACCCTTTTAAGTATAAAATGAGTTTTAAACATAATTTTAGTATAAAACTCATTACCTACTGATATGATATTATAATTAGGATTATTTGGGATGCTAAGTCAGATTATAAACTGAGTTTAACTTCAGTTTCGTATACAATGCCGATAAATGACGATAACGCCCTTATGGTACTTAAAATGTGTTTTAAGCATAATATTCAAACCAAACCTTTTACTTACTGATATGTTATGAAAAATAAAATATTTTAATTATTCAAAGCTGGTCATAACATCATATTTCATAAATCTTTGCATAAATTGTCATTTAACGACTTTAACGCCGTTTAGGCGCGTAGTATGGTTTTAAACCATATGTGTGAACCAAGACTTGTTACCTACTGATTTTATAAATCATTTTAAATGTTTTTATAGTAGGTATAATTTATGAATTCAGAATCCCAAATAATGTCTCAAAACTATGTGTGAAATGACCAAAATGCCCTACGGTGCATAGTTTGGTCATAAAGCATAAACCACACATGTATTTGATATCCTACAGATATAATATCATAATTTAAACATTTTTACAGAATGTTTATGACCATGACATCTGTTTACTTGCAAGCTCCTTTTATAAGTTGTAAAATTACCAAAATGCCCTTATAAGGCATAGTTTGATTTTAAAACCTTAACGAGCATACAAGTTGATATCCTACTGATATTATAACTTGGGTAAAGTGTTTTGGCATATGGAATTTGTTCAGGACTCATCCGGTTACACGTTATCGCTTATACGCGTACGGTTAGACTTACGTAACTAGTTTACATAAGTTTGCCGAAAAGGGGTTTAACCTTATCGTTTTGATCTCAAAATCCAGATTGTATTAGGTTTACCCATCTTATACAAGTCCTAGTACTTGTTGGGTTTAAACCACATTCTATTCGGTATACTCTTAATCTAGCGAACCTATTCTTAAGTATCGGGTCATGTCTAAAGGAACTACCTTTGGCTCGTATACATTCTAACAGATAACAAATCTGTTCATTCCAGACTATAGTACCCCCCAGATAATCGGACTTGGGTCAATATATTTAGACTTGCGGCTTTTTGCCAAATATAGTCTTATTGATTGGAAGCTAGCAAAAAGGTAAATACTCTTGACTTATTTTAGTGTAAACTTGAGATGGCCATTATGCCTCTTGGGACGATTATTACACAAGTAAGTCGCCTATGATTGCGCAAAAGTGTATGAATACGGTTTTATTCCGTTTACTTGATAATTACTGTTATTGGGGGTTGTTGATACCATGTCCGGACAACCCAATGGGTTAATCAAGCATATAATCTCGTAACAAGAAAAATCCAAAGATATATTTAAAAGATCACCTACGGGTTATCTATATGTATAAAACTCTTTTTGAAAAGCTATTTTTCCAAAGAGTCAGTTAATTGTATTTACCAGCTTTGGTGACGTATTTTCAAAAGATTGAACAGCAGGTACCGAACCTTAATATAGGCTGGGATTACGGGTCGGCTAGAATGAAGGCTAAGGAATTTGCACACCTGATGCTTAAGGCCTATGTTGTCTAAAGCTTTGTTTATTTGGATCCTGCCTGTGAGCTTGTATCAAACGCTTGTAATACTTTTATACATTCAAGCTTTATTTTAATAATCTCAATCCAATACTTCCGCTGCATATTATTATATTGTGATAACTGTTATCCAACCGTCACGTGTGTACCCATCCGGGACCACCGGAAATTGGGGTGTGACATAGGGTTTCCTTCTGCCGTTTCTACTGTATAAACTTGACTAAGTTTGGTTAAGGGTTGCTTAAGAGCTTGGAAGAGTGAAGTATTTATAAAACTTTGGTTTGCACCAGAGTCAAATAATACTTTTGCATAAACGTCATGGACAAGGAACGTACCAGCTATCACGTCAGGAATCAGATCTGCTTCTTGCGTGGTCAGCTGAAAAGCTCTTATGTTCTTCTTGTTAGTTCCGTCGGTCGCTTTCGCTTTGTTATCAGCTGTTTTAATTAATTTAGGGCAATTTGGCTTGAAATGCCCTGCCTCTCCACAATTGTAGCAGACTGTGGATTTTTTCCTGCATTCCTTCTCTCGGTGCCCTGGTATTTTGCAGAAATTACAGTATCCCTTACATTTTCCAAAATGCTTCCTTTTACAGTTGCTGCAAAATGGCGGGGTGGAAGACTGTCCGGCTTCCTTTTTCTTGGAATTACTATTACCCAAACGGAACCCTTGGGTAATCTTTTGAGCCAATTCATTTTTCCTATTTTCTTCTCTCGTACGAACCAACCCGTCAGTCAAGGTATTGGCCAATTCAACTGCATCGTCGATGGTTCGAGGTCTCGCAGCCTTGGCTATGTCGCGGATCTCGCTAATCAATCCCCAAATGTAGCGAGAAATAAGTACGGGTTCTGGCGAGGTCAGAGTCGGTACTATTCTTGCATACTCAAAGAATTCCGAGGTATACTCACGATAATTAACATCCACCATCCGGTGGTTCAGGAACTGGTTTGTCATTTGTTCCTTTTCGTAGGAAGGACAAAATTTCCTTTCTACCAGTTCCTTAAACTCCTCCCAACTTATGGCATATGCCACGTCACTTCCTTTGGCTTGCAGCACCGTGTTCCACCATTCTAATGCCTCTTCTTTGAAAAGGTGTGACGCATACATCACCCTGTCTTCTTCTGCGCACTTACTTATTTTGATCACCGCTTCCGTCTTTTCTAACCAACGTAGTGCCGTAGTTGCTTCTTCATTACCTACAAATTCAGTTGGCTTACAAGCAAGGAATTCCTTATAAGTGCAACCCGTCGTCATTACTTTCATCTTTTTAGGCAATGGGGCTTGGATTATATTATTATTATTATTATTATTATTATTATTAGTAGTAGTAGTAGTATTATTGCTTCCTCTGTTTACGCTATAACTGAAATTATCGTCGCAAGTGCGTTTGCTATTGTCGGCTTTGGAAGGTTCAACTGGATTCTTAACGGCTGCGACGATTGCTGGGATAGCATTGGCTATACCATGAGCAACTATATTTTCTATATCTTCTCTATTGAGAAAGTTTTCCTGATTATTTGGTTCCGATTGACTAACTTCATTTGCCGATTGGTGTACTGAATTTGCCATCTGAATTATTAACAATATACACGGGTTAATGTCACCAGATAGATATCAATTGCACAATATGGCAATCACAAATACAGCTAAGTCAACACATATAGCAAAAAAATGTCGACCTTGCGACATTTAGATTTATATTTATATATATGCATCCGTACAAACCTCATATTTACAGATGTTTTATTAGGTGATATTTATATTATTATACATTATATATATATATATATATATTTTCATATATTACTTATTACACAAAACATCTATACTATAGTTAATCGCCTTCAGAAGTGAAATTCCCTTTCATCGTACTTCCAAGAGATGTTCTCACCCACAGCTCGGACCCGGTTCCCTGCATCCACCAATTCTTCGCCGTAGCGGCGTAGTTCAACAGCATTTTCTGGGTTCATGGGTGGAAAAGTAGCGGGGGCAGGTTCAAACTGTGGGTAGTAAGGGTTGGGATTGTTCATGATGTTTTGAAAATGCCAATCACTGGTCTACCATTCTTCCATTTGATTCGGAAGAGGTTGTGGGTTGACAATAGGTTCAGGGATGGCAGGTTCCAAGTTAATGGGAAGTTCCGATTGAGCGGGAAAATTTATAAGGGTTTCATCAGCTGGTCCAAAAAGGTCGCTTTGCCAGTTTCTTGTCTAGTTCCTCCCATGGTGGTAAATCCTGAGCCTGACCAGAGCTTTCTCCTGCAATCTCCTTTCCCTTTAGTTCGACTGTTTTCTTCACTTTTTGAGCTGCAGGTTTCTTCTTTCTTCCCCGTTTCCAGTCTAAAAGCCTCATTCTTTTCTTTGGTTTAGGTTTTTCCTAGGCTTGGAACACAACTGGCTGGTCTGCCTCAGTTTGGTACCCAGTCTGGTTCTCGGTAGCTTCCATGTCTGTAGCATGTATCGAGATGTTTTGGAGAGACTCCGATAATTCACTCATACTGTTAGTCACACATAAGGAAACACAAAATTTCCAAATTAAATTTTAATTATTGCAATTAAATTTCACAGAAGCACAAAAAATTCCTGTCTAAAATTTAAGTATTTTTCAAATAATTAATTTGCTTAAACTAGTGGCTCTGATACCACCTTTTTCTGTCACGGCCCCCGACCCGTTTTGCCCGGTTTGGAAGCCGCGGGGACAGAAACCCCTGGTATTGGTATTTATATTGGCAGCGGAAATTTTAATAGGATCGTTTAAAAAGAAAACACCGGATTATTTCCTTGTTAATGTCGGGATAAACCCCGTATTTTACAAGAAAGGAATTTCACTGGGAAATCCCCTGATTTCGGAAAACATGTTTATTTCTATTTACTGAGCCATTTCATTTAAGCTGGAGTGCTCTGCGGCACTTTTCCTTTTCTTCATAGTAAATTATCTGAAACATGTTTTAAAAAGATTTGATCAGCTAAAAATACTGGCGAGTGCATTCAGTTTATATAAAAGACACATTGTTATAATATACAGTATTAAGAGCGATTACAATTGCTTCTATCTTATAATTATCTGACCAAGTTGTCACTCGACCGAATCTGTGACTGTGGTCATATCACTAGTGGGTCCGTTCACCCAAAAGTGACGTTTATCACTATTTAGGTCCGTTCACCTAAAAGTAACGCTAGATAAGTAATGTATACAAAACCCCACGTAGTGCCAGTAATTTAAGATAACAAAGACTTAATCACTGTAAGTATATAACTGGAAAACGTTTAGGGTTTTGAAAACCATTTGATAAAAAGAGAATGACTCACATTGTAGATTTAAATCGTCACAAGTTGCCTACTGATTATACTGGTAAACCTAGTAAAATATACAATGCAAACGAAACTAGGTTTGTAACTTAATTCAACATTTATAATAATTCACGAGATCGAAACCCTCACGACGAATGACAAAGTATAGCCCAATGTAGGCAACACTTAAACATCCATCAGATCGGTTTTAATCGATTGGATATTGTGTCGTAGCAGTGATCAAGTTATTACCCTGTTATCGTAGCAGAGGTTCAAGACTGTGATTGTGTTTTTGAAAGAAACAGAGCACAGATCAATGTATGAAATGATTTTTAACGTCGTAACAATCAAACAGTTCAAGTGCCAAGTCCCTGGGTTTTATACTGGATTTTGGTACCTCCAACGTGTCGCGCCGACTCCCCTGGCCCCTGGCGCGTGTCGCGGCGGCGACCCGTCTAGGCTAGGGTAGCCTGGTGTCGGGTATAGCCTGGATGAGTTGTCATAATTCGAAATTACGTGTTCTAAATCCGTTTTATGAGGATAAAATCAATTAGGGGATTCCCCCCTTGAGTTTTAGGGGGCCCTGTTGCTGGTTTCGTCCGTGTTTCAAATTTCGAGCCGCACCGTACTTCTTTGGGGGTTTAATTAGGGTTTCTTAGTGTCCTTTTTAGAAATGGAAAATTGCGAGGTTGTTACAATTACTTTATATATAAAATTAGATTTATTACGGGGTTTTTAAATGTAATTTATATTTTATCACTCAAATGGCTGCTTATTTGCTTTTTGAATAATATGTTTGACCATTGTATCTTCTTTTCAATAATCTTCTCTGTAATCACCAAATCTATCGCGTACCGAGTATATCCATTAATTTTTTTAAATATAATTTTCTTATTATTTGGTATATAAAATAATATTTATTCAACCCGTGTAATACACGGGAGTTTTTAAAGATATAACTTTTTTTTTATTTGGTAAACAATATTACATTTATTTAACCCGTGTAATACACATTGTTTTAAAGATATAACTTTTTTATTTGGTATATAAAATTACATTTATTCAATTCGTACAATACATATGGTTGTTATAGATATAACTTTTTATTATTTAATATATAAAATTACATTTATTCAAACCATGCAATAAAGAAGGTTTTTAAAGATATATTGTTTTATTATTTAGTATATAAAATTCATTTATTCAACCCGTGTAATACACGAGGTTATAACCTAGTTTTATATAAAATGAAGATGAATTATCTAAACTGATTTTATGGTGATTTTACAAAAACAAAATGAATTGCTTAAGTTCATGAATAGGACTAAAGCATATTGTTATAATGTTCATTTAATTCTAAATATTAACTAAACCAACGACACTAGCTTTTATTGTAACATATAGAGTTAATTGCCATTTTAGTCCCTGAGTTTGTCCTAATTTGCCATTTTAGTTCAAATAGTTTTTTTTCGCCTCTGGGACTGGGTCCCTGACTTTTCCCTTTTGTTGTCATTTTGATCACATACCCTAACTCCATCTAAAAACCCCTTTTTTAACCAGGAGTATTTTGGAGATTTTCATTTTAAATCTTTTCAATTGTCATTTTGATCCAATTCTAAAAAATAAAAAAAAATCTAAAAAATCAAAAGAATTATAAAAGATCAAAAAAATTCTAAAATATAAAAAAAGAATCATAAAAATAAAAAAATCTAAAAATCAAAAAAATTATAAAAAATCATAAAAAATAAAAAAAAATCATAAAAATCAAAAAAATTCTAAAAATAAAAAAATCTAAAAACCAAAAAAAAAATTCTAAAAATTCTAAAAAATCAAAAAATTCTAAAAAATAAAAAAAAATCTAAAAACTCAAACAAACATATTTTAAAGTTTCAAATTCAAAAAATGACGATATATATACTCATCCAGACGAATATATTTTCAAGTTTTATCTATTTTGTTGAGTGAATGAGTGGTCACGAATATATTTTCAAGTTTTATGTATTCGGTTGCGAACCTAGATTTGAAAATTATCCGCATATCTGAATCAGCAGGTTGTTATCAGTCCATTCGATAAACTCAGAAACGACTCCATTCGCATAATTAATTCGAGTTCGTTCACTGAAGTCGATTCATTTGCTGAAGTTGGTTTGTTGTGAATCTGCGCAGAATTAAAGATTGTTAATCACGAATCAGATTTGACGTCTTTTTTCAGAATCTGTATAACAACGACATCCGCTAGTTTTTACTTCATTTGCTGTAATCCGGTTCATACGTTGAAACAAATTGAAATTTGTCCTCAGATAGTTTTATACGCAGAATCGAGCATTGGTTCATTTGCAGACTTTAATTAGCGCAGAATCAGTTATATTTGTTGAAAAAAATTTGTTCATCAACATTCATAATTGGATTTGCACTAAAATTCAGATCAGATTGGTATTTGGTTTGTCTATACTATTCACTGCAGTATCATAGTCCGTTCGTCGAAACAAAGCCATCCGGGACAGATTAACTCGCTGCTGAATCGATACGTTGTACAAATCGTTGCAGAATTTGTTAAAAACAATTTCGGTTGCAGAATGATTGCAGATTTTTTTTTATTTTTTAGAATTTTTAGAACTTTTTTTGATTTTTTTGATTTTTTAGATTTTGTTGATTTTTTAGAACTTTTTGGATTTTTTTAATTTTTTTTGATTTTTTAGATTTTTTTTTATTTTTAGAATTTTTTTATTTTTAGATTTTTTTTTATTTTTATGATTTTTTGATTTTTTTTAGATTTTTTTTAGATTTTTTTGGATTTTTCAATTTTTTTAGAATTTTTTTGATTTTTAGAATTTTTTTTTTATTTTTTTAGAATTTTTTGGATTTTCTAATTTTTTTTTATTTTTTAGAACTTTTTTTATTTTTTAGAATTGGATCAAAATGGCAATTGAAAAAAATTAAAATGAAAATCCCCAAAATACCCCTGGTTAAAAATGAGGTTTTTGGATGGAGTTAGGGTATGTGATCAAAATGGCAACAAAAGGGAAAAGTCAGGGATCCAGAGGCGAAAAAAAACTATTTGGACTAAAATGGTAAATTTGGACAAACCCGAGGGACTAAAATGGCAATTAACTCTAACATATATTTTACACATGCATCTCACTGACGTATAACTCTTTTGTACTATTAGGTGATCCTTGACAAGACTAGATTTTTTTATAAAACATCAAACTCAAACACCCTATAATTTTACTCCAAAATCTACATCTTTGTCCCATATGTCGACCATGGAACTATATCATTTACAAACACAAACACAGGAGGATCATTTTGTTATTAAGATTGCAACCCTTTGTAAATCCGGATAAAGATCCATGTACAGTGATAACTTGTACAATTAACTAAGTACACAAGATCATATAATTAACTAAGCACACAAGATCATATTGTGACGGACTAGAAGAATCAGAAAAATAGAGCTTAAACAGAAGAATAAAAAAAAAAAAAAAAAAATAGAGCTTAAACGTTATTGTTTGTGATATTATTAGTTAAAATAAAATCAAATAGTTTTTAGTTAAAAGTTTCAAAATGCATGATAGTTGTTATTCCAGCTAAAGTGGTACTTGTTATTTTGTTATGTCCTCTGTCTTCTTCATCATGTCCTTTTAATGACTTGAAAGTAAAATATTATTAATTTGTATATGGTTAGGAAACCAAAATCATAAAAGGTGGATTTTATAGCATGGCTTTTTAGTAACACTGTAATCTTAGGAGGATGACTATTGGGTCTCCTAGATCATGAGTGGTGTTCTCTTTCTCCCTATGAAATAAGTCAATATGGATGGCTTTCAAAAGTATATTATTAGTGCTATATTTTAAGTGTAGTAAGTATGTTTATCTAATTTATAATAAACTGGATACTAAATCCAAAATAGTATTCTGGCATTTGATATGGAAAAAATCCAAGCATACCGTTATCTTCGGTCAATCATCAATCAAGTCCAGTTTCTTTCAACATATATTTTTTTGGAAAAGGTTTTTTCAATAATTCTTTTGTTTTGTAGAAATGGACTTAAAAATATACACGACTATAAGAATTAGATAAGCAATTCTGATTATAATGAAGTATTGCATAAACGATAGGAAAGTTACGTAACAATGGCAGGTAAACGGGCAACAAGCTGCGCCACAACCCAAATATTTATCACAAACAAGAATGCAAATCTACTATACAAGGGTCGTGTATCAAATTACACTGTGTGTATTCATTAACATTATTTTTAACACCCTAAGCAATCCTATTCTCTAGTGTCACATTTTCACCATGTATTGTCAATAAATGTACAAATATGCTCATAAATCAAAATGATATATTAACTTTTTTCCTATAGTAATCCTATGTAAAGCTCAAATTAGACACATCTATAAACCAACATTTTATAAACATGTTTAAATAATACATATATAAATAGGGTGAGGGTATTGGTACATCCCCCAAAAGTAGTGACCCCCCCCCCCCCCCAGCAGCCCCGTATAAGGCAATGAGGGTTGTATAAGGGTTGAGTGCATTAATTATGTCAGAAAAAGTAAAGCTATACGCCCCTCATTGCCCTATGAGCGGTGTATAGAAATGTGATAGTTGGAGCATTAAACCCTATACGCCTCTTATTGCTTTATACGCTGCTCATTGGTACTATAATCTCTGAATTTAAGGTATATTGCTGACAAGACAGCTGAGTTCAGACTGAAAAGGCTGAAAAGGTGATCCGCATATACGCGCTCATGGCCCTATACGCTGCGTATTGTTTCGAATTTTTCCCTTTACCCCAAGCTTACGGGATTCATGTAATACAAATGTTCAAAAATCCCAAAAAAGTGATGAAAATGATAAAAATTTTCAAATAAAAGGTCTGGTTAAATTAGATTCGAATCACGATGTCAAATTGGGACTTTGGATATTTTTTTGGTGAAAGTTCGAATGAGTCATACGTCTCCGAAAGCGTTTGGTTACCCGGCGTTGATCGAGGTGAGGAGGAGGTGGTTTCCGTGTGTCGTTGTGATGACGGGAGTGTGCGGCCCGTGATGCCTGATTTGAACCAGGTAAAATGCGAAGATTCGTCAGCAAGGACAGTGAAGATATGGTTGCAATGCGACCGTGGAGGCACATGCAAAAGTAAAGCAACAATTCGGCGTTCTAGTAGCAAATAGATTGGGTGTCCTTTTAAAATGATAGGGAAACTAGACGCAAGTAGTGGCAATTGGAGCTTAGTGGTGAAGCAAAAGGATCATAACCATGAGCCTGCGGTATTTCTCGAGGGTCACGCGTTTGCTAGAAGGTTGACCGCAGACGAAGAATCATTGGTAGAGAGACTTTATTCAAAACATGGAGCCTACGAACATACATTTAACCATAAGAAAACAAAACCCACAGAGCATGTGCATTCTACGAGACATACAAAACGTGATAAAAATATTAAAGTCAAAGTGTACGGTGATCGGACTCCAATGCAAATATTGGAGCAAATGTTGCATGAAGGAAGGTATGTTTACCACACCCGGGTGAATCCCGAAACAAATGCCGTCGAGGAGTTTTTTTTTGTTCATCGGTACTCGTACATAATGTGGCGTGCTTTCCCACATGTGTTGATGATTGATACCACTTACAAAACGAATGAGTATAGACTTCCGTTTGTTCAAATTGTGGGTGTGACATCTACACACAAGTCGTTTTGTGTCGCTCATGCTTTTATCTCTAAAGAAAAACAGGATAACTTCTTGTGGGTCCTACAGAAGCTCAAAGGATTGTTGGTAGAGGGTATGGAACCGCGCGTGGTAGTAATAGATTGCGATAAAGCTTTGATGAATGCTTGCAATAAAGTATTCTCAAAAGCATCCAAATTGCTATGTAGGTGGCACATCTCACAAAATATTCTAAAACACAACAAGGCAAAATTTGCAACGGCTGAAGAATGGAAAATATTCAAGCTTTCTTGGTCTCGATTGTATAATTCTCCCACTGAGACGCTATACAATTATAACTTTGAGCGGCTATATACACGACTGACTAACGACCATAGATCAGGTACATATTATATTAGTTCACATTCATTCATGTTTGTCATTGTTTGAAACTTGCTTTAAAAATGGTTAAAACCAAGTCCAGGGACTAAACTGTCATTTATTGAAAGTAATAGTCTAGGGGTTATTTTGACATTATTTAAAAGTACAAAGTATTGGGCATAAAATGTAATTATTGAAATCTAAAGTATAAGGGTTGAAATTGCCTTGTTTGAAACTTATTTTAACTCTAAAATCTTAACCGAGTTAAATATTGAATAAGAAATCCTTTAAAAAAATTAACTTAGTTAACTATGTTAATTAAAATAACAAAAAAGGGGGGTTTCTTGTATAACCCGCCCCTTAGCAAAGATCGAACCCGGACCACTCGTGTAAAAGCACCCCTTCTTTACCAGTTTATCCTCCATTAGGAGCTGATTGATACCCTAACATTAATTATTTTATACACTTCTTAAAATCCAACCGAGCACACACCTTTTATTTTATTTTTACGTTTTTTAATCACTTTTATAAAAACTAACATTTTTATAAACTCATATACATCAAACCTGATTTATTAAAAATATAAACTATAATTATTTCTGGTTTTATGTAATTATTATGAATTAAGTTAGTTTTAATATTATTAAATTCATTAAAAATAGTAAACTAATTTTATAAAACCTGAAAATTTTTATATAATTATTTTAACATCAGAATGATGTTCGAAAATATAAAATTGATATTTTTCCCAAAATTCGATTTTTAACCAATTTAATCCAATAATTACATAGTTTTATTTGTTTAGTTAATTATTTAAAAATAGTTAATTTATCAGAAAAAGTTTGTTTCAGCCTTTGGTCGGGGTGTTACAATACAAACATTACAAATCGTTATATTCTTTTTTTTTTTCAGGAGTTTTGGAATATTTGTATACTGTCTGGCTACTGCCCTATAAAGAAAAGTCTGTTTCAGCCTGGACTAACACAAGCCCTAACTTTGGTCAACATACAACCAACAGAGTTGAAAGCCAACATGCTAAGTTTAAGAGATACCTTAAGGGGCCAAACAGCTCGCTCCATAGACTTGTGTGGCTTGTTGACAAAGTTGTAGAGTCACAACGCATACAAATAAACCTCACTTTTCAGGATAGCCGGTCCTTGAAAATGGGGGACCACATGATATAATTCTTTGATAACCTACGTGGTAATGTTTCCCTGAAAGCATTAGATTTGTTGCTTGTGGAGAAGAAAAAGATACGTACGTTGCTCGTAGTAGGGGAGACTTGTGGTCACCAGCTTTTTACGAGTTGTGGGTTGCCATGTGCTTGTCAGATGGAGTAGTGGGAAAATACAAGTAATAAAAACAGGCTTCAGCCACTTATTCTACTTCATATGAATACCCACCCCCTCATTTCTAACTATTGTTTTTAAAATACAGATTGCAAAATTCCTTTTGCCCCCGTAGACAAATTCTGGACTAAACTAGATTTCATTGCTGAAGAACTTACGGAAGACGATAATAATCTTCAGGAGGAAATGGACAGAGTCATGCAACAACTGAAGGCGCAACCACCGATAGTGTTAAAAAGTATGTTGTCGAAGATAAAGGAGGTGGTGAATCCAAGTATGACTGACCATCAACCGCCTGAGGTACAACAAGATACTCGGGGGCGCCCAACCTCTAAAGCACAACAAAAAAAGAAGGAGGAGGTTGCGAGACGTAAAGATACCCAGTCCGAAGCAAAAGGCAAAAGCCAAAAGAAGGACGAGGACGCTCAAAAGCCAGCAGTGCAACGCAGTCGTTCAAAGAAAAATAAGGCTAAAAAGACAGTTGAAATTATAGATGAAGATTTTCCACTATTGGTGGGGGATAGGTACGTCAACAATCATTGACCTATATAATATCCTACGTATTTCCATACATACATTTTCCATGATAAAGATTTTCCACAATATTTTTTCCAATTACAGGTACAAAAACATGATCGATCGTTTTAAGGACTGGCTTCCATCTATGTATCGGAGATACATACCACATATGGAAGATGCCCAGCCTGACGGTAACTGTGGGTTTCGATCGGTGGCTATGGGTTTGGGGTTGGACCAGAATGCTTGGATGTGGGTCCGCCAAGAGCTACTGGATGAGATGTTCATTAACAAAGACCGGTGGTGGCCTATTCTTGACTCTTTTGATCCGGGATTTTACACTACAGTATATCGATCAATAAATTGGTTGCACGTGGAACCTGCACCAAGGGCATGCTGGATGTTCTTGCCATACACCGGATTGTTGGTGGCTCAAAAATTTGGTGTGGTTGTTCAACATTTAAGCAATGGTGTTTGTCAAACATACTTTCCCATGTTTGATGGTCCGGCGGAGGGCCATTCTGTTCTTTCGATTGCCTATGTGGAAGATGGCCATTTCATCATGGTTAAGTTAACGGATGATGGTCCGATGCCTCCACCGAATGGACTATGGAATATGTATCGAAGTACTAAAGCTATGGAGTGGGAGACAATGTACATGTCTCGTCTTTCACAGGGTAAGAAGTTACTTCGTAGTAATAGAAGTGTTCGAAGAGACTTTATTAACTTGTTGTAGGTTCTCGTTGTAACACGTAAAACTGTTTAATCGTATTATTATGTGTTTATTTTTTTTAATTTACATTCTGTTATCTTTCAAATATAGTGTAAGCAACATTTATTTTATAAAAAAATGTTAATTACATTGTTTTATAATGTAAAAACACTTATTTACATCACTATTTTTATTAAAAAAAGCCATCATATGCAGCATATTGGGCAATGAGAGGTGTATACCAGCCTCTATATGCCGCTCATAGCACAATAAGCGGCTGCTGGTAGGCAATCTATAAGCCGCGTATTGGCCAATGAGGAGTGTATACCAACACAAACAACTTTTCAACTCACTAAAGAGGGAAAACTATATCAAAATCAATTCAAACACACACACACACACGCACCAAAACACCAAAAACACACACAACTCTCTCCGATATACCATCTATCCCGTATCAAACCATACGGTCGAATTTTCACAAGAGGTTTGTAACATCTTCATCTTTCCTTTTTGTTATTGTTTTTTTATGTTTTTTTTAATTTTTTCTGAAATATTTTGGTTGTGGTGTTTGGCGGTAGAGGTGTTTGACGGTGGTGGTTGTTAGAGTGGTTTAGGTTAGGACGGTGGTGGTTGTTAGAGTGGTTGAGGTTAGGACGGTGGTGGTTGTATCTATGGGTTAGGGTTTGACGGCGGTTGTGGGTTGGCTGTGGTGGTTGTGGGTTGGCTGTGGGGGTGGTGGTGGGCTAGAGGTGATGGTGGTGGTGGTGGTGGGTCAGAGGTGATGGTGGTAGTGGTGGTGGTGGTGGGATATTTGACACATATTATACCGAAACGAATTGGAAAACGAAACGAACCCGGAGACAAACTGTGAACCGATACGATATTTGACACATATTATACTTTAATATAAAATTTGTCGTAATTTTATTAATATTTTGACAAAATCTTAAATTTTAATTGTTGCAGATATGTCGTCAGATGAGGAACAACATGCACCAAACGGTGGTCCGGTATTCAATCCGATGGCCGGGGGTAATTGTGAGCAGTACGATTTTTTAGATTTCCCCTAGCGCAGTACGTAATACAGACGTTTTGCCAAGTTCCGGGGTATGAGAGTGAGCCAGCAGAGGGCGTTGTGTTGGGACGCGTTACGGGAGTGTGGCGAGGAGCAGAGGGCCCGGGGTATAATCGGGGAAAATAACCCGTGGGATCGTATTTTTTTTTCATGCGGCTGGGTCTTCTTATAGGCCTATGATGGTGGAGTTCCTCTCCACGTTTATCTATCGACCACGGCCTGCTGAGCAGCCTAACTCAGATATGGACGATCCGATGGTGGAACCACCCCCTGCTGAGGTAACTTTCTGTTTATTCGGGGAGCGACAAAATATGTCGCTGCGTCAGTTTGCTTTGGCCACCGGATTCTACACTGATAAGGAGTTGGTTCAGGATATTTATACCACCGCGATCACATCTATGCCTGATGATCAGTTGCTTGCTTGGTGGCCCACCCTCTGTGCTGTACCCTTCGGTAATAAGGCCCGTGTCTCGTTGATTCCTGACCCACTCGTTCGCTACATACACCGTTGCATTGCCACGTCGATATCTGGGCGTGGCAAAAGCAACGAGTGGGTCACGAAAACCGACCTGTTCTATCTTTATTGTTTATTCACGGGGACGCCGTGCGCCCTTCATCGCTGCCTGGCAGAGTATTTCGCCTCATTTTCCCGACGTCAGAAGCGTGGCGGATTGAACGGAGGGGCGTTCATCACACGTATTGCCTAGCATTGCGGTCGATATTTTCCATTCATCGGTGAGTTGCCACCGCCTGCCCCTTTCGAGTATTTGGGTATTAGGACGATGAGAGGGATGAACTTGGCGGTGAACTTTCCGAGCATTGGTTATCGGTTTGTCGGTTTGGACGATCAGATTTTCGTAGCTCAGCCGTTAGTACATCAACATCTGCTGGAGGCTGTGGAGGTGGATATGCCTCATGTTGTTGACGAGCCTATTGGAGAGGGTGACGTCGAGCCTGATGTTGAGCAAGGGCATCCACAGGAGCCGCCACAGCATCCTCGACGCGTCTATAATGCGGTGAGGTTGCCTCAGTCCACTCAGCGTCTCCTCGAGAGGCTTGTGGCGGGTCAGACGGCTGTGATGGGGAGGTTGGCGCTGCAGGATCGGCGGATGGACCAGATGGAGGATATGATGGAGTGGATGATGGCTAGCGAGGCTGATAGGCGTATCGAGGCGGGGTTGCCGGTTCGAGACCCGCCACAACCACGAGTGTATCTAGGGTCCGTCTCGGAAGCCGGCCTGTCCGGCACGCAGGAAGGCCTGTCTGACACGCAGATGCAGTTGACATGTTATGATAGTGGTTCTGATAAAAGTGACGAGGAAATGGCTTAGGAGTAGTATTTATCTGTTTCGTTTGGTTGTATTTTGGGTTTAATGTGGTTGTAGGAACAAATATTTATTCCTCTTTTGTTATTTATGTTTAGTTGTATGCCCGGTTGTTTTTATATAAACGTTTAATCTTTTATCAGCATGTATGGATGGTAACATGTTTAATCTTTTATCAGCATCTATGTTGGTTTTTTTGGATTTTACAGCTGTATTGTCATGTTTATAAGGTTCATTCTATTGCTGGTCTGAACCAGCTAACCTTCTTGCTTGTTCAATCCGGGTTCCATAGGTAATGGGATTCTTATAACGAAGGGGTATATTGGTCTTTTTTAAAAATGCTAAGCATGTGCAGAAGGGGTATAAACGGTTATAAGAATTTCAGGGACTGGATTTGAAAAATTAGAATTACAGTTAGTTTTTACTAACTGAGCAGGTACTGTTCTTGTGCAAAACAAACATCAGGGACTGGATTTAAAAATTAGAATTACACAAATAAAAAAGGGAGGGGTCCTTCTGTATCGGACCGGCTAACCTTTTATCTTTTATAACGAAGGGGTATAAACGGTTATAAGAATTTCAGGGACTGGATTTGAAAAATTAGAATTACAGTTAGTTTTTACTAACTGGGCAGGGACTGTTCTTGTGCAAAACAAACCTTAGGGACTGGATTTGAAAAATTAGAATTACACAAATAAAAAAGGGAGGGGTCCTTCTGTATCGGACCAGCTAACCTTTTATCTTTTATAACGAAGGGGTATAAACGGTTATAAGAATTTCAGGGGTTGGATTTGAAAAATTAGAATTACAGTTAGTTTTTACTAACTGAGCAGGGACTGTTCTTGTGTAAAACAAACCTCAGGGACTGGATTTGAAAAATTAGAATTACACAAATAAAAAAGGTAGGGGTCCTTTTGTATCGGACCGGCCTCCCCAGGGTTTCGAACTCGCACATTTCGCATAGAACACACAAACCTTAACCAGTTTATCCTCCTGTACAGGAGCTGATAAACTGGTTATAGTATATCCTTTATACACTTCATACGCTTTAACTTGTTTTCCCCTTCATACGTTAAATTTTTATAACGGATTTCTTATTCAACATTTAACTCGGTTAAGATTTTAGAGTTAAAATAGTATAAAACTAGAAACCAATAAACTCTCAAGACATAACATTCCGCTAAATCACCAAAATACGAGAGTCATTACATTCGTTTACATAAGTTGCATAAACTTAAATACGGCTAACGACAAATACAAATACGGACAAAAAAAAAAAACAAAATCCAACAAATTATCAAACAGGTGTCCCTCTTACGAATGACCCTTGAATTTTTATTTTCCATTTCTGCTACTTGCTCTTTATACATTCGAACCTGCTCTTTCAAATACTTGACTTCGTCTTCAAGTACTGCTTTCGTATCCAGCAAACCTCGGATGACTTGAACTGACCGAGGACACATGGGAGGGTCGATCCACGCAAATAATTTGCACCGAGAACGTTGAAACCGAAGGAGAATTAGTGTTTCTAAGTGTAAAAAATAGTGCTTAAAGTACATACCAATTGAGAGCAGGTGTAAAATTGACGCCCGGGATTAATATCCGTCCAAGATGTTTTTATCCCAGCTTGCTTTCCACATCTACAAATAACCATTGTGGATGTCAAGATGGATATGGATTACACTTTCTCGTACGTAATATTTGTTTAGTAAAAAAAAAAGACTCAATACGCCGCTCATAGCACAATGAGATGCGTATAAAGTACAAAATCTAACCACTTTTTCAGAAAAAGTAAATACATATGCCTCACATTGTGCTATGAGGTCCGTATAAGAAAAAGTTAGGTGGTGTATATGCCTCACATTGACCTATACGGTCGTATACACTGACAGCTTTTCAGAAAAAGTAAATTCATACGCCCCTTATAGATCAATGAGGGCCGCATAGACTGACAACTTTTTCAAAAAGTAAATACATACGCGTCATATCGATCAATGAGGGCCGTATATATTCGTTTTGTTTGACTTATTTAGCAACAAGCCTGCTCTTTGATGAACTATATACCCAAAAAGGTCTTGGACCACACGAGACCAACGTTGGACCACACGATGAAGATCCGGAAGTACACACACACGCACGGATTCTTTGTCTCTCGTATTGTTATCGCTCTCGTATCTCTTCATACGCTCGGAGTATTTAAGGTTAGTTCGTATTCCGTATTTTTATGTTTAATTTTCATTTTTTTCTGATTTTTGTGGTTTATTTTGGTCGGGTATATTGGTGTTGGGGTGGTGGGTTTTTGTGGTTGACGGTTGTGGTTGTGTTGTTTTGTGGGTGGTGGGCTGTGGTGTTTGAGGGTGGTTAGGTGGTGGTGTTGTGTAGTCGGTGGTAGGCTGTGGTGTTTGTGGGTGGTGGGCTGTGGTGTTGGTTTGTTAAGATTGACGGTAGTGAGGTGGTGGGCTGTGGTGGTTGAGGTGGTGGGTTGTGGTGGTTGACGGTGGTGGCTGTGGTGGTGTTGTGTTGTGGGTGGTAGCCTGTGGTGTTTGTGGGTGGTGGGCTGTGTTGTTGGTTTGTTAAGGTTGACGGTGGTGAGGTGGTGGGTTGTGGTGGTTGAGGTGGTGGGTTGTGGTGGTTGACGGTGGTGAGGTGGTGTTGTGTTGTGTTGTGTTGTGTTGTGGGTGGTAGGCCGTGGTGGTTGTTGAGGTGGTTGAGGGTGGTAGGTTGTGGTGGTGGTGTGTTGTGGTAGTTGGGATGGTGGTTTTAGTGGTGGTTAGGTTGTGGGTGGAAGGTGGTGGGCGGCTGTGGTGGTAGTGGGTGGTCGGCTATGGTGGTGGTGGGTGGTCGGCTCTGGTGGTGGTGGTGGTAGTGGTGTTGTTTGTTTATTATATTTTACAATATAATTTCTAATATCGAGTCTAACACTATAATTCTATGTTTTTTAACAGGATATCGAAAGTTGGTGTTTTGACGTTGGTGGAAACGTAATTCTTATGGAGAAGTGCACTGCGTTCATATTTCAGATTCAAACGAGTACTTGAGCTCATATTTCAGATTCATGCGCCGGGACGTCGGTCTAGGGTGAGGTGCTTGGCGGTGGGGGATGCATCATCTAACATCAATTGCCAAGTCACCTTTTAATCTGACATCGACGTCGGTCTAGGGTGAGGTGCTTGGCGGTGGGGGATGCATAATCCCACATCTATAGCCAAGTCACCCGGAACTCCGACATTGTCAGATGTTACCGTGCAAATAGCACGGAACTCTCATATTGTCGATTCCGGGTGCACTCTTGATAGCATCTACCGACGCGCGGTAGTTCCTTCACCGGCATCTACCGACGCCCGGTAGTTCTGTGACCACCGTATACCATCACGCGTCTGAACCGACTTTTAAACCGGACGGAATCTACGAAGAAACTGTTCGATTTCACGATTTGTTTGAGAACCTAATTCAGATACACAACGGTCTCTTTGCTTCGTCCACTAGAACTATTTGTGTATGCATTCTTTTGGTAGTTAACAACGCTTTGAAGTCAAACTGAGAAAAAACAGCTTCGGAGAAACCGGACCGACTTTGAAACAAGCATGCCTTGAACGAGTCTAGAACACTCGTAATCCTCAACCGGCTTTGAAACCGGACGGAATCTACGAAGAAACTGTTCGATTTCACTGTTTGTTTGAGAACCTGATTCAGATACATAACGGGTTCGTGTGAATCTAAGTAATAATATGTAATAGTTAGTGATTTAGTGTGTAGGGTTTCGGCTATGTATTGTATTACATTTTGTATGAAAGTGTTGTGTTTTGTGTTATTTTATCAAACAATGTTCACTTACATTTTGTATTTACGTTTCTTCTTGCGTTATGGATTATAGAGAATTTGACGTTTTATAATAACACTTGATAAAAAAATGTAGAAGTTTTATAATACTAATTAAAAAAAATGTTGACGTTTTATAATACTAATTAAAAAAAATCTTGACGTTTTATACTAACACTTGATAAAAAATGTAGAAGTTTTATAATACTAATTAAAAAAAATGTTGACGTTTTATAATAATAATTAATAAATAAAAATGTTGCCATTTTACTAAATATATTAAATAAAAAAATGACATTTATAACAATAAATAATAATAAATATAAATGTTTTTATTTTTTTTATTTTAACAACAATTTAAAAAAAATATATATAAAGTTTTTTTTAAATAATATTTCACCTACTTGAAAACCCTCCATACCCTTCAAATTTATTCCACACAAAAGAGCCAATGATTGGGTAATCATTGGCTGACACCCAATCATTGACAAATAATAGGATGTGTGAAAAAGTAACCAAAAAGTAAACGTATAGGGCAATGAGGGGCTTATCAGGTGGGTCCATTTTCAGGCGTATAGGGCAATGAGGGGTGTATAGGGTTAGGGGATGTGTGGATAAATTGAGGGGATGTGTGGATAACCAAAGCCTATAAATATCACTATGAATCAATGGTATTATAGAGAAAATTATGGTGATCCAGACATATCAAAGCTTTTTACAATAAAAAAAAATTAATGCAACTTTGGTAGCATAATTGAGCTTAAATGTTTTAGAAGTTTTGTAGAAATGTTTCATCCAAAGAAATATGTGTAGGTGCGCAGCTTAAGAGGGGCCGAGGTGGGCGTCCGACCCCCCCGAACTTTTCGCTCAGTAGTGTTATATATGTAGTTTTCGTATAGAAATTCTTGGGTATATACGTTTTCGACCCCTCCGTTCTATAGAAATATTTGGATATGGACGTCTTCGACTCCCTTTTCATTGTCAAGCTTCGCCACTGGGTGGGAAGAGACTTGATGTGTAACACTCGTCTTTTACTTTTCATTATTTAATCATAAGAAAAGTGGTAATTGAAAAAAAAGAAGATTTTTAACTAACAAAAACTTAGTTAGTAAACTAAATCTTACTTCATCTTAGTATTTAACATAGTAAAATATCTGGTTTCAAACATAGGTAATTCAGTAGTGTTTACAATACTACATGGATCAACTAGATTAGATTAGTGCGGAAGCATCCAAAAGTTTCGTGTTCGGTTCTTGAAGCATCGACTTGATCATCGTCCACATACTTGCAATACCTACAAACTGAAATTTTGACAAATATTAGTTTTAGGGTTCTTAGAAAATTTGCATAATCGAAGCAACGCTCAGAAACGGATTCGATTACCTAAATATGCAGAAATTTAACAAAATTTTCTGGACTCTACCGTAACTTACGGTATCTACCGTAAGTTACGGTAGACGTTGCATGATCATGGTCTGCCGTAAGACAGTAATGAACCACCGTAACCTTTTTGTTCTCCACCGTAAGTTACGGTAGGTTCTGTAACCTTGTTGTTTGACCCATTTATTCAATTCACCCAAATTTTTCAGTTTTAAAATCAGTTTGTCTTTATTTTGGCTCTTTATTTATTCGACCCTTTTACCTACAAGTTTTAACATCTTGTTTCAATTCATTGTCATCTCATGTTTACAACCGATTTACTCAACGTTTCGCTCCTTTAAAAGGGGCACTTACACAATAATCATCATGCTTGTTTTCTAAGGGTTTAAGCATGCTATTTCTCGGACATTTGACAAGTAAAAATTTAGAACTTTAATCCCTCTACAAGGGTTCATATTTTTGCAACAAGTTAGCATGTCCGCT
Organism: Helianthus tuberosus; assembly: GCA_030545235.1. NCBI lineage: Eukaryota > Viridiplantae > Streptophyta > Magnoliopsida > Asterales > Asteraceae > Helianthus > Helianthus tuberosus. The sequence continues at coordinate 186,576,737 of CM060351.1, read as the reverse complement.
TCACAGCTTACGCTTTAACAACATGCATTGTTTTCGGGGGTTTTAACATGCTCCTCTTATCAATTTGACATGCATCTTTATCCCACACTATGGGTTTGTTTATAACAAGTTTAGCGTATCCGCCTCACGGCTTTCGCTTTAATTATATATATATATATACACTTGACCAATCACAATAGATGGTTATTAATTTCTATATTTGTAACTCAGCTTGTTTTAACCCGTTTGGATGCTGAATGGGTGTCAACATTACAAGACACATCCAAACTCTATTTCTAGCATATGTTTTGACCCGTTTTTCTTGTCTATGACACCCTGTCACTACCGTGACTTAACGGGTTTTCCTTGTTCACCAAATTTCAGTATAACAAAGTAAGACTAACAATTAAACATAATGTAGCGAAACTATAAATCGCGTACCTTTAAAGCGCACCCTTCAAGCGCGTATCTCCTCCTCCGGCTTGTCCGCTTGACGATCCGGGTTCTTTGCCTAAGGAGTTCAATTCAACTTCAATTTAGAACCCTTTTTGTAATTATAAACACATAATTTGCCATAACAGTCAATTATGCATTTTCATCCGATTTTTAATATATTAATCCCCACTTAGGCATTTCAACAAACACCTAGCGGGTCAGATTTCTACATAATCATTATCAAGTTCATGACTTGTTATCTTATCTAAATCAACTTTAATTAGGCGATTGTACACATATTTCAACATCACTTTTTTCAGAAATTATCCCATAAATTCAGATTACACTAGAACAAGAATCTTAATCCTAGTGTTTATCAAGTTCTACTAACTTATTAATCACCCACTATGGTGATTATGAACCTTACAAGTATCATGCAAGACTTTGACAAGAAATCATCTAGGGTTTGTCCCTAAACCTCATATCACTTCCAATTTCATATATCCAACACATAATCAAGCTCAACATTCGATTTCTATCACATGCAAGGAATCTGAGTTGAATCAAAACAACCTAATTTGGCATACCTTATGATCCCTTTGACGAGGTGATCACGAATCTATGTTCAGATCTCGATTTTGACTTGGTTTGAGCCTTCAATTTGTGAATTTTGTGTGAAAACTAGGGTTTGGAGAAACCCCTTGTCGCCCCCTGCTTCTTGATCGACCAGACACACCATTTGAGTGTGTTTGGTGTGTTTTAATTTTGTTTTAAGTGATTAAGTTTCAATTTTAACAACATAGGCCCATCCACTTTTATTTAGTTTATTTCTTTGGCATTTTAAATTCATTCGTGCTTTAAAACAAGATAACTAACTAAGTGGGTTATCTATTTCCTAGTTAGCTCATTCTCGTTTATTTTGTACTTTATATAATGCTAATATAAAGCTTCTTAAATTTCGGGGTGTTACATGATGTAAGCAATTTCTTAGGTCTTTTATACTAATATGTTAACAAAGTATAAAATCCTACTAAAGTGATTACTTTTGGTCTTTTTCAACAAAGCGTTTCTCAGCCGAGAAAAATGTATTACAATAGATTCCAAATAGATATTGAAATATGTTGGTCTTTTTCACTATATGGAAACAAGAAGGGCAAGAAGACTTGAAACTTTTTTTTCTAACGAGCAACAAACTTGTCATTTGCCCCACTATTTTTTGTTGGGTGTCATGAAACTTTCGGATATGAAGTGGCATCAGGAATTCACTTATAACCTTTAAACAAGTTATTAGTGTTGCACAATACCACTCGTCTCATTAATCATCTGAGTGTAAATGATATGCTTGAATTATTTCATCACTAAATACCCCTGATATATTTATCTTTATGTTTCTTGTGTTTAGATGAGTTAAAAAGTTAAGACATTACTTTTCATATAGTGAAAACTACGGAGAATACATGATTCGGAGTTGTGTAAAAGTAGCTTTGGCGTATGATAAAATACCAACAGACGTTTCACAGAATATAGATGATGCATGATATAAAGTTGATATGTGACCCTTGTGTCACGTTAACTCATGCCGTTGAATATTTAATAACGTAACTACAGGGGTGTATCACTTAAAAAACGAGTTTTGCAGTAAGTTTTATATCAAAATATAGATATAAATAAACACAACATAAAAATATATTTAAATCTATATAAGATCCAATATATTAGAAGTTATAAAATGAAATAAAGCTACATTTTATATAATGTAAGAAACAAAAAAATTAAATATAACCTAATTATTTTTATTTTCTGTAGAAGTGTTTATGGCTTGGTTGCTCAACCCTAGGCTTGGGTTTGGGTCGTTTAGAAATAGTTTTCTAGTCGGCAGATTTAGAAATTTTCCTGAACGGTTTGTTTTATAGTTTTTACTCGAAACCAGTCCGGAAAAACCAAACCAAACCTTATGACTTTGGTCCATATAACTTTTTGTATTTTTTGGGGTATGTTATGTTGGACTATACATGTGATTGAGATTTGCTTAACAATGCAATGCATGGAATATGTCTTTTTAGTTTAAATGGTTGAAACATTATCGTTTTGTTATTTCGATCTTACCTTATGCATTTTTTAATAATGAATGCCGAATTAAGGGGCTGTTTGGCTGAGCTTTTCAAAATGACTTATTTGCTTTCTGAAAAGCAAATAAGCAAATAAGTCATTTTGAAAAGCTCAATTTTAAAGCTTTTCAAAACAACTTATTGACTTATTTGCTTTTCAGAAAAGCAAATAAGCTGTTTTGAAAAGCTTAGCCAAACAAGCCCTAAATAAGCTTATAGCAGGGAAACCAAACAAAAGCCAAACTACTAACAACGGTTAGTTTAGTGTATGGTTTTAGCTTATAATGATAATAAAAAAACGTTATTAACGAAGTGACTCACAATTTAATCTATAACCATCAAAACTAAACTATGAACATCTTTCCCCAACCATTTCCCTAATCGTGTCTAGTCTTTCCCACCAATGAAAACGGGTTAATCCCTTTAAAATTAAAAATTTTCATATTTTTAACATGAAACCATCAGTGAAAGAAGCAAGTAAAAGAGGTAGTTATAGTAAGTAGAGGTAGGTAGTTTAAGGAGCATCACTTTTTAATATAAATTTCTAGTTCATGTATAAGATGTTTAAATTATTCAAAGGCTCATAGAAATACTATTACACATGACCAAAAACATCATGTTTGTCAAGTCATCATCCTCACAATAATTCAAATCTTAAAAAGAATCCAATGACAATATCAAAGTGAATTTGGTACCAAGTCATACCTGACAGCCTGACATAATCCCATGCTCACTCCCTCATTTGTTTATTGGTCTGTGTTTAGTTTGATATCATAGAAAAATGATTGGGCTGGCCTAACATAAAACCTACCAAGTCGCCCAGAGAATTATCGCCAAATGTTTCTAAGGCAATAGCTTCCCCTTTTTATTAAAATGAGGCCGTCTCTAATGCTACACTTAAAAAAGCCTTTTTTCACACCATGTATACAAGACTCGTATACATATACTAGTCGTATACTAGTAAGGGAATGTTAGAGTGTGTTTGGCTCCGCAAGTATATGCCTCATATAAATGTATATGGATTGTATATAAGACTCGTATATATGTATAATGTATACACAGATACGAGTCTTATGTACGATCCATATACATTCATACGAGGCGTATACTGTCACACCCTGACCCACTCTGGGAGCGGGAGCCGTGAACCAGTCAAGTGGTACCGGTATTTATTAAATTTGCAGCGGAATTAAAACATCAGGATCGTAGTTAGAAAATAATTTCAGAGATTGTAAAACACCAAACTTTTTATATTAAACAAATGGGCTAAAACCCATATTCCATTTATAATGTATTTATAGGGATAAACCCTAATTGATAAAACATAAATTTCTTCTTTTATTTATGTAATTATAGCCACTTTAATTAAGCCTTCAGTGCTCGATAGCTGGCTTCTAATAGCTTCACATCAAGTTATCTGAAACGCATTTTAAAAATATTTTATCAGCAAGAAATACTGGCGAGTTCATTTCATTTTATAAAAAAACACATTGTTATAACTTTATAGTATTAAGAGCGATTACAATGTTTATATCTACCCAAAACTCATTCAGTATTTGTCATGTTGGCAGTTACAATGACTGTGGTCATATTACTATTGGATAACTCTTTGTCCAATAGTAACGCTTGAATAGTAGTGTATACAAAACCTCACATACCGACAGTAATTGTAGAATACAAAGACTTAATCACTGTAATTATAATTGATAAACATTTAGGGTTTTGAAAAGCATTTTAAGTATAAATGTATCACAAAAATGTGATAAAAAAGAGAATGACTTACATTGAAAACTTAGGGTTTTCTATAAGCTTCCTAGAAATATTTTATGATAATTTTCTTGAGTTCCTATTAAAAATATACAATTCACCCGTGTTAGTATAATAACCCAATTCAACTTTATCAATACGACACGAGACAGAACCCTAACTTAGTTTACAAAGCATAGCCTTTATCAGGCAGCACTTTGGCATCACTTGCTTGGCTCAAGATCGATCGGACACGGTATCGAATCAGTGATCAGGGGTTAAAATACTTACAACGGGGCAGAGCTTTGGGATTCTGGGGTATTATTTTCGTTCAGAAGTTATAGAGAGAAAGAGAGAATGAACGGTTTGGAATTGTGGCTTGTCTGCCGTATTTATAGCTGATTTTTGAGTCCCTCGCGCCCCGCAACAGCCTAAGGTTGTGCCCATCGCGGGCCGCCACACCCTCTAGCTAGGGTTTAGGGTTGACTGATCATCAGTATAGACTTGACACGTATATGGCACGTGTCCCTAAGAGTGTCCGGCAAGTTATGGGACCGTCGCGACCCGCGAAGGGTTTAATGAAGTCTGTCGCGGGCCGCGACAGACGTATAAACTTTATTTTATTTATTTTTCAAACCAAATAACGTTACGCGTGTTTGGTTTTTCGATTACGGGGTATTTTAAGACATTTTTGAGGGTTGTTATATATACTTAGCAACCAAACACATATACGGGTTGTATTATGTATACATGTCAGAGTGTCAAATGAAGAATGTCAGGTGTGCATTTAGCCCAAGCCTAAAATAAAGGAAACTGGAGGCAATCTAAATCCGAGTCTTTATCTTCATCTATATAATTTAACTAAAAGTCCCATAATTATATGGATTATTGGATTTTAATAATCCTAAGTTTCACCTGTTGGTTGATAATAATTCTAACTATAAAAATTTCCCTCCAACGATCTCAACTTGTAAGAAATTTGGCCCTCATAAATCCTTTTCAAACGGTAGGTGCACTTTATTCAATTAAGGAGACTAAATGTGGACTTGAATCTATTGAGAATGCCAAATTCTTATAGTTATAAAAGGATCAATGGGGGCCAAATTTTTAAAAGTTGGAATCGTTAGAGGGAACTTTTAAAGTTGGGATTATTATTAGCCAACAAGTGAAACTTTGGATTATTAAAATCCAATAACCCTAATTATATAGATTGATAAATAGTCACCCTTTTAATATAGATGGTTCCTATAATTTTTATCAGTTTTTTCTATATTATAGAGATTCTAATAGAGTGTGTTTGTAAATCGTTTTCTCTATATTTTCCCTTTATATTTATAAAGAAAGTGGGGTTTAGAGGCTCCAATGTAATGTTGGATGAGGCTCAACACATTTGATTTAACTTCAAGTGAATAAATAGATAAAATTAAATATCTGAGGCTTGTAGCCTAGCGGTGCTAAAGTGTATTGTTGGAAATGTGCTTCTTCGCAAGTGATTGAAGATTCTAGTCTAATCGTAGACGTTGTTGTAGATTTAGAAGCAAGTTAAAAAAATGAGTAAATTACTAGAAAACATCTTTTATGTTTATACTTAATTGCAAAGTGTGTCATTTAGCTTCAAAAATTACAACAATCGTACTTATGTTTAGCAAACCGCACAAGTCACATTCTTTGTCCCTAACCCAGTTATTTTTTTTTTTCATTTAATCATATCACATGGACCCTATGTGAGGGTATTATCTTCTTTTCCTATCCTAATACAATTATAATTTAAAAAAACTCACCCATCTCACCGTACCCTTTGTCTCTCTAAGAATACACACACTCTCTCTAAAGACTCTTTATCTCTCACTCCCCCCTCTCTCTTCCTAGCCAGTAGCCACTAACACCACCCAACCACCACCACCACCTCCGACCACCCAGTCCACCGTGCACCACCCTCAAGTCACCATCGAAAAACACCTACTGCATCTACCCACCACCGCTGACCTCAACACCACCTTGGAATCACCACAACTCCACCAATAATCACCATCACCACCTAGTCACCTCTCTTACAACCGGAAGCCCCAACCTACAACTACAACCCTAGCAACCACCAATCACCATTCCTGCCAACCTCCACAACTGACTCCGTCCATCGCAACCACCTTAACACAACTCAACAAATGCCTACTACTCACCTTCCACCTCCGCCACTCGAACCCACCACCAATGATTTAGGCCACCCCTCCATTTTTTCCGATTATAGGTTCTTCAACAGGTTTTTCTAGATTTGATTTTGATTTGGGGTCGGGTCGATGGGAAAATGATGGAGGGTTTAGGTTTTTCTAGATTTATTTTTTTTGTTTTGATTTGGGGTCGTCATGATGTGGAAATCGACGAAGACAGTGGTGCTAGGTGTGGTCGGAGCTGCTGATGGAGAGGTGTGGCCAGAGGGGTGATGTATTGGTTGCGGTGGACGACATCTTGGAGGTGGGGTAGGGGTGGTGGCCGGTTGTGATAGTGGTGAGGGTAGGTGGTGGTAGCCGGTGGGGGTGGGTGTGGGTGGTAGTGGTAAGGTGGTTAGAGAGAGATAGAGAGAGAGAGAGAGAGAGAGAGAGAGAGAGAAAGTTGAGGTAGAGGGGGGTATGTGTGTGATGTATATATAATATAACTTTTTTTTTAATAAGTTGTTTATTTATTAACTTTTATGTCTATTTATATTAGTATTTAGGGAAAAATGGCCAAAACACCTTAACGTGGGGTTCAATTAAATAGATTTAACCTTGAAAATAAACGTGGTTTAAGGTAAAAGACGGACCGTGTAAGGGGTTTCAAACACAAAGTACGTTTTTTTGTAGTTTTTTAAGATAAATGACATACTTTGCAACATGCAATAAACATAACAGACGTTTTCTATAATTTACTCTAAATAAATAAACAAAATTAAACTAATATGAATTTTTTTAACGGCATGGAACAACGTGCCAACCACCGTGACACCGAGCGATGTGGCCAAGGTCGACTACTCGGCCGCCGCCAGCCCCTTGGCTCTCCCCAGATGCGCGGAAACCCGACCTCCACCCGCCCGAAGGCACGACAGTGGAATAATCGGAAAAACCTCGCCTCCCATCCAAGTCGAATCGGCGCCACCTGTATTCGCTCTTTACCTGGATGGCACAGAAAATAATGAGGCAAGTGGAATCGAACCTGGTCACAACGAACATCAATTCTTTCCCCAACCACTCCACCACTACCTCATTGGCAAACTAATATGAAATTAATCAAATAAACCTAAAACAAGTTTTTATTATCCTGTGATATGGTAATCTCATCTCTATCATCCTCACTCCAAAGGGGATCATGGATTCTTATCGTGTGAGCTTGTTTTTATTAATTTGGTTAAAAATACTTGTATTGGTTTGGTCTAGTAACATTATATGGTGAAATAGGTTGTCGTTATTGGATTGTGAAGCAAATTGAGAACGATAGATAATAACCGTTGACATTGCATGGTGCATGAATGGAGTTATATTTTGGTCATGCATAGTAACGTGGGTGGATTTATTTCCCCATTTACTTCTGCATATATGGAAAATCTTGCATCGTACGTCAATAAGTGGTAATTTCACATGTTTGGTTTAACATTGCTGTGTAAGAATGTTTGACCCATCAAAAGTAGGTAGAAAGTTGAATCATTTTGTAATAAGCTATTAATATAGCATATTGCAGGAAATCACCTTATTAAAGTATCTATAATATGGATCAAAAGCAAAATAACGATCTGAAAAGTGTAAATAAAAACGATCTTTATAATTTATGTTAAATTCAATATTGTGAGGTTACCTATCATTGTTAAAAGTTTTGGTAAAAATACCTTAATAAATCTTGAGATTGTGAGCGTTTTCATTTATATGCTAGATTAAATTCTTGAATTGAATATGTAAATAAAATGAAAGGTTTCGAAGTATAAACTGTATAGTGATATGATGTAGGGATGGAAAATTTAGAAAAATTAATTAATTAGGTATATCACTTTTTCCATTTTTTTAACGACAAATTTGGATCACTGATGGACCACTGGAGAATCATCGTGTCACTAGCGTAAGTTGGTAGATTTGATCGGTTATTTTTATATACATTTTATCGCAAATTAATTGTGTTATAAACGCTTTGAAATCATTGCAAAGCATATTGTTTTTGCCTTTAACTGGTTTGTAGAAACAATGAACTACAACGACATGATTAAGGTAAAAAGGATAGAAAGATACACTAACGGGTTGCCGGGTCAAAATTCATGTCGATTTTATGTATTACCATTGCAGACATAGGTTAAAATCTGATTGCATTAAAATGAAAAAAAAAAAAAATCTTGTAGGAATGAGATTTCTTTACTATCTTGTACCGTATCGAACAGTTATCCATTTTAGGGGCTTTTGGGTATTTTGTACTAACCTGTATCGGTACCAGTATATTTCAGTATTCCCGATTAAGTACCAGTCAACAATTCAACACTGTAGTTTTCTTCAACTGAGTTAAAAAAGCTTTTGAAAAAGTCAAGAGGCAACATGTATGTTTTTGTTAAGGCTGAAACTATTGGCACACCTTGGTTGGCTATCTACACACTTAGGGTTTACCTGTAACGCCCTGCTATTTCATACTTTCCATATTTGGAAACCCTCGCTTATAATTCTATTTTTGGAAACTTTGTGCTCTTGTAATCGTTCTTTCAATATAATCGATGTAAAATCTGAGACTTGAATCATAATGAAATTCGTGTTTTCGTTACATTTATGTTATATACGTCTTATACATGCTCATACGTTTGAAAACATTATTCGTGTGACACTTTATTCATATTTTGTGCTAAAAACGTCAAACTTGCAAACTATTGATCTATATGATAAATCACGCGTAACTGATGCTAATTCTCGACAAATAAACATAAATATACTTGCTTTATATCTATCTTATGATCCGATTGCATAACATACCTTTACATATGTTTCTTGTACCTAAAATACCCTAAATTACACTTAAAACGTCAAAACTTGGAACTATAGGGGGCTGTTGGGACAAAATCAAATCTGACCACTTTGGGAGAGTAGCGGCCCGCGAACAACTTGGGCTCGGGCTTCGCGGCCCGCGAGAGCAGCCCAGCTCGCAAAATCTTTATCAGACGCGTTTTTAGCGGGTTTTTGGTGTTTTATTTGATTTTTAAACTTGTTTTAGCATTAAATACTTCACCAAACCCAACCCTAATCTTCCCCTATAAAACCCAAGTGCTTCCTAAGCATTTTACACTTTGCAAATCATCAACAACACTCTCAAATCTTCTTCTAATCAGCTGTTAATCAGAAGTTCGAGCAGAATCATCAACCTTCACTAAAGTGAGCATAACTCACTCAATACTTAACCTTTTCACTTGATTCTTTTTCCCACTTGCTTGGAACAACCTTAGGAACATTTCCAGAGGTTTTCCATGTAAACCAAGCTCTGTAATGTCACCAAAAAGGCTCCAAAGTGGGCTGTTAGTTTCTGTTTTCACTTAAACTTTGTTAATCTTAGTTGAAGTTGAGTCTATCTCATCACAAACCTATGTCCTAATGCTCATAATCAATTGAATGGTTAGTTGGGCTTAAAAACAAGGCTGAGAAATGTTAAATTAGAGGTTAAAACCTCACAAACATTCTGTTTTAGTTAGGGTTTTACCCACAAGTAGTGTTCAAGCATGAAGCTTGATGAATATGTGATAGTTGGACTAGCTTCGGCTATCCTTCATAGAAATCCACTCACTACTTGATGTTTTCCATAGATTAGTTGTTATTTTATTATTACTTGTAAGTTCATGACCCTCCTTGTTGTTTATAACAAGTGTAGTGGTGAACAATAGAGGTAGCTAAATGGAAGCTTTGTTCTTCCTACCTCATGTATGAATTATATGACACAAAGAGGTGCCTAATGTGACAACCCGCTTTTTGGAAAGTCAAAGTACAAGTCAAAGGAAGAAAAGATTGCTAATTGCGATCTGTCACTCATTGCTTAACTACTGACTGTACTTCTTGACTTGTAATCAAATTATATTATTTATTTGCTTTAGTTGTATTATGTGGAGTACATCTATTAATAATCGAGGTTTAATCGATGTTTAATCGCTAATCGACTTATCGCAAATCACGTCGCTATCGCATTCGCAACTCGAATTATGTGTTCTGGATATTGTTTAACGTGTGTGTGCCATTATGTGTTACTTGTGCATGTTTTGTTTATGTTGAGGTGTTTAATCGCAATCGTAATTCTATCTAATCGCAAACGCTAAACGCAAGTTATTTATAGTGATTGTATGTTAGATATAGTAGTTAGGTTATTTGTGTAACTAAGGGTAATACTACCGCATCGCTTACTCGAAACGCATCGCAACGCTCATCACGCAAAACGAAACGCCGAAAATCAACTCGTCGGACCACTTCGATCAAATGGCCAATCGATCGAATGGTCGTCCGATCGGATTGCCATCCGATCGGTGGGCTATTCGACACTTGCACCCACTTTCCCTTTTTGGAAACCTATAAATACCCCCCTGTCACATCACTTGTGATGTGACTGCTCCCTCTCACTCGACCAGCACGCTCAAGGCATTCTTTCTCTCGATTTCTCGCGATTCTTGTAAGTTTTCAACTCAAATCATGTACTTTTATGACCTACACGCACTCCTTCATCATTTTCACCTTTGAATCTTAACTTTTAACCGTGAAATCAACGGATTTGAGGTGTTTTAGAATGACGTCATCATGGAGTTCTTATGAACTTCAAGATTTGGCTTCATTCAACCAAGAACAACTCAGATCTGAAGGATTTCCACATGATTTCATAATGTTTTCGCATAGATCTAAGCAATTTCAAGGTTAAAAGGATTGAAACATGTTTTCCAACTTTCTTACAACTCTTTTACACTCAATGCACTCAAAACCGATAGAATCGGAGCTCATTCATGCCTTCTACTCTTCTCTAGTGATGTGCCGGTTTGAGATCTGAATCCTATCAACGAGACAACTGATTTCTGGTTGAACATGAAACCACCTGTCACGAACAGTTAACTGATTGGATTGGGGTGATTCCCGTTCGATCGGATAGCCTGGGTCGGAGGGAGTTTCCGTTGTTTGACACGTTGTCATACCGTCTCGAGCAAACCGCAAACTTTTCAAAACTTAACAAATTTGTCAAGCTTCAAGACGATCAGATTGTGGGACGGATTGCCGTCCGATCAGATTGCTGTCCGATCGGATTGTCGTTCGATCGAACCGCAATCCGATCGGATTGCACTTGAACTCCAACACTTAAACTTACATAATTTTCAAAGACCATCAGTTCTAACGGATTGCCATCCAATCGAATTGCTAACAGATCGAGTGACCATCCTGTTGTGAACTTGTTCTCACTAAGTGTCCTGCCAATCGGATCGCTATCCGATCGATCGACCTGAAGGGTAGAGATACTTCTCTATTTTAAAATGCTACAACGAAAACTTCAAAGCCATCATACACAAACAAATCCTTCTCAAACGAATGTCAATCCGAACGAATGGCCATCCGATCGGATGACAATCCGACACTTGTTCACTTCGCACCGATTTACGCGCTGTTCATTCGCTTATGCTATCATTAACTGTTCAGGCTAATCACTCTAGCGCTCCCTTCAATCCATTACTTCCATCGCTGTGAGTATATTCGATCCCCTTTTGCTTTACGCACTTTTGGGTGTTACATACGTTACTTATTCTAAATCACATCGACACACAACGCAAACACTACTTACATGTTGAACGTTATTGCATGTTACTTGTTACTCGATGAATGCTTGTATGTTATGTTAACACAGTGATTGTTGCCTGACGCCTTAGCAACGATGGTACTATTTGTTTGGAGTCGGCACCTGTCGTGGACAGGGGTTGTTAAGGTTACCTCTTCACGTGTCACAGCGGTGATATGTGTTGCGCATTCTACAACTCGCAGTCTAGTCTGTGCATATTTCATTGTCGATAACCTACTAGCTTCGCACTATACATGTTACATGCTGGTTATGCGTAAATGCTTTCGAACTCTACTATTACTATTAAACTTGTATGCTCACATTTACACTATGCGTATTGACTTTATTTTAACGTATGTGACAGGCGCTTAAATGCTAGGAAATGCCGTGCTTTGGTGAATCAAGCTAGGGGTCTAGTTATGTCAAACTTAAATCTGAGTCGTCGGAACACTATTTGTTTTTGAGACAATTATTTGTAATAACTGTTTTATTTGGATATGTTGTGGTATGGGACATGACATTTAATTATCTGGTAATAAATAGTTGTTATGGATACTCATGGACAATCTGTTTCTCTCAGTGCCATACCCCGATGTTTCCGCCATCGGTTGGGGTGTGACAGATTGGTATCAGAGCCATAACTATAGGGAATTAGGCAAGACTCGACCTAGTCCGGGTCGATGTCTTAGAAACGACCTAGTCTATAGTCTAAGTACCAACAAACCGACTTGTGCATACCCGATGTGGGTTCTGCACGAGCTTACTCGCTATTTCTCGCTCGAACTCGCTGTACACTACACTCTTGCGCGAACATCGCATACTACAGTTTCACGCAAGATCAGCCTTTCCTAAGGCTGGATACACACACAAACGGATGATTGGGTTAAGAATAGGTGTGAAAGCCGTGAACTCTCGACCAAATCACTTGTTCGGTTCGCTATTTTTACTATAAACAAGAGAAATTGCGTTGAATTAGGAGTGAAATCCATACTTTGACGCAAATCTCCCTATCTATCTCATGATTCTATCGAACAAACGGGGATATAGTCGTTAAGTCAGGGGTGAAACCCGAACCTTGATGACTCGTTCCGCTCTGTACTTTTGGTTTTGCAAAATTCTCACCAAAGTCACGACGGACTCCAATGACTTGGGTCACGCCGTAACTGGAAGGATGCATGCCGATCGCCCAAATTGAGGCGAGAGCACAGTCCAGAAAGCCAAAGTGTGCACCTAAAGTCCTTGTGAATAGTCGAATCACTTTGGGCAGTCGACGTCTCGCATCCAGACAATCTCCCTTCGATTTTATGTGTTACGACTCTGGATTTGCCGCCGCTGACTCTATGATTTATTGCTTTTATGTGAATTTCATGTGATTTTATGCGTTTATGTGATTCGATTTTGGTGATTTACTCGCTTTTCGCTGTCCGCTTTGATCAACACGCACGAATCGCACTACACATTTACCTCAAAACGCCAACAAATCGCTAGTCTCTATTCGCAATCGCTGCTCGGTAATCGCAATCGCTATACTTAATCGCTATGCGCTGCTGTGAAGGATAGGTGAATACGTGCAAAATATGTGCTTAGGTTAGCTTATGTGCTTATGTGTTTATGCGCTTATGTGATTCTGTGTTTATGTGCCTACGTGATTTTGTGAATGGATGTGTTCCTGAGCTTTATGGTGAATCGCTAGTCTATACTAGGATTAATCAAAATTTGTGTTTGAGTCCTATGGCGATGTCTGTTGCATACAATGTCATCGTTTGGATCATTCCACTCTCGCGTTGCTCGCCAAAACCATGATGACAAACGAATCATCGCTCTTGTCTCTAAGCAAATGGCGAAAGTCATCCCACAAATCGTCAGTGAACTGAATGAGAATGCTAGCAAGTCCTTGGAGGAGTCTAGGACCGATACTCCTAAAGCCGCTTTTAGCTTCAAGCAGTTCAATGCCTGCGGTCCAAAGGGATTTACCGGCTAAGATGGTCCTACGGCCATGTTTCAATGGTTTGATTCTATCGAAGTCACCCTGCGCCAGAGTGGCTGTCCAGAAAACCTGTGCACTGTCAATGCTACCGGCGTCTTCCAATCCCGCGCTCTTGATTGGTGGAGAGGAACAAACGAGGAAACAATGCAGCTTTCGGATTGTCATGGGACGAGTTGAAGAACATCATGATGCAAGAGTTCTGCCTTCCCCATGAACTCCAAAAGCTTGAGGATGAATTCTGGCACATTAAGCAGGATGGCGGAGATAACACTGGTTTAACTGCTCGCTTCAAGAAGTTGAGTATTATCTGTCCGGGTCAGGTTACTACCCCAGAGATTACAATCAAGAAGTATATCCGTGCTCTTCCGGTTTGCGTTGCAGACTTTGTTCAGGCTGCAAAGATGACAAAAATTGAGGAAACCTACCTCCTCGCCGCTGAGATTAACGATAAGCGAGTCAGGGCTGGTTATTTTGACAAAGCCTCCAAGAATCTGCATCAAGTCATCGCTACTACCACCGCTGAAACCACCGTCGCACCGCAGTCTTCAAAGCTCTCACATCGCAAGAGGAAGAACAACATCAATTCCAGCAACAAGAACTGTGCAGTTACTGCCGCTCCTCTCCAAACAGTACCTGCCCAACCGCAATCTCAACACCGTCAAGTAGCGGCACCTGTGGTTAATGCACCGCCTGCCAAGCGTGCATAGACTGGACCACACCCGCTTTGCCCTACTTGTACTTATCATCACCTGATTGGTCTCGCATGCCGGTTCTGCGTTCATAGCAATATGTACGGCCACTTCACCGCAAACTGCCGCACAGGTCCACGCCAAACTCCAGCTCCAGCTCAAGGTCAAGCTCCTGCACCACAAGCTCTCATTCCTGCTCCCTAGGGCCATCAAGCAGCTCCTGCACCCGCTGCTCACGCTAGAGCTTGCTTCGCATGTGGTGATCCCAACCACTTCGCAAACATGTGCCCTAACAGAGTGGTGAAACAAGAGCCCCAACAGCAACCACAACAACAACAACAGCAGCAGCCCGCGGACGTGCTTTCAACATCAACGCCCGCCAGGCCCAAGCAGACAACAATGTGGTTAATGGTACGTTCCTTGTGAATGGTATATATGCTTCGTGTTTATTTGATACTGGAGTAAATAACTGTTTTGTATCGTTTGAATTCGAGAAGCTCCTTAATCGTAAGCGCGCCCAACTCCCCTCGACGTTCGATGTTGAAGTTGCCACCGGAAGAACCGTCGTTGTCAATTATGTTCTACGTGATTGTACGCTTGAACTCAACAATCGCGTCTTCCCTATCGAGCTTATTCCGATGCAGCTCGGTAGTTTTGACATCATAGTAGGCATGGATTTTCTTCGCGAAAATCGTGCTGAAGTTGTTTTCTTCGAAAAGATGATTCGTTTCTCGCTCGCGAATGGTGATCAACTTTATGTGTATGGCGAAACCCCTTCGAAAGGTCTCAAACTCATGTCATGTGTTCAGGCAAGCAAGTATCTCCGCAAGGAATACAAAGCTTTCTTGGCTAACATTGTAGTAGCAGAGAAGGAAAAGAAAGGAAACACAGGAGTGAACGACGTTCCCGTTGTTTGTGAATTCCCTAACGTTTTTTCCGATGATTTACCTGGTTTACATCCCACTCGTGATATCGATTTCCGAATCGACCTCATTCCTGGAGCAAATCCTGTTGCAAAAGCGCCTTATCGCCTCGCTACTTCTGAAATGCGCGAACTCTCGAGTCAGCTCCAGGAACTACTTGATAAAGGCTTCATTAGCCCTAGCACCTCTCCTTGGGGCACACCTGTCCTTTTTGTCAAAAAGAAGGATGGTTCGTTCCGGATGTGCATCGACTAGAGGGAATTGAATAAGCTGACAATCAAGAATCGCTATCCCTTGCCTCGAATCGATGATTTGTTTGATCAGTTACAAAGTGCTACGTGTTTCTCGAAGATCGATCTACGCTCAGGCTATCTCCAATTATGCATCCAAGAGGAGGATATACCTAAAACCGCTTTTCGAACCCGCTATGGTCATTACGAGTTTGTTGTTATGCCTTTTGGTTTGACCAACGCTCCCGTAGTTTTCATGGATCGAATGAATCGCGTGTGCAAACCCTTTCTTGACCGCTTTGTCATCGTGTTCATCGATGATATCCTGATCTATTCCAAGTCAAAAACCGAACACTCGCAACATCTACGTTTGGTTCTTGAGTTACTCCAGGGAAACCTTCTCTATGCTAAGTTCTCCAAGTGTGAATTCTGGCTTGAGGAGGTTCAATTTCTGGGTCACATCGTCAATAGTCAAGGTATTCACGTTGACCCTGCGAAGATCGAAGCTGTTAAGAGTTGGGTTACACCTAAGAACCCGTCTGAAGTCCGTTCTTTTCTCGGACTAGCGGGCTATTTTCGCCGAGTTATCGAAGGTTTCTCTAAAATCGCTGTGCCGCTTACTTCTCTGACGCATAAGGACAAACCTTTTGTTTGGGTAACTAAACAGGAGGAAGCCTTTCAAACTCTCAAGGCTATGCTTTGCAATGCTCCCGTGCTCTCACTGCCCGACAGAAATGACGGTTTCGTAGTCTACTGCGATGCCTCAAACCTTGGTCTTGGTTGTGTTCTCATGCAACGAGACAAGGTTATCGCGTACGCCTCTCGAGAGCTCAAGATCCATGAGAAGAACTACACCACACACGACCTCGAGCTTGGCGCAGTTGTTTTTGCGTTAAATATTTGGCGACACTACCTTTACTGTACTAAGTGTACGGTCTTCACCGACCATAGGAGCCTACAACACTTCTTCGGCCAGAAAGAACTGAATATGCGTCAACGCCGGTGGGTAGAACTCCTCAACAATTACGACTGTGAGATTCGTTACCACCCAGGAAAAGCAAACGTCGTTGCCGATGCTCTCAGTCGACGAAGCTATTTGCATAGCGTTCGTAATATCTAAGCCCAACATAATCTCGAAGCTCTTATCCGTGACGCGAAACATGCTTGTTTTACCGAACGTACTTTGAAGAAGGAAAGAAATCTTAATGATGGCGCTCAACTCGAGAACAAATTGAATGGTATCTTTCATTACCTAGACCGAATTTGGATTCCCAAGCGTACCAATTTGTGACAGCTTCTGATGGACGAAGCCCACAAATCTCGGTATTCTATTCATCCCGGTGCCGACAAGATGTACCAGGACATGCGTTACAAGTACTGGTTGTCGGGCATGAAGAAGGATATCGCTCTCTATGTTTCGAAATGCTGACTTGTTCCAAAGTCAAGGGTAAGCATCAACGCCCCTCTGGCTTACTCGTACAACCCGAGATCCCGATGTGGAAATGGGAGAGTATAGCTATGGACTTTATAACGAAACTCCCGCGCACACAATCTGGTCACGACAGCATCTGGGTCGTCTTTGACCGTTTGACCAAATCAGCTCATTTTCTGCCAATATGAGAAGACTTTAAGATAGAAAAATTAGCCCGAATCTACACCGACGAGATCATCTGTCGACACGGGACGCCTCGTGACATCATCTCTGACCGTGATGGTCGGTTTACCTCGTGTCTTTGGGAAACGTTTCAATCTGCTCTCGGTACTATGCTTAATCTAAGTACCGCTTTCCATCCCTAAACCGACGGTCAGACTGAAAGAACGATTCGCACCCTTGAAGACATGCTCCGCTCGTGTGTCATAGATTTCGGTGGTAATTGGGATGCGCACTTACCTTTAGTCGAATTCTCATACAATAACAGTTATCATTCTAGCATCCAGATGGCACCATTTGAGGCATTATACGGAAGGAAATGTCGATCGCCTATTGTATGGCACGAGATCAGAGACGCGTAAATTACCGGTCCTGAGGTGTTGCAAGAAATGACTGACAAAATCCTCCAGATTTGAGACGATTTGCTGAAAGCTCGGAGCCGACAGAAAAGTTACACCGATAGACGCCGCAAGCCCCTTGAATTTGACGTTGGCGATCACGTACTCCTAAAGGTTGCACCTTGGAAGGGAGTGATCAGATTCAGCAAGAAAGGAAAGCTCACGCCTCGATATGTTGGACCCTTTAAAATTCTGGAAAGGATTAGGAAAGTCGCCTAGAGACTCGAACTACCGGAGGAACTTAGTAATGTCCACCCGACTTTCCACGTTTCGAACCTCAGAAAGTGCTTAGCCGACCAGGAATTTCATGTCCCTCTTGAAGATTTACAAGTGGACGAAACATTACATTTCGTGGAAAAGCCTGTCGTGATCATGGGATGTCACACCCCGATTCCATGTGTCACCGGTGGGCCCGGTGGGGAGTATCGTGACGTGGTTGGCAACATAATAGTCAAACAACACAATATTTAATATGCACAGCGGAAGCAATTTAAAAGATATAATGCAACCGAATTTAATATTGTAATATCAAATGTCACAATATTCGGAAGTTTATCCACAGACGGATCGGAAACAAAATGGAAACAATAGTTCAACAGACTTGAGGCATCTTAAGCGTGCGAAACTTCTAGTGATGCTAAGGAGAAATCCCAGCCAATTACGCTTAGTACCTGCATTTAATCTTTTTGGGAAAATACGTCAGTTTACACTAGTAAATACAATCAACTGACTCATTTTAAAAATGATTGAAAATTGATTTGGATGCACGTGGCATAAACATTTTATTTAACTTGGGAGAATTATTTAAATATATAATCTTGTGAACGAATTACATGTTCCTTGTGCGTTCAGTAGCCCGGATCTTGTCCGGGTTAAAGATCAATAGACACACCACATTATTCTTTTGTGCACTGACGGGTGTACGCCTACACCCCGCGCTTAAGTCGTGGCCATTTCGTAAAATGATGCCAAGGATATCCGGGACATGGTCATTAACCCCCCAAAGGCTTTAAGTAACAAGACTGTTTAAATGAGCCGATCAAATTATTCAATTAACCACCCAACGATGGAAGATTTGATGCCCGATCAAGCGGTATTCTATATACCGTAACCCAAGCCCGTATAGGGAAAATAAGTTAAAAGTATTTACCTTAGCAAAGTATAAATCACAATAAGCAAATTTGCAAGTAGCTTTTACTGGTACTCCTAATCTGGAACGAAGGTTTATAATAACATATTAGAATCCTAACGGGTCTTTAATTAAGCTAAAGCTTAGACCGGTTAGTTTCAAAGATACGGTTCGTACGCACGATTAAGCGATGACCGGATAGAATGTGTTTTAGACCTGACAAGTTCAGAGACTTGTTTAATATGGGTATGTCATACACATTCTGGATTTTGAGATAAAACCGATAAGGTTTGACCCGTTTCGGCTAATTTATGCAAACTCGTTACATAAACCGAACCGAACGCGTAATAAGCGTAACGGGTATTCATGAGAGCCATATACAGGTTTCTTAAGTTAATTATGTCTCAAATATGTTGTGACATCAGTAAGATGTCTTTCATTATGCCCGAAACGTATTTAAAGACAAACTAGGCCCCGTAGGGGTAGTTTGGTCATTTTAAAAGGTTATAAAAGAGTTTAAGTATTAACCTGAGTTACAGGTCTGATGTAATCAGCAAATATACTCATTTTTCTAAGTTATATCAGTAGGGTAAAGTATATAAGTGAAATTTATCAATTATAACCAAACTATGCACCGTAGGGGCATTTTGGTAATTTCACATAAGCCGAAAAGCTCAAAACTGAAGTCTGAGTTTGTCAACCTTTGCTTACTGTTAAAATATTATAATTTACCTCAAATATCAGTAGGTATCACCCTTAGTATTTTTAAAATGGTTCTAGTACATACTAGGCGTTAGAAACGCTTAATTAGGCGATTAGAAGCCGTTTCCGGGTTCTATATAGAAGTCTGATATTTTTATTCTTCCAGAGGATTTAAAATATTTTATTTATCATTTAGAATCAGTAGCAAAAGGTTTGGAGTCGTTTAGATATGTAAAACTCATTTTATGGCCCGTAAGGGCAAAACCGACAATTACCGGATTAAGCCTACGACTCTTAGTTATGCTCAGCCTAAAATCAATTAAAAATCTTTAAAAATCCCAAAATAATATATTACATCATTGGGTAATAAGTTTGGTATCAAAAAGTAGGCTTAACTAGGCTATATGCTAATTACGCCGTTTTATTAACATAAAGCTTTCAATTTACGCTAATGAGCATAACTCTCAAACTACACCTCTAACTGATATCAAACTTTGCATACAAGTCTATATATCAATAACAAAGGTTTCTACTCTTTTACATTTCCAAAAATCACGTTTTAAAGTGAAAAGGGCATAATGGTCAACATATGAGCAATTAACGGAATCATGCCTATTAATCGGTTAACTAATGAACCATGGTGTATAATCACAGAGGGTTATACTAGCATGTAACCTGGTCCAAATGAAGTTCTAAGGCATTTCTAAAACATACCATAACGGGTCAGAACTGAAAGTCAAAGTATAAGTCAAACTATGCGACTTTCGGTTCCGAACCGGGTCTAAACAGGAAATTGTTGGGTTGCACATGTTTAGACATGTTTCTACTTTCATTACCAAGTTATATTAATGATCAAACAGGTTGTATGTGTTCTACATTGCTAATCATGCATAAATTGTAATTTAAACATTCTGTTGACTTTTTATTAGTAAGTTTGACCCGACATTTGACCTAGTTAGAGTGGGAATCAGGGGGAACCTTTTTAAGGGTTTATTACCCACATAATTACCTACTTAGAGGTACTTTTAATTCGAGATTTGACTGAGCCATTATTAATAAATCTCGAAGTCAAACTGTAATTACGATGGTTTGACTTTTAGCTAAATAACTAAGCTAAACTTAATTGAAGAAGGTTAAGCAAACTTACAAGTGCCTAATGGTTGATTAGGAAGGCCTGGAAGATGCTCTTGTGCTCCACAATTGATCAGAAGATTCTTGAGGAATGAATGATCAGAGTGTTGCACTTGTGAGCTTTAGATAGTGATCAAGACACCACAAAGTGTTGACATCTAAGTCTATCACTGACCATAACATTCCCACAGGTGTCCTAGATGTTTAGGGATTGTTTAGGGGTCAAGAAAGATGTGGAAAATCGTTTAAAGGTCGAAAAATGCGTTTAAACAGGCAACAGCCGGTTTTCTGTCGCTGGGCACTTGCTTGCGCACCGTAAGGGTCAATGCTTGCGGTGCGCAAGCCTTCCTCTGCAGCCAAAAAGTTGGTGTTCTTTGGTGTTTTGAAAGGGCAACTCGTGGTTTCGAATATGGGACTTGTTTTATCAGTTTGGGGCCTCTAAAATGTGCCTTGAACAGTTACATACCCTACCATTATGTTATGTTCGCTTGGATCCTTTTCAAAAGTGCCGAACAAGAAGGTTTACCGTAGAAATTTCCATAGGAACCTATCATGCACTTCGAATTCATTTATTGTCAATGAATTTCTGGATTTAAGATATATTAGATGTTTGATATATATATATATATATATATATATATATACTTGTGTCTTGGGATTTATAAATGAGGTTGTTCAGAGGTAAAAATTAACATGGCACGACTTTTAAATCCTGCCAAAACATCTTTATTAAATCCGGGTTTACAACGCGTTTTGTCTTACATGACACGTGTCGTTATATCATTGAACACGAATTTTTCGAGGTGTTACATCCTCACCCCCTTAAAATAAATCTCGACCCGAGATTTACTGAAATAAATAAGGGTACTTTTCTTTCGTTGTGGACTCAACCTCCCACGTATATTCGGGACCTCTACGGGCATCCCATTTGACCTTTACAATAGGTACATGCTTCCTTCGAAGCTTCTTTACCTGTCGATCTTCAATCGACAAAGGTTTTTCCACAAATTTTAAGCTCTCATCTATATGCACATCTGTATGTGGTATTACCAGTGATTCATCAGCGAAGCACTTCTTCAGATTGCAGATGTGGAAAACATTATGAATTCCACTGAGCTCTTCCGGTAAGTTTAACTTATAGGCAACTGACCCGACGCGTTCGATAACCTCGAAAGGTCCTATATATCTTGGGCTTAGCTTGCCTTTCTTACCAAATCGCATCACCCCCTTCCAGGGTGATACTTTAAGTAACACTTTATCACCTACTTCGAAGTGAAAAGCTTTACGCTTTGGATCTGCGTAACTCTTCTGCCTATCCCGGGCAGCTTTGAGATGGTCACGAATTTGGACAATCTTGTCCGTCGTTTCGAACACTATCTCTGGTCCTGATAATTGGACATCTCCAACCTCCGCCCAACAAACTGGCGTTCTACACTTTCTACCGTATAAGGCCTCAAAAGGCGCCGCCTTAATGCTGGTATGGTAGCTATTGTTGTAGGAGAATTCAATTAAGGGTAGGTGGTTATCCCAACTACCACCTAAATCAATTACACATGCACGTAGCATGTCTTCCAACGTTTGAATAGTACGCTCACTCTGACCGTCTGTCTGAGGATGGTAAGCAGTACTAAAATTCAAACGCGTGCCCAAAGATTGCTGGAAACTCTTCCAAAAATGTGACGTGTACCTAGTATCTCGGTCAGAGATAATAGACACAGGTATGCCATGTAAGGCTACAATCTTATCCACGTATAACTGGGCTAACATGTTGGAGCTATAAGTCTCCTTGATGGGTAAGAAGTGTGCTGACTTAGTCAGTCTATCAACTATAACCCATATTGTATCATTTCCTTTCCTTGTCTTAGGTAACTTGGTGATAAAATCCATAGTTACCATTTCCCACTTCCACGTAGGAGGTTCAGGCTGTTGTAGCAAGCCTGACGGCTTTTGATGTTCTGCTTTGACTTGCGCACAAGTCAAGCACTTAGCTACATAGGCAGCTACAGACTTTTTTCAAGCCTATCCACCAATAATTTGCCCTTAGATCCTGGTACATCTTATCAGCTCCAGGATGAACGGAATATTTGGAACTATGGGCTTCCTGAAGGATAACATCTCGAAGTCCTCCATAAATTGGAACCCATATTCATCCATTTAATCTCATAATTCCATCCTTGCCAAGAGATAACTGCTCCTCAGTTACTCCTAGCTTTTCATTAGGATAGTTAGCTTCCAACACAGCTTCCTTCTGTGCAGCTAACAACCTTTCAGTCAAACTGTTCTTTATTTCCATGCGCTTGGCATTGATTCGGATGGGTTTCACCCTTTCCTTTCGACTCAAGGCATCGGCGACTACATTCGCCTTGCCGGGATGGTATCTGATTTCACAATCATAATCATTTAAAGTCTCCATCCAACGGCGTTGCCTCATGTTTAAATCCTTCTGATTAAACAGATGTTGAAGGCTCTTGTGATCAGAATAGATCACACACTTGATTCCATATAGATAATGCCTCCACAGTTTTAGTGCGAATACAACGGCACCCAACTCCAAGTCGTGGGTGGTGTAATTCTTTTCATGCACCTTTAACTGTCGTGATGCATAGGCAATAACTTTGCCTTTCTGCATAAGCACACACCCCATGCCAGTGTGCGATGCATCGCAGTAAACCACAAAATCTTCTATTCCATCTGGCAATGTCAGTACTGGGGCGTTGCTCAACTTTGTTTTAGGATATCAAAGGATTCTTGCTGTTTAGGGCCCCAAACAAACTTTACTTTCTTCTTTGTCAGGGACGTTAGGGGTGCAGCAATCCTTGAAAAATTTTCAATGAAACGCCGGTAATACCCTGCCAATCCCAGGAAGCTACGAATCTCAGTAGGCGTCTTTGGTTCTTTCCAGTTCATAACTGCTTCAACCTTAGCGGGATCCACTTGGATACCACGCTCACTCACCACATGTCGAAGGAATTGGACTTCTCGAAGCCAAAATTCACACTTGGAAAATTTGGCGTAGAGTTTCTCATGATGCAGAAGTTTGAGAATACATCGAAGGTGTTTCTCATGGTCAGCTTGATTCTTCGAGTAGATAAGAATGTCGTCGATGAAAATGATGACGAATTTATCTAAGTACGGCTTGCAAACGCGATTCATGAGATCCATGAACGCGGCCGGTGCATTAGTGATCCCAAAAGGCATCACTAGGAACTCGTAATGACCATAACGAGTCCTAAATGCTGTTTTGTGCACGTCTTCATCTCTAACCTTTAGTTGATGGTAGCCTGACCTCAAGTCAATCTTCGAGAAATAACTTGCTCCTTGCAATTGATCGAACAAATCGTCGATCCTGGCCAAAGGATACCTATTCTTTATCGTGACCTTATTAAGCTCACGATAATCGATGCAAAGACACATCGATCCATCCTTCTTCTTGACAAACAAGACTGATGCTCCCCAAGGAGACGAACTAGGTTTAATGAAACCTTTAGCTAGCAATTCATCCAGTTGCGTTCTTAATTCCTTCATCTCCGTTGGCGCCAACCTATAAGGTGCTCTAGCAACTGGTGCTGCTCCAGGGATGATATCAATTCTGAATTCGACTTGTCTATCTGGTGGCAAACCAGGTAGATCTTCAGGAAACACTTCAGGGTATTCAGAAATGACGGGGATGTCTTCGATCTTCGGTTTAGGCTCATCAAAAATTACTTGTGCCATGTAGACGACACAAACCTTCTTTAAACACTTGGAAGCCTTGATCATAGTCACTTGCTCAGGCAATCCATATTGGGTATCTCCCCGAATGGTAAGTGATTCACCAGACGGAGTCTTAATCACCACTTGCTTTCTGTTGCAGACAATTTGGGCCTGGTTGTGAGATAACCAGTCCATACCCAAGACTATGTCAAAACCGGATAACTTAAATGGAAGTAGGGACAGAGGAAAAGAGTGGTTCTTAATGGATATAACACATTCATCTAACACAGTTGAGACGGTTTCTAAGGTGCCATCTGCTAACTCTACCTCATAATTTATACTCAAGGTTTTGACAGGTAAATTCAGCAATTTGCAAAATTTATGATCTAAAAACGACTTATCAGCGCCTGAATCAAATAGTACTCTTGCATAGACGTCATTTACAAGGAAAGTACCTGTAATAACGTTGTCGTCTAGAACCGCCTCCTTTGCGTCCATTCTGAAGACCCTAGCATTGGTCTTCTTGGCCTCTTCAGGCTTCTTGGCATATTTAGGGTAGTTGGTTTTAATGTGCCCCTTCTCATTGCAACTGTAGCAAGTTGCATCCTTCATCTTTTTGCAATCCAAGGTTTTGTGGTCCTTGGACTTGCATATACCACAAGCATAGGTTTTTGACTGAGTCTGTGAGTTCGACTCGAGTCTGCACTTTCCAAAGTGCTGTTTCTTGCAAATCTTGCACTTGGGCTTCTCACCAGAATGATGCCCATCTTTCCTTGACTCAGATCCTTTCTTGTTGTCACCGTTCCCATGGTGCTTCTTGTTCGATCTCCGTGAACTATCATCTTCACGTTTTCTCTTCTCAGCCTCCTTATTCCTCAGCGATCTCTGCCTGACCGCATCCAAAGTGAGGGACAAGGATATGTCAGCTATAGATCTAAAAGTAGCTGGCCGAGAAGCCTTCACGCTTGCCTTGATTTCCGGGGCTAAACCACCGATAAAACGAGCTATTCTTTTTGGTTCCGGGGTTACCAGATACGGATCCAACCGGGACATTGTGTTGAAGCTCGTTAGGTAAGCTTGACAGTCAAGGTTTGTCATAACCAATGATAGAAAATCAGACTCTATCTTCTCAACCTCATGCTGGGGGTAGTAATTTTCCCTGATGAGGGCAACAAATTGATCCCATGACATGTTGTACAATGGGATTTTCCCGGTGGCTTGAATCAGAGATCTCCACCAGGCTAGAGCTTCACCCTTAAAAGATTGCGACACAAACTTGACTACATCCCTCTCAGCCCATCCGCTGATATCCACAACCGTGTCCATCTCATCCAGCCACGTCATACAGTCAATGGCTCCTTTCTCCCCAGTGAAATCCCGGGGTTTGCAGGAAATAAAATATTTATAAGAGCAACCCTTGTCACGGGGTCCTTGGTTTAGCACAACCTGCTGAGATGGAGCACTGTGGTGGTTCGAGGAGTGTCGATCATCATCTTTCTTCGGTTCGTCCTTCTTGGACAGTGGCTTTGAAGGCTGTGTAGATAGGGTCCTACTACGAGTCCCACTATACTCTTCATACTGCCGTTCCAATGCCTTTGTAACAGCGTCGTCAACTAACACTTTCAATTCAGCACCCGTTAAATTAATCCGGGCGTTATCAATGTTCTCCACTGGATGGCTATTAATTTCGTCTGAGTTAGCCATTTTAATTGAACTGTTACAGAAAACAAGGACAATAGTTTATTTGGGAGTTTATTATGGAATTGCCCCTTAGGGTAATTCATTAACCATGGTAAACAGAGACCATATTTGGTTAATTTATTAATCACATTTATTTAGGATTTTTATTATAATTTATCCTAATTATAAAACAATAACAGTTTTATATTAGCACATAAGGCCTAGTCACAAGGACATTTTTAAATTATAAGCTATGATTTCAGAGAATCAAAGCATGAAGGTTTGAACCTAGTTCATTACCTTTATCTGACTGGGTGTCATAACTACCACTGTCTTTAGTCTCAGAGGACCTTAACCATAGCCCGTAGGCACTTCCCTTCCAAGGGATGTTTATAATATGAGCATCTTATAGGATGATATAAGCCATGATTTCAGAGAATCAAGGCATGAAGGTTTGAACCTAGTTCATTACCTTTTTCTGACAGGGAGTCATTGCTACCACTGTCTTTTGGCTCATGTAGAAATGCGCAAGGCCCGTAGGCATTATATTACCACGTATGGTCAAATATGATCATCTTAATTGATGATCTAAACCCATGATTCAGAGATCATTAAGTTGGGTTAGGAATCTTTAAAAAGATCCTTATAATAAGAATGACGTGTGTGATTGAAATGAATCACGTCTGCCAGGAGTGTTAACATGTTTACAGATGTTAACAGGGATTTGAATCTTTTAAACAGGTCTTACCATCTTGGCCAGGTCTTTATAAGGACACTCAGGCTAGGTTTCACTCTTAAGAATCTTATTCAATAATTATTAGGCAGATTTTTATCAAAAAGGAATGATTTTGATTTATTTATTTCATGTAATATATTTATGCAGAAAAAGCAAAAATGAAATTTTATAAACATAACATTCCATTAATTTATTAAAAGGTTACACGTTGCCCTAAACGGGACTTTTCAAATAAACAAACTTACCCACGCAGGGGTTTATACAAGGATTTACCCACGCTGGGGCTTAACAACAAACATCATAATAGTCCTTGCAGGGACTTACACAAATAACATAATAGTCCACGCAGGGACTTAAACAATAACATACCCTCGTAGGGGTCAACAGAAAGATAGACCCTCGCAGGGGTCAAAACAAACAAGCATACCCACGCAGGGGATTATACAGCAAGACTGGCCCACGCAGGGGCTTAACAACAATTGGAAGGATTCAGCGGTCCTTCTTGCTCTTTCCTTTGATCAAGCTTGTCAATCCTTGGAAGAAGCTTTGTCTCTCCTGGCGGTCGCGGCGATAGTCCCGCTCAACCTGATCCAGTCTCTGAAGAATTTCCTCCCGTTCTGGGGGAGAAAACCGTGGCGGCTGCGATTGCGTCCGTATAATTGGTCTGGCAGGTATCTGGTACCCATGTGTTGGGTACCCTACTCCCCATGGATCTCCATGGGGTCCTTGGGTGTTGTAGTTAGCCGCTACCAAGTATGGGTCGGCTTCGGCGTAGTTGTAGTTGGTGTGCACTGGCTGCTCAAACGAGTTATACGCCATGGAACCCGTGTATGCCGGAATTGGGTTATCAAAACCCATAGGAGGTGGTTGCTGTGCAACAGGGTTCGAAGGTCCACCCATTTGTGGATCTTCTTGATGTGGCGGATAATGGCTGCCACTTGATTGGCGTGGGGAGCTAAAATGGAAATCCCCCGCTCGCGCAGACATACGTGCGCCTGTCCTCCTACGCCTCGGCGGTTGTGGAGGTGCTGGTTGAACTGGTGGCGTGACTGCCACAAACCTTGAATCCACAGAGGGATCCTGCTGCTGCTGCTGAGGTGGTGAATGGCGAGGAGGTGTATAATACCATTCATGCCTGGTAAACATAGCTTGAAAGCTATCTGGACCAACATAGGGTGATCCGTGGAAAGAGGATCCGTCAGAGATCTCTATCGGGTGGTTTGGTGTACCACTTGCAGGTTCGACGGGGTCCGTATCCTCGTCCATATCATCCGCGTGATCTCCTGAGAAATGATCCTCCGGCCCCAGTGGGTTAAAACCCGCTGGTTCCGGTATGTAATTCGCCGGGTTAAACCGGCCCCTGAAGACAGGTGTAGGGTCTCCAAAAGAGTTGTGCGATAAGGATCGCTGTAATGGTATGTATGAAGGTTGAGGGCTGTTGGGCTCATACTCCGGCTGTGGCCCGTAAGGGTTATGAACAGGAGGTGTTGAACTGTGCGAAACTGACCGCCTAGCCGGCTCGAAGAGGTTCCTCCGGTTCTGCCGGGGATCGTCACTCTCCGTGGTAGAAGGAGCTCGTACATTCGAAGGTCCTGCCTCGTTGTCATTGGGGGCGGTGATTGGCCCCTTTCCACGTCCTCTTCTTCTAAAGAATCTTGGCGGCATTATGTTAATCCTGTCAATATAGCATGAGATAACAACAACCATATATAAAAATTTAAAGGACAAAACAAAAACCAAACAGGGTAGAATTTGTCCTATGTTATTTGTCTAGACTCGAAAGTTTAGAAATGTGCAATTGTGTAACTGAGATTAAACACAAAAGACTAGTGTTTAATTCACTCAGTGTTGGCTCTGATACCAACCTGTCACACCCCGATTTCCACGTGTCACCGGTGGGCCCGGTGGGGAGTATCGTGACGTGGTTGGCAACATAATAGTCAAACAACACAATATTTAATATGCACAGCGGAAGCAATTTAAAAGATATAATACAACCGAATTTAATATTGTAATATCAAATGTCACAATATTCGGAAGTTTATCCACAGTCGGATCGGAAACAGAATGGAAACAATAGTTCAACAGACTTGAGGCATCTTAAGCTTGCGAGACTTCTAGTGATGCTAAGGAGAAATCCCAGCCAATTACGCTTAGTACCTGCATTTAATCTTTTTGGGAAAATACGTCAGTTTACACTGGTAAAAACAATCAACTGACTCATTTTAAAAATGATTGAAAATTGATTTGGATGCACGTGGCATAAACATTTTATTTAACTTGGGAGAATTATTTAAATATATAATCTTGTGAACGAATTACATGTTCCTTGTGCGTTCAGTAGCCCGGATCTTGTCCGGGTTAAAGATCAATAGACACACCACATTATTCTTTTGTGCACTGACGGGTGTACGCCTACACCCCGCGCTTAAGTCGTGGCCATTTCGTAAAATGATGCCAAGGATATCCGGGACATGGTCATTAACCCCCCAAAGGCTTTAAGTAACAAGACTGTTAAAACAAGCCGATCAAATTATTCAATTAACCACCCAACGATGGAAGATTTGATGCCCGATCAAGCGGTATTCTATATACCGTAACCCAAGCCCGTATAGGAAAAATAAGTTAAAAGTATTTACCTGAGCAAAGTATAAATCACAATAAGCAAATTTGCAAGTAGCTTTTACTGGTACTCCTAATCTGGAACGAAGGTTTATAATAACCTATTAGAATCCTAACGGGTCTTTAATTAAGCTAAAGCTTAGACCGGTTAGTTTCAAAGATACGGTTCGTACGCACGATTAAGCGATGACCGGATAGAATGTGTTTTAGACCCGACAAGTTCAGAGACTTGTTTAATATGGGTATGTCATACACATTCTGGATTTTGAGATAAAACCGATAAGGTTTGACCCGTTTCGGCTAATTTATGCAAACTAGTTACATAAACCGAACCGAACGCGTAATAAAAGTAACGGGTATTCATGAGAGCCATATACAGGTTTCCTAAGTTCATTATGTCTCAAATATGTTGTGACATCAGTAAGATGTCTTTAATTATGCCCGAAACGTATTTAAACACAAACTAGGCCCCGTAGGGGTAGTTTGGTCATTTTAAAAGGTTATAAAAGAGTTTAAGTATTAACCTGAGTTACAGGTCTGATGTAATCAGAAAATATACTCATTTTTCTAAGTTATATCAGTAGGGTAAAGTATATATGTGAAATTTATCAATTATAACCAAACTATGCACCGTAGGGCCATTTTGGTAATTTCACATAAGCCGAAAAGCTCAAAACTGAAGTCTGAGTTTGTCAACCTTTGCTTACTGTTAAAATATTATAATTTACCTCAAATATCAGTAGGTATCACCCTTAGTATTTTAAAATGGTTCTAGTACATACTAGGCGTTAGAAACGCTTAATTAGGCGATTAGAAGCCGTTTCCGGGTTCTATATAGAAGTCTGATATTTTTATTCTTCCATAGGGTTTAAAATATTTTATTTATCATTTAGAATCAGTAGCAAAAGGTTTGGAGTCGTTTAGATATGTAAAACTCATTTTATGGCCCGTAAGGGCAAAACCGACAATTACCGGATTAAGCCTACGTCTCTTAGTTATGCTCAGCCTAAAATCAATTAAAAATCTTTAAAAATCCCAAAATAATATATTACATCAGTGGGTAATAAGTTTCGTATCAAAAAGTAGGCTTAACTAGGCTATATGCTAATTACGCCGTTTTATTAACATAAAACTTTCAATTTACGCTAATGAGCATAACTCTCAAACTACACCTCTAACTGATATCAAACTTTGCATACAAGTCTATATATCAGTAACAAAGGTTTCTACTCTTTTACATTTCCAAAAATCACGTTTTAAAGTGAAAAGGGCATAATGGTCAACATATGAGCAATTAACGGAATCATGCGTATTAATCGGTTAACTAATGAACCATGGTGTATAATCACAGAGGGTTATACTAGCATGTAACCTGGTCCAAATGAAGCTCTAAGGAATTTCTAAAACGTACCATAACGGGTCAAAACTGAAAGTCAAAGTATAAGTCAAACTATGCGAATTTCGGTTCCGAACCGGGTCTAAACAGGAAATTGTCGGGTTGAACATGTTTAGACATGTTTCTACTTTCATTACCAAGTTATATTAATGATCAAACAGGTTGTATGTGTTCTACATTGCTAATCATGCATAAATTGTAATTTAAACATTCTGTTGACTTTTTATTAGTAAGTTTGACCCGACATTTGACCTAGTTAGAGTGGGAATCAGGGGGAACCCTTTTAAGGGTTTATTACCCACATAATTACCTACTTATAGGTACTTTTAATTCGAGATTTTACCGAGCCATTATTAATAAATCTCGAAGTCAAACCGTAATTACGATGGTTTGACTTTTAGCTAAATAACTAAGCTAAACTTAATTGAAGAAGGTTAAGCAAACTTACAAGTGCCTAATGGTTGATTAGGAAGGCCTGGAAGATGCTCTTGTGCTCCACAATTGATCAGAAGATTCTTGAGGAATGAATGATCAGAGTGTTGCACTTGTGAGCTTTAGATAGTGATCAAGACACCACAAAGTGTTGACATCTAAGTCTATCACTGACCATAACATTCCCACAGGTGTCCTAGATGTTTAGGGATTGTTTAGGGGTCAAGAAAGATGTGGAAAATCGTTTAAAGGTCGAAAAATGCGTTTAAACAGGCAACAGCCGGTTTTCTGTCGCTGGGCACTTGCTTGCGCACCGTAAGGGTCAATGCTTGCGGTGCGCAAGCCTTCCTCTGCAGCCAAAAAGTTGTTGTTCTTTGGTGTTTTGAAAGGGCAACTCGTGGTTTCAAATATGGGACTTGTTTTATCAGTTTGGGGCCTCTAAATTGTGCCTTGAACAGTTACATACCCTACCATTATGTTATGTTTGCTTGGATCCTTTTCAAAAGTGCCGAACAAGAAGGTTTACCGTAGAAATTTCCATAGGAACCTATCATGCACTTCGAATTCATTTATTGTCAACGAATTTCTGGATTTAAGATATATTAGATGTTTGATATATATATATATATATATATATATACTTGGGTCTTGGGATTTATAAATGAGGTTGTTCAGAGGTAAAAATTAACATGACACCACTTTTAAATCCTGCCAAAACATCTTTATTAAATCCGGGTTTACAACGCGTTTTGTCTTACATGACACGTGTCGTTATATCATTGAACACAAATTTTTCGAGGTGTTACATGGGACGAGAAACCAAGGTGCTCAGACGCTCACGCATTCCCATTGAGAAGGTTCGCTGGGAAGGCAAACGCGGCGCCGAGTTCACCTGGGAACTCGAAAGTGACATGAAGGCGAAGTACCCGCAACTGTTTGTTACGCCTACTTTTTAAATTTCGGGACGAAATTTCCTAAAGTAGGGGAGGCTGTAACAACCCGATTTTTGGAAAGTCAAAGTACAAGTCAAAGTCAGAGTCAAAGTCAAAGGAAGAAAAGATTGCTAATTGCGATCTGTCACTCCTTGCTTAACTACTGACTGTACTTCTTGACTTGTAATCAAATTCTATTATTTATTTGCTTTAGTTGTATTATGTGGAGTATCTATTAATAATCGAGGTTTAATCGATGTTTAATCGCTAATCGACTTTTCGCAAATCGCGTTGCTATCGCATTCGCAACTCAAATTATGTGTCCTGGATATTTTTTTACGTGTGTGTGCCATTATGTGTTACTTGTGCATGTTATGTTTATGTTGAGGTGTTTAATCGCAATCGCAATCGCAATTCTATCGCATCGCAATCTAATCGCAAATGCTAAACACAAGTTATTTATAGTGATTGTATGTTAGATATAGTAGTTAGGTTATTTGTGTAACTAAGAGTAATACTACCGCATCGCTCACTCGAAACGCATCGCAACGCTCATCACGCAAAACGGAACGCCGAAACTCAACTCGTCGGACGACTTCGATCGAATGGCCAATCGATCGAATGGCCGTCCGATCGGATTGCCATCCGATCGGTGGGTTATTCGACATTAGCACCCACTTTCCCTTTTTGGCAACCTATAAATACCCCCCTGTCACATCACTTGTGATGTGACATCTCACTCGACCAGCACGCTCAAGGCCTTCTTTCTCTCGATTTCTCGCGATTCTTGTAAGTTTTCAACTCAAATCTTGTACTTCTATGACCTACACGCACTCCTTTATCATTTTCACCTTTGAATCTTAACTTTTAACCGTGAAATCAACGGATTTTAGGTGTTTTAGGATGACGTCATCATGGAGTTCTTATGAACTTCAAGATTTGGCTTCATTCCACCAAGAACAACTCAGATCTGAAGGATTTCCACATGATTTCACAATGTTTTCGCATAGATCTAAGCAATTTCAAGGTTAAAAGGATTGAAAGATGTTTTCCAACTTTCTTTCAACTCTTTTACACTCAATGCACTCAAAACCGATAGAATCGGAGCTCATTCATGCCTTCTACTCTTCTCTAGTGATGTGCCGGTTTGAGATCTTAATCCTATCAACGAGACAACTGATTTCTGGTTGAACATGAAACCACCTGTCACGAACAGTTAACTGATCGGATTGGGGTGATTCTCGTTCGATCAGATAGCCTGGGTCAGAGGGAGTTTTCGTTGTTTGACACGTTGTCATACCGTCTCGAGCAAACCGCAAACTTTTCAAAACTTAACAAATTTGTCAAGCTTCAAGATGATCAGATTGTGGGACGGATTGTCGTCCGATCGGATTGCCATCCGATCGAACCGCAATCCGATCAGATTGCACTTGAATTCCAACACTTAAACTTTCATAATTTTCAAAGACCATCAGTTTAAACGGATTGCCATCCGATCGAATTGCTAACCGATCGAGTGACCATCCAGCTGTGAACTTGTTCTCACTAAGTGTCCTGCCAATCGGATCGCTATCCGATCGAATGACCGTTCGATCGATCGACCTGAAGGCTAGAGATACTTCTCTATTTTCAAAATGCTACAATGAAAACTTCAAAGCCATCATACACAAACACATCCTTCTCAAACGAATGTCAATCCGACCGAATGGCTATCCAATCGGATGACCATCCGAACGGATTGACATCCGATCTAATGACCATCTGATCGGACTGCCATCCGATCGGATTACTATCCGACACTTGTTCACTTCACACCGATTTACGCGTTGTTCATTCGCTTATGCTATCGTTAACTGTTCAGGCTAATCACTCTAGCGCTCCCTTCAATCCATTACTTTCATCGCTGTGAGTATACTCGATCCCTTTTTGCTTTACGCACTTTTGGGTGTTACATACGTTACTTATTCTGAATCACATCGACACACAACGCAAACACTACTTATACGCTGACCGTTATTGCATGTTACTTGTTACTCGATGAATGCTTGTATGTTATGTTAACACATTGATTGTTGCCTGACGCCTCATCAACGATGGTACTATTTGTTTGGACTCAGCACCTGTCGTGGACAGGGGTTGTTAAGGTTACCTCTTCACGTGTCACAGTGGTGATATGTGTTACACATTCTACAACTCGCAGTCTAGTCTGTGCATATTTCATTGTCGATAACCTACTAGCTTCGCACTATACATGTTACATGCTGGTTATGCGTAAATGCTTTCTAACTCTACTATTACTATTAAACTTGTATGCTCACCTTTACACTATGTGTGTTGACTTTATATTAACGTATGTGACAGGCGCTTAAATGCTAGGAAATGTTGTGATTTGGTGAATCAAGCTAGGGGTCTAGTTATGTCACGCTTAAATCTGAGTCATCGGAACCGTATTTGTTTTTGAGACAATTATTTGTAATAACTGTTTTATTTGGATATGTTGTGGTATGGGACATGACGTTTAATTATCTGGTAATAAATAGTTCTTATGGATACTCATGGACAATCTGTTTCGCTAAGTGCCATACCCCGATGTTTCCGCCATCGGTTGGGGTGTGACACCTAAATGGAGACTTTAATCTCCTACCTCATGCTTGACCTATAGGACTTTGTAATCTTTATTTATCTATGTATCCCATATATATACCTAAGTAACTAAACTTGATGATAACTTAGTAGTTACTTGTCAAGAATATGTTACATCATCTATGACCATGCACTTGTTACGACTCTAATGGACCTTTGAATCCATGAAATCATACAAACTCTTTTGAGTTTCAATAGTGTCAAGAACAAGTGTTATGTGTACAAGATGATTGTTTTCACTTATGTTATTTTCCATGAATTTTAGACTCCGAATCTATAATCTTCTGATTTCCCCAAACTCACACACCTATGTTTTCTTCGTGTAGAAGGACAAGGTGCTCCGAACTAATCCATCCACCAACATCACTCGCGGGATTTCAAGTAGGAAAGCTTGCAAAACCATGAGTATACTCGATCCCTTTTTACTCTTTAACACTTTGGGATGCAACATGTATATTATACAAATCACATGACACTTAAACTATTTTAAACATACTCTATCCATGCTTAACATGATGCTATGTGTGATGCTTGTTAATCTCGTATGCTTTGTAAACTATTTGGTTGATATATGCTCATTAACTTTGCTAGCCTACCTTAAAAATTATAGCACTATAGGATTAACGCACCGCCCATTAGTCTTGGGGTATTGTTAAGTTAAACATGTTACCTCCCGCTACTCTATTGGGATAGGCTATTTTAACGCGTTGTATACTTGGGTTTGAACATACTGTATACCATTTTTGCATACTAGTACTCACATATAATGAATCATGTTGGATATGAGCACTTTTTATTCTATATTATGCCATGTAACAAAACTTGTATACTCGCCAACTTTTTGTTGATATTTTAATACATGTTGCAGGTTGATTGTTGAGTTGATGATGAGAAGAAAAGCAATTTAGGTGGACTTAGATACACACCTAGATTAATTTTGTTATTTCAATGTTATGTTATGAAACAAATTTTGTCTTTTTATTGAATCTTGTATGACATTTAGTATTGAAATGAAATTTGAATTTAAATTATATTGTCACATAGTGTTATGAAGTCTCTTGCAATCTAGTTTTTGTCTCATCTCGATGTTTCCACCATCGGTTGGGGTGTGACATTACCTACGATGCGTGTAGACCTATACGCAGTGTATAGGGTTACCCTTCTACGCTGCGTATAGACCTATACTCTTCGTAGGTAAGGGGTAGGTACACGACCAGACAGTCAACCTAGTACTATGTTAAATCTCTCTGACATACGCTGCGTATAGATCTATACGAAGCGTATGTACAAAAAGGTATATGATGCGTATAGACCTATACACAGCGTATGTTAGACAGATTTAACATTGATACAATGTTGTCTAGGCACGTGAATATAGCTATACGCAGAGTATAGAGCTATACGAGGATGATAATTGTGAATTAAAAAGTGTATTTAGACATCCATCTCTGCCTACGAATTCAAACACCATCTCATTGGCTTTCTTCTGTATACACCCACTTCCTCTGTATCAAACACCATATTGTTAAAATGTCATCATTTTGGGACGGGAATTATTTCTTTAATCATTATTCTAACGACGCATGGGGAGTAAATGATGCTAATGAGGAAGAGGAGGTTGTGTCTGGCATCCCTGTTGATAAAAAAATACAGTTGCTAGACTTGAACGAGACACCAACTCCACCTGTTGATGAACCACATTACCCGGCACATCAAGTGTATCCGGATTATAGATACGGGTATGAATCTCCGTACGTGCAACAAGGTAATCTGGACGGATACGTAGGATACGGTGCTGAGAATGCCCCTGTTGATGAACCATATTACCCGACGCAACAATCGTATCCGGGTTACAGATACGGGGGTGAAGTTTCTTACGTGCAACAAGATACTTCGGATAGATACGGTGGATACGGTTATGAGCCTCGTAACACACCACTCTATGATGATTATCAACCATTTACCCTGCGCAATCCGTTTCAAATACAGGAGGTATCACATTAATATTTGTATTATTCTTATAATAATTAATATTATTGTTAAAATTATATTGTTATTGTTATTATTAATATTTGTATTTTTGATATAATTCTTAATATTATAATAATTATTATTGTTGTTAAAATTATCATAATTATTATTATTATTATTATTATTGTTAAAATTATATAACTATTGTCAATATTATAATTATTATTATTGTTAAAATTATAACTATTATTATTATTGTTAAAATTATATTGTTACTATTAATATTATAATAATAATAATAATAATAATAATAATAATTATTATTAGGGTTATTGGATTTTAATAATCCTAAGTTTCACATGTTGGCCGATAATAATCCCAACTTTAAAAGTTCACTCCAATAATCCTAACTTGTAAAAGTTTGGCCGCCATTGATCCTTTTCAAACATATAAGAATTTGGTCTCCTTAATAGATTCAATTACACCTAGAGACTCATTAATTGATTTAAGTGCACCTATTTTAGAAAAGGATTAATGGCGGCCAAACTTTTACAAGTTGAGATTATTAGAGGAAATTTTTAAGGAAAATTGGTTTTTAATAAACCAACCTTTGCCCAATTGGTAAATAATAATCCTACTTACGTAATTGTTATACAATAATCCTACCTATCAACATGTTGGTACTCAATGAACTTTCGTTAATTTTTTTACTGAAGTTAGTTTTTAAGTTTTATTTATTACACAAACAGTCCCTGTAGTTGTAATTTACTAGTTTTAACTATTTTGTAAAATTTAATTACATGGCCCTTGACGTTTTTTTTGTTTTACAAAATAGTTAAAACTAGTAAATTATAACTACAGGGACTATTTGTGTAATAAATAAAACTTAAAAACTAACTTCAGTTAAAAAAAATTAACGGAAGTTCATTGAATACCAACATGTTGATAGGTAGGATTATTGTATACCAATTACGTAGGTAGGATTATTATTTACCAATGGGGCAAAAGTTAGTTTATTAAAACCAATTTTCCAATTTTTAAAGTTGGGATTATTATCGGGCAATAGGTGAAACTTAGAATCATTAAAATCCAATAACCCTTATTATTATTATTGTTATT
Source organism: Helianthus tuberosus (assembly GCA_030545235.1). Taxonomy (NCBI): domain Eukaryota; kingdom Viridiplantae; phylum Streptophyta; class Magnoliopsida; order Asterales; family Asteraceae; genus Helianthus; species Helianthus tuberosus. The sequence continues at coordinate 186,538,617 of CM060351.1, read as the reverse complement.
ATTATTATTATTATTATTATTATTATTATTATTGATGTTGTTAAAATTATATTGTTACTGTTAATATTATAATTATTATTATTATTGTTATTATTATTATTATTATTATTATTATTAAAATTATATAACTATTGTCAATATTTTAATAATAATTATTATTATTGTTAAAATTATTATAATAATTATTATTATTAAAAAAATATAAACTATTGTCAATATTATTATTATTATTATTATTATTGTTAAAAATATAACTATTATTATTATTGTTAAAATTATATTGTTACTGTTAATATTATAATTATTATGATTATAATAATAATTATTATTATCATTATTAGGGTTATTGGATTTTAATAATCATAAGTTTCACTTGTTGGCCGATAATAATCCCAACTTTAAAAGTTCACTCCAATAATCCGAACTTGTAAAAGTTTGGCCGCTATTGATCCTTTTCAAACATATAAGAATTTGGTCTCCTTAATAGATTCAATTACACCTAGAGACTCATTAATTGATTTAAGTGCACCTATTTTAGAAAAGGATCAATGGCGGCCAAACTTTTACAAGTTGAGATTATTAGAGGAAATTTTTAAAGTTGGGATTATTATCGGGGAACAGGTGAAACTTAGAATTATTAAAATCTAATAACCCTTATTATTATTATTATTGATGTTGTTAAAATTATATAGTTACTGTTAATATTATAATAATAATAATAATAATAATAATAATTATTAAAATTATATAACTATTGTCAATATAACAATAATAATAATTATTATTATTGTTAAATTATTATAATTATTATTATTATAAAAAAATATAAACTATTGTCAATATTATTATTATTATTATTATTTTTAAAATTATAACTATTATTATTATTGTTAAAATTATATTGTTATTGTTAAAATTATATTGTTATTGAAGTCGAATACAAGCTAGTGGAGCAGCTAACTGATCAAATCATGGAGCCACGTAACATATTTCAAACCCTAAGTTTCGACACTCGTTAGGGACCTATGCGCCTTACGATTCGACTTGGACTAAATAATAAAAAAAATTATATTTTAACGACGATCTTAGTTTCGACGCTCGTTAGGGATGTACGTGGTTGAAATCCGTAACGAGTCAAAAATATATAATCTTTTATTATTTAGTCGACGTTGTCCGTTACGAGCGTAGGTCCGTTATGCGCGTCGAAATCCGTAACGAGTCAAAAATATATTGTATTTTTATTATTTAGTCGATGTCGTCCGTTACGAGCGTAGGTCCGTTACGCGCGTCGAAATCATCAACGAGTAAAAAATATATTGTTTTTTTTATTATTTAGTCGATGTCGTCTGTTTATTATTTACTAACTGGTTTTCTTTTGTGCAGGTATTATCACAAAAGCCGGGAGTGGTGTACGAGCGGTTACCTGTTTTTCTTATATTGCCTCTTGTACAAGAGGTCGTGTGTTCTCGCACACGGGTTGGCGCAGTACTTCGCCTCTGCGCATCACCGATAGTAGCGCGGATTATTATACGGCAGCACCTACGTCACGCCCTTTTGTTGTGCTATCACCCGGAGACTGACCCGCGTGTAGGCAAGGCGATACAGCCGAAGCGGATGGGGATGGACACGATATCGGAAATGCACATTACCAAAAAATTCCCATGCGGGAAGCGGTTTAAGGGTGCGGACGGCGAGCCTTACGCGCCTACGCAGCTGCCGGCATAGTTCTAGCTGGTATATCCCCATGCGATCCGGAGGTGCCGGAGCATGAGCCGGACATGTACATTCCGTAGCCACCACAACCGTGTGGACCACCCGGGGCGTCTCAGTTCCCACGACATGTTGGGCCCGGTCCTGCCCCATCATATCAGCGGCTACGTCGCGACGTTGACAGGCTGGCGTATGTGGTGGAGTGGATGGCTGTAGAGCTGCAGAGGCTTTCACAGGGTGAGGGGTTACCTCCACGACACTTCGTTCCACCTGCGGAATGGCATCAGCAGCAGGAGCAGCAGGATCCGCTGCCATAGTATTTTATCTTGTGTTATGTATTTAGTATTGGAACCATATATACGTCTATCAAACTTATGCTTATATTGTATATCTTTTGTGACGTGACTACCCTTAGTATTTAGTCATATTATAACTTTTGTTTGTATGAAAAAACGTATGCTTATATTGTATATATTATAGTCAGTCATATTATATCTGTTGTTTGTATGTACGAACTTATAATATTATCGGTATAACGTTAACAATATAATATATTCGAACCGTATATACGTCTATCAAAAAATTTTAACGATATATAATATTAGCGGTATAACGTTAACGGTTTATACCACAAATACACCAAATGACCAAAATGACCCAAAAAACTTTGTGAAAAACTGACCCAAAAAACAATATAATATATTCGAACTGTATATAGCTCTATATGCAGTGTATATAAACTTTGTGAAAAACTGATGCCTCAAACCTACCAAAATGACCCAAAAAATTCTGATGGTTTATATACGCTGCGTATCTATACGCAGCGTATATAAACCGTTGTTTTCTGTGCAATGATTGTTGATAAGGCTCCGAAATCCATGGTTTATCTACGCAGCGTATATAGCTATACGCAACGTATAGAGGTAACCCTATACGCTGCGTATAGCTCTATACGCAGCGTAGGTAAAGGTAGGGTTTGGTGTGCAAATAGGCAACATGGTGTACCAATATGTACACCCTTTGTTAATTGTAGTCACTTGCAACTTGCAATAGTCGTGTCCAGACTTTGACGGGTTATTCATCTTTTTTTTTTCTTTCAAATTGATGGGTTCGCTATTCCAAATATCAAGTTCACCTTTTTGGAGATTCAAACTTTTTGGTATCATTGTTTTCGGTATCAATACCGTACACATCCTTATCATTTCGTCTCGCTAAAAACTATTTTTAGTTAAATATCCATAGTATTTTTAGTAGCACATACATTTTTGACACAAAAAAATCACATCAAAATAAATGTCACTACAGATGTTTATCGTATTAATTTTGGTTAATCAAAGTCATTATATATTTACGACATAAAATAAAGATAAAATTGCAAACCGTTGATGCGTGTGTTTTAGTAGTGATCTTTAGATGATACGTTAAACATTTTATCAAGGTTTTAAACTTATAAGAAATGATTTTTATTTATACTAACCACACAGAATAAGCACGTGTACCTATAGTAAAGTAGTAAAGTTTAGGTAAGAACCTAGTACCATTAGGTCATGGGTTCGATTCACACAAGATGATTTTTTTCCGGATTTATCGGCTTTCCTCCTGAATTGGTGTTATAGGCATTATAGTAGTGGGATGGATATGATCGGATAGTTTCGCTGGTGGCACAATGATACTCCAGTGATCCGTTAGTGATTCAAATTTGCCGTTCAAAAGAAAATCTAACCCAAATGACATGACTTTTACTACTTAATATTTCTTTTGTTTCAAACTAGTCAGTTAATTGATTTCATTTGGTTTATAAGGCAATAAAATAAAAGACTATAAAAATAAATATAAGTAATAGTAAATGAGTGGAGAATGTTATATCACACGAGGTATTTCTTGGGATGAAATTCACTTGGGATGCATTAATTTTAAGTTAATAGCTTGGTGGTGTGGAAAACCAAATTAAAAATGCTCGGATCCTGGTCAGATTGCTAATGCTTTAATATTAAGTTAAATAATTACAATATTTGATGTTATTGTGGAAGGACTCCTGGGCAGATTACCACAACCCTAAGTCATTTGGAAAACTTATTGATTAAGCCTCCGCCTAGGTTATAGACATTTAACTACTATTTTCCTTTTGCAACATTTACACTATGCGAACTTCTATTGTTGTGATCTCGTTAAGGGTAAACAAAAGTATAATGTGCCTAGTAACAACACTGTTGGTCAGGGCAACACTACCTTCCTGGGATACATGTTCTTACTAATAAAGGGGATTGGTCCTTATTTAATGAGAGACGTTATAATAATAAAAATATATAACGACGTATATTTTCTAAGATGAGTTCGCAAACTCTTCGTCTACGCCAAAGCCTAGCATAAGGACCATGCAAGCGATGTTTACCGACCAAGTGTTGGCTTGACATTCGAGCCTAGTATATAGAATCTACAAGTGCCAAATGAAATTTGATAAAAAAGAGTTTTACACAAGATGTGGGTTTTTCAACACAACAAATAGATTAACCACTACTAGTATCAAGTACGCTAAGAAGATCAAAAACTGAAATAGAAGAACAAATGGGCTTTTGGAGTGATCCCAAGCTCCATGGATGGAAGTGGAAACTCTTTGGATAAGAAATTATGTGGAGGGATATGAGGGAGGATGGTATAGAATGAGATAATTGAAATGGCCTGCAAATGTTGCTATTTATAGGCCGTTGTCTGGTTGGTATGCACGGTCGTGCCCTGTAGTGCATGGTTGTGCGTGGAACCTTCTTCCGATAGTAAATCGTCATTTTGTACTTGTGCACGGTCGTTGTTGTACTTAGCACGACCTTGCCTCGATAGTTGTCCTAACAAAATCTTTGTTCTTGTACTGTTTGGCGGATTTTCGTCATTGGCCGTTACAGGCACGACCGTGCTTGTACTTGTGCCCGGGTGTCTTGATAGAGTCTTCAGTCTTGTCTAGTCTCAAAGCTTCTGAAATTTGTCTTTTCTTCAACGCTTATGCCTGATGTAGGTGCACAATTGTGCCTCTGCATTCTTGTTGACTTCTTGGGTGGTGTACGATCGTGCCTATAGTTAGGCACGATTGTGCGTGTTTGTTTTTTTTAGGGTTAGAAACATAGCCATGGCCGTGCTAGGTCTTATGATTTCTGGATTCTGCTTCATTTTTTGGGTCTTGTTTTGCTTCTGAAGCATCTAAAACATGTATTTATAAAATAGGAACCATTTAGGTAGTGTCTCCAATGATAAATCCCCCAAAAGTACCCTAAAATGGGGGTAAATATGTCTGAAAAACATTTATAGTTGATGATACCTCACCTATGCACAATTGTGCATACTACAGGCACGATTGTGCTTGATCAACTATCCAACATAGAATTGTCCTTGTGTACTTAGGCACGGTCATGCTTGTATGATGCACAATCATGCTTGTCCTTCTTGTCCTCAACATAATCTTTGTTCTTGTATGTTTTGCAGAAGCATGTCCCCAATCATTACAAGCACGGCCATGCTTGTACCATGCATGGACACGTGTCTGATAGAATCTCCTGTCTTGTCAGGTTTGTCTAATCTATAAGCTTCTAAAGTTTGTCTTTACCTTCTACGGTTATGCTTGGATATGCGCACGGTTATGCACTGCCACTTGACTTCTTGTTGACTTGTTGGGTGGTGCACGATCGTGCTTATGGTTAAGCACAGTCTCGCCTATCTATGGTTTTCTAGACTCTTCTGTTATTCTTTAATTTTCTTCTAGCATGGAAGCATATCCATGCTTGGTCATCAATCTTCTGGATTTTACTTCGTTTTTTGGTCTTTTACGCTTCATTTCATTCCGGACATCTAAAAACCTGTATTTATCAAATGGGAGCGATTTATGTAGTTTTTCCAATGATAATGCCCTAAAAAGTACAATAAATGTGGATAAATGTACATGATAAATATGTATAATTTATGGCACATCAAATAACTCCGCATATCCTCAGGCATAAAAATTGTAGGCCATTCAAGTGGCTCGAAACTCTACTACCTCCCATGAGTTACAACTTCTCAATTTTCGGGATAGTAATCGTATCAGGATCATGACATACCTACTAATCATTACATGCCAACTAAAACTTTGATTATGCATAACCTCACTCTCCTCATATTGTTCACTTAACTCTCGATTATATATTTATGGGTGAGTTTGAAGTGGAACACTTAAGTTCAATCCAGAGCATGCATGAGACATAGGATTGTATGCAATAAAATCTACACCAACTAACTCGGTTAAAATGCATGAATCAAAAGGACTTAAAAGGTTGGTACTTTGGGTAAGTGCGGTGAAATTGGGTGGATGATGGTAAAATGAGTAAAATGGGCTGAGGTAAGGTACCACTTATCGTTGGACACTAGGTTATAGCTTTATCTAATTAGATGGTAAAATGCTAGTGACTGTTTTAAGGCTAGTCCCCCCGACATAGAATCGTCCTTTTGTACATGGGCATGATCGTGCTTGTATGATGCATGGTCATTCATGTCCTTCTTGTCCTCGACAGAATCTCTATTCTTGTACTTTTTGCAGAATCTTGTCCCCTACTATCACATGCTTAATTATGCGTGGACATGTGTCGGATAGAATCTTTAGTCTTGTCATCTTTGTCTGATCTCGAAGCTTCTACAGTTTGCCTTGACCTTCTACAACCGTGCTTGGATATATGCATGGCCATGCATTGCTGCTTGACTTCTTGTTGGATGGTGCATGGTCATGCTAAGTCGTTCATATCTTTGGTTTTCCAAATTCTTCTCTTTATATTCAAGTTTCTTTTGTGATGGAAGCATGGCTGTACTTGGTATCCTTACTTCTTGATTTTACTTTGTTTATTAGGTCTTTGACACTTCTTTTTATCGGGAATGGCTAAAAACATGTGTTTATTGGATATTTGATTTAAATAACCCTAACTTTCACCAATTGGCTGATAACATTTCCAATTTTCCATTTGTACCACAACGCTTTCAACTTTCAACTTATTTTCCTCTGGCACTCCCTAACTAACTGAACCCTAACCCAGATAGCTAATGTCAGATGCCACGTCAAAAAAATGCCACGTCAGCTGCCATATCAACCGTCACGTCATCAAAAAATGCCACATCAATTGCCACGTCAGCAAAAAGGGCCACATCAGATGCCACATTAGCAAATACTAACTGGGTTAGGTTTTAGTTAGCTAGGGAATGGTAGAGGAAAATAAGTTGAAAGTTGGGAGTGTTGGTGTACAAATCGAAAGTTGAGAGTGTTATTGACCAATTGGTGAATGCTGAGGTTATTAAAATGCAATATCCCTTTTTTTTAAAGGAACTTGTAGATGCTGCTAAAAAACTTATACTTCAATTGAAAAGACTAAATTATCCATGATCTTCATATAAATTTTGGATGAACTTAATGAAATAAATGAAAACGACAAGATTTGGAAACCTCAGGGACATGGGGACGTAGATGAGAAAAAAAATTAAATGAAAAAACCATGATACCGAAGAACAAACAAAACCGATTTATTTAGAGACTAACAAGTCTCATCACATGCTTTTATCATTAAATCGACACGACTAAAACATTTATAAAAACCTTATATTTATACTAACTCTATAGTCTATACTATTACTAACCAGGGCCAGCCATACTTCCGACCGGATTCCATTTTTCCTAGGGCACTGAATTCATACGCACACACACTGAACAACTTAATGGACCCTCTATACAAAACATTAACAACTCAAAATTTATTAGGCCCTCTTTTTCAAACATTAAAATCTCATGACTTATTGGTTAGACCCAAATAAAAATGATTGATCCACTTAAGCTATGGGGGTGTGGGGATGGTGGTTCAGGTCATGGATTGCCAAATGGGACATGATTCGCGTGGTACACCACCCCCTCTTTATCCATGCGTGGTGAGCATGGATATTTCCATGCCGACTACGAGCGTCCTTGAATTAATTGGGGGATTTTGATTGGTGGTGGAGAATGGTGGATGATGATGGGGACATGGACCACACCATATAGGGTAGTGGATGAAGGTGGAGTGATGTGGCGCCTATGTGGAGGGTGGTGATGGTGATTAGGAAAATCACCACACCACATAGCCTAACCAAATATATAACAATAACATGTAACATCATTTAAAAAATAGAAACAAGAGCGATGACAACAAAAGATGTGACCCAATACAAGCCCACTACCCACCTGCCACTACTTCTACTGACGACCGTTGACTACAAGCCACCCACCACCACGAACCTCACGGTACGTTTTTTTGTTCCACTTCCTTGATTCCTATAAGTTAGTCCTAATTGATAATTGTTAATTGTTAGAATCGGGAGTCTCATTAGGCCCTAAATTTGGTGTTTTGTTTAATGTTGAGCGCTAATTGATTAACTGTTAGAGTTGGGTGTTTTGTTGAGCTCTAAATTTGGTGTTTTGTTGAACGTTGAGCCCTAAATGATTAATTATTATTTTCTAATTGTTAGATTTGCATGTTTTATTGAGCCCTAAATTGGGTGTTTTATTGAATGTTGGATCCTAATTGATTAATTCTTAATAGCTACCGAGAACGAAATCTTAGAAGGTATAAATTGCGAAGATGTGATCAAACAACTTGCTACTCACGAATCATAGGTTCGCTATTGCAGTGTCTCAATCCAATACAATGATTTTGCTACGTTTATTGCTATAACGTGAATAGTCATTTAAAAAAATAGTTTTCATAATTTGCTAGGGCCTAAGGGCCTCTTTTTTCGGGCTCGCACAACTTGAATCCTCAAGACTGACTATGTTCCTAACACACTTCAAACTCTATTTAAATATAGTTAGATTAAATCTAACTCCATGAACCAAAACAAATGGAGACACTTGTCATCATATTTGGCCATGTATTATGTATAATTATTATTTAATTTAATTTCTTTTAATTAATTATAGATAACCCTCCTACTAAATATTATTTAGTTTAATCTATTATGGATAATTATTATTTAGTTTAATAATCTCTTCTAATTAATTATAGATAACTCTTCTACTAAATATTATTTTGTTTAATCTCTTCTCATTTATAATATTATTTATTTGATTTTCTATATATGTCATATGACAGACACCTACATTTTTATTTATAATACATATAAATTTACTCTTATTTGTTCGAAGATATAATTTTATCTAATAAACTTTAAACTTTTACCATAGTATATATAATGATAGACATAAAATCGAAAAACATTTTGGCTAACATCAATAACTTAAGAAATAATATAATTATATGTATAACATGCACTTTTTAATAAAATAATACCAAACAAAATTACAAATGTAAAATCATTGATTTTACTAATAATAACAAAGTCTTATTTTTTTAAAAATAATTCAAAAAATATATAACTAAAAACATATGACATTATAATACAATTAACCCATTTATCATCATACAACCTCCCAACTATTCAATCATATTTTTCTATTTTATATTAACTAAATAAATAAAAATTAATATTAAATCTTATCATACTTTAAATGTCGAATAGAATACTTCTATTTTTCTAATAAAATATTCTCCTTAAATTTAAATTGTTAATTTAAAATATTTTTAAATAACTAAATTATTTATCATCAAAACCAAACTTTGTATTAATATATTATTTATTTTTATTCTCATTATTAAAAAAATATTATATCGATTTTATTACATAATTTTTAAACAAATTGTATATAACTTTCAATATTACTTTATATTTTAGCACTTAAATGGCTGCTTATTTGATTCTTGAATAACGTGTTTGGCCACCGTATATTATTTTTAATAATCATCTCCGCAATCACCATATCTATCGCGCACCGAGTATATCCATTAGTTTTTTTATATATAGTTTTCTTATTATTTGGTATATAAAATCATATTTATTCAACCCGTGTAATACACGATGGTTTTTTAAAATATAACTTTTTTTTTATTATTTGGTAAACCGATTATTTGGTAATATATAACTTTTAAAATATAAAATCATATTACATTTATTCAACCCGTGTAATACATATGGTTTTAAAGATATAACTTTTTTTATTATTTGCTATATAAAATTACATTTATTCAACCCGTACACTACATATGGTTCTTATAGATATAACTTTTTATTATTTAATGTATAAAATTATATTTATTCAACCCGTGCAATAAAGATCGTTTTTAAAGATATATTGTTTTATTATTTAGTATATAAAATTCATTTATTCAACTCGTGTAATACACGCGATTATAACCTAGTTTAAATAACAAACTAATTATTTATTTAATTTGGACTTCAAATTTATCTCCTTTTGTTTCAATCTTCCTATTCACCTTTCCTTCTTTGATTCCGATCCAAATTATGCAAGCACCTCTAAAAAACCCGAGTTTGCAACATAACTTATATTGCCGAAAGGAGTTGGGTGAGCACTCGATGGTGTTCTTTGTGTCTCATGATAGTTTCTGGTTTATGATATATAATTACAAATATAAAAAGTAGATGTTTGATTTACCTCATGAAAACTTGATACACTGAATATATATAACAATAACTTCAAATGTATATTTCTCTTGAACCAACTTTCGTTTACAAGAATGCTTAATTACCGACAATTTAGTACTTGGAATTGGTGGTGCAAAACTGCAAATGGAATGCTTAGTGAAAGTTTCAAGTACATATGCATGATGCATCCCAATTATTAATAGTACCTCTAACCATTATGGGTATTTTATTTCAACAAAGGCATGATTGTAGTGTAAGATACTTCATTTGTCACATAACCAGTGGTGAAACTTGAGATTTCTGACCGGGGGTCGAAAACGTATATACCTAAAAAAATCTATATGAAAACTACATACCGAACACTACTTAACAAAAAGTTCGGGGTTCCCGACCCTTCTATGCTACGCCCTTGCACACAACACAACTACCAATTCGACGACAGCCAAGGTCTATACTTTATATACCAAATATCTGAAATGTACATGCTTCTTGTCATGCTTGGAAACAATGAATCAACGCATTGAACTTGGAAAAATTACTACAAATTTTTATAAGATGTAGGTGTAAAGGATTCACAGAATCATGCTAGAAGCGGTTACATCGTGGGCCTATTGAAAAAGGATCATAGTTGTTGATTTCAAACAAACGAATCACATTAAACAGTATTTTATTGATAGCATGTCAACCGAGTAAACATAATGAAATCGATAAAATAATTATAAGACAAAGACCTCTTAACCATATCATGAGAGGGTCGATACATGTAGGTGATAAGAATATCCGATATTATGCTAGAAGCGATTGCATCATATGTCCAATCTAATTGCCACCATATTTAATTGGTAGTTATAAGTAGAAATGTTTTATACTTCTAAACCTTCTCCAACAAATCCTTATACATCATTCATAAGTGGAAACTTTACAAATTCTTATACATAACGTTTGAAAGGAAAACATAAGACATAAAATAGTTGATGTTATTCTTTGTAAAAGAGAGAATATAATATGTATGAATTTCAAACAAAAGAATCCTTATTAAATTTGTGTTGATAACGTGTCAATAAATTAAATAGTAAACTTAGAAACAAGTTGCGGGTCGTCGGAACAAGTTGCCGATAGTGTGTGGTGGTGATGCTGGTGGCAGGCGGTGGTTGTGGGTAGTGGTGTTGAAGATGGGGATGATGATGGTGCCACGTAAGCTTCCATGTCAGCATTTAACCAGGTTGTGTGTCACATAAGCTGTCACGTATGCAAAACACTAACTGGGATATAATCCAGTTAGTAAAGGCTTGTTGGAGGAAAATAGCTTGAAAGTTAAGAGTGGCAGGAGGAATTTTTTAAGTTGAGATTATTGCCGACCAATTAGTCAAAGTTTGGATTATTAAAATCCAATAACCCTAAATTAAATAGTAAACTTAGAAACAAAGGAAATAGTTTTAAAGTTATGTGTAACTTTTTCAACCGCTTAAAAATTTCCTTGAATTTATCATATCTTATATCATCATCATACTCACTAAATCTCATCAATAATAAATCTAAGGTAAGGTCTAAGTAGGGTAAGATGTAGACAACTTTATCTCTACCCCATAGGAATAGAGAGGCTAATTCCAGTGAGACCTCTGACTTGATAGTAGTGTTGCATCAAGCCTTGGACATAAGATACATGGGTTGGTTCCGGTACAAACCATATTTATCCTACAAACCGTAAGAACAGATTCTAGCACTTAAAAAAAGTTAATTAGCACATATCAAAACAATACATACATAAAAGTAGCACTTTTGAATTATATTAGCACATGAAAATTAATCAAGATAATTAATTTTATCAAATATTTGAATGATATCAGCACTTTTCTTAATCAGCACATTGAAAACAAAAGAAAGATCCAAATAAAGAATTAATTGCTTGATATCATATTTATAGGGAATTTAATATAATTGATATTATTTAAAATATTATTTTATCATTTCTCTATAATTGGTTGTATGTCACGTGACAATTTCTAAATGGTTCTTACAGTTTGTATGCTAAATGTGATTTGTATTTGATCCCACTCCTAAGACACATAACACTCAGCAATTGGCACAAACGCCGATTAATATATGTACCCTCTTATCTTTTGGCTATCCATGCCACCACATAATGCATGATTAATCTTCCCTCGCTTTTTAACGTTAATTTCACGAAATTAGTAAAATACCGTTAAAAATTAGTGCACTTTCACCTTTACCCCCGAGAGCTCACATATGTATATATATATAGGGAGAAGATCATGCGAGAACCACCTCTTATTGCGAGAACCGCGAGAACCAATGTGAACACAACCAAAAAATGCCTAAAAATAGCTAAAAATCACACAAAATTTTTTTTTAATATTTTTTATATAAAAATCGCTACTTTTCGAAGCAAAAATTTTTTTTTTTTTTTTGCAACTAAAAGTAGCGATTTGAGCATAAAAAATATTAAAAAAAATTTTTTTATAGATTTTTTTAGGTTTTTTGGGGGTTTAGTTTTTAGCATTTTACCTTGGGGGGGGGGGGGGGTTAGGTTTTTTTTGGGGGTTTTAGTTTTTAACATTTAGCTTGGAGAGGGGGGTTGGGGGTTTAGGTTTTTTTTTAGGGGGGGGGGGGAGGGGGTGGGTTAGGTTTTTTTTAGGTTTTTTTAGCTATTTTAGGTTGTGTTCACATTGGTTCTCGCGGTTCTCGCAATAAGTGTGGTTCTCGCATGAACTCCTCCCTATATATATATATATATATTATATGCGCATACCACAAGCGAAACGTTATTATATCTCTATATAAATATAATTGTTAAAAAATTTAGAAAGGAGACAAAAAAAACCACTTTTCATTTAAATTATCAACAAATCAAAGATTGATTTCTCTGACACTCACAAAACATTATATTATTAACCTAACTTCGTAATTTAAAATGTCTTTAACATGTAAACTGATTTGCTGTAAGTTTGAAGTTAATATATTGCCATTTCGACTCCAAGTGTTAGATTGCAACATTTGTAATATTTATAGACATGAAGTATTGTATCCATATGTTTAATGAGTAGTACTCATATATGGGTTCTTTTATCTTTAATTTCTTTTGCTTTTAACCATAAATCCCTTTTAAGCACATACAAATTAACATTTGTAGGAATAAGGGGTTGTACTCCAATTTGTAGGCGTAAAGTGTGTGTGGTTCAAAGTTTCTTTTTAAGCTTTGCGAGTTAACACCACGCAACGTGCGCGTATGGTTCGACGTTTTTATGTCGTCTATTTTTTCCCGTTTGACAAGTTATTCATAACGTGTGTATCCTAAATGGACTTAGTTATTATTATATTCTATATTTACGTTTCGGTCTAATTGCTTCGTATTAACACGTCGCAAATTCAGTGTTGGTGGCCGCTCACGGTGGTGTGACATTGATACTATTTGACACGGTTTTACGCCCCCACCGTAACGCGGGAGTGCTAAATACAAGTTATGGTTAAAAAAAAGCCAGAATCAAATCGTAGACGTAGAAGAAATCATTTGTAAATCATCATATCAAACTAAAAACTTCAAATCATTGTTGAGAAGGTCGGATTGGAGCAGCTGTAAGCATGACACAACGTGGGTTAGGGGTGTTTATAATTAAATTTAAAATCATGAAACATTATAAATTTGTCATCGTTTTAGTTTCGTCGTCGGGTTTTATTAGCTTTCGATTGGTTTAAAAAATTTCAAGCTATAGCGAACGGCTTGGTTAATGGTTTATACCGAAAACCTGCTGTATAACCTAATGTGCCCGTAATATTTGAAAACGTATTTTAAATAAAAAATATTTTTATGCTAGATGTATTTGTGTATTTTTATATATTTTAAATTAGACTTAATAAAAATAAATCTAGGCTAAATAGCTTAATTAAGTTTTATGGTGCCACCAGCCAGGGGCGGAGCCTTCAAGGGGCCGGGGGCGCCCGACCCCCCGAACTTTTCGCTCAGTAGTGTTATGTATGTACGTTTCGTATATAATTTTTTGGGTATATACTTTTTCGACCCCACGTTTTTATAAAAATAAAATTTACTTATATAGAATTTTTAGGTCCGGTGACTTCAGACCCCCCGGTGGAAATTTTCAAGCTTCGCCACTGCCACCAACGTAAGTTGGTTGATTTGATCGGTTACTTTTATATACAATTTATTGCAAATTAATTGTGCTATAAATGCTTTGAAATCATTACAAAGAATATTGTTTTTGCCTTTAACAGGTTTGTAGAAACAACGAACTACAACGACACGATTAAGGTAAAAAGGATAGAAAGATACACTAACGGGTTGCCGGGTCAAAATTCATGTCGATTTTACGTATTACCATTGCAGACATAAGTTAAAATCTGATTGCATTAAAATGGAATATTTTGGTCCAAAATTCATGCACTCATGCACTAAAGTCCATTTAAAAAAAAAGATGGATTTCTTGTTTTGTAATGAATCTGTGCAACAGGAAATAAGGATTAAAACTGGGCTGAATTTCGTTAAAGGTAAATTAATTGGGTTAAATTTAAAGTGTTAACTTGTTGAAGGCTGTCACCTTCAAATGAAAAAAAAAAAATCTTGTAGGAAGATTTCTTTACTATCTTGTACCGTATCGAACAGTTATCCATTTTAGGGGCTTTTGTGTATTTGGTACCAACGTGTATCGGTACCGGTATATTTCAGTATTCCTGATTAAGTATGATTAAGTACCCATATTATCTATTATGAATATGTAGGGTTTTATCAATCCATAATTGTAGTCAC
This sequence comes from Helianthus tuberosus, assembly GCA_030545235.1. Lineage (NCBI taxonomy): Eukaryota > Viridiplantae > Streptophyta > Magnoliopsida > Asterales > Asteraceae > Helianthus > Helianthus tuberosus. Next base: position 186,523,595 of record CM060351.1, on the reverse strand, counting down.
TTGTAATGCAATAGTGGTGTCCAGACTTTGACGGGTTATTCATCTTTTTTTTTTTTATTGATGGGTTCGCTATTTCAAATATTAAGTTCACCTTTTTGGAGATTCAAACTTTTTGGTATCAGTATTTTCGGCATCAATATCGTACACATCCTTGTCATTTCGTCTCGCTAAAAACTATTTTAGTTAAATATCCATAGTATTTTTAGTAGCACATACTTTTTGACACACAAAAAATCACATCAAAATAAATGTCACTATAGACGTTTAACATATTAATTTTGCTTAATGAAAGTCATTATATATTTACGACATAAAATAAAGATAAAAGTGTAAAGTGTTGATGCGTGTGTTTTAGTAGTGATTTTTAGGTGATACTTTAAACATTTTATCAAGGTTTTAAACTTATAAGAAATGATTTTTAATTTTACTAAGTACACAATATAAGCACGTGTACTTATAGTAATGTAGTAAAATTTAGGTAAGAACCTAGTATCATTAGGTTATGGGTTCGATTCATACAAGGAGGGTTTTTTACAGATATATTGGGTTTCCTTCTGAATTGGTGTTATAGGCGTTATAGTAGTGGGATGGATATGATCAGTTGGTTTCGCTGGTGGCATAATTATAATTCAGTGGTCCGTTAGTGATTCAAATTTTCTGTTCAAAAGAAAATCTAACCCAACTGACATGAATTTTACTACTTAATATTTCTTTTGTTACCAACTAGTCAGTTAATTGATTTCATTTGGTGTATAAGGCAATAAAATAAAAGACTATAAAAATAAATATAAGTAATAGTAAGTGAGTGGTGAATGTATCACACGAGGTATTACTTGGGATGGAATTCACTTGGGATGCATTAGTTTTAAGTTAATAGCTTGGTGGTGTGGAAAACCAAATTAAAAATGCTCGGATCCTGGTTAGGTTGCTAACGCTTTAAAATTAAGTTAACTAATTACAATATTTGATGTTATTGTGGAAGGACTCCTGGGTAGATTACCACAACCCTAAGTCATTTGGAAAACTTATTGATTAAGCCACCGTCTGGGTTATAGACATTTAACTACTATTTTCCTTTTACAACATTTCCACTATGCGAACTTCTATAGTCGTGATCTCGTTAAGGGTAAACAACAGTATAATGTGCCTATTCACAACACTGTTGGTCAGGGCAGCTCTACCTTCTTGGGATACATGTTCTTACTAATAAAGGGTATTGACCCTTATTTAACGAGAGACATTATAATAATAAAAAATATATAATGACGTATATTTTCTAAGATGAGTTCACAAACTCTTAATCTACGCCAAAGCCTAGCAAAAAGACCATGCAAGCAATGTTTACCGACCAAGTGTTTGCTTGACACTCGAGCCTTGTATATAGAATCTACAAGTGCCAAATGAAATTTGATAAAAGAGAGTTTTACACAAGATGTGGGGTTTTCAACACTACAAATAGATTAACCACTATTAGTATCAAGTACGCTAACAAGATCATTTACTGAAATATAAGAACAAATGGGTTTTTTGAGTGATCCTAAGCTCCATGGGTGGAAGTGGAAACTCTCTGGATGAGAAATTATGTGGAGTGATATGAGGGAGAATGGTATAGAATGAGATAATTGAAATGGTCTACAAATGTTGCTATTTATAGGCCATTGTCTGGTGGGTGTGCACGGTCGTGCCCTGTAGTGCACGATTGTGTGTGGAACCTTCTTCCGATAGTAAATCGTCATTTTGTACTTATGCACGGTCGTTGTTGCACTTAGCACGACCTTGCCTCGATAGTTGTCCTAACAAAATCTTTGATCTTGTACTGTTTGGCGGATTTTCATCATTGGCCATTACAGGCACGCCCGCGCTTGTACTTATGTCCGGGTGTCTTGATAGAATCTTCAGTTTTGTCAGTTTTTTCTGGTCTCAAAGCTTCGGAAATTTGCCTTTTTTTCAACGCTTATGCCTGATGTAGGTGCACAGTTGTGCCTCTGCATTCTTGTTGACTTCTTGGGTGGTGTACGATCGTGCCTATAGGTTAGAAACATGGCCTTTGCCCTGCTAGGTCTTATGATTTCTGGATTCAGCTTCATTTTTTGGGTCTTGTTTTGCTTCTGAAGCATCTAAAAACTTGTATTTATCAAATAGGAACCATTTAGGTAGTGTCTCCAATGATAAATCCCCCAAAATTACCCTAAAATGGGGGTATGTATGTCTAAAAAACATTTATAGTTGATGGTACCTCACATATGCACAACTGTGCATACTACATGTATGATTGTGCTTAAGCAACTATCCAACATAGAATTGTCCTTGTGTACTTGGGCACGATCATGCTTGTATGATGCACAACCATGCTTGTCCTTCATATCCTCGACATAATCTTTGTTCTTGTATGTTTTTCATAATCATGTCCCCAACTGTTACAAGCACGGCCATGCTTGTACCATGCATGGAAATGTGTCTAACAGAATCTTTAGTCTTGTCAGCTTTGTCTAGTCTCTAAGCTTCTAAAGTTTGTCTTTACCTTATACGGTTGTGCTTGGATATTTGCACGGTCATGCACTGCTACTTGAATTCTTGTTGACTTGTTGGGTGGTGCACAATCATGCATATGGTTAAGCACGATCGTGCCTATCTATGGTTTTCTAGACTCTTCTGTTATTCTTTATTTTTCTTCTAGCATGGAAGCATGTCCATGCTTGGTCATCTGACTTCCGGATTTTAATTCGCTTTTCGGTCTTTTACGCTTCATTTCATTCCAGGCATCTAAAAACCTGTATTTATCAAATGAGAGCGATTTATGTAATTTTACAATGATAATGCTCTAAAAAGTACAATAAATGTGGATAAGTGTACATGATAAATATGTATAATTTGTGGCACATCAAATAACCCCACACATAAACCTTTGCTTGTTGTCACGGTCCCCGACCCAGTTTCCTGGTTCGAACGCCGCGGGACAGAAACCTGTGGTATTAGTATTTAATTTGGCAGCGGAAATTTAAACAGGATCGTTTACACTGAAAATACCCATTTATTTCATTTCATTTTTTCGGGACAAACCCGTAATTTACAATAAAGGAATTTCACTGTGAAATCCCCTGTTTACAAAAACATGTTTATTTATTTACTGAGCCACTTCATTCAAGCTGGTAGTGCTACGCGGTACTTTTCCTTGTTCACAGTAAATCACCTGAAACATGTTTAAAAAGATTTTATCAGCGGGGAAATACTGGCGAGTCATTCAATATGCACAAAATGACACATTGTTATAAATTACAGTATTAATGGCGATTACAATGTTTATATCAACCAATTACCTAACGGTATTTGCCACTTGACCGTATCTGTGACTATGGTCATATCACCCATTGGCTAACCCGTTGTCAAATGGTGACGGTTATCAAGTAATGTATACAAAACTCCACATACCGGCTGTAATTGAAGATTACAAATACTTAATCCCTGTAATTATAACTTTTGAAAATAAATAGGGTTTTGGAAACAATTTGGTAAAAAGAGAATGACTCACATTGCAAGTTTAACTGGACAGAGTTTTGCCTACTGATTTAGTCTGGCAACCTAGTTTAAATATAACAATGCAAACGAAACTAGGTCAGTAACTTAATACAACATTTACGATAAATTTACGAAATCAAAACCCTCACGACGAATGACAAAGTATAGCCCGAACTCAGGCATCACTTAAACATCCATCGGATCGGTTTCAATCAATCAGACATTATATCGTAGCAGTGATCGAGTTATTACCCTGTTGTCGCAGCAGAGGTTCGGGATTATGGGTATTTTGAACAAAACAGCAGATATTTGAACGTACGTTGTGAATTTTAACGTCGAAACAATCAAATAGTTCAAGTCCCAAGCCCCTGGCTTTATAGCCCAAATTGGACCCGCCCGCGTGTCGCGCCAGCTGCCATGGTCCCTGGCGCGTGTCGCGGGGCAGACCAAATTAGGCTAGGGTAGCCTCGTGTCCCACATAGCCTAGGTGAGTCAAAACTAAACGAAAATTCGTGTTTTACTTCAATTTTTATGGATTATTATCAATTAGGGGATACCCCCCTTGAGTTTTAGGGGGGGCCAGATCCTAGTTTTGACCGTTTTAAAAATTATGGGTCGTGCCATACCACTTGGGGGTCTCAATTAGGGTTTCCTAATGTGCACTATTAAAATAAGAAGTAATAATTTTGGCAAGGGTTGTTACATCCTCCCCACCTTGTTTAAAATCTCGTCCTCGAGATTTACTGGAACAAGTAAGGGCACTTCCGCTTCATTTCCGATTCCAGTTCCCATGTATACTCAGGTCCTCTTTTTGAATCCCACTTGATTTTGACTAGTACCAATCTCTTATGTTTGAGGAATTTGACCTTTCTGTCCTCTATTTGAAGAGGTTTCTCAACAAATTTCAACTTTTCATTTACCTCTATGTCTTGTAGAGGTACTACCAGTGATTCATCAGATAAACACTTCTTAAGATTAGATACATGAAACACATCATGTACCCCAGCCAGTTCTTCTAGTAGTTGTAAGCGATAGGCAACTGGTCCTATTCGTTGGAAAACGGTGAATAGGCCTATGTACCTTGGACTTAGCTTTCCTTTCTTACCGAACCGAACTACTCCTTTCCAGGGAGAAACTTTCAATAGTACCTTATCCCCAACTTGAAATTCTAACGGCTTGCGTCGGTTGTCTGCATAACTCTTCTGACGATCTCGAGCCGTTTTTAGTCTTTCCTTTATTTGGGTTATCTTGTCGGTGGTCTTCTGTACAATCTCGGGACCTGATAATTGACTTTCTCATATTTCTGCCCAGCATACGGGAGTTCGACACTTTCGTCCATACAGTGCTTCGAACGGGGCAGCATTAATGCTGGTGTGGTAACTATTATTATAGGAGAATTCTATGAGTGGTAACTGGTCATCCCAATTTCCACCAAAATCTATTACACATGCTCTGAGCATGTCTTCCAGGGTTTGGATCGTCCTTTCACTTTGTCCATCTGTTTGGGGATGGTATGCGGTACTTAAATTTAATCGTGTCCCCATTGCTTCTTGGAAACTCGTCCAGAAATGCGAAGTGAAACGACTATCCCTATCTGACACAATGGAGAGCGGGACTCCATGTAGGGATACTACCTCGTCTACGTATAACCTAGCCAATCTTTCCATGCTAAAGGTTTCCTTCATTGGTAGGAAATGAGCTGATTTGGTTAGTTGATCTACAATCACCCAGATTGCATCGTTACCTTTCCTGGTCTTGGGTAACTTAGTAACAAAATCCATTGTTATTAGTTCCCATTTCCATACAGGCATTTCTAACTGTTGAAGTAAACCTGAAGGTTTCTGGTGTTCTGCCTTGACTTGTGAACAAGTTAGACACTTAGAAACGTATCTAGCTATATCCTTTTTCATTCCTATCCACCAGAAGTTATTTCTCAAATCTTGGATCGCTGGATCGCTGTCTCTTTAACATTTTTCAGTTGTTCCATTAAATCTAATTGGAGATTTTAATCTAAGAGCACGTATTCACCTTTGCTTGTCATGGTATTTACGACTTAGGGCATCTGCTACTACATTTGCCTTCCCTTCATGATATTTATAACAACCCTCCTAAATATTTTTGACACCCTAATATATATTAAAATATCCTAATATGTCTTAAAATACACCCCGTATGTGAAAACCGAGCCCAAATACCCTTATATAATTAAAAATAAAATAAAATCAAGTTTTATGTGTCGCTCGCGGGCCGCGTAGACCATTAGGGTCTCTTACGCGGGGTGCGACAACTCAACCACCAGACCGCACCAGGTGCCGCCACATGTCGGACTCGTGTTGAAGCTAGTGCGATGACTGGGCCAGGCTAGGGCCTACCCAGCCTACTACGCGGGCCTCGTAGCCCTTGGCCTCATCTTACGCGGGCCGCGAGAAACTCGAATTCAGGCCCTATATAAAGAAGGCATCGGCTGTTCAGTTCCAGTCGCTCATTCTCAACTTTCTCTCTCGAATTTCTATAGTGTAGTCACTATTCTCGGGCATAATACCCCCTTAATTAACGAAGTTCTTCCCCGTTGTAAGTATTATAACCTCGGTTACGTATTAGATACACTGCCCGATTGATCCAGGATTCCGTAATGGTTGTCGTGGTTCTGCCCGACGTAGTCATTGGAATGTCGTCTCGGAGAGGGTATTGCTAATGTAAATATTGGGTTATTTTACTAACACATGTACATTTGTGTAATTAATAGATAATCATCAGGAAACCCTTAAAGGAAACCATAAGCCAGCAATGTGAGTAATCTCCTTTTTGTAAACCTTTTTACCAACTGTTTTTACAAAACCTTAAATATTTTACAATGTGATTAGCAGTGATTGAGTCTTTGTAGTTCTTCAATTACTGCCGGTTTGTTGGGGTTTTGTATACAAAATGTGGAACACGTTACCATTGGACAACGAGTTAGCCAATGTGTAATATGACCCACTAGTCAGGATTGACAATACTGAATGAGTAATTGTGTAGAAATAAACATTGTAATAGCTCTCAATATTGTTAAATGATAAAACTCTTCTTGATTAAACTGGGATTCACTCACCAGTATTTCCCTCTGACAAAATGTTTTTAAACACGTTTCAGGTAACAAAATGTGAAAGCCAACTAGAAGCCAGCTGGACAGCACTGAAGGCTTGGAAAAAGTGGCTATAAAAGTTACCTAAATAAAAGAAGATGTTTTATTTCAATAAAATAGGGATTTTCCCTATGAAAATGTTTGTAATAAAAACTTGGGTTTTATCCCAATATGTTTAATATTATAAAAGCGTGGTATTTACTCTGATAAATATTTCCTAACTACGGTCCTGATGAAATTTCCGCTGCCAAAATGTTAAACATCGATACCACCAAAACTGGTCTCGCGGCCGCCCGTTCCCGGGACAGATAGGGGACGGGGGTTGCTACCGAAGGTGGTATCAGAGTTAAGCCACTGATTCAGCCACAGAAGTGTTATGCTGACACCAAGATATTATTCAAATTGTTAGGAAATTAATTACGAAAATACGTGCATATCTGTATTTTACTGTTATGTGTTATTTGACTATCTGTTAGTTTACAGTATGAGCGATCAAGGACCCTCCAACGCTTATCGTCAGTTGTCCGGCTCACCTAGGAGTGAAGGTACCTCTTCACAGCCTGCCCTCTCTGGGTATTCAGCTGACAATGAAGAAGGGATGTTTGTGTTTAAGCCTCAGTCTGAAGAGCCATTCCCTCAGAAAAAGAGAGGATGGTTCAGTAGGGGAGCACACGAGCGTAGGAAAAGAATGAAAAAGTTGCAACAGCAGCGAGTCCTAGCAGCTGCTAAGAGAGAGACAGATGCCCACACACAGGATATGCTTAATAGAAGCTTAGCCAATTTTCATATCCTAGCAACTACAGCTGCCGACCCAAACCTGGAACAACTAGTAGCCCCTCAACCATTACCCTTGTTTCCCACGCAGCCAATGGAGATAGAAAACTACCCAGAAAACCAAGTCCAAATGCACCCAATCCCTTAGACCCAGACTATGATCCGTGGTTCGATGATCATAGGGATTATGTGCAACGCTACCGTCTAACCGACGAACCCATGCCAAACCTACCAGCTTACCCAAGTCTGGACCCTCTAGATCCCTACTACAATAACGATGAATACATTAGGGAAATCCTAGAGAATCCGTATCCTCAGGAAGAACCTATGCCATAGTATCCAGAACCAGTTCCAGCACCTGCACCCCCAATGAGTACAGAAAATGTGCAAGAGCTCTGAACTTTCGGAGAAGAGATTTTAGAAAGTAGCGAGAGGATGAGACAGGTTAGAGAACGACTCGTCTGGAAGTACGACGAGCGTAATATGGAGTTCTGGATGAACCCATATCAGTAAAGGTGATGGTGGAGATAGTAATAATAATATAATAATATATAATATGTGTGTATGAAAAAAAATATATGTGTGTGTGTAATAATAATAATATATGTTGTAGTATAGACCACTTCGTGGTTAGTGATGCATAGTAGTATTGTAATTTTAATTCTAGTTTTAGTTTGTATTAGAAGCATACTATATAAGAAAGAGTAAGTCGCAATGCTCGACACTTTTGACCAATATGTGTGTTATGTGATTGTTTGCCTTAAAATATTATTTTGTGATATTAATAATTAGCAAATGTTTAAAATTCAGATGGACAACGAAGTGAACCAGGAAAACCAAAATAACGATAACCAGAGTAACAATAACCCGGATAATGAAAACCCGAACAACAACAATAATGGAAACCAAGTGGATAACAGTGCTATGCAACATATAGTGGCACAAGGGACAATAGATGCAATGCCATATATTATCAAAACAGTTAAGGAAGCGGAAAATAAAAGTAAACGTAATAGTAAACGACCATCTGAACCTGAACACAGCGTAAACAATGGACCCATACTTCAAGTGTCCATTCCCAAAAGAAGAAGAACCATGTCTTATGGTTGTTCTTATAAAGAATTCTGGTCTTGTAAACCAATGGAATTCTCGAGCAATGAAGGGGCCGTTGCATCTCTACGCTAGCTAGAAAAGACTGAGGCAGTCTTAAGAATAAGCAAATGCGCGGAAGAGGATAAGATAATGTTTGCTTCCAATCTGTTTAAGAACTCAGCCTTAGAATGGTGGAACACTATCCTCCAGTCTAGGGGAAGTGATAGAACTTACAATATGGAATGGGAAGAATTTAAAAACATGGTAGAAAGGAAATTCTGCCCTCCAAATGAAAAAGAATAGATAGCAAATAAGTTCCTAAATCTTAGGATGAATGGGGTAGATAGTAAGGGTTATACTACATTATTCTTTGAATATGCTAGAATAGTACCAACCCTTGCATCACCTGAACCAGTATTAATCTCCCGTTACATCTGGGGATTAATTGGGGAGATTAGGCATGTAGTCAAAGCAGCTAGACCTCAAACCATAGAAGAAGCTGTAGAACTAGCAAACACCTTGACAGATGAGTTAGTGCGTACATGAGAAGAGGATCAAAGGAGGAACCTAAACCAGAAGCTTACCCAAGAATTCCGTTCTGGAAATTCTAACCGTGGGAAGAATGCAGGTTCTACTTCTACACCTTATTGCAAGTATTGCAAGAGGAAACATTCTGGAAGATGCTCCATATACTGTAACTTCTGCAAAATATCTGGACATAAGGAGGAAGACTGCAGGAAGAAGCTTAACAACATGATATGCTTCAACTGTGCAGAACAAGGTCATATCAAGCTAAACTGTCTAAAACTAGCTCCAGCCACGAACAACAAGAATACTAAAAATGCTAGAGCATTTGTTCTCACTGCAGAAGAGGCAAAGATGATCCCGGATGTGATAGCCGGTACGTTTTTAGTTAATGATGTTTTTGCTAAAGTATTATTTGACTCTGGTGCGAACCAAAGTTTTATTAATACTTCATTTTGCAAACTTCTCAATCAACCATTAACTAAACTCCCACAAGAATGTCTAGTAGAGACAGCAAATGGGGAAACCATTAAGATTTCTGAAATCTTGCAGGAAGCAAGAATAGAGTTTCTAAATCATAAATTTATTACAAACCTTTACCCAATGAATCTGGCAGGATTTGATGTTGTGTTAGGAATGGATTGGTTAACAGCCAATAAAGCCAGTATTTTATGTGATCAAAAGTCAATCCAAGTAAATTCACCAAGGGGTGAAAAGATGACAATTAAAGGAAATAAACCCACTAGATCCACAAAATTCATTTTTGTGATGAAAACAGCAAGTTATATAGGAAAAGGGTCATTAGTGTATTTGATTTCCATAATCACTAACACTAAAAGAAAAGAATTAAAGGATATTCCAGCAGTATCCCAGTTTTCAGATGTATTTCCAGAAGAATTACCAGGGCAACCTCTAGACAGGGAAGTTGAATTCAGAATCCACCTGCTACCAGGGACAGCACCAATTGCCAAAGCACCTTACTGTTTGGCACCCGCAGAAATGCAGGAACTGAAGAAACAGTTAAATGAATTATTGGAAAAGGGATTCATACAGACAAGCTCATCGCCATGGGGAGCGCCGATTTTATTCGTAAAAAAGAAGGACGGATCAATGCGTATGTGCATTGACTACCGTGAATTGAACAAGGTCACGATTAAGAATCAGTATCCATTGCCAAGAATCGATGATCTGTTTGACCAGTTGCAAGGAGCACGATTTTTCTCAAAAATCGATTTAAGGTCAGGATATCATCAATTAAAGGTAAAGGAAGAGGACATTCCTAAAACTACTTTTAGAACAAGGTATGGCCATTATGAATTTACTGTCAAGCCATTTGGTTTAACCAATGCCCCAGCTGCATTTATGGACATGATGAACCGAATATGTAAGCCATATTTTGATAAATTCATAATTGTCTTTATAGATGATATTCTCATTTACTCTAAGAGTAAAGAGGAACATGCAGCGCATCTGCACGCACTTCTAAGTTTATTAAGAAAAGAAAAACTTTATGCTAACTTTTCGAAGTGTGAGTTTTGGTTAGAACAGGTACAGTTTCTTGGACATCTAGTTAATCATGAAGGAATTCATGTAGATCCTACAAAGATCGAGGCGATTACCAAATGGAAGACCCCTGAGTCACCAACCGAGGTTAGAAGTTTCTTAGGATTGACCGGTTATTATAGAAGGTTTATTCGAGATTTTTCTAGAATAGCCATTCCCTTAACTAAGCTAACCTGTAAATCTATTAAGTTTGAATGGGGACCAAAACAAGAAGAAGCCTTTAGAATTCTTAAGCAAAGATTAACCCATGCACCCATACTAGCATTACCAGAAGGAACTGAAGACTTTGTAGTTTATTGTGACGCTTCTAAGTTAGGTTATGGATGTGTGTTAATGCAACATCAAAAGGTTATAGCTTACGCCTCTAGACAACTTAAGAATCATGAAGAGAATTATTCAACTCATGATCTAGAGTTAGGAGCTATAATTTTTGCCCTTAAAATTTGGAGACATTACCTTTACGATAGTAAGTTTACCATTTTCACCGACCATAAGAGTTTAAGGTATGTTTTCGGGAAAAAGCAATTGAATATGAGACAAAGACGCTGGATGGAGATACTTAGTGATTATGATTGCAACATCCAGTATCATGCAGGAAAGGAAAACATAGTAGCTGATGCTTTAGGTTGAAAGTATCATGAAAAACCAAAAAGAGTGTGTTCTCTTAAGTTAAACCTACAGGTAGATTTAAATGATCGGATTAGAGAAGCACAAGAATCAGTAATCAAGGATGATACTGAGAAACTAAAAGGAATGATTAAGGAATTAGAACAAGGAACACAAGGAATTTGGAGATTCCATAAGAAAAGGATGTGGATACCTAAATTAGGAAACCTACGTCACCGTATATTAGAAGAAGCCCATAAATCTAAATATACGATGCATCCTGGAAATAATAAGATGTATCAGGACTTAAGAAAGAATTTCTGGTGGATAGGAATGAAAAAGGATATAGTAGCATATGTTGCAAAATGTCTAACCTGTTCACAAGTCAAAGCTGAACATCAGAAACCCTCAGGTTTGTTGCAACAGTTAGAAATGCCAGTCTGGAAATGGGAATTGATAACAATGGATTTTGTTACCAAATTGCCCAAAACAAGAAAAGGTAATGATACAATCTGGGTGATTGTAGATAGATTAACCAAGTCAGCTCATTTCCTACCAATGAAAGAAACTTTCAGTATGGAACAGTTAGCTAAATTATATGTAAATGAAATAGTTTCATTACATGGAATTCCTCTATCAATTGTTTCTGACAGAGATAGTCGTTTTACCTCTCATTTTTGGACAAGTTTCCAAAAAGCCATGGGAACAAAGTTAAATCTAAGCACAGCTTATCATCCTCAAACAGACGGACAAAGCGAAAGGACAATTCAGACCCTGGAGGACATGCTTAGAGCTTGTGTAATTGATTTTGGAGGTAATTGGGACGATCACTTACCATTGATAGAATTTTCTTATAATAACAGTTATCACACAAGTATCAATGCTGCACCATTCGAAGCACTTTATGGACGAAAGTGCCGAACACCAGTCTGTTGTGCAGAAATTGGAGAAAAGCAACTATCTGGACCTGAGATAGTACAAGAAACAACAGACAAGATCATTCAAGTTAAGGAACGACTAAAAGTAGCACGTGATCGGCAAAAGAGTTATGCAGATAACAGACGAAAACCATTGGAATTCCAGGTAGGAGATAAAGTGTTATTGAAAGTCTCTCCTTGGAAAGGAGTGGTAAGATTCATCAAAAGGGGAAAGCTAAGTCCCAGGTACGTTGGACCTTTTGAAATTATTAGAAGAATAGGACCTGTAGCCTATCAGCTACAACTTCCAGAGGAAATGGCAGGAATACATGATGTATTTTATGTATGCAATCTTAAGAAATGCTTAGCTGATGAATCACTCGTAGTACCTCTTAAGGATATAGAGGTAAATGAACAACATAAGTTTGTAGAGAGGCCTCTACAGATTGAAGACAGGAAAGTTAAGAATCTCAAGCATAAGAGATTAGTTCTGGTCAAAGTGAAATGGGACTCCAAAAGAGGACCAGAATACACATAGGAGCTTGAATCAGAAATGCAAAGGAAATATCCACACTTATTCCAGTAGACCTCGAGGACGAGTTCTAAAACAAGGTGGGGAGGATATAACAACCCTCCTAAATATTTTCGACACCCTAATATATATTAAAATATCCCAATATGTCTTAAAATACACCCCGTATGTGAAAACCAAGCCCAAATACCCTTATATAATTAAAAATAAAATAAAATCAAGTTTTATGTGTCGCTCGCGGGCCGCGTAGACCATTAGGGTCTCTTACGCGGGGCGCGACAACTCAACCACCAGACCGCACCCGGTGCCGCCACGTGTCGGACTCGTGTTGAAGCTAGTGCGATGACTGGGCCAGGCTAGGGCCTACCTAGCCTACTACGCGGGCCGCGTAGCCCTTGGCCTCATCTTACGCAGGCCACGAGAAACTCGAATTCAGGCCCTATATAAAGAAGGCATCGGCTGTTCAGTTCCAGTCGCTCATTCTCAACTTTCTCTCTCGAATTTCTATAGTGTAGTCACTATTCTCGGGCATAATACCCCCTAATTAACGAAGTTCTGCCCCGTTGTAAGTATTATAACCCCGGTTACGTATTAGATACGCTGCCCGATTGATCCAGGATTCCGTAATGGCTGTCGTGGTTCTGCCCGACGTAGTCATTGGAATGCCGTCTCGGGGAGGGTATTGCTAATGTAAATATTGGGTTATTATACTAACACATGTACATTTGTGTAATTAATAGATAATCATCAGGAAACCCTTAAAGGAAACCATAAGCCAGCAATGTGAGTAATCTCCTTTTTGTAAACCTTTTTACCAACTGTTTTTACAAAACCTTAAACATTTTACAATGTGATTAGCAGTGATTGAGTCTTTGTAATTCTTCAATTACTGCCGGTATGTTGGGGTTTTGTATACAAAATGTGGAACACGTTACCATTGGACAACGAGTTAGCCAATGTGTAATATGACCCACCAGTCAGGATTGACAATACTGAATGAGTAATTGTGTAGAAATAAACATTGTAATAGCTCTCAATACTGTTAAATGATAAAACTCTTCTTGATTAAACTGGGATTCACTCACCAGTATTTCCCACTGACAAAATGTTTTTAAACGCGTTTCAGGTAACAAAATGTGAAAGCCAACTAGAAGCCAGCTGGACTGCACTGAAGGCTTGGAAAAAGTGGCTATAAAAGTTACCTAAATAAAAGAAGATGTTTTATTTCAATAAAATAGGGATTTTCCCTATGAAAATGTTTGTAATAAAAACTTGGGTTTTATCCCAATATGTTTAATATTATAAAAGCGTGGTATTTACTCTGATAAATATTTTCTAACTACGGTCCTGATGAAATTTCCGCTGCCAAAATGTTAAACATCGATACCGCCAAAACTGGTCTTGCGGCCGCCCGTTCCCGGGACAGATAGGAGATGGGGGTTGCGACAATATTGAATATCACAGTTGTAGTCGCTTAGAATTTCCATCCATCTTCTTTGCCTCGTGTTTAATTCTTTTTGCCCAAATATGTATCTTAAACTTTTATGATCTGTGTAGACTGTAAACTTACTTCCATACAGATAATGTCTCCAAATTTTAAGGGAAAAAATTATTGCTCCTAATTCTAAGTCGTGAGTCGTATAATTTTTCTCGTGCTTCTTCAACTGCCTTGATGCATATGCAATTACCTTTTTACGTTGCATTAGCACACATCCTAATCCCAGCTTAGAGGCGTCGCAGAAGACTTCAAAATTTTTGGTTCCGTCTGGTAAGGCCAAAATTGGGGCATTTGTTAATCTTTGCTTTAAGATTCTAAAGGCTTCCTCTTGCTTAGGTCCCCATTCAAACTTAACCGTTTTACAGGTTAGCTTAGTTAGTGGAACAACTATCTGAGAAAAGTCTTTAATAAAACGCCTATAATATCCAGCTAATCCCAGAAAACTTCTAACTTCGGTAGCTGATTGCAGGACCTTCCAATTGGTGATTGCTTCTATCTTGGAGGGATCTAGGTTAATACCTTCGTGATTCACCACGTGTCCTAAAAATTGCACCTCTTGTAGCCTTTCCTTTCTTAACAAGGTTAGGAGTGAATGCAGGTGCTCACAATGCTCGTCCTGGCTTTTGGAATAAATAAGTATATCGTCGATGAAGTCAATTACAAATTTATCCAAATATGGTTTACAGATCCTATTCATCATGTCCATAAATGCTGCAGGAGCATTTGTTAGTCCAAATGGCATGACCGTAAACTCGTAGTGACCATACCTAGTCCTGAAAGCAGTTTTAGGTATGTCTTCTTCCTGTACTTTCAGCTGATGGTATCCAGAGCGCAAATCTATCTTAGAGAAGTATCTAGCTCCCTGAAGTTGATAAAAAAGATCATCAATCCTAGGTAATGGGTATCGATTCTTAATTGTAACCTTATTCAATTTTCTATAATCGATACACATCCGCATCGAACCATCCTTCTTTTTCACGAACAACACTGGTGCTCCCCAAGGGGATGAACTAGGTTGTATAAATCCTTTTCTTAGCAATTCATCTAACTGCTTTTTCAGTTCTAACATTTCTGTGGGTGCTAATCGATAAGGTGCCTTAGCTATTGGTGTAGTTCCAGGAATCAGATGAATTCTAAACTCTACTTCTCTATTGGGCGGTAATCCTGGTAATTCTTCTGGGAATACATCCGGGTATTCTGACACTACTGGGATTTTCTTAAGGTCCTTACTTTTAGTGTTAATGATGACCGAAATCATATACACTATTCCTTGTTTTCGTTCATAACTAGCAACTTTCATTACTGAAATGAACTTCATTAGTTTACGTGGCTTATCTCCTGTTACCAAAATTACTTCTCCTGTTGGCGTATGAATTTGTATAGAATTTTTATCACAGAGGATTCGAGCATGGTTGGCTACTAACCAATCCATTCCTAACACAACATCGAATCCAGCTAAATTCATAGGCAACAGATTTGCAGAAAATTTATGTCCGGAGAGTTCTATCTTTTCTTCTTGCAAAACCTTATCTATTTTAACAGAATTACCATATGTTATTTCTACCGTATAAATTTGCCTAAGTTTGGTTAAAGGTTGCTTAAGAGCTTGGCAGAATGAAGTATTTATAAGACTTTGGTTTGCAGCAGAGTCAAATAATACTTTTGCGTAAACGTCATGTACAAGAAACGTACCAGCTATCACATCTGGAATCAGATCTGCTTCCTGTGTAGTCAGCTGGAAGGCTCTTGCATTTTTCTTATTTGTTCCTTCAGCAGGTTTGGCCTTGTTATCAGCTGGTTTGACCAATTTAGGGCATTTTGGTCTAAAATGCCCAGCTTCTCCACAATTGAAGCAACTCGTTGATTTCTTCCTGCATTCATCCTCTCGGTGCCCTGGTGCCTTGCAGAAATTACACTTCTCTTGGCATTTACCAAAATGTTTCTTTCGACAGTTTCTGCAGAATGGAGGTGTGGAAGATTGCCCAGTTCCCCTTTTCTTGAAATTACTACTATTATTACCCCCACGAAATCCTTGGGTAATCTTTTGGGCCAATTCCTTTTTCCTGTTTTCTTCTCTTGTACGTACCAGTCCGTCTCTCAAGGTGTTGGCCAGTTCAACAGCATCGTCAATTGTGTTGGGTCTCGCAGCTTTGACTATATCACGAATTTCACTAATTAGTCCCCAAATATAGTGAGAAATAAGTACTGGTTCTGGCGAAGCCAGAGTTGGTATAATTCTAGCATACTCAAAAAATTTCGAAGTATACCCCCGACAATCAACATCCACCATCCGGTGGTTCAGGAACTTATTTGTCATTTGTTCCTTTTCGTAGGCGGGGCAAAATTTCCTTTCCACCAGTTCCTTAAATTCCTCCCAGCTCATGGCATAAGCCACGTCACTTCCCTTAGCTTGCAGCACCATGTTCCACCACTCTAATGCTTCTTCATTGAAAAGGTGGGATGCATACATAACCTTGTCTTCCTCGGCTCACTTACTGATTTTAATTACTACTTCGGTCTTTTCCAACCAACGTAGTGCGGCAGTCGCCCCTTCATTGCCTGCAAATTCGACTGGCTTACAGGCAAGAAATTCTTTATAAGTGCAACCAGGTGTTGCAACTTTCATTTTCTTAAGTATTGGGGCTTGAACCGCATTATTATCATTATTGCCGCCCCCATTTATACTGTTACTGAAATTATCGTCGCGGGTGCGCTTTCTATGGTTGGCTTGGGAAGGTTCAGCAGGATTCTTAACGGCAGCAACAATTGCCGGGATAGCGTTGGCTATTCCCTGAGCAACAATATTTTCTATATCTTGCCTATTAAGAAAATGGTCCTCATTGTTGTAACACCTCGTAAAATCACGTCCAATAATGTATTGACACGTGTAATAAACCCTAATAAAGTCAAACGTTGAATTTGAGGGACTAATTTTGCGAAAAATCAAAAAATTTGATTATAGAAGGACTGGAAATGTTAACATGCTTATTATAAGCCTTTGAATAACGTTACACAGTAATCATGTTCACAAATGAGCCACTTGTTGATCAAGAGTAGCCGTTTGCGTAATTAATTGAAAGTTTGCGCGATGAAGGGTTAAAAGCGTCAACATGTTAATTCTTACCTCTGAGTGACCTTTTAACAAACCGAGAGCTTCATGATAATTGATTATACTCTCGGGAATGCCTAATATTGGCCATTAAGGGCTTTTATGCCTATAAGTAAAGTTACGCGCAACTTTGCAAGTTAGAGGGACTAAAAGTGTCAATATGTTTAATTATACCTCTGAATGACCTTTTTACAAACCCGAAGCATCGCGATGTTTAATAATACTCTCAAGAGTGCCTAACATGGATTAGATAAGGCTTCGATGCTATTAAACGATGATATATGCAAGTTTGCGCATTAGAGGGACCCAAAAGCGTCAACTTTTGAATCTACGCCTTTTGATGACCATTTAAGAAAACAAGAGCGTAGTAATATTTAAAAACATGCTTGGGAATACCCATTATGGGCCATGGAAGGCTTGGATATCATCAATTGACATTTCGCGCTACTTTGTCAGATTAAAGGGACTATTTACGTCAAACTACAAAAGTATACCGATTCGTATGGTATCGAACTTTTTGGAATATGATCATAAGTTAAACATGCCCTAAATATCCTTTACATAGCTTAGAAATAGGCTTAGAGGTGTTTGGTGATCAAAAATAAACTTATTTAATCAACTGGGACTAAAAGCATCAAAAAGTGCATAAGTTTGCATTTTCGCGCATATCTTACGTTCTGAATATATATCCAGACATCCAAAAATTTATATAATCATTAAAATATTTTATTTTAGTGATTGGCATGATAAAATTCCATTTGTCGCTTAATTTGGATCGTTTTTGCGTTCGTTACGACTTCCGTCGTAATTAACCGAACAACGCAACCGTACAACCAAACGAGCCGACATCCGAGATGTTTTTGAACATATTTTAAGTTCCCTATACTTTAACTTTATTTTAGAGCCTTTAAATGGGGTTAACGGGGCTTAAAAGTGCCAAAAATCAAGTTTTACAAGTGCAGGGACCATTTTTGAAATTTCTGGCAGATACATTGAACTTGATCCATTTTTGAGGTTTTGATGGTTTTAACCCATGGTTTTGCACTCTATGGGCTGGTATTTGATGGTTTTACATGTTCCCATGGTATTCTAAAACCTTGGGCCCAAGTGTAAGGTCATGATTCAAGCACGGTTTACGAGGAACGATCCTAACGTTTACCGAAATCTATATAAACCCAACACCTTCATTCTCATTCCTCACAATCTGATTCAAATAGCTCTAAGTTGGGGTTTAACACTTCATACCTGAGCAATTTGAATCAAGATCTTCCTAGCTTGGACCCTTTGTAAGCTTCTTTCGTTCTTTTATGCGTTTTTAAGCGGGAAAGTCAAACAGTGTTTGACTTTCTGCTTTGACCAGTCAATCGTCAACACGAAGTTCGTTTGAACTTCATAACGTGAGCGTAATCATGATGGTTATAGTCTCTTGTGACTATACCTACTGATTACCACGTTATTTAGGCTTACTGACGAGTCATAGTTTCGGTCAAAATGCGTATTTTGCAACCAAACTATTTTTGGGTATCAAGACCCTTTGTCTTGATATCAAACTTGTTTTCTAACTTCGTTAAACATGTTTTAACATGTTTAAATCGTCAATTTAGGTTTAGTGCTTATGTAGGGTCATAAGATAAGCGGTCTAAACAACCGCTTAGACTTTCAAACTAGACTCGTTTGGTCGATCATTAGGATCCGACCAAACACAATAGGTGACCATAGTTGTATAGGGAATAACCTTCTGAGGTTATACCTTATGGTCGCTTCGTTTAGTTAGTTGTATGATAGGTAGTTTATATGCCTTAGGTAAATGACCAAAATACCCCTACGGGGATTAATTTGAGTTTAAATTCGTTTTGGGCATATTGGAAGGTATCCAACTGATATCACAACATATTTAAGGCATATTAACTTAGGAAACCTGTTCATGACTCATTTGGTTACCCGTTATGCATTTATCGCATTCGGTACGGGTTATGTAACTAGTTTGCATAAATTAACCGAAACAGGTCAAACCTTATCATTTTTACTTCAAAATCCAGAATGTGTTTAGTTTACCCATATTATACAAGTCTTCAAACTTGTCGGGTCTAAACCACACTCTAATCCGGTCTTCGCTTAATCTTGCGTTTGAACCGTATACCTTTCTTTAAAACTAACCGGTCTAAGTTTAACTTAAGTAAGACCCGTTAGGAATCTAATAGGCTAATTAAAACTTTCGTTCCAGATTTAGAAGACCAGTAAAAGATACTTGCACTTGCTGATTTGTACGGCTGGGATAAATTTATATAATTTGCTCAGGTAAATACTTTTAACTTATTTTCCGTTATACAGGCTTGGGATACGGTAATATAATAATACCGCTTGGTCGGGTATGTAATTGTTTTAAATCAGATTGTGATTAATATATATTGCATAACCCGTTTTAATCTGTTTTTTTTTTTTTGGTATATGGCTTTTGGGGGGTTAATGACCATGTCCTGGATATCCTCGGCTCATTCATTGAAATGGCCACGACTTAAGCACGAGGTGTAGGCATACAACCGACAGTTGCGTATGTATAAAAGGTACCCCACAATAAGCAAAATTCCTTGTGGGTATTATACCTGTGGTGTGTCAGTTAATCTCGTCCGGCTCTTCTAACCGGCCCTGACAGACGACAAACATTTAAATCTGTATACAAGATTATTTTTAAATAATTATCCCAAGTTATAAAAGATATTTTGTGCCTTGTGCATTCAAATCAATTTTTTTTAACATTTTCAAAATGAGTCGGTTAATTGTATTTAGCAGTGGTGTGCGTGAGTGTTATTAGTGTGACAACTGGCACAAACCGGTAATTTCCGTACACTTTAATTATTATTTAATGACTGCAATTATGTGCTTAATTGTCAGAAATGTCTGAACATATACTAAACGAGTGAATTCATACACGTTGTATGCTACAAAATATTGCTTTATGCATAAACGAGAGCGTTGCGTCAAAAATACTAAGTAAACTCACTGGTAAGACACACTGTGTCGACAGAACTGCAGAAAGCAGTCAGTCAATAAAATTGGAGCCTAGGTGTAGGTCCAACAACAAGAATACATTAAAACCCAAGAGTACATACAAGGGTTTAATAGATATACTCCCCGGAAGCAAAAATAAGCACTAAAAAGCACCCGAAACGCACTTTAAGTGCAGAAGTTTCTATAATTCAGCAATAATTCAGCTTTTAGCACACCAATATTACGCAAAAAAAAATATAATTTTTCAGTCGGAATATTTCCCTAATTGTCGGGAATCATAAGTGTTACAAAAGGATACATTAAAGTCACTAAAAAGTGTAATTTAGCACTTTAACGGATTAATATCCAACCGAAAAACCGGACTTTACCTGGAACCTAAAAATATTGACATTGACATTGTTTTTTTTTTTTTCTGAGCCAGTTAGGGTCCCCGAATACCCTAACACCCGTTATAAACTACTACACACATAATAACTAATTTTAACACCTAACTTATCTAACTAAATACTTATCTAGTTAGTTGGAAACCAATTGGTTACCCCCCCCCCCACCCCTTGACCGAACTCGGTTTCTTTGTGAGACACACCACAAGTTTTTTTGAATATTATATTAAACTATGCTCAATATCATGGCTACATATAATCCCTTGGGTAATTAAGCTAAGTGGTTTATAAATAAAACCAATAGACCACCTTTTCTTTATTCATTTCAAACTCACCAACAAGAAATTGCATTCTTTCTTTCCTCCTCTTGATATCTCGGCCGAGAGCCTTCACATCCATCCATCCATTTTCTAGTTTCAACCTTGTTATTTTATATACATTCAAGTGTGGAGGATCACACATAAGGAAGCTTGGTGCTTACGGATTGCCAAGGACCTCACCACAACGCTATTAACCACCCATTTTTCGTCTAGTTTCTTCCCTAGCCTCGAGCTAGTAGTAAGTGTCTCTAAACACTCTCTTGATCTTGTTTAAAGTGGTTAATAAGAGATTTAACGGGTAAAAATTATGAACACTAGAGGACAAAATTAAAAGTCTTATAAAAATGATGAACTTGTTGGATAAAAGAAATGTAATGGTGTAAAACTTGTTAAACTTGTTTTGTTATGACTATTTTGTGTTGTTTGATGCTAGTAGTAGAACGGATCGTCATCTAACCGGGCTAGGTCATGTTCATGAAACATGAACTAGTGATAGGTTAAGTGTAAAAATGGTAAGATGATGAACTCTAATACTTATAAACATGAACTTGTGTAAAAACGGTTTTTCTTATAAAATGGAGTTCTAAACTAGTAGATCTAAAGATCTACAAGTGGTCTTTTCGAAGGACCAAGTAAAATATATACAAGTCTTATTTTAAGTTGGATCTTTCATAAACTAGAGGTGTTTTTGTGAACAAACGAGTGTGTGGACACTTGTGTGACAAAAGTTTTAACAAAGAAATAATTTTCGTAAATACCGACTAGAAGTTGTAAAAATACATATTCTTTAAAAATAATGTTTTCAAGAAACAAAAGTTATTTTTAAAGAGGACGAGGACTACAAAAATGATGGAAAGATTACTACACATTTTTACACAACTTGCAAGTTCATGTGTTTGCGAGTCATACTTATTTTGACTAGTTTGATATTGGAAAATTATATATTGATGACTGAAAATTTATTGATTGAGTTGTTAAAAGAAAATGATACGCTCGTAAGCGTGGCCACCTCCAGTTACAGAGGAAACTCTGGCGAAATTTTTCCAGAAAACAACACTTAGAAATATTTTTGAAACAAGTGTTATGAATGTATTTTTGGACTTGTGTTCCAAGCAAACTTCGCCATGATTTTTGTTATAAAACGACCAAGTATTCGGAGGTGGATTTTTGGTAAACAAACTTGTTAAATATATATTGCGAATATATATTTCATAGTAAAACGCTTACGTGATTTTATGATTATTTTATGAACTATATATTATTTTTAGAGTAAAAATAATATGACTTGGAGATACTCATGAGAAGTATAAACACAAAATTACACATACAACATACAAGATACATAATTCGGGTGCAAAGTGCAAAACACGAGATACTTATATTAATTTTTGAGAAAATAATATAAGTAAGATACTTAGTTAAAAATATAAAATATTTTTAACACAACAATACAAATACAAAAGAGAGTGACTGTACTTGTGCGACGCAAGTCTAGTGACTAACGTTAAGAAAACACATTTAGGTCACGACGCTAGATAAAGCAAACCCGGTGAAGTTTACGACGCAAGGAACGCAAAGTTGTGAGTTCATGCTCCCCCTTTTCTTTAACTATTTTTGGTTTTATAACTTCGGGGGTGAAATACATGTTACAAACTTTACATTATTTACATATGGTATGATGGAGTACAAAAACATTCAAGTGAAACATTCTAGATCATGTCCCGAATAGGGTACCATAAGTACCATTAATCAACGTATACATTCAGACCGCGGAACAAAAGGTTAGATCTAATGGGTTTCAGGCAACCCCACTCTTGGCCTACTTCTACCAATGAGTGCTTCTGTGTCTCACTCAAAGTCGACAAAAATGCCTAGGTTTGGTGGCTTCCTATGTCGTGACACATGTTAGTGGCCTTGCAAACCACTAGCGATCTCACACATTCAAACATTCATAGTATGGAGTTACATATATGTTTTACAAGTTACATTCAAACATTCATACATTCTACAAGTTACATACCGTGTTTTCATTCAAGTATTTAAACATTCAAAATAATCACCGCATGAATTCACACCAACATTATGTTGACGTTTTTCCAAAACTCACATGTATTTCAGGTAACTAGGATGGATGTGCGCGTGGTCATACTCATGCTCGTGGATGTCGCTATGTTTATCGATAAATAAAGTTGTAACTTTTAAGACAATATGCTATTTCGTGTTGTAAACACTTGACTTATGTTTTTGGTAATGTAATGTTTGAAGTTATTTTTGAGCATGTAGTATGTTTACTCTTCGTATGAAACGAGAACCTTTCATGATCACACCTCGTGCTTCCGCCGCAGAAAGGGGTGTGACAATTAGCTTTTAATGTATATGTTAAGCCCTTTTTAACACTTTTTAGTCAAGTTTTAAATTTATAAAACACGATATTTACTAACACTAAACACACATATGGGCAAGTGCACCCATCGTGAGCGTAGTATAGTGTTGGTAAGATACCGAGGTCGTCCAAGGACACAAGAGCTTTTAGTACCGGTTTATCCTCAACGTCTAATCAAATCAAAAGTTTAGAAAAATGTTTTAAACTAAGAAAATAAAAACTAACTAAAATGCTGAAAAATAAAAATTAAAGAAAAACAGATAGACAAGATGAATCACTTGGCTCCGACTCGTGTTTAGTGTAACCTTTGATTATTTCCGCACTTTTGCACTATTTAAGAGATTATCTTAGTTATTGTAGTAGGCCCCTCTTTTGGAGGTGACGTTACCCTCAACCCAGTAGTTTGAGTCAGCAAAGATACAATCCTAAAGGGTCGGATTATTGAAAGATAATTAATTAAGTTATTAATGCATAATGTGGTAGGCCCCTCTTTTGAAGGTGACGTTACCCTCGGCTAAGTAGTCTGAGTTAGCAGGGATACAGTCCTAAGTAGCCGAGTTAAAGTATTAATAGTAGTTTAACTTATGAGGGGGTCAAAGAGTTTGGACCCCCGCCATCCAATACCGTTAAGTATTGAAGGAGGTCCTACTAAATTTGACCCAGGTCCTTTGCAGGATCTATACACTGAACAATGGCAAGACTCTTACCAAACCGTTCCCTTAACCCCCGACCAGGTAGCCAACATACCTCCATATAGACCGGAGATATGAATGGTGAAAATCTTTTATTTTATATAGACAGTAAAATAATGCCAAGACACCACGGACAAACGATAAGGAAGAATCACCTTCAACATAAGAAACTAGTTATTAAAGTCATTAATACATAACCAATTAAAAAGTACGAAAAGATTAAAAATAAAAAGTATTACACTAGACACTTTGTCTTCACCAAGTGATGTAAGAGACTTAGGCAAACATGGCCTTGATTGTCAAGAACTCTTACGATCAATCTTGGATCCCGAGACGACTCACACACTCTATGATGGACAATGGATGATGGTGGTGGATGATGGTGTTATGGTGGTGGTGGGTGGTGGGTGAAGTGTGAGAGAGGTGGTGTGCCAAGGGATGGTTTGAGCTTGAACCAAGCACTCTTATTTATAGGCTGAACAGAAGCTCGGGCACGGCCCCATGTCCAGTAGGCACGGCCCCGTGTCCACATCCCTCTCTTTCTTCATTAATTGCTCTTGTCTTTATTAGTTGACCACGGCCCCGTGTCCACTGGGCACGACCCCGTGTGCAGAAGCATATCTTTACTATCAAGATTTGCCAGGATTCTGCGAATCTTATAGTTGACCACGACCCCGTGTCCGCTGAGCACGACCCCGTGGTGGGCGATGGAAGCTTCTACAACTTTGTCTTTTATGCTGACACTTGGGCACGCCCCCGTGCTCACTGAGCACGGGGCGTGTTCAGCCTTCTGCTCTCTTGTTTTGCTTGGGAAGATGCTTTCGGGGAGGTCGGGCATGCCACGTTTATTCCTTTTCTTGTATTTATGTTAGATTTAGCTGCCTTTTTGCTTCTTTTGTTATTTTGAGCTCATTTAATCCTGAAAATACAAAAGGAAGATAAAAACACACTTTTTCCAACATTAGTACTAAAAAGGGGTTAGTTTTATGCCACAATTGATGTAATTTATATGTTGCATTTTGCACACATCAAATACCCCCACACTTGAATCTTTGCTTGTCCTCAAGCAAAACTCTTTATAATATAGCTTTACACTCCCAAATGGAATGGGTAGAAGAGAAGGTTTTTGGGTTTGTCATAGAGTGTCAGGATTTCCAAGATTCTTTATTACGTTTTATTTTTATTTATTTACAATCCTATTCGTCATGATTTATTTAAAACTTTTCATAAGATAAATTACTTATTAGGGCATAACATACCTCTTTAAAATTCTATTTTATATACAAGTTCACATACCTCACGGGGGATCACTCAACACTCGGCCGAATATGTATTTTAGTGAATCACTCGAGAGCGGCGTGGAACTTACTCCTACCATAGGCTTGCCAAGCAATCAATCTTCCTCCTTTTTAACTATATACCTTTGTAAATATCAAGAGGACTTTTGGGTGAAGGGTTAGGCTTGGGTTAAAGGTAGGTGGTTGGGTTAGTGGTTAGTAAAAGGGCGAAAAGCGTAAAAAGCATCGGTTTTTCGTAAGACTTTTTATTTTTTTTATTTTTTATTTATTTTGATGAAGCTATTATTCAAACAACGTTATTTTTGATGAACTTGTTTGTTTATTTTTTTTTGCTTCATCATCAATATATATATATATATATATATATATATATATATTTGGAAAGTCATACGAAAAAAAACGAACTTGTTACTAAAACAAAGGGTTAAAAATAAAAAAAGGTTTTGGTGGGTGAAAGGGTGTTTGGTTTGGGTTAAGAAATGAAACGGTTTAGGCTCAAAGGGGTTAACTAGGGGGATTTTGGGTAGGTAAAAAAAATGGTGTAGAAACGAAAAATGAGGACCGGGAATGTATCGTCGTGGCAAGTTCTAGAGTTGTAAGAACCAAGCGGCTATTCACACAAGAAACGAAAAATGAGCATTTAATTTAAAGATATGTATTTGTATGCTCAATAAAGGTTCAAAACTCACTTTTGTAGGAATGGGTTTTTATGTGATCAAGTATATATAATTAAATTTTAACTAAGCTTGTCATGCCTTTTCATAATTTTCTTATGTTGGTTCTTTTTATCACGACGCTATCGGTTGTAAATTTGTAAAAATATAACCTTTTTAGAATTTTGAAATTCCCAAATTAAACCTAGACAAATAAAAAAATTGAAAATTTTCGAAAAAATTTGGGGTGATTAGCGGTTCCAATAGAGTTTTGTGTAAGGCTTGTTATTAGGACTTGCAAGATTCAAGGTTTTAGCATCCCCCCCACTCTTAAATTACACATTGTCCTCAATGTGTCCCAAAAATAAGTTTTTAGGTTTGATTGAATGTGTAAAAGGTGTGAAAAAGCAAAATTTTGTTTTTACTGGGCGCTGGACACGGCCCCGTGTTCGTTGGACATGGCCCCGTGTTCAGGTGCCAGTAACGAAAACCTACAGAAGGTGAACACGGGGGCGTGTCGGCTGGACACGACCCCGTGTCTGGCAAAAAGTCTGCATATTTAGACAAACAGCAGGTCTGGGGTAGTGGGCACGGGGGCGAGTCGGCTGGACACGACCCCGTGTAGACAGTCTGCAAGGTTGAGAAACAGGTTCTGGTTTTCCTGTCCCGGCTTTAGTAGCACTAAGGTTTAGTGATCTAAGCCTCGTATGTACCTGTTTTATCAATAAACACTACGCCACAACATAGCAAACATCCTAGATTACCAATGTTCAACATCCCATCCATCACAAAGTTAGAAAAAAATGCAGAAAATAAAAGAGTTAAAGGAAAGTAAATTGTTCGACACACGGCACGCAGGCCGGAAATTGTTCAAGATAAAAGGGGGTTAACCTGTAAGATCACCAACCAACCGCTTCTTCCTCTGCTCCTCCCGCCTAGTCCATGTCCTCGTCCTCCTCATCATCATCATCTCCACCGTGCCCCGCAATGTACTCCCGGATATTTCCAATATCATCTTGGATATCAGATATGTTTCTCTCGATCGCTCCAACCCGGTTGTACGTGTTGCTTGCCATATTGTAGGTGTTCCTGGTGCACATGAGGTTTTCCTGCAATAAATCATGTAAACTTTGGAAGTTAGGAAAACCGCCTCCTGAGGAGGACTGGCCTGGATCACCATGGGGCGGGTACTGGTACTGATGATGTTATGGATCGTGACGGATAAGTGCCTCTTGCGGGTTCCATGCATGCCCTTGCATCCTTTGGAAGCTAACCGTCCTGTCTTCAGCCTCATAGATTAGGTTCATTGAGCGGAAAATGTGTATATCTACCCTACCCGACCATGGGCTCCTTCCGAATGACCTAGGTATGTTGGTGAAGTGCTTGAAGAGACGGTACACCCATCCCCCAAAGAAGATAGGGGTTGGTGCAGTAGCAAGGCGGTTCAGATGCATGTTACAGAGCATGAGGAACGGAACATCGAGGTGTCTGCGGTTATGGATGCAGTGGAGGACAACTAAATCTCTTAACCCAACAACGCCACCGCTATCATGCCTTTGACTAAGAGAGTAGCCGAGGAGCCTATGGATGTATCGGTAGAGCGGATCCCTTAACTTAGTGCTCTTAGTGCTGCTCGGATTGTAATGCCCTTCACCAATCTGAGCCCACGCGGCTTGGCGATCGTTCTCATCTATCTCTCGCATCCCTCCAGTATTTTCCTCATTACCCGCATCTTCCTCTGCTTACAACCCGACAATCGACCCAAATTGTGCCATAGAAATCGAATACCTAGTTCCACCACATCGGAATGCTACCCTATCATTGTCAAATAGGTCGCACCTTAAGTTGAATGTGAATGTGCTATAGAATTCCAAAGTGCATTCATGGATGGAACGAAGTCGAGTTGTTAAAGCGACTCTTAGTGGGCCTGTGACAAGGTTGTTGAAGCGTTCGAGTTGGTTCACCAATGCTAACAAATCCGTGCATGCTTGCCTTGGGTATTCTTCCGGTCTTGTTTGAAGTACTTCGTATCTAGCCCTAACATCGAGCTCATTTGCATTAAACCTTGTCAACTTCCTTGCCATCTGAAAGAATACACCAAAAGTTAGCACGAAACATTAGAATTTTTGGACAAAACTGCAAACAGTATGCTGGACACGACCCCGTGTTCGGCGGACACGGCCCCGTGTCCAGGCGTCTGTTACTCAAAAACATCATTTTTCGACCCGGTTTCAAAAACTTGAAAATTTGTGGTCCAATAGGTGCGGTTTCCCCCGAAAATGAAACCCCAAGTGCCGTTTTTCCCAAAACAACCCTTTTTCCCATTCAATTTTATCTTTTCCGGTTCAAAAACAGGGGTTTGGGGTTTTTGTGAGAAATCGGGAGAATCTTTGAACAATACAAGTGGGTTTACTTCCTATAACACTAATCTAACTAAATGCTAATAGATTAAAGCAAAAATTTGAGGTTCGATCCGGGTGTAGTTCAAGAACCCTAGATTTTCCCCAAATTTTTGAAGTTTTAACTACATGCAAATGCTAAATCTAACTAATGATAGTGATAGAATCATACCTTGATGTTGTTAGAATGATAGGAGACGTCGAAAATCTGCGGAAAATCGCCTGGAACCAGAGCGTTTTTGGGGAAACGGGGCGTGTGGAATGAAGCAACTGTTATGAAAAAGGGAATATATCCCGACAGTAGCGCGGACACGGCCCCGTGTCCAGCGGACACGGCCTCGTGCCAAGCATATTTTTTATTTTTTTTATAGTGCTCGTGTGAGTGCCCTTTGTTTCCCAAAAAAATTGGTTAGAAGACTTACCGATTTAGATGTCGTCCCAATCGTTTGTAACTTACCAGGTATGATGTTGATGCTTTCATTCTTCGACCGTTTGAAGCGAGATCTCCTCCTCTTCATCCTCAATGAATCCTTGATAGAGTTTCAGCCGTTGGCCATTGACTTTGAATGGAGGTCCATTCCGAGATTTAATTTCTACTGCACCATGTGGGAAAATATGGGTGATGGAAAAAGGTCCTGACCACCTAGACTTTAGTTTACCAGGAAACAATTGAAGTCGTGAATTAAACAAAAGAACTAGATCTCCCACTCGAAATTCATTAGGTTTAATATGTTTGTCATGCAAGTTTTTCATTCTTTCCTTGTAAATTACTGAGTTTGAGTATGCATAATTCCTAAGCTCGTCTAATTCATTTAATTGACAAAATCGATTTTTACCAGCAAATTCCAAATCTAAGTTTACATTTTTAATTGCCCAGTAGGCTTTGTGTGCAATTTCTACTGGTAAGTGACAACTTTTTCCATAGACTAGCTTATATGGGGTTGTACCTATTGTTGTTTTATAAGCAGTTCGAAAAGCCCATAACGCATCATCTAATTTATCTGCCCAATCCTTTTTATTTAACCCTACGGTTTTTTCGAGTATTCGTTTTAAACCTCTATTAGTCACTTCGGCTTGTCCGTTTGTTTGAGAGTGATATGCTGTTGAGACCCGGTGATAGACCCCATATCTTGTTAAGTTTTTTTCAAGTTGATGGTTGCAAAAATGGGTACCTCTATCACTTATCAATGCTTAAGGTGTGCCAAAACGAGAGAATAATTTCTTCAGAAATCTTACCACGACTCTTCCATCATTTGTTGGAAGTGCCTCGGCCTCGGCCCATTTAGACAAGTAGTCTACTGCCACAAGTATATATTTGTTTCCTTTCGATGGTGGGAAAGGTCCCATAAAGTCGAGTCCCCACACATCAAAAATTTCACAAACAAGAATGCCATTTTGTGGCATTTCGTTTTTGGAAGAAATATTACCTGTTCTTTGGCATGCATCACAAGTCTTGACAAGACTTTGGGCGTCTTTGTAAATGGTTGGCCAATAAAATCCTGAATCAAATACCTTTCGTGCGGTACTTGCGGCACCATGATGTCCTCCATATGGACCTTCGTGACAATGGCGGAGAATTCTTCGTGCTTCACTACCATGTACGCATCGTCTGATGAGTTGGTCGGCACACATTTTGAAAAGATATGGATCTTCCCAAAAATAGTGTTTCACATTGGCAAAGAATTTTTTTCTTTGATGATGTGGCCAACCCTTAGTGACTATACCGCTAGCTAGGTAGTTAGCATAGTCGGCGTACCATGGTTCTTCCTTGTATTCCACCATTTCTAGGGACTCCGTTGGAAATTTTTCGTTGATTTGTTCGTCCCTGGTTGCCTCCAAAGTTGGGTCTTCTAAGCGTGAAAGATGATCTGCTGCGGTGTTTTCTGCTCCTCTTTTATCTTTGATTTCAATATCAAATTCTTGGAGGAGTAGAATCCACCAAATCAAACGTGGTTTTGCGTCCTGCTTTTTGAAGAGACATCGAATGGCTGCATGATCTGTATAGACTATTGTTTTAGAAAGAACAAGATAAGAACGAAATTTATCAAAAGCAAATACCACAGCTAGTAATTCTTTTTCAGTTGTTGTGTAATTTTCTTGTGCATTGTTAAGTGTTTTACTAGCATAATAAATTGGGTGGAAATGCTTTTCTTTTCTTTGTCCCAAGACAGCTCCAACTGCAAAGTCACTAGCATCACACATGATTTCGAAAGGAAATTTCCAATCAGGCGCTATCATTATAGGTGCATTGACTAGCATTTCCTTTAAGGTTAGAAATGCTTGATTGCAATCCTTGTCAAAGATGAAAGGGGCATCTTTTTCAAGTAATTTTGTTAGAGGCCTTGAGATTTTAGAAAAGTCTTTGTGAAACCGCCTATAAAATCCGACATGCCCTAGGAAACTTCTGATAGCTCTAACGGAGGATGGAGGTGGTAATCGGGAAATAGTGTATATTTTTGTTCGATCAACTTCCATTCCTTCGCTTGAGATTTTGTGACCGAGTACTATTCCCTCCGTTACCATGAAATGACATTTTTCCCAGTTAAGGGAGAGGTTAGTTTCCTCACATCGGGATAGCATTCGTTCAAGGTTATCGAGGCATTGGTCGTATGAATCCCCAAAGATAGAAAAGTCGTCCATGAAGACTTCCATTGTCTTTTCTATCATGTCGTGGAAGATGGCTACCATGCAACGTTGGAATGTTGCGGGGGCATTACATAGACCAAATGGCATGCGTCGATAAGCAAAAGTTCCATAGGGACATGTGAAGGTTGTCTTTTCTTGGTCTTCGGGTGCTATCGGGATTTGAAAGTAACCTGAAAAACCATCCAAGAAACAATAAAACTTATGACGGATAATCTTTCTAACATTTGATCAATGAAGGGTAAAGGAAAGTGATCTTTCCTTGTTGCTTCATTTAATCGTCTATAATCTATACACACTCTCCATCCTGTGACGGTTCTCGTTGGTATTAGTTCATTTTTTTCATTAGTTATTACCTTCATACCTCCTTTCTTTGGAACTACTTGGACGGGACTTACCCAAGGACTATCGGAGATAGGATAAATAAGTCCGGCGTCAAGTAATTTGATGACTTCGTTTTTAACCACTTCTTGAACATTTGGATTTACTCGACGTTGTGGTTATATTACCGATCTGTAGTCATCATTCATTAAAATTTTGTGCGTGCACATGGAAGGCCTTATTCCTTTAATATCTACAAGCTTCCAAGCGATCGCATTTTTGTGTTTTTTCAAAAGACTAATTAATTTTTCTGTTTCTAAACTATCTAATTTAGATGAAATAATTACAGGTAATTTACCGTCTTTGTCTAGAAAAGCATATTCCAAACCTTTTGGAAGTTCTTTGAGCTCAAGAGGTGGGTCTTTAGGAGACTCCTTATTTGGTTGCTCATTTTGATCAAGAACCTTAAAAGTTTGTTCTATGGCGACCTCTTCTTCAACAAAGTGGTCAAACTTTTTACTTGTATCGGGTGGTTCATCTTCATCTTCAATTAGGGGGTCATTATTGCCGAATGGATATTTCATTGACCGCTCAAGATCGACACACTTTTTAAATGCCCCTAATTGAAGAGGTAGATTGTTGAACTTCCGGTTTTTCAAAGCTTCGTGAGTTTTTACAAATGGTCGTCCCAACATTAGAGGAGCGTCATCGAGGATGACAAAGTCTGTCGGGATTACCATTTGATTTGTTTGAACCAAGACATCCTCAACTATACCGATTGATTTTATTACTTTCCGATTGGATAGAAAAATGGGTATTTGAAGTGGAGAAAAATCACTAATACTTAATTTTTCGAAAATGTAGTTAGGCATTATGTTAACACAAAGATCTTTATCGATTGTGACATTACTAATAAATGAATTTTGAAAGAAACATGGAACCGGTGTAATGTTAATTTCAAATGGGTCTTCTTTTATTAGTGAGGTTGATCATTAGTTAACTTAACACTTACCGTTTCGTCAATCTTAGTGTTAGTGTTTAACTCTTTTAAAAACTTAGCATGAGTTGGAACTAAACAATGATTTTCAAAAGAAGGTGACAAGAGATTAATTTATTCAAAATTAGACTCTTCTTGTATTTTAACGTTGTCGGACTCACCTTTTTCGTTGTTTAACTCATGTGTCGGTTTTTCACTTATTTGTTCTTCCATTTTTACACTTTCAGTTATCTCTTCTTTATTTAATTCATCTCTTGTGCGGGACTCCTCTTCCCTTGCGCGAGATTCTTTTATATAGCGATCGATAACTCTAAGGTGTTCTAATATCCTATCGGTCACTTTGGTTATAGAAAAAGGATCGGGATTTTCAGAGCTTGAATCCGGTTGTTCGATCCTTTGTTCCTCATAATACCCATATGAAGTAGATGGTTCACACCATTGTTCTTCATTGTAAGCATATGATGGATAAGGGTCGTAATTTTGTTCTTCATAGTACTCATATGAGGTGGGTTGTTCACGCCATGGTTCCTCATAATAAGCATACGAGGGTGGTGGCTCATATCTTGGTTCCTCAAAGTATGAGTAAGAAGGCTCATACCTTGGTTCATCAAAATATGAGTATGAGGGAGGAGGTTCATACCTTTGGTCTTCATAGGATGTGTATGAAGTTGATGGCTCGTACCTGGGCTCCTCATAGTAGGTGTATGAAGTGGACGGTTGATATAAGTTACAATATTGAACCGAGTGCGGGTCAACACAATTAGTGCAATAATTATTCCTATAATCATCCTCCTCATAGGTGTAGTTGTAACCTCCTGAGTATTGATCCATGAGAATCACTCAGCAGACCACAACCAAGTCTCGACATCAGAAAACAAGAATAAAAACGGAAACAGAGGCTGGACACGGCCCCGTGTACAGAATCTGTAACTGGGCGTTTTAATTAAAGTTACTGATTTCGTTGAGCACGGGGCGTGTTCAGTGAGCACGGCCCGTGTTCAAGCTACTGTTACTGGTTGTTTTATGAAAATGTGCAGCACGGCCCCGTGTTCAGCGAGCACGGCCCGTATTCAAGTTACTGTAAATGCAAAACTAAACTAAAATGCAGAAAAATGTGCGCGCGTTTTAAAAAGCTTTTGGAAAACTGATTAGGCCGTCGATTTTAAGCTTTCTTAAAATCCTTGTGTCCCCGGCAACGGCGCCAAAAACTTGATGTGCGTGAGTGTTATTAGTTTTTAATGTATATATGAAAAGCCCTTTTTAACACTTTTTAGTCAAGTTTTAAATTTATAAAACACGATATTTACTAACACTAAACACACATATGGGCAACTGCACCCATCGTGAGCGTAGTATAGTGTTGGTAAGATACCGAGGTCGTCCAAGGACACAAGAGCTTTTAGTACCGGTTTATCCTCAACGTCTAATCAAATCAAAAGTTTTGAAAAATGTTTTAAACTAAGAAAATAAAAACTAACTAAAATGCTGAAAAATAAAAATAAAAGAAAAACAGATAGACAAGATGAATCACTTGGCTCCGACTCGTGTTTAGTGTAACCTTTGATTATTTTCGCACTTTTGCACTATTTAAGAGATTATCTTAGTTATTGTAGTAGGCCCTTCTTTTGGAGGTGACATTACCCTCAAACCAGTAGTTTGAGTCAACAAGGATACAATCCTAAAGGGTCGGATTATTGAAAGATAATTAATTAAGTTATTAATGCATAATGTGGTAGGCCCCTCTTTTGAAGGTGACGTTACCCTCGGCTAAGTAGTCTGAGTCAGCAGGGATACAGTCCTAAGTAGCCGGGTTAAAGTATTAATAGTAGTTTAACTTATGAGGGGGTCAAAGAGTTTGGACCCCCGCCATCCAATACCGTTAAGTATTGAAGGAGGTCCTACTAAATTTGACCCAGGTCCTTTGCATGATCTATACACTGAACAATGGCAAAACTCTTACCAAACCGTTCCCTTAACCCCCGACCAGGTAGCCAACATACCTCCATATAGACCGTGGAGATATGAATGGTGAAAATCTTTTATTTTATATAGACACTAAAATAATGCCAAGACACCACGGACAAACGATAAGGAAGAATCACCTTCAACATAAGAAACTAGTTATTAAAGTCATTAATACATAACCAATTAAAAAGTGCGAAAAGATTAAAAATAAAAAGTATTACATTAGACACTTTGTCATCACCAAGTGATGTAAGAGACTTAGGCAAACATGGCCTTGATTGTCAAGAACTCTTACGATCAATCTTGGATCCCGAGACGACTCACACACTCTATGATGGACAATGGATGATGGTGGTGGATGATGGTGTTATGGTGGTGGTGGGTGGTGGGTGAAGTGTGAGAGAGGTGGTGTGCCAAGGGATGGTTTGAGCTTGAACCAAGCACTCCTATTTATAGGCTGAACAGAAGCTCGGGCACGACCCCTTGTCCAGTGGGCATGGCCCCGTGTCCACATCCCTCTCTTTCTTCATTAATTGCTCTTGTCTTTATTAGTTGACCACGGCCCCGTGTCCGCTGGGCACGACCCCGTGTGCAGAAGCATATCTGTACTATCAAGATTTGCCAGGATTCTACGAATCTTATAGTTGACCACGACCCCGTGTCCACTGAGCACGGCCCCGTGGTGGGCGATGGAAGCTTCTACAACTTTGTCTTTTATGCTGACACTTGGGCACGCCCCCGTGCTCACTGAGCACGGGGCGTGTTCAGCCTTCTGCTCTCTTGTTTTGCTTGGGAAGATGCTTTCGGGGAGGTCGGGCATGCCACGTTTATTCCTTTTCTTGTATTTATGTTAGATTTAGCTGCCTTTTTGCTTCTTTTGTTAATTTGAGCTCATTTAATCCTGAAAATACAAAAGGAAGACAAAAACACACTTTTTCCAACATTAGTACTAAAAAGGGGTTAGTTTTATGCCACAATTGATGTAATTTATATGTTGCATTTTGCACACATCAACCAGTGAAAACTGACGTATTTTCCAAAAAGGTTAAGTGCAGGTACTAATCGGAATAGGCTGGCTACTCCTAGCATCAATAAAGAGTCTTGCAAGCTTAGATGTTTATAAATCTGCTGAACAGTGTTTCTTTTAACTTTGATCCGCCTGTGGATCCTTTACAACCGTTTTTGTAATAAATGATATTACTTCCATTTGGTTTGTAATGTTTATATCTTTCGACTTCCGCTGTGTATATAATCTGTGATAAATTGTCTATGATGATATCAACTACGTCACGATACTCCCCACCGGGCCCACCGGTAATACGTGGAAATATCGGGGTGTGACAGGTTGGTATCAGAGCCAACGTTTGAGTGAATTAAACACTAGCCCTTAGTGTTTAATCTCAAATGACACAGTAGCAGATTCCTTAGATCTTCTGAGTCTAGACTAAACATATGAATGCTCTCATCCCTATTAAGTAAACATTGCTTTCGATTTTATGTATTTTGAATATATCGCCAGGCAAGGAAGCTGTCGATGGAAATTCTCCACATCCGAAACCTAGAAAGGCCAAGCTTCGTACCACGGCTAGGATAAGCGTACAACCAGTTGGAGGAAAAACCTTTATGAATCTATTCCCAAAAACCGAACTTGTTTAAACCCTTATCCAGACTACGAAGTCCATACCAGAAGGTCCCTGAGGCTCCCATATTGAAGATGATACATGTGGGTATCATTAAACCCTATTTCTTACCTCCGAGTTTTCAAATTTCAAACTTAGACTATACTAGTCAAAACCTAATCTGTAATCCATGTCATTCCTTTAATCATTGAATCCTTGGATTCTACTTCTACAATGGGTCCTGATTTGAAATATTATTTATTCACTAAAATCTTCAGAGTCGCTACTGCGTACGACAAATAAAGATGAAGAAACAATCAGAATAAGGGAAAGAAGACATTAGAAGACCCTCCTTCCATCATACTTCTTTTCATTTAAGTCCCTGTTTGGGCATTTAATTATTGTAGTCCTTCGTGGACATATTAATTCATCAAAGTCCTTATAGACTTACCTCTTTTGATAAGACCCCATAAATATATACGTCTACCTATTGAAAATCCCTTTGAGGATATTATCTTTTAATAATAGTCCATTCAAGGACATTATACTTCAAATAGTCTTTTCATGGACATTATACCCTATTATATTCCATACGTGGACACGAGATTTCATTATAGTCCCCTAGTGGACATGATATTTCATCACAACCTTTGTAGACCTGATATTTTATTATAGTCCTTTCATGGGAAAACTATTTTAATATAGTCCCTATACGGACGTATGATATTTTTATAGTCCCTAGCCGGACTTATAATTTCCTTTTAAGTCTCCTATGGACAAGTATGATATTAAAAGTCCTGTTTGAGGCACTATGGTAAAATTTCCTAATGATTTATTGAGAGTTTTGAAAAAAAAATTATATAGGTACTCATATCGTCCTTTATCAATCATTAGTATGAATTTTATTCGAACTTTATCGATCAGCTAAAAATTTTCAAAAGATCTTCTTAATGGTTTACCCCTGCCAAGTGGCAAGTCCACATTAATTGGCCAAAACTTTCGGTAGTTAAGGATAATTATTCCTTCTACTATGATAGTTAAAGGAGTTACCCCTCCTATCCAAAGGTTGCGAACTATGTTCAAGCCTCCATGCCTATATGATCAATGCGATCATGGTAATGTTGTGTGACCATTAAGACAAATTAATCCTTGTTGACATCTAAGAACATTTTAACATTCCTGGCAGTGTGACTTGAGAAACCACGCCAGCCGTCAAGGTATTTTGGACTATGTCCAAGCCTTAAAGCCTATAGGATCGAATTTGATCTTGGCAAGTATCATCAATGTGATGATCAAAATGTAAACATCCGTTAGTGATGAAATGCCTATGGGCTAAATTTGTTGTCTGATAAAGACAACGACAGTAGTGGTCTATGACTCCTGTCTAAGAATATTGGACTACGTCCAAGCATAATAGTCTATATGATCATTACGATCATGACTAATATCGTATAAATACGATGATCACATTATTTGACATCCTTTAGAGATATTTTCGCCTACGGGCCATATTATATTGTCCATTGTGACAAGGACAGTGGTGATCTCCTATGAATCCCTGTCCAAGGTAGTGAGCTATGCTCAAACCACATAGTCTATATGATCAATGCGATCAAGACTAATATTATCAAAAAGATGATCATGTGTAAATATCCTTAATAATATATCACCTATGGGCTATGTATAATATATTGTCCATTAGTGACATTGACATTGTGATCCTTCTGATCCCATGTCCAAGGCAGTGAGTTATGCTCAAGCCTAATAGTCGCTGTATGATCAGTGCGATCATGACTAATATCAACTGATACGGTGATCGTATTATTTTATAGGATATTTAAAGTTCAGGCTTAGGCCTTCCTATCTTCATAGTAAGATTTTAAGAAATACTTACGACCCGATGGTTATAATTTATGCATAAATTTTCGGTGCTTAGATAACAAAACTATAGTAATACAATAAGCACATGGTGGATACGCCGCTGGTACTTCCTATATATAAGTGTGTTCATTGTATTACCCTTAGTGGCGTTATCCTGAGTCACCATTAGAGATTATGCCGCCTACGGGCTATATACTATGTTGTCCATTAGAGACACTGACATGTGTGACCGTTATGGTCCATCGTCAAAGGTGATGGGCAATGCCCAAGCCTTATAGTCTATAAGATCGATGAGATCATGACTAAATATACTAAATTGCGATAATTATATATATATATATACATATGTGTATATATATAAACATCCATTAGTAATGTCCCATGACTTGCCTATGTGCCAAAATGAATCGTCGTTCAAGGACGATGACAGTTGTAGTCTATGACTCCCTGTCTAAAGGTGAAGAACTACGTTCGAACCTTAAAGTCCCTAATCTAATAAGATCGCGACTTATAAATTAATGTCCTCCGTGACAGGCTTTTGTTGCCATATCTTATAATGTCCTTTGCGACAAGGCCTTCGTTCCATATGATTTTTATATCATTCAAGACGAACTCATGTTTCATATTGTAAAAGCCATTGTGGCAAGCCTTTGAGCTATCTAAAATCATCAATATGACAAAGACAGTTGTGACATTGTGATCTCCTATCAAAAGGGTAATGGACTCGGTCCAAACCTTAATTGCCATTGATGGATCTTTTGCGACCTAGGCTAAGTAAATTGATATACATTCAAATGACATTCATTAGGAATGTTTATACCCCATTAGCCGGTATGGTTTAAGGATACCATGGCTAATGTATGTTGGTCGTCAGGACGATGACTAGCTATAGAAATGCAATTAAGCACATGTTTAATTTTGGTGTTTAATGCCAAGCTTCAAGTATGGCAAACTTGAATAAGACACATAACAGTCGCAATACCGATGGTGCGACAAATGCTAATGATGCAACAAAGGTGAATCTCAAGGTTAATGGAGTTAATCTCCAAACTATGATTGATGCAGCTGTTAGAAAGGCTATGAGAAAGGATCTAAAAAGGTTCGAAAAGCCGAATGCTACTTGCTCTAAATCGTATTACCCTACTCATGAGAAGAGTTCTGCTCACACTTCGAATGTGAAGGACAAACCAAATAAGATGACATATAGCAAGGAGCCCCGTTCCTCTAAAGGATGTACTTAAAAGTACTTTGTCTCTTGCAAGTCGAGAGACTTAAATGGCGAGAAAGGGAGCCATTGATTTCGTAAAGTTGTTGAATGAAATGAAACCATTATGGACATCAGCGATTGTGCTGAGAAAGACATGGTGAGATATGTATCACAGTGATTCAAGGGCGATGCCCTTAATTGGTGAGGATGTTAATAAAGTCCACAGGAAAGATACCCTCATACAATATAGGATGGTCCAAGTTTATGGACTCATCAGAAAAAACCGGTTGTCTACGACACGGAATAGA
This sequence comes from Helianthus tuberosus, assembly GCA_030545235.1. NCBI lineage: Eukaryota > Viridiplantae > Streptophyta > Magnoliopsida > Asterales > Asteraceae > Helianthus > Helianthus tuberosus. The sequence goes on along the minus strand of CM060351.1, from coordinate 186,484,261 downwards.
AATGATGGAATAAGAATTTTTTACTTTCACCATGAAGGACCTAGACTGTCGACAGTATAATACAGACTATAATTTATTGTCTGGAATACTGTCCTATTCGGTTCATCCAAAATCCAAGCATAATGCACTATATATTGGTGGTTTAGCATCGGAAATAAGAAGGCATATTAAAAGCTTGCTACTTATAAATCCATTATGGATCTACCTCAGCCACTTACATTTTATGGGTTAAGAAATAAACTGGTCAAAGCTGAGATTGCCCTAAAACTGTCAAAGAGAGTATAGCCAAGTATAGAGAGACTAAGAATAGAGGCGCTATTGAGACAGTTCATATCAAAAATGACACCAGGTAAATCCCTTATTATGATGGTATCACTAAGAATCATGTTTGGATTCAGGTGCTATTGAGTCTTTCATAGACCATAAGCTTAGCAAACTTTTAGAATTATCCCATAAGAACTCCAGATATTAAGCATAAGGTAAGACTTGCCAAAGAAAATCATAGAGACCTTTCCTTCTATTTTCATCAAATAATCTTCATTTATAAAAACCTAAAGTACTCTTTCTCCAGATCGAGTACGACAATTTATGTTACTTTATTTTGTTATCTCATTGATTTCTATCAACTACGAATGCTAGACTATGATTGATAAAAGAGCCATATGAGGATTGGCGTATCCTAGTGTGTTCCATAGATTGCTTCCATGCCTGATCAGTATGGAGGTTTAATGCATGGAACCACTGAGATATCCCGATGGTCATATAGTACTAGAATCGGCTAATGGTATTCAAAGAAGATATCAAATCTAGAAATGTCCAAGTAAGTGTCGCAAATTAAGGCATCCTTGCATTCGTAAAGTAAATGTGTCATTTATCTGATACGGATATAGATAGATGAACCAGAGCTTGAGATTTGGAAAATCTCTGTAATCTCCTTGTGTCTTGATTATCTTCTCCAAAGACTACCCTGTTTACCTCCTGAGACAAGTAGAGTTAAGATTAACATCCCGCTTAGGGCTACAGTATCGTGAAATCTCCGTGACGATTAGTACCTCCAACTCGGGAATAATAGAAACCCAAGTTAGATGAATTTTAAGATAAAGGTTCTTAAAGCCTAATTCGTAATTCTAATAGTTTCAATATTATTAGTTAGGAAAGACGGTTCTCTTACTTATGCATTGGTTACCGCAACCCTATTTAGGCAACAATTAAGAATTGCCATCAGCTGCCCAGGATCGTCGATTTGTTTGACTAACCGTAAGGATTTGCTATTCCTTAAGATTGGTTTTAGGCAGTAGTTGGAATAACCATATCACCTTAAGTGAGTTTCTCTATAATAGTTATGATAAGTATCAAGGCTGCTCATTTGGAGACCTTGTATAGATGGGATGTTAGACATCTGTTATTGGACAGAAGTTTGGTAAGTCCAATTATCAGGATCTGAAAGTTGCCATGGAAACAACGAATAAGATCATACAAATTCATAATCATCTGAAAGTTGCCAGTAATCGGCGGAAAAATCAAGGATTGATGAAAGTCGCAACCCTCTTGAATCCTTAATAAGGAATAAGGTTCAATTGAAGGTATCACCCTAAGAAGGGTGTGCTGAATTTTCAATTTATAGGGCTAGTTAAGTTCTGATATATAGAATCATTCGAGGAAATCGAATATATCAAGATTGGTAAGCTACAAGCTAAAACTTACCTGAGGAGCTTGATGGAAATCAATATGTTCCACAATTGTGATCTAAAGATATGTATAGACAATAAGTCAAGAAGCATTGTCACATAAGGATATGCAGACTAATGAAAATTTATGGTTTGATGAGAAACCTATGTAGATTAAGAATCGACAGGTTAAGAAGCTCTGAAAGAGAGTACGTACCTATTGTATAGGTCAAATGAGATGCCCGTAGAGGCCCAAATATGCTATGGGGGATAAGTCCATGATACGTCGGAAAGTACTTCCACTACTTTAGCAAATCTCGAGGTCGAGATTTCTTTTAAGGGGGTGAGGATGTAACACCTCGTAAAATCACGTCCAATAATGTATTGACACGTGTAATAAACCCTAATAAAGTCAAACGTTGAATTTGAGGGACTAATTTTGCGAAAAATCAAAAACTTTGATTATAGAAGGACTGGAAATGTTAACATGCTTATTATAAGCCTCTGAATAACGTTACACGGTAATCATGTTCACAAATGAGCCACTTGTTGATCAATAGTAGCCGTTTGCGTAATTAATTGAAAGTTTGAGCGATGAAGGGTTAAAAGCGTCAACATGTTAATTCTTACCTCTGAGTGACGTTTTAACAAACTGAGAGCTTCATGATAATTGATTATACTCTCGGGAATGCCTAATATTGGCCATTAAGGGCTTTTATGCCTATAAGTAAAGTTACGCGCAACTTTGCAAGTTAGAGGGACTAAAAGTGTCAATATGTTTAATTATACCTCTGAATGACCTTTTTACAAACCCGAAGCATCGCGATGTTTAATAATACTCTCAAGAGTGCCTAACATGGATTAGATAAGGCTTCGATGCTATTAAACGATGATATACGCAAGTTTGCGCATTAGAGGGACCCAAAAGCGTCAACTTTTGAATCTACGCCTTTTGGTGACCATTTAAGCAAACGAGAGCATAGTAATATTTAAACACATGCTTGGAAATACCCATTATGGGCCATGGAAGGCTTGGATATCATCAAATGACATTTCGCGCTACTTTGTGCGATTTTAAGGGACTATTTACGTCAAACTGCAAAAGTATACCGATTCGTATGGTATTGAACCTTCTGGAATATGATCATAAGTTAAACATGCCTTAAATATCCTTTACATATCTTAGAAATAGGCTTAGAGGTGTTTGGTGCGCAAAAATAAACTTATTTAATCAACAGGGACTAAAAGAGTCAAAAAGTGCATAAGTTTGCATTTTCGCGCATATCTTACGTTCTGAATATATATCCGGACATCCAAAAATTTATATAATCATTAAAATATTTTATTTTAGTGATTGGTATGATAAAATTCCATTCATCGCTTAATTTGGATCGTTTTTGCGTTCGTTACGATTTCTGTCGTAATTAACCGAACAACGCAACCGTACGACCAAACGAGCCGACATCCGAGATGTTTTTGAGCATATTTTAAGTTCCCTATACTTTAAATTTATTTTAGAGCCTTGACATGGGGTTAACGGGGCTTAAAAGTGCCAAAAATCAAGTTTTACAAGTGCAGGGACCATTTTTGAAATTTCTGGCAGATACATTGAACTTGGTCCATTTTTGAGGTTTTGATGGTTTTAACCCATGGTTTTGCACCCTATGGGCTGGTATTTGATTGTTTTACATGTTCCCATGGTATTCTAAAACATTGGGCCCAAGTGCAAGGTCATGATTCAAGCACGGTTTACGAGGAACGATCCTAACAGTTTACCGAAATCTATATAAACCCAACACCTACATTCTCATTCCTCACAACTCATTCCTCACAATCTGATTCAAATAGCTCTAATTTGGGGTTTAACACTTCATACCTGAGCAATTTGAATCAAGATCTTCCTAGCTTGGACCCTTTGTAAGCTTCTTTCATTCTTTTATGCGTTTTTAAGCGGGAAAGTCAAACGTGAGCGTAATCATGATGGTTATAGTCTCTTGTGACTATACCTACTAATTACCACGTTATTTAGGTTTAGTGACGAGTCATAGTTTCGGTCAAAATGCGCGTTTATGCGTATTTTGCAACCAAACTATTTTTGGGTATCAAGACCCTTTGTCTTGATATCAAACTTGTTTTCTAACTTCGTTAAACATGTTTTAACATGTTTAAATCGTCACTTTAGGTTTAGTGCTTATGTAGGGTCGTAAGATAAGCGGTCTAAACAACCGCTTAGACTTTCAAACTAGACCCGTTTGGTCGATCATTAGGATCCGACCAAACACAATAGGTGACCATAGTTGTATAGGGAATAACCTTCCGAGGTTATACCTTATGGTCACTTCGTTTAGTTAGTTGTATGATAGGTAGTTTATATGCCTTAGGTAAATGACCAAAATACCCCTACGGGGCTTAATTTGAGTTTAAATTCGTTTTGGGCATATTGGAAGGTATCCTACTGATATCACAACATATTTAAGGCATATTAACTTAGGAAACCTGTTCATGACTCATTTGGTTACCCGTTATGCATTTATCGCATTCGGTACGGGTTATGTAACTAGTTTGCATAAATTAACCGAAACAGGTCAAACCTTATCATTTTTACTTCAAAATCCAGAATGTGTTTAGTTTACCCATATTATACAAGTCTTCAAACTTGTCGGGTCTAAACCACACTCTAATCCGGTCTTCGCTTAATCTTGCGTTTGAACCGTATACCTTTCTTTAAAACTAACCGGTCTAAGTTTAACTTAAGTAAGACCCGTTAGGAATCTAAGAGGTTAATTAAAACTTTCGTTCCAGATTTAGGAGACCAGTAAAAGATACTTGCACTTACTGATTTGTACGGCTGGGATAAATTTATATAATTTGCTCAGGTAAATACTTTTAACTTATTTTCCGTTATACGGGCTTGGGATACGGTATTATAATAATACCGCTTGGTCGGGTATGTAATTTTTTTTAAATCGAATTGTGATTAATATATATTGCATAACCCATTTTAATCTGTTTTGTTTGGTATATGGCTTTTGGGGGGTTAATGACCATGTCCTGGATATCCTCGGCTCATTCATTGAAATGGCCACGACTTAAGCACGGGGTGTAGGCATACAACCGATCGTTACGTATGTATAAAAGGTACCCCACAATAAGGAAAATTCCTTGTGGGTATTATACCTGTGGTGTGTCAGTTAATCTCGTCCGGCTCTTCTAACCGGCCCTGACAGACGACAAACATTTAAATCTGTATACAAGATTATTTTTAAATAATTGTCCCAAGTTATAAAAGATATTTTGTGCCTTGTGCATTCAAATCAATTTTTTTAAACATTTTCAAAATGAGTTGGTTAATTGTATTTACCAGTGAAAACTGACGTATTTTCCAAAAAGGTTAAGTGCAGGTACTAATCGGAATAGGCTGGCTACTCCTAGCATCAATAAAGAGTCTTGCAAGCTTAGATGTTTATAAATCTGCTGAACAGTGTTTCTTTTAACTTTGACCCGCCTGTGGATCCTTTACAACCGTTTTTGTAATAAATGATATTACTTCCATTCGGTTTGTAATGTTTATATCTTTCGACTTCCACTGTATATATAATCTGTGATAAATTGTCTATGATGATATCAGCTACGTCACGATACTCCCCACCGGGCCCACCGGTAATACATGGAAATATCGGGGTGTGACAATTGTGTTGTTCAGATTGGTTAACTTCGGTTGCCGGTTGGTTTATTGCGTTTTCCATCTGAATAATTAAATATAGATATAAATTATTGTCACCACAAAGTGAATAGCAATTAAACACAATAAGGCAATCACAATACAATCAAGTCAACACACATATATAGCCAAATTCGTCGACCTTGCGACATTTATATATGTTTAGACTATTATGCATTAGTACAAACTGTCTATTTTACAAAAGTTTTATTTTAGTTATTATATTGTTATTATTATACATAATTTATTATTATTTTTAATATATATATTATATATATATATTTCACCTTTTACTATTATAAAAAAAACTGTTCAACTTCAGTTAACTAGCTTCTCAGTAACGACGCTCCCTCTCGCCGTATTTCCATGTGATGTTTTCCCCCACTTCTCGAATCCGATTTCCCGCATCCACCAGTTCCTCGCCATAGCAGCTTAATTCGGCAATGTTCTCTGTGCTCATAGGTGGGAAAGGTGCAGGTTCAGGATCAAACTGAGGAAAAAAACATTAGGGTTATTCATGAAGTTCTGAAAATGTCAGTCGCTCGTCCACCATTCTTCCAATTGCCCTGTAAAAGGTTGGGGATTGACAATAGGGTCCGGAATAGTAGGTTCCAAATTAATTGGAAGTTGTGATTGGGCTGGGAAACTGAAAAGGGTTTCATCGGCAGGTCCGATGAGGTCACAATTTGCAAGTTTTCGATCAAGTTCCTCCCAAGGTGGCATCTCCTGGGCCTGACCAGAGCTTTCCCCTTTCTCCTTTCCCTTTCCTTTGTCTTTTGGATCCTCCGTCTTTTTCACCTTTTGGGCAGCTGGCTTCTTCCTTCGTCCGCGTTTCCAGTCCAGGATTTTTCTCTTCTTTTTAGGCTTGGGTTTCTCCTGGGGCTGGGCCTGGAAAACTAGTGGCTCCTTAGTATCCGCTTAATAGCCGGATTGGATTCCTGTTGTATCCATATCGGTGGTATGGATTGCAAATTTTCGGAGTGCCTCCGACAGTTCATTCATGCTGTTAGCACACATGAAGAAACACACAAAATTCAAATTAAAATTTTATTTATTGTAACTTAAATTTTCACAGAATCACAAAATGGCAATCTGAAAAATTAAGTATTTCTAAATACTTCATTGGCCTAAATCAGTGGCTCTGATACCACCTTTTTTCTGTCACGGCCCCCGACCCAGTTTCCGGGTTCGAACGCCGTGAGACAGAAACCCGTGGTATTAGTATTTAATTTGGCAGCGGAAATTTAAACAGGATCGTTTACACTGAAAGTACCAATTTATTTCATTTCAATTTTTCGGGAAAAACCCGTAATTTATAATAAAGGAATTTCACTGGGAAATCCCCTGTTTACAAAAACATGTTTATTTATTTACTGAGCAACTTCATTCAAGCTGGTAGTGCTACGCGGCACTTTTCCTTGTTCACAGTAAATCACCTGAAACATGTTTAAAAAGATTTTCTTAGCGGGGAAATACTGGCGAGTCATTCAATATGCACAAAACGACACATTGTTATAAATTACAGTATTAAGGGCGATTACAATGTTTATATTAACCAATTACCCAATGGTATTTTCCACTCGACCGTATCTATGACTATGGTCATATCACCCATTGGCTAACCCGTTGTCCAATGGTGACGGTTATCAAGTAATGTATACAAAACCCCACATACCGGCTGTAATTGAAGATTACAAAGACTTAATCCCTGTAATTATAACTTTCGAAAATAAATAGGGTTTTTGGAAACAATTTGGTAAAAAGAGAATGACTCACATTGCAAGTTTAACTGGACAGAGTTTTGCCTACTGATTTAGCCTGGTAACCTAGTTTAAATATAACAATGCAAACGAAACTAGGTTAGTAACTTAATACAACATTTACGATAAATTCACGAAATCAAAACCCTCATGACGAATGACAAAGTATAGCCCGAACTCAGGCAGCACTTAAACATCCATCGGATCGGTTTCAATCAGTCGGACATTATATCGTAGTAGTGATCGAGTTATTACCCTGTTGTCGCAGCAGAGGTTCGGGATTATGGGTATTTTGAATAAAACAGCGGATATTTGAACGTACGTTCTGAATTTTAACGTCGAAACAATCAAACAGTTCAAGTCCCAAGCCCCTGGCTTTATAGCCCAAATTGGACCCGCCCGCGTGTCGCGCCGGCTGCCATGGTCCCTGGCGCGTGTCGCGGGGCAGACCAAATTAGGCTAGGGTAGCCTCGTGTCCCACATAGCCTAGGCGAGTCAAAACTAAACGAAAATTTGTGTTTTACTTTGATTTTTATGGATAATTATCAATTAGGGGATACCCCCCTTGAGTTTTAGTGGGCCCTGATCCTAGTTTTGACCGTTTTAAAAATTATGGGTCGTGCCATACCACTTGGGGGTCTCAATTAGGGTTTCCTAAGGTGCACTATTAAAATAAGAAGTAATAATTTTGGTAAGGGTTGTTACACTTGTCCTCAAGCAAACCCGCATATCCTCAAGCATAAAAATTGTAGGCCATTCAAGTGGCTCGAAACTCTACTACCTCCCATGAGTTACAACTTTTCCATTTTTGGGATAATAATCAGATCATGACATGCCTACTAAAACTTTGATTATGCATAACCTCACTCTCCTCATACTGTTCAACTCTCGGCTATATATTTATGGGTGAGTTTGAAGTGGAACACTTAAGTTCAATCCAGAGCATGTATGATACATAGGACTGTATGCAATCAAATCTACACCAACTAACTCGGTAAAAATGCATGAATCAAATGGACTTTAAAGGTTGGTACTTTGGGTAAGTGTGGTGAAATTGGGAGGATGATGGTAAAATGAGTAAAGTGGACTGAGGTAAGGTACCACTTATCGTTGGACACTATGTTATAGCTTTATCTAATTAGATGGAAAAATACTAGTGACTGTTTTATGGCCAGAACCTCCGACAGAGAATCATCCTTTCGTACATGGGCACGATCGTGCTTGTATGATGCATAGCCGTTCATGTCCTTCTTGTCCTCGACAGAATCTCTATTCTTGTACTTTTTGCAGAATCTTGTCCCCTACAATCACATGATTAAATGTGCGTGGACACGTGTCCGACAGAATCTTTAGTCTTGTCATCTTTGTCTGATCTGGAAGCTTCCATAGTTTGCCTTGACCTTCTACAACTGTGCTTGGATATGTGCATGGCCATGCATTGCTGCTTGACTTCTTGTTGGGTGGTGCATGGTCGTGCTAGGTCGTTCATATATCTGGTTTTCCAAATTCTTCTCTTTATCTTCAAGTTTCTTTTGTGATGGAAGCGTGGTCGTACTTGGTCTCCTGACTTCCATATTTTTTACTTTGTTTATTAGGTCTTTGACACTTTTTTTTTTCTGGAACGTCTAAAAACATGTGTTTATCTAATAGGAACGATTTATGTAATATTTATAATGATAATAGCCCAAAAGTACCATTAAATTGGAATATATGTGTATGCTATATATTTATAATTGATGGTATATCAAATATGTATGTTTTGTTTTAAAGGGATATTTGATTTAAATAACCCAACTTTCACCAATTGGCCGATAACACTCCCAATTTTCGATTTGTACCACAATACTCCCAGCTTTCAACTTATTTTTCTCTGGCACTTGACGGGTAGTCCATAGGACAACCCTTAAGTGTTATAAATGATAATTTAACCCCACATTTATCCATGTAATTGTCTAGAGTTAGGTAACTATGGTTGTTTGTGTTTTAGGTACAAATGGAGCTTAAAAGGGAAGAAATTTGGAGCATCAATAAAAAATAAAATATTGGAATGGAAGAACTAAGAATATCAAATGATAGAGGATGAAATTACGAGAACATGGGCAAAAACGACGAAGAAAACGGAGTTGAAACGAAAAAGTTATGCTGAAAACAAAATTTCATGCTGAAGCCCACCATAGCCTACGATGGAGGGCGTAGCTTACGGTGGTCCCTGACATAAATTGTCACCGTATGACAGTTTAAAGCCACCGTAAGCCATTCCAAGCCACCGTAAGCTACGGTGGCCACCGTAGCTTACGACGCTGACCTGCGTAAATGTGTAACTTCCACCTTTTAATGCGGACTTATGGTGTCTTTTCATATCCAATCAATCCCATTCGGTTACCAGCAGTCTAGAGGGAATTTTGGGTGTTCTTGAGAGCTTGAAACAATTTCTAAACATCTTGTTAGTGTTTTTAATTGTTATGAACATTGATATGTATGTGATGATGATTGTCCAAGTCATGAGTGGCTAAACTTATGGTGACTATCTTTGGTTGAAGGTTTGCGTAAGACTTTATGTTTGGATTTCATATTTCTAGAATAATGAACTTGTCTTTATGATTTGTTTGTTATGGTGTGTGATTGCTTATTTGTAAATTGTTAATTCTTATGTTAATCTAATTTGAAACCATACGTTCTTGGTGCTATTGGCAATCGAGATATCATGGGTAGAATTAGGATTGGGTATTGATTAATTGGTCATTGGGTAACAACCTCGCGTTCTAGGAATCCGAGTACTTAGTTCCCTTTCATCACAACAAGTAATCGCACATGAACTATGTCTATGTAGTTCTTTCTAGTGGAATGTTAGCATAAATGTCAGCAAACCGGAAACTAAAGATGGTCATTTGTCTCTAAATTGTTTACAACCCAATTCTCAATTTGCAATTAGACTAGTAATCTTAGTTTTAAAAATCAACCAATCAAGCCAACTCTTGAATTTATTTTTATTGCAATTAGTTTAATCTTAGTTAACTTAGATACACTTCTAAATAACACATATTCCACAAACTCCCTGTGTTCGATACCCACCTACCGCTAGGTATTAGTAGTAATTGGATTAAATTTGATTGTGACCACGACAACACGTCAAATTTTGGCGCCACTGCCGGGGAGTAGTGCGCAACGTGTGTTATTGTTGATCTTTTTAAGTTTGTTATTTTTCTGGTTATGCTGGGTGTGTTAGTGTGCAGGTATTTACAGGTGCATGCGTACTAGAAGCTCTAACAAGTTATTACCATTGGCATTTGATCCAGAAATTGAACGAACTTTGAGAGGAAACAGAATTTTGCTAAGAGAAAACAAAATCAGCGGTTCACCAACTACACCAACTACACCAGTTACACCAATTAGATACATGGATCCACCACCACCACCACCCAACACGGGTCAAACATCTTCAACTTTCATTCCTACATCAACCCAACCTTCACCAAATACCACCATGCCTAATTCCACTACCGATCTTACTCCACCACATGATGTCAAACCACCCAACACGACACCACCTATTACTACCCAAGTCGACCCTACACTTACCTTTAGCCCTTCTACTACAATTCCACCATTCTCACATTTTTTTCCAGCTTCGGATCAATCATCCTCCACCTATTCAATACCACCAAATTCAACCATAATTCATACTACGTCTACATACCGACCACCAAACCAATCGGGTTTTCACTATTCATCTTTTCCTTTTGCGCAATCTTCGGGTATAGGAGGGGTTGGATACGATGAGGGGTATGAAGAAGATTTTGGGGGATATGAAGAAGACGGATTTTACTATGGAGGTGATGGAGGTAATTTGGTACCTCAAGGAGGAGTGGGTCAACAAAGTCAACCATTGCAGCAAATTCAAGACATGGGTAGGCTACCGGTTGGGGTACAACATATTCGGCCACAAGGGACACAATTGCAACGTCCTACACCTTTGCAACAAGTTCGCCCACAAAATATACAACCTCAACTTCAAAGGCCAATTCAACACCCACCGATGCAACAACATCAATTTCAACCACCATTTGCACCTCAAGGGCCTATGCAAAGACCAATGGGGCCTATACGTCCAAGAGTTTGTTTGGGTGTTCCGAGGCGACATCTTCGAGAGAATGCGAGAGGCATAGAAGCACATTTCAGGCCAGTGATTACTCATAATCCTTCACCATTAGTTATTCCTCACAATGATCAAGGGAGGACATTCGAAGTTCGAACCAATTCATTACAAAGTTTGCCAAAGTATAAGGGTCTAGCAACGGAGGAGCCTTATTTTCCTTTGGAGGCATACAATTGGGGGTCAAGGATTTTCAGTCAATTATGTCAAATTGGTGCTATTCCAATTTTCTTTAGAAGACAAAGCGAAAAAGTGGTTCTACACATTACCTTCGGCATCTATCTATACATGGGCGGGAATGCAACAAATCTTCTTGGAAGAATTTTATACCGCTCAAAAGACAAATGATGCTAGAAAAGGTTTGAGAAGTTTTCAACAACAATCGGGTGAGATGTTTCACGAAGCATTCGAGAGGTTTAACATGATGATAAAGAATTTCCCTCATCATGGGATAGAGTTATGGGAGTTGATGAATGTTTTTCATGAGGGGTTATGAGCCGAAAATGCACGCGACTTAACGTCGATCACAAATGGCACTTTTGGCACAAATTACGAGCATGACGATTGGGAATTCTTGGAGCAAATGGCGGTCACATCAAAAAGAAAAGCTCAAGCATCAAGGAGAGCACGACCGGCCATTACCCGAACTCAAGTGCACGTAGTAGACGATGGTAATGTTCAAACTTCTAATCAAATTTATGATGTTTGTGCACTTTGTAATGAGATAGTGCATGCGGCAAAAAATTGCCAAGGGGTGGAAGGGAAATATGAGGAGGTGAATGCATTGCAAGGGCAAGGAGGGGGTGGTAGAAATTATAACATGAACTCCAATACTTACCACCTCGGCTTAAGAAATCACTCGAACTTTAGATACGGGAATCCGTCAAATCAAGCCAACCCGAACTTCCAAGGAAACCAAGGATTTCAAAGGCAATATCAAACGGGTCAAGTGCATGGTGGGTCTTCGGGTCAAATCTCTTCGGGTGGAAACGAAGTCATGGAGATGTTGAAAGTGATGCAAATGGAGATGCAACAAAGAAATCACCTTGATGAGGTTCGTATGCAAAAAGATGAAATCCGTGACAAAGCTATTCAATCGTTGACCACTCAAATGGGTCAACTTGCAAGTGAAGTGGCAATATTGAAGAAAATGAAAGGTCAACTACCGAGTGACACGGTGATAAATCCCAAGATCACAAAAAGCATGAATATCAATGTGGTAAGCACCGTTCCTAATAATGAAATTAATGAAACATTTCTTACTTCTTCTTGTCAAGTTAGTGAAGGTATAGGAAGGGATGCCGAGGTTGAAACGGACAAGGAGCATGTTGCACCACTTGTGCCGATTCGAGTGGGAAAATTAAAAATTCCCCATGCATTATTGGATTATGGGGCGAGTATGAATGTGCTACCAGGTGACTTATATGATATGTATGATTTTGGTCCGCTTCAGGATGCAGACACCATGGTGAGTTTGGCGGATGAAAGTTGGAGGCGTCCATGGGGAATGGTTAAGAATGTTATGATTCGGTTGGGAGAATTTGAATACCCGGTGGATTTTCTGGTTTTAGATTATGCTACTACCATGATGGCGTCCCAACAAAGGGTGATTTTGGGTCGACCGTTTCTCTATACGGCAAATGCTCAAATCGATTGTAGAGAAGGAATCATTACCATGACCGAAAAGAACCGTAAGTTGTCATTTGATGTTCAGACTAAGGTGATTAGTTACGATTTTGTTGAGGCGAAGGATAGCGGGTTTAGTGAAAAGGTGTTTCAAAGAATGAGAAGAAATCACCCACCGGATCGTGAAGAAAAGCATATGGGTTCAAGCAAGAGTGTATTTGATTACCCACCGAGTCGAAACGAGACGGATGCATTTTGCTCAATGGCACGAGGAAGTGATGGAGATGGCAGGAACCGCTTCTTTGAGCCACCTTAAATGGGGGTGGCACGGTCTGGCTGAAGACCTGAAAACTTAGTGCTGCTCGGGAGGCAACCCGAGGTTTTTCACTGATCTTGTTATTTCTTTAGTTTTCTATGTTTCAGGGCCATGGCAACACTCAAGTGTGGGGAAGATGTGCGGATATTTGTGTGAAGGTGGTGATAGGAAATTGGATCATTTACAATATTTGTTGTGTCAAACTTCACCAGGTCAATGTACTTTTTTCTTAGACTTGTCATGTTTTTTAGCTTTGAAATATTGTTAGTTTATTAGTTTGCTTTTTGTTTATAAAAAATTAAAAAAACAAAGTTGATGTTTTTGGTGTTTAAGCGATCTTCCCTTCAAAACCATACAATGGGGACAATGTATCCCAAGTATGGGGATGAGGGGAAATTTTGAAAAATTTGTGAAAATTGTAAATTTTTAAAAATTAAGTGACAATGGTCCGAATTGAACATTTGAATACAAAACCGCATGAGACACCGGCATCCCATATTCCCTTGTTCTTTCTTGGTGAGAGTTGAGCCACCTCTTTGAATTTATTAGAAATATTTTTCTTTGATGAGGGTGGCAATGGGTGGGGGTACATTAGAACTTGTGCTTAGATGCGATTTGAGGCCTTAGCTTTGCATGAATGTGAAAATGATAAGGGCATTTAGGTAGCCTCGTCATGGTGAGTGCGAGTGTGGGATTTGGGGGGTTGGACCTCATAAATTATATATATGAGCATGGTAGTGAGAGGGTCGGGGGTTTGGACTTTAGTAGCCCATTTGAGCTTGAAGCCGATCATTTGTAACCCGTGCCTAGTTCGTCTAAATTTAACCCTATTTGACCCGGTCTATTAGTGTTGCATCTCGTATTAGTATGTTTATCTTGTTATGTTTGAAAAGAAAAAAAAAATATAAGAAAAAAAGAGAGATATGAAAATGAAAAGAAAAAAAAGAGAAAAAACAATGAAAAAATGAAAAAAAATATATAGAGTGAATTTCAAGGATTGTCCTTTATCTTTATATCCATTTTCAGGCGCTGTCCTTTATGTTCAAAATTGACGAGTTTTGTCCTTTATGTTTTCATATCATATACGTTTTGTCCTTTAGGCCTAACCCAGTTAGTTTATTTCAGTTAAATTTGGTCATATGCTTTGCACATGAGGGCATTTTTGTCAATTCAAAGGTAAGTTCAACGGCAGATTTACAGCTCAAAGCTTCTGCAACCTTTGAATTGACAAAAATGCCCTCATGTGCAAAGCACATGACCAAATTTAACTGAAAAAACTAACTGGGTTAGGCCTAAAGGACAAAACGTGTATGATATGAAAACATAAAGGACAAAACTCATCAATTTTGAACATAAAGGACAGCGCCTGAAAACGAGTATAAAGATAAAGGACAATCCTTGAAATTCACTCAAAAATATATGTTGGGATGTATTGTAGAAGTTGTTTATGTTTTGTTAGCTAGAAATAAAAGACCGGCTTAAATCGTTAGCTACTTTTCATACATATTTCCATTTCCTACCCATTTGCCTAGCCACGTTCCAACCTTTAAGTCCCTTTGATTCACGTGCATGTTTTAGCAAATTCTTTAAGCGAAGGACCGATTTAAGTACAAGCTTATTATTGTGCAACCACCCATTTGCCGTAAGTGTGTTCTAGCATATACTTGCTAGTATCATTTATCACCGAGATGAGAGTCATTGTGAGGGGTGTGTTATGTGGGGTTTTAAGAAAGAATTAGTAAATGAGGACATTTGTTGCTTAGTTTGTACTTGATTGATCGCTTGATAAATTGTATTTTGAATGAATGTGTTGCTTGGGACAAGCAACGGTTAAGTGTAGGGATGTGACGGGTAGTCCATAGGACAACCCTTAAGTGTTATAAATGATAATTTAACCCCGCATTTATCCATGTAATTGTCTAGAATTAGGTAACTACGGTTGTTTGTGTTTTAGGTACAAACGGAGCTTAAAAGGGAAGGAATTTGCAGCATCAATAAAAAATAAAATATTGGAATGGAAGAACTAAGAATATCATATGATTGAGGATGAAATTACAAGAACGTGGGCGAAAATGGCGAAGAAAACGGAGTTGAAACGAAAAAGTTATGCTGAAAACAAAACTTCCACCTTGTTAGTGTTTTTAATTCTTATGAACATTGATATGTATGTGATGATGATTGTCCAAGTCATGAGTGGCTAAACTTATGGTGACTATCTTTGGTTGAAGGTTTGCGTAAGACTTTATGTTTGGATTTCATATTTCTAGAAAAATGAACTTGTCTTTATGATTTGTTTGTTATGGTGTGTGATTGCTTGTTTGTAAATTGTTAATTCTTATGTTAATCTAATTTGAAACCATACGTTCTTGGTGCTATTGGCAATCGAGATATCATGGGTAGAATTAGGATTGGGTATTGATTAATTGGTCATTGGGTAACAACCTCGTGTTCTAGGAATCCGAGTACTTAGTTCCCTTTCATCACAACAAGTAATCGCACATGAACTATGTGTATGTAGTTCTTTCTAGTGGAATGTTAGCATAAATGTCGAAGCAAACCGGAAACTAAAGATGGTCATTTGTCTCTAAATTGTTTACAACCCAAATTCTCATTTTGCAATTAGACTAGTAATCTTAGTTTTAAAAATCAACCAATCAAACCAACTCTTGAATTTATTTTTATTGCAATTAGTTTAATCTTAGTTAACTTAGATACACTTCTAAATAACACATATTTCACAAACTCTCTGTGTTCGATACCCACTTACCGCTAGCTATTAGTAGTAATTGGATTAAATTTGATTGTGACCATGACATCACGTCAAATTTTGGCGCCGTTGTCGGGGAGTAGAGCGCAACGTGTGTTAATTTAGTAGTTTTGTTTTGTTATTTTCGGGTTTACGCTGGTTGTGTTTAGTGTGCAGGTACTTCAAGTGTATGCATACTAGGAGCTCTCACAAGTCATCGCCGCTATCGTTCGATCCGGAAATTGAAAAGACTTTGCATCAAAACAGAGTTTTGTTAAGAGAAAACAAGGTCATTGGTTCACCTACTTCACCCATTACACCAAGGAACATTATGACTGATTCACAAATCCCACCCACTACGAGTCAAACAACACAACCCTTTATCCGCTCATCCCCACACTTAATTTGACGTGATGTCGTGGTCACAATCAAATTTAATCCAATTACTACTAATAGCTAGCGGTAAGTGGGTATCGAACACAGAGAGTTTGTGGAATATGTGTTATTTAGAAGTGTATCCAAGTTAACTAAGATTAAACTAAATGCAATAAAAATAAATTCAAGAGTTGGTTTGATTGGTTGATTTTTAAAACTAAAATTACTAGTCTAATTGCAAAATGAGAATTTGGGTTGTAAACAATTTAGAGACAAATGACCATCTTTAGTTTCCGGTTTGCTTCGACATCTATGCTAACATTCCACTAGAAAGAACTTATACGTCAAGTAAAAAGACTAAATTACCCATTATCTTCCTAGAAATTTTGGATGAACTTAATAAAATAGATGAAAACGACAAGATTTGGAATCAGATTTATTTAGAGACTAACAAGTCTCATCACATTCTTTTACCATTAAATAGACACGACTAAAACATTTATATTAACCTTATATTTATACTAACTCTATCCTATTACTAACCAGGGCCAGCCACACTTCCGACCGGATTCTGTTTTTCCCAGGGCACTGAATTCATACACATAACAACTTAATGGACCCTCAATACAAAACATTAACAACTCAAAATTTATTCGGCCCTCTTTTTCAAACATTAAAATCTCATGATTTATTAGTTGGACTCAAATAAAAATGATTGATCCATTTAGGCTATGGGGTGTGGGGATGGTGGTTCAGGTCATGGATTGTCACATAGGACATGATTCGTGTGGGACACCACCCCCTCTTAATCCATGCGTAGTAAGCATGGATATTTCCATGCCGACCACGAGCCTCCTTGAATTAATTGGGGGATTTTGATTGGTGGTGGAGAATGGTGGATGATGATGGGGGGTCATGGACCGCACCATATAGGGTGGTGGATGAAGGTGAAGTGATGTGGCACCTATGTGGAGGGTGGTGATGGTGATTAGGAAAATCACCACACCACATAGCCTAACCAAATACATAATAATCACATGTAACATCATTTAAAAAAATAGAAACAAGAGCGATGACAACAAAAGATGTGACTCGATACTAGCCCACTACCCACCTGCCACCACTTTTACCGACGACCGTTGACTACAAGCCACCCACCACCACGAACCTCATGGTACGTTTTTTGTTCCACTTCCTTGATTCCTACAAGTTAGCCCTAATTGATAATTGTTAATTGTTAGAACCGGGTGTCTCTTTATGCCCTAAATTTGGTGTTTTGTTGAATGTTGAGCGCTAATTGATTAATTGTTAGAGTTGGGTGTTTTGTTGAGATCTAAATTTGGTGTTTTGTTGAATGTAGAGCCCTAATTGATTCATTATTATTTTCTAATTGTTAGATTTGCATGTTTTATTGAGCCCTAAATTAGGTGTTTTATTGAATGTTGGATCCTAGTTGATTAATTGTTAATAGCTATCGAGAACGAAATCTTAGAGGGTATAAATTGCGAAGATGTAATCAAACAACTTGCTACTCACGAATCATCGGTTCGCTATTGTGGTGTGTCAATCAGATACAATGATTTTGCTATGTTTATTTCTATAACGTGAATAGTCATTTAAAAAAATAGTTTTCATAATTTGCTAGGGACTAAGCGCCTTTTTTTCTGGCTCGCACAACTTGAATCCTCAAGACTGACTATGTTTGTAACACACTTCAAACTCTATTTAAATATAGTTAGATTAAATCTAACTCCATGAACCAAAACAATTTTAAATAACAAACTAATTATTTATTTTATTTGAACTTCAAATTTATCTCCTTTTGTTTCCATCTTCCTATTCACCTTTCCTTCTTTGATTCCGATCCAAATTATGCCAGCACCTGTAAAAAACCCAAGTTTGCAGCATAACTTATATTGCCGAAACGAGTTGGGTGAGCACTCGATGGTGTTCTTTGTGTCTCATGATAGTTTCTGGTTTATCATATTTAATTACAAATCTAAAAAGTAGAAGATGTTTGAGTTACCTCATGAAAACTTGATACACTGAATATATATAACAATAACATTCAAATGTATATTTCTCTTGAACCAACTTTCGTTTACAAACCCCTGGGCTTGTAGCTCAGCGGCCCAGGCAATGATGGTAAGAGCTTGTAAGCCATAAGGTGCGCAAGTTCGAGCCTGAGCTGCCCCGGTTTTCATCCGGCCGTTTCTCCAGCAAGGAAACTTGTGGAGGCGGTACGGTTTCCGGGCGAGAGCCGCTAATAATCCCCACTACACCAGCGTGGACCCGGTTAAGACAACATAGTCTGGGTATGTGGTGGATGAGGGCTCGTCGATGAGACGGGTGTGAATACTCATCATCATCATATGAAGTTCACCTTTCAAAAAAAAAAAAAAACTTTCGTTTACAAGAATGCTTCATTACCTACAGTATCTATCAAGTACATATGCATGAGGCATCCCAATTATTAATAGTACCTCTAACCATTATGGGTATTTTATTTCAACAAAGGCATGATTGTAGGGTAAGATACTTCATTTGTCACACAACCAGTGGAAACTTAAGATTTTTGACCGGAGGTCGAAAACGTATATACCTTAAAAAATTATAAAATCGGGGGGTTGAAAACGTATATACCTAAAAAATTCTATACGAAAACTACATACAGGACACTACTGAGCGAAAAGTTCGGAGGTCGGGAAAAATTACTAGAAATTTTTATAAGATGTAGGTGTAAAGGATCCCCTGAATCATGCTAGAAGCGGTTACATCATGGGCCTATTGAAAAAGGATCATAGTTGTCGATTTTAAACAAACGAATCACATTAAACAGTATTTTATTGATAGCATGTCAACGGAGCAAACATAATGAAATCGATAAAATAATTATAAGACAAAGACCTCTTAACCATATCATGGGAGGGTCAATACATGTAGGTGATAAGAATATCCGATATTATGCTAGAAGCGATTGCATCATATGACCAATCTAATTGCTATAAATTCTTATACATAACGTTTGAAAGGAAAACATAAGACATAAATAGTTAATGTTCTTCTTTGTAAAAGAGAGAATAATATGTACGAATTTCAAACAAAAGAATCCTTGCAAAATTTTATTATGTTGATAACATGTCCAAAAGTAAATAGTAAACTTAGAAACTAAGGAAATAGGTTTAATGTTATGTGAAACTTTTTCAACCGCTTAAAATTTCCTTGTATTTATTATATCTTATATGATAATCATACTTACTAAATCTCACCAATAACAAATTTAAAGTAAGGTTTGAGGAGGGTAAAATGTAGACAGTCATATCTCTACCTCGAAAGAATAGAGATGCTAATTCCAGTGAGACCCCCGGCTTGATAGTAGTTTTGCATCAAGCCTTGGACATAAGACACATAACACTCAGCAATTGGCATAAAAGCCGATTAGTGCATGTACTCTCTTATCTTTCGGCTATCAACGCCACCACATAATACATGATTAACCTTCCCTCGTTTTTAAAGTTATTTTCACGAAATTAATAATATACCGTTAAAAATTAGTGCACTTTCACTTTTGCCTCTGAGGGGTCACAAATATATATATTTTATGCGCATACCGCAAGCGGAGTGGTTATTATATCTTTATATAAACATAATTATTAAAAAAAATGAGAAAGAAGACAAAAAAATTCTTTTCATTTAAAATTATCAACAAATCAAAGATTGATTTCTCTGACGCTCACAAAACATTATATTATTAACCTAACTTCATAATTTAAAAATGTCTTTAACATCTACACTGATTTGCTAATAAGTTTGAAGTTAATATCTTGTCATTTTCGACTCCAAGTGTTAGATTGCAACATTTGTAAATTGTAGTTAAAAAAAGCCAGAATCAAATCGTAGACGTAGAAGAAATCATTTGTAAATCATCATATCACACAAAAAAACTTCAAATCATTGTTGAGAAGGTCGGATTGGAGCAGTTGTAAGCAAGACATAACGTGGGGTAGGGGTGTTCATAGTTAAGTTTAAAGAGTTTTTTTCCTAAACTAGTGTTGATAGAGAAAATATTTACCATTTTAGTGTTCCTTCAAAACTATTTACCAAAATAGTGTTTTTCTTTATATTTATTAAATTAAGAAAGAAAAACAACTTTGTGTAACCCCGCATTTCAGTTGAATTAGATGCGACTCCCTTCAATCTTCAACATTGATACCATTGAATCATAATCGATCGAACTCTGCCAAAGCCATTGAAACTGTTGAATTATAATCGGTCGAACTCCTCTGCCAACGCCATTGAAACCGATTGATTCATATTTTTAAAATGATGGACTGAATCGATTGGCCTCATACAGACTTCGACCTCAACCTATTTTAAGAATTTCATGGTTTTAAAATGAGAATTTCGAATCATAATGGACCGAACAGAATTGTTGAACTTTGTGTAATCCCATAGTATCTTTAGTTAATTTTTAATATGGAACTTGTCTTGTGTTTATGATTTCAAAGTTTTTTCAATTAAATATGAATGAACAGAAATATTGAAGGTGTTTGTTTATGATTTTATAGTTTTTAACTTTGCAGAGAGATTGAATCTGTTTGAACATGGAGACTGAATTATATTAGAACGATTGATTAGAACAATATGCATTTGTGATTTGATCATTTTTAGAATTATATAAAAACTTCCGGAATTTGCTTTCTTTGATTTCCAAGTTTTTATTTGTGTTTTCAATTGAATCCGTTTGAGCCCATGACTTTATAGCCTAGTGGCATCTTGGGGGTGAGATAAGACTTTGGTACCAATAGGTCCTGAGTTAGATTCTCACAAGGGGTTTTTCCCATATTTATTTATTGGGTTTCCTCCTGAATTGGTATATAGGCATTATGTCTAGTGGAGATGGATATGATCGGGTGGTTCCGCTGGTGACACGATGATACTCCAATGGTCCGTCAGTGATCCAAATTTGCCGTTAAAAAAAAATTGAATCCGTTTGAATAAAAAGACTTTATATTCGAACAAAAAGAATCAAGCTGATAAAACTATATTTCACTTGTATTTGTGATTTCATATATTTTATAAGAGTAAATTGCTAAAATCGTCCCTGAGGTTTGACTCAAAATGCTAGATCAGTCCAAAATCAACTTTTGTTGCTAAAACAGTCACTGAGCCCAAGTTCTGTTGCTAGATCAGTCCAATTAGTTAACTGAAGTTAGTTTTTAACTTTTATTTATTACACAAACAGTCCCTGTAGTTATAATTTAGAGTAAACTGCTAAAATCGTCCCTGAGGTTTGACTCAAAATGCTAGATCAGTCCAAAATCAACTTTTGTTGCTAAAACAGTCACTGAACCCAAGTTCTGTTGCTAGATCAGTCCAATTAGTTAACTGAAGTTAGTTTTTAACTTTTATTTATTACACAAACAGTCCCTGTAGTTATAATTTACTAGTTTTAACTATGAGTTAATAGCCAAAATGGTCCCTGAGGTTTGCACCACCACCACCACACCGCCACCACCACCACCGCCGCCACCACCACCACCACCACCGCCACCACAGCACCACCGCCACCACCACCACCACAGCACCGTCGCCACCGCCGCCACCACCGCCGCACCGCCACCGCCACCACCATCGTCTGGTCACCATCACCATCGCCACAGTGGGTTGCAGGTTTGACCGAAAAACTCGAAACAGTGGGTTGCAGGTTTGACCGGAAAACTCGAAACAGATTATATCACGCGTGGAACTTTGTTGTGGGGGTGGATATCACGCGTTATCTTTTGTTTTCGTGATAAAATAACGCACCACCCCGGGCGGCCTTACTATTTTTTTTTTACAGATACAGAATATTTCGAGTTTTCCGGTCAAACCTGCAACCCACTATGGCGATGGTGGTGGTGGCGGTGCGACGGTGGTGGTGGTGGTGGTGCGGCGGTGGTGGTGGTGGTGGTGGTGGTGGCGGTGTGGTGGTGGTGGTGGTGCAAACCTCAGGGACCATTTTGGCTATTAACTCATAGTTAAAACTAGTAAATTATAACTACAGGGACTGTTTGTGTAATAAATAAAAGTTAAAAACTAACTTCAGTTAACTAATTGGACTGATCTAGCAACAGAACTTGGGCTCAGTGACTGTTTTAGCAACAAAAGTTGATTTTGGACTGATCTAGCATTTTGAGTCAAACCTCAGGGACGATTTTAGCAGTTTACTCTATAATTTACTAGTTTTAACTATGAGTTAATAGCCAAAATGGTCCCTGAGGTTTGCACCACCACCACCACCACACCGCCACCACCACCACCACCACCACCGCCACCACAGCACCGCCGCCACCACCACCACCACCGCCACCACAGCACCGCCGCCGCCACCACCACCACAGCACCGCCGCCTCCACCGCCACCACCACCACCGCCGCACCGCCACCACCACCACCGTCGCACCGCCACCACCACCATCGCCATAGTGGGTTGCAGGTTTGACCGGAAAACTCGAAACAGTGGGTTGCAGGTTTGACCGGAAAACTCGAAACAGTGGGTTGCAGGTTTGACCGGAAAACTCGAAATATTCTGTATCTGTAAAAAAAAAAATAGTAAGGCCGCCCGGGGTGGTGCGTTATTTTATCACGAAAACAAAAGATAACGCGTGATATCCACCCCCACAACAAAGTTCCACGCGTGATATAATCTGTTTCGAGTTTTCCGGTCAAACCTGCAACCCACTGTTTCGAGTTTTTCGGTCAAACCTGCAACCCACTGTGGCGATGGTGATGGTGACCAGACGATGGTGGTGGCGGTGGCGGTGCGGCGGTGGTGGCGGTGGAGGCGGCGGTGCTGTGGTGGTGGTGGTGGCGGCGGTGCTGTGGTGGCGGTGGTGGTGGTGGCGGCGGCGGTGGTGGTGGTGGTGGTGGTGCAAACCTCAGGGACCATTTTGGCTATTAACTCATAGTTAAAACTAGTAAATTATAACTACAGGGACTGTTTGTGTAATAAATAAAAGTTAAAAACTAACTTCAGTTAACTAATTGGACTGATCTAGCAACAGAACTTGGGCTCAGTGACTGTTTTAGCAACAAAAGTTGATTTTGGACTGATCTAGCATTTTGAGTCAAATCTCAGGGACGATTTTAGCAGTTTACTCATTTTATAATTGTATTATTACTTCCAGAATTACCATTGTTGTTAGATTAAAAAAAAACATCATTTTGGTAAATAGTTTTGAAGAAACACTAAAATGGTAAATATTTTCTCCCCCAACACTAGTTTGGAAAAAAAACTCTAAGTTTAAAACCTTGAAACATTATAAATCTGTCATCGTTTTAGTTTCGCCGTGGGGTTTTGTTAACTTTCGATTGGTTTAAAAAATTTCAAGCTATAGCAAACGGTTTGGTTAATGGTTTATACTGAAAGCCTGCCGTATAACCTAATGCGCCCGTAATATTTGATAATGTATTTCAAACTAAAAATATTTTTATGCTAGATGTATTTGTGTATTTTTATATATTTTATATTAGATTTAATAAAAAGGATCTAGGCTAAATAGCTTAATTGAAGTGTAAGGCTTTATATTAGCTTAAAAAATTGGGCCAAGGTTTCATTAAATGTTATATGCGAGAAGCTAATTAGGGGATAATGAACTATTGGTAACATCTATTATATATAATAAATGAAAGTGATTTGGGTCACGTGTCACTTAATTAGGGCATCGTTTTTCCTCTTTTCCTGCCCAACAGTACCACTGCCCTCTTCTATTTATATCCTCCCTCATTTACTCATTTAGGGCTTCCTACTTTCTCTCTCCCTCTGCTCTGCTCTATTCCGATCGATGTTCAGATCCTCTTTCTCTCTGATGTTCATCCTTCTCCTTCTTCACATTTTCATCTCCTCAACAACGTACGGCAGATGTTACTTCTATTGGATACATCTGCGTTTGAAACCCTAAATCATGTACCGTCGAGTGGTTCAAGAAGAGAATAATCATGCATGATCTATTCTTTCATTCAGAAATTTTATTTCGTTTTATCTGTTTTCTCATACTCAACATGATGAACCCTTTTGTACCCTCAAAAGAAGAAGCAGATCTCCTAGGGTTTCTTATCGTACTCGATGAACCCTTTTGTACAAGCTCCTCTTAATCGGTGACCCTAGTATCTTCTAATAATCTTTTTATTATTGTATATATCTGAAATTTATGAATAACTCTGTTTGTAGCTTTTGATTTTGTCTTTCCTTTGTTATTGTTTATTCAGATGCTTGCTTTGTTGTATCATGTGATTACAAGTAGACTGATTTTGATATGTTTGTAGTTTATGTCTTTCCCAAGCTTTTTTGTTGATTTATTCACCCATGTTAGTAATTTTTTATGCTCCTATGTTTCTTGATCCTCTGTTTTTATTTTAACTTTCATACTATTATTCTAGCAATCCAAGCAGAATATATAGATTTTATGCTCACATTTTTTTATTATTATTTTATAGAGTTTGTTGATTAGAAGCAACCTCTGTCGGACGATTGTTGAGGAGATGGAGTTGTGAAAGGTGATACCAGGTCTGTTGATAGGTGATACCCGCCCGAAAGTTTAGGCTTCATCCCTTTTTGTTATTTGGTATGGTACTCCTTTACAGTCCCACTTTCAATGAGGTTGTCTTAGTCATGTATTTGATTTTTGCCCTTTTCTTTACAATTGAAGTTGTGGAGAGACGAATTAAGATGGGGAGCGGAAGGCAATCTCAGATGAGTATAGGAATTTTAGTCTTACAATCAGTTTTACATTGTTTTTTAAGGTGACTGTTGTTTATAGTTACTTCTCTAGCAGTGCTTAAAAGTTTTCCATCAGCTGTTTGACTTAACAGTAGTTTGCGTCATTCATTCTAAATTCATCAGTTGTTGTAGGTAAACTGAAGTTTCCTACAATAAGCACTGCCCAACTAAGTTTCCTACAATGACAGTGGTTATAACAAGTTAATACGGCAAAACACTGATCTACTCGTAACAACTGTTGAAGACAAGCACTGATGAACCAAAGGCCTGATCAACCAAAGGTGAAACACTGTCCAACAACAATAGTGGTTCAGCATCAACATTAGTTATTCTATCTTAGTTATTCTATCTTTAGATGTCATCACCTCAGTGTTTTATATGTAACAATTTTTATGACATCAGTGTTTATATATAACAGTGTTTATCACAACAGTGTTTATATGTAACAATATTTATCACATCACTTCAGTGGTTTGATCTGTACTATAAATTGAACAGTTGTTTTAGGGGTGTGCATGGGTCGGTTTGGTTCGGTTTTTACTATTAACCATAACCATAACCGCTAGTTCGGTTATGGAGTTTTGGTAACCATAACCATAACAAAACTTCGGTTACGGTTAATCGGTTATGAAGTCGGTTATGGTTCGGTTTTGGTTAATTCCGGTTAAGTAACCAAGCAAGGTTTGAAATAAATAGGGTTGTGCACGATTTGAACTTAGCTTGAGCCTATTTTGTAAGATAACGGAGACTACACTTTTTGGTTAAACTACCAATTTGGGGTTCTTTTTAAGAAGGTAATTCTCAAACAAAAAAAAAAGTTATGGCCATAACACCTTAGGGGCTGTTTGTTTACCTCTTAATGAGGCTCTTAATGGTTTAGACCTCTTACTGGTTCAGGACTTAATGGTTCAGACTATTTGTTTCACGAGCAGATATCTGAATGGTTCAGACATTTGCCTCTGAATGGTTAAGATTTATACAGAGTCTGAATGGTTAAGACCTCTAATCTGAATTGGTCAGATATTTGCTTCTGAATGGTTAAACATTATACATGCTCTTAATGGTTCAGACCTCTTACTGATTCAGCACTTAATGGTTCAGACCTCTTACTGGATCAGCACTTAACTATTCAGATGTTGCCAAACAGCCCCTTAGTTCTTTATCAAAATAAATGGCATCTACATCAAGATCATTTTGTTACTAACATACTTTTATCTTTAGTAAAAACCCTCTATATTGTTTTGTAAAACACAAATCCATTATATAAAGTTAACATTACAAGTTCGGTTCAGTTTCGGTTATATCGGTTAACCAAAGCTTCATAACCATAACCATAACCGATTGAGCGGTTATACAAAGTTTCATAGCCATAACCATTGGTTATATTGGTTATCGGTTATTAGTGGTTCGGTTATGTCGATTATGGTTCGGTTATCGGCTATGGTGGTTAATTTGCTCACCCTTAAGTTGTTTCATCTTTAAACTAATAAATAAAAATCAAGTACACTTGGATGATCATTAAGCTCCTCATCTTGATTGTTTGGGGATAGTATTCTTGAAATTAGTTCAAACATTTGATTGTTAAAAGTTATCCACTGCTGAAATACAACCTCTGTCTCTTCAATCTCCGTGTTGACCACTGACTGACCAAACATCAGTGTTTGGAAAACTGTTGGGTATTCACTGATAGGAAAAAATTGCCACTGCTCACTTTTTTATTGCTGACATCCACTGATATTGACCATCAGCGGTTTCCCTAAAAAATAGTCACTGCTCACATTTTTATTATTGATGTTGTTAATTAGTGATAGATTGAAATTATCAAATGAAAAGTAGAATTACAATCAAATTACCATTTTACCTAATCTTTACATTCCAATGACATAAGAGTTCCTCCAACAATATTTTCATGATAAAATTTAAAGTTAAATTAAAAAATAAAAAAAATTCTTGATAACTATTTGTTCCAAATTAAATCAGTAATTAATGCTAATTTCTTGAGCTTTAGACATTTAATTAAGCAAAATTTGAATTTCAAATTGACGGTTATTATATCTTAATTAAAGTTAAAATAAAATTTAGATAAGTCATTATGACAATTGCTTTCAAATCAAGTCCGTAATTACTGATAATATCAGTAATTTTGAAATTCAAAATATGCAAAATGGTAATTTAAAATTGCCGTTCTCTCTCTTTTTTTTCCTACTTTGCATATCATTTCTAATATTTAATTACTTTAATAAAGCAGCATATAAGGATATACACTACTTACCTTTGAAATTAATCTGAAATTGGACGTCCAACAAAAGTGTCCAACAACAACAGTGGTTCAGCATCAACATTAGTTATTCTATGTTTGTTTATGTTAACAGTGTTTATATAGTGTTTTTCTCATCAGTGTTTTATAGTCTGTTAGGTTATTAGATGTCATCACCTCAGTGTTTTATATGTAACAATTTTTATGGCATCAGTGTTTATATGTAACAGTGTTTATATGTAACAGTATTTATCACATCACTTCAGTGGTTTGATCTGTACTATAAATTGAACAGTTATTTCATCTTTATACTAATAAATAAAAATCAAAATACACTTGGATGATTATTAAGCTCCTCATCTTAATTGTTTGGGTATAGAATTCTTGAAATTGGTTCAAACATTTGATTGTTAAAAGTTATCCACTGCTGAAATACAACCTATGTTTCTTCAATCTCCGTGTTGACCACTGATTGACCAAACATCAGTGTTTGGAAAACTGTTGGGTATCCACTGATAGGAAAAAATAGCCACTGCTCACTTTTTTATTGTTGACATCCACTGATATTGACCATCAGCGGTTTCCCTAAAAAAATAGTCACTACTCACATTTTTATTAGTGATGTTGCTAATTAGTGATAGATTGAAATTATCAAATGAAAAGTAAAATTAAAATCAAATTACCATTTTACCTAATCTTTACATTCCAATGACATAAGAGTTCCTCCAACATTATTTTCATCATAAAATTTAAAGATAAATTAAAAAATAAAAAAATTCTTGATAACTATTTGTTCCAAATTAAATCAGTAATTAATGCTAATTTTTTGAGCTTTGGACATTTAATTAAGCAAAATTTGAATTTCAAATTGACGGTTATTATATCTTAATTAAAGTTAAAATAAAATTTAGATAAGACATTATGACAATTGCTTTCAAATCAAGTCAGTAATTATTGATAATATTAGTAATTTTGAAATTCAAAATATGCAAAATGGTAATTTAAAATTGTCGTTCTCTCTCTTTTTTTTTCTATTTTGCATAACATTTATAATATTTAATTACTTTAATAAAGCAGCATATAAGGATATACACTACTTACCTTTGAAATTACATCTGAAATTTATGACGTCCAACAACAGTGGTTCAACATCAACATTAGTTATTCTATGTTTGTTTATGTTAACAGTGTTTATATGTAACAGTGTTTTTCTCATCAGTGTTTTATAGTCTGTTAGGTTGTTAGATGGCATCAACTCAGTGTTTTATATGTAACAATTTTTATGGCATCAGTGTTTATATGTAATAGTGTTTATCACAACAGTGTTTATATGTAACAGTATTTATCACATCACTTCAGTGGTTTGATCTGTACTATAAATTGAACAGTTGTTTCATCTTTATACTAATAAATAAAAATCAAAATACACTTGGATGATTATTAAGCTCCTCATCTTGATTGTTTGGGTATAGTATTCTTGAAATTGGTTCAAACCTTTGATTGTTAAAAGTTATTCACTGCTGAAATACAACCTCCATTTCTTCAATCTCCGTGTTGACCACTGACTGACCAAACATCAGTGTTTCAAAAACTGTTGGGTATCCACTGATAGGAAAAAATAGCCACTGCTCACTTTTTTATTGTTGACATCCACTGATATTGACCATCAGCGGTTTCCCTAAAAAACAGTCACTGCTCACATTTTTATTATTGATGTTGTTAATTAGTGATAGATTGAAATTATCAAATGAAAACTAGAATTACAATCAAATTACCATTTTACCTAATCGTTACATTCTAATGACATAAGAGTTCCTCCAACATTGTTTTCATGATAAAATTTAAAGTTAAATTAAAAAATAAAAAAAATTCTTGATGACTATTTGTTGCAAATCAGATAAAAAAAATTCTTGATGACTATTGGTTGCAAATCAAATCAGTAATTAATGCTAATTTCTTGAGCTTTGGACATTTGAATTAAGCAAAATGGGAATTTCAAATTGACGGTTATTATCTCCATTAAAGTTAAAATAAAATTTAGAAAAGTCATTATGACAATTGCTTTCAAATCAAGTCAGCATATAAGGATATACACTACTTACCTTTGAAATTACATTTGCCACTGCATTCAATTAAATTTGTTATTGGAGAATCAGTAAGCTTGAATTCCAACCTTGATATTTTTTTAAGAACATCCATGCTTATTGTATTATCATATTACGTTTAGCAATAGTTATATTTTGCTTATTCTTTTTTATGTACAGTCTTCAAATGGAGGTTGCAAAGGTTAGCATGCTTAATGATCTTAATACATTCTCAAACAACTATTCGATTAGAGTGAAGATTGTTAATCTATGACAACAGGTTAAGAAGAAATGTAAAGTTACTTCTGGGAGAAAGGAGATGGTCAAGAATAGGACTAAGGGAAATGCTGCCTTACCTATCGACACAAGTGATCATATTGGATGTTCCTCATCTGTTCATAAAGTTAAGGTATGTATACTTGCTAGTTAATTAGTATATGTTATATAAACTGTTTTTTTGTGCATATATTCAACATTCCTTTAATTCACATGTATATGTTTACTTTTTCATCAAGGGGAAGAGAGCCGCCAACGTTCAGAAAAAGCTTAACCATAGAAATAAGATTGCAAAGACTGCAAAAAAACATTCTGGACATCTTCTCGACCCTGAGTTCTTTCATTTTGATCGCAAAGGAGACTATAGGCTGGTATACCATTTTTTATAACAAACTAATGATTTATATTTATTTGTCTGACTATTATTTTTTTCCACACAATACATGTAGCGTCTTCCTGCTGAAGTTGCCAGGCGAGCAGGTCTTTCTCTTGATCTTCATCCTTTGAAAGTTCAAAACATGGTTGGAGTTGTGGAGGTTTATGATGTTAAGTCGGAGTTAAATGAATTGAACCCACGTTATGCGTTGGACAGTTGGCGAAAGTTTATGACTGACAATAACTTGAGGTTTGGTGATATGTTGCACTTCACATACGTGTCTTCCCAACAGAAGATCGTATTAAATCAAGTTACATCAGTTTAACAAAGACATTTAAGTCTGTTCTGATATCAGATACTATAACTATGAATTTTTTGATGGTGATGTTGTATGTTTTTTTTAAATTATTAACTTGATGATTTGTTGCTATGTATGGCTAAGATGATAAAACACTGTTATTAGCACTTTATGTTTTATATTTGCCCAATTAGATTATGTGTTAAATTATAGTTCTTTAAGTCATTGTTTCATTTTCTTGAATTCTATCTAATTTTGTAAAAAAGTTCAATAACAAACAGTGGTTTGAACATCTGTTTGCCTTTTCGTCAATAGTTAATGGAAACCCATATTAGGTTGAACAGTGTTTTGAAGAGGAAAACAGTGTGAGAAGACAGTAGATCTTAGTAAGTTAAACATATGTTCAGGCTTAAACAGATGTTTGGCCTTTAACAGATGTTTGGCCTTTTATATCAGAGGTTTGGACTTAAACAGTTGTTTGACCTTAAACAGTTGTTTGACCTTAGACAGTTGTTTGACCTTAAACAGGTGTTTTGCCTTAAACAGATGTTTCGCCTTCTATATCAGATATTTGGACTTAAACAGATGTTTGACCTTAAACAGATGTTTGGCCATAAACAGATGTTTGGCCTTAAACCAAACATCTGTTTAAGCTCAACATCTGTTTGACTATTTGTCAACATCTGATTGACTTTTGGTCAACATCTGTTTGAAATTTGGTCAACATCTTATTTTGTAAAGAAGTACAAAAACAAAGATTTTTACAAAATCCCAAATCACCCTATCATGTAAGTGCATTGAATTAAAAGTGGAAATGATATTATTCATGTGGTCCTGTTGTGCTTTTTTTTGTCCTCTAATATGAGTTCATGATCTAATCCGGTGATTTGAAGACATTGTTGTTGAATCGAATGACATGGTTGATATAATGTGGTCGTATTAGTAACAAATAGTAATTAATATAACTAAGTTTCCTGAGCCCGGGAAGCAATCCCGGGTAAAAACCTAGTATATAAATAAGCTTAAGGTTTAAGACTGGCTATTGGGTGGGGTTTAGGTAAGTTTATTGGGTTATGGTTAATGGGCTTAAAATTGGTTGCTTATTTCTAAAAAGATGAGTTATAATGGAAAATGATTCAAAGAATTATGGACTACAATAATAGGTTTAAATTTGATAATTTATTTATAAGTTACTGGTTTATATTTGTAAAAGTATTTTTTTAACAAGTAAAAGCTGTAATTAAAAAGAATCAACTTGCTATTTTGAGCTAGTTGATAAAAAAAAAAAAAAAAAAAAAACGTTTTAGTGGGTATCAGGTGTAAAAAATTCTTGAGTGTTATATATTGTTAAAAATAAAAAAATAAAAACAAAATTGAAACCGACCCCCATGGTGTGACACTTGATTTACCTTGAATTATTTTTACGGTTTTGCCCTCAAAAACTTAGAGGAAATTTGCATCGGAGTAGTCAATTTCACTACAATAATAGATTCAGATAATTAAATAGGCAAAGGATCATGTATAGAAGAATTAAATTGTAAGAAGTGTAGCAGAAGATTTTGGCCTTTGATCAAACAATCCAATGGTTGAGATTAGGTGGTTTCCAAATTTAGAATTCACGTAACTAAAAACAATTGAAAAAAAGTGTGAGAAGGGCAAATTAGGAAGATCCACTTGCTCCCACGATTTTTCAAACGGCTATAACTTTTTCATACGATAATATATTTTTTAATTATATCGTATTAACGAAAATTTCATTCTCTTTAATTTAAATAGGCCATTACTATAGTTTTCTTATTTTTTAAATAAAAATATTTTACAAGCTATGATGTTACGTGATTTTGTAACGTTATGTAATTAAGTTCCAGTACATAATTACGTAATATGCATTTTATTTTTGAAACAAGTGTAACGTTACGTGATTATGTACTAGTACGTAATCACATAACAATAATCGATTATGTATAATTACGTGATTACGTGATTTTAAATACCCATTACGTGATTTCATTATAGTATTTATGTGAAAACCCACTATTTGAATACGTAATTACGTACTAACAATTACTATAATAAAAAAACAAAGCATGTAATATAATACATAATATTTCACAGAACGCCTAATATTTCAGGTATAGACACGTATTGAGTATAAATGTAATACAAAACATCAACCCATTAATCTATTATAACCACGTAATGCTATATATTACAAATTTAATCATGTAATACATCATAAACAATTAAGTTCTTATTATTGAATGTGTAATCATGTAATAACATCAATTATAACAAATCATATTGAATTTGTAATCGCGTAATGATTTATATTAAATGTATAATCACGTATCATGTAAAAAAAATAAAATTTAAGAAAACTATAACAATAGCATACTCAAATTAAAGAGAATAAAATGGTTGTTAATACAGTGATTTTTTTTTAAATATTATTGTATGAAAAGTTATAGTCATTTGAAAATCATAAGAGAAGTAAGTTTATAGGTCAAAAATATTGGATTATCGTAAAATACTTTTGTTTTTGAATCTCACCTACACTTAGTACGATTTAGCCTTGTTGTACAATAACCATTCCTTAATTAATTAATACCCAACTTCATTAAATTTCAATCTATTAAATGGATAGTTGAATTTATGCCTTGGGTTAAATTTATATTAACATGATTATGAATTTATATTTGGGGAAAATGAATATGGGGCTGTTATGCATACAAATTAGATGCGAAATCTATCAAACCGACTTTGTTTTGATTATAATATATTATATTATTTAGAGATATTGGATTTAAATAACCTTAACTTTCACCAATTGGTTAATAGCACTCCTAACTTTCGATTTGTACCACAACACTCCCAACTTTCAACTTATTTTCCAATGGCACACCCAAACTAACTGAACCCTAACCTAGTTAGCTGACATCAGATGCCACATCACTAAATAAGTGCCACATCAGATGCCACGTAAGAAAAAAAAATGGAAGATTAACTAAGAGATAAATAGGAAGATATTCTAAAAAAATGCGAGAATTGAATAAGAGATAAATATGGAAGACAAATAATATAATAGGTCTTAATTAAATTATTGTCGTTTTGATAGGTTTCGCATCTAACTTGTAGATATAACAGCTTCATATTCACTTTCTTGTTATATTGTCGTTTTGATAGGTTTCGCATCTAACTTGTAGATATAACAGCTTCATATTCACTTTCTTGTTATATTTTTATCCATCTATAATGCATTATATAGTAGTATAGATATAAACAAATTTATGTAAACAAAAACGTGAAACAGATTGGGAAACTTATAATAGTATCTTGGTACAATTATTATCTTGAAATATGTCCTCTGCAAACAAAATTATATGATACATAATTAAAGTCCATTTCTCCAAGCATTCGACAACAAAGTAATATTATCATATCCAAACATTATCAATT
The DNA here is from genome assembly GCA_030545235.1 of Helianthus tuberosus. Classification (NCBI taxonomy): domain Eukaryota; kingdom Viridiplantae; phylum Streptophyta; class Magnoliopsida; order Asterales; family Asteraceae; genus Helianthus; species Helianthus tuberosus. Next base: position 186,450,390 of record CM060351.1, on the reverse strand, counting down.
GTGGTCCATTCTTTGTAGGACCAAAAAACTTTTAACAACAAAATAAAATATTATCAAGCGGTAGCATATGAAGTTGTAGCTCACGAGCTCAAATAATTTGACAACTTATAAAAGCAAACCAAGAGTTTGGACTCTTTCAGGCCAGTAGTTATAGAAGCATCATTCATAAAATAATATAAAACGTACACTTTGAAATAATTTACAATACAAAAGAGAAATTTCAAAAAGTAAATGAATAGATTGTTGTGTTACAATTTAAATAAGATATGGAAAATGAGAAGGAAACAAAAGGACTGTTGTGGCTTCGTATTATACATAATTTGGATTTTCACTATGCTCTCATGTAGTAGAATACAAACTAAATAAATAATTATTATACTATCACTGTTTAATATAGTTATTTGCGTACAAGTTATTAGAAAACATATTTTTCATTATGGAAACACTACTAGAAAATGGTCATTTTGCTACAGAGTTTTCTGATGAAAAAATGTGTCACAGATTTAAACAAAATTGCGACGCATTTTCGATGACAAAAAAAACCCTAATTTTTTAAACAAATTTTATACAAAATAGCGACAAAAAAAAAAAAACCATAATTTTGTTACAATTTCGTCGTAAATTTGTCATAATTTTATTTCAAAATTTATTGACTTATTTAATTTACAATTATCAAATACATATTTACTACTTGGTGACGCCTTTTCGATGAAAACCTGTTAACTAGATTAAATTTTAAAACTATTAATAAAACTATTGAATGTTCCGTCGGAAATGCGTCACAAATCCGTTACGCATTTGTAACAAACACTTTAACTAAAGTGGGCTTAGGTATAAGTGCTAAATGGGCTTAAGTTTAATTTGATAAAGTGGGCTCAGGTTTAAATATTCAACAATCCTTCAATCCATCTCTAACCATCAAGTAAACTAGAGATGGGCATAATCGGGTATTCTGAATACCCGGAACCGGGTACTACCCGTATCCGGGTACTGACGTTACTGAGCGGAACCGGGTACACTAAGGAACCGGGTCCGGGTTGCACCCGGGTAGAAGTATAAAAAAACGGAACCGGTGTAACCGGTTACGGGTATTTTCGAACCGGGTTCGGGTACAGTTTGGAACGTGGTATTCCGGGTACTGACAGGAACCGGTTTTGTCGGGTACTTTCAAACCAAAAGCTGAGTGTAACTGTTTGGAACCGGTTCCAACGGGTATATGACCGTTGGGACCGATTATATATTAAATAAATTGTTTTTTTTCCTATAAAAACCCCAAATTCTCACCCTTCACTCACATTCTTACCCCAAGTTCTTCATTTCACCTTCAACTACTAGTTTACTACTCCAAAAACAAATCAAACGAAGAGAGGATGGCATGCAACGAAGAAGTGGTGATGATTTTGGAAACCAAAAGAAACCCGACTATTTGGAAGCACTTCAACTTGTGTTTGATGACCGACAACCACGAAATGGCTAGGTGCAAGGGATGTGGAAAGTTTATGAAAGCGGCCGCCAACTCCACTCTAAAGAAGCATACCGAACGCCATTGCCCCGTGACGAAGGCGAAAAACGAGAAGGGTGAAGGATCCGCTTCTTCTAATGTTTAGGTTGTTGTTGTGTAATGTTTAGTTAAGTTAGGATTGTTATGTTTTAGTAAGTTAGGTTTGGTAATGTTTAGTTAACTTAGGTTTGTTATGTAATATTGTAATCGTTTGTTATAAATAAACGGTGTGTTTTAGGTTTAGTAACGGGTTATTAAAAAAAACTCAAATAACTATATTAACTTCCAGTAACCGGTTTCCAGTAACAACATTTAAAAAAAACAGAACCGGTTTCCAGTAACAAGATTTAAAAATAAAAAGAACCGGTTTACAGTAACCGGTTTACTTCTTTTGCCTTTTGCTTGTGTCGGGTGCGGAACTTTCACATGCGCTACGCTTTGGTCCGGCCGTTTCGGTACATTCATCTTGGGAATTGTTAGTCTCTACTTCGTCGTCCTCTTCTTCTTCTTCTTCTTCAATAATCTTGTGCTCTAACTCCACTTCGTCTTCAAGACTCTAACTCCAACGGTAACAAAATACCGGGTATACTGGAGGAACCGGGTACTAGTAGAACCGGGTACAACATAGGAACCGGGTACGGGTATAAACCGGGTAGGGTTCGGAACCGGGTACTACCCATTTGTTTTGAGAAAAAATGGAACCGGGTAGGAACCACCGGGTTTTTTGAACCTGGACCCGGTTCTCCTATGTACCGGGTACGAACTGGAACCGGTTCCGGATCGGTTCTACGGGTCCGGATTTGGAACCGGGTATTATGCCCATCTCTAAAGTAAACCATGACAACACCATCGTAATTTAAAGCTCCGAAGGCAAACTCCAAAAGACTATTTCTGCTTTTCACACATTATTTATACTTGTATCTTCAGCATATTATTAACCAATACTATATTGTAATGTATAAGGAGGAGCATTTTAAGATACTAAAAAAAAACTTTTGTCTTCTTAATTTATAAGATACATAGGGTAAATTGGTTTTTTAAACACTAATTATATCTTAGCTCCGTATCTTATTACACTTAAATCCCTGAGTTTTAACGAAATTATAGATAATTAGTTACACTTTTCCCACTCTACAACAAACCTATAGTTCTTTTACGTGTTCTTGTCATATCTTATAAACTATAATGTTTAATAGCTAATTTGTATAATTTTGATTAAAATTACAACTGGGTAGAAATTTAATAATAAAAATGAAATAAATAAAACTATATAGGGTAACGTAAATTAAACCATTCCACAACAGATTATTAAAAGTATAAACTATAAGATAAAATAATACACAACCACAACTGAAATAAATTTAATCACACATAAACGTGTACATTGACTACACCCAGGACTGAACAAACATTAGAACAGTTGTACTTTAAGATATACCCACATGATTCCCAAAATTCACACCTTCGAACCTGGACGAGTCTGCATACGTTATCTCGCCTAGCTTTGAGCTGTTTGTGACCCACCAGAATGTGTCTTCCTTTATTTCTTCGACCGTTTTAATGGTTGTAGTTGTCGAGCCCTTAAAGACTTTACTGATAACAAAACAATGAGCAAAACTAATTAACACATCACATGTATTTCAACAACTAGCTTTCCTGGTAATATTAAATCATACGCTAACTCAAATATTAGCCTAAAGAACACAAGAAACACCGAGCTTTAATGATAAGAGCATACGTACCTTCATATAGCTGACACCAAGGTCCCTTCGACCCAAATTGCGCATCACGTTGTTGTAATCTTTGACAATTCTCATGATTATAACGGATGTGCCTTTTGTTCATTTTATCTCCTTAAACCACCCACTAGATTTGAGCTAAGCAAAGAATATCTAAAAATATTAAGTGAACCACGAACGCATCATTTCTAATCCGCTTATAAACATCTATATCTATACTATATTATCATTCATGAGGGAGAGACATTTAAGATACCCAAAAAATACAAACTTTTTTTTTATCTCCGGTTCATGTACTTCATATTTTATACATTCATTTCATGTATTTATACTTTTATTTCTAGTATTTATGCATACATTTCATGTACTTATACCTCAACTTCATGTATTTCTAATGTAACACCCCGGAAATATAAAACTTTAATTATATTAGAATTATAAAGTTTAAATAAACAAGAATTAATTAACTAGGAAATTATAACCTAGTTAACTACAAGTCTAGAAATAACTTGAAATAGGGTTAAAATAACCAAACTATATGTTAAACAAAAGTAGAGGGGCTTATGTTGTTAAAATTGAAACTTATATTATTAATTTTAATAAAAACAAAACCAAACACCCCATTTGAGGTGTCTAGTCGACCAGGAGCAGGAGGGGGGCGATTCCCCATTCTCAAAACCCTAAATATCACTAAACTCACAAATTGAAGGCTCAATCCAAGTTGAAATCGAAATTAGAGCCTGGATTTGCGATCCCCATCGTAAGGAGATCATAAGGTATGTGAAATTTGGTAAAAATCCTCTACTTGAAATTCTCATGAATATAGAGAATCTGAAATATGGTCATGCATGTGTGATATATAGATGAATTAAGAGCATTGATTGATGTGAAATTCGGGCTAAATGATAAACTAGGGACTGGCTATAAAATCATGTAAAAATCTGCCCTTAAAGTGTTTGTTGAAATGCCTCAAAGGAGGCTCGAAACTGGAATTTTGAAGTTAAAACGCCTAATTGTGATGTTTTGGCAATTATGCGATATGTGATTTAAAAGAGTTCTAAACGCGGTATAATTGAACTCTATAGGAAAGGATATCGGAGCATCGAGTGGACAAGCCGGTGGTGAATTGCGGTTGAAGGGCGTGCACTAAAGGTATGTAACTTGACCCGTTACATTAAACGAGTTGTTAAATTATGCGAAGTCTCATTGTAGGATAGTTATGGTGTCGATTGTAGCGACCATGATCGTTACTTAAATTAATAGGCTAAGAGTGACAAGAAATCGTTTGGTAGTCGTCATATTGGAGGATTCCACAAGATGAGCCAAACGGGTCGGTTAGTTGTGTAAATTATTGTACTAGTGTTTTAGAGAGTTAAAATGGCGATGACAATCACAAGAGCATTAAGCCATGAGATTGGTAAAGAAATGCGGGTGATAATAAGCCCCGGATGTTGGGTGTAAAGTGCCATAAATTTACTAGCGAGATGGTAGTTAATTGTGTAAAGTTGGAATGGGTCGAATAATGTCATAAGTGACTTTTAGTTGTTCGGCCCGTAAGTCAAACTTTTGGTATGATAATCGTAATAGGCACGTTGGTAATGAATTTACAGACGTATAGGAAAAAGAATCACTAAAAACGGACTTACGAATCATAAGTTATGGCAATTTTAAGTTGGGATTTGAATAAACATTGAGCTGGGTATGTACAGCAACAGTTTAAGCAACATTCTGTGAAAAAGAGGGCTAGGCGTCACGCGTAGCCCCTAGGCGTCACGCGACGCCCCCTAGTTCCGAAAAATTTTTATTTTTTGTTGTTTTGACCCTTGGAACTTGTTTATATCCATTCTAACATTATCAAAACTGACATCTGATGTGGTTTTGACCTTACGTGACGTTGGAAACTAACCGGATGGTGATCGAGCAAGCTTTTGAAGAACCGAACACAATTTACAAGCTTCCGCATTAACTAACTCTATGTTAAACAATACTTTTGGGATAACCTGTTTAGAAAATGTTTTTGGAATGTAAACATCTTATGAATGTTTGAATTAGTCGGTAGTTGACTAATGTTTTGCTACTTATGAACATTATCTATGGAACTTATGTTATACTTTGAACCTCTTTTATATAAAAATTGTATGAATTATTATTAAATTCAAGTAGTAATAAGAAGGGTCTTACAAGTTGGTATCAGAGCTTAAGGTTGTCAACAAAGTGTTCGGTTCAAGCTTGATCAATCGTCCGGTAAGAATTAACTTATTATGTTAATAAATTATATCTTATGTAAGAAATGAGAAATAAATTGATATGCATGGGAAGAGCATGTTAACACACTCAAACCCGGAAAGTGCATTAAATGTGAACGGTTAAAGCAAGTAGGGAACTTGGCTAAACCGAAACAAATGAAGCAATGTTATAAATGAAATGTTTAACGTTTAATGTAAACATTTCAGTTTCAAGATGTCTGACGGAAACAATGATGAACCGGTGCAGACAAGCACCGAACAAATGAAAGAGATAATTGCCGAAGAAGTAGGGAAGGCAATTGAGGGTAGTCTATCCGGGTTTATAGACAAAATTCAAAGCACGGTGTTGTCACTTGTCGAAGAGCGAGTTAAAAGGTTGGAGGATAGTGTCAACCTTATGAAGGAGAAATCGGGAGAACGTAAAGGGTGCTCATACAAAGAATTTATGGCGTGCAAACCGCCAATCTATAACGGGGAAGTTGACCCGATAATTTGCCAAAGATGGTTGGGCGACATTGAAGGGGTGTTTGAAAGGACCCATTGTGATGAAAGTGACTTTGTTGCTTACGGAACGGGTCAGTTGAGAGGCCAAGCCAAAGATTGGTGGGACAACAAAAAGAATGAAATAGGAGCCGAAGCGGCGAGAACCATGACATGGGAGGAGTTTAAGACGCCGTTTCTTAAACATCATAGTCCCAAGGCGGTCATTAATAAAATCAAGGAAGAGTTCATGCAACTTAGGCACAAGGGTGAGACCATAGACAAGATTACGGCGATGTTTATGGATAAGATGAAGTTTAGTAGTGAATTGGTGACGAATGAAGAACAGAAGATATATTACTACTATAATATGTTGAGCGCTGAATATAGGGAGTTTATGACTCCTTCAAAATACGAGACCCTTTACCGAGATCATAAACGTTGCTTGGGAACGGGAAATCGAGTTGAAGAAACAAGTTGAAAGGGGTGAGCGAAGGGCACATGATGTGAATCCAAGCCCTACAAAGAAAGCTCGAACTGGAGAATCGGGAAAGAAGGTGGATGCTAAAGATGGGTCGCCAAGTTGTAAAGTGTGCTGGAAAGGACACAAGGGAGAATGTCGGTTCAAAGACAAACCATGCCCCATATGTAGTAAGACGGGGCACACGGTGTCGCTATGCCCGGGTAAAGTCTCAGTTTGCTATAAATGTTATCAACCCGGCCACAAAAAAGTCCGAATGCCCGGACTTAGTCGGAAAGAGAGACGTTAAAGAATCTCCAGCAGAAGCTCCCAAAGCGAAGGCTAGGTCCTTCCAACTTACCGCGGCTGAAGCAAAAACAGAACCCGATATGGTCTCAGGTATATTCACAATTAACTCAATTCCAGCACGTGTATTGTTTGATACGGGTGCGAATAAATCCTTCATTTCGCATGGATTTATTCGACATCCTTCATTTGTATTGACGAAATTATCTGTGCCCTTAGAAGTTGAAATAGGGGACAACAAAAGTTTTATAGTTTGTGATGTTTGTCGAGGCTGCAAATTAAGCATCGACGATGAAGAATACGTAATAGACCTAATCCCGATGTCAATCTGGGAATTTCAAGTAGTCGTTGGGATGGATTGGCTATCTCAGCACCACGCAAAGGTCGTGTGTTTTCGTAAGGAGATAAAACTAACATCTCCGAGCGGGAAACACGTCACTATCTATGGCGAAAAAGGAGGTAACCCCATCATATGCTCGATGTTGAAAGCTCACAAGCTTATGAAGCAAGGATGCAAGGCGTTTATGATATACGCGAATGAGCCCGAGAAGGAATCACTAAAGATTGAAGATGTACCGGTAGTACGGGACTATGAAGATGTGTTTCCGGAAGATTTACCAGGGATACCGCCCGAACGGGAAGTAGAGTTTGGGATCGAATTGATTCCGGGCGCAAAACCCGTAGCTAAATCACCGTACCGACTCGCACCGTCGGAATTACAAGAGTTGATGTCCCAGATTCAAGACCTGCTCGACAAAGGATTCATAAGGCCGAGTGTGTCTCCTTGGGGCGCACCGGTACTGTTTGTGAAAAAGAAAGACGGAAGCATGCGCATGTGTATCGATTACCGGGAGTTAAACAAACTCACGGTAAAGAATCGATACCTGCTTCCGAGGATAGATGATTTATTCGACCAACTACAAGGTGCGAACTGGTTTTCAAAAATTGACCTTAGATCGGGGTATCACCAATTAAAGGTCAAGGAGGAAGATGTGCCGAAGACGGCTTTCCGCACGCGATACGGACATTACGAATTCCTCGTGATGTCATTTGGGCTAACAAATGCACCCGCGGCTTTCATGGACCTCATGAACCGGGTTTGCAAGCCAATGTTGGATAAATCAGTCATCGTGTTTATCGATGATATTTTGGTGTATTCAAAAAGTGAAGCTGAACATGCATACCACTTACAAGAGGTGTTGGAGACACTTAGACGAGAGAGGTTGTATGCGAAATTCTCTAAGTGTGCTTTCTGGTTACGAGAGGTACAATTTCTCGGCCACATCATAAGTGCTGATGGTGTATTGGTAGATCCTTCAAAGATCGAGGCCGTGTCGAAATGGAATCCCCCGAAGAACCCTTCGGAAATTAGAAGCTTCTTAGGGCTTGCGGGATACTATAGGAGATTCATTCAAGATTTCTCCAAGATAGCGTCGCCGCTAACAAAGCTAACCCGGAAGGAAGAAAAGTTCATTTGGGGTGTCGATCAAGAAAGAGCGTTTCAAACGCTAAAAGAGAAGTTAACTCAAGCTCCGGTACTAACATTGCCGGACGGGGTCGAAGACTTGGTGGTTTATTTGGATGCTTCACTATCGGGGCTCGGATGCGTTTTGATGCAACGGGGCAAAGTTATAGCTTATGCCTCGAGGCAATTGAAGATACACGAGAAGAAATATCCCACGCACGATCTCGAGTTGGCTGCGGTGGTATTTGCATTAAAAATATAGAGGCACTATTTATATGGGGGTAAAGTGCACCATATTCACCGATCAGTACAAGAGCTTAAAATACTTCTTCGATCAGAAGGAGTTAAATATGCGACAAAGGCGATGGTTAGAAACGGTGAAAGATTTCGACTGTGAAATACACTATCACCCCGGAAGGGCAAACGTGGTGGCGGATGCCCTAAGCAGAAAGGCAGATTATGTCCCGATATGAGTACGATCATTGCAGCTCATTGTGACCTCGGGCTTACTTGAACGAATCCGAGAGGCACAAGATGAAGCAGTAAAGACGGAAAACTGGAGAAAGGAAAGGATTGTTGGCCAAGTTAAAGATCTCGAAGTAGGCAATCACGGTTTGAAAACACGTTACAATAGAATTTGGGTTCCTAACACATGTGGAGTTAAAAAGCTTCTACTAGATGAAGCTCACAAGTCCCGTTATTCCATCCATCCGGGGGCGACCAAGATGTATAATGATTTAAAACAAAACTATTGGTGGCCCGGGATGAAAAAAGATATTGTGAAATATGTGGAGAAGTGTTTGACCTGCATGCAAGTCAAAGCGGAGCACCAGAAGCCATATGGTAAGTTGCAACCATTGGACATCCCAGTTTGGAAATGGGAACAAATCACTATGGATTTGTTGACCAAATTGCCCAAAACCAACCGCGGGTTTGATGCTATATGGGTAGTCGTGGATAGATTGACGAAAAGTGCTCACTTCATTCCGATTAGTGAGACTTATACATCCGAGAAGATGTCGGAGGTGTACACCAATGAAATCATAGCACGTCATGGGGTACCGATATCCATTGTGTCAGACAGAGATACTCGGTTTACTTCAAATTTTTGGCGTGAATTCCAAGAACAAATGGGAACTAAACTGTTCATTAGCACCGCTTACCATCCACAAACGGATGGGCAGAGTGAAAGAACAATACAAACGTTGGAGGATATGCTGCGGGCTTGCATTATTGACTTCGGGGGTAGTTGGGATGTCTATCTACCCTTGGTCGAATTTTCATATAACAATAGCTATCACGCGAGCATTAGAATGGCCTCGTATGAAATGTTATATGGTAGAAAGTGTCGAACCCCGGTATGTTGGGGAGAAGTGGGTCCACGAGGACTAGCACCTACTGATATAATCCGAACTACGAATGAGAAGATCGACATGGTCCGAACTCATTTAAAAGCGGCTCAGGATCGACAAAAGTCGTACGCGGATAAACGAAGAAGGCCGATTGAATTTCAAGTGGGCGATAAGGTAATGCTGAAAGTATCGCCGTGGAAAGGAATAATACGGTTCAGAAAAAGAGGAAAGTTGAGCCCAAGATTTATTGGGCCATTCAGAATCACCGAACGGGTTGGTAAAGTAGCATATCATCTCGAACTACCCGAGGAGTTGAGTGGGATTCATAGCACATTCCACGTGTCACATCTCCGAAAATGTTTAGCAGACGAAACTGCTCGTATCCACTACGATGATATCGAGGTGGATAACAGCCTCAACTATGCAGTAAAACCAATTGCGATTTTAGATCGTAAAGATAGGAGTTTGAGTAACAAAGTGATTAACCAAGTGAAGGTTAAATGGGAACACAGGAAGGGTGCGGATACCACATGGGAATCCGAAGAAGAAATGCAACGACTCTACCCTGTATTATTCGGTACGTAATTCGGTTTTAGGGACGAAACCCTTTTTAAGGGGGGTAGACTTGTAACACCCCGGAAATATAAAACTTTATATTAGAATTATAAAGTTTAAATAAACAAGAATTAATTAACTAGGAAATTATAACCTAGTTAACTACAAGTCTAGAAATAACTTGAAATAAGGTTAAAATAACCAAACTATATGTTAAACAAAAGTGGAGGGGCTTATGTTGTTAAAATTGAAACTTATATTATTAATTTTAATAAAAACAAAACCAAACACCCTATTTGAGGTGTCTGGTCGACCAGGAGCAGGAGGGAGGCGATTCCCCATTCTCAAAACCCTAAATATCACTAAACTCACAAATTGAAGGCTCAATCCAAGTTGAAATCGAAATTAGAGCCTGGATTTGCGATCCCCATCGTAAGGAGATGATAAGGTATGTGAAATTTGGTAAAACTCCTCTACTTGAAATTCTCATGAACATAGAGAATCTGAAATATGGTCATGCATGTGTGATATATAGATGAATTAAGAGCATTGTAGTGTCTAGGAGTAAACCCTAGACAAATACAAGTTGAAATCATGTGTAATTTTAGTAAAATCCATGAACACCCTTGTAGGTGATTAGTGGGTTATGTAGAATTTGATAAACACTAGGAAATTGGATGTTGATCTAGTGTAATTTGACAATTGTGAAGTGACTTCAGAATTTTAGAAGCTAACAATTATGTAAAATGGGTTGATTGATGTGAAATTCGGGCTAAATGATAAACTAGGGACTTGCTATAAAATCATGTAAAAATCTGCCCTTAAAGTGTTTGTTGAAATGCCTCAAAGGAGGCTCGAAACTGGAATTTGGAAGTTAAAATGCCTAATTGTGATGTTTTGGAAATTATACGATATGTGATTTAAAAGAGTTCTAAACGCGGTATAATTGAACTCTATAGGAAAGGATATCGGAGCGTTGAGTGGACAAGCCGGTGGTGAATTGCGGTTGAAGGGCGTGCACTAAAGGTATGTAACTTGACCCGTTACATTAAACGAGTTGTTATTAAATTATGCGAAGTCTCATTGTAGGATAGTTATGGTGTCGATTGTAGCGACCATGATCGTTACTTAAATTAATAGGCTAAGAGTGACAAGAAATCGTTTGGTAGTCGTCATATTGGAGGATTCCACAAGATGAGCCAAACGGGTCGGTTAGTTGTGTAAATTATTGTACTAGTGTTTTAGAGAGTTAAAATGGCGATGACAATCACAAGAGCATTAAGCCATGAGATTGGTAAAGAAATGCGGGTGATAATAAGCCCCGGATGTTGGGTGTAAAGTGCCATAAATTTACTAGCGAGATAGTAGTTAATTGTGTGAAGTTGGAATGGGTCGAATAATGTCATAAGTGACTTTTAGTTGTTCGGCCCGTAAGTTAAACTTTTGGTATGATAATCGTAATAGGCACGTTGGTAATGAATTTACAGACGTATAGGAAAAAGAATCACTAAAAACGGACTTACGAATCATAAGTTATGGCAATTTTAAGTTGGGATTTGAATAAACATTGAGCTGGGTATGTACAGCAACAGTTTAAGCAACATTCTGTGAAAAAGAGGGCTAGGTGTCACGCGTAGCCCCTAGGCGTCACGCGACGCCCCCTAGTTCCGGAAAATTTTTATTTTTTGTTGTTTTGACCCTTGGAACTTGTTTATATCCATTCTAACATTATCAAAACTGACATCTGATGTGGTTTTGACCTTAGGTGACGTTGGAAACTAACCGGATGGTGATCGAGCAAGCTTTTGAAGAACCGAACACAATTTACAAGCTTTCGCATTAACTAACTCTATGTTAAACGATACTTTTGGGATAACCTGTTTAGAAAATGTTTTTGGAATGTAAACATCTTATGAATGTTTGAATTAGTCGGTAGTTGACTAATGTTTTGCTACTTATGAACATTATCTATGGAACTTATGTTATACTTTGAACCTCTTTTATATAAAAATTGTATGAGTTATTATTAAATTCAACTAGTAATAAGAAGGGTCTTACATCTAAGCAAAAGTTTTAGCCCCAGTTTGGTTTTGGCTGTTAACCGAAATTAAATGAACCGAACAAAAAACTGTCAATCTAACCGAATAAACCAAAATGATTAACCGAATATCAATTGGTTAATAAAATTGACTAACCGAGGACTTCGATTTTGACTTCAACAGAGGATAATAACCAAAGTACCGAACCATGCACACCACAATGAAATGAATTAACCGATGGCTTCGCTTATGACCTATATCCATCGGCGGATGCTAAAATAAATATTATACGAATAAGAAAACTACCAGAGATCGAGTACCACGATGCAAAGTGGCTCCCCCGCTACATCTCGTGGGCACCCTGCTAGTCTTTTCATACACATCTTCATCTTCTTCTTCTCAACTCATTTCGATGACAAAAACACCCTAATTTTTTAAAAAAAATACTTGTTTATGCACCGTTCCCCTTTCCTTCTCATTATTCACATACAAAAATCCTATCGAACTTCGTCGATTTTATTTGTGTTCGCTTGTGTTCTTGAACCGTTCATGAATGCGTTCCATTCCTTAATGAACGATCACGAACAAAAAATCTTGTTCGGTAAGTGTTCATGAACCATTCGTGAACACGTTATATCCTTAACGGACAAACACAAAGAAGGCCTTGTTCGTGTTCGTTTCATTTACAGCCCTATCTTCAATCACCTTAATGATTCATTAAGTCCATTGATTACTTCATATAATACTTTGCATTTATTTAATTTGTTAAACATAAAAAATTAGGTTGTTACAATATTCTACTTTTCGTATTTGATGCACAGGGACGCCGATTGAGAGGGAGAGGTACCCCGGGATGCTTTGGGGACGGAAACGCCATGGGGATGTTTTCTAAATGTTTCCAGTTAATGGGGATGGATTCAAAACGTTTTCGGGTTAATGGGGATGGCTCCAGATTGTTTCAGGGACAATTATTTTTAGGGTGGAACCCTTTCAAATTCTAAAAAAACAACTGTTGGAACCCAAGAATTGGTGAGTTAACTTTGGTGCTTAAACTCCTTTCTCCAGACTTTGGCCTTTAGATTACTTGGACAACCTAGTTTTTCTTCTTGTGCTGACTCATGCATTTATTCACTCGCTTGGGAGGAACAAGTTGATTACAAGTCATGCACAAGACTTGGTTTACATCCACAACAATCTCCGACTATTTTCAAGGAATCCGAATGATGATGTAAAATGTGGGACGTGGGTGGAGATTCAATGGAAATTTGAAAATGATTTGATTATTGATAATTAATTACCTATGGCTGATGTAGTGTTTTTGGAGTTTACACTTTACATCAATATATCTATTTTGAACTAGGTTTTTACCCGGGATTGCTTCCCGGGCTCGGGAAAGTTATTTAGATTAATTAATTACTATTTGTTATTAATACGACCGCATTACATCAACCATCTCATTCAATTCAACAAAAATGTCTTGAAATCACCGCATTATATCATGAACTCATATTAGAGGACAAACAAAAGCACAACAGGACCATAAGAATAACATCATTTCCACTTTTACATCAATGCACTTACATGATAGGGGGATTTGAGATTTTGAAAAAATCTTTGTTTTTGTACCTCTTTTACAAAATAAGATGTTGACCAAATTTGAAACAGATGTTAACCAAAAGTCAATAAGATATTGACAAATAGTCAAACAGATGTTGAGCTTAAACAAATGTTTGGTTTAAGTCCAAATATCTGATATAGAAGAAGAACATCTGTTTAAGGCAAAACATCTGTTTAAGGTTCAAACATGTGTTTAAGGTCAAACAACTGTTTAAGTCCAGACATTTGATATAAAAGGCCAAACATCTGTTAAAGGGAAAACATCTGTTTAAGCCTTAACAGATGTTTAACTTGTTAAGATCTACTGTTTTCTAACACAGTTTTCCTCTTCAAAACATTGTTGAACCTAACATAGGTTTCCATTAACTATTGACCAAAAGGCAAACAGATGTTCAAACCACTATTTGTTATTGAAGTTCTTTAAAAAATGTTTGTAGATAAAAAAGTTGTAGATAAAAAAGTTGTTAGTTGGGTATATACAATATATATTATAAATTGTTGCTACTATTCATACACATAAGTTTTAAACATAAATATTAACTATTGAACATCTCAATATTTAATTAACAATATACATTATAATAAGCAGATAAGTTTTTAGGAATTCAAAACCACATAATCAGTCCAAAACATAACCCACCAAACACCCAAAAGCAACAAAACGAAAACCATAAGTTCAACATGGCAACAGCATATGAAATCAACACATAAATGTATTTGAAAATACAGAAGACACTATTTCTCAATCTTTGGAATCAAAAGCGTCGAAACACCAGCATCTTCATCCTGAGAGAGTTCATCACTGATGCGGCGCTTTGTCGAGGAGCAACCTAATGCATCATCCACATCGAACACTTCACGAATATTACGTTTTGTTTCATCAGAAGACGGATTCTTAGTGCCTACAAGTGCTTGGGATGCAGGTGTAACATTCTCACCGCAGTATGACAACTCATCCTGATATAAAAAGACAATAAGTACTAACGTTTAAAAAAATTTACTACAAATAAGGAAATTCTCATATAACCTTCATAAGGTCAACAGGAGTAGACAAACTGCAGGATTCTGGAACATCCAACGATTCGGACTGCTCATGCTTTAAGTACATAATACATAATAACATAAAATACACACAATGGTATAAATATATTTTAAAAGGATATGTATATGAAATTAAAAGAATGACATAATGAAGATTTAGACCTGGTTAAGATTGAATTTGGCGCAGAGCGCGGCAAGGATCTCATCATCGTTAGTGGCCATTGAAATACCATAGTTTTCAACCTGATGCTCAATGTTATAGTCTTTAACACTTATGATGAAAGCATACCTCTTTCCAATCAATTTGTCAAAGATCTCAGGATATGGGTTCGGTATCTCTCCAGAATTAACAACCTATAATTTTATAAAAATTAATATAATTACAATGAGCAGAATGATTCCATAATTTCAACATACAATTTTATAAAAATTAATTTTAAATTATATATAGTACATGGCCAAATAACTGAATGCATGTATTTGTTACCTGATCTTGAATTGAAACTAAGTCTTTGGCAGTTTTCTTAAGAATCTTGTAAGCTTCAAAATCAAACAGTGTCAAAGACACAGTACCGGAAGAGTCTTGCACCCTGATAGGTATCTTGAACCTATCAAAGTTAAAAACAAATGAAAACATTAGTATTACTAAAAACAAAAGTGTCGTTCATATTAGTATTTAGTATAAGGAAATAAAACTGTAATCTCAAACCGCGGAATAGAATAGATGTCGACTCCTTCACATTTATCATTTGTACACACCAACGATTTTTCATGATCAACACCAGGTAAACCATCCGGATTTTCTTTCGTTACAAATCTTTCCTCCACACCTGACTTACAGTGGTTACAACCATTATAATACCAAAGTTTATCAGTGCATATAGCTGTGATTGTGCCAACAACCAAAACCTTCTTTGTCTATCAACATCAAACAAAAATAATAACACTTAGAAAAGACTTTTAAAAAACTCAGCATGTAGAGTACTTATAAGAAAATACACACCGTTGATATGGTTCCCAGGAAACCAATAAGCATGAAATCAGGGTTATTAAGAAACTCATCTTCAACACTTGAGATGACGTTTGAACCAACATGATCATTTGATGAAGATGTAGCAGAAATTTTCTCTACATATCTAAACAGATTCATGTGATGAAATTAAAACGTAAAAAATAAATGTAGGTACAAAATAATACTGTTCAATGTTTATATGCATACTAACTATACCTCTTTCTAAAAGAGGATATCTCTTCAATGTCAGTGTCAATAAAAAGTCTGCTTAGCTCAAAGCCGTTTGCAACGCCACGCTTGTCTGAATTTAAAATTAAAACCAAATGTAGATCAATATAAATAGTGTCAAATTTAAAACATATAAGTAAATCTAAAGATAAATCTATAACAATAAAAAAATTAAACTAATTAAGTTAAAATTGTACCTTTGTAAAGGTTGACCATACCAAAATGACAAAGGATAACAACATATTTCTCTCGTTTCTTATCATTCATGTAAACAAACATGTCAATAGCAAAACCATCCCACAAAGTAACCGGACACTTTTGGCCTCTAAAATATTAACATAAAACATAATAACATCAAGCAACCTTATAATGGTTTAAACGTCAAAATGCAACAACTTAATAAAAAGAACGCACTCAAGGTCTTCAAGTCTAAGATTAAGTCTCTTGCTCCCATCCTTCTTTGACGTATCCTCTAGATTGAAACATACATCCACATAACCAACCCAATCTATAAACAAAAATATATTGTGAAAAGAAAACAGCATTAAGAAGTGATAAGAATAAAAAAAACAATAAGACAAAACAATAGATATATATCATGTAGTGATTTACATACCAATAACTGTATTAACTTCAAATTTATTTTTAACAACATCCTTGAGGTTAACGAAATTAAAACGGTATTTCGGTCCAGACCAGTCAAAGCATTTCTCAACAGAAGTATAGAAATAAAGTGATATTTTGTCGTTTCTCTTGGTATACTTAGCAGAGGACTTATTAGTAGCAAGAGAAGGTTTGGTGATAAGAAGACATTCATCCAACTGAAGAAAGTGTTTGAATTTTCCTAGCATCTTATGCAAACAGCTGGCTTGTATCATAGTTCCCTAAGAATATGAAACATCCGATTAAATAAAAAAGGTGTTATATTCATTTGGATATTCATATGTCCAAAAAAATTATAACACAACTATATACGGTACCATCTCATCCATGAAGATCATATCAAGACGATATATTTCATTTTTGTTATCATTCATCATCTTCTTCGAAATGCTAACAATCTTCACTCTAATCGAATAGTTGTTTGAGAATGTATTAAGATCGTTAAGCATGCTAACCTTTGCAACCTCCATTTGAAGACTGTACATAAAAAAAAAAGAATAAGCAAAATATAAGTATTGCTAAACGTAATATGATAATACAATAAGCATGGATGTTCTTAAAAAAAATATCAAGGTTGAAATTCAAGCTTACCGATTATCCAATAAAAATTTTAACTGAATGCAGTGGCAAATGTAATTTGAAATGCAGGGAGTGTATATCTTTATATGCTGCTTTATTAAAGTAATAAAATATTAGAAATGATATGCAGAGTAGGCAAAAAAAGAGAAAGAACGTCAATTTTAAATTACCATTTTGTATATTAAGAATTTCAATATTTCAAAATTACTGACTTGATTTCAAAGCAATTTTCATAATGACTTTTCTATATTTTATTTCAAATTTAATTAAGAAACAATAACCGTCAATTTGAAATTCACATTTTGCTTAACTCAAATGTCCAAAGCTCAAGAAATTAGTATTAATTACTAATTTGATTTGCAACAAATAGTCATAAACAATCAAATCTTTGAACCACTTTCAATAATACAATACCCAAACAATCAAGATGAGGAACTTAATAATCATCCAAGTGTATTTTGTGTTACCTTATTTATTAGTATAAAGATGAAACTGTTCAATTAATAGTACAGATCAAACCACTGAAGTGATGTGATAAATACGCTTACATATAAACCACTGTGGTGATAAACACTGTTACATACAAACAATGATGCCATAAAACCGGTTACATATAAAACACTGAGGTGATCACATCTAACAACTTAACATCCAAGTGTATAGGAATTTTATTTTATTAAAATAAAGATGAAACAACTGTTCAATTAATAGTAAAGATCAAACCACTGAAGTGATGTGAAATACAAAACTGTTCCTAAACACTGTTACATATAACCACTGATGCCATAAAAATGATTACATATAAAATACTGAGGTGATGACATCTAACAACCTAACAGTCTATAAAACACTGATGCGGAAAACACTGTTACATATAAACACTGTTAACATAAACAAATAAAAAGAAACATAGAATAACTAAAGTTGATGCTGAACCACTGTTATGGTTTGACACTGTTATTGGACGTCATAAATTTCAGATTTAATTTCAAAGGTAAAAGTAGTGTAATATGCTGCTTTAATAAAATAATTAAATATTAGAACTGATATGCACTGTAGGAAAAAATAAAAAAAAATAAAAAAAGAGAGAGAGAACGAAAAATTTAACTTACCATTTTGCATATTTTGAGTTTCAAAATTACTGATATTGTCAGTAACTACTGACTTGATATGAAAGCAAATGCCGTAATGACTTTTTTAAATTTTATTTTAACTTTAATCAACATATAATAACCGTCAATTTGAAATTCAAAATTTGGTTAATCAAATGTCCAAAGCTCAAGAAATCAGCATTAATTACTGATTTGATTTGAAACAAATAGTCATCAAGAATTTTTTTTTATTTTTTAATTTAACTTTAAATTTTATCATGAAAATAATGTTGGTGGAACTCTTATGTAATTGGAATGTAAAGATTAGGTAAAATGGTAATTTGATTGTAATTCTAGTTTTCATTTGATAATTTCAATGTATCACTAATTAAGAACATCAAAAATAAAAACGTTAGCACTGACTATTTTTTAGGGAAACCGCTGATGGTCAATATCAGTGAATGTCAACAATGTAAAAGTGAGCAGTGGCTATTTATTCCGATCAGTAGATACCAACCAGTTTTCGAAACACTGATGTTCGGTCAATCAGTGGTCAACATGGAGATTGAAGAAACACAGGTTGTGTATCCGCAGTGGAATACTTGAACAATCAAATGTTTGAACCAATTTCAAGAATACTATACCCAAACAATCAAGATGAGAAGCTTAATATTCATCAAAGTTTATATGAATTTTATTAGTATAAAGATGAAACAACTGTTCAATTAATAATACAGATCAAACCACTAAATTGAAGTGATAAATAGTGTTACATATAAACACAGTCTTTTAAATTACCATTTTGCATATTTTGAATTTCAAAATTACTGATATTGTCAGTAACTACTGACTTGATTTGAAAGCAAATGCAATAATGACTTTTTTAAATTTTATTTTAACTTTAATCAACATATAATAACCGTCAATTTGTAATTCAAAATTTGCTTAATCAAATGTCCAAAGCTCAAGAAATCAGCATTAATTACTGATTTGATTTGAAACAAATAGTCATCAAGAATTTATTTTTATTTTTTAATTTAACTTTAAATTTTATGATGAAAATAATGTTGGTGGAACTCTTATGTAATTGGTTGTCAACAATGTAAAAGTGAGCAGCGGCTATTTTTTCCGATCAGTGGATACCAACCAGTTTTCGAAACACTGATGTTCGGTCAATCAGTGGTCAACATGGAGATTGAAGAAACACAGGTTGTGTATCCGCAGTGGAATACTTGAACAATCAAATGTTTGAACCAATTTCAAGAATACTATACCCAAACAATCAAGATGAGAAGCTTAATATTCATCAAAGTGTATATGAATTTTTTTAGTATAAAGATGAAACAACTGTTCAATTAATAATACAGATCAAACCACTGAACTGATGTGATAAATAGTGTTACATATAAACAAAAGTACTAAACCCTGTTACATATAAGCACTGATACCATAAAAATGGTTTCATATAAAACACTGAGGTGATGACATCTAACAACCTAACAGTCTTTAAAACATTGATGCGGAAAACACTGTTATATATAAACAAAGTCTTTTAAATTACCATTTTACATATTTTGAATTTCAAAATTACTGATATTGTCAGTAACTACTGACTTGATTTGATAGCAAATGCCATAATGACTTTTTTAAATTTTCTTTTAACTTTAATCAACATATAATAACCGTCAAATTGAAATACAAAATTTGCTTTAATCAAATGTCAAAAGATCAAGAAATCAGCATTAAAATAGTGATTTGTTTGAAACAAATTGTCATCAAGAATTTTTTTTAATCTAACTTTAAATTTTTTGATGAGAATAAAGTTGGTGGATTTTTTCCGATCAGTGGATACCAACCAGTTTTCAAAACACTGATGTTTGGTCAATCAGTGGTTAACATGGAGATTGAAGAAACAGTGGTTGTATTTCAGCAGTGGAATATTTTGAACAATCAAATGTTTGAACCAATTTCAAGAATACTATACTCAAACAATCAAGATGAGGTGCTTAATATTCATCCAAGTGTATAGGAATTTTATTAGTACAAAGACGAAACAACTGTTCAATTAATAGTACAGATCAAAACACTGAAGTGATAGTATAAATTCTGTTACATATAAACACTATTAACATAAACAAAGATAGAATAAACACTTTTAACATAAACAAACATAGAAGATGTTTTGTTGATGAAGAACCACTGTTGTTGGAGAGTGTTTCACATTTAGTTGATCGGTGCTTGTCTGGACTTTGGTCTTGATCAGTGGTTCTTCATAATTGAACAGTGGATAATGTTCATCAAACTTTATGTACAACCATCCTTATATCCAACACTTGTTAGGCAGATCAGTGATGTGTCATATTAACTTGTTATAACCACTGTCACTGTAGGAAACTTAGCTGGGCAGTGCCTATTGGTGGAAACTTCAGTTTACCTACAAAAACTGATGAATTTAGAATAAATAACGCAAACTATTGTTAAGTCAAATAGCTGATGGAAAACTTTTTAACCACTGCTAGTAATTAAAACACCGATAGTGATTAACAAAACTACGTTTAATTGCTCAAATTGAGATGACGGGAGATCTGCAAAGGATTACAAATGAATCAATGCACCAATAAACAGTAAATCAAAACGTTAGAAAAACCCAAAAAAATAAATCACACCAATTTAAGTTACCTTGGTGATGTCCTAAACTTTTGCACTGGTATCACGAATCAACACACCTGGTATAACCTTTCCCATTTCCAGCTCCTCAACAACCGTCCGGCAGAGGTTGCTTCTAATCAACAAACTCTATAATCCAACAAAAAAGGTCTGGAAAGACAAAGTACAAAACATATCAAAATAAATCTGCTCGTAATCACATGATACAACAAACCAAACATACCAGAGTCACCGATTAAGAGGAGGTTGTACAAAAGCGTTCATCGAGTACGATAAGGAGATCTGTTTCTTCTTCTGAGGATAGAAAAGGGTTCATCATGTTCAGTATGATAAAATAGATAAAACGAAATAAAATTTCTAGATAAAAAAGTAGATCTTACATGATTATTCTCTTCTTCAACCACTGGACGGTACATGAATTAGGGTTTCAAACGAAGATGTATCCAATAGAAGTAACCTCTGCCGTACGTTGTTGAGGAGATGAATATGAGAAGAAGAAGAAGAAGAAGGCTAAACATGAGAGAGGATAAACATCGATCGGAAATAGAACAGAGCAGAGCAGAGAGAGAAAGAAAGCAAGAAGCCCTGAATGAGTAAATGAAGGAGGATATAAATAGAAGAGAGCAGTGGCACTGTTGGGCGGGAAAAAGGGCGTTTAGGGGCTCTCTGGTGTTGACACGTGGCCCAAATAACTTTCATTTATTATATATAATAGACTTTGTTTAGTATATTTTTATTTTTTATATTTTTTTGCCGTACCTTTTCCGTATCCGTATTTTGGATTTTTGAGTTTTGTCGTTCCTCGTACCCGTATTGTCCCTGTACCCCAGTCCCGTACCCGTTCCTGTGCTACATATGTGAGTAGACGTTTTGTATAGGAGCATTGCGGTCGATCTATGG
Source organism: Helianthus tuberosus (assembly GCA_030545235.1). Taxonomy (NCBI): domain Eukaryota; kingdom Viridiplantae; phylum Streptophyta; class Magnoliopsida; order Asterales; family Asteraceae; genus Helianthus; species Helianthus tuberosus. The sequence continues at coordinate 186,428,449 of CM060351.1, read as the reverse complement.
CCGCATAATGACACCGATTGTGGATTGCATTGTTAATTTCATGGCCAACCATGTTCAAATAGTTGTTTTTATTATGAGTGGTCCAACCGGACATCAATTGTGGTCTTGTAATTGTCTTTTAGAGTTTTAGGCAGAGTGATAGTGGTTTGTCAAAGATTATGTACACTTCGTGATTTCATTATCAACCATGTTGTAGAAATAGTTGTCCATGTTTGATGAAGGTACGATTGTGACATCAATTGATTTCTAATTGATTTTTTTAGTTTTCTTTTAGGCATAGACAGTGGTTAATCCAAGGTTTTCTACGTTTTTGTGAGGTCTTTTTTTAAGCTTCTTCATTGCGCATCTTCTATTTGAGTTTTAGAGTGAACATATGATCTTTTTGTAGCTTTATTATGGTTTGTTTACTTATGACATTGAGAGGGAAGCTTTTGAAAATATAAATATGTAAATAATTTTCTTATTATATGTTCTAATCTTTATCATTATTAATTTTTATGTATTATTAATATATAACAATCGTTTTCATTTGTTACATACCGTTTACTTTTTGTGCTTTAACCATAAAACTTTGTTTAGTGTCGGTTTCGGCTTTTAAAAGTTGGTATGTTTCATTTTTGACTCTTCAAGTTAAAAAAATTTGGTACAAATTCAAGTTTTTCTATATTTTATGTTAGCTCGCGGTATAAGTTTGGGTTTGTTTTTTATATTGGTATACACTAACGATAATATAACTTATTCCAATAATTCTTTTCAAACTATATATAAGTTTATTTTTAAAATTGGTCATGATGATGCAGTGAACACACTTTTAACTTTTCGGATCAATTTTCCTAAGTTTGACATATAAATGATCTTTTAAGATATGCAATTTTCTACCTTAACATAAAGACTCTAAGTCAAATAAAGTGGTTACAACTTACAAGTATAGTCATAAAAAGAACACCATATTTTTCAATTTAAAAGCTTAATGATTAAAACATTAAGGGGTTGTTTGGCAAGTTCTGAATGGTTAAGTGCTGAACCGAATGGTTAAGTGCTGAACCAGTAAGAGGTCTGAACCATTAAGTGCTGAACCAGTAAGAGGTCTGAACCATTAAGAGTCAGTATAATGCTTAACTTTTCAGAGACAAATGTCTGACCAATTCAGATTAGAGGTCTTAACCATTCAGACTCTGTATAATACTTAATATTCAGAGGCAAATGTCTTAACCATTCAAACATCTGCTCACGAAACAAACAGTCTGAACCATTAAGTGCTGAACCAGTTAGATGTCTGAACCATTAAGAGTCTCATTAAGAGCTAAACAAACAGCCCCTAATAAACACTTTATCAAACATAATGACATATTAACTTATAATAAAGCTTGTTATGTTATAATTATCATATAAATTTGTGTCATACTTTCAATGATTACATGACGAACCAATAGCTGTATACATATTACAAGGTTTACACATCGACACACACAAGCAAACAACAAATTTGGTTGATACTGGGTGATATGTTTTATCTTATTATAATCTTCTGTGTATTTACTATTCTTGTCCTTTTGAAACTTTCATGACGTGTGTTTTAACAATTTTAACTTTGGTAGCATTCACATCCAACCCACTAAAATATGTGAGTGGAGTTTTTATAATATAAAAAGTATAAAAAGTGGTTGTGAGTGGAGGAGAGAGAAAATGTTACTGTTCATCTGTATATTTGGGGTGACACTGTTCACCCCCTATAATTTTTTAATATATTTTGAAAGTGGTTGTGAGTGGATGAGTAAGAAAATGTAATGATAAAGGTATAAAAAAAATACTATTTAATTGAAAAGTAGAGAGAAAATGTAGTGTTTTTTAGTGTAATTTAGGGTGAAAAAATATAGTGGAGTGGATGTGAATGCTCTTCAAACAATCCTTAGATTTCATTATTCAACTTTAACACGAGGTGTAACTGTTTATTTATTTATATATTTATTTATTTTATATATCCAAACGTGTATTTGTCGAGGGAAACATTTCCATGATTAGTATTCAATCATCATCACGAGATGTGACATCGGGAATACAACACGGGTAATCATGTAACATGTTAGGGGTTGTTTGGTAGCCTCTGAATGGTCATTAAGAGGCTACCTCTTAATGGACCATTAAAAATTTTACCAATGAGAACGTAGAAGAATGTGACATGTGATGATTTACCATTCAGAGGTTACCTCTTAACCATTCAGACTTGAGGTTACCTCTTATTCGTTTAAAGGTTTTAAACCATTAAGAGGTAGCATCTGAATGGTCAATAAGAGGCTACCAAACAGCCCCTTACTCTTTTGTGTTAAATTATATAAGAAAAACTATAGTAAAACCATACTCGAATTAACGTGAATAAAATACTTGTTTATGGTTATTTTTTATAAAAATATTATGAAAATGCTATGATCAATTGAGGAATTATACATATATTAAAAAACAAAGCTAATGAATAGTAGTTGTCACATCATAATGAATAGTAAACTTTCTTTATTGGTTGTCTTAACTTCAAGTCATCTTTTGTTGACTTTTTCCCCTATACCCTTTTTAAGTGTGTATATATATCTATTTTCTTCAAAGTTGGTTGGATTATTCATCATGGTGGAGTGGTTTTGTGGTTGTATGTGTTTTAAAGAGACTCAAGTTCAAATCATGGGGTCTTTTTTTTTTTTTTCCATTTTATGCTTACATAACTTCACGTCATCTTCCTTTTTCTCCTCTTTCACACGTTTTTCTGATTGTATTTATACAATTCTTATTCCTTATTTGTTGGGTTAGTGGATGCTTAGACATCGCAATAGTCGCCATCTGTAACACCCTAAATTATACCCTTGATATTTATAATAGTTTGTACCATTTCTAGTAAAATATTGTTTACCAAACCTGACTTTCATATCAAAGTTCATAACTTACATCAAACTTAGTCAACTAATAACTAAGTTGAAACATTTAAAAAGATGTTCAAAACATGTTTACATCCCATACACAAAAGTTTTAAAGATTCAAAACGTAGCGGAAGCTTAGAAATATAGTGTTCGGTTCTTCATTAATCACTTGATCGCCACCCGCAAGATTTGCCAACTTACCTATGATCAAAACCATTAAAAACATTAGTTTTGACGTTATTGTATAATATAATCACAAGGTTGAACATCACATTTGAAATAATAAAAACAAAACAACTATTCTGGATCCACCGTAAATTACGGTATCACCGTAATTTACGGTGAGCCCTGAAGATTCCTGGTCACCGTAAACCAGGAGATATTCACCGTAGCATATCTGACCTTTACCGTAAATTACGGTATTACCGTAATTTACGGTAGGTCCTGGAAATCCATGTCTTGTTTTGTTTTGTTTAGTTCATCTCATTCAAACCAATCTTGTAATTTGCTTTTCTAACAACCCATTACATCCACTTCTAGTATTTCTAACAATGTGAAAAATATTAACCAATAACATAGAACAATCCATCATATTCCGGAGTATAAATCATGTTTTACTCGATTATTTGACCCGTTTGGCTCGTCTAAGGAATCCTCCTATATGAGGACTACCAACGGGTACCAACCGGATCTAATAAATCAATCAATATAATGACTTCAATGCTTAATTCAAAACAACTCTTATTCAAAATTCAATTACGTATTTGAATCATCCGATATAATAATGTAACGGAACAAGTTACATACTTTAGCGCACGCCCTTCAATCGTGAGTCACCACCGGCTTGTCCACTCGACGTTCCGGTATCTTGTCCTTGTAATCCTCTTGTGATGAGGATCACGATTCTATGCTCGGATTTTCGTTTGGACCAGATTTGCTCCTTCAATTTGTGGATTTTAGTAGAATTCTAGGTTTGGTTGAAGGTGGGTGTCGCCCCTGATGTTCTGGTCGACCAGGGATTCAAAGTGGGGTGTTAAGTTTATGTTTTATTTGTTTATTAGAATTAAAGTTTCACTTTTGACAACTTAAACCCCTCCACTTTGATCAACATTGATTTTAGTTAATTTTAACTCTATTTTATGGTTATTTCTAGACTTATAACTAATTAGGTTAAAATTCCTAGTTAGTAAATTCTCGTTTATTTAAACCTTACTAATTCCTGTTTAAGGTTTTAAATTTTCGGGGTGTTACAAGTCCACCCCCTTAAAAAGGGTTTCGTCCCCGAAACCGTAATACGTACCAAATAAAGTAGGGTGAAGACGTCTCATCTCCTCTTCGGACTCCCATGTAGTGTCCGAACCCTTCCTATGCTCCCATTTGACTTTAACTTGATCGATTTGTCTATTTCGTAAGTGTTTGACTTTTCGATCTAAAATCTCCAACGGTCTCACAGCGTAATTCAGACTATTATCCACTTCGATATCATCGTAATGGATATAGGTCGTTTCGTCTGCTAGGCACTTTCTTAAATGCGACACGTGGAACGTGCCATGGATTCCACTTAGCTCCTCCGGTAATTCAAGGCGGTAAGCTACCTTGCCAACTTTCCGGATAATTTTAAATGGTACAATAAACCTTGGGCTTAGCTTCCCTCTTTTTCTGAATCTAATAACACCTTTCCATGGGGAGACTTTTAGCATGACCATGTCACCAACTTGGAATTCAATCGGCCTTTTCCTTTTATCAACATACGCCTTTTGCCTGTCTTGAGCCGCTTTCAAGTGTGCCCGAACTTTATCGATCTTTTCATTCGTGGCTCGTACTATATCTTGGTGGGCGAGTTCACGTGGACCCACTTCACCCCAACATACCGGGGTTCGACACTTCCTACCGTAAAGCATTTCGTATGGTGCCATCTTAATACTAGATTGGTAACTGTTGTTATACGAAAACTCGACTAACGGTAAGTGAACATCCTAACTGCCTCCAAAGTCGATTATACACGCCCGTAGCATGTCCCCCAATGTTTGTATCGTTCTTTCACTTTGTCCATCCGTTTGAGGATGGTACGCAGTGCTAATGAACAATTTGGTCCCCATTTGCTCTTGGAAATCTTGCCAAAAATTCGAGGTAAACCGGGTATCCCTATAGGACACGATGGACACCGGCACTCCATGACGTGCTATGATTTCATTGGTATAAACTTCTGACATCTTTTCTGACGTATAAGTCTCACGAATCGGAATGAAGTGAGCACTTTTCGTCAATCTATCCACCACTACCCATATGGCATCAAAACCACGATTCGTCTTAGGCAACTTGGTTAACAGGTCCATTGTAATATGTTCCCATTTCCAAACCGGAATTTCTAACGGTTGAAGTTTGCCGTATGGTTTCTGGTGCTCCGCCTTGACTTGTAAACATGTCAAGCATTTTTCCACATATTTCGCCACGTCCCTCTTCATTCCGGGCCACCAATAATTTTGTTTCAAATCATTGTACATCTTGGTTGCACCCGGATGAATCGAATAACGGGATTTATGAGCTTCGTTAAGTAGAAGCGCCTTTACTCCACAAGTATGTGGGACCCATATCCTTCCGGATCGAGTCTTCAACCCGTGATTCCCATCCGACAAATCTTTCAACTGACCGATTATTCTTTCTTTCTTCCAATTCTCTTCTTTTACTGCTTCTAATTGCGCCTCTCGAATACGTTCAAGTATACCCGAGGTTACCACGAGTTGCATCGATCGTACTCGTATCGGGACATAATCCGCTTTTCTGCTAAGAGCGTCCGCTACCACATTTGCTTTTTCGGGGTGATAATGTATCTCACAATCATAGTCTTTCACCGTTTCCAACCATCGCCTTTGTCGCATATTTAACTCCTTCTGATCGAAGAAGTATTTCAAGCTCTTGTGGTCGGTGAATATGGTGCATTTTACCCCATACAAGTAATGCCTCCATATTTTTAATGCAAATACCATCGCTGCCAACTCGAGATCATGCGTGGGATATTTCTTCTCGTGTATCTTCAATTGTCTCGAGGCATAGGCTATTACCTTGCCCCGTTGCATCAACACGCAACCGAGCCCCGATAATGAAGCATCCGAATAAACCACCATGTCTTCGACTCCGTCTGGCAATGTCAGTACTGGAGCTTGGTTTAGCTTTTCTTTTAGCGTTTGAAACGCTTTTTCTTGATCAATTCCCCAAATAAACTTTTCTTTCTTTTGAGTTAGCTTGGTTAGCGGTGACGCAATTTTAGAGAAATCTTGAATGAATCTCCTATAGTACCCCGCAAGCCCCAAAAAGCTTCTAATTTCTGAAGGGTTCTTCGGGGGATTCCATTTTGACACTGCCTCTATCTTTGACGGATCCACCAATACTCCGTCGGCATTTATGACATGGCCTAAAAATTGAACCTCTTGTAACCAAAAGGCACATTTAGAGAATTTTGCATATAACTTCTCTCGCCTAAGTGTCTCTAACACTTCTTGTAAGTGGTGTGCGTGTTCAGCTTCACTTTTCGAGTACACCAAGATATCATCGATAAACACGATGACCGACTTATCCAACATTGGCTTGCAAACCCGGTTCATGAGGTCCATGAAAGCAGCGGGTGCGTTTGTTAGCCCAAATGACATCACGAGGAATTCGTAATGTCCGTATCTCGTGCGGAAAGCCGTCTTCGGCACATCTTCTTCTTTGACCTTTAGTTGGTGATACCCCGATCTAAGGTCAATTTTGGAAAACCAATTCGCACCTTGTAGTTGGTCGAACAAATCATCTATCCTCGGGAGCGGGTATCGGTTCTTTACCGTGAGTTTGTTTAACTCCCGGTAATCAATACACATGCGCATGCTCCCGTCTTTCTTCCTCATGAACAATACCGGTGCGCCCCAAGGAGACACACTCGGCCTTATGAATCCCTTGTCAAGCAGGTCTTGGATTTGGGACATCAACTCTTGTAGTTCCGACGGTGCAAGTCGGTACGGGGCTTTTGCTACGAGTTTCGCGCTCGGAATCAATTCGATCCCGAACTCCACTTCCCGTTCAGGCGGTATCCCCGGTAAATCTTCCGGAAAAACATCTTCATAATCTCGTACTACCGGTACATCTCCAATCTTTCGTGATTCTTTCTCGGGCTCATTAGCGTATATTATGAATGCCTTGCATCCTCGCTTCATTAGCTTGTGAGCTTTCAACATTGAGCATACTATGGGGTTGCCTCCTTTTTCGCCATAAATGGTGACATGTTTCCCGCTCGGAGATGTTAGTTTTATCTCTTTACGGAAGCACACGACCTTTGCATGGTGTCGAGATAGCCAATCCATCCAAACGACTACTTGAAATTCTCCCATCGACATAGGGATTAGATTTATCAAATATTCTTCATCGTCGATGCTCAGTTTACAATTTTCACATACATCACAAACAATAAAGCTTTTGTTATTACCTATCTCTACTTCTAAAGGCACAGGTAATTTTGTTAAAATAAATGAAGGATGTCGAATAAGTCCATATGAAACAAAGGATTTATTCGCACCCGTATCAAATAACACGTGTGCAGGAATTGAATTTACAGCAAATATACCTGAGACCACGTCAGGTTCAACCTTTGCTTCTGCGGCAGTTAGTTGAAAAGATCTTGCCTTTGCTTTCGGGGCTTCACTTTTCGATTCTTGCCCATTCTTCTTTTCAACCAGTTCCGGGCATTCCGACTTCTTGTGACCCGTTCGATAACAGTTGTAACAAACCGTCACTTTCTCCGAGCATGATATAGCCATATGTCCCGTTTTCTTGCATATGGGACAAGGCTTATCCTTGTAACAACATTCGCCTTTATGACCTTTCCCGCAGATTCTACAACTTGGCGACCCGCCTTTTGTCTTAGATTTCTTTGCATTTTCGTTTGTTCGTGCCTTCTTAGTAGGGCTTGGATTCGCATCTTGTGCCCTTCGTTCACCCCGTTCTATGCTCTTTTTCAATTCGATCTCCCTTTCCCGAGCAGCATTGACAATCTCGGTAAGGGTCTCGTATTTTGAAGGGGTTATGAACTCTCTATACTCCGCACTTAGCATGTTATGGTAGTAATAGACTTTTTGTTCTTCGTTTGTCACCAAATCATCACAGAACTTTATCTTGTCCATAAACATCCCCGTGATCTTGTCTATGGATTCACCCTTATGTCTGAGTTGCATAAACTCTTCCTTGATTCTATTTATGACCGCTTTGGGACTATGGTGTTTAAGAAACGGCGTCTTAAACTCCTCCCATGTCATGGCCTTAGCCGCTTCACTTCCAATCTCCTTCTTTTTGTTATCCCACCAATCTTTCGTTTGACCTCTTAATTGACCCGTACCATAAGCTACGTAGTCGTTTTCATCACAATGAGATCTCTCGAATACTCCTTCGATGTCACTTAGCCATCGTTGGCACACAATTGGATCAACCTCTCCATTATATAATGGTGGTTTACAGGCCATGAATTCCTTGTATGAACAAGGCTTTCGTCCACCATGCTTTTCCTTTGCTGAATTGGAATCATCTTCCAGTTTCTTGATCCTCTCTTCTACTATTGATAAAACTGTGTTTTGAATTTTATCAATAAAGCCCGACAAATTGTTTTCGATTGCCTTTCCCACCTGTTTGGCAATCACTTCCTTCATTTGTTCGGTGCCTCTTGGCACCGCATTATCATTACCGCCCTCAGCCATCTCTATCTCTGAAATGTTTACATAGATTGTTAAACATTCCATTTATAACACATGCTTTACTTGTTTTGATTTAATCAAGTTCATAACTTAATTCAATCACTTCTTGTTTCAATTCAATCAAGTTCGTAACTTGATTTAATCATTCTTGTTTCAATTCAATCAAGTTCGTAACTTGATTTAATCATTCTTGTTTCAATTCAATCAAGTTCGTAACTTGATTTAATCATTCTTGTTTCATGCATTTCTTGTTTTTGAGTGAGCTTACACATTCTTTTCATGCATATTGTTCATTTCTCATTCTTTACGTAGTACATAATTTATTAACAAAATAAGTTAATTCTTACCGGACGATCGATCAAGCTTGAACCGAACACTTATTGACAACCTTGAGCTCTGATTACCAACTTGTAACACCCTAAATTATACCCTTGATATTTATAATAGTTTGTACCATTTCTAGTAAAATATTGTTTACAAAACCTGACTTTCATATCAAAGTTCATAACTTACATCAAACTTAGTCAACTAATAACTAAGTTGAAACATTTAAAAAGATGTTCAAAACATGTTTACATCCCATACACAAAAGTTTTAAAGATTCAAAACGTAGCGGAAGCTTAGAAATATAGTGTTCGGTTCTTCATTAATCACTTGATCGCCACCCGCAAGATTTGCCAACTTACCTATGATCAAAACCATTAAAAACATTAGTTTTGACGTTATTGTATAATATAATCACAAGGTTGAACATCACATTTGAAATAATAAAAACAAAACAACTATTCTGGATCCACCGTAAATTACGGTATCACCGTAATTTACGGTGAGCCCTGAAGATTCCTGGTCACCGTAAACCAGGAGATATTCACCGTAGCATATCTGACCTTTACCGTAAATTACGGTATTACCGTAATTTACGGTAGGTCCTGGAAATCCATGTCTTGTTTTGTTTTGTTTAGTTCATCTCATTCAAACCAATCTTGTAATTTGCTTTTCTAACAACCCATTACATCCACTTCTAGTATTTCTAACAATGTGAAAAATATTAACCAATAACATAGAACAATCCATCATATTCCGGAGTATAAATCATGTTTTACTCGATTATTTGACCCGTTTGGCTCGTCTAAGGAATCCTCCTATATGACGACTACCAACGGGTACCAACCGGATCTAATAAATCAATCAATATAACGACTTCAATGCTTAATTCAAAACAACTCTTATTCAAAATTCAATTACGTATTTGAATCATCCGATATAATAATGTAACGGAACAAGTTACATACCTTAGCGCACGCCCTTCAATCGTGAGTCACCACCGGCTTGTCCACTCGACGTTCCGGTATCTTGTCCTTGTAATCCTCTTGTGATGAGGATCACGATTCTATGCTCGGATTTTCGTTTGGACCAGATTTGCTCCTTCAATTTGTGGATTTTAGTAGAATTCTAGGTTTGGTTGAAGGTGGGTGTCGCCCCTGATGTTCTGGTCGACCAGGGATTCAAAGTGGGGTGTTAAGTTTTTGTTTTATTTGTTTATTAGAATTAAAGTTTCAATTTTGACAACTTAAACCCCTCCACTTTGATCAACATTGATTTTAGTTAATTTTAACTCTATTTTATGGTTATTTCTAGACTTATAACTAATTAGGTTAAAATTCCTAGTTAGTAAATTCTCGTTTACTTAAACCTTACTAATTCCTGTTTAAGGTTTTAAATTTTCGGGGTGTTACACCATCGCCAGGAGTTATTAACTCGCTTGCTGCCAACGGCTCTGTTGTATGAAAACTCCACTTGTCAACTTAAAAATAAGGCACTAAATAGCACAGCTTTAATAACAACCAAGTATTTAGTTGCAATAAATAGTTTTACAATGACTTAGTTTTGTCGCGCCGCAACGCGGCGCGCAACATTAAAACCTAGTTAGCTTAAAAGTCAACTATATGTTTTAAAAATTATACTAGCATATATTTTAAAAGTTGTAATTACTAAACGTTTTATAATTCTATAAACTTATATTTTTGTTCTCCTAATATGTATTATAACTAGTAGATAATCCCGCACATTTCGGCTGAAATTCGGTCAGTGTTGTTTTGGTTCATTATGATACTGGCACTCGCTATAGTAACCAAAAGAGAAAACATATAAATTGTTTTACATTGATCGAAAGCTATAATATCGATACCAGCACGGTAATAGCACCCGTACAGATTAAACTCGTGATACATGGTTGTAGGGATGAGATTTTTTACCGAAATACCGGTACCGTACCGGTACCATACCGGTACCGTACCGATGCCGTACCGTACCGATCATAAACGGTACCGGTATCGGTAATAGATTTTTCGAAATTCGGTATCGGTAAAAAACGGTATCGGTACCGGTATTTTTCGGTAAATACCGGTATTAATACCGAATTTCATAATGACTTTATGTATTTTGCTATTATCTTAGATCTCCTTATGAAGTTATATTTTCTTGAACATTGTTTTACAAAAACCAATATCAAATTTCTTTTGTTTGGGTATTTTTAATCAATTATGATGATTTTTTAGACATGTTGGAATTTAGAAGTTAAAAGTCGAACCCATGTATGTTTACCTTTTGATTTTTTTGACTACCTAATATGTTTACCATTTTTTTACATTCCTCTATATATTACTCTAGTTTAATTAATAATGGATGGATGGGTTGCACAAGAATTTTTTTAGGTAAAACAATGGATGACACCAAAGCGGTACCAATATGGTAAAGTACCGAAATATCGGTACCGATACCGGTACCGAATCTATAAATACGGTACGGTAATCGGTATCCACATTTCCTCAATTTCGGTAACGGTATTTACGGTATCGGTACCGGTACGGTACCGGTATCGTACCGATCTCATCCCTACATGGTTGCATTAAATTTTTTCTCGACATTAAGAAGAGTTGTATTAAAAACAACGGTCGGATGGCGAACCGAGTCAGTATAGTAATATTTACAATGGTTTTAACAAAATTCGTATGACGTAACTCAAAAAACAAAGTCGTGTTTTACATCAATTAAAAATCATAAATACGAATACCCATAACGGTTCCAATAGCACCGATATACCGCTGTTGTTGGTTAGTCCCGAGTTAGGTTTTTCACCATATCATCATTTCAAATACAACTCCATTATAAATAAAACGTCGAATCAACTCCTTTTTAAATAAAATTTATATCGAATTGTAAGGAATTAATTTATGGAACCACGCATCAAGTCTTTATAAAAAATGAACAAGCAAAAGTTATAAGTAGAAAACAAAATTATAGGGTTAAAATATATATTATTTATATTATAAGGTGTGTTAAAAACTTATAAAAAAGTCAAAGTTACCATTAAAGCAAGTTAGTAACTAGTGTAAACTATAGGGTTAAAAACATATATTATAATATAAGATTATTAAAACTAAAAATAAGTAACTTAAAGTTACTATTTTGATAATTGTAATATATAAATATAGGATAAAATATATTCCTAAAGTAACACAATTTAATTCTCATTAACTTTGTAGTTTAAATTTCTGTTTATATAAAGTTAATTTTTATAAATTGGAATAATATGTACTATTTCAATTACTTTTATAAAATACAGAAATAATTAATTCATTAAGTTTTGAAATTATACATTTCTTTAATGATATGTGGTATTTTTTACATCATAAGGTTGTATGTATAAATTTCTTGCTCAAAAATAACTTGTTAAAATTACAAAACCAATAATAGTATATAGTATTAAACAAACAAAATCAAACTCATATAAAAATGTAGTTTCTTTTCAAAAGCAAATGTAGTTAACCTTAGATGCTATAAGATAATAAGACAATTCAATTCTCTTATGCATTTCAAAAGCAAATGTACTTGACATTAGATACTAGAAGACAATAATACAATTCAATACATAAACTACATTAGAAACCTTTGATAAGATATAATCTTTTCTAGGGGTGTAACCGAGCCGGGCTCGAGCTCGGCTCGTTAGGTTTTTATGCAGCTCGAGCTCGAGCTCGGTTCGAGCCTACTTCTTTGAACTCGAGCTCGGCTCGCGATTAAAACCCAAAGCTCGAGCTCGGCTCGACTCGGCTCGAACTTTTTTTAGAACAACCTTAAAGGAGCTAAAAGCTCGGCTCGAGCTCGCTTCAACATCGCTTAAACGAGCCAAAGCTCGGCTCTAGCTCAGCTCATCAATGTTATCATCATTATTAATATAATATATATAAAAAAATTGAAATTTTGTATGGGCTCGTTTAGGCTCGCGAGCCTAAACAAGCTTTTTATTTCAGGCTTGAGCTCGGGCTCGATAACAAAACGAGCTCTATTTCAGGCTCGGGCTCGGGCTCGTTAAGGCTCGGCTCGTTCGAGCTTTTAACCGAGCCGATCACGAGTAGCTCTCGAGCCTTTGGGCTTGTTTACACCCCTAATCTTTTCCATTAAATTTTCTTGGTATGTGAAAAAAAAAAAAAAACCCATCAAATTTAAGATACATACATGGGTAATCAACCATTCAACCGTGTATATCCAAATTCCATATATTCAAGCTATATATGACGGTCAAATACACTCATATAAACCTCAAAATTTTGAAAAAAAAAAAAAACATCATCCGAATAAAGCTCAAGACATGCTTTTCAAACATGAACATCACTTTAACATTTCCAAACAAATCCCGTAAAGAAAATAATCTCATTTTTGACATTTTGATGTTTTTTTTTTTTTTTTTTTTTTTTTTTTTTTTGAAAATATATAGAAACCATTGAAGATATATCATGTTAATCCCTAGCGTTTGCATGTGAATCTTTGCCAAGAAGATCTTCCAAAAGCTTATCATCCAAATACTCGAATTCGATCACCGGATCCCTTCCGGTTTCCAATCTCCCATAGTTCGCACTCGAAGACGCCAACAAAGAACGCGACGATGACGACGACGACAACGACGAGGCAGGGTTCCCTACAAATGTTGGTAATGAAGAAGATGTGGAGCTCAACGGTATCTCTGCCGAAAATGAGTCAACATTCTGGTAATGACCATCATTGGGGAAATTAAGAATAGCTTGATGCCCACGTAACGCATACGCGGCTCTGTCGTAAGCCCTAGCAGCCTCCTCCGCGGTGTCAAACGTCCCTAGCCACGAACGCGCACCGTTTCTCGTCGGATCGCGTATTTCTGCCGCGTACCTCCCCCACGGCCGCCTTCGAATACCTCTATACTTGTTTTCTCTACGTCCTCGTTCATCAGTTCCAGCAGGTTCTTATAGATTTTCTTTTTCTAAATATATATTTTATAATTATAAAATATATTTTCTTAGAGATATGCAATTTTCTACCTTAATGGGAGGGGATGGTTATCACTTGCAAAAATTCTATCACTCACAACATCCAATCAAGTTCCGCTATATCATCAACCATTATTTCATCACTCACAACCTTTTTAGTGGCAATGGTCATCACTCACAACACCCAACAATAAACACTCACACCCCATCACATCCATTTATCACAGAATGGGCCATAACGCGTGAAGTTTATCACGCTACTTAAGTTCCACGCGTGGAAATTGAGAGGTGGGGGTGGTGTGTTGATTTCCATCACTCGTTATAAAGTGCCATCACGTACAAACTCTTTACCACCCCGCCTTCCCTTAACATAAAGGCTTTAAGTCAAATAAAGTGGTTACAACTTATAAGTATAGTCATAAAAAGAACATCATTTATATTTTTCAATTTAAAAGCTAAATGATGAAAACACTAAATATACACTTTTTATTAAACATTGAATGACTTATTAACTTATAATAAAGCTTGTTATGTTATAATTATCATATAAATTTGTGTCATACTTTCAATGCTTACATGACGAACAAATAGTTGTATACATATGTTTACACATCAACACACACAAGCAAACAACAAATTTGGTTGATACTGGGTGATATGTTTTATCTTATTATAATCTTCTGTGTGTTTGACTATTCTTGTCCTTTTGAAACTTTCATGATATGTGTTTTAACAATTTTAACTTTGGTATATCGTTTTATAATTCAAACAATCCTTAGATTTCATTATTCAACTTTAACACGAGGTGTAACTGTTTATTTATTTATATATTTGTTTATTTTATATATCAAAACGAGTATTTGTCGAGGGAAATATTTCCATGATTAGTATTCAATCATCATCACGAGATGTGACATCGGAAATACAACACGGGTAATCATATAACATGTTATTTTTTGTGTTAAATTATAAAAATAAACTATAGTAAAACCATACTCAAATTAATGTGAATAAAATACTCGTTTATGGTTTATTTTTTTTATAAAACTATTATGAAAATGCTATGGCCAATTAAGGAATTAGCTTAAAAGTTAACAATATGTTTTAAAAATTATACTAGCATATATTTTAAAAGTTGTAGTTACTAAAAGTTTTTATAATTCTATAAAATTATATTTTTTGTTCTCCTAATATGTATTATAACTAGTAGATAATCCCGCACATTGCGGCAGAAATTCGGCCAGTATTGTTTTGGTTCATTATGATACCGACACTCGCTGTAGTAACCAAAAGAGAAAACATATAAACTAAAGTCGTGATATGCCCATAAAGATATTGATACTTATTTTACATTGATCGAAAGCTATAATATCGATACCAGTACGGTAATAACACTCGTACAGATTAAACTCATGATACATGGTTGCATTAAATTTTTTCTCGATATTACAATATAAATTATATTTTAAAAAGAGTTGTATTAAAAACAACAGTCTGATGGCGAACCGAGTCGGTATAGTAATATTTACAATGGTTTTAACAAAATTTGTATCAACTAAAAAAATAAAGTCGTGTTTTACATCAATTAAAAATCATAAATACGAATACCCATAACGGTTCCAATAGCACTGATATACCGCTGTTGTTGGTCAGTACCGACTTAGGTTTTTCACCATATCATCATTTCGAATACAACTCCGTAAAAATAAAACGTCGAATCAACTCCTTTTTAAATAAAATTTATATCGAATTGTAAGGAATTAATTTAATGCAACCGCACATTAAGTTTTTATAAAAAAAAACGAACGAGCGAAAGTTATAAATAAAAAAAACAAGCTATAGGGTTAAAAACGTATATTATTTATATTATAAGGTGTATTAAAAACTTATAAAAAAATTAAAAGTTACTATTAAGGCAAGTTAGTAACTGTTGTAAACTATAGGGTTAAAAACAAATATTATAATATAAGATGAATAAAACTAAAAATAAGTAAGTTAAAGTTACTATTTTGATGGGTATGGTTCGGCTACAAAGTCCATTTTTTCTACAAATTGTATAAAGTCATAAAACACTACAATTTCAGCCATAAAATACACTCAAAACCCACAAATAACAGAGTAAAAATAACTAAAATACAATATCTAAACCCTAACATTCCATAAAAATTTCAAACACACCATCATAGAACTATGAATATAAAATACAAAATGATAATCAATATAAAACATAGTAAAGTTAGTCATTCGATAATCAAAGTCTTATCATCAAAAACAAAACGCAAAACCTACAAATATGGCGTTTTAGTAATTTTCACTTTGTTATTTGCGGGTTTTGGGTGTGTTTTATGGTTGACATTATGATATTTTATGACTTTTTACAATTTGTAAGAAAAAATAGAGTTTATAGCCAACTCTCACCCTATATAATTGTAATATATAAAATATAGGATAACATATATTTCCCCTATATTACTTTACAATATTAGTTTGTGAGTTACTTTCACTATTCCTTTTTTTACAAGTTAATGATGCACAACATGGCTTAATGTACAAGTAGAGAAGCACATCAAAATTCTTGAGGGTTGGTGATGGGTTGGAAGCTGTTTGTGAGTGTACACGTTGGTCCAGTGACATACTTTGTCAATTAATCCTAAATATTTTTTTAAATGTTATTTATGTATTTGTAGTTTGTTACTATGTATTAATTACTTAACTTCATAAAAATATAAATACTTATTTTAAAGTTTTAAATTTAACATATTTTAAAAATAAAACTTTTCTTTGATTAGTTTTTAATAACTAAAAATGATTTACATAACTAACTTATTTACAAGTACTGGTAATTTCTTACATAACTAACTTAATTACAAGTACATAACTAACTTAATTACAAGTATTGGTAATTTCAACTTTCAAGTGTTCTTTTTGACATGGTCCCACATTTTACATATTAAAATTTTAATTATAAGCAATTTAATTTTTAATATTTTTTAAACACGTGTAATATTTGAAGGGTTTACATAATTTACCTAAATTTGGTATACGAATTTAGGCCCGCCATAACACGCGGGTCCTCAATGCTAGTTCCTAAAATAACACAATTTAATTCTCATTAACTTTATAGTTTAAATTTCTGTTTATATAAAGTTAATTTTTATAAATTGGAATAATATGTATTAGTTCAATTACTTTTATAAAATACAGAAATAATTAATTCATTAAGTTTTGAAATTATACATTTCTTTAATGATATGCGGTCTTTATTTTTTACTTCATAAGGTTGTATGTATAAATTTCTTACTTGCTCAAAAAAAATTGTAATAATACTATACTCTCTTTTCTTCGAATCATTTGAAATTAAATAACTTACTAAAATTACAAAACCAATAATAGTATGTAGTATTTGATCTCTAGATCAAGTGGTGGAGAGCTTACATTTCTTTTGAGAGATGCAGGTTCGACTCCCACTTGGTGCAGAGTGAGACACTGGTGGGCAATGATAGAAGACCCAGGGAAACCTGGGTTGGATCCTTAAGCCAAACGGGTTTTACCGGTAACTTCACCGTCGTGCCTACGGGAGGGTGGGTTACCGTGTTTTCCCCGGAATTGGTGGTGGACTCGGCTTACTCTCGGAGTACTCTGTTTCTCCAGTTGGTGCCCTGAGAGTGCTCGGGATTGAGTTTGTTGGCCGTTAAAAAAAAGTATGTAGTATTAAACAAACAAACAAAATCAAACTCATTTAAAAATGTAGTTTTTCAAAAGCAAATGTACTTAACCTCAGATGCTATAAGATAATAAGACAATTCAATACATAAACTACATTAGAAACCTTTGATAAGAGATAGGGCTGTAAACGAACTGAACGTTCAGCGAACAGTTTGTGAACCGTTCGGCGGAATGTTCGTTTATGTTCGTTCGTTTAATAAACGGACGAATATGAACAAAAAAATTCGTTCGGTTAGTTAAATGAACGAACATGAACAGATGTCTCGTTCGTTCGATTGTGTTCGTGAACGTTCGGTAAGGTGTTCGTGAACGTGTTCATGAACATTCGTTGATTTACGTTCGTTTATGTTTGTATGCATGTATTTTAATTGAAGATCATTGTACTTACATATATTTCATGTGTGCTTTTTATATTATTAAACTTTTATTTATTTTATTACCCTAACAATTAAAGTAGGAAACCCTCTTTCACCTTTTTATGCACTATTTCCCTTTCATTTCTCATTATTTACATCGGCGAATACGATCGACCCCTGTTCCACAATAAGGGATTCAAGTTCGAGTACTACCCTCTGGGCCATCTATCTTTATCCTTCGCCGCGTTCGCCAAATTTATTTGTGTTCGTGAACCATTCGCGAACACGCTCATTTCCTTAATGAACGAACACGAACATAAAATCTCGTTCGGTAAGTGTTCATGAACCGTTCGTGAACTCATTTATTTCCTTAACAAAACGAACACGAACAAGGCTTTGTTCGTGTTCGTTTGGTTCGTTTACAGCCTACATTTCTCTTGAGAGATGCAGGTTCGACTCCCACTTGGTGCAGAGTAAGGCACTGGTGGGCAATGATAGGAGACCCAGGGAAACCTGGGTTGGATCCTTGAGCCAAACGGGTTTTACCGGTAACTTCACCGTCGTGCCTACGGGAGGGTGGGTTACCGGGTTTTCCCCGGAATTGGTGGTGGACTCGGGTTACTCTCGGAGTACTCTGTTTCTCCAGTTGGTGCCCCGAGAGTGCTCGGGATTGAGTTTGTTGGCCGTTAAAAAAAAAGTATGTGGTATTAAACAAACAAACAAAATCAAACTCATTTAAAAATGTAGTTTTTCAAAAGCAAATGTACTTAACCTCAGATGCTATAAGATAATAAGACAATTCAATACATAAACTACATTAGAAACCTTTGATAAGAGATAATCTTTTCCGTTAAATTCTCTTGGTATGTATTTCAAAAGCAAATGTACTTGACATTAGATACTATAAGATTATAATACAATTCAATACATAAACTACATTAGAAACCTTTGATAAGATATAATCTTTTCCATTAAATTCTCTTGGTATGTATAATTGTAAAAAAAAAAAAAAAATCAAATTTAAGATACATACATTGGTAATCAACCATTCAACCTTGTATATCCAAATTCCATATATTCAACATTTCAACCTATATATCACGGTCAAATACACTCATATAAACCTCAAAATTTTGAAAAAAAAAACCATCATCCGAATAAAGCTCAAGACATGCATTTCAAACATGAACATCACTTTAAATGCATATTTTCAAATGTCTAGTTTAACATTTCCAAACAAATCCCTTAAAGAAAATAATCTCATTTTTGACATTTTGATGTTTTTTTTTTTTTTTTTTGAAAATATATAGAAACCATTGAAGATACATCATGTTAATCCCTAGTGTTTGCATGTGAATCTTTACCAAGAAGATCTTCCAAAAGCTTATCATCCAAATACTCGAATTCGATCACCGGATCCCTTCCAGTTTCCAACCTCCCATGGTTTGCACTCGAAGACGCCATCAAAGAACGCGACGACGACGACGACAACGACATTGATGAGGCAGGGTTCCCTACAAATGTTGGTAATGAAGAAGATGTGGAGCTCAACGGCATCTCCACCGAAAATGAGTCAACATTCCGGTAATGACCATCATTGGGGAAATTAAGAATAGCTTGATGCCCACGTAACGCATACGCGGCTCTGTCGTAAGCCCTAGCAGCCTCCTCCGCGGTGTCAAACGTCCCTAGCCACGAACGCGCACCGTTTCTCGTCGGATCGCGTATTTCTGCCGCGTACCGCCCCCACGGCCGCCTTCGAATACCTCTATACTTGTTTTCTCTACGTCCTCGTTCACCAGTTCCGGCAGGTTCTTGGTTATGTGTTTCCATGAATGTAGACAAGAATATATCCTTTGTGTTGAAAGTGTGAAGTTGTTGGTATAAATATATCCGAAAAGAATATTATGTGAAACCTATGAGTCGTATGTGGTGGATTGAATTTTGATTCAAACCTTTGAAAGCCTAGCCGCCAATATATATCGTGAAGCTTCCTGCGCACCTAACAAGAACAAAGTAGTGACAAGTTGCTTGTGCACGTGAGCATACCTTGAAATGGCTTTGAATAGAATAAAAAAGAATACTGTTTTTAAGGAAAGTACGATTTTTCATAAATTTTATCGTATTACGACTCGATTTTATAATAATTGCTTTTAAATATCATATATTCCCACACTATTATAAGAATTCATTAGTTTCTAACAACTTATATACTTTTTATTGTAATTTTAAAACTATATAGTATATTTATATATTCACTTTTGGTGCATATAAAGTGCTTTAGGTAATTTTATGGATATCATGTAATACCATACTCATATCAAACTCAAGAAAATATTTAAAACTAACTTCATGTCCCGTTACCCGTCTCGTATGTTACGGGCTTTGGGTAAGTGTTGATGTTAAGGATGGCAATGCCAGGGGCGGACCTATGTGTTTTTGTGGGTGGGGTGGCGGGTGTACCCATTGAAAAAAAAAATAGTGTATTTTTTAGGCAAAAAACCCGACCACACCTCCAGCAAATAATGGATCCGCCACTGGGCAATGGTTGGGTATGGGACGAGTATTGGTAATGCCAGTCTCATACCCTGCGTATCGTGTCTTATACCCAGCCAAATGCTCGTCGGGTATATATCAGGCAATAACTCGGCTAGTATCGAGTAGTTTGTTAAAATAATGTTCGTTGGGATTTTCGAATATACTTGGTTCTTTCTATTCTAAGTTTTACATAATCATATGTTTTTAACAACTACGACAAAAAAAATGTTATAAATTATGTATTATCACCACCATAAAAGTTTGAAAAATTCAAAATTACATGAAATTTTATGATGATATAAATCTCATAAATAAATTCATACTTAGTAGGATAAATAAATATAAATGATATTAGCAAATAAATATTACAAATTTTTTTTCATTTTTTCATATAATGAAACCGGTAGAATGCAATTGTTACTAGACTAAGGTCGTGGTAAATAAACTAAAATAAAAAAATCGGGTATATGCTCCGAGTTGATAGTTCGGGTAAACAAGTATATGATTTCGGGTAATCGGGTTAGTTATCACCTAATCCCAATCCCATATCCGGTCGGATACCCATACCATTTCCCATCCCAAATATTTCAGGTTTCGTGATTACTCATCGGGTTTGGGTACACATGTCATATCTACTTCAGGTTTCAAATCTTTTGCCATGCGTAGATGTTAAGAGCCTTATTTAGAGGGTTGAATCCAATCACATTCATGAATAACTTACGGGTATGTATATGATGAGCGCACGACTAGTGGCTAACTTATACATTGCTACACATTATACTCAACACCTACTAGACTTTGTCAGCAGGACAATCCATTCCAACTAGTATACCTTAATAGGGGTTTAGACTTTATCACGAATTGTGTTGAACAATAACATGTTGTTTTCCATATGTTCACATATCGTGGATCTGTTTATAATGTCTACATTTTGTTATGACTTTAAAATCAATACCATTAAGTCATGTTGTGTTACCAAAGTTTCTTTATTTTGTGAATACATGTTGCTAAATTATCAAAGTCATGAGACTGTACGACTCTTCTTAATTTGCCATAGGACATGGAAGGTTATCAAAGATTTTTCAACAAATGTTATTAGTACATGATTCTAGATGTTATAAATGAATTTAACTAGGTTAGAACACCGTGTATTACATGAATTTAATAAATGTAATTTTATATAGTAAACAATAAAACAAATTATCTTTAAAAATCTCATTTATTAAACGGATTGAATAAATGATTTTATATATTAAATAATAAAAAAAATATATTTTTAAGAACCACATGTATTGTACGGGTGAAATAAATGTGATTTTATATACCAAATAATAAAAAAAAAGATCGCTTTAAAAACCGTATTACACAGGTTGAATAAATCTAATTCTATGTATATATTAATTCATAACATATCAATCAATAGTGTCTATTTATCATTTATTGGTTTCTTTTTAGTTTTGTCTTTTTTTACTTTAACTCTAAGACCACCCCCTGGGCGTTTTTTTTCAAAAAAATTACTTTTGCCGTTTTTTTTCAACGCCCTGCTTCAATTGTTTTGGCCAATCACCTGTTTCCACGGTCCATCTGTCCAATAACATTTTTTATGTTTTTTTTATTTAATTCTATTAGAGCACAATGCCCACATCCCCACTACACCCATTTTAGAAAAAAAAAACCATCCATAATGCCCCATTACTGACTGGACTGCCACATGGCGCAAAATGTTGCAGCCCCCGACCCTACCCTGGGCGGGAGCCGCGAGGCCAGATGATGGTGTTATCAGTGCTTATTAAATTTGTAGCGGAATAAATCATCAGGATCGTAGTTAGGAATAATTTCAGAGTTTGTAAAACATCAAACTTTTTAATATAAAATAAATGGGCTAAAACCCATATTCCATTCAAATGCTTTTATAGGGATAAACCCTAATTGCTGAAAACATAAATTTATTCTTTTATTCAGGTAATCATAGCCACTTTATTTAAGGTTTCAGTGCTCCATAACGGGCTTCTATTACCTTCACAGTAAGTTACCTGAAACGCGTTTGAAAACATTTTATCAGCAAAAATACTGGCGAGTTCATTCAATTTTATAAAAAAGACACTGTTATATTTTACAGTATCAACGGGGATTACAATGTTTATATCTAACAAAAACTTCAAAGTATTTGGAACTCAAACGGATCTGTGACTATGGTCATATCACGCAATAGCTAATCCGTTGTCCAATTGTGAAGATTATCAAATAATGTATACAAAACCCTACATACCCGTAGTAATTGAAGAATACAAAGACTCAATCACTGTAAGTATAACTGAAAAACATTTAGGGTTTTGCAAAGCATTTGATAAAAAGAAAGAATGACTCACTCTGTAGACTTAGAGGTTAACTAAAAACCTCCTGGTAATATTTCCTGGTATAATTCTTGAGTTCCTAATAAAATATACAATGCACGCGTGTTAGTATAATAACCCAACTCAACTATATCGATACATCAAAAGATCAAAACCCCAACGTAGTTAACAAAGCGTAGCCTTATTCAGGCAGCACCTTGACATCTGTTGCTGGGTTTCGGATCGATCGGACAGGGTATCGAATTAGTGATTAGAGGTTAAAACACTTACAACGGGGCAAAGCTTTGTGAAATTAAGGGTATTGGGTATAATATCTTCGAGCAGAAAGTTGAGAGAAAAGAAATATTTTGAACGAATTTGAATTGCAGAGTGAACGTTCTATTTATAACTGATCTGCAAGTCTTTCGCGGCCCGCGATACCATTAAGGTATCCTGCCGCTCCTCGCGATACCCTCTAGCTAGGGCTTAGGTGTCATTAGTCACCGGTGTATGTTTGACACATGGATGACACGTGTCCCTAGGCGTGTCCGGAAAGTTATTGGTCTTTCTCGACCCGCAATAGGTTACTATAAGTCTGTCGCGGCCCGCGACAGACATGAAATTATTATTTTTTTCATTTTTCATGCTGAATATCGTTATGCAAGTTCGGGTTTTCGATTACGGAATGTTTTAGGGAAATTTTTGAGGGTTGTTATACAAAACGCCCAAGGGTAGGGGCATTACCGCTACACATGGTCTAAGAATTGATGCTTACACTCTCTGAACTTTAAAATAACTTTGTAAAATATCATTTTTGATCCTTGGAGTTTAATACTTGTTTTTTTATGTATGCGTCAGTATAAATATAAGTTGGTTTATGTTTCAATGTAAATGTTTTCGTAAATGTGTCGGGTCAAATATTATACATTCCATCCTTATTTTTATGTATGTTTTGAGTAGGTCACTTAGTATTGTAAATTCATGTTATCTGATTTATGTTTTTTCCCGATTTTGATCATCGTTGGGTTAGCAAGTTTTACACCGCCTCAACTCAACGCTGATAGCACGGTTTTACGTTCCTCATCATGCAACGCAGGGCCTTAAGACTAGTTTTATATACAAAATAATAAAACAGTTGTAGCTTTATAAACCATGTGTATTACATGGGTTGAATAAATTTATTTTTTTTAGTCAACAATAGAAAAAGTTATATTTTTAAAAACTTAGTGTACAACTCAGGTTAAGTAGATCTAATTTTATATACCAAAGAATAACAAAAATTATGACAAAAAAAAACATTGTTTTATATATTTGTAAATGTATATTTATATCGTTTGTCTTATTTATATTTTGTTTTACTTATCTAAGTATTCATTTATAAATGTGTTAATCTATTTTTGTATGTTATTATATATTGTTTCGCCTATTTAAGTATATATTTAAAGATCTATCCTTCTATTTTTATATATATTTAGAGATTTATTCTTTTTTTTAGTTTTATAATTCTATTTTCTTATATACGTATAAATTTATCCATCTATTTCTTATGATATAAGAAATGATTTTTGTTAGTTGATAAGTAACTTTTAACTTTATTTATGATTAATTTTTATCAACTTAATTTTAAAAGGATTATTTAACATTTAAGAATAAGATTTAATATTAAATTATTATTTACTTAATTGGGATTAGTAGGAGAGAAAATTTAAGGATAAGATTTAATATTAGTATATTATTTAATTAATATAAGATAAGTAAAAAAAGAGACGAGAAAATTAATAATTAGATGCCTCACACGTGTCACAATTTACTTTATTATATAGATATAGATATAAATATAAATATAAATATAAATATAGAAAATTCAAATTGATTATTGATATCACATCATAGAAAAAAAATGATAATGGAAGGGATTTTACCCTTTAAAATGATTATATTAGAATAATCAAATTATCAAATACATGATAATGATAACTAGAATTACGACCCGCCGCAATGCGGCGGGGATTCTTTAGTTATAACTAAGTCGATTTATGACGCGCACGTTATGTTGAACCTGTCAAACGGGAAAAAATAGACGAAACGTAAAAACGTTAAACCAAAGACGCACGTTGCGATGTGTTAAGTCACAAAATTTAGAACGAAGCATAAAGCGAAAAATTTGCGGAAAACAAAAGCTATAAAGGACCAAAGCTGAAAGTAAAAAAAAAAAGTTGTGAGGATAGATTGCAAAAGATAAAAAGTTTTGTGTTAAAAGTAAAAAAAAAAAAAACAAATAGTTTTAAGTTAAAAGTAATTTATGAAATACTTTTGGGTGAAAAATAAAAAAAATCAATTTTTTTAAAAAACCCCCAAAAGCCAACGTTTTAACAACCATATGCATAACAATTTTTTGTTTGAAAAACCCCCAAAGCCAAGATTACCACACATAAGTAAAAAAAATCAAAGTGGTTAAATTGTAAAAGATAGAAACTTTTGAATTAGAAGTGAAAAATCAAATTAATCAAAGGGGTTAAATCGTATAAGATAGAAACTTTTGAATTAGAAGGAAAAAATCAAATTAATCAAAAGGGTTAAATTACCAAAGATTAAAACTTTAAACTTAAATTATCAAAGATTAAAAGTTTAGGGTTAAAAATGAAACAAAGATTAAACTTAAAACTTAAATTGTTAGACATTAAAACTTTAAGGTTGAAAAGAAAATTTCTATTTTTTTTTTGAAAAACTCTCTAAGCTTACATTACAACACATGTATGCATAGTTAGGTTGCTTCTTTATAAGAATAAAATAAAATGGAAGGCCTGGTCTATTCGCACACGGGCTTTGCCTTTTTGCACACTCAAAGCGCCCCGCTTTGGCCAAAGCGCCCCGCTATGGCCAAAGCGGGGCGCTTTGAGTGTGCAAAAAGACAAAGGCCGTGTGCGAATAGACCAGGCCTAAAACAATAATATATTGATAGCAAAAAAACTATAAAAGAGAAGTCATGGTTTGATTTGGTGTTCTCGTTGAAACGTACGGAGGTGCAATGAATTTTGTGTGTTCATGGTTTAAGATTTGACCACGTCACAGAGTTGTCGGGATCTTTACCCAAAAAAAAGAGTTGTCGGGATATGGTCTTGGCAACTGGTCATTATGGCGTCGCAATTTCGTCAGTCGCTGTCAGCGGCCAATCTTTTCGGTTTGTGGTGTGGGTAGAATTTATAAGGCTAATAGAACAAAACATCGACCCATAACATTACCAGGTTTGTGGTGCGGAATAATTTAGAACTAGTCATAAACCCCGCCGGACGGACGTGTAAAACTGTGCTAACCGAACGACGATCCAAATTGGGGAATAACATATAATAAATACATAAATTTATAACACCAAGTAATCAACTGAATACATACATAAAAATAAGGATGTAAACATATTATATTTGACCCGACGGAACTCAGGAAAAAAATCTATGTCGAAACATAAACTAATTTGTATTTATATCGACGCGTACATAAAAGAAAGCATGTAAAACTCTATGGAGTAAATATGACATTTATTAAGTTTTTGAAATGTTAAGAGGCTATACGTGTTAATTTTAAAAGTTAAGGTAAAAATAACAAGACAAAAAAAACCCCGAAAAAAGTAATAAAAGACAAAATAGAGACTGGTTGTCTAGTTGTTTTTTTTTTCTTACTTTTTTTGACGACAAATTTATTTTAAACTCTCTCGTTTGTTAGACCTGAATCCAAAACATCCCCTTCTAAACTCAATGTGTTTAAATATTTTGCCTTTTCTAATGGAGCACCATCTAATTAGTTTTTGTTCTCTTATAGGTTAAAATCCTATATGCTTCACGGATTGAAAATATAAATACATAAAATTCTTAAGTGAAAAAATATATTATATATGCTAACGATATTTAAAAAAGCCGGAAAGATATGTAAATATATATATAGGGCTCGGTTCAAATGAGAACCATCACGAGTTTTGAAAACCGTGACAACTTTTTGTTCCCACGTGAGATGGGCCAATTTTTTTTTTTTTTTTTTTGCATAAACATAGATGAAAATATTATAAACACATCTGTAAAAAGAAAATGAAAAAAATTGTTGAGTCGTTAGTTTTGACTTATGCAAGTTTTTTTACGTGCTAGTGTAAATTTCGTACGTAGATAAATATTTTTTACGCCTCATGTAAATATAGGTATGCGACATTTTTTTTAATTTTTTTTTGCTGAAACAAGTGATTTTTTATGACTTTTGAGAAAAAAAATTCAGAAAACCTTTTGGATGACCTAGTTCTCACGGTTCTCACAACTCAAGGTGGTTCTCATTTTAACCCATCCCTATATATTTAGGGTTATTGGATTTTATCATCCCCAACTATTAGCTATTGGCCGCTGTCACCTCTAACTATCACTTTGACGTCTGTCACCCCCAACTTAACACTTAGTATGTTTTATCACCACGTCGTTAGCTAATCACTAACTTTTGATCATGTTACTATACTTTTGGGGGTATCATAGGGATCTTAGGGTGGTTTTAGGGATATTAGGACACCCCCAAAAGTATAGTAACATGATCAAAAGTTAGTGATCAGTTAACGACATGGTGACAAAACACAATAAGTGTTAAATTCGGGGTGGCGTGCGTCAAAGTGATAGTTGAGTGTGGCAGCGGCCAATAGCCAATAGTTTGGGGGTGATAAAATCCAATATCCCATATATATATATATATATTTGGGTTTTGAAAATACATTGACTACTATTATATATATAGGGAGGAGCTCATGCGAGAACCACCCTTATTGTGAGAACCGTGAGAACCAATGTGAACACAACCTAAAATAGCTAAAAAAACATAACCCCCCCCCCCCCCCCCAAAAAAAAAAAACTACCCCCCCCAAGCTAAATGCTAAAAACTAAAACCCCCAAAAAACCTAACCCCCCACCCCCAAGCTAAAATGCTAAAAACTAAACCCCCAAAAAACCTAAAAAAATATAAAAATCTAAAAAAATCAAAAAAATTTTTTTTTTTTTGCTTCTAAAAGTAGCGATTTTTTTATAAAAAATATTAAAAAAAAATTTTTGTGTGATTTTTAGCTATTTTTAGGCATTTTTGGTTGTGTTCACATTGGTTCTCGCGATTCTCGCAATAAGAGGTGCTTCTCGCATTATCTTCTCCCTATATATATATATATATATATTGCTTTCGAGGGATGATAAATAGTAAATTTATTTTTATAATAATATATAGTTTTTTGTTATTTTATTATTTAATATATTATAATAGTTTATTATTATATTTACTTTTAATAACATATTTTTCTTTTTCTTAAACATATATTTCCTTTACTTTTTTTAATAATTGTTTATTTTTCATTTTTTGAACATATATTAATTTATCGATTAATTTGATACTTCTTTAATAAGTTATGTTTATAACTTTTTTCTAAAAACTTAATTACGTAGTTGTGCTTGATTTCTTTCCCTGACATTCCGTTATAAGTTTTGTTAAAACGAAGTTATACTCAAAATAAAGTTTTTATTTGGTATCATAAAACGGTACGATGATAAACTAAATCGTTCTAATGGTTTAACTTTCTAAACAACATGCTTTATTTTCAAATCACGTTTGTTTTACGTTATCATTTGTTCGCTTTCGACGCAACGCGCGATATAGAAAAACTAGTTTTATATTATTTAACTTCGTTTATTGTTCGATTGAAAACAAAAGTTACATGTAACTAGATTTCAAAGAATAACAGAAAATTTATAATAAATGTTTTTTTATTATTATAATTACTTTTTTTTAAATATGGTTTTCATTAAAAACAGAGAGGCGTATTTAATAAGAGATCGGGATAAGCGGAAAAATATAAAAGAGATATGAAGGTGACACGCAGCATTAAAGATTCTTTATATATGCTAGTAGTGATACCCGTGTGCAAACACGGGTGGTTTTATATTCATGCATACCACATTTCAACAGTTCCTAGACTTCACCTTTCAGGTTTTGGATCTTGATAGGCTTAAGATTATCAGTACACAGATCCAAAGCAGATGATACATCTGATGGCAGACACTAAAAAGCAGAAAAATGAATAATGAATTTTATAAAATATTGACACATAACTGAAATTGTTGAAATAACGAAACAAAGTAAGGACTGCAAAAACTTACAAGCCTGTGTTCAGCTTCTTTGGCGAAGTGTAAGACTGGCTCTGAAGTGGATGGTACTAAATCAAGCTTTTGAACTTTACACGGTCTATGAACGGCTTGTTTACCCTGCGCAATGGTCTTGCCACGAAGATTGCACATCTTTTCAACCTAAGTAAATTAATTTAGACTATAACAACTCTGAATTCTTGAAATTTTCTAACTTTCTTTATCAACACAAACTATGTTCTCAAGTCATCTTTGAAGTTTAAGACTCAATCATATATACAGTAAAATATCAACATATTGAGACAATAACAAAATGGGAAGTGTAAAAGTAATAAACGCTTAAATTAGATACAACACTTGGAGAGACAGGAGTGTCATGAACAGAAAAATCTTTAGATTGAACTTGAGGATCATTAACATCCATAGCTATTTTTACAGAATGATCTTGAGCCTAATTTTTTTTTTAAAAACCTTGTTATACTTATTGTACAATAAAATATATCTGTATATGTTTATATACAATAGATAACAAAAGTAGGAAAATTTAAACTTACATCATTTTTAACATCTGACTCATCAATGAGAGCCGCTACCTTTGAATCAAATAAGCCATCATCAACAGACTATATTTATAAGAATGATCATATATAAGAAACTGTATTTTAAATCATAATAACAAGAAAATATTATGTGTGTATATATATACATTAAAAATATCCTCAAAACTCGTAAGTTGCGTAGGATTAGCAACCGTAGCTCCAATCTCAGCATCATCTAAATCAACTTCACTGGAATCCAGAACTTCTTTATATGTAGACTACAACAAAACATTCAATAGTTATTGGCATAATATAATAAAACTTACTTATCAACGTCATGTTATCAAACAAATGTATATTAACATCGAATTTTTATACCGCAGTCAATAAGTCAAACCCATCATCTCCATAAACTGAATCATCCAAAACAACGACATCAGCCTTCTTGAAGCAAATTTCAGTTCCGGTTTCGGGATGGAAAACAGAAAGCTCAAATGTTTTAGAGGCAATCATGGTGAAAGCCAACCAAGATTCAAGTAGTATCGGAACTTCTTCAACCACTTTTAACCATCCATCTGTGAAACCACATCCATCGGTCCATCTGTCACGACCCCCGACCCCACCCTGGACGGAATCGGGATCCGCGAACCAGTTCAGTGGTACCAGTGGTTATTTAGAAAAGTAGTGCAGCAGAAATTTCATCAGGACCGTGAGTTAGGAAAAATATCAGAGTTTAGAAAACACCGGATTTTATTTACTAAATAGATGGGATAAAACTATGTTTTGAAAGGTAGCTTTAATATGGGATAAACCCGAATACATAAAACAACTTTTCTTAATTTAATTTAATTGATAAATTAAGCCACTTCTGTAAGCCTTTTGGTGCCGTATCCAACTCTTATTCCGATCTACTGTAATTACCTGAAACGCGTTTTAAAAATATTTGGTCAGCAGGAAATACTGGTGAGTTCATTCAGTTTTATAAAATGACACCTTAGTTATAAATTACAACATAAGAGCGATTACAATGGCTTTTATCTTATTTTTATCTGGCGCCGTGTCACCTCCTGGTGACGATGGTCATACCACTATTGGGTCTATTTCCCCAAATAGTGATGATTATCACTGTTAGGATTTATTAGCCTAACCGTGAGAAATTAGTAATGTGCAAAATACCCCACTAGCCAGTGATTCAAGATAACCACGACTTAATCCCTGTAATTATAACTTTTGAAAATGGAGTATTGTAAAACACTTTTAATAAAAGAGAATGACTCGCATTGTAAACATGCAGCATTGATTTAACAAGCTTCTTGATTCTGCTCCTTCTGATAATTAAGCATATACTTTACTGTTTTGAACCTTCTGATGATTAAGCATTCATTTTGATTGTAAGAGTATGGTGTAGAGTTTCGGGTAGTTAAACATTTAGTTTAACAGAGTGGAATACATATTAGTGTAAAACCACATCAAACCTAACGATGGTCACGAGATTCGAACCTTAACGAAATTCATAAAGTATAGTCTTGTTTAGACAGCACTTTGGCGTCCGTTTAACGAACTCACAAAGTACAGCACTTTGGCATCCGTTAGGTGGTTCCTGAATCGATCGGACAGAATATCGCATCGGTGATTATTGGTTAGAACATCAATGTATAGAGAGAAGAAGAAACGAAATGAGCAAAGAAAATGAATTCTTAAGCTTCCTATTTATAGGTAAGAAGTAGAAAATTTCTAGGAAGTTTCCTTTGTATTTTCTAGGAAATTACCTATATCTTTTCTAGGAAGTTACCTATAATCTTCTACGAAGCTTCCTACCCATATATATATCTTCTTATACCTTCCTCGCACCTTCATTTGCTATTATCTATCTCATATATATTTATTTTTATGTATATCTATTTAGGTGTTTAATTTACTTACTTAATTAATCTTACTTAGCTTAATTAATCTCGCTTAGCTTAATTAATCTCGCTTAGCTTAATTAATCTTGCTTGACTGATTAATTAATCATAGTTAACTTAATTAATCATACTTAACTGATTAATTAATCTTACTTAGCTTTAATTAATCTTACTTAGCTGATTAAGCTTAACTTATCTATTAAGGTTTCTTAACCGTTAAGTTTTATTTAACTAGTAAGATTACTTATTTGCTAATTATTCTACTTTAGCATCTCCCTGGTTACGAGTTCTAATTTTTAGATAAAATGGAACTCGTATTAGTGTATTAACTCAATTCAACTTTAACGATAATCACGAAATCAAAACCCTCATGATGAATGACAAAGTATAGCCGTATATCAGCAGCACTTAAACATCCTTCAGATTCACGACGAATGACAAACTATAGCCCGAGTTCGGGCAGCACTTAAACATCCATCAGATTCACGACAAATGACAAAGTACAGTACTTAAACATCCATCAGATAGTTTCAATCGATCGGATATTATATCGTAGCAGTGATTAGAGTTATTACCCTAATAACGGGCAGAGTTTCGGGATTTAGAAGGTATAATCCCGAGCTACTATTTACTATAATAAAAGCTGAAGGAAAGAAAAGAATTGTAGCAGTTTGAAACGTAGCAGTGATGGAGCTAATACCTTATAGTCGTAGCAGCGTTTCACTACCCGGAAATTCGATTTTAGAAGAATATGGGCGTTTTAAGAATGAGATTTCGAGCACAAAGGACAATCCCAAGTCCAGGCAATTTATAGCATGAAATTGGGTTTTACGCGGCCCGCGTAAACCCTTTGATGTATCTTACGCGGCCCGCGAGGGCCATAAGGGCGGCGGTAAGGGTTGCTGAGTCATCGGTGGTCTTGACACGTGTAACGACACGTGGCCTTCATGTTTATCCGGTGATTTTCGATCTGTCGCGGCCCGCATAGACTACCCTTATGTCTTACGCGGCCCGCGTGAAATCCAAGTTTCTTAATTTCTTGGTTTTTCATGAACATTAGGGTTTCAGGTGTCCGGGTTTTCACTTACGGAGCGTTTTAGAACATTTTTGGGCGAGTCGTTACACCATCCTTTCATCGTAACATTCCAAAACCTTTCTCCAACATAGATAATTGCTATCACATACTTGTAATATTTACCACATAATTGTTTCCGGAATTTGTCAGCGATTAGCTATAAAAGAAATAAAAAAATAATTAGTGCAGAGTTACAAAATTGATGTGAACTAATGATCAACAGAGGTTAGAACAGGTTAGTCAACAAAAGTTAAAAGGAGGGTTAGTTACAGCCATGCCAAAAATATTTACAGTGAGTAGCAAAATAATATAAAGTTACTTATAATCATGCCAAATTCAGGTCTAATTTTTGCCGAAATGTAAGAATTCCCATAGACATTTTCTTTAAAACATGAGACCATGAATGATAAACGTCCAATAGCTTTTAACAATACAGCATCTTTGGTTTTGAAACAACAATCTTGAACCAACTTTATCCAGCCATCCGTAAATATACAATGACCATCTATCTTCTTTACTTGTACTAACCATGTTTTGTCGTCATCATGTAGTTCTACAGTTTGACCGTAGAGGACCTCCTTCCCCCACAACAAATTCCCAAAATCAAGTGGTATAGTCTACGACAGTAATTAGCAAACAACTTACATAAAAAATTAATGTACAATCCTAATAGCAGCAAGAAAGTAAAAAAAATACCAAAATTATAAAATCATCTTCATTCATAAATTTTAAAAAGGATGGTGTTAGGTTGTATGGATTCATATCTGCAAAAAAAGATTTAAAATTACAAGTTATAAAGACGAACAACATCCAAGAAAACTAATAGTAAACTTCCATGCTGAAAGTAGATGCTATCAGAAGTTTATAATTATCATGGGAAAAAAAAATAGGAAACATAAATTATCCTTTCGAAAAACAGCTAAACACATCAACAACGAAAACATCATATCTATTATTTTATTTCCGTAATGTAGAACTTGATGAATAAAACATTCGTTACCATTCAAATATCAATAAAATAATTAAAAAAACATCAGTAACTTCAGTTGGACTAAATCAGTACTTAAAAAACAAAAGCACCAAATATTATAACTATTTGTATAATCACACACTTAGGGTTTCATAAAAACAAAGCACAAAACGAAAATTATCATCTCTCACAACAGTTAAACAAATCAACAACAACCAAAAATCATATGGTTCATTTATCAACCGTAACGTAGAAGACGACATCAAGAAGATGCATCCCCAAATTGTCTCAGATAATGCTATCAATAGCTTCATTTAAGTTAATGCAGTACCTAATCAATAAAAGTACACCAGATTACAGCAACTATTATGATCGAAACAAAGAATATGAAACGCCATTTATGCTAAACAGATTCTCATAACATCAAAGAATGAAAACCTAACGTTTATAACCCAAACAATAACACCAAAGAAACAATACCTGGTATTACAATGTCTAATATATATAATGCAGAGGTCTTAAGAGCTTTGATAAGAAGCTTATGAGAAAAGCTCCGAAGGTGTTCTGTGATGTTTATGTTCAATAATGGAGTTGAGTAGAGCTTATATAGAGGATCCGAAAACCTAATACAGACGCTCCATTTACACGGGTTGGATCCATGTAAGTTTTATAAGATTTATACTTTACCCCTTTTCTTTAAAATAATGTAATTTTAGCACATTTTACTATAAGATTGTAATGAATGATCATGTGTGTTGTTAAATTCATAACTTATTAGGTTTGTCCTTTACGGATTGCATAAACATTCATACATTAATAAATACTCGAAGAAGATCTGGGTCAAGGAAGGAAAAGGGTATGAGAATCCAAGGAGGAAAGGGAGTGCAGGAAAACAGATCCAGGTTTCCGACACGGTGTCGCTTCGTATAGATGGGTCGAAGGATCGAAAAATGGTTTCCGGAGGAAAGCAGGACTTGAGGTCTTGGATTTCTGGATCCGTGAACTTACAGATCTCAGAAGAAGGGTCCTTTAGCAGGTTTAGTGATTGGGGTGTATAAACGGACTTCTTAGAGCTGGATTTCGGTGAGGAATGAGTATGAATAATTGCCAGAATTAAAAAAAATCAAAAAGAAAAGAGAGAAGGAAGAGAGATATACCTGGATTATGAGGTCAACAGTGTGGATTTATGATAATGGTTCTGAGGATTTAAAAGAAATGGAAGTTATTTGTTTCCCTTTAAATCGCTATTATGGTTTTATAGCCCTGAGCAAGTCCCATCGTATACCCCTAACGGCTAGTTTGAATTTAAGGTAATATGACAGTTGTGACTTATCATCACAACCGCCATATTAGGGGCAATTGTTAGGGCTGATTTTATTTCCTTATAGATCAGTGATCCTTCCGTGTATCTTGGATACGTTATTCTTGAAATGTACAGCGGGTATTGGAAGGATCAAGGATCCTTAATTTTTGTAACAATTTCTAATAATTGTCTTCGATGTGCTATTGTAGTTTGATTTAGGTAAATGAGTTGGACTTGGTCAAGCTGGAATCTCGCTAAATATACTTCGAATAAAGCACGTGTAAAAGATGGATTAGCCGTTATGGACGATCGTGGGGACTTCCACCTTTTTCTTTTAGTTAGTTAGATAGTTTCTAATTAAATTTATGGGATGATGAGCTCATTAGACAGATAATACACAACTCGCACACTTAGCAACTTTCGAATACTCTCTGAAACACACACACTAGTGGCTACTTGTATTGAGCTCGATCGCCATCCAAAGTTGTACCGGATTTTGCATTATTCTTTGATTAATATAGTTGGTGATCGGTAGTTTCCATCACCCGAGGTTTTTGATGCCGGAGATTTTCTAAAGATTAAGGGCTTTTTCCTCGTATAAATCATCGTGTTCATTGCCATTTTCATTTCATATTCGATTACATTGTTGTTCAACATTCAAGCACTCTACGTCACAAATCAGATTTGGTTACATTATCCTTAAACCGATTTTTGACCAAAACACTTCCGCTGTAAACTTAAACTGTGTTTTGGACTTTTAAAACTTGATCACTAATCATGTTGTCAGTGATGATTTACAACTTTAAATATTTGGTTTAACATGATGACTGGCTGGATCATGTACAATCGCACGGCTCGCAGTAAAACCCTGCACGTGGAATTTAAGGGTGTGACAACGCCCCTTAACGCTCTTTTAATCATTAGAGTTAAATGTTATTTTAGTCTCTGTGGTTTGGGCCATTTTTCCAGTTTAGTTCAAAGGTTTCATTTTCGCCTGTGTGTCCAAAAAGGATTCACCGTTGCCATTTTAGTCCACTGGGTCAACTTCATCCATTTTTTCTGTTAACGAGAAGGGCAATTCGGTCATTTTATATGAAATCTGTTAACTAAAAGGGCAATTCGGCCATATAAAATGACTGAATTGCCATTCTCGTTAACAGATTTAATGGATGAAGTTAACCCAGTGGACTAAAATGGCAACGGTAAAACCTTTTTGGACCCACATGTGAAAAATAAAACCCTTGGAGTAACTGACAAAATAACACAAATCACATGAACTAAAATGGCATTTAACTCTAATCATTACTTTACATTTTGTTCTCTAGTCATTTGGCAATATCATATAAATGTTCTTCACTCTTCATGCACCTATAATACCCTAGAGGGATGGTTTTAAGGTGTTTACATCCCTATAATACCCCATTAGTGCATTACACATTACCTAAACTAGAGAACTTTTTCGGTATAAAATGCTAATTCATCTTAGTATTTATTTTGATATAAACTATCGACTTTTAATGGGACTCAATCTAATATTTATATACTTTTTTTATATAAGATATTATGATAAATGGAAAATCATGACCAAAACAAAAATATAAAAAATGTGTGAATATTTTTAAGGTACTAAGCAATGTAAGAATAAATTATAGTATTCTTTAATCCAAAATAATGATTAAAGTTGTTGGTACCCACTTTTAAATAGACCAAAAAGGTGAATGAATATTATTATCGATCTCATGTCACATATGCATAAGAAAAGTACTTGTAATATGTCAAAAGAAACACATTGAGACTGGTCAAAATTTTGACCTTCAACAATTCTTTTGATTTGTATAAGTTATTGGCAGACATAAGAATACTAGATCACTAGGAAAAATATGTAGTCACTTGAGGAACATTTCCTTGACTACCGTTTTTATTAGAGATATAATTAACAATAATTATAATAGAAACCAGTGTGTTTGCCCTCCTATCTTTTTATTCTTTAAGAGAATATAGCTAGTAAATGTATACACTGAAAATCTAATTATCGTTATAAAAACCGTATTTAACAACCCTGGGCTTATAGCTCAGTGGTTATGGAAATGAAGGGAAGACTCGTTACCGAATGGTCTCGAGTTCGATCCCTGATCCATCCGGGTTTTACCGGCTTTGCATTGTCATGCTCTCGGGCGGGTGCAGGGTCGGGTTTTTCTCCGGAACTGGTGGCATGGTGGGCTAGGGCCTCCGTGCATGCAGGTTGGGCTGCCGCGGGCTACCTTTCGGCCAATGGGTGCCGCGTACGGAGTACCAGGCGATTCTTATGTTGGACGTTAAAAAAAAACCGTATTTAACGCGTAACTCTATAATTGTATGTAAATTTATGGAACACCTTGTAGCATAAAATTATTAAGCTAATGTAATAGTTCACTGATTTCCTGGCAGTCACACATGCATATCAACCAACTATATTAATATCTTGAAGTTAATGGCATTATTTGCCGTATCTGTTAGATTTTTTTTAAACGACAAATTTGGATCATTGACGGACCACTAAAGTATAATCGTGCCACCGGTGGAACCATCCGATCGTATATTTTGTTAGATACACTTGTTCTTTGTGTGGCATAGTTGCTTTAAGCAGAGAATCTACGAATCACACCATTTGTTCTTGCTTATGTAGCGATATGGTGGCAAGTTTGTGTTTGGGTAAATATTCTAATTCCCTCAGAATTTTTTCACTTAGGAGTTTTACTGTAGCATGGCGAAGAGCACGATAATTCTAAAGAGAAAGGGAAGCTTATCCAAGCTATTCTTCTTGCTACCTGTTTAAGAATATGGAAGAATGCTAGTTACAAGATAATCGAAGATATTGAAGAAGGGTGTTGTTATACCATTAGGGATGAGATCGGTACGATACCGGTACCGTACCGGTACCGATACCGTAAATACCGTTACCGAAATTGAGGAAATGTAGATACCGATTACCGTACCGTATTTATAGATTCGGTACCGGTACGGTACCGGTATCGGTACCGGTATTTCGGTACTTTACCACATTGGTACCGCTTTGGTGTCATCCATTGTTTTACCTAAAAAAATACAAAAAAAAAATATCATGTGCAACTCATCCATCCATTATTAACTGAACTAGAATAATATATAGAGGAATGTAAAAAAAGGTAAACATATTAAACATCCATGGGTTCGACTTTTACCCAATTTCGAGTCACCATCAAGTTCGACAAAAGGGATTTTTTTTCAACAATAGTGTTGTCTCCTTACACAACCTAACACGAAGATATTAAAAATCTAAAAATAAGAAAATATATATTGATAATTTATAACCAAACCATTAAAATATTTACTTACTTCAATGGATTCCATGCTTTTTACCGATAATTATTAAATTCGGTATTAATACCGGTATTTACCGAAAAATACCGGTACCGATACCGCTTTTTACCGATACCGCTTTTTACCGATACCGAATTTTGAAAAATCTATTACCGATACCGGAACCGTTTATGATCGGCACGGTACGGCATCGGTACGGTACCGGTATGGTACCGGTACGGTACCGGTATTTCGGTAAAAAATCTCATCCCTATATACCATACTCTAATTCACCGTACTCTATAACCACCTCTCAATAATTGCAACTATTATTAGTTAAATATTAATTACCTAAACTTTTTTATTTATTCTAGTGAATGCAGGTTTAATTTTTTTTATTAATATTGTGGTTTTTATATATGTTTATATATATTTAGAGAAAATAAATAAAACATGGTTCATGAGGTAACAATAGACCGTAAAATAGTGGTAAATTGGATTAAAGTTATAAAAAACATTCAAAAATAAAAGCACATATTACTAGGAAACCTAATTTCTCTAAGTTATAAAAAAAAATCTCATCCACACAATTAATTTGTTTCGCCATTTCAATTTAAAAATTCGCTCAAATTCCATTTTGAACATCTTACTCTAAGGATCGACATCTGATTCACTTCATCTTCATTTTAGATACATCGTTTGACGAAGATCTTATCATATAGAACAAAACCCCAATACGATTGATTTAATATATCATATAACCACCTCTCAATAATTGCAACTATTATTAGTTAAATATTAATTACCTAAACTTTTTTATTTATTCTAGTGAATGCAGGTTTAATTTTTTTTATTAATATTGTGGTTTTTATATATGTTTATATATATTTAGAGAAAATAAATAAAACATGGTTCATGAGGTAACAATAGACCGTAAAATAGTGGTAAATTGGATTAAAGTTATAAAAAACATTCAAAAATAAAAGCACATATTACTAGGAAACCTAATTTCTCTAAGTTATAAAAAAAAATCTCATCCACACAATTAATTTGTTTCGCCATTTCAATTTAAAAATTCGCTCAAATTCCATTTTGAACATCTTACTCTAAGGATCGACATCTGATTCACTTCATCTTCATTTTAGATACATCGTTTGACGAAGATCTTATCATATAGAACAAAACCCCAATACGATTGATTTAATATATCATGTATCAATATAATTTATGTGTTCAAAGTTGGCGAAAATCATAGTTTCAACTACACATTCCAACAAACATAATGTTTTGACATGAAAACTCTCATAAGCATACCATAAACACCCTTACTATTGTCACATCCGGTAACGAGGCTTCAAGTCTACAAATCCTTAGGATGTAAACCATATGGAACAAATCCAATAGAGCACTTATAATTATTAGTAAACCGTCGAACAAATATATTATTTTTTGTAATCATATGGATGACAAGAAAATTATTTAGGTAAAGTAGGCGACATGGGTTAAGGATCTAACTGTGACCCCATGTGAGTAACTAGCAAGAAGAATCCATCACCACAAGAAAAAGATTGAGCAGTTGTAATACTAAAATGAAAACTGAGATTACCTATAGCTAAATGATATCTCTGGTAGCTCTATAATCTAGTATTCATATAACATCCAGTCTCCTAGGATCGGTAGAAAGTCTTGAGTAGTGGCAAATCTAGAAATTTTTCCAGTGGTTTCTTTTGGTAGATTTTCACTAATTCTATTTTCTTTCAAATCATACAAAGTTTCCTCTATTTTTTTTCCAAACCAAGGACCCAAAAACCCCTCGAAATCCGCCCTAGGACTTTTGACTCTTGACATTGTCCAAAACTACAAATAGTATTCCCATAACCTGATTTTGATGACCTCTGAGTTTTATATATAGAATTAGTAGGGATGAGGATGGTGAGTATGAGATAATTGATTGCGGTGAAGTGGATAGAGAAGTGATCTTTAGGCTGTGGGGTGCGGGGGCATTTGGTTTGGGGTATTGATTGCCAAGGGGCAGCTGTGGGGTCCATAAGATGTGGTGTGGCAAGGCGGGGCTGCGGTTGGGTGTGGTTGGTGTGGCTTCGGATGGCGTGGCCAGCCATGTGTAATTTGTTGGCTAACAGTTACCCCAAAACGGTCCAATTTCAACAACCAATCCTAGCTAGTCAGCTCACACCCCCTCCCCCTCCGCCCAACGTCGGGCTTCAAAGCCACGCTAGCGGGACAACGCCGTGGCCAACGCTGATACGGTGTGGGTTAGCTGTTAAAATATTAATTCAATAGCAAACATTTTGTGGTTGATATTTAACTTGATATGTTTTATATACTTGTTTTGTATGTCGAGGGAGTAATGGTGCTGTACTGGAAAGTTGAGGGACTCATAACGATTCATTGAAGCTAGGAAGGACTAATCATGCTTATTTAGCACTTGGAAGGGCTACTTCTGTGTTTGACTTGAGAGGTTCACATATACATGTGGATATGTGGGCTGCTGAACATAATTGGGCTGTAGATAAAAGATGGGCTAATGAGCTGATGTGGAGATTAGAAGGCCCAGGTCAGGTTCCGGGTTATGTTACAAGTCGGTATGATGGGTATAGGCTGATATAAAACACACTATATCCAGATTTTACATTCATTCACAATTATTGTCCTCTCACAGTTGAGTGTTTCTCTCTCTAAGGGTTTCATCCTGAAATCCTGTAGATCTAGGGTTAGTCGATCTTGGTGTGTTATCAAGTTCTTCAGTAGTCTGTGTAGATCTTGTAGAATGTGCAGATTATCTAGTTGATGTTCTGTTTGTGAGTTTTTCAGTTGTGAGAGTGAGAGAGTTGTGAATCTTTGTATCCTAAAAGTTTAGTGTTAATAAAGTTCGTCTTCTGGTTGATACCAAGGTTTTGACATTAGCCAGCGTTACCTGGCATCCCCCGCCCCCTAAAAAGCCCCACTCCCCACAGTCTTAGTGAACTATGTTGATATGGCTTAAAGTAAACTAGCTAAGTAGCTAACAGGGTGTGGCTACGACGAGAGATCTAAATAAACCTTTTCAAACATGTCGTTTATCACGTATCTGATCAAATTTTCTCAGGAACGACAACATCAATTTTAACAAGAAGATTTATAATGCATTTGTTGTCTGAAATTAAGTTTGCAATACTAACCCATAAAGCATGTTATAAGATATTCTTCAACGAGTTGACGCAAACCCGCACGCTGCAGCGGAAAGTTGATTATGAATGTATTTAATATCGCGATATGAGATTGGGAAATTATTAAGCTTATGCAAAATATTCTTTTCTTATACTTTATTCCTGGTCTACAATACCACACCAAAGCAATCAACTCAATATGTACACAACAAAACTCAGTATTAAACCATCGACAAAAATGGAATTCATTGACAATTTACATGTTTAGGCATCACCACGGTATACAACTAATATTTAGACATTAAATTTAACAAAAGATTCATGGAAGAAAATTATCGAAATCGAATTACAATTTACACAAACCTACTTGCAACTTAAATAATTTTGACTTTTCTTTACCGTCAAAACTAATATTTATGAATCTTCCTTTAAAATCAAAACTTATTTTGATTTTATTTTCAAAACAAAACTTAGTATTTTATATATTTTGAAATATTAAATTTTTTTGTTTTTGAAAAAAGGAATATAAAATATGACTGTTCTTATAACAACGATTATCCTAATAAAATAGTTTATTATTGACTTTCCGTTGAATCAATATAGTCAAAACAATCTGATTTTTATTTTTGTAGTAGTAGAATCACTTTTTTATTTATATAACACGAAATAATTAGTTTATTATCATAAATAATTTGATTATGAAAAGCTACTAAAACTACAACATTTGCAGCCATCTTAAAAAAATATTTTTCAAGTTTCTTTTTACGGTTAGTAGGCGTGGAGTCGAATCTCCTGAGTGTTGCGACGGGAATCTGACTGGTATCGATTTGGCTTGTCATAGTCCTCGTATGCTATCGACACGGTTCTGCACTTGATATATTAACCGAAAAAGGAATACTCAGAACTTAATAAAAAGTCGTGATATGATAAAAAAATATTCAAACCAAATTCATAAAAATCAAGATCGATAGCAATAATTAAATGAATATCAAGAGCGGAAAACACAAAATGAGTACAATACATTATCTAAAAAACAATACATATCCACGAAAGGAAAACGTGAGAGGAAAATGAATTGAAATTTAATTTAGCAAATTCTTGAAACAAAGTGTTGTGTTTGATACTTAAAAGAAAACTCGTGCATTTGAAATTTATAATAAAGTATTGTGTTTAAGAGAGAAACTCTTGCATTTGAAGTTTATAAAACAATTATGTGTTAATTCTATTTTTTTTAGAATGAAAACACTATCAGTTACAACACCAAGAAAAAAAACAACTTACATTTTCAAACCATATAAAGATTTATAATAAAAAAAACACATTGCATGTTTTCAAACCATATAAAGATTTATAATAGACTTGAAAATTATTTGAAAGAATATTGTTCTAAAATCAAGTTTTATGTAGAGCTTTCTATTTACTTATTTCCTTTTATATTAAAATTCATAATAACGTTATTTTAGTTAAACAATTGTATCTCTACTCTCTTTTTCTTTTTTTTCCTTCAAAACCAACAGACTACGGTTTTGAAAACCATCAACAGCACCATTTATAATACTATTTTCTACTGTAAAAGGTACACAACACAGACATGTAGACTTAGATTCGTATCAGTGTCCACAGGAGACACACATAACCACTTTAGAGAGAGATCAGACATTTAGAGAGAAATCCGAGCGGTGGCGGCGGTCGTGCAATTCAGACGGCGTTCCGGTGATGTCTGACGAAAAGTTAAGACGACTCAGGTGGACGACGAAAAGTTCCAGTCTGACGACAGTGACAGCGACGGCGTTCAAACGAAATAAAAAATATCATCAACACCTCCGTCCCGACACAGATGGTTATATGGCAATTGATTTGAAAAAAAATGCGGCGTTGGGTTAGGTTTATATTTTGGTGATGAAGAACACAACGTGGAGGGCATGGAAAGAAATAAACAGGCGCGGTGGGTTGGTTTATATATGGGTGCCGGTTCGTTCTTGCCGAAGAGATTTGTCTCCTTGTTATCCCTTGATCGCGTCGGTTTATCGACGGAAGTTTTTATCTGAATGAAGTGGATTGGATATTATTTTGTTATAATAGTCGCGTCGATTTATTGACCGAAGATGAAACGGTTTGTGTTTGATAAAGAAACACGTGGCGGGAGAAAAAAACCAAACGGTGTGAATTTGTTTTTGAACAATGTTTTGTTAGATATTAAATAAATGCAAGACGCAACCCTTTAAATGATAATATAATGATATAATGCATATAATTTTTCAAATGACGCGACTTTTAAATAAAAAGCATGAACCAAGTTGATAATTGTATAAGAGTATAATACCTTTTGAATAATTTTTATATTTACATTTTAATATTGGTGTGATGTCGTAAGGGTTATAATTTCGAGTTGTAGAGGGATTACCTGCTAGCCATAAGA
Source organism: Helianthus tuberosus (assembly GCA_030545235.1). Classification (NCBI taxonomy): domain Eukaryota; kingdom Viridiplantae; phylum Streptophyta; class Magnoliopsida; order Asterales; family Asteraceae; genus Helianthus; species Helianthus tuberosus. The sequence continues at coordinate 186,384,729 of CM060351.1, read as the reverse complement.
GTTGAACAAAAAGAACATAAAATGTAAACAACTAGTTGATGCCTCCCCGTGTTGCGGGCGGTAGGCTGAATACTTCACAACCAATTAAAAAACATTACCATAGTTTTGCTAAAAAAACTAAAATAATGGCAAGACCGCAACTTTGAGCTAGGGGCAAAACTGTAATTTGTCAGGACAAATGAGCAAGCGTTAAACAACTCTTTGACACGAATAAAAAATTAAATCGAGTCGACCAATTAAAATTAAACAATTCTATAGTTTTGCTAAAAAAACAAAACGATCGCAATACTGAGATATTGAATGAGGGCAAAATTGTATTTTTTGACCAGGGTAAAATGGTAATTTTCCAAAAGCTAAAGCGATGGCAATGCTGTAATTTTTAATCAGGGGTAAAAGCGTAATTTTGAACTGAAGCAAAATCGTAATTTTGAACTGAGGCAAAATCGTAGTTTTGAACTAGGGTAAATTCCTAATTTTGAACTGGGGGCAAAATCGTAACTTGCTCGGACCAATGGGGGAGTGTCATGTAGCAACCTGACACTATTCCCCCACACACCTTTTAAGAAAATTTAAAACGATGACAATACTATATTTTTTAATCGGGGAAAAATTGTAATTTGGGGTTAGGGTAAAATCGTAATTTGCTAAGAGCTAAAGTGATGACAATAATTTTTAACCAGGGGTAAAATCATAACTTTGAACAGGGGCCAAATTCATAATTTAAAACTGAGAGTAAAATCGTAAATACCCTGACCAATGAAGGAGTGGCAGACAGTAACCTAACACTATTCCCCACATCAATGATGCCATTGGCTAACCCCCATTTCAACCAATAAGAAAGGGGAAGTATTCCCCCTCATTCCAAATGTAAATATAGGAAGTGAATTTCAAGAATTGACCTTTATCTTTATACTTATTTTCAGGCGCTGTCTTTTATGTTCAAAATTGACGAGTTTTGTCCTTTGTGTTTTCATACCATACACGTTTTGTCCTTTAGACCTAACCCAGTTAGTTTTTTCAGTTAAATTTGGTCATGTGCTTTGCACATGAGGGCATTTTTGTCAATTCAATGGTTGCAGAAGCTTTGAGCTGTAAATCTGCAGTTAAACTTACCTTTGAATTGACAAAAATGCCCTCATGTGCAAAGCATATGACCAAATTTAACTGAAAAAACTAACTGGGTTAGGCCTAAAGGACAAAACGTGTATAATATGAAAACATAAAGGACAAAACTCGTCAATTTTGAACATAAAGGACAACGCCTGAAAATGGGTATAAAGATAAAGAAAAATTCTTGAAATTCACTCTAGAAAATAACTTTAATTTCTCCCATATTAATAATAGGATAGTTAAAATAGAGAAAAGGACAAAACATGGAAAAACAAAATTTAAAGGGTAAGAGTATAAAAAATGTGTCCTGAGTTAACTTAAGACTCTCTGTAGTCGTAGCCAATTTTAAGGGGGCACGGAAAAAGGGGGTAGTGGGGTTAATGGGCGTGAAGGCTTAATTGGGGTGTGCGGCCAACTCACAATTAAATTATGTTACTCACATTTAAAAAATAGATTAAAAAATAATTTTTTTTAGTTAAACCACTGCACATAGTATTAGTGACAAAAAGACTCATTAAATCAACACAAGGTTAGAGACGTACAACAATATGTAGGTAGGCACAAACTAAAAATGAGGTGTCATTAGAAAAATACAGTATGCCAACTCTATCGGGTGGCTTTGTCAGTGACAGCGTGGTGACACTTCCAGTGACGAGGTACTGGCGACACGTTGGGTGGCACTGCCTGTGACACTGCGGATGACACTCCCAGTGACACTCTCGTGTTAGCATTAGAAAGTGATAGGATTTTCGTGTGTTTAATTCTCGTGCGGATTAAGTGACGTTGGGGTTACTTTAGGCAAGAAAGCACTCGGTTGTTAACAACCAGTTTAGTTCTAGATGCCCACTTTTATGGTTTTAACCTTTTGGGCTGATATGCATGCTAGCTTAAAGTGATTTACGAATTAAAATACTTGGTTGACTCTAAGTGACTATTATTTAATCCTAATTATTAGTAAATTGTCAGATGTTTACTTGATGGTTTTAGAATGGTTAATTGTTTAATGATTTGATATGTGATGATTTGGTAAATTGACGAACGGACGATAGCGCGTAGATGATATATTGATGTTATAACCTGTGAGCGCGACATCGTAGCAGGGATAAAGCCTTTATACCGGTGTAAGCCTGCCCGATGAGTCCTGGCAGTTGACCAAGAAGTTTTACATGATTATTATTTGCTTATTGATGTTTGCTAACTTATGTACATGATTGATGTTAAACTGTTAAAAATCTGAAGATTGTTATTACCTCGTTCTAACAAGAAATTAGGACTCACTCAGCATAGCTGACTTTTTAGCATGTGTGTTAGTAAAAAGAAAGTTGATGTTTAAGTGTCGCTCCTTGGCATGGATTGAAGGCTACCCAAAAGAGTGAAAGACTGGCATCCTAGCGAACCGATTTTATCATCTATGTTATTTGATGTTTCATTTTAAGACTTGATCTGATGTGTTTCATGACTGCTGCGATTGTTTTTAAATTATCAATTTAAGAACTATTTAGCGATTTTATGATCCAATTGATGAGGTTACCGAGTTAGGGGTCTTACACATGAAAAGTTGTTTTCGAAATCAAATGAGTAAAAAATAACCAATTAGGATTATAATACTCGTCATTTGAAAATCATGTTAGATTAAATTTGTTAAAAGCTCATTTTGAGAAGAATCAAAATGCGGTGTGAAGTACTAAAAGACTAATACCCTACTAGGTTGACCACATAATCTCAAATACATATGTTATAGACACACTTAGATAATTCATTTTAAGTAGCTAGGTGCTTTACCAATCACCTGTGATTTAGAGCTTCTCAATTGTTTAACTATACAGATTAACGAACAATGCAAACTACTAGAAAAAATATAATTTAAGGCAAACCGTAAGTATTTCCAGATCCTTCCAATAGGTAGCCCTTATGTTTTACCAATACTTAAACAAGTTTATTTATTACCACCTAGGTATCAAGCCCTAACTACATATATATAACTCAGATATAGAATAATTAGATCAAACGTGCATAAGTAAATAGAAAGACCTCGATCATCCACACAAACTCATCCAAGTATCAATACTCAACAAATTGTCATACAAACACAAGATCAACAGTAAACACTCATATAAAATCACATTTTCATAAACATAATCGTTTAAGCATAACAAAAACAAGATTCATCCTACCTAAACAACTCCAAACTTAACAAAAGCTAGACTTCATCCTACCTAACCGGCTATAAGGCGGTTAGCTAGCCACAATCAAAGCTAAAAAACTAGAATTCATTGAATACATAATAGAGATTAAAGAAAACATAAATAAGAAGTATTAAACTCAGAAAGAATCGCAAGCACGATATTTTGTATGTTAGATCTTTGGTTTTTCAAGTTCTTTAGATCATCAGTCTTGTTGCACGAATCCCAACAACACCTTTTTCACTTCTACAATCGCTCAATTTCGTTCTCTAGGGTTTCTTAGCCATCATGTCCCTTTTATAGGCATTTTTAGGGTTTCAAAGTTGGTACAGATCGTACCTTCATTTAAAGGGTACGTCTCGTACTAACATGTATATACGAGACCCACTAGGGTTTTGACTTCTATGGCGGTGCTCAGTTCTTTTGTCATCTTCTGGTACGAGCGATACTCCAATTCTTCCGTACAGTACCAGGCTTCTTCTCCAGCTTCTTCATTCTTTTCTGTTAATCTCGTCTTCAACCTCGAGAACCCTTCAATTAAGCTTCAAGACCTGCAAAACACCAAATTACAAACAAGAAACCAATTCTAGGTGAATTTGCAATAAAAACTATAAATATGGGGGTTTTAGGCATTGAAATCTATGTGTTCTTTCAGACACATCAGGACCAGCGGTAATATATCGTAACTACCTACAAATTCCCGACCATATATTTGAATTGCCATTTTCATTCTTATTAGTTTTTGTCAGAAACCGTCATAATTTCTTCAGCAGTTTTTGACAGATTGCTCCAATTAGTAATTGTCCGCTAATGATACTCATTTGCCTAAGTTGTGTAAGACAAATTTTTTTTTTCTTTTTTTTTTCTCACCCTTTTTCATGGTGATGTTGTATGTATATGTAGATCTGGTGTTAGTTGCTTTTCTTTTGTGTTTGTTGTTCTTGATGCTGACGTTCTACAACAGCTGTTGCTCTTGTCATTGTATTCGTAGCTTTTGTCACGGTTGCAATGTTGTCATGTACCTTGTCGTCGCTCATCAATGTTACTATGAAAAGAGCTAACTGAGTAATAAGATCATTTGTCATTGATTTTCATTAGCTCCAATTAAAACTCAACACTAAACAATTTTTTCTTCTATTATTTTGTTTTGCTTTAATGAAAAATCATAACACTAATAAACTACTTGTATGATTACAGGTATAAGAGCATTTACATAGGAGTCTCTATTCTAAATAATATAGAGAAAATAATAGAGGAAACAACAAAAACATCACCACATTGGAATCTCAATATTAGAGAAATATATATAGAAAGTAAAGTACACCTCTATATTTAGAGGATCATATTTAACACTCTATATTTACATTGTGAGTGTGTAGGAAAAAGAAAAAATAATAAAATAATTGTTTGTGAGTAAGAAATAAATAGAGAAATCAGTAAGATGTGAGATGTTTCAAAAAAATTAACAAAATATAAAGAAAGATATGTTTTTATATAGAAGGAGAAAAAGACTTCAATGTAAATACCCTAAGAAGAATAGTTTTAAATAAACGTTAGTCAAACCATAACTTAGTGAAAAACAAACTCAAAATAATTTATTTCTATAAAACAAATGTTAATATATTTGTTTAATAATAACTAGTATATGTCTTCATAACAGAGTATATATCCTATATATAACAAAAAATAAAAATAAAATGAGTTAATTGCCAAAATCGTCCCTGAGGTTTGGGCACTTTGTTATTTTCATCCAAAACAACTTTTTTGTACAATATACTCTTTCACTTTTGGGATTTTTTTGCCATTTTCATCCAAACATCTAATTTCCTTTATTTTTTCTATCAAACATTTGGATGAAAATGACAAAAAAATCCCAAATCTCAGGGACGATTTTGGCAAAAAAAAGTCGGACGTTTGGATGAAAATGACAAAATATCACAAAAAATGAAGAACTATATGGTACAATAAAGTTGTTTTAGATCAAAATGACAAACATACCCAAACCTAAAAGACGATTTTAGCAATTTAGTCAAATAAAATTAACACCGAAACTGTCATTATTATAGTTATATTTTATTGTTTTTTTAAACAGGCCATAATTAAGAAAACTGCTTAGTCCATGGAGGCCCATAAAAACTTGTTCTTTTAAGCCCAAACAAATATGTCCACAATCAAGAAAATTAAAGGCTTACACGCTCAGGTCTCTGTTTTAAGATGGCCTTAAAGCTTAAACCAACCAGCCACAACAATTCATTCAGCAGTCAAAATTAAAGATAAATAAATTAAAATATTATTATGAAAAATAATAGAAACATTTATCTATACTATATAATAAAAGAAACCAACTTTGGGACACTTGTCATCATATTAGGCCATGTCTTATGGATAATTATTATTTAAGTTTAATCTCTTTTTATTAATTATAAATAACCCTCCTACGAAATATTATTTAGTTTAATATCTTATGGATAATTAATATTTAATTTAATCTCTTCTAAATAATTATAGATAACTCTTCTACTAAATATTATTTTGTTTAATCTCTTCTACTTAACTATAGATAATTATTATTTAATTTAAATTTAATCAATACTTCTCATTTATAATATTGTTTGATCATTTAGATTTATTTTGTACTTCTGTAAATGAATTATCGATTGCTTGATAATTGTTATTATTTTATACTTTTTGTTCTATTATTATTTATTAGTATTTTTGTTAGCGTACGTTTGATCATCTAGATTTATATGTGAATTGAATTGTTAGCCTTTTTGTTCTATTATTATAGATTTATTTATTTTATAACTAGGTTATAAACTCTTCTATTAAATATTATTTTGTTTAATCTCTTCTACTTAACTATAGATAATTATTATTTTATTTAAATTTAATCTATACTTCTCATTTATAATATTATTTATTTGATTTTCTATATCATATGACAAACACATACTTTTTATTTGTAATATACAAATTTACTCTTATTCTTTTCGATTACCAAATAAACAAAAATTAATATTAAATCTTATTCTACTTTAAATATCGAATAAAATACTTCTATTTTTCTAATAAAATATTATCCTTAAATTTAAATTGTTAATTTAAGATATTTTATAGTAACCAAATTATTTATCACTAAAATCAAACTTTGTATTAATATATTATTTATTTTTATTTTCATTATCAAAAAAATTATTATATCTATTTTATTACATAATTTTAAACAAATTGTATATAATTTCAATATTACTTTATATATAAAATTATATTTATTACGGGCATTTTAAATATAATTTATATTTTTTCACTCAAATGGCTGCTTATTTGCTTTTTGAATAACATGTTTGACCACTGTATTTTCTTTTCAATAATTATCTCCACAATCACCATATCTATCGTGTACCGAGTATACCCATTAGTTTTTTAAATATAATTTTCTTATTTTTTGGTATATAAAATCATCTTTATTCAAGCCGTGTAATACACGAGGGTTTTAAAAATATAACTTTTTTTATTGTTTGGTAAACAATATTACATTTATTCAACCCATGTAATACACGTGGTTTTAAAGATATAACTTTTTTATTATTTGATATATAAAATTATATTTATTCAACCCGTACAATATGGTTCTTATAGATATAACTTTTTATTATTATTTAATATATAAAGTTATATTTATTCAACCCGTGCAATAAAGGAGGTTTTTAAAGATATATTGTTTTATTATTTAGTATATAAAACTTATTTATTCAACCCGTGTAATACACGGGGTTATAACCTAGTTATAGAATAAATAAATGCTTCGAAATATATTATAAAAAATAAATAAACACTTTAAAAATTCAGATCACTATTAATATAATACAATACAGGGTGGCGAAGTTAAATTTTTTAAAAAAAAATATCGAACGCAACGTATTAGTAAAATTAAATTAAATGACAAATAAAATATTATTAAAGAATAAATAAATCCTTATAAGATAGAACAAAAAAATAAACACTTAACTATTCATCAAACTGCTTGATATATATATATATATATATATATATATATATATATATATATATATATATATATATATATATATATATATGTGGAGCTGCTAAAATAGAAACCATCCTAGTTGTAAGAACCGCGAGAACCACTCTCAACCAATCAGAACAAAGGGTATTTTGGTCATTTACTTCAAATGTCTAATCTATCTCTCTCTTCAATTAATGTTATCTGACTTTCTTCTTCTCTCTAATATATCATCTCTTTCTTTCTCTTTTCATTTAAACAAAATCTGAGCTTTTGAAGGTTCCCCATCTTCTCTCCTGTTCTTCATCTGTGATGAAGATGAAGATGAAAATTTACCCTCTCCATCGCACACCCGCTGATATCTCCTCCTTCTTCACCCCCGATGTACTCGTCGCCGCCATCACCCACCCCTGCCTCTCTCTCTCACACACTCGTTCACCACCGACATCACCCACCTCTGTTGCAGCGGCGACGGTGGCGTTGCAACGGCGGCGGTGGCGTTGCAGCTCCGGCTGAGAAAGGGGACGGCGGTGGTGGGATGCCGGCGGTGGGATGACTTTGAAGGTTGTTTCTCTCTCTAGTAAGATATGCTCTCTCTCTCTCTATCTCATCTCTCTCTTACTGAGGAGAAAGAAAAATTATGTTGGATTTTTTTATTAGAGATGCTTTTTGGTAGATATGCTTGATGGGTCTGAAGATTATGTTTGTTTGATTGTGTTTGCTTGATGGGTCTAAAGATTATGTTTGTTTGATTTGGTTGGCTGGGTTTTCCTTTAATTTTGGTATTCTATATGAAATGGGTGTTGGGTATTTTTATCAGAGATGTTTTTTGTGTGCTTCCGTTGGCCGGCTTCGATGTCGACTGTTTTTACAGGTGGCCATTATTTGGAAGCGGTGCCGGCGGTGCCCCGTGGTGCCTGCTGGTGCCGGTGGTGCCCCGTTGTGCCGACTGAAACTTTTTTTTCCGACAATTGATATTGATGATTGCGTTCTTGGCAGTGATGATGCAAACTGATATTGACGATTGCGTTTTGGATCTGGGAAAACTGAGTTGCATTTTTTTTGAATGTTTGGATGTCTTTTTGGATCTGGGAAAACTGAGTTGCATTTGTTTGAATGTTTGTTGAATGATGCAGGTTGTTTTGAATGATGCATTTGTATTCTTTGATTCTCCCGGGTTTTGATCTGTTTTGGGTTGGGCGGCGATGATGATGCAAAAAAAAATCGTAGAATTTGATGACGATGGCGTGGCAAGGTCGGCGGAGGGTAGGTTTTTTGAACCTGCAACCCCACCTTTGCAGCCTTTTGATTATCCGTTAATCTGAGCCAAACCCCGTTTTTTTTCGAGATAGACTTTGTTTTGATGTTGTTGGTTTTTAATTTCCCCCACCCCCCTTAGTTGATGCTGATAACGATATATCTGAGACATCTCCCGAGTTTGCGATTTCTGGGTGCGTTCGTTTTTGCGTAAAGAAGTTTTTGTAAAAAAAAAAGTTAACCCGTAAACTTTTTAACGTAAAACGTAAAAAGTTTTATGTAAAACGTAAAAAGTTTTCACGTAAAACGTAAAAAGTTTTACGTAAGAACGTAAAACGTAAAAAGTTTTTCGTAAAACGTAAAACGTAAAAAGTTTTACGTAAAACGTAAAAAGTTTTACGTAAAATGTAAAAATTAAAAGTTTAACGTAATACGTAAAAAATTTAACGTAAAACATAAAACGTAAACCTTTTTCTACGTAAGTTGTAAAACGTAAAAAACCGTGTGATAAAACGGCGCCTAAACAAGGGGCGTGAATGTGGCGCATAGAAACGCCGCAAAAAAAACGGGACGTAAAAACGCCGCGTTAAAACGGGACGTAAAAAACGCCGCATTAAAAAAAACGACGCTTGAAAAAGTCGAGCGTAAAAAACGGTGTGAAAAAACGACCCATTTAAAAAACGATGCGTAAAAACGGCGTGCAAAAACCGGCGCGCAAAAAAAATTGTCTTTTGTTAAAAAAATCTGAATTTAAAAATGTTTTTAATAAAAAAATCTTTTTAAAAAATAAAAGAGTAAACTGCCATTTTGGTCCCTGTGGTTTGGGCACTTTTGCCATTTTAGTCCAAATCTCAAACTTTTTACATCTGGGTCCCTGTGGTTTGCATATTGTTGCCATTTTAGTCCAAATTTCAAAAACCCCCATTTTTTACTGCTGAAAGCTGCTTGTTTTGTCCTTTAGTGCAGAGGCATTTTGGTCATATATGCAAAAGTGCCCAAACCACTGTCTCTTTATATATGCTCTTTCTCTCTATATATCCAGCGAAACCTCACACCACCACTTACCCTCACACCACCAGCAGCACCACCCCTACATCACCATCGCACAATCCCTACATCCCCATCTGCCACCACCTACAACCACCACCACCCATCCTTTCAACCAGCCATCACCAACTGACCACCGCCACCAACGGCTAACAAACACCCCGACACCACCCTCCGACATCCCCGACACCTCCCTCAAACCACCGCGACATCCTCAACGATCTTGGAAGCAGAAGCCACAATTCAAGCACAGATCCCAGAACTATCAATTAGCCAATTCAGATTTCTTTGTAGACACAAACACACAAAATTCGAAATCATAGATCAGTTATCATCGGAATCCACATGAACCTTGAGATTGCTGGTTTAAACGATTTCAAATAGCGCTAAAACCCTAAAAAATGCCTTATCGAACACATTACCGTTATATTTCTTTCTCACCCCCTGTCTCTCTCTCTCTACCTGTGATAATGTGGGGATGTCTTAGAGAACGGTGGTTGGATTTGGTGGTGGAGGTGACATACCTAAGATTTGGGAATCGGCAAGAGGGCAATAGATGACGAACTAGATCTAGGGTTTCTCTGTCGGTTTAGGTTACAGGGGTTTAGAAAGAGTGTGTGTGTGTTAAGAGAGATGAAATTAACTCACTAAGCCCTTAGATACATGAATCGATGATCGAGATCTGCGAGGGTTTCACATCTGAAGGAGGATTTCATGGGTTGAAGAGTTCCGATCAAAATGTTGAGGGTGGTTCCAGTGTCGGTTGCCGGAGTGGTGGTGTTGAAGGGTGTAGGTGGTGGCCGGAATGGTAGTGAGGCGTTTAAGTCGTCGCCAAAGTGGTGGTCGGATAGGGCCGGAGTTGTTGTGGTGGTGAGGCTTAGGTTATAGTGGTGGCTGGGGTGGGTTTATAGAGAGAAAAACAAAAAGTGTTGAGAGAGAGAGAGATTACTTTTGTTATATATATTACATATATAAAAAAACCAGAGATGGACCAAAATGCCCCTGCACTAAAGGACAAAACAAGCAGCTTTCAACACTCAAAAATGGGGGTTTTTGAAATTTGGACTAAAATGGCAACAAAATGCAAACCACAGGGACACAGATGTAAAAAGTTTGAGATTTGGACTAAAATGACAAAAGTGCCCAAACCACAGGGACCAAAATGGCAGTTTACTCAAAATAAAAAGTAATATAATAAAACTAAAAGGTAATATAATAAAACAAAAAAGTAATTAAAAAATAATAAAGACAAAAAGACAAAAAAATGTTATTTTACTAAACTACCCTTTTGGATTAAAATATTAAAGACATAATAAGACAAAATGTATTTAATATTAATTTTTGTTACTTTTAATCTCATCCATCCATCTTGTTGATCTAAAGGCTAGAAAGTGGTTCCTATTGATCTTACAACTAGAGGTGGTTTTCATTTTAGCGATCCCCTATATATATATATATATATATAAATTTTTTTGCGCGCCGGTTTTTTCACGACGTTTTTACGCATCGTTTTTTAAATGGGTCGTTTTTTCACACTGTTTTTTACGCTCGACTTTTTCAAGCGTCGTTTTTTTTAACGCGCCGTTTTTTACGTCCCGTTTTAACGCGGCGTTTTTTACGTTCCGTTTTTTTTTTCGCGGCGTTTTTATGCGCCACATTCACGCCCCTTGTTTAGGCGCCGTTTTATCACACGGTTTTTTACGTTTTACAACTTACGTAGAAAAAGGTTTACGTTTTATGTTTTACGTTAAAAAGTTTACGTTTTACGTTAAACTTTTTACGTTTTACGAAAAACTTTTTACGTTTTACGTTCTTACGTAAAATTTTTTACGTTTTACGTTTACTTTAAAACTTTTTACGTTTTACGTGAAAACTTTTTACGTTTTACGTTAAAAAGTTTACGGGTTAACTTTTTTTTTTACAAAAACTTCTTTACGCAAAAACGAACGCACCCAGAAATCGCAAATTCGGGAGATGTCTCAGATATATCGTTATCATCATCGACTAGGGGGGGGGGGAATTAAAAACCAACAACATCAAAACAAAGTCTATCTAAAAAAAAACGGGGTTTGGCTCAGATTAACGGATAATCAAAAGGCTGCAAAAGTGGGGTTGCAGGTTCAAAAAACCTACCCTCCGCCGACCTTGCCGCGCCATCGTCATCAAAGTCTACGATTTTTTTTGCATCATTGTCACACCCCGATATTCCCACGTTTCACCGGTGGGCCCGGTAGGGGAGTATCGTGACGTAGTTGATATCATCATAGTCAAACAACACAATATATAAATGCACAGCGGAAGCAAAAGATAAATATATTACAATCCAAATATAAAGTAATATCAAGTATTACAACGGAAAGTAAAGGATCCACAGGCGGATCTTAAAACTTAAACATTGTTCAACAGACTTTAGACGCTTAGAACTTGCAAGATTCCTTATTAACGCCCTGAGCTTCCAGCCAATTACGTTCAGTACCTGTCACTTAACCTTTTTGGAAAATACATCAGTTTACACTTGTAAATACAATTAACCGACTCATTTTAAAAAGAGTTTAAGAAAATTGATTTGGATGCATAAGGCACAACATATCTTTTATAACTTGGGACAATTATATTATAATCTTGTATACAGATTTACATGTTCGTTGTACGTTCAGGGCCTGATGTAGAAACCGAGTCAAAATTAACAGACACACCACAAGTATAGGCCCACAAGAGAGTGAGATACCGTTTCCCTTATGCACTGTCAGGTGTATGCCTACATCCCGTGCATAAGTCGTGGCCATTTTATAATACAATGATGTCAAGGATATCCGGGACATGGTCATTAACCCCTAAAGGCTTTTATTTCAAACAATACAGATTAAAGCGGGTTACCTCAATAATTTAATCACAATACGACTAAACATTCAATACCCGACCAAGCGGTATTATTATAATACCGTATCCCAAGCCCGTATAGGGAAAATAAGTTAAGAGTATTTACCTGAGCTAAATATAAATTCAATCCCAGCCGTATATCAATTCGGCAAGTACAGATAGCTTTTACTGGGCTCCTAATCTGGAACGAAGGTTTTTAATAACCTATTAGAATCCTAACGGGTCTTTAATTAAGCTGTGACTTAGACCGGTTAGCTTTCAAAAGAAAGATACGGTTCAAACGCATGATAAAGCGAAGACCGGATTAGAATGTGGTTTTGACCCGACAAGCTTGTATGCTTGTTTAATATGGGTAACTTAAACACATTCTGGATTTTGAGACAAAAATGATATGGTTTGACCCGTTTCGGCAAATATATGCAAACTAGTTACATAAGCCGATCCGAACGCGAAAAGTGCGTAACGAGTAACCAAATGAATCATGTACAGGTTTTCTAAATTAATATGCCTTAAATATGTTGTGATATCAGTAGGATACCTTCCATTATGCCCAAAACGAGTTTTAATCTTAATTTAAGCCCCGTAGGGGTATTTTGGTCATTCTAAAGATTATAAAAGAGGTTATTTGAAATTCTGAGATTCGGTTCCGATTACATCAGTAAAATAACTTATTTTATTAGGTCATATCAGTTGGTAATAGGTCTTATATGATAAAAATGGTTTTAAACCCATACTAGGCGTTTAATACGCGTAAAAAGCCGTTTTAAGCGATTTCCGGGTTATACATGAAATCTGAGTTTTCTGATCAGGTTATAAAGTCAAAATACTTTATTTATTATATAAAATCAGTAGCAATTGGATTGGTGTCAAAATACTATGTGGAACTCATTTTATAAACAAAAAGGGTATAATCGGTATTTACCGGATCAACGCCATGACCTTAGGTTATGAGTAGGTTAAAAATAATTAAAAATCTTTAAAAATCCCAAAATATTATATTACATCAGTGGTTAAAAGGTTTGGTGTCAAAAATTGGTTTTAGATGGGCTTTATGCTAATGACGTCGTTTAATTACTAAAAAGCGTTATAATTACGCCATTGAGCATTACTCCTAATCTAGACCTCCAACTGATGTGAAAATTTAGGTACATGTTTATAAATCAGTAGCAAAGATTATTGTCCTTTCACATATTCAAAATTCTCGTTTTATGGTCAAAAGGGCATTATGGTCAACATTAAGCAATTAACGGAGACGTGTAAACGAATCGGACAATCAATGAACCAACCACAGAGGGTTGTACTAACATGTAACTTGGTCCTAATGAAGTCCTAAGGCATTTCTAAAACATGCTTAAACGGGTCAGAACTGAAAGTCAAAGCAAAAGTCAAATTATGCGACTTTCGGATCCGAACCGGGTCTCTACTGAAAATTTTCGGGTTGAACATGTTTAGACATGTTCTTACATTAATTACCAAGTTATATTAATGATCAAACAGGTTGTATGGGTTCTACATTGCTAATTATGCATAAATTGGAAAGTAAGCATTCTGTTGACTTTTTAATAACAAGTTTGACCCGACATTTAACCTAGTTAGAGTGGGAATCAGGGAGTATCCTTTTAAGGGTTTATTACCCATATAATTACCTACTTAAAGGTACTTTTAATTCGAGATTTGACTGAACCAATCTTAATTAATCTCGGAGTCAAACCTTAATTACGACGGTTTGACTTTTAGCTAATTAACTAAGCTAAACTCAACTAAGGAAAGGTTAGGAAGCTTACCCAAGTCCTATGCACGATTAGGGATGCCTAGGGTCTGCTCTTGAACTCCCAAAAGCTCCAGAAATGCAGATGGAATGAATGCAAGAATGTTGCAACCATGAGGGCCTTATATAGTGCTTTAGGATGCTCATGATCATGACAAATCATGCTACAACTGATCATGGATCAGTAACAAGTGTCCCTAAGTGCCTAGGAATTAATAGGGGTCGCCCAAGGAGTGAAAATATCTGTTATAAGTCGGTTACATGGGCTGAACAGCCAACTGATCGATTTTCTGCATCTGTGCATGCCTTACGGACCGTAAGGCTTGACACTTACGGTCCGTAAGCTCTTTACCAGGGCAAAAGTTTTTGCCCTTTCAAGCTCCGAACAGGCAACTCATGTATTACAATTTTGGGCCATTATTTTCAGTATGGGGCCTCTTGTTTGGGTCATGTATAGTTTACACCACCTTGATATGATATAAGGTTTTCTTGGATCTTTTTGAAAGTGCCGCAAATGAAGGTTGTTGTGCACATCCTCGTAGGATCCCATTCTTGTGTCATTCGAATCAATCGTTGTTAGCATTTACCGGATTTGAGTATACCAGATGTTTATAATATATATTAGGGTCTTGGGATTTATAATTAGGTCGTTCAGAGGTGTTTAATTAACATGTCAACGCTTTAAATCCTACCATACATCTTTGACTAGATCCGGTTTCTAACACTTCTGTCTTGTATGACACGTGTCGCTATTTTATTGAACACGAATTTTCGAGGTGTTACATCCTCACCCCTTAAAAGAAATCTCGACCTCGAGATTTGTTAAAATGCTGGAAGTACTTTTGTCGCATAATGGACCTAACTTCTATAACATATCTGGAGTCTTTCCAAGCTCTCAAAGTGACCCCTATATTAGGTACATGTATCTTTTTGGAGCTTCTTAACCTGTCGATCCTCAATCGATACAGGATGCTCATCACATCATAATTCTGCATATCATTATGTGATAGTGTTTCTTGACTTATTGGCGAAACACATCCTTCAGTCTCTAGTGTGCAATGTATTGCGAGCTCCGCCAAGCTCCCTAAATAGGTTTTAGCTTATATGCTACTTGATCTTGATACATTCAATTTCTTTCGAATGATTCTATATACTCAGAGCCTGACTAGCCTGATAATTTAACAAATTTGGCACACCCTTCCTGGGTGATATCTATTATTGAACCTTATTCCTTAACAAGAATTTAGGAGGTTTGCTATTTTCATTAATCCTTGATTTTCTGCCGAATAATGGCAACTTACAGATAATTAGGGATTTGTATGATCTTATTTGTTGTTTCCAATGCAACTTTCAGATCCTGATAAGTGGACTTACCAATCTATTGTCCCAACAATAGATGTTTAACATTCCATCTATACAAGGTCTCCAAAGGAGCAGCCTTGACGCTTATATACCAACTATTATAGAAAAGCTTATCTTAAGGTGAGATGGTTATTCTAACCACTGCTTAACTAATTTTAAGGAATAGCTAGTCTTTGTCGTTAGTCGAACAATTCGACGATCCTGGGCAACTGATGGCGATTCTTAATAGTTGCTTAATTAGGGTTGCGGTAAACAATGCATAAGCAAAATGAACCGTCTTTCATAATTATCTATACCGAATTCTCAGGATATTGAGTTAGGCTATATGAACCCTCTATTTTAAAACTTAGTTAACCAGGGTTTCGATTCTTCCAATGATGGTACTTGCCGTCTTGGAGATTTCATAATAATACAGCCTTAAATGGGATATAAACCTTAACTCTACTTGCCTCTCGGGAGGTAAACAGGGTAGTCTTAGGAGAAGATAATCAAGATACAAGGAGGTTACAGAGAATTTCCATATCTCAGGCTCCAGTTCATCCATCCTTGCTGGTGTCAAATGAGTGACACATTTATGCTATGAGTCCACAGATTCCTTTACCAGGGAACATTTATTTGGACAATTCTATTATGGATATCTTCTTTGAATACCATTAGTTGACTTTAGTACCATATAATCATTGGGATATCTTTGTGGTTCCATGCATTAAACCTCCATACTGATCAGGCATGGAAGCAATCTATGGAACTTATTAAGATACATCAATTCTCATACGGCGGTTTTGTCATACCATTTGGTATTCGTAATCAATAGGGATTAAAGAGATATCAAATACATGCGAATGTACTTTATCTGTAGAGAGGGTACATTAGAATTTTTATGACTGAAGATTTCTGACAGGAACAGAAGAAATGGTTCCTATGATTTTCGCCTTCACTTAATAACTATGGTTCTTAGGAAAGATTTTAAAAGTTTTCTATACTTATAGTTTATGAAGGATTTGGAGTAAGTAGCATTCGGCTCTTTGAACTTTTTCACGATCTCCTTCACAGCTTTTCCAACAGCTGCGTCTTATCATAGTTTGAAGAACATCCTTGGACTTTCTAAGGTTTACTATTGTAGTATCATTAGCATGCGTCGCATCATCAATGGCGCGATTGACTGTTGTCTTATCCGAGTTTGTCATACTCGAGATTTGGTTCCTATTACCAGATGAATCATTTACTTAGTTGCAATCCAACAACTGCTATTCATCCCCCTGATGGCCTTAACATATACTAACCATGGTTTCATTAAACTATACTGGCCAATATGGCACTAACATTCTTAATGAACGTTATTTTACAAACATATCAATATTACTTAGCCTAGGTCACAAAAGACCATCAATGGTATTTAAGGGTTGGACCTATTCCATCATCTTTTTGACAGGGGATCAACATGTCACATCTGTCTTTATTATATTGATGAATTTGGATAGCTTGAAAGCTTGTCATAAGGGTATCAGAAAAGAGTGATTCCTAATAGATATAAAATATCAATCTAAGATTTGTTGGAGCATTTTCTAAATTATCATCGGCCAATTTCTACCTTGCATTAAATCGCCGGAGTCCAAACCAGGCGGAGATAACAGTTCTCAGCATTTATCGCTTATTATAGAATCATATGTGCCAGCATCAAATAAATTTCTGCATAAACTGCTTGACAAGGAAAGGCACCTGCTATATAGTTATCATTCTGCAACATCTCCTGGGCGTTCGTCTGGAAGACTCATGCGTTTGTTTTCTTGGCCTCTTCGGGCTTCTTCTGATTCCAAGGGCAGTTGGTCCTGATATGCCCCTTCTCGTTGCAACCATAACAGGTTGCGTCTTTCAACTTCTTGCAATCCAAGGTTTTATGTTCCTTAGACTTGCAAATCCCACAAGGTAGAGGCTAGGATTCAAATCTGCATTTCCCGAGGTGGTATTTCCGACAGGTTTTGCACCTGGTCTTCTCACGCGACTGCTGGCTGTCTTTCTTAAACCCGGAACTCTCCTTATCCTCAGAGTTCCTCTTTGTCTTCCTATCGGAGCGATGAGAATTCTCATCCTCCCTTTTACGCTTTCCATCTTCAGAGGCTTGGGCAGCCTTGTTTCTGACCACATCGAGTGTGAGAGATAGCGACAGACCTGCCGCTGACCTGAATGTAGTAGGTCTCAATGCTTTCACACTGGCCTTTATTTCTGGGGCTAGACCCCCAATAAAGAGAGCTATTCGCTTTGGTTCTGGTGTGATCAAGTAAGGAACCAATCGAGACATGGTATTGAAACTTGTAAGGTATGCTTGACAATCTAAGTTCTCCATGACTAATGTCAAGAATTCAGTCTCAATTTTCTCAACTTCATGTTGAGGACAGTAATTTTCTTTGATAAGAGCAGCGAACTGATCCCAAGTCATGTTGTACAAAGGGATCTTCCCCGTAGCTTGGATCAGTGACCTCCACCAAGCTAGAGCTTCTCCTTTAAAAGATTGTGAAACAAATTTCACAACATCTTGTTCCGCACAACCGCTGATGTCAACAACAGTGTCCATCTCCTCGAGCCATGTCATGCAATCGATGGCTCCTTCTTCTCCTGTAAAGTCTCTGGGCTTGCAGGAGACAAAATATTTATATGAGCAGGTCTTAACTGGTGCCTCTTGATGAAGCACAACCTGTCTAGACGGAACACTCCTCTGGTTTGACGAGTTATGAACATCGTCTTCCTTTGACTCATGTGATTTAGAAGGGGGCTTACTACGAGCCACAGATAGAGTCTTAGAGTGTGTATCACTTGATTCATCATACTGTCTGTCGAGGGCTCGTGTAACGGCATTATCTATTAATGCCTGCAGTTCCGCACCAGTTATATTAATTCTGGGAGCATCATTATTTTCCCTCGGGTGGCTGTTGACCTCATCCGATCCAGCCATGTAGCTTGATTGCTACATAAATATTGACGATGATTCATTCAGAGGTTATTATGGATTCATCACTTTTGACGATTCGTCAACCATGGTAATATAAACCATATTGGTTAATTTGTTAGTTATATTTAATTAGCATTTTCATTATAATTTATCCTAGTTATAAAACATTAAGGATATTAAGGTGGCGCAAAGGGCCTAGTCACAAGGACAGTTTTAAATTTACAAGCCATGATTTCAGAGAGTCAAGGCATTAAGGTTTGAACATATTTCATTACCTTTTCTGGTCAGAGAGTCAAAGACTACTACTGTCTTTAGTCTCAGAGGACGTTAATTATAGCCCGTAGGCACTTCATCCTTAAGGGATGGTTATTTCAAATAAGGGAATTTAGATTAACCCCCTTTTTAAAGATGGCCTGTGTGACTTTAACGATTCACAGTTTGCCAAAAAAATGTTAATATACTTACAGATGTTAACAGGGATTGGAATCTTTTAGATAAGTTTTACCGTCTTGGCCATGTCTACAATGACATTTAGGCTAGGTTTTACGTTTAAGACTCTTTTAATATTTAACGCAGAACAATCCTAAATTGGAATGTTAACAAGGATCTGAATCTAATTGGGGAACTACCATCTTGGCCCTGTCTTAAGGTGACATATGGCTAGGTCTTGTCCTTTTTAAATTTTGCCATTTTATTATAATGGTAGATCTTATAATATAAGAATGATATTTTAAATATAATCGTTCCATTAAAATCTAAACAAGTATATGGGTGCCCTAAACGGGACTTCTAATAGAAAATGACTTGCCCATGCAAGGGCTAATCAGAAAATAACAAAGGAACCAAATAAGGACAAAATAAAACGAATTAGGATTTGTCCTATGTTCTTGTCTAGACTCAAGAATGTGCAACTGTGTAACTGAGATTAAACACAAAAGGCTAGCATTTAATTCACTCAGTGTTGGCTCTGATACCAACCTGTCACACCCCGATATTTCCACGTTTCACCGGTGGGCCCGGTAGGGGAGTATCGTGACGTAGTTGATATCATCATAGTCAAACAACACAATATATAAATGCACAGCGGAAGCAAAAGATAAATATATTACAATCCGAATATAAAGTAATATCAAGTATTACAACGGAAAGTAAAGAATCCACAGGCGGATCTTAAAACTTAAACATTGTTCAACAGACTTTAGACGCCTAGAACTTGCAAGATTCCTTATTAACGCCCTGAGCTTCCAGCCAATTACGTTCAGTACCTGTCACTTAACCTTTTTAGAAAATACGTCAGTTTACACTGGTAAATACAATTAACCGACTCATTTTAAAAAGAGTTTAAGAAAATTGATTTGGATGCACAAGGCACAACATATCTTTTATAACTTGGGACAATTATATTATAATCTTGTATACAGATTTACATGTTCGTTGTACGTTCAGGGCCCGATGTAGAAACCGAGTCAAAATTAACAGACACACCACAAGTATAGGCCCACAAGAGAGTGAGATACCGTTTCCCTTATGCACTGTTAGGTGTATGCCTACATCCCGTGCTGTAAGGACCGCTTATACGTCTTTATAAAATAGCAACTTACTGATTAAAAGACTTTACATTTAACAACATTCATAAAAACTTTTAACAAAATTTGGGCATGACCCGTCCGTAAGACGAGCATACCCCTATTAAGATTATGATCAGAACTAAATACAACACTACGGTTTGTTCAACAACATACTACTAAAACCAAAACAACAAGTTTTGAAAAGTATGACTACTAACAAAGTTATGCAAAATAAACAAGTGTTTGACACAAAACATTAAAGCAAACTAGCGGAAGCGATTGGCATGACATATCAAGAACACGTGCTCGCTCCAATTCTCCAAGTAGCCTAAGATGAGGATTTACCTACATTCACAACAAACTTTAAAAAGTTAATCATAATAATTGTTTCGCTTACAATAACATCGATATAATCCCATTCGTTTATGTTCTTTCATTTCTCTTACGCATACGATTACCCAACTAGATGGATTGGCATATACTCTCATAATGAGATGCAATGGTACACTTACGACCCGGTAACATCGGGTTGATTGCTTTCAACATAACTCCTTCGTTCTATCCGTTAAACGGATTGAACTTCATACATTCCTTATTGCATTCATGACCACCCGTTCTAAACGGATGGTACCTTATTCTTACTCGACTTGTTCAATTCGAACCGGTCGACTTGCATAGTTTATCATAACCTTCGTTAGCATAATCAAACCCACAAGGAGTTTGTTATTCATTTACTAATCACCATATTCATTATAACTAGGATTGTTCATCATAATTATTAACAAAATTTAAGTAAGGTTTTGTATGCAACGGAACATTCCTCGGTCTTGCGTGCCTTCCGTTTTCCTAGTGCTTGTACCTTCTTCCTTCACGCCTACATTACAACATTCATACATTCATTTAGCCCATCTACTTCATTCTACCATTTTCCATGTTACACATAAATTCATCTTTTAAGCATTTCATCAAACACTTGGTAGGCATTATAATTAAGGTATAAGGTACAAGTCTTTAAAGCACATCTTACTAGTTCATCATCACCCAACATTCACATCTATTCTATTTTGCATAATTATTTCCTCCTACATCAATTTATCTATCATTCAAGCATTACAAACTAGATCATATATCAAGATAACATACAATCACAATCATTATGATCCTCCTAATCATAACACAATTTCACAAAGTGGGTTTTCACTATAATCTTTCATGCAACCTAAAATCAAACATGATTCTTGTTCTAGGAGGCAATTCTAACTCAGATTTCCCATATTTGATACAAGAAATCGAGATTGGGTTCAACCCTTCATTCTACAAATCATATTTTTAGAAAATTAAACTTACCACTTCACTATGAATGTTTGATAATCGAAATTCTTGAGACATGCAACCGATTTGGCTTGAATCTCTTGATCAATTTAGGGAATTAGCAAGAGCAAGGGTTTTCACCTTGCTTCTTTCTGTTCGATCGATCCCAGACACACTCACTGTGTTTGGGTTTTAATTTGTTTTTAATAATTTTAAGTTTAATCACTTTTGCACTTTACCCCCTACACTTAGTTGCTATTTACAACTCTAATCTTTAAACCACATTTAACTATCATTTTGCCATAAATCCTTAATCATATTAAGTTTATTATTTATCCTCACTTATCTTTATTGTGTTTTCATTTTTGGGGCGTTACAAGTCTACCCCTCTAAAAAGAGGTTTCGTCCCCGAAACCTAGACACAAAATAAATTCGAACTTTTACATACCAAATAGAAAAGGGTAGTGCTTCCTCATTTCATCTTCCGCTTCCCATGTAAGTTCCGATCCCTTTCGGTGTTGCCATTGAACCAACACTTGTCTAACAGCTTTATTGCGGAGATTCTTCACCTTGACGTCTTTAATGGCTATTGGTTTTTCGACATAGTTCAACCCCTCGTCCAACTCGATATCATCGAGAGGCACTAACGCGGTTTCATCCGCAAGACACTTCCTTAACTGCGACACGTGGAAGGTATTGTGAATCCCGTCTAAAGCAGGCGGTAATTCTAATCGATAAGCTACCCTTCCAACTCGAGCCAAGATTTTGAACGGTCCAATATATCGAGGGTCTAATTTACCCCGTTTGCGAAAACGGATTATACCCTTCCGTGGGGACACTTTCAGCAGAACGTAATCTCCGGCTTGAAATTCAATAGGGCGCCTTTTCTTGTTTGCATAAGCTTTTTGCCGATCTTGGGCTGCTTTCAGTCGAGCTCTAATCAATTCTATCTTTTCATTTGTTACTGCTATTAATTCACTTGGCGCAAGCTCTCTTTGCCCCACTTCACCCCAGCATACGGGAGTTCTACATTTCTCCCGTACAGTAATTCATAAGGAGCCATTTGAATGCCACTATGGTAACTATTATTATAAGAGAATTCTACTAGTGGCAGATGGTCATCCCAATTTCCCCCAAAGTCTAAAGCACATGCTCTCAACATATCGACAAGTGTTTGAATGGTTCTTTCTGACTGGCCATCAGTCTGAGGGTGGTAGGCGGTGCTTATGTGTAACCTCGTGCCCACACTCTCGTGAAACTTTTGCCAGTAGTGGGAGGTAAATCTGGTGTCTCGGTCCGAGACAATTGACATGGGTACCCCGTGTCGAGATATGATCTCGTTCATATAAATTTCTGCCATTCTCTCGGAAGAGTAAGCCTCTTTGATGGGTAGAAAATGAGCACTTTTCGTGAGTCGGTCAACGATTACCCATATTGTATCATGCCCCTTTTTCGTTCTAGGAAGCTTGGTTACCAAATCCATCGTTAGTTCCTCCCACTTCCATACCGGAATTTCCAAAGGTTGTAATTCCCCGTATGGCTTTTGATGTTCTGCTTTGACTTGGGAGCATGTTAAGCATTTCGCGACATACTTAACAATATCGCGCTTCATGCCCGGCCACCAATAATTTGCCTTCAAGTCCCGATACATCTTTTTCGCCCCGGGATGGACCGAATATCGTGACTTATGAGCCTCGTCGAGTAGAGCGGTTTTGACATCGCAGAATCGTGGTATCCAAATTCGGCCGAATCTCGTCTTGAGTCCGGTCGAATTTTCTTCTAGTTTATCGGTTACACCTTTTAATCTTTCTTTCTTTAAGTCTTCCGCTCCAAGCGACTTTATTTGGGAATCGCGTATCGTCTCGAGTAATCGTGGCGTAACTATCATCTTCATGGATTTTACTCGAATGGGAGACGGATACTCTTTTCGGCTTAACGCGTCGGCTACCACATTCGCTTTTCCCGGGTGATAAAGGATATCACAATCGTAATCTTTGATAAGTTCTAACCACCTCTGTTGCCTCATGTTTAAGTCTTTTTGCTCAAAGAAATATTTAAGGCTTTTGTGATCCGAGTAAATTGTGCATTTCACGCCATATAGATAATGCCTCCAAATCTTTAAGGCAAACACTACCGCTGCCAGTTCCAAATCGTGTGTTGGGTAGTTTACTTCATGCAGTTTCAATTGTCGTGAAGCATATACGATAACCCTTCCCCTTTGCATCAAAACGCAACCTAAACCCTGGTGTGAAGCGTCTGAACAGACCATCAGGTCTTCAGTCCCGTCCGGTAATGTCAAGACCGGGGGACATGATAATTTCTCTTTTAATACTTGAAAGGCTTCCTCCTGTTCTTTACCCCACACAAACTTCTCTTTCTTCCTCGTCAGTTTTGTTAAGGGTAAAGCTATCTTCGAAAAATCCTGTATGAACCTTCTGTAATATCCCGCGAGACCTAGAAAACTTCTTATTTCAGTCGGGTTCTTCGGAGAAATCCATTTCATTACGGCATCAATCTTTGACGGATCTACTAAGACACCCTCCGAATTGATCACATGACCCATAAACTGCATTTCTCTGAGCCAAAAGGCGCATTTTGAAAATTTCGCGTAAAGTTTCTCCTTACGGAGAACTTCAAGTACTTCACGCAAGTGTCTTGCATGTTCGGCCTTGCTTCGCGAGTAGAGTAGAATATCATCTATGAACACGATCACAGATTTATCTAACATGGGTCGGCATACCCGGTTCATAAGATCCATAAACGCAGCCGGCGCATTCGTCAATCCAAAAGACATGACTAAAAACTCATAATGCCCATAACGGGTTCTGAACGCGGTTTTCGGAATATCTTCTTCCCGTACTCTAACTTTATGGTACCCCGAACGCAGATCTATCTTGGAGAACCAACTCGCCCCTTGCAATTGATTAAAAAGATCGTCAATTCTAGGTAAAGGGTAGCGGTTCTTGACGGTTAGCTTATTTAATTCTCTGTAGTCAATGCACATGCGCATCGACCCGTCTTTCTTCTTAACAAATAAGACAGGCGCTCCCCAAGGTGACACACTCGGACATATAAAGCCCTTATCTAGCAAATCTTGTAATTGTGTCGTTAACTCCCGCATCTCGGTGGGAGCCAGTCTATAGGGAGTCTTCGCAACCGGCTTCACACCCGGATTCAATTCAATACGAAACTCTATTTCTCTTTCGGGGGGAGTCCCGGCAATTCCTCCGGAAATACATCCGGAAATTCATTCACGATCTCCACGTCTTCAAGCTTCGGGAAACCTTGTTGAGCATCTACCACGTAAGCTAGGTATGCCCTACCCCCGTTAAGTGTATACTTAGCGGCTTGAACAAGGGTACAAAGTTTCGCTTCCACCTTTCTTTCGCCTTGTATATTTAATCGCTTTCCACTTGGAGATTGGATAAGTATTGTTTTGGTTTCACAATTAATCTCCGCATGGTGTCTGGCCATCCAATCCATACCCACTATCATTTTAAATTCTCCCAAAACCATGGGTATAAGGTCGATATCGAGTTCTTCGTCCTCTATAGTGAATTTGCAATTTCTACAAATCTCGTGTAACAAGTAGTTTTTACTATCGGCTATTTCTACTTCTAGAGGAACTGACATTAATTCAATCTTAAACGAGGGATGATTTGCTATCTCATTCGAAATAAACGACATGGTTGCTCCGGTATCAAATAATACATAAATCGGCATAGAGTTTAATAAAAAGATACCTGAAACTACATTCAGATGAACCCTAGCTTCCTCCGATGTGATTTGGAACATCCTTCCTTTAGCCCTAGAACCCTCTTGCTTCTTATCTTCCTTTTTCGATTCTTGCTGAAGTTTAGGGCATTCTGATTTAACGTGCCCCTTTTCGAAACAGTTGAAACAAGTCTTCGGGCTATTTGGACATTGATAAGACGAATGTCCCTCCTTACCACATTTGTAGCACCCTTTCTTGCCTAACAGACACTCTCCAGTATGAAGCTTTCCACAAGTCTTACAAGGAGTGATACCACCCTTCGACTTATCTTTCCTTCCTTGCTCTTGATACTTTCCCTTTTTGGATGGACTCGAGCTTGCACCTTTCTCACTTGATCTCTTTTCCCCCACGTTCTTCTTGCCTCTTAATTTCGATTTCTCTATCCCGTGCCAGATTGATGAGCTCATCAAGGGTTTCACATTTCGAGGGAGTAATAAACTCCCTAAATTCTGCCTTTAACACCCCGTAAAAGCGATTGATCTTCATCCTTTCAGTCTTCACAAAATCCCCACAGAACTTCATCTTATCCATGAAAGTATTTGATATTTCATTTATCGACTCGTTTTTCTGTCGGAGGCGCAAGAAATCCTCCTGGATCTTATCAATAGCCGACTGAGGGCAATGGTATCTCATAAAGGGCTCCTTAAATTCTTGCCAAGTTATCATTTGGAGTCTATCCTCCCCTATTTCCTTGCTATGCGCATCCCACCAATCTTTCGCCTGGAGAGTGAGTTGGCCAGTGGCAAACATCACCTGATCTTCTTTATCGCACCGACTTCGTATAAATACCGCTTCTATATTTGAAATCCATCTTTGGCATGCGATCGGGTCAATTTTACCATCATACGTTGCGGGATTGCACGCCATGAAGTCTTTATAGGTGCACCGTCGTTCTTTGCTTTTGCTTTTAGATCCCTCAATTAATTATTTCAACTCTTCGATTTTGCTAGTCATCATAGCATCCACAACTCCCAACACTCGACTTTCTACTTCTTGAGCTAATCGTGGAAGATTAGCTTGCATGACCCCTTCCACCACTTCTGTGACTTTATTAATAACTGCTTCTTGACGAGCCGAATCATCATCATCATTAACATTTCTTGCATAAGCCATCTACACAACGTCATGTATACATTTAATACAGATCATAAGCTTTCATTATATCATAGTTCATTCGTCCGTATTACTTATTCACATTCTTACATTTCGAGCTTAACTTCATACAATCGTCGTTTATTTCATACCCCTGTGTACATTTCATTTAACGTTTAATGGTTTTATACCATTGCCATAATTTACTTAATCCTTACATACTTAATTTACCTTATAATGACTCGACAAAACCGAAAATCAGGCTCCCGGGAAGTACCGTTTAATAAAATTTGGAAGAATTTAAAAATTTTGTGGGCTGAAATACACAAGCCGTCGGCGACGGCTTACTAACCCGTCGGCGACGGGCTTCTTAAAGTGGCGTCGGCCATGTAACCCCGTAGACAGGAGTTTAAGGCGTTGGCTAGGGGGGGGGGGCGTCGGCGACGGGTGTCTGGCCGTCGGCGACGGCCAGCCGTTTGTTAATCCGCTGCAACTTCGTTTTTAGCGTTTTAACTCTTTCTCGGGTCCGTTTCCAGCCGTACGGTCCCTGGAATTCATTGTTTCTCCACCCATAATTATTACTTCACATCCTTAACTTAACTTTACATCTCAAACTCATTACATATACTAGCATTCATCGGGAACTTAAATTATTACCTCATTGGCGATCTTGGAGCGAGCACACTTTCGAATGAGCCATCGGTTTGAGTTCAAGCATCGTGTTAAAAGCTCGAATCCCTCAAACCTAGGCTCTGATACCAACTTGTAAGGACCGCTTATACGTCTTTATAAAATAGCAACTTACTGATTAAAAGACTTTACATTTAACAACATTTATAAAAACTTTTAACAAAATTTGGGCATGACCCGTCCGTAAGACGAGCATACCCCTATTAAGATTATAATCAGAACTAAATACAACACTACGGTTTGTTCAACAACATACTACTAAAACCAAAACAGTAAGTTTTGAAAAGTATGACTACTACCAAAGTTATGCAAAATAAACAAGTGTTTGACACAAAACATTAAAGCAAACTAGCGGAAGCGATTGGCATGAAATATCAAGAACACGTGCTCGCTCCAATTCTCCAAGTCGCCTAAGATGAGGATTTACCTACATTCACAACAAACTTTAAAAAGTTAATCATAATAATTGTTTCGCTTACAATAACATCGATATAATTCCATTCCTTTATGTTCTTTCATTTCTCTTACGCATACGATTACCCAACTAGATGGATTGGCATATACTCTCATAATGAGATGCAATGGTACACTTACGACCCGGTAACATCGGGTTGATTGCTTTCAACATAACTCCTTCGTTCTATCCGTTAAACGGATTGAACTTCATACATTCCTTATTGCATTCATGACCACCCGTTCTAAACGGATGGTACCTTATTCTTACTCGACTTGTTCAATTCGAACCGGTCGACTTGCATAGTTTATCATAACCTTCGTTAGCATAATCAAACCCACAAGGATTTTTTATTCATTTACTAATCACCATATTCATTATAACTAGGATTGTTCATCATAATTATTAACAAAATTTAAGTAAGGTTTTGTATGCAACGTAACATACCTCGGTCTTGCGTGCCTTCCGTTTTCCTAGTGCTTGTACCTTCTTCCTTCACGCCTACATTACAACATTCATACATTCATTTAGCCCATCTACTTCATTCTACCATTTTCCATGTTACACATAAATTCATCTCTTAAGCATTTCATCAAACACTTGGTAGGAATTATAATTAAGGTATAAGGTACAAGTCTTTAAAGCACATCTTACTAGTTCATCATCACCCAACATTCACATCTATTCTATTTTGCATAATTATTTCCTCCTACATCAATTTATCTATCATTCAAGCATTACAAACTAGATCATATATCAAGATAACATACAATCACAATCATTATGATCCTCCTAATCATAACACAATTTCACAAAGTGGGTTTTCACTATAATCTTTCATGCAACCTAAAATCAAACATGATTCTTGTTCTAGGAGGCAATTCTAACTCAGATTTCCCATATTTGATACAAGAAATCGAGATTGGGTTCAACCCTTCATTCTACAAATCATATTTTTAGAAAATTAAACTTACCACTTCACTATGAATGTATTGATAATCGAAATTCTTGAGACATGCAACCGATTTGGCCTGAATCTCTTGATCAATTTAGGGAATTAGCAAGAGCAAGGGTTTTCACCTTGCTTCTTTCTGTTCGATCGATCCCAGACACACTCACTGTGTTTGGGTTTTAATTTGTTTTTAATAATTTTAAGTTTAATCACTTTTGCACTTTACCCCCTACACTTAGTTGTTATTTACAACTCTAATCTTTAAACCACATTTAACTATCATTTTGCCATAAATCCTTAATCATATTAAGTTTATTATTTATCCTCACTTATCTTTATTGTGTTTTCATTTTTGGGGCGTTACACGTGCATAAGTCGTGGCCATTTTATAATACAATGATGTCAAGGATATCCGAGACATGGTCATTAACCCCTAAAGGCTTTTATTTCAAACAATACAGATTAAAGCGGGTTACCTCAATAATTTAATCACAATACGACTAAACATTCAATACCCGACCAAGCGGTATTATTATAATACCGTATCCCAAGCCCGTATAGGGAAAATAAGTTAAGAGTATTTACCTGAGCTAAATATAAATTCAATCCCAGCCGTATATCAATTCGGCAAGTACAGATAGCTTTTACTGGGCTCCTAATCTGGAACGAAGGTTTTTAATAACCTATTAGAATCCTAACGGGTCTTTAATTAAGCCGTGACTTAGACCGGTTAGCTTTCAAAAGAAAGATACGGTTCAAACGCATGATAAAGCGAAGACCGGATTAGAATGTGGTTTTGACCCGACAAACTTGTATGCTTGTTTAATATGGGTAACTTAAACACATTCTGTATTTTGAGACAAAAATGATATGGTTTGACCCGTTTCGGCAAATATACGCAAACTAGTTACATAAGCCGATCCGAACGAGAAAAGTGCGTAACGAGTAACCAAATGAATCATGTATAGGTTTTCTAAATTAATATGCCTTAAATATGTTGTGATATCAGTAGGATACCTTCCATTATGCCCAAAACGAGTTTTAATCTTAATTTAAGCCCCGTAGGGGTATTTTGGTCATTCTAAAGATTATAAAAGAGGTTATTTGAAATTCTGAGATTCGGTTCCGATTACATCAGTAAAATAACTTATTTTATTAGGTCATATCAGTTGGTAATAGGTCTTATATGACAAAAATGGTTTTAAACCCATACTAGGCGTTTAATACGCGTAAAAAGCCGTTTTAAGCGATTTCCGGGTTATACAGGAAATCTGAGTTTTCTTATCAGGTTATAAAGTCAAAATACTTTATTTATTATATAAAATCAGTAGCAATTGGATTGGTGTCAAAATACTATGTAGAACTCATTTTATAAACAAAAAGGGTATAATCGGTATTTACCGGATCAACGCCATAACCTTAGGTTATGAGCAGGTTAAAAATAATTAAAAATCTTTAAAAATCCCAAAATATTATATTACATCAGTGGTTAAAAGGTTTGGTGTCAAAAATTGGGTTTAGATAGGCTTTATGCTAATAACGTCGTTTAATTACTAAAAAGCGTTATAATTACGCCATTGAGCATAACTCCTAATCTAGACCTCCAACTGATGTGAAAATTTAGGGACATGTTTATAAATCAGTAGCAAAGATTATTGTCCATTCACATATTCAAAATTCTCGTTTTATGGTCAAAAGGGCATTATGGTCAACATTAAGCAATTAACGGAGACGTGTAAACGAATCGGACAATCAATGAACCAACCATAGAGGGTTATACTAACATGTAACCTGGTCCTAATGAAGTCCTAAGGCATTTCTAAAACATGCTTAAACGGGTCAGAACTGAAAGTCAAAGCAAAAGTTAAATTATGCGACTTTCGGTTCCGAACGGGGTCTCTACTGAAAATTGACGGGTTGAACATGTTTAGACATGTTCTTACATTAATTACTAAGTTATATTAATGATCAAACAAGTTGTATGGGTTCTACATTGCTAATTATGCATAAATTGGAAAATAAGCATTCTGTTGACTTTTTAATAACAAGTTTGACCCCACATTTGACCTAGTTAGAGTGGGAATCAGGGAGTACCCTTTTAAGGGTTTATTACCCATATAATTACCTACTTAAAGGTACTTTTAATTCGAGATTTGACTGAACCAATCTTAATTAATCTCGGAGTCAAGCCTTAATTACGACGGTTTGACTTTTAGCTAATTAACTAAGCTAAACTCAACTAAGGAAAGGTTAGGAAGCTTACCCAACTCCTATGCACGATTAGGGATGCCTAGGGTCTGCTCTTGAACTCCCAAAAGCTCCAGAAATGCAGATGGAATGAATGCAAGAATGTTGCAACCATGAGGGCCTTATATAGTGCTTTAGGATGCTCATGATCATGACAAATCATGCTACAACTGATCATGGATCAGTAACAAGTGTCCCTAAGTGCCTAGGAATTAATAGCCCAAGGAGTGAAAATATCTGTTATAAGTCGGTTACATGGGCTGGACAGCCAACTGATCGATTTTCTGCATCTGTGCATGCCTTACGGACCGTAAGGCTTGACCCTTACGGTCCGTAAGCTCTTTACCAGGGCAAAAGCTTTTGTCCTTTCAAGCTCAGAACAGGCAACTCATATATTACGATTTTGGGCCATTATTTTCAGTATGGGGCCTCTTGTTTGGGTCATGTATAGTTTACACCACCTTGATATGATATAAGGTTTTCTTGAATCCTTTTGAAAGTGACGCAAATGAAGGTTGTCGTGCACATCCTCGTAGGATCCCATTCTTGTGTCATTCGAATCAATCATTGTTAGCATTTACCGGATTTGAGTATACCAGATGTTTATAATATATATTAGGGTCTTGGGATTTATAATTAGGTCGTTCAGAGGTGTTTAATTAACATATCGACGCTTTAAATCTTACCATACATCTTTGACTAGATCCGGTTTCTAACACTTCTGTCTTGTATGACACGTGTCGCTATTTTATTGAACACGAATTTTCGAGGTGTTACAATCATCATCGCCGCCCAACCCAAAACAGATCAAAACCCGGGAGAATCAAAGAATACAAATGCATCATTCAAAACAACCTGCATCATTCAACAAACATTCAAACAAATGCAACTAAGTTTTCCCAGATCCAAAAACACATCCAAACATTCAAAAAAATGCAACTCAGTTTTCCCAGATCCAAAACGCAATCGTCAATATCAGTTTGCATCATCACTAGCAAGAACGCAATCGTCAATATCAATTGTCGGAAAAAAAAAGTTTCAGTCGGCACAACGGGGCACCACCGGCACCAGCAGGCACCACGGGGCACCGCCGGCACCGCTTCCAAGTAATGGCCACCTGTAAAAACAGTCGACATCGAAGCCGGCCAACGGAAGCACACAAAAAACATCTCTGATAAAAACACCCAACACCCATTTCATATAGAATACCAAAATTAAAGGAAAACCCAGCAAACCAAATCAAACAAACATAATCTTCAGAACCATCAAGCAAACACAATCAAACAAACATAATCTTCAGACCCATCAAGCATATCTACCAAAAAGAATCTCTAATAAAAAAATCCAACATAATTTTTCTTTCTCCTCAGTGAGAGAGAGATGAGATAGAGAGAGAGAGCAAATCTTACTAGAGAGAGAAACAACCTTCAAAGTCATCCCACCGCCGGCATCCCACTACCGCCGTCCCCTTTCTCAGCCGGAGCTGCAACGCCACTGCCGCCACTGCAACGCCACCGCCACCGCCGCCGCTGCAACGCCACCGCCACCGTCGCAGCTGCAACAGGGGTGGGTGATGTCGGTGGTGAACGAGTGTGTGAGAGAGAGAGGCAGGGGTGGGTGATGGCGGCGGCGAGTACATCGGGGGTGAAGAAGGAGGAGATATCAGCAGGTGTGCGATTGAGAGGGTAAATTTTCCTCTTCATCTTCATCACAGATGAAGAACAGGAGAAAAGATAGGGAACCTTCAAAAGCTCAGATTTTGTTTAAATGAAAAGAGAGAGAAAGAGATGATATATTAGAGAAAAGAAGAAAGTCAGATAACATTAATTGAAAAGAGAGATAGATTAGACATTTGAAGTAAATGACCAAAATACCCTTTGTTCTGATTGGTTGAGAGTGGTTCTCGCACGTTCTTACAACTGGGGATGGTTTCTATTTTAGCAGCTCCCTATATATATATATATGTATATATAGAGAGAGAAACGAGATCAGGAGAAAACGGCAAAAAGTGTGAGAACGGTGAGAACGCATCCTGGCCGAACATGTGGCGCGGGGTATGATCAGGGTCCGAGTGGTTTTTTTGTCTTTTTAGTATTCTTCCCCTTTCATGATTTTCGCGTTTGACATGCTTCTTTATTTTTTGCGTGCAAGATAATTTTGGCGTTATGTAGATTTATTAATTATTTGGCGTTTTACTGTTTTTTCTCAGATTTCTTCTCGTTGAATTAATTCTTTTTGTGCCATATAGTTAATTTTTTGGCATTATGGGTTTTTCCATGTCATTTTTTGGCGTTTTGTATCTTTTTGTTAATAATTCATTACCATAGATTAATATTTTATAAAACTACAATAACACGAAAATCAAAATAAACTAATAGTCTTCCGTAGGTGGGATTACATCAGAGATGTACCCCTCTCTTTGTTCATCACTTTCTTCAGATTCTTCATCATCAAATTTCATTTTTGCGTATAACGTCATTAGCTCGTCTCTTCTTTGCTGTAGCCTATTCTTGAATATCACTGCATCCTTGGATTTTGGATCGTTTGAAGGTGTTAAATCACAAAGTTATTCAATGATAGATAGCAACCCTGTCTTCAACATTTCTTCCAATGGCCTTGAATATTGCACCCCATTTTTATAAGTCACTTCAAGTGTTCCTTCTCCCTCATGCAATACCCAACTGCTAAGTTTTGGTATGTGAGTATCTTCAATATCATCATCATCTTCTGCTGGAAACTTTCTCTCCAGTCTTTTTATTACAGTTCTCGTTCTTTCACAATCGTTGTCTATTGGAACCCCAAGGGCCAGGATATCCTTCTGAACATTTTCATTCATTCCCATTATGGCTTTTATTGTTCTTACCTTTACCCTTCTCCTGTCAGAGAACTTTATGATGAATCGTTTCTCTTTCCTTTCAAACCTCCATGCAATAACCTTAGCCATTTTTTAAATTTTTTGGCGTTTTGGAGAATATGTGGCGTTTTAGACTTTTTTGCGTGTTTGAGCTTGGGTTCTTGTAACAACTCTCAACAAAAGTCCTATTTATTTTATATTTTTATCCAATAGGACACCCTAACTGAGAAACCCAAGTGATTCTGCATACACCCTAAAATTTTCGGAATAATCAGAATCAGGATCAGGGCCCCTAAAACTCAGGGGGGGGGGGTAAACCCTAGTTACGATTATCTAAATAACTTGCTGTCAAAAACGAATTTTACGAAACCGTCAACTCAGCAAGCCTACACACACACGGGGCTACCCTATGAAAATAGGTAAGCCGTCGCGTAGCGCGACGACCATAGGGATGACCCGTCGCGCTACGCGACTGGGTCAAATTTCATGCATAAATAGGGGTGTCTGGGACTTGAATTATGGCGCTTGAACGACGTTAAAACTCAAAATATACGCTGTGTTATAGCAGAAACAGTCCAAAACACACACACGATCACTAATTGCTGCCGCAATACAGGGTAATAACTTGATCGCTGATACGATTCAATGTCCGATCGATTAAAATATCCAATGGATGTTTAAGTGCTGCCCACATTAGGGTTTATGCTTTGTCATTCGTCGTTAAATCGATGGATGTTTAAGTATCGCACTTTGTCATTCGATGTGAGGGTTTAATCTCGTGAGTTATCGTAAATGCTGTATTAAGTTACTAACCGAGTTGTGTGCATGTTATTAAATTTTGGTTAAAAGGCTAATCAGTAGGCTAGGCTCTGCTCAAATTAAATCTGCAATGTGAGTCATTCTCTTTTTATCAAATTACTTTTAAAATCATGTTTATTTTCAAAGTTATAATTACAGTGATTAAGTATATGTAGTCACCAAATTACAGCCGGTATGTGGGGTATTGTGCACATTACTGCTGTTTTATCACTTTAGGTGGGCGAACCTAAGTAGTGATATTCGTCACTATTGGGTGAACGGACTTAATAGTGGTATGACCATAGTCACAGATCCGGTCGAGTGACAAATACCGTGGGTAGTTGGTTGATATCTGAAACATTGTAATCTCTCTTAATACTGTAAATTAAAACAAAGGTGTCATTTAAATAAATAGAATGATTCACCAGTATTTCCCGCTGACAAAACCGTTTTCAAACATGTTTCAGGTGATCTATTGTGATCCAAGAAAAGTGCCGAGAAGCACTACAAGCTTAAGGAAGTGGCTCAATATAAAATAAGGAAACATGTTTTGTAAAAATAAAGATTTCTCCGTGAAATCTTATAATTGTAAATTACCGGGGTTTTATCCCGAGTTGTGAAATAAAATAATCGGGAAATTTCAGTTTTTAAAAGATCCTGAAGTAAACTTCCGCTGTCAACTTAAATTAAATAAATACCACGGGATTTTTCTGTCCCACGGCTCCTGAAACGGGTAAAACTGTGGAGGGGGCCGTGACAGAAAAATGTGGTATCAGAGCCACTGATTTAAGCCAATTAAGTATTTAGAAATACTTAATTTTTCTACTTGTCATTTTGTGATTATGTGTTTTATTAATTGAATATTTGTGTACAGTATGGGTAAGCAAAAGCTGTCAAACATCTATCTTAAATTAGATAGGTCATCAAACGAGAAGGGAAGTTCGTCCCAAACAAAATCCTCAAATCAGTCTGTAATTCCTGATGAAGGAATATTTGTGCGAAAGGCACAATATGAGGAACCACTTTCTCCTAGTAAAAGAAGTCTGATTATTAAGAAAAGTAAAGAGAAAATAAAGAAGTTCCGAGAAAAGACGATTAAAAAGGAAACCCAGGAATTAACCAATAAATCACCTTGGGAGGACAAGTTAGATGAGAAATGGGCAGATCTTTATATGCTAGCTACTGTAGCAGTTAATGCAAATCTTTAAATAATTTTACCCAAGTCTTAGCGTCTTTATCAACTACAGTCCAGAAACTTTATTTCAGTAAATAAATAAATTTACAAAGAAAACCTAGTGTGTTTTAATTTTCATTTTTTTTTTGTAGTTACCCAGTCTGAAATAATATTTAAAGGTTTTCTATGAAATTTTGTTATAAACTTAGTAATTGTGTATATTTTGTATAAACAGCATGAGTGACTTGTCTGACGCCCTTCAGAATTTAAATCTCTATCCGGTAAAAATAGAAGTTTCCAGAGATTTCAATAGGTATATACCCGACATAGAAGAACCTATTGAATTTAATGCTCCACCTCCAGAGAAACCCAAGCCCAAGAAAAGGAGGAGATTTGTGGGATGGAGGCGTGTGCGTAGGAGGAAGCCTGCCACTAGAAAGATTCCCAAAATAGAAAATCCCTTAGACAAAGGAAAAGGAATTGAAGAAAGGGAAGAGTCTAGGCAGATGGGAATGCAGTTTGAAGAATATTCAAAGCAAATAGAAACGGAGATTGGAGGAGGTTCTAAACAAACCCAGATAGAAATGGGAGAAAGCTCTAAACAAAATCAGGAAATGACATTACAAGAAGAGCTAGATTTTATATTGGCAAGCTGTGATACTATTCATCCTGTCAATAAAAAAGCTTTTACTCATCCTATTGAAACTCAACTTCCAATCAATTTGGAACCAGCAATCCCAGAACCTATAATCCACACCCAGCCTTTAGGAATGGACGAGTGGTGGACGAATGATTGGCAGTTCCAAAACCTGCTCAACAGTCCTTATTCATTTCTTCCTCAATTTGACCCAGAACCTATACCTAATCCACCTATGAGTAATGAGAATTTAGCTGAACTTCGCCACTTTGGCGAGGAGCTGGTAGATGCCGGAAATAGGATCAGGGAAGTAGGAGAACATATCTCCTGGAAGTATGATGAGAGGGAGCGCCGTTATTAAAATATTAGCTGACGAGGGATAAGGGGTTTATGGGAAACTGTGGTTGTAAAATAAATAAGTAGAATATAGTTAATAAAATAACTTAAAATACAACTTTGTAAATAGTGTGTATTGATGCATACTATATAAAAATGGGAATCGAGAAATCGATAGTTTTGGCCATATGTGTGTATGTGAAATTTGCATGATTATTTTATGTTTAATTGTTATTTATTCGATACTAATAAATTATATATATTAATGATCAGATGGAAAACGTTAATAATGAACCAGTTAATGAGGTTAATCAATCTGAAAAACACCCAGGGGATCAATATATGACTAGGCAAGATATAGAAAATATCGTTGCTCAAGGGATAGCCAATGCTATTCCAGCAATAGTCGCTGCTG
Organism: Helianthus tuberosus; assembly: GCA_030545235.1. Classification (NCBI taxonomy): domain Eukaryota; kingdom Viridiplantae; phylum Streptophyta; class Magnoliopsida; order Asterales; family Asteraceae; genus Helianthus; species Helianthus tuberosus. Next base: position 186,347,848 of record CM060351.1, on the reverse strand, counting down.
TCCAGAAACCTGCTGAACCTCAACAAATCATTTCTAGCAAACGTATTTCTGAAGATAACTTCAGTAATAGCGTAAATGGAGGCGGTAATCATATTAATCATGATAATAATCCACGACAGGCTCCGCTCCCTAAGAAAATGAAAGCTGCAACGCCTGGTTGCACTTACAAAGAATTTCTTGCTTGCAAACCCACTGAATTTGCAGGCAATGAAGGAGCAACTACGGTACTGCGTTGGTTAGAAAAAACCGAGGCAGTAATCACAATAAGTAAATGTGACAAAGACGATCAGGTTATGTACGCGTCAAATCTGTTCAAAGAAGGGGCGCTCGAATGGTGGAACACGGTGTTACAAGCAAAAGGAAGGATAATGGCGTATGCTATGAACTGGGAAGAATTTAAGAGTCTTGTAGGAAGAAAATTTTGTCCTGAATATGAAAAAGATCAAATGGAAAATAAATTCTTAAACCATAAAATGATGGGTGTAGATTGTCGAGGTTATACTTCGACATTCTTCGAATATGCTAGAGTGGTACCAACGCTGGCTTCGCCAGAACCGGTACTCATTTCTCGATACACTTGGGGACTGATTAGTGAAATCCGTAACATCGTTAAGGCTGCGAGACCTCGTACTATTGACGATGCTGTGGAATTAGCTAACACCTTAACTGATGAACTGGTACGCACAAGAGATGAAAACAAGAAGAAGGAACTGGCTTAAAAAATTACCCAAGGATTTCGTGTGGGTAATAATAGCAACTTCAAGAAAAGAGGAACAGGGCAATATTCAAATCCTCCATTCTGCAGGAATTGTAAAAAGAAACATTATGGGAGATGCAATATAACCTGCAACTTTTCAAAACTGTAGGACATCGTGAAGAAAACTGCAGAAAGAAAACCATAATTTGCTTTAATTGTGGAGAAGCAGGGCATTTTAAAACAGAATGTCCTAAATTGGCAAAACCAGCAGACAACAAAGCCAAGACAGCCGATGGAGCTACTAAGAAGAATGTTCGAGCTTTTCAGTTAACTACTCAGGAAGCCGAGATGATTCCTGACGTGATAGCTGGTACGTTCTTAGTTCACAACATCTACGCCAAAGTATTATTTGACTCTGGTGCAAACCAAAGTTTTATAAATACTTCATTCTGCCAAGCTCTTAATATACCCTTAATCAACATTAGGCAGATTTTTACAGTCGAAACGGCTGATGGAAATTCTGTTAAAATAGATAAGGTTTTGCAAAATGTAGAAATAGGACTTTCAGGTCATAAATTCTCTGCAAACCTATTACTTATGAAATTAGCTGAATTTGACATTGTGTTAAGAATGGATTGGTTAGTAGCCAACCATGCTCGAATTCTTTGTGATAAGAATTCCATAGAAATTCAGGCACCCACCGGAGAAGTCATTATGATTACAGGAGATAAACCACGTAAGCCCATGAAGTTCATATCAGTAATGAAAGTTGCTAGTTATGAACGAAAGCAAGGAATAGTATATATGATTTCAGTAATCATTAGTACTAAGGGTAAAGAACTTAAGGAAATTCCTGTAGTCTCAGAATACCCAGAAGTATTCCCAGAAGAATTACCAGGACTTCCACCAGATAGGGAGGTAGAATTTAGAATTCATCTAATTCCAGGAACGATACCAATAGCTAAGGCACCTTATCGGTTAGCACCCATAGAAATGTTAGAACTGAAAAAGCAATTAGATGAATTACTAAGTAAAGGTTTCATACAACCTAGTTCATCCCCGTGGGGAGCACCAGTGTTGTTTGTAAAGAAGAAGGACGGTTCAATGAGAATGTGTATTGATTATAGAGAATTGAATAAGGTTACAATTAAGAATCGATACCCATTACCTAGGATTGATGATCTTTTTTATCAACTTCAGGGGGCTAGATAGTTTTCTAAGATAGATTTACGCCCTGGATATCATCAATTGAAGGTACAAGAAGAAGACATACCTAAAACTGCTTTTAGAACTAGGTATGGTCATTACGAGTTTACAGTCATGCCCTTTGGGTTAACGAATGCACCTGCAGCATTCATGGACATGATGAATAGGAGCTGTAAACCGTATTTGGATAAATTTGTAATTGTTTTCATAGACGATATACTTATTTATTCAAAAAGTCAGGACGAACATTGTCAACACCTGCATGCACTCTTAACTTTGTTAAGAAAAGAAAAACTATACGCCAAATTCTCGAAGTGTGAATTTTGGTTGCAAGAAGTGCAATTTTTAGGACACATGGTGAATCATGAAGGTATTCATGTAGATCCTGCAAAGATAGAGGCAATTACCAAATGGAAGGTTCCATAATCTGCAATGGAAATTAGAAGTTTTATAGGTTTAGCTGGATACTATAGACGGTTTATTAAGGATTTTTCCAAAATAGTTGTACCATTAACTAAGCTAACCTGTAAAGCAGTTAAGTTTGAATGGGGACCTAAACAAGAAGAAGAAGCCTTTAGAATCTTAAAACACAAATTAACTAATGCTCCAATCCTAGCCTTACCAGAAGGAACTGAAGATTTTGAAGTATATTGTGATGCTTCAAAACTAGGATTTGGATGTGTGTTGATGCAACGCAAGAAGGTAATTGCGTATGCATCAAGGCAATTGAAAAAGCACGAAGAAAACTATACGACTCATGATTTAGAATTAGGAGCCGTAATTTTTGCCCTTAAGATTTAGAGACATTATCTGTACGGAAGTAAATTTACTGTCTATACAGATCATAAGAGTTTAAGATATATATTTGGGCAAAAAGAGTTAAACATGAGGCAAAGGAGATGGATGGAAATCTTAAGTGATTACGACTGTGATATTCACTATCACGAAGGAAAGGCAAATGTAGTTGAAGATGCCTTAAGTCGTAAATATCATGAAATGCAAAAGCGAGTTCGTGCTCTCAGATTAAATCTACAGATATATTTAATGGAACAAATAAAGAATGTCCAGGAAACAGCAATCAAGGATGATGCTGAAGGAATGAAGGGACGAATAAAAGAGTTAGAACAAGGAGTTGATGGAATTTGGAGATTCCACAAAAGAAGAATTTGGGTACCTAAGCAAGGAGAATTAAGAAATCAAATTTTAGAAGAAGCTCATAAATCTAGGTATACCATGCACCTGGGAAACAATAAGATGTACCAAGATTTAAGAAATAACTTTTGGTGGATAGGAATGAAAAAGGATATAGGCCGATATGTTTCTAAGTGTCTTACTTGTTCACAAGTTAAGGCAGAACATCAGAAACCTTCAGGACTACTACAACAACTAGAGATGCCGGTATGGAAATGGGAACTCATAACAATGGATTTTGTTACTAAGTTACCCAAGACCAGAAAAGGTAATGATGCGATTTGGGTAATTGTGGATCGATTAACCAAATCAGCTCACTTTCTACCTATGAAAGAAACCTTTAGTATGGAAAGATTGGCAAAGTTGTATGTAGATGAAGTCGTATCCTTACATGGAGTTCCACTCTCCATTGTATCAGATAGGGATAATCGTTTTACTTCTCATTTTTGGATAAGTTTCCAAGAAGCAATGGGAACTCGATTAAATCTGAGTAATGCATATCATCCACAAACAGACGGACAAAGTGAAAGGACGATCCAAACTCTAGAAGACATGCTCCGAGCATGTGTGATAGATTTTGGTGGAAACTGGGATGATCATTTACCTCTGGTCGAATTCTCCTATAACAATAGTTATCATTCGAGTATTGAAACTGCCCCATTCGAGGCACTGTATGGAAGAAAGTGCCGAACTCCAGTTTGTTGGGCAGAAATAGGAGAAAGCCAATTGTCAGGTCCTGAAATAGTGCAAGAGACAACCGACAAGATTACTCAGATCAAGGAAAGACTGAAGAAAGCTCGAGATCGCCAAAAGAGCTATGCAGACAATAGACGCAAGCCACTCGAGTTTCAAGTTGGAGACAAAGTACTATTAAAAGTTTCACCTTGGAAAGGAGTAGTCCGATTTGGTAAGAAAGGAAAGCTAAGTCCCAGATACGTAGGACCATTTCCAGTGATCCAACGTATAGGACCAGTTGCTTATCGTTTACAACTACCAGAGGAGTTAGCTGGAGTACATGATGTATTTCATGTATCCAACCTCAAGAAATGTCTATCAGACGAATCTTTGGTAGTACCTCTCCAAGATATAGAGGTAAACGAAAAGTTAAAATTTGTAGAGAAACCTCTTCAAATAGAAGACAGAAAAGTCAAAATCCTCAAGCACAAGCGACTAGTGCTAGTTAAAGTAAAGTGGGATTCAAAGAGATGACCCGAATACACTTGGGAGCTGGAATCAGAAATGAAGCGAAAGTATCCTCAATTATTCCAGTAAATCTCGAGGACGAGATTTTTATTAAGGTGGGGAGGATGTAACAACTCTCATCAAAAGTCCTATTTATTTTATTATTTTATCCAATAGGACACCCTAATTGAGAAACCCAAGTGATTCTGCATACACCCTAAAATTTTCGGAATAATCAGAATCAGGATCAGGGCCCCTAAAACTCAGGGGGGGGGGGGGGTAAACCCTAGTTACGATTATCTAAATAACTTGCTGTCAAAAACGAATTTTACGAAACCGTTAACTCAGCAAGCCTACACACACACGGGGCTACCCTATGAAAATAGGTAAGCCGTCGCGTAGCGCAACGCAACGACCATAGGGGTGATTTCATGTATAAATAGGGGTGTCTGGGACTTGAATTATGGCGCTTGAACGACGTTAAAACTCAAAATATACGCTGAGTTCTAGCAGAAACAGTCCAAAACACACACACACGATCACTAATTGCTGCCACAATACAGGGTAATAACTCGATCGCTGATACGATTCAATGTCTGATCGATTAAACTATCCAATGGATGTTTAAGTGCTGCCCACATTAGGGTTTATGCTTTGTCATTCGTCGTTAAATCGATGGATGTTTAAGTATCGCACTTTGTCATTCGATGTGAGGGTTTAATCTCGTGAGTTATCATAAATGCTGTATTAAGTTACTAACCGAGTTGTGTGCATGTTATTAAATTTAGGTTAAAAGGCTAATCAGTAGGCTAGGCTCTGCTCAAATTAAATCTGCAATGTGAGTCATTCTCTTTTTATCAACTTACTTTCAAAATCATGTTTATTTTCAAAGTTATAATTACAGTGATTAAGTATATGTAGTCACCAAATTACAGCCGGTATGTGTGGTATTGTGCACATTACTGCTGTTTTATCACTTTAGGTGGGCGAACCTAAGTAGTGATATTCGTCACTATTGGGTGAACGGACTCAATAGTGGTATGACCATAGTCACAGATCCGGTCGAGTGACAAATACCGTGGGTAGTTGGTTGATATCTGAAACATTGTAATCTCTCTTAATACTGTAAATTATAACAAAGGTGTCATTTAAATAAATAGAATGATTCACCGGTATTTCCTGCTGACAAAACCTTTTTCAAACATGTTTAAGGCATGGTTGCAGAAATCGGCCTAGGCGGCCGATTAATCGGCGCCTAGGCGCTAGGCGGTCATCTACTGCCTAATTTTGAGTTAGGCGGTCAATTAATCGGTCATGGTCAAAAATCTGTCAAAATCGGTCCTAGGCGGTCAAAATCGGTCCTAGGCGGTCAAAAATCGGATTAATCGGACAATGTTAGTCGGTCAAAATCGATAGAAATCGGTCCTAGGCGGTCAAAATTGGTCAAAATCGGTCAAAATTGAACCATACTATTTGAAACTTGAAGTATTTATGTGAATTTTGAAGTATTATTTTTATATTATTGGGTATATATATATATATATATATATATATATATAATTTTGAAAAAATACATATAAAAATCCCATTCCGATTAATCCCTAGGCTGTACCTCACCGCCCGACTAGCGCCTAGCGCCTTCTACAACATTGGTTTCAGGTGATCTATTGTGATCCAAGAAAAGTGCCGAGAAGCACTACAAGCTTAAGGAAGTGGCTCAATATAAAATAAGGAAACATGTTTTGTAAAAATAAAGATTTCTCCGTGAAATCTTATAATTGTAAATTACCGTGGTTTTATCCCGAGTTGTGAAATAAAATAATCGGGAAATTTCAGTTTTTAAAAGATCCTGAAGTAAACTTCCGCTGTCAACTTAAATTAAATAAATACCACGGGATTTTTCTGTCCCGCGGCTCCTGAAACGGGTAAAACTGTGGAGGGGGCCGTGACAGTTCTCATGGTCTTCTTTTATATCGAATTTTTTTCCCGCGTATGATAGGTAATTATGGCGTTTTGAAAAAGATAAATAAATTTAATATAATAAATGTTAGTAATTATGTTTTCCGTCGTTTCATTTTATTGTTTTTTGCAGTTTACCGTGTTTTGTTTTCAGACTCAACTGTTTTAATGGTGTAACACGTCAAATCTTTTGACGACTGTAATTATGGCGTTTTGTTTTCCAATGGCGGTTAGATAACTATTGTACTTCTTTTGTTTTATATTCTTTGCACATTGTTTCATGCTTTTTTTATAATATTAGTTGTTCAAATTAATTTTATTATAGTTTGGTAGTTTTTTGTGGGCGTTTTTATGGCATTTTGGCGTTTTACACGTATTTGCTAATTTTTGCGTTTTATTATATTTTTCATTATAGCATTAATATTATTTTGTTGTTTATTAACTGACATTACAAAACAAACAATAGATAAAGAAAATTAAAAAAAAAAAAACAAAAACAAAGTAGAAGCAATTTGTGATTTTAAATCTTCAGTGTCATCAGTCTCTTTTTTCCTTTGAAACTACAAGAAATGTGACAAATAAATGGCGTTTTGGGTTTGGCGTTGTTTATTTTCTTTGTTCATGTGTTGAAGTGTCTTTGTGGATGTTGGAGACATAGAGCGACCCCTTGTGGGTGGATGCTATCTGCCTGTGGTCTTCATTATATTCATTGAGGCCAAAGTAGCATTTACACTGGTATAGGTCTATTCTTATCATCCAAACCTTCTTCAGGAACAAAGATGACAGTATGACATATGGGTGTCATCAGTCCCTCTTTTTTCAATTTTGTTCATCTCATGCAACAAAATCTTACTACACTCACGTAACAAATCATTAAATGAAGCTTCATGCAGAACATTACTGAGGATCAAATAAAAGATGTTTGCTGTCGTTGTATTTTTTGGCGTTTTACATTGAGTTGTAAATTTTTTTAGCAACCACTGTGTGTTTTTTTGGTGTGATAAACGGAAGGTGGTGAGGCGTTTCTATTTATTGAATTTTTTTGGCGCGTAGTTTACGCGAGATGTTATTTTTATAACAAAAAATGTAATTAACATTTATTCGGATGTAAGCTTTGGCGTTATATATAATGACGTTTCATATTTTATGGCTTTTTTGTAGCCAAAGAGCTTAAATAAAAACACAGAAAAAAGTACGCAGTGATAAAATTGGCGTTTTGTATTTATTTGGCGTTTTATTTTTCAATGGCGTTTTATGTGAGGAATGGTTTTTTTACTTTTTTTACCTTTAATGACGCGCGTCCACGTAATAAAATTGATGTTATTTACTAAAATGCCACCTCGCCAATCTAGTGCATAGATTGTTTTGATCGGACGATCAATAAGCGTTCTCACCGTTCTCACACTTTCTACCTTTTTCTTTAAATCCTGACCATATATATATGGGACCGCTAAAATGAAAACCACATCCAGTTGTAAAAACCATGAGAACTACACCGTACGGGGCGAGTTGGACCAAATTTTTTTTCATAAACGTAGATGCGTGTATTATAAACACATTTGTAAAAAAAAAATTGAAAAAAAAATGTCGTGTGTGTAGTTTTGAGCACCACAAATTTGTGTTTACGGGTACCGTAAATTTTATGATTTTTTTACGGTACCCGTAAACACAAACTTGTGGTGCTCAAAACTACACACACGACATTTTCTTTTATTTTTTTTTTACAAATGTGTTTATAATACACACATCTACGTTTATGAAAAAAAAATTGGTCCAACTCGCCCCGGATCAAAAAGTTCTCATGGTTCTTACAACTGGAGGTGGTTTTCATTTTAGCGGTCCCCTATATATATATATATAGGGTTAAGTTAATGTACAATATCCCTTATCGTACAATATGTACGCGCTCATCTCAGCCATCAGATCTTCATCCCACATTGAAATCGCATGTTGGTTTTTTGTAACAATTTTGCATGTTGGTTTTTTAACATGCGATTTCATCAAAATTTACCACATGCGAAATTGTTACAAAAAACCCAACATGCTATTTCATCAAAATTATCACATGCGAAATTGTTACAAAAAACCAACATGCGATTTCATCAAAATTATCACATGCGATTTCACTATATCTTACGTATTGTACGTTAAGGGATATTGTGTTTTACACTTTCACTATATATATATATATGGTAAGGTTCATTTGAGAACCACCTTTATTGTGAGAATCGCGAGAACCGATGTTAACACAAAATAAAAAATAAAAAAAGCACTCAAAAATGTTTTTTTAATATATTTTTTTAAAATCGCTATATTTCATTACAAAAAAAACTTTTTTTTCGAGTAACAGTTATCAATGAACATGTGCATATGTATCATTACTTCGACAAATTCCGTAATACATTATCAGTAATAGACAATTGCACTTTAATTTATAATACCATCCGTAATACACTACTTTTTACATTACCAATATTCAAAATGCACATGTGCATCATTATGTATAACCATGATATAACGTGTTTTGTTATAAAAAGTTTGTGATTTTGAATGGAGAAGTAGGCTCATATACAATGTTTTTGGTTAGTTATATCTAGTGGTTGATGGTTTGGTTATAGTTGTCACTTTATGATGTAATAAGTTGATTGGATGGTATAAATGGCGTTGATATACATGTAATAAAGTGAAAATATTTGTAATAGTATTGTATTATGGATGGTATGAGGTAATGGTATTGTATTATGGATGGTAGGAGGTAATGGTAGTGTATTATGGATGGTATGATAGATGAAAGGGAAATTGTATTCAAAGTAGTATACCAAAACACCTTATTTCATGTTGATACATATAGATGCACATGTGCATTTCTAGTATTGGTAATGTAAAAAGTAGTGTATTACATATGGTAGTGTAAATGAAAGTGCAATTATCTAATATTTGTAATGAATTACGGAATTTATCAAGGAAAAATTACAAGTTTTGTCCTTTATCTTTATACCACTTTTCAGGCGGTGTCATTTTTAATGAATGTTGACAGGCGGTGTCTTTTACTAGGTATTTTGTTGCAAGTTTAGTACTTTACACCCAACCTAGTTAAAAACCCCTGTTAATTGTTGATAGGCGGTGTCCTTTACTAGGTATTTTGTTGCATGTTTAGTCCTTTACCTAGGTATTTTGTTGCAAGTTTAGTCCTTTACCTAGGTATTTTGTTACTAGTTTAGTCCTTTACACCCAATAATTAACAGGGTTTTTTAACTGGGGTGTATAGGAGTGACAGTTTCTTCAACAGGTCTGCTCGAGCTAGCTTTTAAGAGTTGTATTTCTCTTAACAGCATTTGGTTAGTCTCCTGTTGCTGCCTCATTTGTTCCTGCACACTTCCAAATAAAGTCAAAATTTCATCATTAGAGGCTAAAACGGGAGCAGATCCCTGGACACTCCGAGTAGGGATAACATCTTGAGATTGTGAAGAAAATGGCATCCTTGGAGGAGGTGGTGGAAGCACCGAACCGGTAGTAGTAGAGGTTGCAGCAGACATAGTGGAAGAGCTCATGTTTGATCTTGAGGCCATTGTAAACAATGTGGCAAAAAGTTTTGAAAATAAAAATCCGATTAATGATTTTACAAAGATTTTTAGCAAAAGTAGCACCACTTGCCCCACGGTGGGCGCCAAATTGTTTTGGTCAAAAATTACCGAAGCAATTAAGTGATCAAATTAGTTAAGTGAGGTAGTGTGCTAGAAATATGTGTGAAAAATGTGTTAACAAGATTAGATATGAAAACAGTTTCAGGATACGGCTCAGGATATAGAGCTGTATCTATGATCAAACAATGAGCAGAAATGTAAAAGTGGACACGTGATGTACGAGGAAAGCCCTTGATCAATCTATATCGCCGGCATAAAACCTCGAGAGCTGACAATCGCAGCTGCCTTGTTCTTCTATTGCTTCAAATATCAGGATACAGTGCAAGATGTGGTGCGGATCGACTATGTGTTACAATGTAATTCGAATACAAGTGTCGTGTGTAGTGTTTGCGATGGGCTAGAGAGAAAGTGTTCGAAAAGGTGTAAGTTGAGTGCCTTAATCTGATCCGCCCCTATCTATTTATAGTAAAACAAACGTAACTAACTATCCTACATAACCGGGATCCACTGAATATTCCTTACTTGAACGTTGTAGACCTGGTCTTTCGGGCTCAACGTCTCTCCTTTAACAAATATGCCTGAGTCTTGAGGAGATGAAGTCCACTTGACCGTTAGCAAGTCCCAGTCTTTCACCTGCACGTGATTAATTCGATATACCTCAGGATATCACCCAGGATGTTAGCAATACCCCCGTCCAGTATCCTGATCATAGATAAACAATAAAAAGCAGGATATTAGTCAGCATGCATACTCAGAAAATGGCCCATAACAATTGTCCCCAAATATATCGGTTGGTATACCAATCCAACGGATATATTTTAAAAACGTTATCTCGTCGACCGAGGCAATTAAAATGAAACGATGGTTGAAGTGACATTGTGCCATTTTCAATGCAATATTTACTTTTTACCCCTATATTCAGCCTATATTAACCGAGTGACTCCTCATGATGATTATCCTTATCTTCAACCGGATATCAGGTATTTTCTTCTCTGCCCTTTCTATTTTCCCTGTTTATATTTTCTTGTCTCCGATTATGTTCTTCCATGGCGACCCGTACCAGATCGCAAGTGGCGGACTCTATTTCCCCCTTCTACAAACAAAATCTGCTTCAGAATCCTTCAAAAGAAGTGTGTTCTTTCGATAATTCCGACATTGCAGCCCTACGAACTTCCGGTGCCTTTCCCGCCGGGACAATCTTCCGTCCATTCGACCTAGAGGTCCGATCGGATTTTTGTTCCGACGAATGGGTTTGCTTCTTTGCCTATCCTTTTTCATTAGGGCTTCAATATCCATTCTCTCCCTTCATATCTCGCTTCTTTGAGCTTACCGGTCTTAGCTTCGCCCAAATCATGCCTATGGTCTGGCGTGTGTTAATCACTCTGGAGCAGATTAAGGCTCGTCATATGCCTGATCTATGCATCGAAGACCTTCCGATGGCCTATCGTCTAAGGTCACATGGTTCCAGCCGGTTTCTCCTTTTTTCTATTTCCAGCGATCCCCTCATTCTTAAGGCCACCAAGAATGAGGATAAATGGACAAGAAAATTCTTCTTTGTGAAAAGAGACTCCATTGATAAGGGTTTTGACCTCCCTAAAAGATGGTTGACTTATGGTAGGACTTAGGGTTTTAGGAGTATCCCCAATCATATCCCACACCTCTATCCTGAACCAACACCCTGATATGTTTATTTCTCTTCTTGCAGCAAACTTTAAAGAACTAGCTCCTCCCAGTGCTGAATCGGAAGGGAGGATAAAAGAGATCTACAAGCTTCCAGAGGGTGAGAGAACCTTTAACCTGTTACTCACAAGCTCAAGTCAAAGATCAAGTTCCAACATGTCTGGTAAGCATAATTTCAGGAATTACTTTTATATCAAATTGATTATCATAATAAGCTTAAAACATCTTCCCATGGGCAGTGCCAGTTATTAACCTCGAAGGCTTCCAACTCGATGAGCTGGACAGTTATTCCAGCCTTGAACCTGTCAAGCAAGAGTCTAACCCGAAGTCATCCGTTACACCAAAACCTACCAGTTCAAAGACCGTCGCTGCTCCCAAAGCTCCCCCAGCATCCAGGACCCGAGCCTCCAGCTCCCGGAAAAGAAAGGAAATTGAGCCCTCTGCTCCACCCCACGTGTTCCCATTCGAGAACCACGGGTTCACAGAATCCAGCATATTTATGATCGGCTTCCTTAACCAGGTTAGTATCCTGACCTATATCCTACACCGTATACTAAATAGAAATGTTCATTTAGAATAATGCCTGTTTCTTTACCTTACAGGGCCTTGAACGCCTGATTTTCCTTTATGAAGACGCATGCGGCTCCAACGTCATGCTTGAAAGCCAGCTAAAAAAGGCCAAGGCCACCATTGCAGATCAAGCAGCAATTGCCACCGCTAAATCAGAACACTATGAAGCTAAGTATAAGGCTATGACTCAAGATCACCAGTCCGTCATCCAGAAGATCACTCAGGAGGCTCAAGCTAAATTTGACGCGGCCCAAGTTCAACACGAGCAGGCCATGGCTTCATACCGAGAGAGCCTCAAGAATTCCGTTGTGATCTCCCTTCTTCAGGCCAGGCTGAAAATGGCTTACGAGGCGATGGCTTTGGGTTTACAATGCCCTTATTGGAACACCAAGGCCTGGGAGGCGAAGTTAAAAGATCTTGGGGGAAATCCTGTGAATCCTCCCGCCAAATCTGCCGTGGAAGAATCCGCCAAGACAATGGATGCTAGCGCTTCAAAGGATGTTTCTGATAATGCTGGGGCAGATGCTGAGAAGAATCTCGAGGGTGATGCTGGTACGGACGCCGGGAAAGAGGTTGCTGTTCAAGAAGGTGCTGCCCCTTAGGCAGTGGAGTGGGCGATGATGGATATACGTGCTGAGGCCGGAGCCCATTTTTAAATTTCATGGTTGTGGTTGTGAAAACAATTTACATTTCCTGTCTTTGAACAATTTATATTTCCTGCATTAGAACAATACGATGACCAAAGGTGGATGGGTCCTAGGTTTTAGGATGAAGCCCTTGGTCATTGGTTAGTATAATCTGTTTTGAATTTCGTAGCGGTTGAAGGTAGACAGGTTTCCTTTTGAGACAAAACCTTCAACCGTTACGTAGGTATGGTAAAGACTAATCGTGCTTTTGGCGGATGGGCCTTGGTTTAAGGTGAAACCAAAAGCACAACTTTTGACTTGTTAATAATATAACTATCTTTTGACTTATTTGTTGTTGCCTTGCATTACTTAGTGTAACTCTTAGCTTTGTAAAAATTTGGTATTGTTATCTTACGAAAATATCCTGATCAATATGCTCATCAATATATTATAAAAACTGTTATTAGATAGGACTTCTAAACATTCCTTCAACTTTGTAGAAAGCTTTTTTAAAGAGTGAAAAATAGTCCACTTTCCAAAACCTGTTTTGATAATACCTGAATGATCAAAGTTTCAAACTAGTATTAGTTTCAAATATTTTAATCAAATATTCTGAGAAGTATTTTGAAAATATATTTTGAGAACATGTCAGGATATCTAACCCTTTACCAAACATAGTATTATTAAAAACTTAAACGATGTTTTCAAAGGAAAGATCATACCAGGAATAGGGTATAAACCTATTACCAAACTTCAATCCTTTGCAACTCTTCCAATGAAGATATCCCCTGTCTGAGGCACTTAGTGCATTAGTTCTAAACCTTATCCTTTGAGCTTTACATCATTGCCTTGGTAGGAATGTCCCCTGTGTACAATGTCTTCAAATACTTAGAAATCTTCTAAATATCAGTTTCCATTGTATAGGCAATTTTTCATGTCACATGGGTAAAACCCAAAAATGTCTTGGAGATAAATTCCTTGTATCCTGGGGAAAATCCCAAATTTTCGTGCGCTACAGGCGGGAGTGTATAAACTCCAAGACTTAGAAATGTGAAAACCTTTAAACCTTAGAGAGTATGAAAATACCCTTTCGTGAGAGAGGGTGATCAATCCTCATATACCTTTAGGATTCAGGATATAGCCAACAGTAACGAAATTATCAGCCACTTTTACATGGACTGGTCCCGCCACCTTGAACTATCCATGAATAACTTGCGCTCCAGGCGGGGTGTTTAAACCCAATTCGTGAGAAAGGTGAATACCTTTAAACCTGTGAAGGGATCAGGATCCCTTGTACGTGAGAGAGGGGGCCAATCCTCTAATCTTCTGAAGTATCTTGAGTGAGCATCCTGGAGCTATATCCTGGAGCATATACTGCAAAACATTCTTAAACTAAGGTGGGTGTTAGCTTGGCTAACACCCCTCCGATGCTTAAGTTAGTATTGTGTTACAAAAAACAAATTAAACCAAACATATTTAAAAAAGATAGAATTCATACCATCCTGAGTTAGAAATTAAATTCTAAACTCACTTGAAATAAAGCTTAAGGTGTATAGCATTCCAAGATCTCGGTAGCATATCCCCTTCCATATTCTTGAGTCTATATGCTCCTTTCCCTGCTTCTGATTCAACTTCATATGGTCCTTCCCATTTTGGAGCTAGCTTGCCATCGGCAGGATTAGTAGTATTCTGAAAAGCCTTTCTTAACACCCAATCTCCAACCTTAAATCTCATGGTCCTAATATTCTTGTTATATGCTCTGGATATTCTTTGTTGATATGTTGCCATCCTTAGTCTTGCTGCATCCTTTTTTTCATCTATAGTATCCAAATCCTGACTCAAGGCTTCAGGATTCTGTTCAGGATCCCGTAGGGTAGATCTTGCAGTAGGTATTGTCATTTCCGTTGGAATCATTGCTTCTGCTCCAAATACCAAGGAAAATGGGGTTTGGCCTGTTGCATTCTTTACCGTTGTCCTATCAGCCCACAAAACAAAGGGTAATTCTTCTGCCCATCTTCCTTTTTTGGTTCCAAGCCTCTTCTTCAAGTTATTGACAATTATCTTGTTTGAGGATTCTGCTTGTCCATTCGCTTGAGGATGTACTGGAGTAGATGTTATCATTTTGATTCCCCAACTCTTGCAAAAGTCAGTAGTTCTTTTGCTTATAAACTGAGAACCATTGTCACAAATTATCTCAGCCGGTACTCCGAATCTGGTCAGGATATTTCTCTTTATGAAGGATACTACTTCTTGGTCTCTAACTTGAACAAATGCTTCTGCTTCAACCCACTTGGAGAAATAATCCGTCATTGCCAACATGAAAACCTTTCCTCCTGGAGCTTTTGGAAGCTTTCCCACTATATCCATACCCCACTTCATAAACGGCCAAGGGGAAACAATAGGATACAGCGGTTCAGCAGGCTGATGTAATATGTTACTATGTCTTTGACATGCGTCACATCTTCGAGCATATTCTGCGGCATCTTTTCTCATTGTCGGCCAATAATATCCTGTCCTTAATACTTTTGAGAATAATGATCTGCCCCCTGTATGGTTACCACAATCCCTTTCATGTATATCCTGAAGTACTTCTTTGGCTTCAGGATCCTCCAAGCACCTCAAATACGGTCCTGCAAGAGATTTCTTGTATAAAACATTATTTATAATGGTGAATCGTGATACCTTCATCCTAAATGCCTTAGGATTTTCATTTTCGGGGATGTGTCCTTCCTTGAAATATCTCATGATTGGAGCCGTCCAAGATCTAGGATTCTCTTCAGGATACTCTGCTCCAGGATCCTGAATACCCGCTACTTCTTTATCCCGAGGATTCGTTGCAGGATACAAGACATGTATTATTGGTATTTGGGTTCCTTCTGGTATCCTGATCGATGATCCCAGATTTGCTAAGGCATCTGCTTCAGCTTTATCCTCTCTTGGTACCTGTTCAAGTGTAAAAACATCGAAATATTCTGCTAATTTTTTGAGAATATCGAGGTATTCGATTAATTTCTCACCCTTAACTGCATAGGATCCATTAAAATGGTTAGTAATTAACAAGGAGTCAACATATACTCGCAAATTCTTGATACTCATATCCTTAGCCAATTCTAATCCTGCAATTAAAGCTTCATATTCTGCCTCATTATTAGTAGCAGGAAATTCACACCTAATAGCCTGGGGTAATATGTCCCCCTGTGGCGATTTTAGTAGTATACCTAAACCTACACCTCTTATATTGGATGCACCATCAGTATATAATGTCCAGGATCCTGAAGATTCTCCTAACTGTTGAACTTCTAGGTCTACCTCATCCTGAATATCACTACTGAAATCAGCCACAAAGTCAACTAAAGCCTGAGACTTTATGGCATTTCTAGGTTCATATACTAAATCATAAGCACTCAACTTTACTGACCATTTTGCCATCCTGCCTGACATCTCTGGTTTCCTAAGCACATTTTTGACAGGATAATTCGTTTTAACATGGATCCTATGTGTCTCAAAATAATGTCTAAGCTTCGTCGATGCCATGACTAGAGCTAATATCAATTTTTCTAAATAAGAATACCTAGTTTCAGTATCTAACAAACATTTACTAACATAATATACAGGATATTGCTGACCTTCATGGTCTTTTATAAGAATGGCACTTACAGCATTCCCTGATACAGCGAGGTATAGGGATAGTGGTTCACCATTTTCAGGCTTCATCAATAGAGGTGCGGTTGAGAGATATTGCTTCAAATCCTGCAAGGCTGCTTCATGCTTTGCTCCCCATTCAAATTTCTTATTCTTCTTGAGGATATCATAGAATTCCCTGCATTTTTCCGAGGATCTAGAAATAAATCTATTCAAAGCTGCTACTCGGCCTGTTAACCGTTGTACGTCCTTCATATTCGAGGGTGATTTTATATCCAGGATAGCTTTAATCTGCTCCGGGCTTGCTTCTATCCCCCTTTTTGTCACCATATATCCAAGAAACTTTCCTGCCCCCACTCCGAAATGGCACTTAGCAGGATTCAGCTTCATGTTATATTGATCCAGGATATCAAATGCTCCCTTGATATCCTAGAGATGATCCTCAGCTCTTTTAGATTTTACCACCATATCGTCAATATATACCTCCATGGTGTCCCCCAGCTTATCTTTGAACATCATGTTTACCAATCTCTGGTATGTTGCACCTGCATTTTTTAAACCGAAAGGCATAGCAGTATAGCAATATATACCTGTTGGTGTCATGAAAGCAGTACCCTCGTGATCCGAAGGCTCCATTTGAATCTGCTGAAATCCTGAGGATGCGTCCATGAATGTTATCATTTCATGTCCAGCAGTAGCATCTACCATTGCATTGATATGAGGGAGAGGAAATGGATCTTTAGGACAAGCCTTGTTCAAGTCCGTGTAGTCTACACAGACTCTCCATTTCCCGTTTTTCTTCTGTACCACAACTGCGTTTGCTAGCCATCTTGGAAACTTAACTTCTCTGATCATCCTGGACTTCAACAATCTTTCAACTTCCTCTTGGATAATCGCGTTCCGCTCAGGAGCGAATTTTCTTCTTCTTTGCTGAACAGGCTTGAATGATTTGTCAATTCCAAGCTTGTGAGTGATAATGTCTTTGGATATGCCTGTCATATCCTCGTGCTTCCATGCAAACGTTGACATCCTGCATTTCAAAAAGTTAGTTAACTGTTCTTCGATATCCTGAGGGATATTGGTTCCTACGAGCACCGAGATATCAGGATTATCCTGATCCAGGACAATTTTCTTCACATCTTGCTCCGAATCCTCCACGATATCCTGGGCCCGCATCTTTAATTGCTATGCTGTACTAGGCTTAGTTGAGGATTTCATTGAGGATGAGTAGCATTCCTTCGCTTCCTGCTGATCACTTTCAACCTTGACAACTTCCCAAGGGGTAGGGATCTTAATGCATTGGTGATATGTTGATGGCACGGCCTTCATGTCGTGAATCCATGGTCTTTCCAGTATGATGTTATAGCAGGATAAGGAGTCCATCACACAGAAACGTTGTATTGAGTTGACCCCTTCAACATATACTGGTAACTTTATCTCCCCTACGGTATTCCTAGCTTCTCCACTGAAACCAACGAGCACAGTGGACTTCGAAGTGATATCCATCGGGGATACATTCATCCTCTTCAATGTTTCCAGCTGAATTATATTGACAGAACTACCGTTGTCTACCAGTATCCTGCGTACAAAATGGTTAGCAACATATAATGTTATTACTAAAGCATCATGGTGAGGATCCTGAACAGTATCCCTGTCATCACTATCGAAAGTGATCACTTTATCAGTTGTGAGGGTAGTCATCCTAACTGGTCTGTCTCCCCTCTCGCTCTTAGCTTCCTTTGCATGTCTCTTGGCCGCCGAATACGAAGTCCCACAAATGTCGGATCCTCCTGAAATACAGTTAATTATCTTGGCATCTGCTGGGGGTGATGCTGCTCGTTCAGGATCCTTCTTGGGATCCTGCCCTTTATTCTTCTTTTTTCCCAGCAAGTCCTTCAGATACCCCTTGCTTAACAGGTAACTTATCTCTTTCCTTAAAGCAATGCAATCCTCGGTCATATGTCCGAAGTCTCACACCATTTGGATTTATCCTTCCAATCAGCTTTCTGCTGGTTCTTTCAAGGCCACCTGGCTTTGTCCCCTAAGCCCTGCATAGCATACATTAATTCAGGTATATTAACAGAAAAGCAGTATTCAGATAAGTCAGGATATTCTTCAGGATCCTCATCTTCAACAGCATTCACTTTCTTGTTATCATTTCTGCCATATGGCCTGGAGCGATATGGCTTATATGATGTCTCTGATTTCCTGTTAGTTGATTCATATGTTGAGGTAGAATTCATCCTCTCCTGCATCTTCTTGTCATCTTCCAGACGGATATATCTCAAAGCCCTGTTACGAGCTTCGTCGAGATTCCTGCAGGGATTCATTACAAGATCCTGATAAAACTGAGAATCCTTTTGCAACCCCATCTTAAAAGCTTGCACAGCTGTTGCAACATCAAGATGTGGGATATCCAAGGATTCTCGACTGAATTTGTTCACATAATCCCTCAAGGATTCCTGAGGCCCTTGAGTTATCCTGTAAAGATCACTGGTTAGTTTCTCAAAACTCCGACTACAAGAAAATTGACTGTTGAATAAATTAACCAAATGAGCAAACGAAGTAATTGAGTGAGGAGGGACGTTTAACAGCCATTTTAAGGCTAACCCTGTCAGGGTACAACCAAATCCCTTGCACAAGCATGCTTCCTTGAGCTCCGGAGGGATAGGGTTAATCTCCATTCTTTCCCTATACTGGGCAATATGCTCTTCAGGATCTGTAGTCCCATCATACAGCTTCATGTTGGGAGTCTGAAATCTTTTTGGGATTTCAGCATCACAGATGGGATATGCAAAGCGAGATATCCTGTGGCTGTCTTGGGATACTTCCGGAATTGGCTGAACCACTCTAGGTACACTGGATATCATGTCCTTCAATTTCTGGAGCTCCCTGGTAAATGTTGACGTCATACCTGCATCCTGCAAAGAGCAATTGTTGTTAGTAGCAAGAATATAATTAAATGGTCGGAATGAACTGAATCGAAACGAGATAGAAACTAGAAAAACTGAGAAAACGGTGGACGCCAATGAAGAAACACTAACTAAATGGTCGGAACCGAGATAGTTAGGGGGTTTGAATCCGCATAAAAGGGTTAGCTCTCTCTCGGTTGATTCAGTTGCAACGGGGTTTCTTCTCCGGTGGTTCTGCAAAAAAGAACACCGTTAGCCTCGTCAAGGGGAGAAGAGGGTTCTCTCCTTGACCCGACTCCGGCGTGAGAATAAGTATTGGTAATGGAGAAGAAAGTATTTGAGAAGTGAGTGTGATCTGAGTTTATACCTGAATAGTTCTCTTATTTATAACCGGGAGTTTGGGAGGGAAAACCTGTTATTGAAAAGATGACGGAAGATGCTAACGCCGTAGCGGTTATATTTCCTTCCGTTTAAGTTCTTTGATCCTTCGTTAAGTTGCCTCGATCCGATGTGAATGCACACGGATCGTGGTTTGATCTATGGCTGGGGGATTGCCACGTGGAAAGTGATTAAGTGGAGATTACTCTCCAATTGCATGCCTTCGTTGTGCTTCCAGGGTTGCTTGTGGTGACGACACATGTCCAGACGGTTATAACCGTCTGGGTGGTGCACGATTGTATTTCTTTCTAGAAGATTATTGTTGTAATCTGGTGTGACACCTTGCTGTGTGGACACAGACAAATAAATCCCAAGTCTGGGTAAAATAATATCCAAGTCTGGATATTTAGGCGGAGGTATTTGAACAAAGGGTTTTAATCCTTTGTTAAATTGGAGAAGGCGCAAGGATTTATGTTTTCCTTTGGGCGCGCGTTTACAGATTGCTGACTTCTCCTTCTTTGTATGACCAATGCGCGGCCGCGCAAGGTCGAAAGGCTAAAAAGGTTGGTTTGTGGTATGGTCTCAAATCCTTTTTTATGAGGTTTTTGGGACCTTACCCCTTCAAGTCCCCCCAGTCTAGTGTTGTACTTATGCAAATAAGTGGAGCACTGGACTTATGAGAGGGAAATGGTTTTTGGGCGCGAAAAGGTAAAAAGGCTTCTAAGAGAAGATTTGAATTTGTAAAGATTTTTATGGAAAATCTTTGACTTGAAGTTAGCACAATAAATTGATTTTGACAACCTGTCATTGTCAGTTGTTTTTCACTGTCCGTGTCTTACACGCGCGCGTGTAAACGCGTGTATGTTCTGACATCTGCTTTTTCTGTTGCTTGGGGAACCGTGATACCCGGAACAGTGCTGTGACGGTTACCGATGCTATTTATTGCGATGGGTATATAATCGTTTGGGTAACCTCCTCTGTGTAATCATTGTTTTGTTTGAAAACTTTTCCCTATTCCTTGTTCTTGAGAAAACTTCCCATCATTCTCTCGCTTATGTCAACCGGAGAACGTCAAGAGGAACTTGTTGAAGATATGTCGACTGAACTTCCACCATTGAAGTGGCCCAGGGCGTCTTTTGAAGGTTTGATTCAGAATCTTAAGTTTCCGGAGAACTGGGGTGCTTTATATCCTGGAGAAGGACAAACGGCAGCAAATGCTCCGGCCGGATACATTACCCTCTTTTGGGATTTCTTCTGTGACGGTAACTTTTGCTTGCCTGTCACCAAATTTTTTCTTGAAATTCTTGGATTCTACAATCTACACATCTCCCAACTTCACCCTATTGGTATGGTTAGGGTTCGACATTTTGAATTCGTATGTCGGACTATGCTTGTGGAGCCAACCGTTCCCCGATTTAGGGTTTTTTATCAAATGCACTGTATCCAGGGGTTTTATTCATTTGTTCAGAGGGCTTCTGCAAAGAAGATTTTACATCAACCCCCAAAATCTTTTCATGATTGGAAGCAAAAATTCTTTTTTATCAAAGCTGGAGTAATTCCTGTGAGGATGGTTCTTAGAGGGAAAGAAGATATTCCGATCGAAAGCCTTCAGACTCCGGTTGATGAAAATTGGTACCAGGATTTGAAGGATGTGCCCAATATTGCTTTGCCGGAAAAAGCCCTTGTTGGAGCCGGCATGAGTTTGAACTGGAAGATGGAACGTGATGATAAGCCCGTATACACCGAGGATGGTCATAGTAAGTTTGGGGCTTTTTCACTGTTCTTTTTTTTTTTTATTTGCTCTTTCTTCAAATGTAGTTGTTTCTCTATATGATGTTGCCTTCAAGAGGGAAGGCGGGAGAATGGGTACTATCAAGAAGAAGCCTACAGAAGAGCTTTGGTATCATCGAATTGTGAAAAATTTTGTTCTTCCGCGAGATGCGGATCTATCTGCTCAACCGGCAGCTGGTGCTGGTGAGTTTACATCTGTAGTGACTATGCGGGAACCAAAGCCTGAACCAAAGGATTCTGCTGATATTCCTCCTTCTAACCCGAATGAGCCTATTGATCTGGATTCCAGTCCCGAACATTTGGTTCATAGGAAGGCTGGTAAGAGAAAGCAAGCTGATGCTGATGCGGAGGGTCAACCTCCCAAGAAAGTGCAGAGGAAGAAAATTACCAGAAAAGGAAACCTAGATGCTTTTGTTTCAGAATCTATTCCTGGTAAGTATTGCTTTTCTTTGTTTTTTTTTTTTGAGCGGATAGGATTTTTACAGACTTTTGTTTGTCCAGAAATTCCTGTTTCTCCTGTTCCTGTAGACGTACTAACTGTGGTTGATAAAAAACTTCCCCCTTCCCCTCCGCGCGCTGCCGTTGCAGACCCGTTAGAGTCTTCAGAGATAGCTGGGGAAGGTGTTGAGAAAACTATTGAGGCTGAGGAGCCTGTTGGTGCTAATACAGAGACTGAACAGATTGTTGAGCCGGGTGTGGTAAATGATGCTGATAATCCACCGACACCGGAAAAGGAAACTGCTGAAAAAATTCAATCTTCTCCCCCTAGACCTTCTGAAACTATACCTGAGCATACTGAGAAGGCCGCCACTGAGGAGGCAGGTTCATCTGCTGGTGTTGAGAAGCAATCTCCGATTCGTCCAGAAGAAACCCTGGGAGAGTATTATTACCGGACGTATGCGGAGAAAGATGCTGCTGATCCTCATGTTCCTGTTTGGAATGTGAAGAAAGGAGATACCTTCTCGGATTGGCGTGTATGCCAAGATTGGTTGCAGGGGATACTTCCGCCTGGCGAGATTAAATTTCAGGACAATCAGCCTTATGAACAGACCTATCAGTCTTATCTTGCAGAAACTGCTTCTCATGTTTCTACTACTCACCGTATAGTGCGTGAGTGGTACAGCATGCATAAAGAGCGAACATCTTTTGTAGCATCACAAAGGAAGTTTGCTAAAGATGAAAAACATGTGGCTCAGCTGAAGGCTAAATTAGAAGCTGAACAAGCTAAGTTTGAAGCTGAGCGCAAGACTGAGGAATGGTCAGTTTCTGGTTGGAAAAGAAAGGCTGAAGCTGAAGCTGCGCTTTTATCTGAGGAACGCAAAAATTGGAGGAGAATTTGTGAGAAAGATAATGCCGAGAAGGCAAACCTCCGCAATATCATAAATAACCTCAAGGCTGAGGTTGAAAATCTGAAGAATCAAGATGCGGAGGTAGAGAGATTGAAGAAAGAAAAAGCTGACATGGAAGCTATGTTGGAGGAAGCGCGCTCTCATAGGGAAAGAAGCGAGCAACGGGAGGTACAAGCTTTAGCCACTCTCGCCGTTAGAGATAAAGAATTAGAAGAACTTACCGCTTTGGTTTCTGACCAGGAAAAATTGAAGAAGGATCTGGAGCTTGCGCGTTCTGAGAATACTGAAACCTCCCGCCGTTTGACTGAAGTTGAAGAGAAACTGGAGAATTCAGAAATGGCGCATGTTTCAGCGGAAAGCGAGCTTGAACCTTTGAAGAATGATATGGCCTGGTTGAAAGATCGCGGGATTGCTTGTGTAAGTTTCTTTCTTCTTTTTGTCCATGTATGCGCTTTTCTCGTTTTGATGCTTATCTTTACTTGATTTCATAGGTTGGTGAATCTGTATTAAATTCTGAAGAACTGGATAAAACTGTTGCTAATTTGATGGTCGCTGCGCGACGGGATGGTTACGCGCAAGGTTATGCGGAATGTTCCCAACATGTGAATAGTGCTTTGAAAGTTAACTGGGATGATAGCAAGTCTGCTACCTTTTTCGTTAATACTGCCAGCGCGCTTGCTGCTATGAAGACAGAGTTTAATAACTTGCAACTTCCAGTGATGGAGTTGATAAATGTGGCGCTGCAATCGGACGATCACGTTGCGCAACTTAAAGAAATCTTTCCGGATGAGGGAGAAGATTTAGAGTAAGATGAAATTGTATTTGAACAATTTTTTTTTATGTAGGATGTTGATCCTTGTTCTGACGGTGCGCTGTTGCGCAAGGATTTTAAACACTGCTGTGTCTAAACTTTTTAGGACGTATTTGTACGCCAAAATAGTATATTTCTATTTGTTTTGTTAAATGTCTTTACAATATTTTGCATGAGTACAATTACTTTGCTTTGAGTAAGGCGAATAAAGTTGGTATGAAGCTCATGTGCGAGTTTATGGCCGTTTGTGACGTGATCACTGACCGCGCATGTAGCTTTGTGTTATACTACCATAATGTTTTTGCACTTACTAAAAAGAAATTGCATGCACTTTGTAAACACAAAAATAATAGAAACTTTGTAATTTTATTCATGGATAGTGCTCAGAGGCATTACAAAGCTTTTCGGATAATTAAATGGAACTTAACTTACTCCCTGATAGTTCCGCCGCTTTTGATAAGTCATGTCTTTTCTGCGGAAAACTTATAGAGTCCTTTAAGTTTTAGCCCGTTTGCTTGAGCTTTCTTCTCCCCGGGTAATCTGCTTAATCTCCTTGCGCATATTCTGGAGCAAATGCGTAAGTTCTCCATTTTTGAGGGCCTTCTCTATTTCCGTGCGCAGAGACATGCAGTTGTTCGTGGTGTGCCCGTTATCCTTATGATATTCGCAGTATTGCGTCGGGTCTTGACCACGTTTACTCTTCATCGGAATCGGAGGTTTGAATTGATGGTCCTCAGTACTTAGAACCTCCGCCGGGGTTTTTGTTAGGGGAGTCCACTGCCTCTCCCTATTTTCGTGCTTGTTCTCTCTTTGCGCAGAGAGCTTGTTGATTGTTGTGCGGGCATCTTCAGAGGAACGACTTCCTGATGCTTCGCGCCATGATTTTTTGTACCTTCTTTCACCAGTTGCGCTTAAATCTGCGGGCCTGTTGTGTGGTGGTGGTGGCCTGTTTGTAGTAAGGTTTTTCTCGGTCTGCGCATAAACCTTGGCCACCGCCATTATCTTTTCCCAACTCGTGGGAAGGCCCTCTGTTCCCGATAATACCTTGACCATGTCGTCACATCTAACCGCGTACTTGAACTGATCACGGATTAGCTGTTCGTTAACACCTCCAATCTCTAACACTTCTTTATTGTATCTGGTAATAAAATCTTCCAGATTCTCATCATCGCGGCGCCAGATGTTCATGACGTCGGATGTATCGCGTTTTGACCGCCTTTGTTGGCTGAAGTGTGTTAAAAACTTTCTCCGCAGATCCTTCCATGACTCGATCTGTCCTGTTGGTAGGTTATCAAACCAGATTCGCGCTGGGCCGGTTAGTGTTTGCACAAACAAATGACACCATAGCGGAAGAGTCCAACCGCCAACCAACCCTGCGTTGGTGAATACTCTTAGATGATCATCGGGGTCAGTTAATGTGACAACTTGAACCCTTGACCTCGATCGTCGTGAGACGAGCCTGTTATTATTATTAATATTTTATTACTATTACTATTATCATTTTTTTTAGTGATTATTATTTACTAAAATAATTGGGATTTCCGTTATAATGATAATAAAAATCGGGCCAGTTGGTTGAGCAAGACTCCTAATCGTTTAACAGGTTCACGCACTTGGGCCAGGCCCAAGCCCACTCCCTAAACCTAAAACCCTACACTATTTAAATAACCTTATACCTCACCCTCTCATCTTGGTAACCGAAAATCCTAGCAAAGATCAGCCACACACTCCTTTAAACCCTCCATCTCCGGCGACTGGAGATCCGATTCCGGCTGTCTTCTCCGGCCGCTCACCGTCATCAGAACACCTGCACACCCTTGAGACCCTCCACCCTCTCACACGTCAAAAACCAAACCTTAATCCCATTTTGGGAAACATCTCAGCCGCACCCCTCCTTTTCGTGGCGGTGAACGTTCCCGGCGATAAAACGGGAACAGAGGAGAGAGAGACACTGTTTGAGGAGAGAGAGAGAGGAAGCCAACAACTGTAGTTTGCGGCGACGATTCCGCCATCGGCGGCGGAGCCGCGGCGGCGACGGCGGCGCTTTGGTTCCGACAAACCTTCATTTACGAGTCTCGCTCAGTTTCAGTTCGGGTTCGCCAGATTTGAAGAGGCGGGTTCTGGTGGCGCCTCAGGTCAGCCGCGGTCTGGAAGCTTCGGGTCTCGTCTGATTTAGTCTCGGGTCGCACATAGCATCATGTCCTTAACCCTCCGGTTCGTATGCGATTACCTTGCATCTTGATGTCTTCTTTTTGTGAGATATATGTGTATTTAGCTGTTTGAATAGAGCTGCACATCGGTTAGAGTTGCTATTTGATTGTGAAGTAATAGTATGTTTGTGATTAATAACTTGTAAGGTTTTGAGCATATAATCATTAACTGTTGTTACAAATGAACATGAGATTCGAAAGTTGTTTTCAAAATTTGTTTGGAAGTTGTTTGAAAGAATGAATAAAGTTAATTGTTATGGAGATATGTAACTGATGATATTGGCCGGTTGCTTGCTTTGGTCGCTGAATGGAAATAATAAACTATTTTGGATAAAGGAAATGATGTAATATGTGTTATCTTTCATAATCTGCATAAGATATAGGAACATGTAATAGGATGATGACTATAAGCTATTTTGTGTATGAGTCCAAGAATAGAATAAAATGTTTGACTAATTAAGTATGACTACCATCACATGGCCATTTTGTATAGAATCTTTAGTATAAACTATTTGTTTATAAGACCTGTACATATGTTTGATTTGGGGTTCTGTACGAAAGTTGAGGATTTATTAGCATATGAATGAATGATGACTGTTTCTGTGTTGGTATCCTTGTAAAAGGTTCATATCTATGTGATAATTAGATTAATGATAACAAGGATCATATGATAGATGTTAGGATGAATCTGTTGGATAAAATGGTGAAAACCCTAAATAATAAACTGTTTGGAGATGTTTTGAATATTTGAATATATGTTGGTTTGATCTGAATTTAGGAGTGTATGGTTATGGAACATGTTAATAAAATCTGATTGGACAGTACATGTTATGAAATCTCATTGGTTAGTACATCAGAGGTTCTAGAAGGATTCTTGTGCACGTATCCGAGGTTGCGACTCGAAACCCCCGGTTGCGACTCGCAACCAGATCATGACAAGTCGAAACCTCCGGTTGCGACTCGTAATCAGATCATGACAACTCGGAACCTCCGGTTGCGACTCGTAACCAGATCATGACAACTCGAGACCTCTGGTTGCGACTCGTAACCAGACCATGACAAGCCGCAACCTCCGGTTGCGACTCGCAACTGTGTGTTCTCGAGTCGAGACCACCTGGTCTCGACTGGGCTGTTAGTTATTGGGCCCAAGTGTGTTAACTGTACATGCTTGTTACTGTTTAGGTGGGCTACGTGTTAACTGTTAACTGTTGCTGTTAAAGAACTTAGACGGGCCCAATGACTTATTGGGTAATTATATGTTGTGCATGCTATGTGTTAGATACGTGTAGTTATACGTGACATTACTTGCATACGAACCTAATAAATATTTCATAACCATAATAGGGTATGGTTGACCAACGTAACACGAGTAAATTAATTACCGAGCAAAGCAAAGGTGAGTTCACTACTTTTTACTTAAAGCATGCGTTCCCGGTGGATTGGGAAACGGAACAAAACACTTTTCCTGGTTTGGGATTGCTTACTATCTCCTTGTGCGGGATACGGTATTTCTATCTCCTTGTGTGGGATACGGGTAACAACGCTATCCCCTTATGAGGGATACAAACTTACTTTTCTTCCCTTGTTACTGGGAACAAACTTACTTACTTCCCTTGTTACTGGGAACTTTTAGTTAATTACTGTTTATACTGGATGCAACAAGCAACACTAAACAAAACTCTATCACTCAAGTCCTCACTTCTTAATACCGATTAGTCGCCGGGGCCAGGCGAACGGGTTATTAGTTGATAGCGCTATTTAGGTCTCACCAACCTCACACCGTGCCAAGGTATGGGATCGGTCGTGAACTAATGTACTCTGGCAACCGTCAATGATGATAGAACATTGACAAACGGGGCACTCTACGGAAACGTACGGATGAATAGTATTCGGTATTGTAAAAACAGTTTAGTCGCTTACTTATGGGGTAGCTCCCCATCGCATGTATAAACGGATAAATTAACTGGTTAAAACAAGGTTTTGGAATTAAAAACTGGAAAACTACAAACACGTGAACTCGCCAACGTTATGTTGACACTCTACTGCATGCTTTGCAGGTTGCTCGATACAGCTCTGGACGGACGTTGCAATCGGATGGAGTGCGTGGTTCGTAAGTTTCGTATGAACAACTTGCGGGTTTAAATTATGATATGTATTCTTTTCCCTTCCGCTGTGAACTTAAACTATGTTTTGAAAAATTTAAATTAGGTCACTAATTATGCTAATGTCCATAACAATAACTAATCCGTTCAAAATAATTAGTGGCTAAGATCCTGGTCGGTCACGCCTCCAAGCGGTGGTACTCCGCATGTGGATTTGGGGGTGTGACAGATTGGTATCAGAACCATTGGTTATAGTGAACTAGGTTTAAGATATAAAATATTTTTAAGATGAAAAATGTTTTATATGAAAAACCAGACTATAACCGTTCTTTAATGAAAACCACAACGACACCACACTCCGGATTGCAAGGTTCGTCAACCTCAGATGCTCACCTGGTAATGGTAGACTAACGGCATTTACTTGTGCATAACTTATGTGTGTGAATACGCATGTGTGTATGTATATAATTATCATATATGTGTTAGTATGTATGCGTAGATTTAGTATTTAACACAGTGGATCATACGAAGGCTAGAGCTAGTGTTACGTGTTAAACAGGAGCGAGTCCTCCTAAACCTGGTTCGAAACCACGATACACTAAGGGAAGGAACCAATTATTCCGAGCCTTCGTCCACGTATTTCCTGATATCATCCCTGGACTGCGAATCGACACGAAGGACGTTTACTCGATAGACATGCTCAGGAAAGGCCTGCTACGAACCACATAGGGAAGTTACGAGAACGAACCGACGAAGGGAAGCCACCCCTATATCGTGAAATATTAGAAAGAACGACGACGTCATTCGCATCCTTTTTACTTGCGTATTTCCTTTCTCGACTTAAGTAGTGAGACTTGTACCCTCATACGACTGATCACCTAGATTCTTGAAGCATTCTAGTAAGTCTACACCTTTTGGGTTTCCGTTTGCACGTCTCGAACACGAAAAGCATGCGTGGTGTATGCTTCTTATTGTAGTGCCAGCAATCGTCCCACCTTTCCATTGACCACATAGTTATTTCTCCCTAATCCCTCGTTACATGGTTAACCCCTATTCAAGTACAACCTTATGCCTTAGCACGCCCCAAAACCCAAAGAATTGATAATTTTCTTACAAACCGGCGTATTTGGAAGCGTAGCTAGACGAAGACACGAGCCAGTCAACCCACCGACGAGTACGGCGACCTTGATGCTTACCCTATCCTCCATTTGTCAGAACTGTTATTGTCTGACGACTTCTCTGATTCAATGAATCCTCTCACTAACTTTCGTACGAATCCACGTTTATTGCTCAGATGGTATCCCCGCTCCTATCGTTACTTTGTCATGACATCCACGTTTCTCCGTTTAGAGACCTTGACCAGATCTCTCTTCAGTTTGATGAATTCAACAAACTCGACCTTTAGTCGGCAAACTTTTTAATTCAACAAGGTGTTACTTCAATCGTACTTTCCTGAAAACCTGTTTTCACAGTTTCACGTCGAAACCCCCCCCCCCCTACTGAGACCCTGACCAGATTTCCCTCTAATTTGGGGAAATTCAGCAAGCTCGGCTGCTAGTCAATAAACTTCTTGAATCCTAAAAATCGTGACGTGTGATCCAAACGTATCCTTTCAGACATATTTTTATTACCTTACCTGGAAACCTTTCGACGACACCAGCACTACTTCGGGCTCGTCCTCACGACTACGGTAGTCTATTCAAATTTGGTTACTTACCGGCTTGGGAGATCACAAACTCGTTTGTCGCATACGGCTCAGCTCAGAACACCTTGTTAGACGTTTTAGTGAACCTAAACCCCCCCATACGACGACCGTCCTTCTCTATCGTTGGTTCTTGTTGTGCCAGTCATACTGACGTAACACCTCTTATCGGCAAAACGACGTTCTTTATCCTAATCGCCCACGGCTGGTGTACGACCAGCTACCTCATCGACATCAGATAAATCCTTATTGCCGACCACCAAGCCTTTTATGTTTTGTCTCAAATTGAACGCACCAACGTTGACTACCCTTCAAACATTACCTCGCTACTCGTATTATGAATTCCCTGATTCTTATCCTACCCTATTCTGCACAAATCTCCGTTTGAACGAAATACTTCCTACAAATGTTACTCGTCGGAGCAACGAGCCAAGGACACCCCGAGGGTAACGGGTATCGCAAGCACTGTTCTTCGAACTCGATACGATCAACACCTAGTCACGACACTCGAATTTATTCCATCCTGTCAATATTCGACACTTGTTTCTTTCGGCGACGCCCGAACCGATTCTGAAAGTCTGTAGGGAATCCGAACGACTCCTACGCTTTACCTTGGAACTTCTACGACGCAAAGCCGCCTTGCGCTAAGTTTTCAGTGCACGACTTTTAACGCCACAAAGCCCACATTTCTCGACCGTATACGCAACCTCTCACGATTTGAACTCAAAAGGGGCATCACCTAGCATTCGAGAGATCCTCAAACGATCCGCAACCCCAGCAACTGGAAGATAATATACGAGGAGCTACTATCTTATTCTAACCTGTCCAAGGCATTGATGAAATATCTGCTAGTAACGGCACGCGACCAAAGAAATCGACAAGTTTCCGAACTTGCAACCATCTACTTGATAGAAGTAGATACTAGGCACGAGATGCCAACTTCTCTTTTACCTGATCGTAACCCACGTTTTGCATCCGATTCTTCGCAAGGCTGTGCACGAAAAGACTTTTGGGCTCATTGTTAGGCATGAGCACCGCTTATCGAACGCAAACTGACGAAGGGGCCAAACGCACCATCCAAACACTCAAAGGCATGCTAAGAACATGTGTTATCGACCCTTAGATACTAGTGACACTTCCCTTTTGTAGAATTCTCTTCCAACAACTGCTACCACACTAGCATTCAGGCAACACCATTTGGGGCATTGCACAGACGCAAATGCCAGTCACCTCTATGTTGGGCAGAAGCCAAATTACCGGCCCAGAACTTGCCCCTGACACAATGGGTAGGATCGCCCAGAACTGACAACGTATGGCGGCAGTTCTAGCCCGTCAGAAAGGCTACGCGGATAAGCGTAGGAAACCTCTAGAATTCCTAGTCGGAGACTGGATTCTACTTAAAGTTTCACCCTGGAAGGGTGTGGTACGTTGTGGCTAACGGGACGAGCTTAATCCGTGATATGTTGGACCGTTCGAAATTTCCGAAGGGATCGGTAAGGTAGCATACTGACTAAACCTGCCTGAAGAGCTGAGCGCGGTACGCAACGCCTTACACGTGCCTAATCTGAAGAAGTGTCTGTCAGATGAAACATTCGTCGTCCTTTATAGGAACTCGTGATCAGCAACAAACTACGCTTCGTTGAAAACCAGTTGAGATCAAGGACCAAGAAATCAAAACTCTCAAGCGTGGTATGATATGCCAACAGCCCGAGTTCGTTGGGTCTCGCACTGTGGCCCAGAGCTTACCTGGGAACGGGAAAAACAAATGATGCACATGTATCCCCAGTTGTTTACAAACATTACTTCCAGCACTGAGGCTACCGCTAAATTTCAAGAAGAAATTTCAAACCAACAAGGGGATGATGTGACACCCCACAAAAACGTTTAAACACACTAGCCTGTCAGTGGCTGCACTCTAAATTTCGGGACGAAATTTCTTGAACTTGGGGATAATGTGACACTTCGGGTCTTCCTGTACGTTTCTTGGATGCGATAACTAATTTTGTGAAATCCTATACTCTGTGAGATACGTGCAAACTCTGTGAATCTTATACTATATGACTGTGTGTGCTATGTGGCTTGCATGTTCGATCTGTAGACTTTCGTGAAACTGCTTATATCTACCTATGGTGATGGAGTCTATGTATGCATATAGAGCGTAGTGTATGACTGTTGCTTAAATTTCGAGGACGAAATTCCTGTAACATGGGGAGAATGTGACAACTTGAACCCTTGACCTCGATCGTCGTGAGACGAGCCTGTTATTATTATTAATATTTTATTACTATTACTATTATCATTTTTTTTAGTGATTATTATTTACTAAAATAATTGGGATTTTCGTTATAATGATAATAAAAATCGGGCCAGTTGGTTGAGCAAGACTCCTAATCGTTTAACAGGTTCACGCACTTGGGCCAGGCCCAAGCCCACTCCCTAAACCTAAAACCCTACACTATTTAAATAACCTTATACCTCACCCTCTCATCTTGGTAACCGAAAACCCTAGCAAAGATCAGCCACACACTCCTTTAAACCCTCCATCTCCGGCGACTGGAGATCCGATTCCGGCTGTCTTCTCCGGCCGCTCACCGTCATCAGAACACCTGCACACCCTTGAGACCCTCCACCCTCTCACACGTCAAAAACCAAACCTTAATCCCATTTTGGGAAACATCTCAGCCGCACCCCTCCTTTTCGTGGCGGTGAACGTTCCCGGCGATAAAACGGGAACAGAGGAGAGAGAGA
The DNA here is from genome assembly GCA_030545235.1 of Helianthus tuberosus. Classification (NCBI taxonomy): domain Eukaryota; kingdom Viridiplantae; phylum Streptophyta; class Magnoliopsida; order Asterales; family Asteraceae; genus Helianthus; species Helianthus tuberosus. The sequence goes on along the minus strand of CM060351.1, from coordinate 186,315,448 downwards.
CACTGTTTGAGGAGAGAGAGAGAGGAAGCCAACAACTGTAGTTTGCGGCGACGATTCCGCCATCGGCGGCGGAGCCGCGGCGGCGACGGCGGCGCTTTGGTTCCGACAAACCTTCATTTACGAGTCTCGCTCAGTTTCAGTTCGGGTTCGCCAGATTTGAAGAGGCGGGTTCTGGTGGCGCCTCAGGTCAGCCGCGGTCTGGAAGCTTCGGGTCTCGTCTGATTTAGTCTCGGGTCGCACATAGCATCATGTCCTTAACCCTCCGGTTCGTATGCGATTACCTTGCATCTTGATGTCTTCTTTTTGTGAGATATATGTGTATTTAGCTGTTTGAATAGAGCTGCACATCGGTTAGAGTTGCTATTTGATTGTGAAGTAATAGTATGTTTGTGATTAATAACTTGTAAGGTTTTGAGCATATAATCATTAACTGTTGTTACAAATGAACATGAGATTCGAAAGTTGTTTTCAAAATTTGTTTGGAAGTTGTTTGAAAGAATGAATAAAGTTAATTGTTATGGAGATATGTAACTGATGATATTGGCCGGTTGCTTGCTTTGGTCGCTGAATGGAAATAATAAACTATTTTGGATAAAGGAAATGATGTAATATGTGTTATCTTTCATAATCTGCATAAGATATAGGAACATGTAATAGGATGATGACTATAAGCTATTTTGTGTATGAGTCCAAGAATAGAATAAAATGTTTGACTAATTAAGTATGACTACCATCACATGGCCATTTTGTATAGAATCTTTAGTATAAACTATTTGTTTATAAGACCTGTACATATGTTTGATTTGGGGTTCTGTACGAAAGTTGAGGATTTATTAGCATATGAATGAATGATGACTGTTTCTGTGTTGGTATCCTTGTAAAAGGTTCATATCTATGTGATAATTAGATTAATGATAACAAGGATCATATGATAGATGTTAGGATGAATCTGTTGGATAAAATGGTGAAAACCCTAAATAATAAACTGTTTGGAGATGTTTTGAATATTTGAATATATGTTGGTTTGATCTGAATTTAGGAGTGTATGGTTATGGAACATGTTAATAAAATCTGATTGGACAGTACATGTTATGAAATCTCATTGGTTAGTACATCAGAGGTTCTAGAAGGATTCTTGTGCACGTATCCGAGGTTGCGACTCGAAACCCCCGGTTGCGACTCGCAACCAGATCATGACAAGTCGAAACCTCCGGTTGCGACTCGTAATCAGATCATGACAACTCGGAACCTCCGGTTGCGACTCGTAACCAGATCATGACAACTCGAGACCTCTGGTTGCGACTCGTAACCAGACCATGACAAGCCGCAACCTCCGGTTGCGACTCGCAACTGTGTGTTCTCGAGTCGAGACCACCTGGTCTCGACTGGGCTGTTAGTTATTGGGCCCAAGTGTGTTAACTGTACATGCTTGTTACTGTTTAGGTGGGCTACGTGTTAACTGTTAACTGTTGCTGTTAAAGAACTTAGACGGGCCCAATGACTTATTGGGTAATTATATGTTGTGCATGCTATGTGTTAGATACGTGTAGTTATACGTGACATTACTTGCATACGAACCTAATAAATATTTCATAACCATAATAGGGTATGGTTGACCAACGTAACACGAGTAAATTAGTTACCGAGCAAAGCAAAGGTGAGTTCACTACTTTTTACTTAAAGCATGCGTTCCCGGTGGATTGGGAAACGGAACAAAACACTTTTCCTGGTTTGGGATTGCTTACTATCTCCTTGTGCGGGATACGGTATTTCTATCTCCTTGTGTGGGATACGGGTAACAACGCTATCCCCTTATGAGGGATACAAACTTACTTTTCTTCCCTTGTTACTGGGAACAAACTTACTTACTTCCCTTGTTACTGGGAACTTTTAGTTAATTACTGTTTATACTGGATGCAACAAGCAACACTAAACAAAACTCTATCACTCAAGTCCTCACTTCTTAATACCGATTAGTCGTCGGGGCCAGGCGAACGGGTTATTAGTTGATAGCGCTATTTAGGTCTCACCAACCTCACACCGTGCCAAGGTATGGGATCGGTCGTGAACTAATGTACTCTGGCAACCGTCAATGATGATAGAACATTGACAAACGGGGCACTCTACGGAAACGTACGGATGAATAGTATTCGGTATTGTAAAAACAGTTTAGTCGCTTACTTATGGGGTAGCTCCCCATCGCATGTATAAACGGATAAATTAACTGGTTAAAACAAGTTTTTGGAATTAAAAACTGGAAAACTACAAACACGTGAACTCGCCAACGTTATGTTGACACTCTACTGCATGCTTTGCAGGTTGCTCGATACAGCTCTGGACGGACGTTGCAATCGGATGGAGTGCGTGGTTCGTAAGTTTCGTATGAACAACTTGCGGGTTTAAATTATGATATGTATTCTTTTCCCTTCCGCTGTGAACTTAAACTATGTTTTGAAAAATTTAAATTAGGTCACTAATTATGCTAATGTCCATAACAATAACTAATCCGTTCAAAATAATTAGTGGCTAAGATCCTGGTCGGTCACGCCTCCAAGCGGTGGTACTCCGCATGTGGATTTGGGGGTGTGACAGTTAACCCATTGAATTTCCCAACGTTAGATGGTAATTTGGCCCTCTCCAATGGAGCCAGAGCTATCTCCAGTATGAACTTCGAGTTTTCTGTCGCTTCATCAGGGCGATAAACTAAGTCATAGTTATGCTCTGCTTCAGGATTATAGATCGCCCGAGGCCTGCATTTGTTATAGTTTGGTTGCAGTCTGTTGAATACGCTGGTGTTTGCACTCAAACGATATGTTTGATCGGATTCATCAGTGTGAGCGTCCCGTTGGGAACCCAACCTATCATGAACCGATTGTCTTCGACGAGGGTGTGGTTCACCATGGTGTTGTCTCTGGTAACTGCCTGTATCGTCATAAGTTGACTCTTCTCGCTGAGAGGCATGAGCTCTAGATCCTGGCCTCCGTGATTGGGTTACAGGAGCAGTTTGAGCACACAATTGTGTGTATACTGCGTTTAATGCCCCTTGGGACCGGACATACCATGATATCGGAGTTTCTCCTGGTGGTAAGATTGATTGTGCAGGGTTTGCTGGTAACATTCCTGGAGTAACAGGATCATTTGCTCGATTGGATTGAACCTCATTATCGTCCGAGGCCTCTTCTACGATCCCTTCCACTGGTAAATTGTTTCTGACGTTTGGTCGAGGACCAGGTTGTCGGTGAGATGACGAATTTTCTGCCATTTGCAAAAAACAGAAAACGGAATGAACTGAATCGAAACGAGATAGAAACTAGAAAAACTGAGAAAACGGTGGACGCCAATGAAGAAACACTAACTAAATGGTCGGAACCGAGATAGTTAGGGGGTTTGAATCCGCATAAAAGGGTTAGCTCTCTCTCGGTTGATTCAGTTGCAACGGGGTTTCTTCTCCGGTGGTTCTGCAAAAAAGAACACCGTTAGCCTCGTCAAGGGGAGAAGAGGGTTCTCTCCTTGACCCGACTCCGGCGTGAGAATAAGTATTGGTAATGGAGAAGAAAGTATTTGAGAAGTGAGTGTGATTTGAGTTTATACCTGAATAGTTCTCTTATTTATAACCGGGAGTTTGGGAGGGAAAACCTGTTATTGAAAAGATGACGGAAGATGCTAACGCCGTAGCGGTTATATTTCCTTCCGTTTAAGTTCTTTGATCCTTCGTTAAGTTGCCTCGATCCGATGTGAATGCACACGGATCGTGGTTTGATCTATGGCTGGGGGATTGCCACGTGGAAAGTGATTAAGTGGAGATTACTCTCCAATTGCATGCCTTCGTTGTGCTTCCAGGGTTGCTTGTGGTGACGACACGTGTCCAGACGGTTATAACCGTCTGGGTGGTGCACGATTGTATTTCTTTCTAGAAGATTATTGTTGTAATCTGGTGTGACACCTTGCTGTGTGGACACAGACAAATAAATCCCAAGTCTGGGTAAAATAATATCCAAGTCTGGATATTTAGGCGGAGGTATTTGAACAAAGGGTTTTAATCCTTTGTTAAATTGGAGAAGGCGCAAGGATTTATGTTTTCCTTTGGGCGCACGTTTACAGATTGCTGACTTCTCCTTCTTTGTATGACCAATGCGCGGCCGCGCAAGGTCGAAAGGCTAAAAAGGTTGGTTTGTGGTATGGTCTCAAATCCTTTTTTATGAGGTTTTTGGGACCTTACCCCTTCAAGTCCCCCCAGTCTAGTGTTGTACTTATGCAAATAAGTGGAGCACTGGACTTATGAGAGGGAAATGGTTTTTGGGCGCGAAAAGGTAAAAAGGCTTCTAAGAGAAGATTTGAATTTGTAAAGATTTTTATGGAAAATCTTTGACTTGAAGTTAGCACAATAAATTGATTTTGACAACCTGTCATTGTCAGTTGTTTTTCACTGTCCGTGTCTTACACGCGCGCGTGTAAACGCGTGTATGTTCTGACATCTGCTTTTTCTGTTGCTTGGGGAACCGTGATACCCGAAACAGTGCTGTGACGGTTACCAATGCTATTTATTGCGATGGGTATATAATCGTTTGGGTAACCTCCTCTGTGTAATCATTGTTTTGTTTGAAAACTTTTCCCTATTCCTTGTTCTTGAGAAAACTTCCCATCATTCTCTCGCTTATGTCAACCGGAGAACGTCAAGAGGAACTTGTTGAAGATATGTCGACTGAACTTCCACCATTGAAGTGGCCCAGGGCGTCTTTTGAAGGTTTGATTCAGAATCTTAAGTTTCCGGAGAACTGGGGTGCTTTATATCCTGGAGAAGGACAAACGGCAGCAAATGCTCCGGCCGGATACATTACCCTCTTTTGGGATTTCTTCTGTGACGGTAACTTTCGCTTGCCTGTCACCAGATTTTTTCTTGAAATTCTTGGATTCTACAATCTACACATCTCCCAACTTCACCCTATTGGTATGGTTAGGGTTCGACATTTTGAATTCGTATGTCGGACTATGCTTGTGGAGCCAACCGTTCCCCGGTTTAGGGTTTTTTATCAAATGCACTGTATCCAGGGGTTTTATTCATTTGTTCAGAGGGCTTCTGCAAAGAAGATTTTACATCAACCCCCAAAATCTTTTCATGATTGGAAGCAAAAATTCTTTTTTATCAAAGCTGGAGTAATTCCTGTGAGGATGGTTCTTAGAGGGAAAGAAGATATTCCGATCGAAAGCCTTCAGACTCCGGTTGATGAAAATTGGTACCAGGATTTGAAGGATGTGCCCAATATTGCTTTGCCGGAAAAAGCCCTTGTTGGAGCCGGCATGAGTTTGAACTGGAAGATGGAACGTGATGATAAGCCCGTATACACCGAGGATGGTCATAGTAAGTTTGGGGCTTTTTCACTGTTCTTTTTTTTTTTTTTTTATTTGCTCTTTTTTCAAATGTAGTTGTTTCTCTATATGGTGTTGCCTTCAAGAGGGAAGGCGGGAGAATGGGTACTATCAAGAAGAAGCCTAAAGAAGAGCTTTGGTATCATCGAATTGTGAAAAATTTTGTTCTTCCGCGAGATGCGGACCTATCTGCTCAACCGGCAGCTGGTGCTGGTGAGTTTACATCTGTTTTCCTTTTTTTTTTTTTTTTGCTTTGAGTAATTTTTTGTCTTGCGCTTTCGTAGGTGATTTGTTAAATTTGGGCGTGGGCCCTGAGAAAAAAAAAACGCGCAACTACGTCTACATCCGCGCCGAAGAGAAGTGAGACTGTTAAGACTCAACCTTTGAAAGCGAAAAATGTTGGGGAGAAGAAAGGTACGCGCCGTACTTCTGACTCCAGGTGTGATTATGTGGTGGTTTCTGACTCTTTGGAGGGTCTTATTCCTGTAGTGACTATGCGGGAACCAAAGCCTGAACCAAAGGATTCTGCTGATATTCCTCCTTCTAACCCGAATGAGCCTATTGATCTGGATTCCAGTCCCGAACATTTGGTTCATAGGAAGGCTGGTAAGAGAAAGCAAGCTGATGCTGATGCAGAGGGTCAACCTCCCAAGAAAGTGCAGAGGAAGAAAATTACCAGAAAAGGAAACCTAGATGCTTTTGTTTCAGAATCTATTCCTGGTAAGTATTGCTTTTCTTTGTTTTTTTTTTTGAGCGGATATGATTTTTACAGACTTTTGTTTGTCCAGAAATTCCTGTTTCTCCTGTTCCTGTAGACGTACCAACTGTGGTTGATAAAAAACTTCCCCCTTCCCCTCCGCGCGCTGCCGTTGCAGACCCGTTAGAGTCTTCAGAGATAGCTGGGGAAGGTGTTGAGAAAACTATTGAGGCTGAGGAGCCTGTTGGTGCTAATACAGAGACTGAACAGATTGTTGAGCCGGGTGTGGTAAATGATGCTGATAATCCACCGACACCGGAAAAGGAAACTGCTGAAAAAATTCAATCTTCTCCCCCTAGACCTTCTGAAACTATACCTGAGCATACTGAGAAGGCCGCCACTGAGGAGGCAGGTTCATCTGCTGGTGTTGAGAAGCAATCTCCGATTCGTCCAGAAGAAACCCTGGGAGAGTATTATTACCGGACGTATGCGGAGAAAGATGCTGCTGATCCTCATGTTCCTGTTTGGAATGTGAAGAAAGGAGATACCTTCTCGGATTGGCGTGTATGCCAAGATTGGTTGCAGGGGATACTTCCGCCTGGCGAGATTAAATTTCAGGACAATCAGCCTTATGAACAGACCTATCAGTCTTATCTTGCAGAAACTGCTTCTCATGTTTCTACTACTCACCGTATAGTGCGTGAGTGGTACAGCATGCATAAAGAGCGAACATCTTTTGTAGCATCACAAAGGAAGTTTGCTAAAGATGAAAAACATGTGGCTCAGCTGAAGGCTAAATTAGAAGCTGAACAAGCTGAGCGCAAGACTGAGGAATGGTCAGTTTCTGGTTGGAAAAGAAAGGCTGAAGCTGAAGCTGCGCTTTTATCTGAGGAACGCAAAAATTGGAGGAGAATTTGTGAGAAAGATAATGCCGAGAAGGCAAACCTCCGCAATATCATAAATAACCTCAAGGCTGAGGTTGAAAATCTGAAGAATCAAGATGCGGAGGTAGAGAGATTGAAGAAAGAAAAAGCTGACATGGAAGCTATGTTGGAGGAAGCGCGCTCTCATAGGGAAAGAAGCGAGCAACGGGAGGTACAAGCTTTAGCCACTCTCGCCGTTAGAGATAAAGAATTAGAAGAACTTACCGCTTTGGTTTCTGACCAGGAAAAATTGAAGAAGGATCTGGAGCTTGCGCGTTCTGAGAATACTGAAACCTCCCGCCGTTTGACTGAAGTTGAAGAGAAACTGGAGAATTCAGAAATGGCGCGTGTTTCAGCGGAAAGCGAGCTTGAACCTTTGAAGAATGATATGGCCTGGTTGAAAGATCGCGGGATTGCTTGTGTAAGTTTCTTTCTTCTTTTTGTCCATGTATGCGCTTTTCTCGTTTTGATGCTTATCTTTACTTGATTTCATAGGTTGCTGAATCTGTATTAAATTCTGAAGAACTGGATAAAACTGTTGCTAATTTGATGGTCGCTGCGCGACGGGATGGTTACGCGCAAGGTTATGCGGAATGTTCCCAACATGTGAATAGTGCTTTGAAAGTTAACTGGGATGATAGCAAGTCTGCTACCTTTGTCGTTAATACTGCCAGCGCACTTGCTGCTATGAAGACAGAGTTTAATAACTTGCAACTTCCAGTGATGGAGTTGATAAATGTGGCGCTGCAATCGGACGATCACGTTGCGCAACTTAAAGAAATCTTTCCGGATGAGGGAGAAGATTTAGAGTAAGATGAAATTGTATTTGAACAATTTTTTTTTTATGTAGGATGTTGATCCTTGTTCTAACGGTGCGCTGTTGCGCAAGGATTTTAAACACTGCTGTGTCTAAACATTTTAGGACGTATTTGTACGCCAAAATAGTATGTTTCTATTTGTTTTGTTAAATGTCTTTACAATATTTTGCATGAGTACAATTACTTTGCTTTGAGTAAGGCGAATAAAGTTGGTATGAAGCTCATGTGCGAGTTTATGGCCGTTTGTGACGTGATCACTGACCGCGCATGTAGCTTTGTGTTATACTACCATAATGTTTTTGCACTTACTAAAAAGAAATTGCATGCACTTTGTAAACACAAAAATAATAGAAACTTTGTAATTTTATTCATGGATAGTGCTCAGAGGCATTACAAAGCTTTTCGGATAATTAAATGGAACTTAACTTACTCCCTGATAGTTCCGCCGCTTTTGATAAGTCATGTCTTTCCTGCGGAAAACTTATAGAGTCCTTTAAGTTTTAGCCCGTTTGCTTGAGCTTTCTTCTCCCCGGGTAATCTGCTTAATCTCCTTGCGCATATTCTGGAGCAAATGCGTAAGTTCTCCATTTTTGAGGGCCTTCTCTATTTCCGTGCGCAGAGACATGCAGTTGTTCGTGGTGTGCCCGTTATCCTTATGATATTCGCAGTATTGCGTCGGGTCTTGACCACGTTTACTCTTCATCGGAATCGGAGGTTTGAATTGATGGTCCTCAGTACTTAGAACCTCCGCCGGGGTTTTTGTTAGGGGAGTCCACTGCCTCTCCCTATTTTCGTGCTTGTTCTCTCTTTGCGCAGAGAGCTTGTTGATTGTTGTGCGGGCATCTTCAGAGGAACGACTTCCTGATGCTTCGCGCCATGATTTTTTGTACCTTCTTTCACCAGTTGCGCTTAAATCTGCGGGCCTGTTGTGTGGTGGTGGTGGCCTGTTTGTAGTAAGGTTTTTCTCGGTCTGCGCATAAACCTTGGCCACCGCCATTATCTTTTCCCAACTCGTGGGAAGGCCCTCTGTTCCCGATAATACCTTGACCATGTCGTCACATCTAACCGCGTACTTGAACTGAGCACGGATTAGGTGTTCGTTAACACCTCCAATCTCTAACACTTCTTTATTGTATCTGGTAATAAAATCTTCCAGATTCTCATCATCGCGGCGCCAGATGTTCATGACGTCGGATGTATCGCGTTTTGACCGCCTTTGTTGGCTGAAGTGTGTTAAAAACTTTCTCCGCAGATCCTTCCATGACTCGATCTGTCCTGTTGGTAGGTTATCAAACCAGATTCGCGCTGGGCCGGTTAGTGTTTGCACAAACAAATGACACCATAGCGGAAGAGTCCAACCGCCAACCAACCCTGCGCTGGTGAATACTCTTAGATGTTCATCGGGGTCAGTTAACCCATTGAATTTCCCAACGTTAGATGGTAATTTGGCCCTCTCCAATGGAGCCAGAGCTATCTCCAGTATGAACTTCGAGTTTTCTGCCGCTTCATCAGGGCGATAAACTAAGTCATAGTTATGCTCTGCTTAAGGATTATAGATCGCCCGAGGCCTGCATTTGTTATAGTTTGGCTGCAGTCTGTTGAATACGCTGGTGTTTGCACTCAAACGATATGTTTGATCGGATTCATCAGTGTGAGCGTCCCGTTGGGAACCCAACCTATCATGAACCGATTGTCTTCGACGAGGGTGTGGTTCACCATGGTGTTGTCTCTGGTAACTGCCCGTATCGTCATAAGTTGACTCTTCTCGCTGAGAGGCATGAGCTCTAGATCCTGGCCTCCGTGATTGGGTTACAGGAGCAGTTTGAGCACACAATTGTGTGTATACTGCGTTTAATGCCCCTTGGGACCGGACATACCATGATATCGGAGTTTCTCCTGGTGGTAAGATTGATTGTGCAGGGTTTGCTGGTAACATTCCTGGAGTAACAGGATCATTTGCTCGATTGGATTGAACCTCAATATCGTCCGAGGCCTCTTCTACGATCCCTTCCACTGGTAAATTGTTTCTGACGTTTGGTCGAGGACTAGGTTGTCGGTGAGATGACGAATTTTCTGCCATGTGTAAAAAACAGAAAACGGAATGAACTGAATCGAAACGAGATAGAAACTAGAAAAACTGAGAAAACGGTGGACGCCAATGAAGAAACACTAACTAAATGGTCGGAACCGAGATAGTTAGGGGGTTTGAATCCGCATAAAAGGGTTAGCTCTCTCTCGGTTGATTCAGTTGCAACGGGGTTTCTTCTCCGGTGGTTCTGCAAAAAAGAACACCGTTAGCCTCGTCAAGGGGAGAAGAGGGTTCTCTCCTTGACCCGACTCCGGCGTGAGAATAAGTATTGGTAATGGAGAAGAAAGTATTTGAGAAGTGAGTGTGATCTGAGTTTATACCTGAATAGTTCTCTTATTTATAACCGGGAGTTTGGGAGGGAAAACCTGTTATTGAAAAGATGACGGAAGATGCTAACGCCATAGCGGTTATATTTCCTTCCGTTTAAGTTCTTTGATCCTTCGTTAAGTTGCCTCGATCCGATGTGAATGCACACGGATCGTGGTTTGATCTATGGCTGGGGGATTGCCACGTGGAAAGTGATTAAGTGGAGATTACTCTCCAATTGCATGCCTTCGTTGTGCTTCCAGGGTTGCTTGTGGTGACGACACGTGTCCAGACGGTTATAACCGTCTGGGTGGTGCACGATTGTATTTCTTTCTAGAAGATTATTGTTGTAATCTGGTGTGACACCTTGCTGTGTGGACACAGACAAATAAATCCCAAGTCTGGGTAAAATAATATCCAAGTCTGGATATTTAGGCGGAGGTATTTGAACAAAGGGTTTTAATCCTTTGTTAAATTGGAGAAGGCGCAAGGATTTATGTTTTCCTTTGGGCGCACGTTTACAGATTGCTGACTTCTCCTTCTTTGTATGACCAATGCGCGGCCGCGCAAGGTCGAAAGGCTAAAAAGGTTGGTTTGTGGTATGGTCTCAAATCCTTTTTTATGAGGTTTTTGGGACCTTACCCCTTCAAGTCCCCGCAGTCTAGTGTTGTACTTATGCAAATAAGTGGAGCACTGGACTTATGAGAGGGAAATGGTTTTTGGGCGCGAAAAGGTAAAAAGGCTTCTAAGAGAAGATTTGAATTTGTAAAGATTTTTATGGAAAATCTTTGACTTGAAGTTAGCACAATAAATTGATTTTGACAACCTGTCATTGTCAGTTGTTTTTCACTGTCCGTGTCTTACACGCGCGCGTGTAAACGCGTGTATGTTCTGACATCTGCTTTTTCTGTTGCTTGGGGAACCGTGATACCCGGAACAGTGCTGTGACGGTTACCGATGCTATTTATTGCGATGGGTATATAATCGTTTGGGTAACCTCCTCTGTGTAATCATTGTTTTGTTTGAAAACTTTTCCCTATTCCTTGTTCTTGAGAAAACTTCCCATCATTCTCTCGCTTATGTCAACCGGAGAACGTCAAGAGGAACTTGTTGAAGATATGTCGACTGAACTTCCACCATTGAAGTGGCCCAGGGCGTCTTTTGAAGGTTTGATTCAGAATCTTAAGTTTCCGGAGAACTAGGGTGCTTTATATCCTGGAGAAGGACAAACGGCAGCAAATGCTCCGGCCGGATACATTACCCTCTTTTGGGATTTCTTCTGTGACGGTAACTTTCGCTTGCCTGTCCCTATTGGTATGGTTAGGGTTCGACATTTTGAATTCGTATGTCGGACTATGCTTGTGGAGCTAACCGTTCCCCGATTTAGGGTTTTTTTATCAAATGCACTGTATCCAGGGGTTTTATTCATTTGTTCAGAGGGCTTCTGCAAAGAAGATTTTACATCAACCCCCAAAATCTTTTCATGATTGGAAGCAAAAATTCTTTTTTATCAAAGCTGGAGTAATTCCTGTGAGGATGGTTCTTAGAGGGAAAGAAGATATTCCGATCGAAAGCCTTCAGACTCCGGTTGATGAAAATTGGTACCAGGATTTGAAGGATGTGCCCAATATTGCTTTGCCGGAAAAAGCCCTTGTTGGAGCCGGCATGAGTTTGAACTGGAAGATGGAACGTGATGATAAGCCCGTATACACCGAGGATGGTCATAGTAAGTTTGGGGCTTTTTCACTGTTCTTTTTTTTTTTTTTTTTTTTTATTTGCTCTTTCTTCAAATGTAGTTGTTTCTCTATATGTTGTTGCCTTCAAGAGGGAAGGCGGGAGAATGGGTACTATCAAGAAGAAGCCTAAAGAAGAGCTTTGGTATCATCGAATTGTGAAAAATTTTGTTCTTCCGCGAGATACGGACCTATCTGCTCAACCGGCAACTGGTGCTGGTGAGTTTACATCTGTTTTCCTTTTTTTTTTTTTTTTTTTGCTTTGAGTAATTTTTTGTCTTGCGCTTTCGTAGGTGATTTGTTAAATTTGGGCGTGGGCCCTGAGAAGAAAAAACGCGCAACTACGTCTACATCCGCGCCGAAGAGAAGTGAGACTGTTAAGACTCAACCTTTGAAAGCGAAAAATGTTGGGGAGAAGAAAGGTACGCGCCGTACTTCTGACTCCAGGTGTGATTATGTGGTGGTTTCTGACTCTTTGGAGGGTCTTATTCCTGTAGTGACTATGCGGGAACCAAAGCCTGAACCAAAGGATTCTGCTGATATTCCTCCTTCTAACCCGAATGAGCCTATTGATCTGGATTCCAGTCCCGAACATTTGGTTCATAGGAAGGCTGGTAAGAGAAAGCAAGCTGATGCTGATGCGGAGGGTCAACCTCCCAAGAAAGTGCAGAGGAAGAAAATTACCAGAAAAGGAAACCTAGATGCTTTTGTTTCAGAATCTATTCCTGGTAAGTATTGCTTTTCTTTGTTTTTTTTTTTTTTGAGCGGATAGGATTTTTACAGACTTTTGTTTGTCCAGAAATTCCTGTTTCTCCTGTTCCTGTAGACGTACCAACTGTGGTTGATAAAAAACTTCCCCCTTCCCCTCCGCGCGCTGCCGTTGCAGACCCGTTAGAGTCTTCAGAGATAGCTGGGGAAGGTGTTGAGAAAACTATTGAGGCTGAGGAGCCTGTTGGTGCTAATACAGAGACTGAACAGATTGTTGAGCCGGGTGTGGTAAATGATGCTGATAATCCACCGACACCGGAAAAGGAAACTGCTGAAAAAATTCAATCTTCTCCCCCTAGACCTTCTGAAACTATACCTGAGCATACTGAGAAGGCCGCCACTGAGGAGGCAGGTTCATCTGCTGGTGTTGAGAAGCAATCTCCGATTCGTCCAGAAGAAACCCTGGGGGAGTATTATTACCGGACGTATGCGGAGAAAGATGCTGCTGATCCTCATGTTCCTGTTTGGAATGTGAAGAAAGGAGATACCTTCTCGGATTGGCGTGTATGCCAAGATTGGTTGCAGGGGATACTTCCGCCTGGCGAGATTAAATTTCAGGACAATCAGCCTTATGAACAGACCTATCAGTCTTATCTTGCAGAAACTGCTTCTCATGTTTCTACTACTCACCGTATAGTGCGTGAGTGGTACAGCATGCATAAAGAGCGAACATCTTTTGTAGCATCACAAAGGAAGTTTGCTAAAGATGAAAAACATGTGGCTCAGTTGAAGGTTAAATTAAAGTTGAGATTATTATCGGCTAACATGTGAAACTTAGGATTATTAAAATTCAATAACCCTTATTTTTTTTATTTAACATAAAGGCTTTAATTCATAGATTCATTGCACTTGGCTTTTAAAAATGTCGCATGAGTCTTTATCGTATCACTCATCCTAATTTATTAATATATGGTTAGGCTTGGCACTCCCCATATCTAGGAAGGCAACTGTTTTGTCACGTACCATATGTTTTTCAAATGTAATTTTTGAAAGCTTCTAGAAAAAGTGAAAGTCACAAATTTTAATTCGAAAGCGGCACCAACTGACCAAAGTCCATTTCTATGTATTTGAAGACGACAGATTCATGCATCTCAAGCACTTTCAAGTGTGTTCATGTATACCCTTTTGGTTTATCTATTTGCATGTCACTTCTAATTTGAATTTGTTTTCATAAAATTTATAACCTTAGATAAAATGTAGAGAATTTAGCATCTAAGATAGCTCATTGGTGACTGCTTAAATTTAGCTTGCGCTTGTGCTTTTATCTTCCCTTGAAAGCCATCTTCTCCAAAAGCTTTGTTTTATCTGATCGTACAGTTAACAGTGTATTGGTGGGGTCTATGAGTTTTCGTGTAACGGTTCTAGTTAAAAAAAAGTATTTGACATTTCTAACTGGATGAAAAAACTTTAAACACACAAAAAAATGGTTATAACTCTTTTGAAACAAAGCTTTATTATTTTTCTCATAAAAAGAGATAAATGGACACTAATGTTGTAACACTTACATAAAAAACACAGACTTGTTAAATCACCTAGCGGCTGAATTTAAAAAAATATAGTGTTAAATAATTGTTTAAGAGCCTTGTATTTGTAGAATTGTACAAAATAGTTATCACTAAATTTACTTTTATTTAAATAAAGTAAAATTTATAAGGGTTTTGCTTCTGGTTTTTTTTTATAAAGAGATAAAATATATTGATTTTGATCCATTTAAATTACACCTAAAATAGCTCTACTACCCTTTGACGCTTTAAAAATCGACTCAAAACACTACTATATATATGTCGATCAGGCTGTACGTACCATTCTCTCATACATATTATAGTTCTCCTAAAAAAATTCATAAAACTTGTCGAATTTCCCTCCTAGAAAAATCATTATACTTAAAACTAACATTTTCTGTATAAAAAAAAAAGAACACTTTTTTTTAAATAATTAAAAAACAGTTATGAGTAGTTATAAATTAGTCAACCTGACCGGTGATTTAACTCTAAACCCTAATATTGTGCGTATAAGATGTTTTGAAACTTTTTTATGACAAAACAAGTTATTTTTTCAGTTTGAAAAGCATTAAAATCATTTCATATGAATTATGAAAATTTTCGAAGAAAAAGTTGAATGCATGAAGACCAATGATACATTTTCTGTATTATTGGTCTTAGACCATACTTACTGTATGTATGGCCCCAAATTTGTACTAATTGTCATATGCCTATGTGCAGTTACTTCTCACTATTCTGTCAAAATCATATAAACCAATAATACATTTGTTTGTTGTGTGCCACCAATTGTTTTAAGGTTGAATGGTCTGCTTTAATTATGTTATGGTTTCATAGGCTAAATTGGATTCTAATTTAGTCTGACTAGTCCAAAATTAAGGTGTCAATTAGTAGAAGGTTGTGTCTGTTAAAAAAAAGGTGGTGGGAGTGGGACATTGTGATTGATAATGATACCCTGAGGTATTTCGAGTAATGTAATATACTTTATACGGATTATCGGGGGAGGGGGGGGGGGGGGGGGGACTTTTCGTTCAGTAGTGTTATATATGTAGTTTTCGTATAGAAATTTTTTGGTATATACGTTTTCGACTCCCCGTCATTCGGGTCAAGCTTCGCCACTGCGGATCATGGTGCCCCTTTCTATTTATAGACTCTCAGAAACTATTTACGAATACATACAAGAGAAGATACATAGCTTAGTGGCATCTTGGGGTTGGGTAACGCTTACTGACCATCAGGTCCTAGGTTCGATTCCCACAGGGGGTCTTTCCCAATTTTATTGGATTTCCTCCTGAATTAGTGTATAGGTATTATTGTCTACTGGAGATGGGTATGATCGGATTGTTCCGCTGATGATACAATGATACTCTAGTAGTCCGTCGGTGATCAAAATTTGTTGTTAAAAGAAGAAAAAAAAAAGACAAAAGAAGATATCAAGCTGGTGTTTTTTAATTGTTAGATTAAATATGGATATTAATATTCACACACCCCTTATCTCTATTTCTATCTATATATACATAGATATATATATATAGAGAGAGAGAGAGTGAGAGTGAAAAGGATGTGAGAATCAGGGGTGTTTATTTTTTGTGAAAAGTACTTCTGGACCTCTTATGTCTTCCCTATGCAGACCATGCGCAGACGTTTGAGTCTGCAGTGTGTTTGTTTTTTTAAAGTAATTTCATTAAAAAAGGTCTTCTAGACCTCTTCCTAGTACAGATCAGGACTCCCTTCTTCTAGACCTCTGCTCTTTCAAAACACTCTGGAACCCTAGCACTTGCTCCTTTCAGCCGACAACCACATCTCCCCTCCCCCACCTCCGGCTGCCCGGCATCACCTCTCCCGCCTCCGCCTTCACTGCCGACAACACATCTCCCCTCCGCCATCACCTTGGTAATTTTGTTCGTCACTGACGTTACCCGCATCATGATGAGCTTCCACAAGATTTTCTCACTTTTCTCTCACTCGATGCTGCTTCTCTGAGCTTCACCTTCAAATTTCTCTTTTCTCTCACTCGATGCTGCTTCTCTGAACTTCACCTTCAAATTTCTCTTCAAGTACGTAATAATTTCAAAAGAATTCGACATCTGCAGCTCCTCAAAACAGAATTTAGGGGTTTTTTATAACAACTGTCACACCCCGATATTTCCACGTATTACCGGTGGGCCCGATGGGGAGTATCGTGACGTATTTGATATCATCATAGTCAAACAACACACTATTTAAATGCACAGCGGAAGCAAAAGATAAATATATTACAATCCGATATAAAGTAATATCAAATATTACAGCGGAATGTAAGATGGATCCACAGGCGGATCTAAAATAGAAGGATAACACTGTTCAACAGACTTTAACATCTAGAGCTTGCGAGACTTGATTATTGATGCCTGGAGTAGCCAGCCTATTACGTTTAGTACCTGCACTTAGCCTTTCTGGAAAATACGTAAGTTTACACTGGTAAATACAATTAACTGACTCATTTTGAAAAGGTTTAGAAAGTTGATTTGGATGCACATGGCACAAAACATTTTATAACTTGGGATAATTATTTGTATATAATACTTGTAAAAGAATTACATGTTTCTTATGCGTTCAGTAGCCCGGTTCGTGCCGGGTTAAAGATCAATAGACACACCACTATACTTAGACCGGTTAGTTTTCAAAAGGTAGACACGGTTCAAACGCATGATAAAGCGAAGACCGGTTTAGAATGTGGTTTTGACCCGACAAGCTTGTATGCTTGTTTAATATGGGTAACTTGAACACATTCTGGATTTTGAGGTGAAAACGATATAGTTTGACCCGTTTCGGCTAATATATGCAAACTAGTTACCTGAGCCGATCCGAACGCGAAAAGTGCGTAACGTGTAACCAAATGAGTCATATGCAAGTTTCCTAAGTTAATATGCCTTAAATATGTTATGACATCAGTGAGATATCTTCTATTATGCCCATAACGGATTTAAATTCAAATTACGTCCCGTATGGGTATTTTGGTCATTTTAAAGGTTATGAAAGAGTTTAAATATAAATCTGAGTTTCGGGTCTGATGTAATCAGTAAAATACTTAATTTAATAAGTTATAACAGTAGGGTATCATATATATGTGAAATTTATCATTTATAACCAAGCTTTGCACCTTGGGGGCATTTTGGTAATTTCACATAAGCTTAAAAGGTCAAAACTGGAAATCTGAGTTAAAACTTTTTCTTACTGTTAGTGTACAAATATTTACTAAAAATATCAGTAGGCATCAAACATTATATGTTTAAAATAGTTTTAATGCATACTATGCGTTTAAAACGCTTAAAAAAGGCGATTTGGAGCCATTTCCGGGTTTTCAAAGGAAAGCTGATATTCTTATTATTCCAGAAGGCTCAAAATATTTTACTTATCATATTAGATCAGTAGAAAAAGGTTTGGTATCAAAAGGGTTTGTAAAACTCATTTTATAGCCCAAAAGGGCAAGGTCGGCAATACCGAAATAAGCTTAGAACTCTATGTTAAGCTCAGCCTAAAAATAAATAAAAATCTTCAAAAATCCCAAAATATTATATTATATCAGTGGGTAAAAATTTTGGTATCAAAGATTGGGTTTAGATAGGCTATACGCTAAATACGCCGTTTAATTAATAAAAAGCGTTCTAATTACGCTATTGAGCATAACTCTTAATCTAGACCACAAACTGATGTCAAACTTTAGGGACATGTTTATAATTCAGTACAAAAAGATTATTGTCCTCTCACATTTCCAAAATTCTCGTTTTAAGGTCAAATAGGCATATTGGTCAACATTAGGCATTTAACGGAAACGTGCATATAAATCGGACAATCAACGAGCCAAGAAGTATAATCACAGAGGGTTATACTGTCATATAACCCGGTCCTAATGGAACTTCAAGGCATGTCTAAACTAATTTAAACCGGGTCAGAACTGAAAGTCAAAGCGATAGTCAAATTATGCGACTTTCGGTTCCGAACCGAGCCTAAACTGAAAATTGTCGGGTCTGACATGCTTAGACATGTTCTTGCATTGATTACCAAGTTATATGAGTGGTAAAACAGGTTACACGTCTTCTACATTGCTAATTATGTGTAAATTCGAAAATTATGTTCCTGTTGACTTTTTATAACTAACTTTGACCCGACAAATGACCTACTTAGAGTGAGAATCAGAGGGTGCCCTTTTAAGGGTTTATTGCCCACATAATTAACAACTCATAGGTACTTTCAATTTGTACTTTGATCGGACAAATTAAGATTAATGACGAAGTCAAACCTTAATTACGACGGTTTGACTTTAAGCTAATAAACTAAGCAAAACTGAATTAAGGAAGGTTAAGGAAGCTTACCAAGGTCCTAATTACGACTAGAGATGCTTAGGAAAGGCTCTTGTGCTCCAGAGATCCTCAGGAGTTGAGTTTGAATGAATGATCAAAAATTGAAATAATGTGGGTCTTTATATAGTGATCTTGATTCATGAAGATCATGCCAAACAAAGTCTATGGATGTTATGGGATCATTCCAAGTGTCCCTAGGCCCTTCTAAAACATTAAACAAGCCCCTAGAATCAAGAAATGGTGAATTGAGGCGGTGTAACCGGCTGGAACAGGCAGCTGTAAACGTTTTCTGCATCTGGGGGTGCCAGGCGGCCCGCGTAAGGCCCTGCCTAGGCTTACGTGCCCCGCGTGGGTGTTCAGAACTGGCCAAATAAGTTTCGTTATTTGCACTTTTGGCCCCTGGTCCTTCCAAACTTAATTTTAACATGCTTTCTTGCACTTGTAACCCCCAAACTTGACTTTTAAGGACTCCAAGTCATAAACCAACTTTGTTAAGTCCCCGATTATTCATACGATCCCCAAAAAAGCCTTAATTTTCAATGTTGACGCTTTTAACCCCTCGTATACGAATATTGTCATAACTTTCTCATACTTTAACGAAACCTTGTGAAATTTTTGTCACTTATTCTCGTGAGCATAATTAATCATTACAAAGCTTCGGGTTTGCTAAAAGGTCACTCAGAGGTATACTTTAAACATGTTGACACATTTAGCCCCTGTAGTTTGTAATCTCTCACTTTCTTCCACAATTAGTTTCGTATGATCCATGATTTATTCGTTTAAGGTTATAAACATTATGTCAGGCTCTTTTGAAGTATATTTATTCATTGTTGACACCTTGAACCCTTATATTCACATACTTTCTTTGTTTGTCAACTTTAGTCCCTCTAAATCAATCCTTTACACGTTTCAAATCCATGACACGATTATTGGACATGAATTTTCGAGGTGTTACATCCTCACCCCCTTAAAAGAAATCTCGACCTCGAGATTTACTGAAATAAATGAGGGTACTTTTCGTTCATTGTGGACTCTACCTCCCACGTGTACTCGGGACCTCTACGACACCCCATTTTACTTTTACGATCGGTACATGCTTCCTTCGAAGCTTCTTAACCTGTCGATCTTCGATCGACACAGGTTTTTCAACAAACTTCAAGCTCTCATCGATGTGCACATCTGCATGTGGTATGACTAGTGATTCATCAGCTAGACACTTCTACAGATTGCAGATGTGGAATACATTATGAATACCACTGAGCTCTTCAGGAAAATTTAACTTATAAGCCACTGATCCGACACATTCGATGATCTCGAATGGTCCTATGTATCTGGGGCTTAACTTGCCTTTCTTACCAAATCGCATTACCCCTTTCCAGGGTGATACTTTAAGTAGTACCTTGTCACCTACCTCGAATTTCAAAGGTTTACGCCTTAAATCCGCGTAGGTTTTCTGCCTATCCCTGGCAGCTTTGAGACGACCGCGTATCTGTACAATCTTATCTGTCGTCTCCAGGACTATTTTAGGTCCTGTCAGTTGGACATCTCCAACTTCCGCCCAACAAACGGGCGTTCTGCACTTTCTACCGTACAAGGCCTCGAAAGGCGCAGCCTTAATGCTGGTACGATAGCTATTGTTATAGGAAAACTCGATTAATGGCAGGTGGTTATCCCAACTACCACCTTAGTCAATCACACATGCACGAAGCATGTCTTCCAAAGTTTGGATTGTACGCTCACTCTGCCCGTCCGTCTGAGGATGGTAAGCCGTACTAAAATTTAAGCGCGTGCCCAAAGATTGTTGGAAACTTTTCCAAAAATGTGATGTGTATCTAGTATCTCTGTCAGAGATAATAGACACTGGTACGCCATGCAGAGATACAATCTTATCTACGTACAATTGGGCTAACATGTCGGAGCTATAGGTCTCTTTAATGGGTAGGAAATGTGCTGACTTAGTCAGTCTATCCACTATCACCCATATAGTATCATTTCCTTTCTTTGTCTTTGGTAACTTGGTGATGAAATCCATTGTCACCATTTCCCACTTCCACGTGGGAAGTTCAGGCTGTTGTACCAAACCTGACGGCTTCTGATGTTCAGCCTTTACTTGCGCACACGTCAAACATTTAGCTACATAAGCAGCTATAGACTTCTTCAAGCCTACCCACCAAAAATTTGCTTTCAGATCCTGGTAATTGGACTTGCCAATCTTTTGTCTACTAATAGATGTTTAACATTCCATCTATAGAAGGTATCTAAAGGAATAGCTAATCCTCGCTGCTAGTCGAACAAATCGACGATCCTGGGCAGCTGATGGCAATTCTTAATTGTTGCCTAATTAGGGTTGCGGTAATCAATGCATAAGCAAAATGAACCTTCTTTCTTAATTAACTATACCAAATTCTCAGAATATTGAGTTAGGGTATATGAATCTTCTATTTTTAAAACTTACTTAATCAGGGTTTCGATTCTCTCAATGATGGTACTAGCCGTCTTGGAGATTTCATAATAATACATCCAGCCCTAAATGGGGTGTAAATCTTAACTCTACTTGCCTCCCCGGAGGTAAACAGGGTAATCTTAGGAGAAGATAATCAAGATACAAGGAGGTTACAGAGATTATTTTTCCAAATCTCAGGCTCCAGTTCATCCATCATTGCTTGTGTCAAATAAGTGACAAATTTATGTTACAAGTCCATGAATTCCTTAATCGGGAATATTTACTTGGACAATTCCATTCTGGATGTCTTCTTTGTATACCATTAGCTGACTTTAGTACCATATGACCATCGGAACATCTTTGTGGTCCCATGCATTAAACCTCCATACTGATCAGGCATGGAAGCAATCTATGGAACATATTAAGATACACCAATCTTCATATGGCGCTTTTATCATCCCATCTGGTATTCGTAATCGATTGAGATCAATGAGACATCAATTATATATGCTGACGCACTTTTTCTAGAGAGATGATACTTCTAGAATTCTACTACTGAGGGTTTCTAACAGAGAGAAATGGTTCTTATGATTTGCCTGTAAGTTTCACCTTACACTTAATATATGGGGTTCTTACGGAAAATTTCTAAAAGTTTGCTAAACTTATGGTCTTATGAGAGACTTAGCAGCGCCTGGAACCGAACGTATTTCTTAGCAAAAATAGATCACAGTAAGGGATTTACCTAGTGTCATTATTAATGTGAATTGCCTCTAATCATTCATCAGGAGGATTAAACGCCTCCATTCTTAATCCTTTTAAACTTAGCTGCAAAGTCTTTGACAATTTTTGGGCAGTCTCGACCTTGACTAGTTATTTCTTAATCTATAAAACGTGCGTAACTGAGGTAGATCCATAATGGATTTATAATGAGCAGGCTTTGGAACCTTAATGTGCCCTCTTATTGCCGATGCTAACCACTAATAATCATTGCATTAAGCTTAGATTTTGGGTAAACTGAATAGGGCACTATCTCAGCCAATGAGTTAAAATTTGTAACATATTGTCGACGGTCTAGAACTCTTATGGTGAGAGTCGTAAAATTCTTATTCCACCTTTTTCCATTTCGCGAAGTGGATAATAGGTTTTTCTAATAAGGTCCTTAAAACTTGGACCATCCCATAATGTATAAGAGGATCTTTCTGGTGGACTTCATTAATGTCCTCACTAATTAAGGGTATTGCCATCAAATGACTGAGATGTATACCTCACCGTGTCCTTTTCAGCATAACTGTTGTAACACCTAATGGTCTCTACTTCATTCAACAATCTCCTGCAATCGATGTCCCTTCTTACTTTTAAAGTCTCTTGACTTCCAAGAGACGAAGTATTTTTAAGTACATCCTAAAAGGAATGGGCTCCTTGCCATATATGATTTTGTTTGGTTATTCTTCGCATTTGAAGTATGAATAAAGCTCTTCTTATGAGCAGTGACGTGAGTTTTTAGAGTGAGCAGCATTCGGCTTCTTAAACCTTTTCATGACTTTTCTCATAGCCTTTCTAATAGTTGCGTCAATCACGGTTTTGGAGATTAACTCCATTAATATTGAGGTTCACATTGGATGCACCATTAACATTTATCGCATCTCCAACATCGCGACTGTTGTTTGTCTCTTCGGATTTTTCCATACTCGAATCTTTGGTATTAAATACCATATTCAACAAGTGCTTAGGAAATCCATACCTAGTGTCTCCTTGAATTGTCAAAGGCTCACCATAAGGAGTCTTGATAACTATTTGCTTCTTATCGCATAAAGTATGGGCTTGGTTACGGGATGACCGACCCATTTCTATTATTATATCGAGTCCCTCTATCTTAACGAAACAAGGACAGCGGAAAAGAATGGTTCCTAATGGATATAAAACATCCATCTAATATTGATGAGGCAGTCTTTGAGGTATTATCGGCCAATTCTACTTTATACTTAACGCTTAGAGCTTGAACAGGCAGATTTAATGATTTACAAAATCTATTGTCTACGAAAGACTTATCTGAACCTGAATCAAATAATACTCTAGCATGAGCGTTATTGATAATGGAAGTACCTGTTGTGACATTGTCATCCTGAATAGCCTCTTGAGCGTCCATTTGAGAGCTTCCAGCTTTGGTCTTCTTAGCCTCCCCAGGCTTCTTGGTTTTATTCGGGCAATTTGTCCTGATGTGCCCTATTTCATTGCAACCATAACAGGTTGCGTCCTTTATGTCTTGGCACTCCAAAGTCTGGTGCCCTTTCTTATTACAAATTCCGCAAGGCCTAGCTTGTGATTCTAAAGTGAATTTCCCTTTAGTCGCCTTCTTTAGGCAGCGGGTCTTTATGTGCCCTTTCTTGCCGCAACCATTGCATGTGGCGTCCTTCAACTCCTTGCACTCAAGGGTCTTGTGATCCATTTCTTTACAAATGCCACACCCCCCGGTCTGTTCATAGAAGCATTTTCCGAAGTGTTTCTTCTTGCAGGTTTTACATTTGTGTTTTGCCTCCTTTGGCTTGGACTGGTTATAGCTTGAACTGGTCTTACCCTTTTTTGCAACCCTTAATTGGGGTATTATCACACTTTCGCTTATGATCCTTTAATACACGGACCACGGCGTTGTTTACGGCTGTATCTATCATAGCCTGTAGCTCGGTGCCCATTAAGTTCAGTCTTGCATTATCATTTTGATCAACTGGATGATTGTGAGCTTCAGAGGAGCCAGCCATGGTGAATCTTTGAAGGCTACAAACCCAGTAGTAATAATTTGTTTAATTATAGCGAATTGTCGAATTTGATGATTAAATAGCCATGGTGCAAATAAACCATATAGGCCAATAGATAGTATTAAATTTATTTGATTATGTTTTGCCTAGGTTTTTAAATAAACCATCTTTGACGTTTAAACGGAATATAATCCTTCATATTTCTTAGACAAGGGACATAAATCATGACTGTCAATGTCGCACCGACATTTTATATAGCACTAAGGCTTGTTCCAAAGGACTCTTGATGGCACAGGAGCCTTGTCACTAGGGAAAATTTTAAAACATAATCGATGATTCCTTTGGATCGGAAAATTTCATAGTTCATTGTCTTGACAAGATGTTATGAAGTAAAACTATCTTTTTCATGCATACATCTTTGCCCGAAGGTATTCATCCTAATGGATGTTTTGATGTATTCATCATGTTCGACGTTTATTAGCCATGATTCCTATTGATCATTTATGCTAAATAAGGGGTTTGGAAAAGCCTAAAATAAAGATGACAAGTGTGATTTTATCGCATCACTGTTGTCAGAGGTGTTAACATGTTTTCAGATGTTAACATGAATCTAAATTTCTTTTAAACAGGTCTCACCATCATAGCTAGGTCTTTAATGACATTCAAGCTAGGTTATACCTTTTAAGATTTTCTTTTAATATTTATACTGGCAGAAAATGAATGATATTTATTTTATTCAGGATTTTCATTATAATCACCCTAAATTTAATTAAAATATAATTATGGCACAAAAAGCCAAGTCACAAGGACAAGATTATAAGCCAAGATTTTATAGAATCGAGGCATTAAGGCTTGAATCAAAGTTCATTACCTTTTCTTGACAGGGAGTTGTAGGCTACGACTGTCTTTAGTCTCAGAGGACGTTAATTATAGCCCATAGGCACTTCATCCTTAAGGGATGGTCATATAAATAAGGGAATTTAGAATAACCCAATTTTAAGAATGACTTATGTGGTTTTATCGAATCACATTTTGTCAAACATGTTAATATGCTTTCAGATGTTAACAAGGATTTGAATCTTTAGGTTTTACCATCTTGGCCATGTCTGCAGTGACATTTAGGCTAGGTTTTATCTTTAAGATTCTTTTTAATAATTAACGCAGAACAATCCTAAATTGAGAAGTTAACAAGGATCTGAATCTAATTGAGGAACTACCATCTTGGCCCTGTCTTAAATGACACATGGGCTAGGTCTTGTCCTTTTTAGATTTTGTCATTTTATTATAATGGTAGATCTAATAAAAGGAATGATACTTTTCATTCATTTCATTTATTATATATATTGATAAGATGAAATTTTGATAAAGCATTCCAAGGATTTTAAAAAGGTACAGAATTTCCCTGAACGGGACTTGAAAGAAATGATGTTGTCCATGAAGGGACTGAAGATAAGTATGCCTTTATAAGGACTTACTAAGGAAACGAACTTCAGTAAAAGGAGTTTCTTCTTCATTTTATTTCCGAATGCTCTCTCCTTGGTTGCATGTTAATCCTAGTCGCAGTACGAAGGTCAGCCTTCCCTAGGCTTCAAGTGGGGAGAATTTCCACTATGGCTTCTTTGCTTGGCGACGTATTTAAAATATATAGAATTGAAAACAATAATTCTCCGAATAGAGCTGAGAATATTCCTATGTTAAGTCTAGACTCAGAAGATCATGGAATGTGCTACTGTGTCATTGAGATTAAACACAAAAGGCTAGTGTTTAATTCACTCAATGTTGGCTCTGATACCAACCTGTCACACCCTGAGATTTCCACGTATTACTGGTGGGCCCGGTGGGGAGTATCGTGACGTATTTGATATCATCATAGTCAAACAACACACTATTTAAATGCACAGCGGAAGCAAAAGATAAATATATTACAGTCCGATATAAAGTAATATCAAATATTACAACGGAATGTAAGATGGATCCACAGGCGGATCTAAAATAGAAGGATAACACTGTTCAACGGACTTTAACATCTAGAGCTTGCGAGACTTGATTATTGATGCCTGGAGTAGCCAGCCTATTACGTTTAGTACCTGCACTTAGCCTTTTTGGAAAATAAGTCAGTTTACACTGGTAAATACAATTAACTGACTCATTTTGAAAAGGTTTAGAAAGTTGATTTGGATGCACATGGCACAAAACATTTTATAACTTGGGATAATTATTTGTATATAATACTTGTAAAAGAATTACATGTTTCTTATGCGTTCAGTAGCCCGGTTCGTGCCGGGTTAAAGATCAATAGACACACCACATTATTTATTTAGGCACTGACGGGTGTACGCCTACATCCCGTGCTTAGGTCGTGGCCATTTCATAAAATGATGCCAAGGATATCCGGGACATGGTCATTAACCCCCCAAAGGCGTTAAGCAAACAAAACAAAATTTTAAACGGGTCACCTCGATAATATTTAACCACCAAACGATTAAAGTCGAATGCCCGACCAAGCGGTATTTTATATACCGTACCCCAAGCCCGTATAAGGGGAAATAAGTTAAAAGTATTTACCTGAGCTAAATATAAATTCAATCCTAGCCGTATATCAATTCAGCAAGTACAGATAGCTTTTACTGGGCTCCTAAATCTGGAACGAAGGTTTTTAATAACCTATTAGAATCCTAACGGGTCTTTAATTAAGTCTATACTTAGACCGATTAGTTTTCAAAAGGTAGACACGGTTCAAACGCATGATAAAGCGAAGACCGGTTTAGAATGTGGTTTTGACCCGACAAGCTTGTATGCTTGTTTAATATGGGTAACTTGAACACATTCTGGATTTTGAGGTGAAAACGATATGGTTTGACCCGTTTCGGCTAATATATGCAAACTAGTTACCTGAGCCGATCCGAACGCGAAAAGTGCGTAACGAGTAACCAAATGAGTCATATGCAAGTTTCCTAAGTTAATATGCCATAAATATGTTATGAAATCAGTGAGATATCTTCAATTGTGCCTATAACGGATTTAAATTCAAATTACGCCCCGTGGGGTATTTTGGTCATTTTAAAGGTTATGAAAGAGTTTAAATATAAATCTGAGTTTCGGGTCTGATGTAATCAGTAAAATACTTAATTTAATAAGTTATAACAGTAGGGTATCATATATATGTGAAATTTATCATTTATAACCAAGCTTTGCACCTTGGGGGCATTTTGGTAATTTCACATAAGCTTAAAAGGTCAAAACTGGAAATCTGAGTTAAAACTTTTTCTTACTGTTAGTGTACAAATATTTACTAAAAATATCAGTAGGCATCAAACATTATATGTTTAAAATAGTTTTAATGCATACTATGCGTTTAAAACGCTTAAAAAAGGCGATTTGGAGCCATTTCCGGGTTTTCAAAGGAAAGCTGATATTCTTATTATTCCAGAAGGCTCAAAATATTTTACTTATCATATTAGATCAGTAGAAAAAGGTTTGGTATCAAAAGGGTTTGTAAAACTCATTTTATAGCCCAAAAGGGCAAGGTCGGCAATACCGAAATAAGCTTAGAACTCTATGTTAAGCTCAGCCTAAAAATAAATAAAAATCTTCAAAAATCCCAAAATATTATATTATATCAGTGGGTAAAAATTTTGGTATCAAAGATTGGGTTTAGATAGGCTATACGCTAAATACGCCGTTTAATTAATAAAAAGCGTTCTAATTACGCTATTGAGCATAACTCTTAATCTAGACCACAAACTGATGTCAAACTTTAGGGACATGTTTATAATTCAGTACAAAAAGATTATTGTCCTCTCACATTTCCAAAATTCTCGTTTTAAGGTCAAATAGGCATATTGGTCAACATTAGGCATTTAACGGAAACGTGCATATAAATCGGACAATCAACGAGCCAAGAAGTATAATCACAGAGGGTTATACTGTCATATAACCCGGTCCTAATGGAACTTCAAGGCATGTCTAAACTAATTTAAACCGGGTCAGAACTGAAAGTCAAAGCGATAGTCAAATTATGCGACTTTCGGTTCCGAACCGAGCCTAAACTGAAAATTGTCGGGTCGGACATGCTTAGACATGTTCTTGCATTGATTACCAAGTTATATGAGTGGTAAAACAGGTTACACGTCTTCTACATTGCTAATTATGTGTAAATTCAAAAATTATGTTCCTGTTGACTTTTTATAACTAACTTTGACCCGACAAATGACCTACTTAGAGTGAGAATCAGAGGGTGCCCTTTTAAGGGTTTATTGCCCACATAATTACCAACTCATAGGTACTTTCTATTTGTACTTTGACTGGACAAATTAAAATTAATGACGAAGTCAAACCTTAATTATGACGGTTTGATTTTAAGCTAATAAACTAAGCAAAACTGAATTAAGGAAGGTTAAGGAAGCTTACCAAGGTCCTAATTACGACTAGAGATGCTTAGGAAAGGCTCTTGTGCTCTAGAGATCCTCAGGAGTTGAGTTTGAATGAATGATCAAAAATTGAAATAATGTGGGTCTTTATATAGTGATCTTGATTCATCAAGATCATGCCAAACAAAGTCTATGGATGTTATGGGATCATTCCAAGTGTCCCTAGGCCCTTCTAAAATATTGAACAAGCCCTTAGAATCAAGAAATGGTGAATTGAGGCGGTGTAACCGGCTGGAACAGGCAGCTGTAAACGTTTTCTGCATCTGGGGGTGCCAGGCGGCCCGCGTAAGGCCCTGCCTGGGCTTACGCGCCCCGCGTGGGTGTTCAGAACTGGCCAAACAAGTTTCGTTATTTGCACTTTTGGCCCCTGGTCCTCCCAAACTTGATTTTAACATGCTTTCTTGCACTTGTAACCCCCAAACTTGACTTTTAAGGACTCCAAGTCATAAACCAACTTTGTTAAGTCCCCGATTATTCATACGATCACCGAAAAGCCTTAAATTTCAATGTTGACGCTTTTAACCCCTCGTATACGAATATTGTCATAACTTTCTCATACTTTAACGAAACCTTGTGAAATTTTTATCACTTATTCTCGTGAGCATAATTAATCATTACAAAGCTTCAGGTTTGCTAAAAGGTCACTCAGAGGTATACTTTAAACATGTTGACACATTTAGCCCCTGTAGTTTGTAATCTCTCACTTTCTTCCACAATTAGTTTCGTATGATCCTTGATTTATTCGTTTAAGGTTATAAACATTATGTGGGGCTATTGTGAAGTATATTTATTCATTGTTGACACCTTGAACCCTTATATTCACATACTTTCTTTGTTTGTCAACTTTAGTCCCTCTAAATCAATCCTTTACACGTTTCAAATCCGTGACACGTGTTGATATATTATTGGACATGAATTTTCGAGGTGTTACATCTATAACAACTCTCCTAAAACCCTTAACATGCTCTATATGTCTTAAAATATATAACCCATATACAAAAAACAAGCATAAAATACCTTTATATTTATAAAAATCAAATAAAACAAATATTTAAGGCCGCTCGCGGGGCGCGACACAGTCAAGCTAAGACTATCGCGGGCCGCGACGAGGTGGCACCAGGCGGCACCACATTGCGCCACGTGTCCCCCTCGTGTTAGATCTACACCATTGAATCACCAATGCTAGGGCCTACTCTAGTGATCTCCCGGGCCGCGAAGGCCAAGCTTGTAACTCTCGCGGGGCGGAGAAAACCCAGATCAGACCTATAAATTGAGGTCTCGATTTCAGTTTCATTCGCTCAATTTCTTTTCTCTCTCAAAGATATATAATAGCTAAAACTCTCGGGTATTATACCCCTAAAAAGCGAAGCTCTGCCTCGTTGTAAGTATTATAACCCCTGGTTACGTATTAGTTACTCTACCCGATTGATCTAGGGCTCCGTAACGCATGTCAAGGCTCTGCCTGACTTAGTCATTGGAGTTCTGTCTCGGGGGTATGGCTAATGTAAATTGGCTTATCTTACTAACACATGTGCAGTGTTTAATTTTCATAAATTATAACCAGGAAGTCACCAGGAAGCTGTAATATTTTCTAAATTAGCAAAGTGAGTACATCTATTTTTGTAAACCTGTTTATACAAACCTCAAATGTTTTTTTAATTTATGATAACAGTGATTGAGTCTATGTATTCTACAATTACTGTCGGTATGTTGGGGTTTTGTATATATTACTTGTTACTATATTGTGAATAGTAGCATGACCACAAGTTAGGATTGACAGTACCGTGGGTGGTAATTGGGTAAATATAAACATTGTAATCGCCATCAATACTGTAAAATGATAAAAGCTTGTTTTTTATTAAATTGGGATGCGCTCTCCAGTATTTCTTGCTGATAAGACTTTTTTAAAAACACGTTTCAGGTAACAAATGTGAAAGCCAATAGAAGCCAGCTGGAGAGCATTGAAGGCTTGGAAAAGTAGCTATAAAAGTTACCTAAATAAGAAGTTTTATTTCAATAAATTAGGGATTATCCCTATAAACATTATGATGGAAACTTGGGTTTTTCCCCATGTATTTATTATTTATATAAGAATGGTGTTTTAACTCTGATAAACTATTTCCTAACTACGGTTCTGATGATTAATTTCTGCTGCCAAATTAATAAACACCGATACCACCGACTCTGTCTGCTGCTCGCGGCCGCCCGCCCCTCAGGGCAAGGGGTCGGGGGTTGCGACATTTTTTTTCATTTCAGTGGAGAAGATCACAGCAATGGCTACTGTTTCTTCACCATGGATTCCTGAGGACGACTTGCTGCTCAAGAATTCGATTGAGGTTTGGATACATGAATTGAATCCTTTCAATTGTTGTTGTTATTATTGTTAGTATGCATGATTTACGGTCGATTATAATGTTATTGTAGATTTTTAGGTCACTTTTGTTGGATTTGATGATACGATAATAAGATTTTATAATTTAAGGAGTTTTAATTTTTGTTAGTTTTCAGTGGAAAACATTTGGTGACACAATTTAGTTATTTCTGGCCCTAAAATGTGCATACACACATGTATTGTGTTCATATCAGTGTATAATGTGACATAGTTTTATTATGATGTATTGATATTCAAAATTACTCTTATTTGGTGCTTACAGTTTGTGTACTAATGGTCCTAATATGTGTATAACGTATATACATATGTATTATGCTTGTCAGAAGTCATTATCAGTGGACATAACTTGCTTAGTTGTGTTTATTGTTGTGTTTAGGTTACTAGTTAGGACCATGGATTTCTGTGTTTATTGTTGTGTTTAGGTGACTAGTTAGGACGAAGGATTGTTGTGTTTGTTTATTGCTGTGTTTAAGTTAAATAAAATCAGTTTATTTATATTTCAGTTTATTTCAGCAGCTTGCAGAAGTTAAAAAACAAACAGTCTTCTTCTTGCAGATTGCAGAGGTTTTGGCCACCTCTTCAGCTATGGATGTCTGCAGATGTGGTCCGCAGGCTGTAGACGTTTTACATCTGAAAAAACAAATAGCACCTAAGATAATAGGGATGTGGGAATAGAATCACCCTTAAATATTGGTGATGCAAATCAATATTATTAAGTGTGATCACTACCGCTGTTAAAAAACGTGAGATCGCTACCATAATAATTAATATTAATAGTGAGAATATATAACAGTAATCATAATCATAACAATTAAATATATAGGGTAACGTTATTGTATAAATGTGCTTAATATACTAAACATGAAAAGTGAATTAGAGATTATTTTTTTCCCATTTTGTCAAGCTTGTATTTTAGTCTTAGAATCTAGAAAAAAATTTCGTGTATTTAAATACTATTCGAGTAGTTATGTAATCAATTTAATGTAATTGCACATAATTACCCTAGTACAGTAAATACACGATTTTTTAAACATTTTCCAACAAGAATAAGACATTTATTTATGGACTCCTTGAAATGACTATAGTTATGATAACATAAAATGACTCATTGGATCCGTCTATGAATTATAACTTCTTGAAAAAAAAAATTGGGGATATCATGGTGGACCCAAAATTTCATTTCAGGAGTGCGATAGAAGGGTTTAATCATATTTTTAAAAATTGCAATCATAATTTTTCCAAAAAAAAAAATACACTAAACTTTTTTTAAGAGGGGCGATCGTCATCCAGTCATGGCACTAGGTCCACCTCGGGGTTTAATACCCAAAATTGAGCACTATAAGATTCTAAGTTTTTTTTTTATTTTTTTTGTTAAAAGAAATATAATTAAACTTTTTAACATAACATGCGTAACATCATGTATTGCATCGGATGTAACAAATGTTATGTAGGTGTTGCATATAAATCACTTCATTATACTGATTGGTCTTTCAGTTTGTATCTTACATGTCGGCCATCCAACCCAAGGAACCATATTATGTTTTTGTAACCCAGGGCAAAACAAAATTTTGGTGTCCTAATGTTGCTGCTGAACTTAGACCTGTTGTCGATACGATATTCAATGATTGGCAAGATGTTACAATGTATACGAATTACGCTGAAAAGGTAGGTTTTTCAGCACGGAAAGGTCAATCCAAGATAATGTTGCCGAAAAAACAAGTTTTTTTAGCATGACAAGATGTTACAATGTATACGAATTATGCTAAACCCATCCCCAATGTTGTTCACCTCGTCTTTTTAATCTATATTGTTAAGTTTATCCCCTCCCCCCTAAGCCAGTGTACTAACCATATGTTGCTCAACATTTTCTAGCGTATCTTATCACTTTCGCCTTAGTGACATAGATAGATTAAGGCGGCTTATAGGTTTGAGTCAAACTACATACATTGATAAAGTCCTTAGACGTTTTTTAATGATTCTAAGCGAGGATCGTTGTCG
The DNA here is from genome assembly GCA_030545235.1 of Helianthus tuberosus. Classification (NCBI taxonomy): domain Eukaryota; kingdom Viridiplantae; phylum Streptophyta; class Magnoliopsida; order Asterales; family Asteraceae; genus Helianthus; species Helianthus tuberosus. The sequence continues at coordinate 186,282,889 of CM060351.1, read as the reverse complement.
ATGGCTCACAAAACAATATTGAATAACAATCAGTGCCCTCAGTTCGACGAGGAAACGAAGAAATTGGCTTTGGTTCCTTATGCTTCTGTAATCGGTTCCATCATGTATGTCATGCTATGTACTAGACTTGACGTTTCGTATGCTTTTGAGCATGATAAATAGATATAAGCGAAATTTCGAAAGGTACTCGACCCAGCGTACCAGACTCAGAACTGATTTCGGTTCCTACCCGGTATGAGGTACCCTTTTAAACTCGAAAGGTCCTACCCAGTTCTACAATTTTTTTTTTTTGAAATTGGTTCCTACCCATTTCCATCCCTACCCAGTCAATACCCGGTTTGACCTAGTTCCTGCCATTGTTGTTGGAAGGAATTGGTTCAAGCTGTTTGGAACGGCTATATAGCTGTTGGAGACCGTTTTAAAAACGATAAAACCAGTTTTGAACCCTAAAGTCAAGTATAAATAGTTGTGGGTTGTATTGGTTGATTACCCAACTCAAAAACACTTAAACACATTAAAAAAACAAAAAAAAACCTCTTGGTTTATTCGCATTTAACACTTTCTTCTTTTCTCGTACACTCGAAATGGCAAGCAAATCAACATCATCCGTTTGTATCGGTTCTTCAAGTGCCTCATTCGTTATTGTGATTGTTCCACATAATCAAAGCAAGGATGATTGGTGCAATTAGGATTTGGCAGAGATGAGTAACAGTGGCACCATGACGTGTTCCAAGTTTTGTAGCACTTTGTTAAAAAGTGACTCAAGCTCTACTTTGAAAAAACACATTTATAATAATGTTGGCAATGCGTTAAAAGAAATTCCGGAAGGCGGATAACCCAAATTGAGTAGTGATTGAAACATATTTCGTTATAGCTCGGATGCGGTTCGGGATAGAATAGCAAAATTGGTGATTCAAGAACCTTTGTCTTTCAACCACTTCATAATCCTCGGTTGACATCCATGATTCGAGATACGCTTTAACCTCGTTTCACATGTGTGTGTCGTAACAAACATAGACGTCATTGTTTAAAATTGTGGAATAAAACAAAAAAAAATTGATTTAATTGTAGTTTAAAAAAAAAAAGATTGAATCCTGTGTGAACCAAACTATTAATGTTTGGTCGGCTCAAAATGGTTTACCAGAATCCTACATTTGTGTTAGCGCCCATTGGTAGAGCCCTATTTGTGGCAAATGATAAAACGTACAATTGTGTTTGATAGTTTTATTCTCCACGTACCGCAAATAATTTATTTAAAAATTTAGATAATACAATAATAATATTTAATTTATAACATAAATTATTTTCAGTATCATTCGATATTGCCTGGAACAATTTGAATATGCATGGAAGGGACCCAACTTTGAAAGTCAGAACTAAAGAAAAATCTGACAAAAGTTTTAATAAAATATTTTATTGGTACTTTAATTAACGTGGGCCAACAAGACACATATAATGTCACAAGAATCGACCTCAAGTTCTAACTCCCGATCGGGACGGGATCCGATTATAACTATGTTAAACGTTGTTCGGGATAAGATAAATAACCGTCAAAGGGGTGACACCCCAACAGGTGAATTCGATGGGTATAGTCATTCGAATTGTGTTGGGACTATATCTACCGAAGATTATCTCCACTTTAATATTTTGGCTTGGTGGAAAGGAAAGGAAAGGAAAATGAATATCCGATCCTATCCACCATGGCCCGTTATTTACAAACCGTCCAAGCTTATACGATAGCTTTGGAATCCGTTTTTTCTCTTTTTTTTGCAGGATATCGTCGATACGAAGAACAAGACTCACTCTCGAATCAATTAAGATGTGCATTTGCCTAAAAGATCATTTGGATGTGAAATCATATAAAAGACAAGACCAAACTCGAAGGTAAACTAATACTTAAAGCAAGAGTACACGATAAAGAAATGGAGGATGGACTATCTTCGGTCGTATCCGACTTTTTTTCATTGATGGTATAACTACATGGAATATATGGGGTAGTTGTTTTGGTGTAACTATTCTGTGAGGGTTATTTTGAGTTTTGGATTGGTGTTTTTAGCTACTTGCTTGCCCAATTTTTATTATATTACCCGCCGTTAAAATAATAACTTATAATAATAAGTTAAAAACATAGGACAAAAATGTAAAATGAACGACTGGAAATGGGCAAGGGCAAGTTAGGAAATTCCTAAAGACGGCTGCATGTGGCCCACGAATAACATCAAACTTGACTGGATATTATTTAAACATAAAAAACTATTTAAAAATAAGAATGAAAGGTAAAATTTAAAGGTCGGTTTTGTAGATCAAGACCATCACTCTCATCTTAGTATTTTAATCCTCACTTTACCAAATCAAGATTTGATCCGCTATAATCATCACAAATAGTATTAATGCGAGGTTTGTTTATTACCTAAATTTCACAAATAGTATAATCCGAGGTTTGTTTATTCCCTAAAATATTAATACATTGGTCAATTGGTTATGATAAGTTTTTACCAGTTTTGTGTATATTAGTGACACCCAACCAACTAAATAGACCATTGGGTGCCTTCCTTTGATTTTCGTAATTTATATAGTTGTTTAAACTAAAGAGAAATGATATACCTTATATTTTTAAGACCATGGGTGTGGTTTGGGTAGTCTCTTTGTGATTATCCGCCACGTAGGCGTCACGTCACATTGGTGGAAGATCATCCTTTTGGGGACTACCCAAGGATGTGAAGGACTACCCAATTTAATTAAAAAAAATCAATATATAATTGAAGGAGAGAGAGAGGGGGGCCCACCAAATTACAAATCAGCCAACCACCAAGCTCGTCGTTTCCGTCTTCCAGATGTCGCTTGCGACGCGACAACCCAGGAGGGGGTGGTGTGGGACGAGGGGGACGACCCGGCGACGGTGGGGGACGATCCCTACACCGTTCGGTCTAATGCTTAGCTAGTTATTGTTTTAGGGAGTTGATATTAGTTTACCATTTTTTTAAAGATAAACATCACTAAAACAAGCCTCTGATCCAAAGGGCAAAAGGCCAAACAAAACAAGCGCTTCTGACCCAAACGGGCAAAGGGCAACAAATTATAACATATACAACGGATATTTACGTCAATCCTCCCGTATAATCGTTCTAAAGGATGATCTATTTTTTAACCACACAAACCTTCTAGACTTGGCTTCTCCTATAATATCCTGGAATCCGCATTTTATGTTATGAAAGACCGTCTTGTTCCTTCCTTTCCAGATGCACCAGCATGTGATTATAATAAGGCTATGAAGGATCTTCTTAGCTTTCTTTCCAAGCTGAAGAAAGCCATGAACTTCCATAAGGTCTTTGAAGTCGAAAATGAAGAGCGGCGGAATATTGCACCAAGCAATGTAACCCATCCAAATCCTATTTGCCAACATACATGCTTAAAAAATGTGATCAACCGATTCCTTGTATTCCTCGCAAAAAGGGCACGCATCAGACGGAATATTCACATTTCTTCTCTTTAAATTCTTCCTTGTCACTAATCTATCCAGGTTTGCTCTCCAAGCCATAATATTATACTTACGGGGTACCCATTTGCACCACAGAAACGTTGGCAACTGGATCACCCCCCTATCTTTACTCTTAAGATTTTTTACCGATCTGACTGTAAAGGTGCCCGTATCCTCTTCCAAACGCTTCCACACATCACTACCATTGGGCAAAACCACCAAAGCCAAGATGGCCTAGCAATCCTGCCACTCATGTATCTCAACTACCGACTTCGGAGCTCTGATCCAATTCCAGTTGTACCCAGGATTCGCTTGATCCTGCACAATCCTGTTTGCCACTCTACAAGACTTAACAAGCTCAAGGTCGAAAAGGTGCGGCCATCTATCCATAAACGGTTGATTACCCATCCATGTGTCAACCCAGAACCGAATATCCAACCCATTCCCCACTTTACCCCATATAAATTTTTTTAAACTTGTCCCATTTATTTTAAAATTTGAATAAAAAACAACAATATTTTTCCAACAGCCCGACACGGACTTGTTTAAAGGAAGAAAACCCCAATTATTGTTTTTAAAATGTCACGCTTCAACAACCTTCATCCATAAACTATGATTCTCCACCTTAAACCTCCAGACCCATTTAGCTAAAAGAGCTTCATTTACCTCTCTCAGACTATTAACCCCCAAACCTCCCCTCCTTTTATTTTACGTAACCCAATCCCAGCCCAAAGAAACTTTCTCATTTTCACTTCTAATAAATTCAAAATACCGAATGGGGCCTTATAAAGAGAAAAAGTAAATCGGGGGACTTTCTAAAACCGTTTTAATAAGAGTAAGTCTTCCCCCAATCGACAGTGTTTTAGCTTTCCAAGCGGATAACCGATTATCAAAGACCTCAATAACCGGTTTCCAGTTGTTAAGCCTATTCATTTTAGCCCCCGCCGTTATACCCAAATATGTAAGCGGAATGTCATCTTTGTTACACCCAAAGACAACCGCCATAGATGTTACCTCCAATGGGTCCACCCCAATCCCATATATATTTGATTTGTGTAAATTAATTTTTAGCCCCGAACACATGTAGAAAACCCTCAGGAATCTCGAAACATTTATCACATTTTCTTTCTCCCGTTCATCCAAATCAACGTGTCATCCACGTATAACAGATGCGAGAGAATCGGTCCATTGTTAGGCATATGAATGCCCTTGAAAAGGCCAGCCTCTCCCGCTCTCTTAAATATTCATGACAAGGCTTCCATAACTAAGAGGAAGAGAAACGGAGATAACGAGTCTCCTTGCCTAATACCTTTTGAGCCTTTAAATTCGAAGGTAGGGGACCCGTTAACCAAAACCGACGAGCATGCCGATACCAAAACCCCTTTAATCCATTTACACCATAACATTAGAAATCCCATTTGCCCCAAGACGTCTATTAAAAAACTCCAACTCACGTTATCGTATGCCTTTTCAAAATCAATTTTTAATAGAAAAGCCTTCCTTTTAACTTTTTTTAACCAAGACAGAATTTCGTTGAGCATAAGGGGGTTATAGAGAATGTACCTACCTTTAAGGAACGTCGTCTGATTTTCCAAAACAATAGACCCAATAACCTTGTTCAGGTGATTAGCAAGAATCTTAGATATCATTTTACTAATAACCCCTATCAGGTTTATAGGTCTATAAGCTTTAAGCCCCATCGAGTTTTTGCTCTTCGGAATAAGGGATATGAACGAAGAACTACACCCTTTGGAGATTACGCCGTTACTGTAAAAGAAAGCTACCAAGTTAGAAAAACAATTTTCAAATAAATTCCAGTATCTTTTAATGAATCTAAAGTTAAAACCATCCGATCCTGGTGCTTTGTCCGCTGCACATCCAAAGACAGTGTTCTTAATTTCTTCCCCATTGAAAGAAGTCGTAAGATAATTTGTATCCCCCTCCGATAATCTTTTAATGTTGTGACAATCAAGTTTCGGTCTAGAGGCAACCTTTTCCTCAAACGTTTTTTTAAAGAACACCATGACCTCTTTTTTAACAAGAGATGGATTCGTTTCCCACACCTCATCCATTAATAATCTAGGGATGTTGTTACTAGCCTGTCTACTATAAATATAGCCATGGAAAAAAGCCGTGTTGTCGTCCCCCTCCATATCCCACTTCACCCAAGCTCTCTGTTTTAGGTATTTAGATTTGCTTGCCTCCAATTCCTTTAACCCTTTCAAGCATTCGATTTTAGACCATAACTCTCCTTCCGATAATTCTCTTGCTTTCGCCAACTCGTCCAATTTTTCAAGGTCTTCTCTAAGAATGGTTTCTAACTCCCCTTCTTTGGCTAGCACTTCCTTTTTCCATTTTTTAAGAAAATCATGGATAACTTTGAGTTTTTGCATTAAAACTGGATCTGCGTTCCCAAACCTCCCCAAAATTTTCCAATGCTTTACCCATCACCCCTTCGAAGTCCCCTCTATCCATCCAAGAATTAAAAAATCTAAAATTTTTCAGACCAAAACTTGTCTAAGAGGTGGGGAGTGAAAACCTCATATTACTTCAATTTACACCTCTTGTACAAGATACTGCTCCATTTCGACATTGTTCCATCAAAACTTGTGTCCTTAAAATCTAATGTTACTCTTACAAAATTTTCATTGTTGCTTAATTGTGGGCATACTTAGATTTCTTACCTAAACTAACATAATCCTCAACAAGAGAAACTACAATGACCAACGTCATTAATATGTTTTCTCTTTAGAATCTGTTGGTCGTTAAATATTGACCCTAAGCATGCCGAGTTCCTTGAGACTTCTAAGGTCAGTGGGAGTAGTAAAGTCTTTATCATGACTTGTAAGGAATACAAGAGGCGAGGGGAAGAGTGTCATTAAATTTTACTCTGAAGTTAAACTCTGATTACACTTCTTGTACACCATACTGCACCAACTTTTACAAACTTAGAATCCTGAAAATGATAGCAACCTAACCAAGAGCTAATCTATAAAACTGAAACTTCTAATAAACCTAATAATCAACTCAGGATGTCATCTTGGTTTAAAAACCTACTAACTTTGATGATTACATAACCTCCCTAACTGAAGTTGAAATGGATTTTGGAAAAGTTTACTGATCCTAGCTCTTCTAATTAAGTCATTAGCTTCAATCAATCTTCTAAATGGAATAAAATTGTTTTCTAGTCAAACTGATTTGATGTGTTCGAATAACGTTTGGGATTTGATTGAATTATCTAAGATTGTTCATAACCAAACCAAATCCTAATATAAACGTTAAGACACTAAGAAGCATGATTGATTCTCAAAGGTTATACTCAAGAAGAGATGAATTATCAAAGAATCTTTTTACCTGTACTCCAAAAGATTTCTTTTAGGATCATGTAAGACCCAGTTTATAATAGTAGATTTAATAACATAAAACCTTGCATTTTATACCAAAAATTTAGAGTTTACAAAATAACTTTCGAGATTTGAAAGTTTATCTAGTTACAACATTCACGTATTAACCTACTAAACAATACTCGAGACAAAAGCTACAAATGTTTACATAGTTTAAAAAAAACAAAAGATCAAGTGCGGAAGCGTTGAATTGTGTGTTCGGTTCGACTTGATGACTTGATCATCAACCTACTACTTGATATACCTGGAAACTGAAAATGTTTAACACGAACATTAATAACGGAGTTCTTAGAAATATTACACAACCGAAACTACGTTCGATACGGGTTTGATTAATTGTAAAATACAAAAAAATTACAAAACATTCCTGGCTCTACCGTAACTTACGGTATTACCGTAAGTTACGGTGATCAATTTAAGGTTCTGGTCCACCGTAAAACACGAAAGAACCACCGTAAGACTTTTATCTCTACCGTAAGTTACGGTAGTACCGTAACTTACGGTAGTACCTGGAAACCCTTATTTTGTTTGATTTGTTTAATACACTCAAACCCAAATCTCGGATTTCGCTTTTCTAGCACATCAATACATTAAATTCTCGTATTTCTAATATGTTAAATATTAACCAACATCAAAGATCAATCCATCATATTCCGGAGCATTAACCATGCCTTACTTGATTATTCGACCCGTTTGGACGCCAAAATTTAGGCATCAATCAAGGTATCTCAAGAATCCATTTTCTATCACTTGTTTTGACCCGTTTTACTTGTTTAAGACGCAAAGTCACTTCCGTGACGTATTGGTCTATCTTGTTTACCATGTTTTCAAAACTACAACATAAAACTAATAAATAATTTTTAATGTAACGAAACGGTAATTTCGTACCTTTAGAGCACGTCTTTCCCCCGTGAATTCCCTCCGGCTTGTCCGCTTGATGATCCGGACTCTTTGCCTAGAAAATTCAGTTTACAGCTTGTTTAGAATTCTTTTCATGACCATAATCACATCATTGTGAAACATGATCAAATCTGCGTTTTCATCCTATTTTTATCATTTAAATCCTCACTTAGGCATTTCAACAAACACCTAACGGGTCAGATTCTTCTATAATTATTACCAAGTTCATGATTTGTAATTAACATCTAATTTCACTAAGTTAGTAAATTTCACATACACCTTGACATCTATATTTCTGAATTTACTTTACCAATTCAGATTTCACTATAACAATAGTCATAATTCTAGCATTCATCAAGTTTCCTCCAAGCTCATTAGTCTCCTAACATGTAAACCCCAAACCTTACAAACATGATGCAAAGTTTTCACAAGGAATCACCTAGGGTTTGACTCTAGACATCATATTAATTCAACATTCATTCATGCATGTCATATCTAGGCTCAATTTCAGTTTTTCACAATTAACCTAGAATTCATGATGGATCAAAGTACCAAGATTTTACATACCTTTTGATCCTTACGACGAGGTGATTACTAATTTGTGTTTAGAATTCGATTTGGGACGGATTTGAGGCTTCAATTTTGCAGATTTTAGTGTGAAGCTAGGGTTTGGAGAATACCCTGGTCGCCCCTTCCTCTTGTTCGACCAGACACACCCAAAATGGTGTGTTTGGTGAGTTTTGTTACAAATCAGCATTTAACTTTCATTCTTGGGCAAGTTTAGTCCCTCACTTATCATCTAGCTTCAAATACTAGTGTTTTAACCTAGTGTTAGTTATTTCTAGGCTTGTAATTTTTAACTAGGTTCAAACTTCTAGATGGCCAATTCTTGTTTATGAAATCCATAAATTTCTAATATCAAGATTTATATTTTCGGGGTGTTACAAGTCCACCCCCCTTAAATCTCGTCCCCGAAACCGAATTACGTACCAAATAAAGTAGGATAAAGCCGTCGCATCTCCTCTTCGGACTTCCACGTAGTGTCCGAACCTTTCCTATGCTCCCATTTGACTTTGACTTGGTCAATTTGTTTATTTCGTAAATGTTTGACCTTTCGGTCTAAAATCTCCACCGGTCTTACCGCATAATTCAGACTATTATCCACTTCGATATCATCGTAATGGATATAGGCCGTTTCGTCTGCTAGGCACTTTCTTAATTGTGACACGTGGAACGTGCCATGGATCCCACTTAGTTCCTCCGGTAGCTCAAGGCGGTAAGCTACCTTGCCAACTCTTCCGATAATTTTAAATGGCCCAATAAACCTCGGGCTTAGCTTCCCCCTTTTTCTGAATCTAATAACGCCCTTCCATGGGGAAACCTTTAGCATGACCATGTCAACAACCTGGAATTCGATTGGCTTATTCCTTTTATCAGCATACGCCTTTTGCCTGTCTTGAGTTGCTTTCAAGTGTGCCCGAACTATTTCAATCTTTTCATTCGTGGATCGTACTATATCTTGGTGGGCGAGTTCTCGTGGACCCACTTCACCCCAACATACCGGGGTTCGACACTTTCTACCATAAAACATTTCGTACGGTGCCATCTTAATACTAGATTGGTAGCTGTTATTATACGAAAACTCGACCAACGGTAGATGAACATCCCAACTGCCTCCAAAGTCGATTATACACGCCCATAGCATATCCCCCAATGTTTGTATCGTTCTTTCACTCTGCCCATCCGTTTGGGGATGGTACGCAGTGCTAATGAACAATTTGGTTCCCATTTGCTCTTGGAAATCTCGCCAGAAATTCGAAGTAAACCGGGTATCCCTATCAGACACGATGGATACCGGCACTCCATGACGTGCTATTATTTCATTAGTGTAAACTTCTGACATCTTTTCTGACGTGTAAGTCTCACGAATCGGAATGAAGTGAGCACTTTTCGTCAATCTATCCACCACTACCCATATAGCATCGAAACCACGATTCGTCTTAGGCAACTTGGTTAATAGGTCCATTGTAATATGTTCCCATTTCCAAACCGGAATTTCTAACGGTTGGAGTTTGCCGTATGGTTTCTGGTGCTCCGCCTTGACTTGTAAACATGTCAAGCATTTTTCCACATACTTCGCCACATCCCTCTTCATTCCGGGCCACCAATAGTTTTGTTTCAAATCATTGTACATCTTGGTCGCACCCGGATGAATTGAATAACGGGATTTATGAGCCTCATTAAGTAGAAGCGCCTTCACTCCACAAGTATGTGGGACCCATATCCTTCCGGATCGAGTCTTCAACCCGTTAATTCCATCCGATAAATCTTTCAATTGACCAATTATCCTTTCTTTCTTCCAATTCTCTTCTTTCATTGCTTCAAATTGCGCCTCTCGAATACGTTCCATTATACCTGAGGTCACCACGAGTTGCATCGATCTTACTCGTATTGGGACATAGTCCGCTTTTCTGCTTAGAGCATCCACCACCACATTAGCCTTTCCGGGGTGGTAATGTATTTCACAATCGAAGTCTTTCACCATTTCTAGCCATCGTCTTTGTCGCATATTTAACTCCTTCTGATCGAAGAAATATTTTAGGCTCTTGTGATCGGTGAATATGGTGCACTTTACCCCATATAAGTAATGCCTCCGTATTTTTAAGGCAAATACCACCGCAGCCAACTCAAGATCATGCGTGGGATATTTCTTCTCGTGTATCTTCAATTGTCTCGAGGCATAAGTTATCACCTTGCCCCGTTGCATCAAAACGCATCCGAGCCCCGATAGTGAAGCATCCGAATATATCACCATGTCTTTGACTCCGTCCGGCAATGTCAGTACCGGAGCTTGAGTTAACTTCTCTTTTAGTGTTTGAAACGCCCTATCTTGATCTACACCCCAAATGAACTTTTCTTTCTTCCGAGTTAATTTTGTTAGCGGTGACGCAATCCTGGAGAAATCTTGAATGAATCTCCTATAGTATCCCGCAAGTCCCAAAAAGCTTCTAATCTCTGAAGGGTTCTTCGGGGAATTCCATTTTGACACAGCCTCGATCTTTGACGGATCCACCAATACTCCGTCGGCACTTATGATGTGGCCAAGAAATTGTACCTCTCGTAACCAGAAAGCACACTTAGAGAATTTCGCATACAACCTTTCTCGTCTAAGCGTTTCTAACACCTCTTGTAAGTAGTGTGCATGTTCAGCTTCGCTTTTCGAATACACCAAAATGTCATCGATAAACACGATGACTGACTTATCCAACATCGGCTTACAAACCCGGTTCATGAGGTACATGAAAGCCGCAGGTGCATTTGTTAGCCCAAATGACATCACGAGGAATTCGTAATGTCCGTATCTTGTGCAGAAAGCCGTCCTCGGTACATCTTCTTCTTTGACCTTTAGTTGGTGATACCCAGATCTAAGGTCAATTTTTGAAAACCAGTTAGCACCTTGTAATTGGTCGAATAAATCATCTATCCTCGAAAGCGGGTATCGGTTCTTTACCGTGAGTTTGTTTAACTCCTGGTAATCGATACACATGCGCATGCTCCCGTCTTTCTTTCTTACGAACAATACCGGTGCGCCCCAAGGAGACACACTCGGCCTTATGAATCCCTTGTCAAGCAGGTCTTGAATTTGGGACATCAGCTCTTGTAATTCCGACGGTGCAAGTCGGTACGGGGCTTTTGCTACGTGTTTCGCGCCCGGAATCAATTCGACCCGAACTCTACTTCCCGTTCAGGCGGTATCCCCGGTAAATCCTCCGGAAACACATCTTCATAATCACGTACTATCGGTACTTCTCCAATCTTTCGTGATTCTTTTTCGGGCTCATTAGCGTATATCATGAATGCCTTGCATCCTCGCTTCATAAGCTTATGAGCTTTCAACATTGAGCACACTATAGGGTTGCCTCCTTTTTCGCCATAAATGGTGACGTGTTTCCCGCTCGGAGATGTTAGTTTTATCTCTTTACGAAAACACACGACCTTTGCATGGTGTTGAGATAGCCAATCCATCCCAACGACTACTTGAAATTCTCCCATTGACATTGGGATTAGATTTATCAAATATTCTTCGTCGTCAATGCTCAGTTTACAGTTTTCACATACATCACAAACAATAAAGCTCTTGTTATTACCTATCTCTACTTCTAAGGGCACAGGTAATTTTGTTAGAACAAATGAAGGATGTCGAATAAATCCATATGAAACAAAGGATTTATTCGCACCCGTATCAAACAACACGTGTGCAGGAATCGAATTTACAGCAAATATACCTGAGACCACGTCAGGTTCAACCTTCGCTTCTGCGGCGGTCAGTTGAAAAGATCTTGCCTTTGCTTTTGGGGCTTCACCTTTCGGGTCCTACCCATCCTTCTTTCCAACCAGTTTCGGGCATTCCGACTTTTTGTGACCCGTTCGATAACAATTGTAACAAACCGTCACTTTCTCCGGGCACGATATAGCCATATGTCCCGTTTTTCGGCATATGGGACAAGGCTTATCCTTGTAACGGCATTCACCTTTATGACCCTTTCCGCAGATTCTGCAACTTGGCGACCCGCCTTTCGTATCAAATTTCTTTGCGGTTTCGTTTGTTCGTGCCTTTTTAGCAGGGCTTGGGTTTACATCTTGTGCCTTCCGTTCACCCCGTTCAATGCTCTTTTTCAGTTCGATCTCCCTTTCCCGAGCAGCATTTATGATCTCGGTAAGGGTCTCGTATTTTGAAGGGGTGATAAATTCCCTATACTCAGCACTCAACATGTTATGGTAGTAGTATATCTTTTGTTCTTCATTTGTCACTAGATCATCGCAAAATTTCATCTTATCCATAAACGTTGCCGTAATCTTGTCTATGGTCTCACCCTTGTGCCTAAGTTGCATGAACTCCTCCTTGATTTTATTCATAACCGCCTTGGGGCTATGATGTTTAAGAAATGGCATCTTGAATTCTTCCCATGTCATGACCTTAGCAGCTTCAATACCGATCTCTCTCTTTTTGTTATCCCACCAATCTTTCGCTTGATTCCTTAGTTGACCCGTACCATAGGCTACGTAGTCATCTTCGTCACAATGGGTCCTCTCGAATACCCCTTCGATATCACTTAGCCATCGTTGGCACACTATTGGATCAACCTCCCCATTATATATTGGTGGTTTACAGGCCATGAATTCCTTGTATGAACAAGGCTTTCGTCCTCCATGCTTTTCCTTCGATAAATTTGAATCATCTTCCAATTTCTTGATTCTCTCTTCTACTATTGATAAAACTGTGTTTTGAATTTTATCAATAAAGCCCGACAAACTGTTTTCGATCGCCCTTCCAACCTCTTCGGCAATCACTTCTCTCATTTGTTCGGTGACTCTTGGCACCGCATTATCATTACCTCCTTCTGCCATCTCTATTTCTGAAATGTTTACATAGGTTGTTAAACATTCCATTTATAACACATGCTTTACTTGTTTTGATTCAATCAAGTTCATATCTTGATTCAATCGTTCTTGTTTTGATTCAATCAATTTCATATCTTGATTCAATTGTTCTTCTTTTGATTCAATCAAGTTCATATCTTGATTCAATCGTTCTTGTTTTGATTCAATCAAGTTTATAACTTGATTTAATCGTTCTTGTTTTGATTCAATCAAGTTTATAACTTGATTTAATCATTCTTGTTTCATGCATTTCTTGTATTTGAGTGAGCTTACACACTCTTTTCATGCATATTTATTCATGATTTATTTCTATATTCTTTAATTTCTACTTAAACTATTAACTCTTACCAGATGCTTGATCAAGCTTGAACCAAACACTTCTTGACAACCTTGAGCTCTGATTACCAACTTGTAAGACCCAGTTTATAATAGTAGATTTAATAACATAAAACCTTGCATTTAATACCAAAAATTTAGAGTTTACAAAATAACTTTCGAGATTTGAAAGTTTATCTAGTTACAACATTCACGTATTAACCTACTAAACAATACTCGAGACAAAAGCTACAAATGTTTACATAGTTTAAAAAAACAAACGATCAAGTGCGGAAGCGTTGAATTGTGTGTTCGGTTCGACTTGATGACTTGATCATCAACCTACTACTTGATATACCTGGAAACTGAAAATGTTTAACACGAACATTAATAACGGAGTTCTTAGAAATATTACACAACCGAAACTACGTTCGATACGGGTTTGATTAATTGTAAAATACAAAAAAATTACAAAACATTCCTGGCTCTACCGTAACTTACGGTATTACCGTAAGTTACGGTGATCAATTTAAGGTTCTGGTCCACCGTAAAACAGGAAAGAACCACCGTAAGACTTTTATCTCTACTGTAAGTTACGGAAGTACTGTAACTTACGGTAGTACCTGGAAACCCTTATTTTGTTTGATTTGTTTAATACACTCAAACCCAAATCTCGGATTTCGCTTTTCTAGCACATCAATACATTAAATTCTCGTATTTCTAACATGTTAAATATTAACCAACATCAAAGATCAATCCATCATATTCCAGAGCATTAACCATGCCTTACTTGATTATTCGACCCGTTTGGACGCCAAAATTTAGGCATCAATCAAGGTATCTCAAGAATCCATTTTCTATCACTTGTTTTGCCCCTTTTACTTGTTTAAGACGCAAAGTCACTTCCGTGACGTATTGGTCTATCTTGTTTACCATGTTTTCAAAACTACAACATAAAACTAATAAATAATTTTTAATGTAACGAAACGGTAATTTCGTACCTTTAGAGCACGTCTTTCCCCCGTGAATTCCCTCCGGCTTGTCCGCTTGATGATCCGGACTCTTTGCCTAGAAAATTCAGTTTACAGCTTGTTTAGAATTCTTTTCATGACCATAATCACATCATTGTGAAACATGATCAAATCTGCGTTTTCATCCTATTTTTATCATTTAAATCCTCACTTAGGCATTTCAACAAACACCTAACGGGTCAGATTCTTCTATAATTATTACCAAGTTCATGATTTGTAATTAACATCTAATTTCACTAAGTTAGTAAATTTCACATACACCTTGACATCTATATTTTTGAATTTACTTTACCAATTCAGATTTCACTATAACAATAGTCATAATTCTAGCATTCATCAAGTTTCCTCCAAGCTCATTAGTCTCCTAACATGTAAACCCCAAACCTTACAAACATGATGCAAAGTTTTCACAAGGAATCACCTAGGGTTTGACTCTAGACATCATATTAATTCAACATTCATTCATGCATGTCATATCTAGGCTCAATTTCAGTTTTTCACAATTAACCTAGAATTCATGATGGATCAAAGTACCAAGATTTTACATACCTTTTGATCCTTACGACGAGGTGATTACTAATTTGTGTTTAGAATTCGATTTGGGACGGATTTGAGGCTTCAATTTTGCAGATTTTAGTGTGAAGCTAGGGTTTAGAGAATACCCTGGTCGCCCCCTTCCTCTTGTTCGACCAGACACACCCAAAATGGTGTGTTTGGTGAGTTTTGTTACAAATCAGCATTTAACTTTCATTCTTGGGCAAGTTTAGTCCCTCACTTATCATCTAGCTTCAAATACTAGTGTTTTAACCTAGTGTTAGTTATTTCTAGGCTTGTAATTTTTAACTAGGTTAAAACTTCTAGATGGTCAATTCTTGTTTATGAAATCCATAAATTTCTAATATCAAGATTTATATTTTCGGGGTGTTACAGATCATCACTATTCTAGTAGCTTATAATAGTTTTGAGCTACATTAGATGAACCCTAAAACAACTTTCCCTAATAACTGGCTGACATATTTACATGTTCATAAAACAATATGAAAGTTCTAAACTTAAGGTTAAAGAACAGTTTGTCTATAAGCCGATAAAATCCATGTATGGGTTAATGCAAACATCATAATGTGATAAAATCTTAACGCAATTATTTTCATCAAGAACCAAGTGGATTAATGTACATACCTCAAGATGAGTGAGAGCAACTAAAATAAACTTGTCTCTATATAGTTGATATTCGTTTGACAAGTATATGTTACATAAGCCAAAGCATTGTTAACACAAACTTTGATATAATAGATCTCAGAGATATCTCTTACGTGATTTGGGGGTTTTAGGGCTTTGGAGTATGAATTATTTTCTATAAATTTTTGACTTTTCTGTCAAATATATTATTTATCAAATTATAATTACATTGAAGTTTGTCACAAGTTTGCATTTATCTTGGTCTTATTCCATTATCGATCTTGGAAACTATTGTGAAATATTTGAAGTTAAAATCTTTAGTTTGACTTCAAAATCCAACTACATCTATGTGTATGTGATTAGAAACTAAGGATTTCAGGATGTATACACATACATACATTGTATGCATATTTGTTTGGCTTTACACATACATACATACCCATATCAATATACTTTACATATATGGGCACATTATTGGAACATGGATCATTCCGTCCTACGCGTTTAGACAAAAGTTTGGATAATATAAAGCTAATTCGGTAGAAATTTCGGCAGCATAACGCTTCGAATAACCATATGTAAAAGCTCTCATTCCATACCGAAAGAGTATACATCATTGAAACCAACTGGGGTGTCCCAGTTGGCCAGCCCCACCCCAACTCTTCACAGAGACCCGGGTTCGAGTCCAGGCACGGGGATTCTGGCCACCTTCTTCCCAGAAGGAAAAGGACTCAGCTCGGGATGGGGTATTCACCGCCAGCAACCTTGAGGCGTGGTAAGCTGCGGAGTGAGATCACTCCGGCGGATGGGAGGTCCGTGCAAGTATCCCCCCCCCCCCCAAGAGTATACATCATTGACAAGGTGGAGAAAGTATCAAGCAATCTCTCTAGCAGAAACTCCAAAACTTAATGATTCCATGCGCTTGAGCCTAGTATTTATAGGCCTCTCATGAGCATGAGGCTCATGCACAAGGATGAGCCCCCTCAAACGCACGTATGTGCTCATGCGTACGTATGAGCACATCCTCATATACACGTATGATTCATGCATGCGTACGAGTGTTCTCTTTACCATTTAACACTTAAAACTATACAATATTCAACACACGCTCTATCTAGCATATTCGTATAGTGGCGGACACACATAATATGCATTAACACACATATCATTATACTTTATTTATACATATAAACAGTTGTTAATTTATACAATACACAAAACCATATAATAATTATATAAGTATTTTATCTTAGCCATTTTAACATCCGTCATAACGCGTGGATGACGTTAACTCGTTTATTGACAATTATGACATGAATATTAAGAACAATAAAATAAAAAATGTAATATATGAATACTAGATTGATATTCTTTTATCAAACCCACATTCATAAACTATTAATACAGAATAAAATAATATATTTTACATTAATGAACATTCTAAGCACCAATTAATTAACATTCTAAGCCTCCTGGTATTATTATTTTTTTTCATAATATTTGATCAAAAAGAGAGGTTGGGAATTGATATAAGTGTGAAGTGTATGTATACATCCAAAAAAATTAATAAATTAATCAAGTATTTGTGGAAATATATGTGAAGGATAAGAAGTCAAGTTGCAAAAGGGTCATGCTTAGATTATGACGTTATTTCGCACGAGGCCACTCCTTTCTTTCAATAATTATTTTTTTTCAAAGTATGTTACAAAAAAGTTTACTCAATCCTTTTTATACAAATATTAAATGCCTAATTCGATCTTTATTAGATCTTCAAGTATCCCTAGTGTGTATACAATTATGATAACGGATTTGGATTTCATGTTTTCATACGTGTTTGTTATATTATTTTAGTATTAGTTGAATGCAAAATATTAAATTGCATAATGCTTACATGATAGTTTAAAACTCTAATTATCTTAAAGAAATAAAAATTTTATTTTCAAAACATTATAGAGCATGATAGTTTAAAACTCTAATTATCTTAAAGAAATAAAAATTTTATTTTCAAAACATTATAGAGTTCAATATTAAAAAAAAAAAAAAAAAAAAAAAACCTAATTTACTCATTGAAAACAAGGAGACATCTGGCGAAGCTTGGAGATTTCCGACCGGAGGGGAGCGGGGGTCGAAAACGTATATACCCAAAAAATTCTATATGAAAACCACATATATTACACTACTGAGCGAAAAGTTCAAGGGATCCCCCCTCCTAAGAGTTGTAATTACTAAAAATTCATTATTCCTTTATGAGTAAATTACGTTTTTGACCCCTGTGGTTATATCACTTTTACTATATTAGCCCAAAATAAGAATTTTTAACATATCTGCCCTCATGGTCTCTATAACTAACCATTTTGTCCCCTAAGTCTAGAGATCGTAGGGGCCAAAATGGTTAGTTGTAGAGACCATGGAGGCAGATATGTTAAAAATTCTTATTTTGGGCTAATATTGTAAAAGTGATATAACCACAAGGGTCAAAAACGTAATTTACTCTTCCTTTATAAAATGAAATAAGACCTAAGTCTCTTTTTTTTTTTTGAACGGTGACTTTCTTATGAGTGACCCATAACAGGGTAATTTGAAAGTTAAAAAGTTTGGTGTCACAGGAATTGTAGGAAAATGCGTGTAGATGTGTGAGTGGTGGACTTTTTGCAAAATTTCTTCATGACTTTGAAGGTTGTCAAGATGTTTATGACCCACTAAAATGGATGCATGCATGCACCTAGACCATTTTCCATTTTCTCAAATAAATAAAACATTTTAACCTTACATGTGTTCGTCTCAATATTATCATCACACTTTATGTGTACGAATATATTCCTTTTTGCTTGTTTAACAAAACCAATTTAAAACGTTTCTCTTATGGTCTTTGTATTTATTTTGGCCCACTGAATATTTTATATTTAGTTTCAAATTAATTTATTTATTAATGATGTAGGGTGAGGATCAAATAAAAAGTTTATTTTGTCTAGTAAGGATAGGAAGCAATAGGATAGGAAGCAATAGGATTATGACATGAGGGTACTTCCGCAACTTAAGAATCCACAATGTGAACTCCTTTTATTGCGTTCGTGCATGGGAGTTGCCAAGCTTATCTTTGGTCTCCGCACATGCCAACCTTCTTGTGTTGGAGCGGCTGTTACTTTGTTTGATGAAGGACTTCGGCAAGCCATTGATGATATTGTGGTTGGCGGGGGACCGTTCTTTGGGGACTTGCAATGGCGATTGGCTTCCTTGCCAATCAAGGAGGATGGGCTTGGATTACTATCGGCGGGGGATGTCTCGTCTTTTGCCTTCGTGGCCTCCAGAGTGCAATCTTTGGAACTTCAGGATCATATTCTGCGAGCTTGTTGTATGGGTGATTTGGATTCGGAATTTAGGGTTGCGTTGGATGGTTTACAAGCCGTTCTTCCTGATGTTGACCTTGGCGGTTTTGCTAATAAAGACACCGCCCCCCGTGAACCTCAAACTATTTTGGCGAGTGCTTTTTATGATAAAACCGTGAAGGAAATCAATGGTGTTTTCGGGTTATCCCCTCGGCAAAAAGCTGTTTTTGATTGTTTACGAGCCCCCCACGCTCAAGATTTCCTTACTGTTATCCCGATCGAGGGCTTGGGGCAATGTATGTCGGCAGTAGAATATCGGTCTGTCCTCAAATATCGTTTGATGATACCGTTGTACCCTGAGGATGAACCGTACCCTGTTTGTCGGAAGGTGTGTCTTGATAGCTTCGGGGAACATGCCCTTTACTGCAAAGAGCTTCCTGGCTTCAAGTACAGACACGATCTGGTTAGAGATGTGTTGTTTGACATTCTCAAGCGAGCTGGTATCGCTGCTAAAAAAGAGGCTCCGGTTAATTTCCTAACGGACCCGAAGGAGGGGGGGTCTTCCCTTCGACCAGCCGATGTGCTGGTTTTTGGATGGTCCGGGGGTAAGCATGCTTGCATTGATCTCACGGGGGTGTCGCCTCTTCCCGGTTTCAGGGGCAGTGGTTTTGTTTCAGGGCAAGCGACGCGGAAGGCTGAGGCGGGGAAAATATCCAAGCACGAGCAGGCCTGCATAGATAATCAACATGCCTTCCTTCCTTTCGCGTTCGATACCTTTGGTTGTCTGGCCCCTGTGGCGTCCGGTTTCTTGAAGCGGGTTCAAAAGGCAGCACTTGCGCATGCGACAGTGTCTGTAGGCCATAGTTATGCGTTTAGCCGAGTAGGATTTGCAATTCAAAAGGGGGTGGCGGCGCAGCTTGTTGCCCGTCTACCAACCCATGATTTGTAATTTGCTTTCTGAATATATAAAATTTTCTTAATTGTCAGATGTTATAGTTAAAAAAAAAAAAAAAAAAAAAAAAGAGAAATGGTATTTTAGTCAATCGTATCATTTCTTCTTCCTTCTTCTCCCCAGTAACTTCAAAACCCACCATTTTCAAAACCCACCATCTTCAACCTTTTCTTCACTTACTATCTCAATAATCACTATATTATAGTGCGATTTTCGTCACCAATCAATGATTCAAACACCCGATCAACGTGTTCTTCAGCTTTTTTTGAAGAAAACCTAGATTAATTTCATACAAAATCTCGTTTTTTCTCATGATTTTGAAGATAATCACTCGATCCGTTCGATTCGATCGCTGATAAGTGTTTCTATCATTCAAATTTCGTCAATCGTTGAAGAAATCGGCTTCGATCCATGTAAGAAATTCTTTAATTTCATTTTTACGATCTGGGTTTTTGATTTAGTCGTTGTGTTTTACGATCTTGGCGGGGGTCCGGGGGCAGCGACCCTTGTAGCAGGGTCCAAGGGGCGGCAGCCCCTGGCGGGGTCCAAGGGGCAGAGCCCCTGGCTTTAATAAAAATGCATCAGAAAATTTAATTTTCTGTAAATTGCCTCTGGAAAACTACATTCGTAGACAGTTTTTGATCTCGTACTTCCTGGTTCAGACAATTCACAGACAAAACTATTGTCCTGGTTCAATGCGTTTTAGAGAGAACACTTTCTTTAGTGTTTTTAGGCCATTGCGTTTTAGAACTAAGACATTTTATGTGTTTTCTGGCCATTGCGTTTTAGAAAAACACATTTTTGAAGTGTTTTTAGTCATTGCGTTTTAGGTAAAACACATTTTTAGGTGTTCTCAGTCCATTGCGTTTTAGAGAGAACACTTTCTTTTGTTTTTTAGGCCATTGCGTTTTAGAAATGAGATATTTTTAAGTGTTTTCTGGCCATTGCGTTTTATAAATAAGACATTTCTTTGTATTTCTGGTGCATTGCGTTTTAGGTAAAACACATTTTTATGTGTTTTCAGTCCACTGCGTTTTAGAAAACATACATTTTAAGTGTTTTCTGGCCATTGCGTTTTAGAAATAAGACATTTGTTTGTGTTTTTGGTGCATTGCGTTTTAGGTAAAACACATTTTTATGTGTTTTCATTCCATTGCGTTTTAGAAAGTACACTTTCTTTTGTGTTTTTAGGCTATTGCGTTTTAGAAATAAGACATTTCTTTGTGTTTTCTGGCCATTGCGTTTTACAAATACGACATTTCTTTGTGTTTTTGATACATTGCGTTTTAAAAAAAAAAGTCATTTTTTACGTTTTTTTTTTTTTTCATTGTGTTTTAAGCAACTGGGCTTTTTTCCATTGCGTTTTACGCAACTGGGTTTTCAAAAAAAAATTCGAAAATATAGCAATAGTATACTCGTTTTAAAGATAAAAAAAAGCTCGTTTTTTTGTGCAATTTTTATAAAAATATAATGTCGTATGAAAGAGTTATTAACGTTTAAAAAATGGGGGGAATTGGAGGAGAGAGAAACTATTGTCTTGGATTGACTAGAATGCCCCTAGACAAACCCACGCGCCTCCTTTTTTTCCTTCAATTACATTCATTTAATCTTAACCTTTGATTAAATAAATGGATCTAAGATTAAATAAATGGATGGTCAAGATTACTTCCTAGGCTTTCTACCCAAATAAACTTCCTATTATATCCTAATATAAACGATGTAATATGTAAGTGTTGAGTTTGAATTTTATTTGAGCCTTTTCCACTGCCTTTTTTTTTTAAATGGAACAGATATCATATCTTATTAGCAAAAACACACCACAAACCGAACTAACTAAAATAAGTGATCCAAATAACCAGTGGCGGATTTAGGATTCCGACCAAGGGGTAACATGTTATAAATAAGCCGTAACGAAATCGAAAAAACGTCAATTTTTTTCCAAAATTTACACTAATTTTTCCAAATTTTTTTCCGACCAAGGGGTAGCAGGGGTTACCCCTACCAAAGAGGTAGGTCCGTCCCTGCAAATAACTGACTAAACTAACCTTTGTTTTGGTTTGGGTTTGCCCCCAAAAGCACGAACAAAATTAATGTGTGGTTGTGGATTTCGGATTGACGATTGAATTGATAATCGTGAATATTATTCACACATTTATTCAGAGTAAATTACAAGAAATGTCATTTATATTTATGTCATATTGCAAAGTATATTATTTGTCTTTAAATTTGACGGGATTCATACTTTACGTTTGCAAAACCTTGCACATTATGTTCTTTAGCACTAACTCAGTTAAATTTTAATGTTAGATCAGACCAAGTGGACCCCATATGATGGTAAATTAGTATGTTACCCCATTATCTTACTTATATTTTAACAAATAAACAAAAAAGAATTTAGAAATTTAATTATATATATATATATATAGGGGAGGGTTCATTGGGGAACACTAAAAAAGTGGGGAACGGGGGAACACTTTTAAAAATTATACTTAACATGTTAAAAAAAAATATTTTTCTAAATTTTTTTCGGCGCTTTTTCTTATAAATACAAGTAGAAACATTTTTGATAAAAAAAATCAAAAACTAAAAATATAAAAAAAATGTTTAAAAAACAGTTATATCTTATAGAATTAACTTAACATGTTAAAAACATTTTTTTTAAATTTTCAGCGCTTTTCTTTATAAAAAGGAGGAGAAACTAGTCGAGTAAAAAAAAATTTTCTAAAAAAAAAAAGTTTTTAGCCTTTTTTTAATTGTTTTTTTAATATTTTTAGTTTTTGATTTTTTTTATTAAAAACGCTTCTACAGGTATATATAAGGAGAAGCGCCGAAAAAGATCTTTAAAAAATTATTTTTAACATGTTAAGTTAAATTTTTAAGAGTGTTCCCCGGTTCCCCACTTTTTTAGTGTTCCCCAATGAACCTCACACTATATATATATACATATATATACATACATATAAAGAGAGAGAGAGTTATTAACACATCAGCCTCCCTCTCTTCTCACACCTCTGTCACTTCCTCTCTTCTTAGTAGACACCACAACCCACCACCCACTCCACACCACCTTCCACCCACCCCACACTACTTTCTGTCACGGCGGTTTAGGGTTTTCATGGTGGATAGGTCAGGCGAAGTTAGGGTTTCTGGATTAGATCAGATGACTGTGATGGATAGTGGTAATGATGAAGGTTATTGAGGCGTTTTATGGTGGTTGTGAACTCACCGGAACCAAGATGTCCGGTGCTGGAAGACGTTACAAATATGAGATTATGTAGGAACCGTTCGCGTAATTAAATAAAATAAATAAATTTATTCACTTATTACAATACAAAGAAATAAAGAAAGCTGAAATACAGTACTATTACAACTGAAATCAGCAAAATACAAGAAATGAAGATGAAGAAGAAAGACTGAGGCACGTGTTCAACACGCTTCCCTTAAAACAAATTTCGAGTCTCCCAGGAGTACTCGTTTTATTTCCCAGGGTACAACAGCCGGAGCAGAAGTACTGCCGGAATTAGCCTACAACCCGAAGGCTACCTTGAAATGAGCAAGAAGAAGATCAGAAGATTGCAGATAATTATTTGCATAGGATGTGTAGTTGCTGGTGTGTTCTGCAGCTGGGTATGGAGCTGTATTTACACAGTTTCTAATTCGAAACAGTCAAAAGGAATTAAAGCAGAGGTTTAAATTGCATTAAACGTCTTCAATGCAATTTAATACGTCATTTAATTCGCAGTTAAAACCGTTTGACTCGTCAGTTTCGAATGTTGAACTGAAAATTTTTCGACATTAAATGCTGAAAGCTACTGCGCGCTGCGCGCGCGCAAGACACACTGGCGCGCGCAGGTCTGCACGCTCATGCGCGCGTGCGCCTTTTTAGCTCACTGCCATGCGCGCATGCGCCACACTGACTCAGGTCCATGCGCGCGTGTGCCATGTCACCTGTGAGCCTATACGATCACGCCACACAGTCGCGCCGAATTGGCTTACTCTGGTGCGCCGTGCACGTCACATCAGGGCCCATGCTCCATGCGCACAACCGCGCGCCTTATTGCTGTCACGGCCCACGCCCCGGTTTTACCCGGTCCAGGAGCCGCGGAACAAAAACCCGTGGTATTTATTAATTGAGTTGACAGCGGAATATTTTACAGGATCTTTTAAAACTTGAAATGCCCGATTATTTTATTTCATAATTCGGGATAAACCCCGTAATTTACAATACAGGAATTTCACAAGGAAATTCCCTTATTTACAAAACATGTTTATTTATTTAACTGAGCCACTACTTCAAGCTTGTTAGTGCTCTGTAGCACTTTTCCTTAGTTCACAGTAGTCACCTGAAACATGTTTTGAAAATATTTTATCAGCGGGGAAATACTAGCGAGTCATTCAAATTTGATAAAATGACACATAGTTATAAATTACAGCATAAGAGCGATTACGATGACTTCTATCTTATTTTTATCTGGCACCGTGTCACCTCCTGGTGACGATGGTCATACCACTATTGGGTCCTTTCACCCAAGTAGTGATGATTATCACTGTTAGGATTTATTAGCCTAACCGTGAGAAATTAGTAATGTGCACAATACCCCACTAGCAAGTGATTCAAGATAACCACGACTTAATCCCTGTAATTATAACTTTTGAAAATAATTTGAGGTATTGTAAAACAGTTGATAAAAGAGAAGGACTCACTTTGCAAGTTTAAACGGGCAGAGTTTAGCCTACTGATTAGCCTTGTAACCTAATTTAAATAACAATGCACACGAACTAGGTTAGTAACTAATACAACATTTACAATAACTCACGAGATTAAAACCCTCACACCGAATGACAAAGTGCAACACTTAAACATCCATCGAATTCACGACGAATGACAAAGTATAGCCCTAATTTGGGCAGCACTTAAACATCCATCGGATAGTTTCAATCATTCGGACATTGAATCGTAGCAGCGATCGAGTTAATACCCTGTATCATAGCAGCGCCTTGCTATCTTAAAATTTCGTTTTCTGCAGAATACTTTCGTTTTTGAGAAAAGTTTTCGACACCAGATGAAAGCCCATGCCCTGATCTATTTATAGCAGAAATTTGGGTCTCACGCGGCCCGTGTGAACCTTCACTTGACCCTTACGCGGCCCGGGTGGAGGTCTAGTCGTAGATTAGGGCTACCGTGTCATTGGTAGGCATGCCACGTGTGTGACACGTGGACCGGGAACGCTTATCCGGTCAACAGAGATTTGACGCGGCCCGCGTAAGCTTCTCTTATGGTTTACGCGGCCCGCCTGAAACCCAAAAACATTGATTTCTTTATTTTTCATGCACAGTAGGGTTTCAGGGGTCCGGGTTTTCACTTATGGGTCGTTTTGGGACATTTTTGAAGGTCCTTACATCCTCCCCACCTTATTTAAAATCTCATCCTCGAGATTTACTGAAATAAGTGAGGATATTTTCGCTTCATCTCAGATTCCAGCTCCCATGTGTATTCTGGTCCTCTCTTTGAATCCCACCTGACTTTGACCAGCACTAGTCGTTTGTGCTTGAGAAACTTGATCTTTCTGTCTTCTATTTGCAGTGGCTTCTCAATAAATTTTAACTTTTCATTTACCTCTATATCTCGAAGAGGTACTACCAGGGATTCGTCAGATAGACATTTCTTGAGGTTGGATACATGAAATACATCATGTACTCCAGCTAGCTCCTCTAGTAGTTGTAAGCGATAAGCAACTGAATTCGTTGGATTATTGGGAATGGTCCTACGTACCTTGGACTTAGCTTTCCCTTCTTACCAAATCGTACTACTCCTTTCCAAGGAGAAACTTTCAATAGTACTCTGTCTCCCACTTAGAATTCTAACGACTTGCGTCGATTATCGGCATAACTCTTCTGACGATCTCGAGCCTTTTTCAATCTTTCCTTGATTTGAGTGATCTTGTTGGTAGTTTCTTGCACTATTTCAGGACCTGATAATTGGCTTTCTCCCATTTCTGCCCAACAAACTGGAGTTCTACATTTTCGTCCATACAGTGCTTCGAACGGGGCAGCTTCGATGCTTGAATGATAACTATTGTTATAGGAGAATTCAATTAAGGGTAGGTGGTCATCCCAATTTCCACCAAAATCTATCACACATGCCCTAAGCATGTCCTCCAGGGTTTGGATCGTCCTTTCACTTTGTCCGTCTATTTGAGGATGGTATGCAGTACTTAGATTTAGTCGGGTTCCCATGGCTTCTGGAAACTTGTCCAGAAATGCGAAGTGAAACGACTATCCCTATCCGATACGATGGAGAGTGGAACTCCATGTAAGGATACTACCTCGTCTACATACAGCTTAGCTAACTTTTCCATGCTAAAAGTTTCCTTCATGGGTAGAAAATGAGCTGATTTGGTTAATCGATCCACAACTACCCAAATCGCATCATTACCTTTTCTGGTTTTGGGCAACTTAGTAACAAAATCCATTGTTATGAGTTCTCATTTCCAAACAGGCATTTCTAATTGTTGATGTAATCCTGAAGGTTTCTGGTGTTCTGCCTTAACTTGTGAACAAGTAAGACATTTAGAAACATATCTAGCTATATCCTTTTCATTCCTATCCACCAGAAGTTATTTCTTAAATCTTGGTACATCTTATTGTTACCAGGATGCATGGTATACCTAGATTTATGGGCTTCCTCTAAAATCTTATTTCTTAACTTTCCTTGCTTAGGTACCCAAATCCTTTTCTTGTGGAATCTCCAAATTCCACCACTTCCTTGTTCTAATTCCTTTATTCTTCCTTTCATCCCTTCAGCATCATCCTTGATTATTGTTTCTTGAACATTCTTCAGTTGTTCCATTAAGTCTAATTGTAAACTTAATCTAAGAGCACGGACTCGCTTTTGCTTTTCATGATACTTACGACTTAAGGCATCTGCAACTACGTTTGCTTTTCCTTCGTGATATTGAATATCACAGTCGTAGTCACTTAGAATTTCCATCCATCTTCTTTGCCTCATATTTAGCTCTTTTTGCCCAAATATATATCTTAAACTCTTATGATCTGTATAGACAGTAAACTTACTTCCATACAAATAGTGCCTCCAAATCTTAAGGGCAAAAATTATGGCTCCTAACTCTAAGTCATGAGTCGTATAGTTTTCTTCGTGCTTTTTCAATTGTCTTGAGGCATACGCAATTACCTTCTTGCGTTGCATTAGCACACATCCTAATCCTAACTTAGAAGCATCACGATAAACTTCAAAATCTTCCGTTCCTTCTGGTAAGGCTAGAATTGGAGTGTTTGTTAACTTTTGCTTTAAAATCCTAAAAGCCTCTTCTTGCCTGGGTCCCCATTCAAACTTAACTGCTTTACATGTTAGCTTAGTTAATGGTACAGCTATCTTGGAAAAATCCTTAATGAATCATCGATAGTATCCTGCTAACCCTAGAAAGCTTCTAATTTCCATAGCTGATTGCGGGACTTTCCATTTGGTGACTGCTTCTATTTTAGAGGGATCTACGTGAATACCTTCGTGATTCACCATGTGTCCTAAAAATTGTACCTCCTGTAGCCAAAATTCACACTTCGAGAATTTGGCGTAAAGCTTTTCCTTTCTTAACAAAGTTAAGAGTGCATGCAGGTGCTCACAATGCTCTTCCTGGTTTTTGGAATAAATAATTATATCGTCGATGAAGACAACTACAAATTTATCCAAGTACGGTTTACAGATCCTGTTCATCATGTCCATAAATGCTGCAGGAGCATTTGTTAATCCAAAGGGAATAACTGTAAACTCGTAATTACCGTACCTAGTTCTGAAAGCAGTCTTAGGTATGTCTTCTTCTTATACTTTCAATTGATGATATCCGGAGCGTAAATCTATCTTAGAAAAATATCTAGCTCCTTGGAGTTGATCAAAGAGATCATCAATCCTAGGTAATGGGTATCGATTCTTAATTGTAACCTTATTCAATTCCCTATAATCGATACACATTCGCATCGACCCATCCTTCTTTTTCACAAACAACACTGGAGCTCCCCAAGGGGATGAACTAGGTTGTATGAATCCTTTACTGAGCAATTCATCTAATTGCTTTTTCAATTCTAGCATTTCGGTGGGTGCTAACCGATAAGGTGCCTTGGCTATCGGTGTAGTTCCAGGAATTAGATGAATTCTAAATTCTACTTCCCTTTTGGGTGGTAATCCCGGTAGTTCTTCTGGGAATACATCTGAGTATTCTGATACTACTGGAATTTCCTTAAGTCTTTTACCTTTTGTGTTAATGATTACTGAAATCATATACACCACTTCTTGTTTTCTTGAATAACTAGCCAACTTCATTACTGAAATGAATTTCATTAGCTTACGTGGCTTGTCTCTTGTAATCACCACTAATTCTCCTGTGGGTGTATGAATTTCTATGGAGTTCTTATCACAAAGAATTCGAGCATGGTTGGCTATTAACCAATCCATTCCTAACACGACATCGAATCCAGCTAAATTCATAGGTAACAGGTTTGTAGAGAATTTATGGCCTAAGAGTTCTATCTTTCCTTCTTACAAAACCTTATCTATGTTAACAGAATTCCCATCCGCCGTTTCGACAGTAAAGGTTTGTCTAAGTTTGGTTAAAGAATGAAGTATTTATAAAACTTTGGTTTGCACCAGAGTCAAATAATACTTTTGCATAAACGTTGTGAACTAGGAACATACCAGCTATTACGTCAGGAATCAGTTCTGCTTCCTAAGTAGTCAACTGGAAGGCTCTTGCGTTTTTCTTGGTAGTTCCTTCTGCAGGTTTGGCTTTGTTATCAGCTGGTTTGACCAATTTCGGGCAGTCTGGCCTAAAATGTCCAACTTCTCCACAGTTGTAGCAGATTGTTGCTTTCTTCTTCCTGCAATCTTCTTCTTGATGCCCCGGAATTTTGCAAAAATTGCAGTATCCTTTGCATCTTCCAAAATGCTTTCTTTTGCAGGCATTGCAAAATGGAACAGTGGAAGATTGCCCAGTTCCCTTTTTTCTTGAAATTACTACGGTTACCCATTCGGAATCCCTGGGTAATCTTTTGGGCCACTTCCTTTTTCCGGTTTTCTTCTCTTGTGCGTATCAGCCCGTCAGTTAGGGTGTTAGCTAATTCCACAGCATCGTCAATAGTGCGAGGTCTCGCAGCTTTAATGATATCACGGATTTCGCCAATCAATCCCCAAATATAGCGAGAAATAAGTACCGGCTCTAGGGAAGCCAGGATTGGTACCACTTTAGCATATTCGAAGAATGTCGAAGTATACCCTCGAGAGTCTACATCCACCATTAAGTGGTTCAGAAACTTGTTTGCCATTTGTGTTTTTCATATTCGGGGCAGAATTTTCTCTCCACTAGCCGCTTAAATTCTTCCCAAGTCATGGCATAGGCCACATTGCTTCCCTTGGCTTGTAGTACGGAATTCCACCATTCTAGCGCCCCTTCTTTAAAAAGATGCGACGCGTACATGACCTTGTCTTCCTCGGAACATTTACTTATTTTAATTACTGCTTCGGTTTTCTCTAACCAACGCAGTGCAACAGTCGCCCCCTCGTTGCCTGCAAATTCCACCAGTTTACAGGCAAGAAATTCTTTGTAAGTGCAACCAGTCGTTGCAGTTTTCACTTTCTTAAGGAGTGGGGCTCGTATTCCATCGTTGTCATTATTAGTATGGTTGCCGCCTCCGTTTACACTATTACTGAAGTTGTCTTCATGAGTATGTTTACTAGGAATAATTTATTGAGGTTCAACTGGATTCCGAGCAGCAGCCAGGATTGCTGGAATAGCATTGGCTATTCCCTGAGCAATGATATTCTCGATATCTTGCCTATTCAGAAATTGATCTTCCTGGTTTTGCTCAGATTGGTGTACTTCATTAACGGGTTCATTACCAGCGTGTGCCATCTGGTAATTAATTTATATATAAGTGATTAGCATAAAGGAATTAATAACCAAACATAACAAAATAATCGCACATAATCAACATGTATAGTCAAAATTGTCGATCTTTCGACGTTCGATATTTCATATATATATTAGGTATCCGTACACACTAGATATTTTACAAAAGTTTTATTTTTGAGTTATTTCACATGATTATATTTTATTATTATATTATTATTAAACATATATTCCTACAACCACAGTCACACCATCCCCGTCAGCTGGCATCTTAGAAACGACGTTTCCTCTCGTCGTATTTCCAGGAGATCTGTTCTCCCACCTCCCAGATTCGATTTCCTGCATCCATCAGTTCCTCGCCAAAATGGCGGAGTTCAGCCAAGTTCTCATTGCTCATTGGTGGGTTTGGTGCAGGTTCTGGGTCAAACTGAGAGAAAAAGGTATAAGGGTTATTTAAGAGATTCTGGAACTGCCAGTCATTGGTCCACCATTCTTCCATTTCTCCTAAAGGTTGGGGGTTGACAAGGGGATCTGGGATGGCCGGTTCCAAATTCACTGGGAGTTGGGTTTCAGCAGGATAAGTAAAGAGGGTTTCATTGACAGGCTTAATGATATCATGGTCTGCCAGTTTACGATCCAATTCCTCCCACAATGGCATTTCCTGGTCTTGCCTGGAACTTTCTCCGATCTCTATTCCCTTTCCTTTATCCATTGGATCCTCCGTCTTTATAACTTTCCGTGTTTCTGGTTTCCTCCTACGCACACGTCTCCAGCCCACAATTCTTCTCCTCTTCTTTGGCTTGGGTTTTTCCGGAGGCTGGGCTTGAAATTCCATAGGTTCCTCAACATCGGCACAATAACCGATAAAGTCTTTGGAAACTTCCACCTTAACAGAATAGAGATTGGGATTCTGAAGAGCTTTAGACAACTCATTCACGCTGTTTAGCAAATATAAAGAAACACACAAAATTCTAGGTTAAAATTTTGTAAATCGAATAATCACAGAAAGGCAATCAAAATTTTAAGTATTAATTATAAATTACAACTGAAATGTAAAATATACTAGGGATAATTTATTTTAGTTTATCTTTTCTTACTGAGTTGTTTATCTATGGGTGCTAGTACTAGGTCAGGGTGTTGGCAGTTTAACTTAATTAAAAGTTAACATTTACTGCTGTAGTGGCTAACATATAGAGATTTGCCCATTGTTCGTCTATTTCATCTTCCCATGGTGGGGTATCACATGTTTCCTGAGCCTCTTTATTAATTATCACTTCTTTTGTTTGTGACTTCTTTATTTTCTCTTGACTTTTTCAAATAATCCAACTTCTTTTCTTAATGGTAAGTGGTTTCTCAAACTGTGCCTTACGAACAAATATTCCTTCCTCAGTATCTGTTGAGTATTTTGAGGAATTTGATTGGAATGAGGTTCCCTTAATTTTTGGTGTACTATCTAGTTGACGATAGATGTCCGAAATTCTTTGCTTACCCATACTGTAACTAACAAGTAGTCAGTTAACAAAACACATAATCACAAGATGGTAATCAGAAAAATTTAAGTATTTCTAATTATTTAATTGGCTTAATTCAGTGGCTCTGATACCACCTTTTCCTATCACGGCCCCCGCCCCGGTTTTACCCGGTCCAGGAGCCGCGGGACAGAAACCCGTGGTATTTATTAATTGAGTTGACAGCGGAAGATTTTACAGGATCTTTTAAAACTTGAAATGCCCGATTATTTTATTTCATAATTCGGGATAAACCCCGTAATTTACAATAGAAGAATTTCACAAGGAAATTCCTTGATTTACAAAACATGTTTATTTATTTAACTGAGCCACTACTTCAAGCTTGTTAGTGCTCTGTAGCACTTTTCCTTGGTTCACAGTAGTCACCTGAAACATGTTTTTAAAAATATTTTATCAGCGGGGAAATACTGGCGAGTCATTCAAATTTGATAAAATGACACATAGTTATAAATTACAGCATAAGAGCGATTATAATGGCTTCTATCTTATTTTTATCTGGCACCGTGTCACCTCCTGGTGACGATGGTCATACCACTATTGGGTCCTTTCACCCAAGTAGTGATAATTATCACTGTTAGGGTTTATTAGCCTATCCGTGAGAAATTAGTAATGTGCACAATACCCCACTAGCAAGTGATTCAAGATAACCACGACTTAATCCCTGTAATTATAACTTTTGAAAATAATTTGAGGTATTGTAAAACAGTTGATAAAAGAGAAGGACTCACTTTGCAAGTTTAAACGGGCAGAGTTTAGCCTACTGATTAGCCTTGTAACCTAATTTAAATAACAATGCACACGAACTAGGTTAGTAACTAATACAACATTTACAATAACTCACGAGATTAAAACCCTCACACCGAATGACAAAGTGCAACACTTAAACATCCATCGAATTCACGACGAATGACAAAGTATAGCCCTAATTTGGGCAGCACTTAAACATCCATCGGATAGTTTCAATCATTCGGACATTGAATCGTAGCAGCGATCGAGTTAATACCCTGTATCATAGCAGCGCCTTGCTATCTTAAAATTTCGTTTTCTGCAGAATACTTTCGTTTTTGAGAAAAGTTTTCGACACCAGATGAAAGCCCATGCCCTGATCTATTTATAGCAGAAATTTGGGTCTCACGCGGCCCGCGTGAACCTTCACTTGACACTTACGCGGCCCGCGTGGAGGTCTAGTCGTAGATTAGGGCTAGCGTGTCATTAGTAGGCATGCCACGTGTGTGACACGTGGACCGGGAACGCTTATCCGGTCAACAGAGATTTGACGCGGCCCGCGTAAGCTTCTCTTATGGCTTACGCGGCCCACCTGAAACCCAAAAACTATGATTTCTTGATTTTTCATGCATAGTAGGGATTCAGGCGTCCGGGTTTTCACTTATGGGTTGTTTTGGGACATTTTTGAAGGTCCTTACACATGCCACGTGTACTCGCGCGCGGACTGCCACGTCACGCGCTTCGAGCCCGCACGCAACTTCAACCGCTTGGTCCTTGCTGCCCATGTGATCCACCACGTGCACGTGGTAAAAAATACAAATGCGGCTCTCGGCAATGCGAGCGTGCGAAGTACAAAGTGCGCCATCAAAGCGCCACATTGGGCCTCATCGCCCACGCCACGCGCGCGCGTGTGCGAGTGCGAGTTGGGGTGCTCCGCACCCTTCGCGAGTACCCTTAGTGTGTGCTTCCATGAAACAATAAGGATGGAGAGTTCCCACTTAAATACTCATTTAAGTTTCATCTCTCCTCCTATGTGGGACAAGGTGCAACTTTCTCTTTTGTTTCAGCATTCAATGTTTCAAACACCCAACTTTGAGCATCGATATCTCATTTATCTTAGCTCCGTTTTGGACGTGGTTTAGTTCGTTGCGAAGCTCTTCCAACATAGAACACAAACCCACAAATAAATATATAAAACCCGCTCATTTTCTTATATTTATTTCTAGTCCAAAATAGGAAAAAATCATTTTCCTATATTTGTGAAAAATGCTATTTTCACCAATTTTCCAACAATCCCCTACATGAAAAATGCTATTTTCATCAAATTTCCAACAA
Organism: Helianthus tuberosus; assembly: GCA_030545235.1. Taxonomy (NCBI): domain Eukaryota; kingdom Viridiplantae; phylum Streptophyta; class Magnoliopsida; order Asterales; family Asteraceae; genus Helianthus; species Helianthus tuberosus. The sequence goes on along the minus strand of CM060351.1, from coordinate 186,249,355 downwards.
TCCCCCACATGTATGGAAATCGATCTTTCCTTACACTTTTCAATGATAAACTTCGACAGTTAAGTATTGTAAGATAGGTAGGTTGTTACATTTAAACCTTCTTTTGTGAAGCATACTTAGCTTACTAGCGGTTTGTAGACCCGATGTCTTTGAACATACCCCATTTGTGTAAACGACAATACACTTCACACAGTACTCTCCCTGGTTTGGCCAACCCCTCATTGTCGTGTCCTATTATGGTCCTGGAACACTAGCCTGGTTCTGCGAGAGCTCTAGGATTGCGCACCCCACAAAGCCATTCGAAGCGACCCTACTTCTCTCTCACATAGGTTATTCCCATGAATCATTAAAAGCATCATGGTTATTTGATTTCCCAAAATCGTTAACCTTAATATGCTTAACCTCACCTCAATGTCACTGATTGGAATGGACTAGGAAGTATATAACTCCCTTTTATTTGGTTTAGGGTACTCCCCCACAGTGACTCCGTTTTGGTAATATGATTAAGTTGTCCTATTGAACTTAGATCTTGGGATCTCCAGTCAAATAAGTTAGGTTTCCCTCATATTCCCATTTATCACGGGCTTTAGTCCCATTCCTCTTAACGACGTTTCAACTAACTCTCTGATTAAGCCTTTTGTAAACGGGTCGGCAATGTTATCCTTTGACCTCACATAATCAATTGTGATAACACCCGTTGAGAGTAGTTGTCATACCGTGTTATGTCTACGTCACATATAACAACCCTCCAAAATATTTTCAACGCCCTAATATATTTAAAATACCCAAATATGTCCTAAAATATACCCCGTATGTGAAAACCGAGCCCGAATACCTTTATTTTTATAAAAATAAATTAAAAATCAAGTTTATGTGTCGCTCGCGGGCCGCGTAGACCCCTTAGGGATCTTACGCGGGGCGAGATAGCCTGCAACGAGGCGCAACCCTGAGCCGCCACGTGTCATAACGCGTGTGGAGTCTATGAGTTGAGTCAGCCAAGCTAGGGCCTACCCTAGCTGGCCTAGCGGGCCGCGTAAGCCCTGGAGGAATGCTACGCGGGGCACGACAAGGTCCGAAATCACAACTATAAATAGAGGCCATCAGTTTTCATTTTTGATCGTTCAATCTCTTTCTCTCTTACGAATTTCTGAATAGTAGGCATAATTCTCGGGTATAATACCCCCTAAATAATAAAGTTCTGCTCCGTTGTAAGTATCATAACCCCGGTTACGTATTAGATACGCTGCCCGATTGATCCAGGGTTCCGTAACGGCTGTCGGGGTTCTGCCCGACGTAGTCGTTGGAATGCCGTCTCGGGGAGGGTATTACTAATGTAAATAATGGGTTATTATACTGATGTATTGTAAAATACATCTTTATTCGCGTCCGTTTTAGTCGTTAATTATTCGTTTTAGTTTCGTTTTAGCGTAGATTGTACATACTATTGATTTATTTGTGTTTTCCAGGTCTATGTAGCCAAAATATGCAGAAACAAATAAAATTATGACAAAGCGAAATGTCGGATCAGAAATCGGAAGCTCGGGAGCTGAAACGAGTCAAGAAACTGATTCTGGAGTTTCCAGGCGGGCCGCGTAGACTTAAATACCTTCTTACGCGCCCCGCCAGAGAATTACAAAATGATTTCTGAATTTAGGAACCATGCGGGCCACGACAACATGAAACTCTGCACCGACTTCGAGATTTCAAACGGCTATAGGGTTTTTGAAACTATATAATCAACATAGTCGTCAACATCGAAGTAGCTACGAATTTTGGAGTTCCGGAAGCATCATAGAGGCTGTTTGAAGTGTTCGGAAGCTTACGGTTGCAAGGGAATCATCGGGTAACACTTTGGAGCGCTCGGGAGTGAAGTTTACGGGTTTAATCTTCCTATTTCTTTAGTTTTCGTTCGTTTTAAGTTGTTACAAGATGAATTCAGATTTGTTATTGATTGATATTATGTTACTGATCATGTTTAGCGGCTAAATCTTTCGTTACTACCTAGGCTTTTGACAATGGTTTAATAAAGTTTGGATTTTTATTCGTTATTAATGTGGTTTATGGGTTTTCTTGAATTGTAAACGATTATGGAATTGTGATTTGGTGTATATGCATGCTTGATATTGTTTGATCATTGATTATTGCTTCGTACGAGTCTTGGTGACGGTCTTTATCACATAATAGAATCGTGCTAGAGTTCTAGGTTTAGGTGAGTGTCTATATCACATAATAAATCTTTAACTCTTTAAGGTGAAAATCGCGTAATTAACCTTAGAAGTAATATTCGGTAATTTTATAAAATCAAGTGTTCTACTAATCTTGTCGCTGTAAGGCTTGAGGTTATTAATAGGTCTCAGTTTGATATATAGCTAGGATTAGGTTTTGTAAGAAATCGGTCTTAGTTCCCTAATCATTCTCGTGTCTATTAAACCAAGTTAGAATCCATAGTTGCCTTAGACTTTCGCGCTGTAAGGTAGGTCGTCATATTAAGGCACTTTTCAAGAAGTTAGAGGACTGTAAGGAAATCTAACAGCCGGTAGTCGTAACAGCCTAGGTAGTGCCATAAGTTTCACCTCGAGAAGGGTTGAGGGGCTTAGTTGGTGTCTTAATAGGTTTAGCTTTTAAAGATCCCGGTTCCATACCACATTAGTTCCGAATAGAAATCCATCCCAAGTTAAACTTGCGTCTAGCCTAGGTAGTCTTCATCGCCACTGGTTCATGTCTTCGTCCAAGTTTCGTGTCTAGTTAGTTTATTATTATTTTAGTTTAATATTTAGGATTTTTTAGAAACCCCCCCCATCAAATAAACAATTAGTTAAGTCGTGTCAGTCGTAGTCTAAATAGAGTCTTAGCTTAATTTAATTGAGTCTCGTGGGTTTGATATCCGGACTTACTTAGCTTTACTAGAGTCGATCGGTTCACTTGCCGGTTAGTAGTTTAGTCGAGTTTAGAGAGTCTAGAATATTAATTTGAGTGTAAATTTAGGTTAATTTTAGTTATTTTTATTAAACTACTTTTAGCACATCATATACTAACGCGTGTGCATTTGTGTAATTTATAGATAATCACCAGGAAACCCTTAAAGGAAACCTAAGACAGCAATGTGAGTAATCTCCTTTTTGTGAACCTTTTTGTAAATTGTTTTTACAAAACCTTTAATATTTTAAATTATGATTAGCAGTGATTGAGTCTTTGTAATACTTCCATTATTGTCGGTATTATGGGGTTTTGTATACATTACTTGATAATCTTCACAATTGGACAATGGGTTAGCCAATGTGTGATATGACCATAGCCACAGATTCGGTCGAGTGGCAAGTAATGAATGAGTAATTGTGTAGATATAAACAATGTGATCGCTCTCGATACTGTTTAATGATGAAATATGTTTTGATTAAACTGGGATTCACTCACCAGTATTTCCCACTGACAAATGTTTTTAAAACGCGTTTCAGGTAACAAAATGTAAAAGCCAATTAGAAGAAAGCCAGCTGGAGAGCACTGAAGGCTTGGAAAAATGTGGCTATAAAAGTTACCTAAAAGACGATGTTTTAAATTCAATAAAATAGGGTTTATCCCTATAAACATGTTGTAATAAGAAACTTGGATTTACCCATGTGTTTAATATTATAAAATATGGTGGTTTTACTCTGATAAAATATTTCCTAACTAAGGTCCTGATGAAATTTCTGCTGCCAAAATGATTAAACATACGGATACCACCAAAACTAGTTCGCGTCCGCTCGTTCCCGGGAAATAGGGATCGGGGGTTGCGACAGAAGGTGGTATCAGAGCTAAGCGACTGATTCAGCCATAGAAGTGTTCTGCTGACATCAAAATATGATATGTTAGGAAATAAATTATGGAAATACGTGCATAACTGTATTTTATTGTTATGTGTTATTTGACTATTTATTAGTTTACAGTATGAGTGACCAAGGACCTTCCGACGCCTATCGTCAGTTGTCCAGCTCACCTAGGACCGAAGGCACCTCTTCACAGCCTGCCCTCTCAGGGTATTCAGCTGATAATGAAGACGAGATATTCATGTTTAAGGCTCAGTCTGAAGAGCCATTCCTTCCTAAAAAGAGAGGATGGTTCAGTAAGGGAGCACATGAACGTAGGAAACGAATGAAAAAGTTGCAAGAACAGCGAGCCCTAGCAGCCGTTAAAAGAGAAACCGATGCCCATACCTAGGATATGCTTAATAGGGGTTTAGTAAATTTTCATATCCTAGCAACCACAACTGCCGATTCTAATCTGGAGCAACTGATAGCACCCCAACCATTACAGCCAATGGAAATAGAAAACAACCCTGAAAATCAAGTCCAAATGCATGACTTCGACCCAATGGAAATACCTAGGGTACCAGCACCCAATCCCTTAGATCCAAACTACGACCCGTGGTTAGATGATAATAGGGACTATGTGCAGCATTACCCGATACCCGAAGACATGCCCATGCCAAATCTAGCAGCTTACCCAGGTTTGGACCCTCTAGATCCCTATTACGATAGTGATCAATACATTAGAGAAATTCTAGAGAATCCATACCCGTACCAGGCACCCACACCCCCGTACCCAGACCCAGTACCAGCACCTGCACCCCCAATGAGTGCAGAAAATGTGCAAGAGCTCCGAACTTTCGGAGAAGAGATTTTAGAAAGTAGTGAGAGAATGAGACAGGTAGGAGAGCTACTCATCTGGAAGTATGACGAGCGTAATATGGATTTCTGGATGAATCCATATTCGTGAAGGTAATGGTGGAGGTAGTAATAATAATAATAATATAATAATATATGATATGTGTGTATGAAAAAAAATCATAGCTACGGATCCCTACTAGTAGTGTAATTTTTTATTTCAGTTGTATTGTAATTTTAAATTCCAGTTCCAGTGTGTATTAGATGCATAATATAAGAAAGAGTAAGTCGCAATGTTCGACGCTTTTGATCAATATGCGTGTCGCGTAATTGGTTGTGTTATATACCATTTTGTGATATTAATACGTGATGAATGTTTAAAATTCAGATGGCTGATCCAGTGAATCAGGAGAATCCGGATAATAACCCGGAAAACCAGAATGACGATAATCTGAATAATGACAATCCGAATAACAATAACAATGGAAACCAAGTGGATAACAGTGCTATTCAACACATAGTGGCACAAGGAATTATAGATGCAATGCCATTTATTATCCAAAATGTTAGAGAAGCTGATAATAAAAGTAACCGTGATAGTAAACGACCAACTGAACCTGAACACAGCGTAAACAATGGACCTATACTTCAAGTGCCCATTCCTAAAAGAAGAAGAACCATGTCTTATGGTTGTTCTTATAAAGAATTCTGGTCTTGTAAACCAATAGAATTCTCAGGCAATGAAGGGGCCATTGCAGCTCTACGCTGGATAGAAAAAACTGAGGCAGTCTTGAAAATAAGCAAGTGTGCGGAAGAGGATAAGATAATTTTTGCTTCTAATCTGTTTAAAAACTCAGCCTTAGAATGGTGGAACACTATCCTCCAGTCTAGGGGAAGTGACATGATTTACAATATGGAATTGGAAGAATTTAAGGACATGGTAGAAAGGAAATTCTGCCATCCCAATGAAAAAGAACAGATAGCAAATAAATTCCTAAACCTTAGGATGACAGGAGTGGATAGTAAGGGTTATACTACATTATTCTTCGAATATGCTAGAATAGTACCAAACCCTCGCATCACCTGAACCCATATTAATTTCCCGTTACATTTGGGGATTAATTGGTCAGATAAGACATGTAGTCAAGGCGGCTAGATCTCAAACTATAGAAGAAGCTGTAGAACTAGCTAATACCTTGACAGATGAGTTAGTACGTACGCGAGAAGAAGACCAGAGGAGGAACTTAACTCAAAGGCTTACCCAAGAATTTCGTTATAACCGTGGGAAAAATATAGGTTCTACCTCTGCACCCTATTGCAAGTATTGCAAAAGAAAGTATTCTGGGATATGTTCCATATATTGCAACTTTTGCAAAATATCTGGGCACAAGGAAGAAGACTGCAGGAAAAACTCACCAATAAGGTATGTTACAATTACGGAGAGCAATGCCACATCAAGCCAAATTGTTCGAAACTAACTCCAGCAACAAACAACAAGACTACTAAAAATGCTAGAGCATTTGTTCTGATTGCAGATGAAGCCAAGATGATTCCGGACGTAATAGCCGGTACGTTTTTAGTTAATGATGTTTTTGCTAAAGTATTATTTGTCTCTGGTGCAAACCAAAGTTTTATTAATACTTCATTTTGCAAACTTCTGAATCAATCATTAACTAAACTCCCACAAGAATGTCTAGTAGAGACAGCAAATGGGGAAACCGTTAGAATTTCTGAAATCTTGCAGGGAGCAAGAATAGAAATTTCAAACCATAAGTTTATAACAAACCTTTACCCAATGAATCTGGCAGGATTTGATGTTTTATTAGGAATGGATTGGTTAATAGCCAATAAAGCCAGTATTTTATGTGATCAAAAGTCAATCCAAGTAAATTCACCAAAAGGTGAAAAGATCACAATTAAAGGAGATAAACCATCTAGATCCACAAAATTCATCCCTGTGATGAAAACAACAAGTTATATAAGAAAAAGGATCATTAGTGTATTTGATTTCTATAATCACTAACACTAAAGGAAAAGAACTAAAAGATATTCCAGTAGTATCTCAGTTTTCAGATGTATTTCCGGAAGAATTTCCAGGACTACCGCCCGACAGGGAAGTTGAATTCAGAATTCACCTGTTACCCGGAACAACACCAATTGCCAAAGCACCTTACCGTTTGGCACCCGTAGAAATGCAGGAACTAAAGAAACAGTTAGACGAATTATTGGAAAAGAGATTCATACAGCCAAGTTTATCGCCATGGGGAGCACCGATTTTATTCGTTAAGAAGAAGGACGGATCGATGCGTATGTGCATTGATTACCGTGAATTGAACAAAGTCACGATTAAGAATCGGTAGCCATTACCAAGAATCGATGATCTGTTCGATCAGTTGCAAGGAGCTCGATTTTTCTCTAAAATCGATTTGCGCTCAGGATATCATCAATTAAAGGTACAGGAAGAGGACATTCCTAAGACCGCTTTCAGAACAAGGTATTGCCATTATGAATTTACTGTCATGCCATTTGGTTTAACCAATGCCCCAGCTGCATTTATGGACATGATGAACCGAATATGTAAGCCATATTTGGATAAATTCATAATTATCTTTATAGATGATATTCTCATTTACTCTAAGAGTAAAGAGGAACACGCAGAGCATTTGCATGCACTTCTAAGTTTATTAAGGAAAGAAAAGCTTTATGCTAAGTTTTCGAAGTGCGAGTTTTGGTTAGAACAAGTTCAGTTTCTTGGACATTTAGTTAATTATGAAGGAATCCATGTAGATCCCACCAAAATCGAGGCAATTACCAAATGGAAAACCCCTGAGTCACCAACCGAGGTTAGAATTTTCTTAGGACTGGCCGGTTATTATAGAAGATTCATTCAAGATTTTTCTAGAATAGCCATTCCCTTAACGAAGTTAACTTGTAAATCCATTAAGTTTGAATGGGGTCCAAAACAGGAAGAAGCATTTAGAATCCTTAAGCAAAGACTAACCAATGCACCCATACTAGCATTACCAGAAGGAACTGAAGACTTTACAGTCTATTGTGACGCTTCTAAATTAGGTTATGGATGTGTGTTGATGCAACGTCAAAAGGTTATAGCATACGCATCTAGACAACTTAAGAATCATGAAGAAAACTATTCAACCCATGATTTGGAATTACGAGCTATAATTTTTGCCCTGAAAATTTGGAGACATTACCTTTACGGTAGTAAGTTTACCATTTTCACAGATCATAAGAGTTTAAGATATGTTTTCGGGCAAAAGGAATTGAATATGAGGCAAAGACGCTGGACGGAATTACTTAGTGATTATGATTGTAATATCCGGTATCATGCAGGAAAAGTCAATGTTGTGGCTGATGCTTTAAGTCGAAAGTATCACGAAAAGCCAAAAAGAGTACGTTCTTTTAAATTAAATCTACAAGTAGATTTAAACGAGAAGATTAGAAAAGCACAAGAATCAGTAATCAAGGATGATACTGAAAAGTTAAAAGGAATGATTAAAGAATTAGAACAGGGAACAGATGGAATTTGGAGATTCCATAAGAAGAGAATATGGATACCTAAATTAGGAAACCTACGTCACCATATATTAGAAGAAGCCCACAAATCTAAGTATGCGATGCATCCTGGAAGTGATAAGATGTATCAGGATTTAAGAACGAATTTTTGGTGGATAGGAATGAAAAAGGATATAGCAACTTATGTTGCCAAGTGTTTAACCTGTTCACAAGGTAAAGCTGAACATCAGAAACCCTCAGGATTGTTGCAGCAGTTAGAAATGCCAGTATGGAAATGGGAATTGATAACAATGGATTTTGTTACCAAATTACCCAAAACAAGAAAAGGTAATGATACAATCTGGGTGATTGTAGACAGGCTAACTAAGTTAGCTCATTTTCTACCAATGAAGGAAACTCTTAGTATGGAACAATTAGCTAAATAATATGTAAATGAAGTAGTTTCTTTACATGGAATTCCTCTATCAATTGTTTCTGACAGAGATAGTCGTTTTACCTCTCATTTTTGGACAAGTTTCCAAAAAGCAATGGGAACCAAGTTAAATCTAAGCACAGCCTATCATCCTCAAACGGATGGACAAAGTGAAAGGACAATTCAGACAATGGAGGACATGCTTAGAGCTTGTGTAATTGATTTCAGAGGTAATTGGGACGATCACTTACCATTAATAGAATTTTCTTATAATAACAGTTATCACACAAGTATCAATGCTGCACCATTCGAAGCACTTTATGGACGAAAGTGCCAAACCCCATTCTGTTGGGCAGAAATTGGGGAAAAGCAACTGTCTGGACCTGAAATAGTACAGGAAACGACAGACAAGGTCATTCAAGTCAAGGAACGACTGAAAGCAGCACGTGATCGACAAAAGAGTTATGCTGATAACAGGCGAAAGCCATTAGAATTTCAGGTAGGTGACAAAGTATTATTAAAAGTCTCTCCTTGGAAAGGAGTAGTCAGATTCATCAAAAGGGGAAAGCTAAGCCCCAGGTATGTAGGACCTTTTGAGATTATTAGAAGAATAGGACCTGTAGCCTATCAGCTACAACTGCCAGAGGAAATGGCAGGAATACATGATGTATTTCATGTATCTAATCTCAAGAAATGCTTAGCCGATGAATCGTTAGTCGTACCTCTTAAGGATATAGAGGTAAATGAGCAGTTAAAGTTTGTAGAAAAACCTCTCCAAATTGAAGACAAGAAAGTCAAGAATCTCAAACACAAGAGATTGATTCTAGTCAAAATAAAATGGGAATCCAAAAGAGGACCCGAGTACACATGGGAGCTTGAATCAGAGATGCAAAGAAAATGCCCCCACCTGTTCCAGTAGATCTCGAGGATGAGTTCTAAAACAAGGTGGGGAGGATATAACAACCCTCCAAATATTTTCAACGCCCTAATATATTTAAAATACCCCAATATGTCCTAAAATATACCCTGTATGTGAAAACCGAGCCCGAATACCTTTATTTTTATAAAAATAAATTAAAAATCAAGTTTATGTATCACTCGCGGGCCGCGTAGACCCCTTAGGGATCTTACGTGGGGCGCCACAGCCCTGCAACGAGGCGCAGCCCTGAGCCGCCACGTGTCATAACGCGTGTGGAGTCTACGAGTCGATTCAGCCAAGCTAGGGCCTACCCTAGCTGGCCTCGCGGGCCGCGTAAGCCCTAGAGGAATGCTACGCGGGGCGCGACAAGGTCCGAAATCACAACTACAAATAGAGGCCATCAGTTTTCATTTTCGATCGTTCAATCTCTTTCTCTTTCACGAATTTCTGAATAGTAGGCATAATTCTCGGGTATAATACCCCCTAAATAACGAAGTTCTGCTCCGTTATAAGTATTATAACCCCGATTACGTATTAGATACGTTGCCCGATTGATCCAGGGTTCCGTAACGGCTGCCGTGGTTCTGCCCGACGTAGTCGTTGGAATGCCGTATCGGGGAGGGTATTACTAATGTAAATAATGGGTTATTATAGTAACGCGTGTGCATTTGTGTAATTTATAGATAATCACCAGGAAACCCTTAAAGGAAACCTAAGACAGCAATGTGAGTAATCTCCTTTTTGCGAACCTTTATGTAAACTGTTTTTACAAAACCTTTAATATTTTAAATTATGATTAGCAGTGATTGAGTCTTCGTAATTCTTCAATTACTGCCGATATTATGGGGTTTTGTATACATTACTTGATAATCTTCACAATTGGACAATGGGTTAGCCAATGTGTGATATGACCATAGCCACAGATTCGGTCGAGTGGCAAGTACTGAATGAGTAATTGTGTAGATATAAACAATGTGACCGCTCTCAATACTGTTTAATGATGAAATATATTTTGATTAAACTGGGATTCACTCACCAGTATTTCTCACTGACAAATGTTTTTAAAACACGTTTCAGGTAACAAAATGTAAAAGCCAATTAGAAGAAAGCCAGCTGGAGAGCACTGAAGGCTTGGAAAAATGTAGCTATAAAAGTTACCTAGAAGACGATGTTTTAAATTCAATAGAATAGGTTTTATCCCTATAAACATGTTGTAATAAGAAACTTGGATTTACTACCCATGTGTTTAATATTATAAAATATGGTGGTTTTACTCTGATAAAATATTTCCTAACTATGGTCCTGATGAAATTTCCGCTGCCAAAATGATTAAACATACGGATACCACCAAAACTGGTTCGCGTCCGCTCGTTCCCGGGAAATAGGGATCGGGGGTTGCGACATCGCATATGCCTTGATCTGCCATTGTACATCAAGCTTTGAGCTCTACCAATCGCTGATTTGCTATCACAATGTATACATATGGCTGGCAAAGGCTTTGGCCATCTTGAAATATATTCCACGAATTGACGTAGCCATTCCGCCTCATCTCCTGACTTATCCAAGGCGATAAATTCGGATTCCACTGTGGATCTCGCTATGATCGTTTGCTTAGAAGACTTCCAAGCAATAGCAGCTCCTCCAAGTGTAAACACGTAACCACTTGTTATTTTGGAATCTTTATTATCCGATATCCAGTTTGCATCAGTGTATCCTTCGATCACTGCTGGTTGTCGGGTATAATGCAGTCCATAATCTCTTGTGTATCTTATGTATCTAAGCACCCTTGTTATACTTTTCCAATGTTCATGACTTGGATTACTAGTATATCTACTTAGCCTACTCACCGCGTAAGCCAAGTCGGGTCTAGTACATGTCATTAGATACATTAGACTGCCAATAATTCTTGAGTACTCTAACTGAGCAACTCCATCTCCTTTATTTTTCCTGAGATGTTGGGAGGTATCAACTGGAGTACGAGCTACACTCGTATCTCCCGAGTTGAATTTTTCAAGAATTTTATCCACATAGTGAGATTGACTTAACACAAGACCATTTGGGTTATTATGATCTTTACTCCAAGAATCACATCCGCTAAACCCATGTCTTTCATGTCGAATCTCGCTTTCAACATGCTTTTAGTAGCTTTGATAATTTTATCATTACTCCCAATGATAAGCATATCATCTACATAAAGGCATAAGATCACATAACCTTCATTTGTGTCTTTGAAATAAACACATTTGTCGCACTCGTTTATTTTGAAACCATCGTCAATCATGACATGATCAAACTTTTGGTGCCATTGTTTTGGTGCTTGCTTCAAGCCATACAATGACTTGACGAGTTTACATACTTTACCCTCTTGACCTGGGGCGGAGAAACCTTCAGGTTGCTCCATGTAAATCTCTTCTTCTAAATCTCCATTTAGAAATGCGGTTTTAACATCCATTTGGTGAACTTCCAAATTTCTTAAAGCCGCTATTGCAAGAACCATTCTAATCGAGGTTATGCGCGTCACAGGCGAGTAGGTATCAAAGTAATCTAGACCTTCCTTTTGTCTAAATCCTTTAATCACCAACCTAGCCTTGTATTTATCAATACTTCCAGTAGTTTTCATCTTCCTTTTGAATATCCAACGATATCCAAGTGGTTTACAACCAGGTGGAAGATCTACTAACTCCCAAGTATGATTTTGCAATATCGAATCAATTCCGTTCTTTATTGCTTCTTTCCATTGAGGTCCTTCTGAAGAAGAAACTGCTTCGCGATATGTATTGGGCTCGCCCTCAACCATATAGCTAACGAAGTCTGGACCGAAGGATTTTTCAACCCTTGGCCTTTTGCTTCGCCTACGATCACCTTCTTCAACCTCAGGCCGTTCATGTGTTTTATCATGAACTACCTCATCAACTGGCGTAGATGAGCTTTCACCTACTTCAAAATTAGGCGTTGATGATGTTGCATGTGTTTATCTTCTCAAAGGAAACACATTTTCAAAGTAAGGCACAACGTTAGGATTCACCTCCATGATAGTGTTTACGTGTACATCTGGATTCTTGGACTCATGTACAAGAAAGCGATGTGCACTACTTTGATGTGCATACCCAATGAATATGCAATCAATAGTTTTTGGTCCTATCCTAAGAGCCTTAGGAGGTGGTACAATCACCTTTGCTAGGCACCCCCACACTTTCAAGTATTTGTATGAAGGCTTCTTCTTTTTCCATAACTCATATGGAGTTTCATCCCTCTTTTTGAGTGGTATCTTGTTCAAAAGATAATTAGCCGAGAGAATGGCTTCCCCCTACATTTCTGGCTCACCCCAGAACTTATCAACATGGCGTTCATCATTTCTTTCAATGTACGGTTCTTTCGTTCCGCCACGCCATTTGATTGTGGAGAATAAGGAGGTGTACACTCATGTACAATGCCACTTTTTTGCATAAATCGGAAAAAGGTGCAACATATTCGCCTCCTCGGTCGCTTCGCAAAGCTTTTATATTCTTTTGAAGTTGATTCTCAACATCATTTTTATACAAGATAAATTCACTTATTGCTTCATCTTTACTTTTTAGAAAATATACGTAGCAATATTTAGTACTATCATCAATAAACGTGATTAAATACTTATTTCCACCTCTTGTGGGTACCGCTTTTAAATCACAAATATCGGTGTGAATTAAATCAAGAGGTTCGGTTATTCGTTCAACCGATTTCAATGATGATCTTGTAGTTTGGATTCTACACATGTTTCGCATTTAAAATGTGAATCAATATGGAATGTTGGTATACAATTTAAATTGATTAAACGGCGTATTGAATTAAAATTTACGTGACATAATCTACCATGCCATTTATTCGAATCAGAAAACTCAAGCATATAAGTAGAAGTAGGAGCAATTTTATTCATGTTCTTTTTTACTGCCATTACATTCAATTTGAACATACCATTTTGGGCATAGCCCTTACCAACATACATTCCTCGTTTAGTAAGTACAAATTGATCGCTCTCAAACACTAAAGGAAATCCAAACTTATTAAGCAACCATCCCGAGACTAGGCTCTTGCGCAAGTCTGGAACATACAACACGTTGCTTAGAGCGAGCTCCTTCCCTGAAGTCCATTTCAAAATCACCGTTCCGTCACCCTTGATGTCCGCGGTGGCTGCATTTCCCATGTACAGCTTCTCATCTCCCGCAAGCTCTTTGAAGGTGGTAAAGAGGCTCCTGTCTGGGCACACATGACGGGTCACGCCCGTATCAATCCACCATCCTTTTGGAGTGTTGGTCACAGCATTGACCTCATCCAATATTGCGGTTTTGTCGGAAATCATTGCCACCAAAGGCATTCCGTCTTCATCCACCATGTGCGCGCGCTCACGCTTTGGTTTCTAGCATTGGTTAGCCCGATGCCCTAGCTCGTCATAGTTGAAACAAGTCCCTTGGAACGCTTGAGGTTTCTTTTTCACAACCCCTTTCTTCGGTCCAACTTTGCTAGCCTTTGCTTTCTCTTTGTTCTTTTTCCCCTTACCCTTATTGCCTTTAGAGGATTGCCCATGCTCAACCAAATTTGCGCTAGCAGAAGTTTGCGCAAGGCTTCCTTTTTGGGCAATTCTATTGTCCTCTTCAATCCGAAGACGAACAATAAGATCCTCTATAGTTATCTCCTTTTGTTTGTGTTTAAGATAATTCTTAAAATCCACCCAACCTGGAGGTAACTTCTCAATCATCGCTGCCACTTGGAATGTCTCGCTAAGTGTCATGCCTTCCGCTAGGATGTCATGTAGTATAATTTGAAATTCTTGGACTTGATTCTTAACTGTTTTAGAATCAACCATTTTGAATTCCAAAAAACGAATTACCACAAATTTTTTTTGTGCCAGCATCCTTCGTTTTGTACTTCTTGTCCAAGGCATCCCATAAATCTTTGGAAGTCTTGACATTGTAGTACACATTATACAATCCACCCGAAAGGCCATTTAACACATAGCCTCGATATATGAAATCCGAAAGCTTCCACGCATCTACCGCGCACTGTCTTTGTACGTCGGTCTCCCCTTCCACAGGTTGGGGAGCGGTTTCAGTTAAGAACCTCGCAAGGTTCATGGTGGTCAGGTAGAAGAACATCTTCTGCTGCCACCTCTTGAAGTGTAGACCCGAGAACTTCTCGGGTCGTTCAGCGTGATTAGCCACTGTGGACGCTCCCACAGTGGTGGCGTTCAAGGGGGTTCCCGTCACAACGTTCGTATTGTTGATGTTTCCGGTTGACATTCTGAAAAAATTAAAATTTAAAGTTTTAGTCCAAAAATTCTGTTTTACCCAACTAAAATAGAAGTAAACAATTAAATTTTAATTTTACCACAAATTTACTGTTTCGGCTTCTAAGTCCAACTTTGAAGACCAAAACACAAAATTTATAATTTTTAGAACTTACTGATTGGCTTCTAAATCCAACTTTGAAGACCAAGGCATAAAGTTTTTAGCAATTTGTAGGACAATTCTAAAGGTAACCAGAACTGTTTTCAACCAAAGTCGCTCCTTTGAAGATGAAAACAGAAAAAATATGTTTTTAAAACACAAACTGAGTGAAACAAAACTGGTTTGAATCACAAAACAGAATGGTTTTGATTACATGAACGGTGTTTTAAAATTTGATTTAAGATTGTAGGAACCGTTCGCGTAATTAAATAAAATAAAATAAATTTATTCACTGATTACAATACAAAGAAATAAAGAAAGCTGAAATACAGTACTATTACAAAAAATAAGCAAAATACAAGAAATGAAGATGAAGAAGAAAGACAGAGGCACGTGTTCAACACGCTACCCTTAAAACAAATTCCGAGTCTCCCAGGAGTACTCGTTTTGTTTCCCAGGGTACATCAGCCGGAGCAGAAGTACTGTCGGAATTAGCCTACAACCCGAAGGCTACCTTGAAATGAGCAAGAAGAAGATCAGAAGATTGCAGAGAATAATTTGCATAGGATGTGTAGTTGCTGGTGTGTTCTGCAGCTGGGTTTGGGGCTGTATTTATACAGTTTCTAATTCGAAACAGTCAAAAGGAATTAAAGGAGAGGTTTAAATTGCATTAAACGTCTTCAATGCAATTTAATACGTTATTTAATTCGCAGTTAAAACCATTTGACTCGTCAGTTTCGAATGCTGAACTGAAACTGTTTCGTCATTAAATGCTGGAAGCTCCTGCGCACGCGCGCGCGGCCTTGCGAGCGCAGGTCTGCACGCTCATGCGCGCGTGCGCCTTTTTGGCTCACTGCCATGCGCGCATGCGCCACACTGACTCAGGTCCATGCGCGCGTGCGCCACGTCACCTGTGAGCCTATACGATCACGCCACACAGTCGCACCGTATTGGCTCACTCTGGTGTGCTGTGCACGTCACATCATGGCCCATGCTCCATGCGCGCAACCGCGCGCTTTCACGCCACGTGTACTCGCGCGCGGACTGCCATGTCAAGCGCTTTGAACCTGCACGCCACTTCAACCGCTTGGTACTTGCAGCCCATGTGATCCACCACGCGCACGTGGTCAAAAATACAAAGGCGGCTCTCAAGCGGCGATGCGAGCGTGCGAAGTGCGCAATCAAAGCGCCACATTGCGCCTCATCATCCACGCCACGCGCGCTCGCGTGTGCGAGTGCGGGTGAGAGTTAGGGTGCTCCGCACCCTTCGCTAGTACCCTTAGTGTGTGCTTCCATGAAACAATAAGGATGGAGAGTTCCCACTTAAATACCCATTTAAGTTTCATCTCTCCTCCTATGTGGGACAGGGTGCAACTTTCTCTTTTGTTTCAGCATTTAATGTTTCAAACACCCATCTTTGAGCATCGATATCTCATTTATCTTAGCTCCGTTTTGGACGTGGTTTAGTTCGTTGCAAAGCTCTTCCAACATAGAACACAAAACCACAAATAAATATATAAAACCCGCTCATTTTCTTATATTTATTTCTAGTCCAAAATAGGTAAAAATCATTTTCCTATATTTGTGAAAAATGCTATTTTCACCAATTTTCCAACTGATTATGGTGGTTAACTTCAATGGTGAAAGCAAAAGTACAGGCTGATTCTTGTTATGTGTGGCCTGTTAAACACAGGGCGTTGACCTTACAAATCTGAGATTGGAGAAGCCGCCAAGATTACGGTTTTCATTTCTTGCCGGACACTAAGATCTTAGAGATCTGATATTGGAGAAGACGAGTGGCTGTAGTCGGATGGGGGTGGTCGAGTGGTAGTAGTGGTTGTGGAGAATAGATAGAGAAAGGGGTGAGAAAAGGGAGGGTTGTTTATGGTGGTGGTGGTGAGAATAGGTTGTTAGAGGGAGAGAGGGAAATGGTTGAGAGAGAGGATCTGATATATGTATCCTGATTTTGAATGTTTTAAAATTCGTTTTTGTTTTATTTATAAAATATATTTAAATAAATGAGTAAAATTACCAATATGTCCTGTTCTAATATTAAAATTAAACTGAGTTAGGGATAAATGACATAATATGCAAGGTTTTGTAAACATAAAGTATGAATCCCGTCAACCTTAAAGACAAATGACATACTTTGCAATCTAGTGTAAAATAAAGGACGATTTTTGTAATTTACTCCATGCATTTATGTCTTAGATACCGCTTTGTTCTTAAATTCGTTCCTTCCAGAGGTTACACACTAAGTTTGTTCCTACCAAGCTTCAAATAGCAGGATTTTTTACTAAACCTCTTCCCTGACTTCTCTTTTAGGCTATCGCGCTAAATTCTGTGTTTGTTAGCCACCTATTTGACTGACCATTCTTTTTTTGGAGGGGGTGGATGTAATTAGAGACGAACTTGACAACAACAACAACAACAATAGTCGTACCCAGTATAATCTCACCTATAAGGTGGGATATAGGAAAGAATTGCCTTTATCCCAAAGGATAAAATGACTGCTACCAGTGACCCCCCCCCCACACCCCCACACCCCCCCGCGCGCGCGCGCGCGGCTTCAAAGCCACATTCGGCCATAAGAGTCAAATGAAACATAAATAAACAAATAACTACTCTAAAAAGAAGATAAAAACATAGTGTATAGAATATATTCTTTTATAAAGCCACCAAGCAATAAATAGGTGACAACATATAAAAGAGACATTTAACACATCATATACACACGCAAAAAATAACATGCAAAGGCTACCAAAAACAAATGATAAGCTAGGCTCTTAAGACAAGACTCTAATACCCAACCATGCCACCCTCCAAAATATCCTTAACTCTAGTACTATGTCTCAAAGAACACCTATCCTCGACCATGTTCTTAGAGAAGTGCAAGTCTATAATCTTTCCTAATCCGCTCCTCACAAGTCAGTTTCAGTCTGTATTTGTTTCTCTTTCCCTCGACAGAAAGAGTTTCCATGGTTATAACGGTGGTCGTCGTCTATCCCCTACTAACACGCTCAAACCATCTCAACCTCCCATTATATATCTTATCTGATATAATAATTACCCCTAATATATCACTAAAAATAGATTATAAAGTAAATAGGCAATTGTATTTAGTAGTTGTAATTTATATATGCACTTGTGGTGAAATTTCACAAACCATAACGCGCATTTTGGCCGTTTTATAATGTGACTTGACATAAATCAACCCGTTTATGTTAGGGATGAGCTTGGTATCGGTACTGAAAATACCTGTATCGAAATTCGCCATACATGGGTATCGGTACCAACAATATTCGGTACGATACCGAAATTTGAAGGCAAAATTCGGTAAAATATCGGTACCGTACCAGTACCGAAAATGCCAAAAAGTGGGTACCGATAATAATTTGGTACGGAAAATTTGATTATTTTTTTAATCTCAATATAAATAAACTATTTATTTAAAAAAATACTTAATGATTGTCAGCTATAATGTAAATACAAACCTTAATTATTAAAAATACTCATATAATAAAAACATTTCTTTTCATCTCGATTTTTTCGTTTAGGGTGTAAGTGGTGCTCCCCATACGGGGAGTGATAAACTCTCAAACTAGTCAATCACGTAATGCACTCAAACATAAGAGGTGATTCACCCAAACAACTTTTTCTTAAAGAAAAAAGATAAATGTGTGATTGGTTGAAAGAGAGTGAGGTCTGCCATTAACCCTCTCTCTGTCCTCTTCCCTTGCACGGTGACTACTCCCCGCAACCCACTCAATCACCCCAATTAAATAACGGTTGACAATGGTGTGCCCACATAGAGAACCCAGTCATCGCACCCACCCAGTAGTCCCGTACACCCTTAAATCATTGCATGACCCTGCAACACCAAAGTAAGCCGACCATACCCAAAGGTCCTGTGAGGCAACCGCTTGAAGAATAACAGTTGGTCTGTTCTAATCACCTCATGTGTGTTGACCTCGCCATGCGGTCGGACAATTATACCACTGGCAATGTCGACAATCCAAGCTTCCGATCATGCCCGGTAAACCATGGAGCTCAGCATGGACCTGGTAATTTTTTGAAGGTCGGACTAAGTGGGCCTTCTCAGATAACGGGGATCGTAAAACTCTATAACACCTTTTAAAAAATATAACGTTAACCTAAGTTAAAAAAATATGAATGCATGTAAATAATAAATAAAAAAATAGTAATGTACCTTTATTAAAATGCTCCAAGGTATCTCGCGTTGTTTTCTCGGTCATTTTTAATTATTTGTCGTTGATGTCCGTCGTGTTTCCGTACCCAAGGTATCTCGCGTTGTTTTCCCGTAGAGCTGAAGTACACTTTTGAATACCGGTGAATCCAAGTGTCTTTTTCGCATCAACTTTTTGTTTAAAATAATCATACATGTTTTCCAAGTCTTCAACGATGCATAGAAATAAACGTTTACTCATCCGGAAATGACGCCTAAAAACTTCGGGGTTTGGGTAAGTAGGCGCTTCAGCGAAGTAATCTTTAATCAACTGGTCGTTTGCCGCTTGTCGGTCTCGTTGAATATATTCTCTTGGTAAAATCTCACGTCGAGGCTCGCTACAATGTTTAAAATAACGAGCCGCTAGTTCGCACGCACTCGTAACCACCTCTTGCTCGACCTCCTCATCGGTCGAGTCACCCTCATCCGCTAAGAAATTTTTGTAGTAATAAATTGAAATGGACGACGAGGAAGTGGGGGAATCCATTTTTTTATAAAATGGGTGAAGGTTGTATAAAATTTTGACGTTTGAAGTTATGGGTGAAAGAGTTTTTTGGTTGTGGTTTGTATAAAATAGACGAGGAATGAGAGTATTTATATAAAAAATGGTGGAATTAAAAAAAATAATAAATGAAGTAGCCGTTACATTGCCATTGCCAACGGTAATTAGTCAAATGAATCCCCCATCCGGCGTGGAATATAGCACGCTCCAGACCATTTTTTTTCTCGAAAAAACGCCCACAGGGGCCGAACAGGGGCGTGGTTTGTGTCACACCCCAACCGATGGCGGAATCATCGGAATGAGACGAAATAGATTGCAAGAGACTTCATAACACTATTTGTGACAATATTTAAATCAACCATTTTCATTTCATAAATCAAATTGTCAACGTTACATAGAAATTTCAAATAACAACATGTTCATAACATAACAAAACAAAGTTGATACAACATTTTAAACCTAAGATGTCTAAATGTGTATCTAGGCATCATCGCTACTTCGTTTCGTAGCATCATCATCCTCAACCTGTAACATGTTTAAAATAAAGTTCAATACAAAAGCAAAGGCGAGTACACAAGGTTTGAATAAATATAGCATAAGTATAAAAGCATTTTCTCGAATCCACATGGCAATTTGTAAACAAGGTAACTAGCATGCATCACAATATGTCAAAACCAAGTGTCCACTAGTATCTAGCATCCCTCGCCACAAAAGTAATGAGGCCGTTTTAGAATAAAGACTTAACAAGACCCCGACGGGTGGTGTGCTACTCCTATAGCGCTATATATGTTAAGTTGAGGGCTTAGCAAAGTTAATGACATAAAGCATGTAAAATCTAGCATGAACCTAAGTAAATAAGTAGCATGTATGACGGATTGAGATCATAAAGTATGTTTTAAGTGTGTGAATGTGAAGTTTGTATAATAACATGTTACAACCCAAAGTGTTTTTAAAGGTAAATGGGTCAAGTGTACTCACAGTTTGCAAGCTTCCACTTGATAAATCCGTAAGGGTGTTGTTGTTATGGGAGGTTGGAACACCAAGTCCTTCTACACGAAGAAAACAAGGCGTATGAGTATTGGATGATAACGGAAGATTAAGGATTTGGAGTTCAAATTACATAAAATAGCATATAACATAAAGTATTCATCTTTAACACATAATGTTGTAGATGATGTAACCTAGTACTTTGACAAACGAAGACAAATTCGTCATCAAAGGTTCGATTATTTGGAATATACATATAAGTAGTATGTAGTGTACATTATATCATGTAGGTCAAGTAGGAGGTAGGAGGATAAATCCACCATTTAGGAACCTCTTTGTATCATGGAAGTCATGTAGGAGGTAGGAAGAACAAGTCTTCCATTTAGGTACCTCTAGATGTTCACCACTACACTTGATGTTATGAACATTCAAGGAGGGTCATGAACTTACAAGTAATAACGGAATAAGAACAACTAATCTAGGAGAAAACATCAAGCAATGTGTGGATTTTCAAGTAGGATAGCCCAAGCTAATCCTACATCACACAATCATCAAGCTTTAGGCTTGAACATCACTTGTGGGGTAAACCCTTGAACAAAACAGAAAGTTTGTGAGGTTTACACCTCTGATTTTACATGTCTCAACCTTGTTTTTAAGCCTAACTAACCATAGATGTGGTTATAAGCATAAGGACATAGGTTTGAGATGAGATAACTCAAGTTTAATCAAATTTAACAAAGTATGAATCAAGAACATAAAAATCAGTCAACTTTGGATGCTTTTTGGGGACATTCCAGACCTTGGTTTTCTATGAAAAACATGTGAAAATGTTCCTAAGGTTAATCCAAGCAAGTAGGAAAAAGAACCAAGTGAAAAAGGTTAAGATATGAGTGAGTTATGCTCACTTTTGTAAGAAGGTATGAATCTGTCCGAACTCGTGGAATCAGCTACGGTTTTGTGTGTTTGAGGGTGAATAAAGAGTGTTTAGAAAGTGAAAAATGCTTTGAGGAGGCTTGGGTTATATAGGGCATGGATTAGGGTTTCATTGGGTTGGGCTTTGGAAGTGTTTAGTGGGCTGAATAACTCAAAACAAAAGAAATTAAGTGGGCTGATGCAAGGCTGTTAACAGCCCTATAATTTTTATTTTATTTTTTTGACATTAAAAGGTATATATTTGATGTTTAATAAAGTGTTACATGGTGTCTAGTATGTATGTAACTTGTAACAAGGTCCAAAATGCATAAATGACATGTATAAATTTAGCAAAAAGTGTGATTACATAGGTGTGTATAACACATGAAATGTAACAAGTATGTATGGTTTATAGTTTGGTATGATCAAGTGAAAAAAACTTACAACTTAATCTTGTAATCGAATAACCAAGTGTTTGAATGTATGAAGATTTAAGGATTACGAATAAACGATCATTGCTTACGAGTTAAACTTATGTTTATGCGAATTACGAATCATGTGTCAAACGAACGTATGTATCAATGTATAAACGATTTATATTTCATATAAAAGATTCCTTTCATTACGATCAAGTCTCGGATTTACATTAGTTTGAAACGAAAAACGATTACAAAGGAAACGAGTTTCCGAAAATAGAATTACAAGATAAACTTTCTAAAAAACAGAAAGCTGCGAAAAGCGAGGCGTTATAGTTTGGGCGTGGTTTAGTAAAAAAACGCCCACATTTAAACGATTACGGATGGTATTATAGTTATCATGCTTCTCTCAATTGTTATTCCCTACTTTTGAGTAAACTGCCATTTTGGTCCCTGTGGTTTGGCCAGTTTTGCCACTTTAGTCCAAATCTCAAACTTATTACATCTGGGTCCCTGTGGTTTGTATTTTGTTGCCATTTTAGTCCAAAATCCAAAAACCCTATTTTTTTACTGTTGCAACCTCCTATTTTGTCCTGTAGTGCAGGGGCATTTTGGTCATTACAAGTTTTATTATAACAAATTTCTAATTAAAATAATAAAACAAAATTCATAAATGACCCTATAAACTCAGATCATCTTCCTCCCCCAGATTAACCCTAATCCACCGCACACAACCACCTGCCTCTCCAACTACCACCATCTCTACCACCACAGCCATCACCACCACCCGACCACCACTTTCAGTTGATTCAATTTGTATATCATAGCGTTGATTATCGGCTGATTTCATCTTCATCTTCATCATTCATATGATTTATATTCATATGATTTTATAACCACTGCAGTGGCCATGGTAAAGTCGCCGGAGACATGTCATCGTCATCACCGCCTCACCGATCTCCGTCTACTCCTACATCTCATCATCATATTCGTCCTCATCCACCTCATCTGCAGCAATCGTCGTCGTACGTTTCACAGCGGGTTAATATCTGCACAAGCAATCGCTGTAGAGGTTGTGTTTGTGTTTGACTTTTGGATTTCATATGGGCCTTCATCTTGAATTTGGGAGATTCCGAGTCGGAATCTGGGCCTTCATCTTGAATTTTGACTTTTGATTTGAAGTGTAATGGCATGAGATCTTGAAGAACAAAGAACACTCGTGTGGGGTTGCAGAGGTTGTGTTTGTGTTTGACTTTTGGGTTTCATATGGGTTGGGTTTTATGTTTTGTGTTAATTGATTTTGGGTTTCATATGTCGCCGGAGCTTGCTGAGCTACCGGCGTGGAAACCCACAGCAACAAACCCTAGTTCGACTTCAGTGGCGGTTAATTTGAGCAAACCCTAGATCAATTGCAGTGTTAGAGAGAGGGAAGAGAGAGACACAAAGGGGTGTTTAGAGAGAGAGAGAGTAATGGATAATTGCAGTGGTGGTGGTGGCTGCTGTGGTGAGGAGGTAGCGGTGGCGACTGTGGGGTGTTTAGATGATGGTTGCAGCGAATGGGGTTTGGATGAAGATGAAGATCTGGGTGTTTTAGATGATGGTTGCAGGTCAAACTTTTTTTATTTAGTTTTATTATTTTTAATTGAGTAAAATGACCAAAATGCCCCTGAACTAAAAGACAAAATAGGAGGTTGCAACAGTCAAAAAATGGGGTTTTTGAATTTTGGACTAAAATGGCAATAAAATACAAACCACAGGGACCCAAATGTAATAAGTTTGAGATTTGGACTAAAGTGGCAAAAATGGCCAAACCACAAGGACCAAAATGGCAGTTTACTCCCTACTTTTAAAAGCCATTGCAATTATATATTATATATTATATAATTTGACAATATTGCAAAAACAAAAGAAAGGTAACCCACAAGGAGGCAACATAACGGTCCCCTCAGCCTAGCTGGCTAATCTTGTCCATGTAGGCTCGCGCCTCCGCTAAACGACAACACAACTCACCTAATTCTATCTTGTGCCTATAAAGTCCACCTTGATTACGATTAATAAAAAATAATAATAATAATTGGAGACAAAATATGGAACAAAAAGTAGATTAAAAAAAAACATTTGTCATTTATAAATTTGTCATTTATGAATAGTTACAATGTGATTTTTTTTAACGGTCAACAGAATCAATACTGAGCACTCTTGTGGCACCCACTGGACAAACGGAGTACTCCGAGAGTAACACGAGTCCACCACCAATTTCGGAAAAAAAACCCGGTAACCTACCCGCCCGTAGGCACGACAGTGAAATTACCGGTAAAACCTGTTTGGCTCAAGGATCCAACCCAGGTTTCCCTGGGCCTCCTATCATTGCCCACCAGCACCTCACTCGGCACCGAGTGGGAGTCGAACAAGCATCTTTTAAGAGAAATGCAAGCCCTTCACCACTTAATCTAGAGCTCATTGGCAGTTACAGTGCAATTTAAATGGTTAAATGTAATCGTTGTGTCGGACACTTTGTAACTTTTAACTTAAATACATGTTAAATTGTGGTAAGTGGCGTAGCTTAATGTAAAGTGGGGGTGCGCCCGCCCCCCGAATGTTTCGGTTAAAGTGTAAAATTTCCTATTTTTCGTCCGAAAATTTTAAAATTATATAGGATTGTTCCCCCAATTATTTTGTCTAAATATTTATACAATATATAAATTGGGCCCCATGACTTTCCGCCCTCTCGAAATTTTTGGTCAAGCTCCGCCACTAATTGTGGTGCAACTGTAATTGTGGGTTTTTGGTGTGTTTTATGGTTGACATTATGGTGTTTTATGACTTTTTACACTTTTTAGTAAATTTGAACTTTCTAGCCAACTCCTAGCCAGGAGTAACTTTTATACTACTTATGTCTAGGATTGATAGCCAGTCGCTTATATATTTGCACCTTATTTGAGACTAAATTTTAGCCACTCCAAATAAGCTTATCGGAAGATGCAAAAAAAAAAAGTTTAAAAGAGTGATTTTTAGACTATAAAAAACATAAAGGAGGCTAAAATAACGTGGTGTGTCAAACTATTTTTCAGTCCCTAAGACCATGAGTAATGACATTATAGAAGCATGAAATGGCTTGATAATGCCCCCAACATTTTATTTTTTGAATGGTAATACACTTATAGTCCAGGGAAAAGATTTTTTCAAACGGAAAAGAGGTGGTTCGTGGCCTTATCATTATTAGTTGCTGGTGCATCTGTAAGGCGAGAAACTCAAAGATTTTTTCAAATGGAAGAGGGAACAACGAAGATAATGGGGTATATTAAGAGATTCAGATTTCTTTGGTTAAAGTGTAGGTTAAAGTATAAAAACAGTGTATAGAAAGAGTGATGTAAATATCCGTTGTATAGGGTTTAGTGGTTCACCCTGTGTTTTTTGTGGGGTCGGCCGGTGTTTTTTTTAATTAAGTTTTATTTTCAAAAAGAAAAAAGCTTGTAGTCCAGGGGAGAAGAACTTGGTACAGCATGGAGTTGATAAATAAATGCCGTCAAAATCTTGGTCTGACCGCCGCCTTGCGTCATTTGACTCACGTGTTCTTTACAATTTCTATTTCCATAGCCTAGACTATAACCATAACTCTTGTACATCATGCATCTCTATATGTACACTTTTCTGGATCTATTAGTTATGTCTCTGGAAAATACTAACTTCTTTAACCTTCCACATCTACATAAAACAGAAAATTTATAATATGTTCAAATAAAACCATCTAATTTTATGATTCTAGAACCAGAATCTATTGCACTATTTGCTAATTTGACTAGCATAGTATTTATATACAAACATCCATTTATCTTTCATCAACCATGAAAAACAAAATCTTCATTTCTTTTTCTTTTACATCCAACAAAGGCCTACTACCTGGGTACATCCACTGGCAAAGGATCACCCATTTCCGCGATTACAATTTACAGACAACGTTGTTGACACGGCCCGTTATCAGTTCTAGAGGAAACCGACCGTCTGAAGGCTCACTTTAGTAAAACTATAGCTAGCACATAATATTTTGTCACGAACGAAACTCTAACCGGTATTTAACAACCCTAAACTACTTGTAAATAAATCCTTATCCAGACCCATGGCCGGCTCAAGGGGAAGTGAAATAAAGCAAGCGCTTTGGGCCACCACTTCCATAGGGCCTCAAATTCTACAAAAAAAAATATTATATGTAGGTGATCTTGGATTTAAGATTATTGATATTGAGATTTAGGATCTATAATTATGTATACACAGAGATGATATATGAAAAATAGGATCTAAAAAAAATCTTTTATTTTTTATGAAAAGGGCCTCAATTTTTCTATTCGCTTTGGGCCTACAATATTTTGAGCCGGCTCCAGACCTAAAAGTTTTCATTATTTGAATCGGACATGAAAAATCTGAAAGTCAATTTGATCAGAATTAAAATAACGAAGTTGTGATTCAAATATTTTGATCAGAAATTAAATAACGAAGTTGTGATTCAATTATTTGAATCGGGTCCTTATCTATGAATCCAAAATTCCCAACTCGACTTAGAGTTTATGACTTTCGATCAAGCAGACTCAATTATTTAAATTCGAATGATTTATTTTTATTTTTTTTATAAACAAATACATACATACATACATACATACATACATACATACATACATACATACATACATACATACATACATACATACATACATACATACATACATTATCACATTAACACCTCTATTCACGTCATTCGTAAGCACTGGAGTGTAGTCAAACTCAAGGCCGTAACTTTAAATTTTAATCACCAAAATTATTTATGATATAATATGCACTTAAATTAAAATTATAAATTACTGAATGATTATTTTAAGATGAAAACGATTCTTATAATCAACCAACAAAAAATGATGATGACGACTTGCCTCTTAAGTCTTAACGGGGCTTTTCGTTGTTATTTCTTAAAAAAAATATAAAATATAATATCTTTTATTTGACAAGATTTGTTTTAGATCACGCCTATGTCATATTAATTATATTATATTATATTATATTATATTGAGGTTATATATTAATTGCACTCTAGTCTCAACATTTTGACTATTCGTTAGGATAAAAAACAACTAGTACTTTAAATATTGGTCAAACACTCCACATTGTATCCTGAATTCCTAACCATAAGTTTGATTAGATTCCCTTTCCAAATAACTAGTATTAAGCCCCACCGCGTTGCGATAGGGGTGTAAAACTTTTTCAAATAGTACAAATGTCACACTATCGCCAACAACCAACACGTATTAATGTGTAGAAATTAGACCGTAATATAAAACACAGAAAATAATAACTAAGTTGACTTAGTACCCGCTCGTTGCGACCAACCTGTTATGTTAAACGGGAAAAAACAACGTAAAAACGTTGAACCATACATGTATGTTGCGTCGTATTAACTCGTAAATTAAAACGAAGTGTTAAACGAAACATAATAATTAATAACGTTGAACCACACACGCACGTTGCACCGTGTTAACTCGCAAAATTTAGAAAGAAACGTTAAACAAAAAAATTACGAAATATGACAAGTATAGGGACCAAAGTTGAAAGCAAAAAAATGTGAAATTAAATTGAAAAAGATGAAAAATTGTAGGTTAGAATTGAAAAATCAAATAAGTTTTGGACTAAAAGTGGAATATTAACTTTTTTTTTGAAAATACCCCTAAGCCTCATGTACAACACCCCAATACATATACATGTTGAAAAATTATAGTATGTAAATGTGTCTTCGGTTCAAGAGTTATTAGCTAAGCCTCAGGAAATCAATGGTTCGAAGCTGTGGAAGAAAACTATAGGAGCTATTTTACAAGTAGCGGCTTGGGATATTTGGAAGACAAGGAATGAGAAAACCTTCAACGAATGGCAAACTCACTACGAGAGAACATTGGACATTATAAAAGAAAACTCTTTTCTTTTTATATGTAACCGATAAAAATTTTGTAACCTTGATTGGGCTAGATGGGTAGACTTTAACGTTCGAGATGTAATCGTGTAATTGTTTTGGGTTTAGCTTCTTGCTCGCCCCTTTTCTATATTATAGATAGAAGTTTTTGCCTTTCAAAAAAAGTTTGATTAGATGTTTTTTTCCAAAGTAATTATTGACTCAAAAGACTAAATTAAGAGCATCGCTCGGTGTGGGAGGATACAGGTTCTTAGAGGATGCCCATTCACGTCAGCATCACGTCAACATCCAAAGAGGATGTCCCTCTAAGGATGAACCAAAGGAAATGGAGGATAAGCCTTTTCCACTTATTTATTTATTTATTTTTTAATTTTGTCAAACTAAATATGCAATATATATATATATATATATATATAAGTATAATTAATTTAAACTGTAAAATAAATATTAATTCTTACATTACATTAAAAAAACAACCTAAACTTCAAAAAAATTAAAAAAAACTACCAGTCTTCATCCGGCATGTCGTCACTGGGTTCGTTTTGTGCATTGTTCCAAATGTATTCCACCAAGTCCGCTTGAAGGTTTTGATGTGTGTACTCGTTACATAGGGAAAATCTGTTTAAATCTTGCTGTTCTACACTAACTGGAACATAATTCCCGTTAGGCGCGTTTTCGTCGCACTCACAAATTGCTCTACCTTCGTTTTCGATAATTATGTTATGCAGCAAGATACAAGCATACATGACGTATCGCAACCTCTGTGGTGTAAAAGAACGTGCTGGATGTTCAATGATATGCCATTTTTTTTGTAGAACCCCAAAACACTGTTCAATGACTTTTCTCGCCCCCACTTTAAACTTGACAAATTTCTTTCTTTTATCGTCTATCGGGTGCGGAATAGATTTAACGATTGTAGAGTACGTTGGGTATATTCCATCCGTAAGGTAGTAACCGCGCTTGTATTCCACCCTCGAAACCGTAAAGCTGGTGTCTGGACCAGTTCCTGCTATTACATCGTTAAAGATCTTCGATTGGTAGATGATGTTAAGGTCGTTAAGTGAACCAGGCAGACCCAAAAAAGCATGCCAAATCCAGAGATCCTGTGACGCAACAACCTCTAGTATTATAGTTGGATGACCATAATCGCCCCGAGTATATTGACCCCGCACCCCTAGAAATGGTGTTGAGGGGCAGCGACGATCCAGAATGGGCCTGGACGTCCCCCCACACCGAGTAGCCTTAGCATTACACAAACGTTCATTCCAATATCATAAAGTGTATGTTAGAGGCTGTTTGGTAGCCTCTTAATGACCATTCAGATGCTACCTCTTAATGGTTTAAAACCTCTGAATGAATAAGAGGTAACCTCAAGTCTGAATGGTTAAGAGGTAACCTCTGAATGGTAAATCATCACATGTCACATTTTTCTACCTTCTCAATGGTAAAATTATTAATGGTTCCATTAAGAGGTAGCCTCTTAATAACCATTCAGAGGCTACCAAACAGCCCCTTACTTCACTGCTACGTAGTCATAAACTCTCATTTACTGTTTTTCATTTTTAGCATATAATGGTTTCACAAGTTTTTACGATCCATCACCGATTAAAATGATATTTTTATAAAAAAATTAACAAAAAAAAGAGTTAAATGTCATTTTAGTCCCTGTGGTTTGAGCTATTTTGCCAGTTTAGTCCAAAGGTTTCAATTTTCTCCTGTAGGTCCAAAAAGATTTCATCGTTGCCATTTTAGTCCATTGGGTTAACTTCCTTCATTTTTCTGTTAACGAGAAGGGCAATTCGGTCATTGTATTATGTAAATATGTTAACTAGAAGGGCAATTCGGTCATATAAATTGCAAACCTCACTTATCTAGTTGCAAGAAAAAGTTATCTGGTTGCAAGAAAGAGAAAGGTTAAATGGAATAGCTAAATCAGCCTAAACCTGAAGGACGAAGTGGGCCATTTACTAGAAAAAAAACAAGTAATAGAAATAATATGAAGGGGAATAGTGTCAGATAAGCTGCCTGACACTTACACCTCTATGGTATTTGTATTGTATAACCTGACACTTACCCATTGGTCCAGTCAAATTACGATTTTGCCGCGTTTAAATTTATAGTTTTGCTATTGTTTTGTTTTTTTCCCTCTTAGTCAAATTACGATTTTGCCATCGGTTCGAATTTACAGTTTTGCTATCGCTTTTTGTTTTTTATTCCTGTCAAATTACGATTTTACTCCCAGTGTAAAATTATAATCATGCCATCGTTTTAGTTTATTTTAGACAAAACTATGGTAGTGTTTTGTTTTAATTAGTTGACTCGGTGTAATCTTTATTCGTGCTAGACGGCTACCTGTCACACGCTCATTTGTCCTGAATAATTATAATTTTTCCCGCAATTTAAAATTATAGTCTTTCCATCGTTTTAGTTTTTTAGCAAAAGTATGGTAGTGTTTTGTTTTAATTGATTGACTCGATTTAATTTTTTTTTTGAGATCGTGTTATGCAGAGGCGTAGCTTAAGAGGGGCCGGGAGGGACGCCCGATCCCCCGAACTTTTCGCTCAGTAGTGTTATATATGTAGTTTTCGTATAGAAATTTTTGGGTATATACGTTTTCGATCCCCCGGTCTTTATTGTCAAGCTTCGCCACTGGTGTTATGATTAAGTAGTTAGTATAAGTAACCGAAATACAGACGTACATGTTATGAGAGAGAAAATATTCGTCTTAGTGTCCCACAACACGAGCGGGGCAAAAACTAGTTTCATACAATAATCAAGCTTTTGTCTTAAAGGTAAAAAGTGAAGTATATCACAACTTGAAATAAAAAATAAATCCTTACATTATTAATTAAATAAAACACATAATATTAAACAACCCACCAATCACTCCATTTCTAGTTAGAAATGTGTCTAGAACATCAAGATCTTCCTACAATATATAAAGGCACCAATACTCCCTTTTCTTTGATCCTTCACTCCACAATTCAAACAAATGGCAAACACTTCTTCCACTCAACAAAACCATCCCAATTTTGATCACTCACCAGAATCATCCTACTCATGGGATGAACTCCTCTTTCAACATAATTCACTCCCATTCAATCTCAACGATTCCGAAGACATGCTTCTTTTCGACATGTTGGCAGCGAACCACGGCCCAATAATAGCCGATCAATCATCAGAATCCGATTCCTCAACCGTCAAAGAAGAAGAAGTAACCTCGGGTTCCAAATTGGAGAAACCCGAGAAGGAGAAGGCCTACAGGGGAGTAAGAAGGCGTCCGTGGGGGAAATTCGCAGCCGAGATAAGAGATTCTACTCGACATGGAATTCGGGTGTGGCTAGGAACGTTTGATAGCGCTGAGGCGGCTGCCATGGCTTATGATCAAGCCGCGTTTTCAATGAGAGGGACCGCGGCTGTTTTGAACTTTCCTGCGGATAGAGTGAAGGAGTCGTTGCGCGAGATGAAATACGGGTTTGAAGAAGGGTGTTCGCCCGTTGTGGCGATGAAGAAACGCCACTCCATGAGGAAAAGACCGGTTGGCCGAAAAAATAAAAAAGTTGCTTGTTCGGCAGAAGAAAAGAATTTAGTGGTTTTTGAGGACTTGGGGGCCGATTATCTTGAACAATTGTTGACTTCTTCGGAAAGTAGTAGCAGCAGTCCTATGATTTCTTGGTAATCTGTGCTGATTTGATATTTTCAAGGGGGAGTATGATGAAAATTTAGAGAGTGGAGTACAGGGGCTGAGGTACTGTACAAGCAGGAGTAGCACGAGTTACTTTTCAACTCTGTCTACGTAATGTAAATTTTTTTTTTCGGTTCTATACAAAGGATACCCCATATCTCAAAATTTGGGATACCCCTGAAATTTTGGGTTAGATCCGTTACTGGTGGAGTATGTTTTGTCATCCCCATTTTTAGTTATAATATTACGGTTAAATAGTGTACGATAGAAGTTTCATCTTCAAAACTTAATCCTCGTACACGAAACCTTAAATCTTGTATATATGGTTATGTTTTATGAACCTTTAAGCATGGTCTAGACATACGTCATTATCATTACGAGTCTTTGTAAATTCTAAGTTTAGTTCTCTTTGTTAGTTTTATGATCAAATCCTTGTGCCCGTTTAATGGACATATGTTTGATTCAAAGAGTAAAGATGGAAATATTGTTGGATTGTGTTTAAATGTTTATTTCTAGCATATAATATGATGGTGACGATATAACGTGGAATATCTAGTTGTGAAAAACTCGTGTTCCATGATGTATAAACGCTCAATTTATTTTAAACGTGATAAAAGTGATAAAATCATGTGTACCACTGTTCTCTTTTTAGGTGACAAATCGTTTAATGTTTACCAGTATCATCTAACATAACGTCATATTTTTAGTTGGTACTCCTTAGGTCATAATCTTAAAATAGTCAAGAAGTATGTCTATTTTAACATTGTTTGGTGTTTAGGTTTGCAAATTGGTGTCCTTCCTTAAAAGGTCGAGGGTTCAAGTCTCGTGGTAGACAATTGTGCAAAATTACAGGAGATTAAATTGTTCTTAAGAAAATTTCATGATCGAACTTGGCTAGATGTGTTGTGTGAGAGATAAAGATAAGTGGTTATGTACTAAAATCAAACCAGTAAAACATATGTTTATGTGATTATTACAATTCTCTATTTAAATTTAGTTTTGTATTACACACGGGCATGCACGCACACATATAAATATAGGATGATGTTCGGCTAAAAAGAACATTTTCTATAAAAAAAAGCCTAAGAAGACATCTAGGCCATTGGACGAGTCTTTTAAATAAATGAAATTAATCGAGTGATATTTTTGTAATGCCTATCATGTATTAAATAGGGAGTAATATAAATTAGGGCTAAATTTGGAATTCTCTTTTCTTATTAAACCGTTAATAACTATTATTAAAATAGTTATTTTTTAATAATATAAAAAATTCCAAAAAAAATATATATTTAATTGTAATAGGAGAGGGTTCAAGTGAAAACTCATTTTTATCGCGAGAACTCGAGAATTAACTAAAAAAAGCCTAAAAAACGTACCAATTTTTTTTATTAAAAATCACTAGTTTTTGTGTATAAAAAATTTTCAAAAAAAAAAAAAAAACTTTGTAGTACACATACACATGTGTACTATTACATATGTGCACTAAAAAATTTTTTTTTTTGAAAAAAAGTTTTTTTATACACAAAAATTAGCGAAAATTGGTAAAAAAAAATTGATATGTTTTTTTGAGGTGTTTTTAGTTAGTTCTTGAGTTCTCGCGTTAACAAGTGGTTTTCATTTAAACCTTCCCCTAATTTAGTATTGTTCCATCTCCATACGTTTTTGTTGATTTTTACCCCTCTTCTGTTTTTCTTCTTCCTTTTTTGTATTTTCTTTTTTAGTTATTTTATATTTTTTTCTTTTTCTGTTTGTTTTAATTTTATTTTTTTTTAATATAGTTTTTCATTTAATTTAAATCTAACTAAAGAATTTTTAATAACTTTTCAAATAATTAACCAAACACCTTATACTTTTTGGGTTTTGCTTCTCGTTTACTGGAAGGAGTTCACCGAAACAGACTGACTTCATACATGTCGTAACACGAACTTATTATTTCACTTGTTTTTAAAGATAATAAATTATGTGTTTCTCAATTTCACATAGAAATTAATAAGTTTGTTAACTTTTCTTTGTTTGGTTAAAAACTTGATTAGATTTAATGGCTAAGAGGCTAAGGGTACACGGGTCACCCCCTTATCGCAAGCGTGAAGGCCGTGATTGCCCGGTGGTGATGGAGTTGGTCGTGATTGCTATCGCAGGCCGTGGAAAAATTATTCAAATGGCCATATGACTGTTATTCGTACTTCACAAATATCCAACCTTCTTCCATTTTAATACACACTCACTTCATAAATTTCCTCTGAATTCTATGAAATCTTCTATTTCGCTTTCTCATAAACTTTTGAAAAATACCAATGGAGAGTATGGAGGGTCCAAGTACAGTTCCACCCGTCTCATCTGGCTTGTCTGACTCAATGGGTTCTACTCTTGAATATTTTACAAAGGTTTGTGAAGCCGCGAAACTTGAAATAATAAATAGCCAGTTGTACAATTTGTTACGATTACGTGAGTCTAAGATTTTTTTTTCTCATTTTTCTTATTTCACCACTTCATATCTTATCTTTCATTTTTGTAAATATATTTACTCTCAAATATCGTTTTTTAATTCTTAAGTTTTTATTATTTTTGTAAATAATTAGAATCTGTATAGTATGGGGAAATAGAATGGACAAAGTAATGAAAAAGATCATTACCATTCCATGTTCTTGTTTGGTTATCATTTATGAATGAAATGAATCATTATTTTATGTTGTTTGGTAGGCATGAAAAGACGAAGGAATAAAACCGACGGTGGGTGGTGGACAAAGGAATGAAAAAGATCATTACCATTCCATGGTCTTGTTTGGTTATCATTTATGAATGAAATGAATCATTATTTTATGTTGTTTGGTAAGCATGAAAAGACGAAGGAATAAAACCGGCGGTGGGTGGCGGGTGGCGGCGGTAACTGTGGATTGCGGTGGTGGTTGGGTCGTAGTGGCAGGTTGTGGCGATGGCGGTGGGTGTTGGTGGCAGGCGTTGGCAATGGTGTGTGGCGGGTGGAGGTCGTGGGGGTGTCGGTGGAGCGGCAATGTTGGTGGCAACGACATGTGGCGGCAGCGAGGTGGTCTGTGGTGGTGGTGACTGGCGTTTGTCGGTGGTGGTGCCGATGGTGTGTTGTTCGCGAGTGGCAACGACAACGGGAGCGGCGTTGGCGGCGGCGTGTGGCAATGGTTGTCGATGGTGGTGATGAGGGTGAGAGAGGGAATGAAATGAAAAAAATTAAGGGGGTTAATGAAATGAATTTAAGTTTTTTAAAAGAAATGCAACGCCTTAAGTAATGAGTAATTCTATTATCTTGACCAACCACATTTTTATACCTATTGCAATAGTTGAGTACATTCCGTCTTTTATTTCTACATACCAAACACTAGCCTTAAGTAATAATGATATTAATGGGGACTAAGAGTAACATAATAGTAAAAAGTAACGAAGATATAGTTTTAAGTGATATTACTTTTTGTATAAAGTTTTATCAACGATCACAATTCAGTGAATCATAATCAATTGTAATCATTTCACATAAATATTTGTATTTTATTTCTATCTCTTTAGTCACAACATTTAGTTAAACTTTAGGAAACATGATTTTGAGATTTAGAAAAAGAGAATTATCCCACAAATGGCCAAACCCACTCGATTTCTTTCAAATTACGATTTCTACCTTTCTCAAGTGATAAGACCATGGGGTGGTTTGGGTAGTTCCTTGGGGACTATCCGTCACGTAGGCGACACATCACATTCGATGAAGGATCATCCAAATGACACTACCTAAGGGTGTGGGAGACTACCCAAATTTAATAAAAAAACTAATATATAATAAAGGGGAGAGAGAGAACAACTTGAGGGGCCCACCTTTCCACCAACCAAACTCCTTGTCGCTTCCGTCTTCCAGGCGACGTTTGCGACGCGACGACCCCGGAGGGGGCGGTGTGGGACGAGGCCGACGACCTGACGACGGTGGGGGACGATCCGCACACCGTTCGGTCTAAAAATTGTCCCTACTCATTCTTTCCAACAAAACAAGGAACATTTTGGTAAAGACCTGACCAATCCATATCTATCTTATAACTCTTGTAATTCACAAATCGAAGTAGGCATGTTTTTTCTGTGTACAATATCTTATTATATGTAGTTAAGAATACTTTATATTAAATAATAGAGTTAAATGCCATTTTAATCCCCGTGGTTTGAACCATTTTATCAGTTTAGTCTAAAGGTTTCATTTTTCACCTGTGGGTCCAAAAAAAGTTTCACCGTTGTCATTTTAGTCCACTGGGTTAACTTCATCCATTTTTTTTCGGTTAACGAGAAGAGCAATTCAATCATTTCATATGTAACAACTAGAAGGGCAATTCGGCCATATAAAATGACCGAATTGCCTTTCTCGTTAACAGAAATAATAAATAAAATTAACCCAGTGGACTAACACGACAACGATGAAACCTTTTTGGACACACAGACGAAAAATGAAACCTTTGAACTAAACTGACAAAATTGCCCAAACCACGGAACTAAAATGACATTTAACTCTAAATAATATACATAGTTGGTTTTAAACTTTTAATATATATGTAGTTAAGAATACTTTATATTAAATCATTTATATAGTTGGTTTTAATACAAAATACGATTAGACTATGGTTAGACTATGTGTTACCGATTCACGTCCAAGCGTATAACTAATCCAAGTTAGCACGTTGTGGCACCACTTTTGCGGAATTTGGGGCGCGTAGGAGGCGTGAAACACCGCACATGAGGGGGTGTGAAGGGCTGGGCGTGACCTTAGTAACGTCTGAAGAGACAGAGGGGAAGGCGTGAAGGGGACATGGTGGGTTTTGTCAATGTGTCTCAAGTGTGGTGGTGGTCACGCCCATGGGCGTGGTTTCATAACACTTAGGTTTATGTTACTCGATAAACAAATCTTTTCTTGTTTCTCTTCCAATATATCTAGTCATATTCCCAACTTAAAATCTATCTATCATATTGAGATGGACTTATCTAAAATAGACAAGCTTCTTAAGTCTTTAATTAATGGTTATGAGTCTTTTTTTTTGAACGGCAAATTAGGATCACTGACGGACCACTGGAGTATCATCGTGCCACCAGCAGAACCACCCGATCATATCCATCTCCACTAGGCAATAATGCCTATACACCAATTCAGGAGGAAACCCAATAAATCTGAGAAAACCCCCTTTGTGGGAATTGAACCCATGACCTAATGGTCATAAGCCTTATCCCACCACCAAGATACCACTAGGCTATAATGCCATGGGTTATGAGTCTTATGACCTAAGAGTTACCAACCAAAAATTTATCATCTATATACATAATACATATGGCCATGAAATGGGCACAATGATTTGCTCATTCATTACACATAATCTATAAACAAGATTTTAACATCATAAACTCGAAATTTCTTTCTTTTTTGAAAACAAAATCTTGAATTTGCACAGGTTATCAAGAAGTCATTGTACTACTTCCCGAAGAAGTCAACAATTGTTCAAGATAACCATCCCCCAAGTCCTCAAAAACCACTAAATTCTTTTCTTCTGCCGAACAAACAACTTTTTTATTTTTTCGGCTCATCGGTCTCTTCCTCATGGAGTAGCGTTTCTTCATCGCCACAACAGGCGAACACCCTTCTTCGAACCCATATTTCATCTCTTGCAACGACTCCTTCACTCTATCCGCTGGAAAGTTCAAAACAGCCGCGGTCCCTCTCATTGAAAACGCGGCTTGATCATAAGCCATGGCAGCCGCCTCGGCGCTATCAAACGTCCCAAGCCACACCCGAATTCCACGTCGAGTAGAATCTCTTATCTCGGCTGCGAATTTCCCCCACGGACGCCTTCTTACTCCCCTATAGGCCTTCTCCTTCTCGGGTTTCTCCAATTTAGAACCCGAGGTTACTTCTTCTTCTTTGACGGTTGAGGAATCGGATTCTGATGATTGATCAACTATTGTTGGGCCGTGGTTGGCTGCCAACATGTCGAAAAGAAGCATGTCTTCGGAATCATTGAGATTAAACGGGAGCGAATTGTCATGGAACAGGAGTTCATCCCATGATTCGGGCGAGTAATCGGAGGTGGGGTGGTATTGTTGGATGAAAAAATTGTCATCCATTGATGTGAATTGTGATGGATTGAAGGATCAAAGAAAAGAGAGTGTTGCCATTATATACTAGGATGATCTTGATGTTCTAGACACATTTGTAACTAAAAATGGTGTGATTGGTGGATTATTTAATGTTGTGTATTTTAATAAATGTGATGTTTTTTTTATTTCAAGTTGTAATATTTTTCACTTTTAACTTTTAGAAAAAAGCCTGATTATTGTATGTAATCGTATCGGTTTCACGTGACACTAGTAGAAAAGTTTCGTGTTACATAATACTTGTTTTCTTTAATCTGTAATGTAATTACCTGGCACTTCAAAGAGTTAAGACTGATTCACCTAAGAGTATCAATTGTATTGGGTTGATGAGTTGGTTTGTTTCAGGGTGAATTCTTTAACCTATATATATATATATATATATATAGGGTCAGGATTTAGAGAAAACGGTAGAAAGTGTGAGAACGCTTATTGATCGTCCGATCAAAACAATCCATGGACTAGATTGCGCGGTGGCGTTTTCGTAAATAACATCAATTTTATTATGTGGGACGCGCTTCATTAAGGGTAAAAGGGTCTTTTACCGCTCATATTCAAAACGCCATCAAATGATAAAACGCCATTAAAAAAAGGTCAAAAATTAGTGATAAAACGCGTTGGATATTACAGGAAGATGAAACAACACAGTAACTGGATTTCAGTTATTAACATTTATTAGAAGAAATTCCCTCCTAAATTACGTGCCAAAAACATCATTATATAAACGAGGTAAAAACATAGCTTCCATAATCACTTCAATCTATCCATTTCTTCAAAAAAAAAAACATCTTTAACCAAAACGCCAACTTAACCAAAACGCCAAAAATGGCAACAATCGTTTCCTGGAGATACACTCTGGCAATCAGACGATTCGTCCTCCGATTTGACAACAGAAGGAGGGTGTATGTTAAGACTGTCAGGGGAATTCTGAAGATGGAAGAAGAGATACAGAGGGGAATCTTATCCCTTGGCATCGCTCTAGACAACGAATGCTATGAAACACATATGCTTATGAAAGCATTAACCAGGAAATTTGGACCAATCAAAGCAGATGTGAAGCCGGACCCAGTCATGACATCATGGCGTCTTGATGATGAAACAGACATGGTGACGGTTACGTACGACATCGGAGAGCAGGAAGTATACTGGCTAGAAAACATCATGACAAAGCAGCGTCTAGGTTTCATGGAAGAATTGCATAACGCCACTTGTACCAACATAGAAATTATAACAACCCTCCAAAATATTTTGACACCCTAATATATTTTAAAGTACCCCAATATGTCTTAAAATACATCCCGTATGTGAAAACCGAACCCAAAATACGATCAAGCATTAAAAATAAAATAAAAACAAAAATTCTATGTCGCTCGCTGGCCGCGTAGATCTCTTAAGGATCTTACGGGGGGCGCGGCAACTATAAGATCAGGCGAGACCCCAGGCCGACACGTGTCACGATCGTGGCGGGGCTAGTGCGCTGACTGGGCCAGGCTAGGGCCTACCCAATCTACTACGCGGGCCGCGTAGCCCTTAGTCTCACCTTACGCGGGCCGTGTGAAACCCAAAATCAGGCCCTATATAAAAGGGCATCGGGCCTTCAGTCGAAACTCGCTCAATTCTTACTTTCTCTCTCAAATTACTATATAGTAGGCACTATACTCGGGTATAATATCCCCCTAATTAACGAAGTTCTGCCCCGATGTAAGTATTATAACCCCGGTTACGTATTAGATACGCTACCCGATTGATCCAGGGTTCCGTAACGGCTGTCAGGGTCCTGCCCGACGTAGTCGTTGGAATACCGTCTCGGGGAGGGTATAACTAATGTAAATATAAAGGGTTATTATACTAACGCGTGTGCATTGTGTAAATTATAGATAATCTCCAGGAAACCTTAGAAGAAACCTAAGTCAGCAATGTGAGTAATCCTCTTTTTGTGTAAACCTTTTTGTGAGTAATCTCCTTTTTGTAATTGTTTTTACAAAACCTTAAATATTTTACAATGTGATTAAGCAGTGATTGAGTCTTTGTAGTTCTTCAATTACTGCCGGTATGTTGGGGTTTTGTATACAAAATGTGGAACACGTTACCATTGGACAACGAGTTAGCCAATGTGTAATATGACCTACCAGTCAGGATTGACAATACTGAATGAGTAATTGTGTAGAAATAAACAATGTGATTGCTCTCAATACTGTTAATGAATGAAACTCTTCTTGATTAAACTGGGATTCACTCACCAGTATTTTTCACTGACAAATGTTTTTAAAACGCGTTTCAGGTAACAAAATGTAAAAACCAAATTAGAAGAAAGCCAGCTGGAGAGCACTGACGGCTTGGAAAAATGTGGCTATAAAAGTTACATAAAAGACGATGTTTTAAATAAAATAGGGTTTAT
Organism: Helianthus tuberosus; assembly: GCA_030545235.1. Lineage (NCBI taxonomy): Eukaryota > Viridiplantae > Streptophyta > Magnoliopsida > Asterales > Asteraceae > Helianthus > Helianthus tuberosus. Next base: position 186,209,193 of record CM060351.1, on the reverse strand, counting down.
CCCTATAAATATGTTGTAATAAGAAACTTGGGTTTTACCCATGTGATTATTAATATAAAATATGGTGGTTTTACTCTGATAAATATTTCCTAACTACGGTTCTGATGAAATTTCCACTGCCAAATTGATAAATAATGATACCACCAAAAATGGTCTCGCGGCCGCCCGTTCCCGGGACAGATAGGGGGTGGGGGTTGCGATAGAAATAGACTCAAAATTGGAGTTAATGCAAGACATGTTCAAGTGGAGGCTTCAGAATCTTTAGGAACTAGAAGCTGATGAAGGTGAAGGTGATGACATGGATTAAGATCCAGATGAAGACCCCGAGGAAGAAGAAGATGACGCAAGTGATGGATACTTTTCGAACAAAGTACCTTCTGACGAAGGCTTTTAATTTTTTTCCTCTTTTTTTTTTCTTCTATGTAATCTTCTTCTTTTTAGATAATTAAATGATATATTTCTCTCTTTATCAGCAAAACGCCAAAAAAAAAAAAAATACTAAAAATGGTTAAACCTTACAAAACGCCAAAAATAACAAAAAATATTTTTCCTTCTTAATATTTTATTTACTCCGTTATTGTATTTTGCCATCTTGGTCTGCATAACGCCATTTAAAAAAATGTCAAACTTAGAAGATGGGACGTCTATAACCTATAAAACTGATAAAAACTGATCAACACAGTAAATACAAAAACAGTAACTGAAAAGACAGTTACTTTATTACAATCATTTATTACAATAAAAAGTCCCGCCTAAACTACGTGCCAAAAAACTCTTATAAGAGAGAGGTCTATACACAATGAAATTAATCACACCCAGAAAACACAAACGTCATATCCTCTAGAAACCACTCACTTTAAAACGCCACAGATGGCAAAGCTTTCACTTAAATGGATCCTTCTTCTGAGGGGGTTATCTCAATTATATTTTGCTGAATGAGATGGACAAATATTCAACAAAAAGAGACTGATGACAGTGATATGCCATCATGTGAGCTTTGTTCTTAATGAATATCGGCATGGAATAAAGGGATCAACACATGGGTAAAATGTTATTTTCGACTCCATTATTACAAATAGCATCAAGCAAGAGTTGATCTTCAATGACATGCCACCAAACAAGAATATCACACCAAAACACAGAATGCCACTAAGCAACTTCTTCTGAAAAAGACGGGGTTTATGTAGGAAAGTTGGCATCCAGCTAAAGTATTCAAAAAAGGTTCAAAACGCCAAAAACAAATTCAAGAAGAAAGAGGTTGATGACAGTGAAGATTCGGAAGAAAAATTAGATTACCATTTTTTATTATTTTTGTTTTCATTTTATATTGTTTTGATATCAAGTTATATGCTGTTTTGTTATCTAATTCTCTATAAATAAAATACATTATTATATAAAACGCCAAAAACTACAAACACCAAAACGCTAGTAGAATGAAAACTGTGAGAACGGGTGCTGGCAAAACACCTTGTAAAGGGTATTAAACGCCAAAAAATTCACTAAACGCCAAAAAAATTGGTCTTATTGTAATCTTATGCAAATATTAATGACTTGAAGTGAATTATTATACAAAACACCATAAACGCCAAAAAACATAACCAGAAAACGCTATAACGCCAAAAAATTATATATGTGACACAAAAAAAAATTAATTCAACGCCAAAAAGTTTAATAAATACAATTAACGCCAAAAAAAACTTAGACGCCAGAAAATATTATACCCCGTTGGGAAAATAAAAGAAGATTGAAAAGTCAAAAAAGTCCATCCGCCCTTCTCTATGTCGCGTGTTGGGCCAGGATGCGTTCTCACCGTTCTCACATTTTTGTGCGTTTTCTCCTGATCCCGTTATATATATATATATATATATATATATATATATATATACAGGGTGAGGTTCCTCTACAAAGTGTGTTTTTTCTACAAAGTGTAGGAAGTATTTTGTGCCATTGGATGTGTTTGATCAATAGTTGAGATTAGCTGGGTGGCATTTTTGTAATATTTGTGTTTTAATTATTGATTCATTTAATAGGTGAGGGGCATTGTAGTCATTAATCGTGTTTTAAATAAAGAAATACCATCAGTTCCTTTATTTTAGCCATTATTTCATTAATTAACCACCAATCTCTAAAATCATGGATCTAGACATCCAAAATAAAGAAGATTCTTTCCAACATGATTCAAGAACATTCAAACAATATAGAAGAATAACACTATAATCTATTCCGAAAAAAATGTTCATACGTTTTTTTTTTTTTTTTTTGCAATCTAATCTGTTTATACTAGTGTGTTATACGGAATGCAAGCTTTTATAATGGCGTGTTATGCATAATCTAAGTTGTTTATATTGGTGTGTTATACTAGAGATCTAAGTTGTTTATACTAGTGTGTTATACTGGCGATCAAAGTTGTTTATACTGGTGTGTTATATGGAATCTAAGTTGTTTACATTAGTGTGTGATGCTGGCGATCGAAGTTGTTTATATTGGTGTGTTATACGGAATCTAAGCTGTTTATAATGGTGTGTTATATGGAATGTAAGCTGTTTATATTGGTGTGTTCTACGGAATGTAAGTTATTTATATTGGTGTATTATACAGAATCTAAACTATTTATACCGGTGTGTTATACGAAAATGTAAGTTGTTTACATTTGTAACTAATAAAACACAACATGAATAAATTAATAACCGCTAAAACACGACGTCAAGAATTTGTTCATGAGTGATCGCATGTCATGTTAATTTGTTCAGTATACGTTCTTTGTATTATAAGTAACTCACAATTTTGAATTCTTAAAAGATATATTGTTTCCTTAAAAATCTCCTTATTTTGTTTAAGAAATAAATTTTCCATAAATAAGTTAATTATTCAATTACCTTTATGCCCTTTAATATAAAATCTCTAAATGCTACATGTCACCCTTAGAACACTTCTTACACTTTGTAGGAAAAATGTAATTTGTAGCCAACTCCCACCCTATATAAATATATATATATATATATATATATATATATATAGGATTAGGTTCAAGAGTGAACACTAGTGTAGTTTGCGAACTGAGCGAACTAATCCTGGCCATACATGTGTGTAGATCAATGGCCAGGATTTGATGATGAAATACACTAGTGTGTTTTACGATTTGATGATGAAATCCTAGCCATCCACGTGTGTAAATCAATGGCCAAGATTTGTTCACTCAGTTCGCAAATACATTAGTGTTCACTCTGAACCCCACCTTATATATATATGCCAATTAACGTATATTACGGCTTAACGTACGACCAGTACGACAGGTAATTACGCACGTTCATTTCAAAATCACGCATGTTATAAACTAAAAAACCCAAATCACGCATGTTGTCATATGTGATGTACGTTAAGCCGTAATGTATTTTACACTTTATATATATATATGGTGAGGTTCGGCTACAAAGTCCATTTTTCCTAAGAAAGTGTACAAAGTCAGAAAACATCACAATTTCAGCTATAAAAACACTCAAAACCTACAAATAACAGAGTGAAGCTTACTAAAATACCATATTCAAACCCTAATAGTCCATAAAAATTTCAAACACATCATCGTAGAACTATGAATATAAAACATAACATGATAATCAACATAAAACACACTAATGTTAGTCATTCGATAATTAAAGTCTTATCATCCAAAACACAAAACAAAACCCATAAAAATGGTGTTTTAGTGATCTTCACTCTATTATTTGTGGGTTTTGAGTATGTTTTATGGTTGACATGATGGTGTTTTATGATTTTTTTACACTTTGTAGGAAAAAAAGACTTTGTACCCAACTCCCACCCTATATATATATATATATATATATATATATATATATATAGGGGACGAATTATGAAAAACTAGTTTAAATGAGAAAACCAAAAAATTACCTAAAAAGCCTAAAAAATACATTTTTTTTCAATTTTCCCTAAAACTCGCTATTTTCAATTTATAAAAAAATAATAATAACTACTACATAGTTGCGTTTAATTTAAACGGTATTAACTTTTTTCGTACATTGATATATTTTTTCTAACTTACGCCCTAAAAGTGAAGATTTTCTTCTCTTTAATTTTAGTATAGCATTGATATAGAAAAAAATGATATGTTACAAGATTAATAGTGTCTAGGGTGAGTAATAACTTAATACTTAACTGAAACCGAACTAAAACAGACGAAATCAAACTGAAATCATCCAAAAACTGCATTAACTGATAGATGATTAACCAAAAACCGACTTAACCAAAAAATTCAGTTTTTTGTACCCTCCTTTAATCAAAATTAACCGAACCATTCATATTTTCATATATTTCCAGCTTTTATACCCGTGTCATGTATTTCATATTTTATACCTTCATTTCATGTATTTTATACTCCTGTTTTGAGTATTTATACTTTCATTTCATGTATTTAAACCTCAATTTATGTATTTCTAAACAAAAGTTTTAGCCCAAGTTTGGTTTTCCCTATTAATCTAAATTAAAAAATTGAAAAAAATCGTTAATCTAAACAAATAAACCGAACTTGTTAACCGAAAACCGATTGGTTGATAAAATAGACCTAATGGATATCTTCGATTTTGGTTTCGGTTTCGGTTGAGGGTAATACTTAAACCAGCCGAACCATACTCACCCTAACAGTGTCTGTGTTATCCGCTGCATCACGCGGGGACTCTTCTAGTATATATATATATATATATATATATAGGGAGGGGCTCATGCGAGAACCACCCTTATTGTGAGAACCGCGAGAACCACTTACAAGGACCAAATATGAAATTTAATTAAAGTTGTAAAAAATAAAAAAAAAGGCGGAAGGGCTATACATGTAATAACGAGTAACTGTGTAATGTAGTTAGGGTTTTTTTTGTAAGATACTCGGATACACACACAAACGATTCATTCCGGCGGTGATTTATAACAATTCCAGGCGAACCCGACGGCGATTACGGTTCGATTACGGCTGTTACAAGTTGTTTCGAACACATAAACGACTCATCCGGCGGCGATTTGTAACAATTTCAGGCGAATACGTTCGATAACCGGCGGCGATACGGATGTTCTAAGTTGTTGCAGAGGCGATTACGATCGATTACGGCGACGATTACGGTTGTTCTAAGTTGTTGAGTAGTATAATGACTACAGATGAAATCGGTGAATCGGAGGACAAACGTGAAACCAGACAGGGTAGATCGAAGAGCATTTTGAGGAAGAAGATCACAGGTACCAAATTATACATAAATTTTGAGGAAGAAGACTATATGTAACAAATTATACATAGATTTATTGTATTTTTTTAGTTTACACATGTAATATGTATAGCAACTTGAAATGGAAACACATATTTGTACAATTACAACAAATTAGGGCATATTTCACCCGAATAACACATTTTTAGGTCAATTCTGAAAAATAATATGGTATTTTAATGGCGTTTTTTGTGTTAAATACAGTATTTAGTATGTTAATAGACGTAGCTTGTATATTTTGTGATAATAGTTAAATAATTACAATTTTTGTGTAAAATTATGGATACAGAGATTAATTTTTGTATGTTGTATGAATACACATGTAATTTATTACACAAATGTATGATTATGTTAGTTTTTACAAAGTATGCATATATGCATATAACGTGATATGTACATATAAAGTATGTAAAATAATATGTATACATGTACAGTTGAATGTACAATATGTTTTACATATACATATGCATATATATTAATGGTATGCATATATGCATATATATTAATCATATGCATATAGATTAATGGTATGCATATATGCATACAGTTTGTTGAATAGAACAAAGATTAATTTTGTATGTGTATGAATACACATGTAATTTAGTACACAAATGTATGATTATGTTAGTTTTGATAAAGTATGCATATATGCATACAATGTGATATGTACATATAAAGTATGTAAAGTAATATGTATATATGTACAGTTGAATATACAATATGTTGTACATATACAGATGCATATAGATTTATGGTATGCATATATGCATAAATATTAATGATATGCATACATATTAATGGTATGCATTTATGCATACAAGTTGTTGAATATAAAGTATGTTTACATGTACATTGAATATAGATTAATGGTATGCATTTATGCATACAAGTTGGTGAATATAAAGTATGTTTATATGTACATTGCATATAGATTAATTGTATGCATTTATGCATACATGTTGATGCATATATAATATATGTACATGTACAATTGCACACAGATTAATGGTATGCATTTATGCATATAAAATAACGGTAAAATATGTAAACGTATATGTTATCAGTTTTAATATATTAACATTGTTTAATTGAATGTTTATACAACAGGTGATGAAAGGGGAAAAAGGAAAGTGACATTTAGTGCCGATGTTGATGTTAATAAAGAAGATAATGAACCAATTGTGTCGATGATTAAGAAACCACAAATTAGAAAAAGGAAAAGTAACGTTAATAATAAAGATGTGGAGAATGCAAAAAACACAACAACAGTTGAACAACCAAGCAAAAGTATGACATACTTGTTTGATATAATAATATTAAGTGTGTATGTAACATAGGGATCCCATGTAACATAAACGTATAATGAATATCTCATTGGTTTGAATGCAGAAAATGATGAAGGTGTTAGGTTGAACAAGCGGATAAAGAGGGTGGCAAAAAAGAAAACAAACGCTAAATAAAAAAAAGAGAACATTTTAATGTCATTGCAGTGTAGAATATCACCACACCAGTTGAGCTATGTGTTAAAAATGTTGTCAAAAGCACAAAGGGAAACGGTTGTGAACATGGGTTTTGGAAGGATGCTGACAATTAATACAGATTCAATACCATCAAAGCTTGCGTATTTCATAATGGATAGTTTTGATGAATCATCAATGGAGATTAAAATGCAAAATGGAAGCATAAAAGTCAATGAGACTGAGGTGAGCAATCTTTTAGGATTAAAGAATGTCGGTATATTACTGGATGATAAGGAAAAAGGAAAGATGCTGAATTATTGAAAAAAAAAGAATGGGAAGCATTGTACAAAGGGAAATTGATAACACCAGTAAACATTGTAAAACGGATCGAAGCGAATATGGATGATGTCAGCTGGAAATTCAAATACGATTTTTTGACAGTATTTATGAATACTCTTGTTGGGGTGAATATGGATGGACGGTGCATAACAGATTATTTCAACAAATTTGATGATAGTACAGAAGTGGAGGACGTAAATTGGTGTGCATACATATGCAATAAGATAAGGTGTTGTAAAGACGGTTGGAAAAAAGGAAGAAACAATACTTCGTACAACGGGCCAATTCCAATATTGACTGTAAGTTGGTTTTTATAATAAATGATTGTATATGTGTGTATGTTTATGAATGAAATTGGTTGTTTTTTGGATGATTATTATGTTGTTTAATGTGTGACTGCAGATGTTATATGCGGATATGACGGTATGTGGAGAATTGAACAAAGAAAGAACGAATGGTCCATTACAGTTTTGGACAAAAGATATGCTGAGTAAGAGGGAAAAATATGAGATTGTGAATGGCGGTTTTGGAAGGGAAATAGTGAGGGACAGCTTTAAGCAAGTTGAATACAAAAATGATCAAATGGATGTTGAAATGGGAGATACAAAGAAGGATGCGAATGAAGTTATATGGAATGAAGGAAGCACGTCTGAGGTATATGAATATTGTGTGATGAAAAAATGTATATTTTCCATATATAATAGGATAAAATTGTTATATGATGTATTTTTTGATGTAATGTAGAAATATGCTGATAAGAAAGGAGATGTTAAAAAGAAAGGTGAAATTGAAACAGAGATATCGGGTATAAAAAAGGTATGTATGCATATAATATTTGAAATGTTATCTATGCATAAATGCATATGCACATGATGGTATAAACAAATGTGTATATTATTTTAATTATGCATATTAACGTATGGATATTAGTTGGTAATAGTATAAACAGAGGAGTATAGTATGTATATAATTAATATGCATATATGCATATGAGTATATGAAATGTATATGCATAAATGAATGATAAGATTAAATTAATAAAACATGTGAATGTGCTGGGAATGTATATGTAGTTAATTAATATATAAATGTGTAAAAAATTTATTGTTATTATTATTATTAGTGTTATTATTATTATTATTATTATTTTTTTTAGATATGATAAGTTGTGTGTAAAATCACATATGCATATGCGCATATGCATAGGAGGGTATATAATGTATATGCATATATGCATAAACAAATTTATATTATATGCATATATGCATATAATGATGTATAAATTGAATAATGACGTGTAATTCATAGGAAGATGTGAAAATTATAATAATTGTAATATTTTTATATAATATATATAATAAATTTGTTATTTTAATACTAAAAAGGAATGAAAAATAATAAATGCAGACACATATGGATGATATAGAAGATACGGTAATCGCATTGAAGCATCAGATGAATGACATAAAGGAAGAGTTGGAAAGACAGTTTTTGCTTAATCCAGACGATGAACAATTGTTGAAAGTGATTGGGATGTTTAATGAGACTTTCAAGGAAGGTGTAAAGATGGAGAAGGTTGAACAGAATGTGGATAAAATTGTAGATGATGTTATTAGTATGTTAAAGAAAAACGTAATGACGGATGATACAAAGGGAGGGAAGGAATGTGGGAAGAAAAATGATGAAAGTGAGGGTACTAATGATGTACAGGCAGATGATAAATCGGTAGCACAAAAAAAGGTGACGAACAAGTATCGTAAGAAAGGGGTGATGGTAGTTGATAAGTCAATGCCATCATTTTTATTATTGACCCCAAGTTCGCAAGAAACAGATGATGATGAGTGCGAGGAGGTAGTACCGATGAATAAACCGTTGGATGAGACAGAAAAATTGTTATGGAATTTTGTGATGGTAATTGGGATGGAAAAAAAAGGTAATTATTGTTTGTTGTGCGTGTGTGTGTATAATTATAAATAAACATGTATATGAATTCATATATGTAAATATTTAGGTAGCGTGTTGTATATTTCATTTGTATTGATTAATAAAAAAAAACAAAAAAATATATTGTAGGATGGAGAGAAAGAAGAAGGATGACAAAGATGGGAAAGGCGTACATGACAAAGATGGGAAAGGCGAAGTTGACACAGAAATGAAAAAGGAAAATTCCGGATTAAGCTTTATGTAAGTTGTATATATATATATAATTATGTATGTAATTTATATGCATGTATGTTTGTTACGAATATGCGTAATGCATATAAATTGTATAGAGTTGTAAAAAAAATTGTTAAAACAATTTAATTATTATTGGATAATTGAAAAAATATATGTGCATACAGGTTGAAGATGTTTGAAACAAAACATGGATTGTGTGCTTTGGGGCATACAATGAACACGCTAGATTTCGGGAAGGAAATATCAACGAATCTGATAGATTGTTGGGCAGCAATGTTAAATGATACGGAGAAAAGGATGGTGGTTAGCGGTAAAAGACGGTTGTTTTGCTATACATCAATCTTTGTAAGTGGATAGTATGTTTATATATTAATATAAATACATATGTATAATATGCAAATGTAAACACGTGCTGGATAATAAGATGATATGTGAATATGCATATATGCATATATAGGATAATGTAATATGTCAAGTTAACAGTTAATATGCATATATGCATATAAAGAAAATTATGTTATGCATATGAATTAAATTATAATATGCATATAGGATTGTTAATAACAAAGTGATTGGATATGTATATATGTATACAGAATAAAATTTAATATATATATATATATACATTTATACGTATTTATATAAAACAAGTGATATGCATTAATGCATATGGATTGAATTATGATATGCATGTATGCATATGAATGAAAATATAATATGCATATATGCATATGGATTATATTATAATATGCAGATATGCATATGTGTTATATTATATATATATATATATATATATATATATATATATATATATATATATATATATATATATATATATATATATATATATATATATATAATTGATGTGACAAAAAAACAAATTGCAGCCGGAATATATGCTGAAGAAAAAGCAAGATGAAGAGTTGGCTTTGAGAACTGTGAAAAAGTATTTGAGAGAAATATTTGAAAGGGACGACACGCTATTGGATTTGAGAGCTTTTAATATAATAGTGGTACCAATGATCGAGAAGGCACATTTTTATCTTATTTGTATGGATTTGGATACAGGAGATGTGCAGGTGATAGATAACATGGATTCAAATAGAGATGCAGTGCATGTAAAGACATCATCAGATTTTAGATATATGGGGACACCATGCAAAGTGGTATGTAAAATTAATGTAACATTTATGTATATTGTCAACTAATGTTAATTTTTTATTTTTTTGTTTTGGCGTTTATTATGCAGAAAAATTACATGTGTACATACATGAATTCTGTAAACCACCCGGATACAGAAAAGCTTTAAAAAGGTGTAATAAAGAGATTGAAGATTACGTGGGGAACAAATGATAATGTGAAAGATTGTGGGGTATTTGCAATGCGCCATATGGAATGTTACAAGGGGAGTAAAAAGGAGTTTGATTGAGGGTTCAGTGATTTGAAGGATGTGAAACAACATCAATTGAATAACATGCGAATGCGAATAGCAACAACATTGATGTTATCACCGTCAAACATTTATAGAAAAAGGGTGTTAGAGTTAGCGAAGGTGGCGGTTGAGAATGTGAAGAATGTTGAGAAAAAGGGTAAATTGAAAACAATATCAAAACTGCAGGAGGAGTGCTGGAGAGGATTAGCGAAACAGTAGGGTGGTTGGAAGTTATATGGTTTATTGAACAGGTTTAGAAAATGGTAGATAGACTGATGATATGGTTTGTTAAGTAATTGGATAGGTAGTATAACAATTGGAAAATGGTATGATATTATGAATATTGTTGGATTTATAAAATGGATTGTTAGTTATTATTATTATTATTATTATTATTATTTTGTTTATTGATTGTTATTGAATGATGTCGGTAAATGTTTTTGTATTTATAATGTTGTATGTATATTGTAAAGTGAACAGGGTAAATGCGAACAAATATATATGGAAAGTATTATGATGTAAATGTATGTATATAAAATTAATTTGATACATACGTATTGACATATATATGTATGCATATATGAATATGGTAATTAGAAGAATATAAATGAATGAATATAACAAACGTGTTGATACATACGGAATGAATGCACATATATATAAAATTATATATATAGGATGTAACAAGATACGGTTATATATGCATATATGCATATGATGTGTAATAATGTAGTATGTTGTACTATAAATGGTTTTAGTTATGTAAATAGAAATAATATTATGTAAAATGGATGTATATTTGATAACAATATAGAAATATATAATAATTTATATGTACATATGTATATAAATATGTACATAAGGGTTTATGCATATATGCATATATATATATGGAACGATTATATGTAGGGTTGTAATGGTGGATGTGGTGTTGCAATAGTTATATAAATATGACAGAAGGTATCATGTGATAAAAAATGTGTTAATATGCATATATGCATATTTAAACAGGTAAACATAGATTGTAATGATATGCATGTTAAAAGGTAAATGAAATTGAAAAGATAAACACAACAGAATGTAAAACGTGATAAACGATATGTTTAATATAGTAGAGACAAATAAAAAGATGATCAAATGTTACTAATAAAAATGAAAAGGTCAAACAGTGGAAAAATATATCAAACATCGTCTTCTGATTCAGTATTGTAAACATAGTTGGGGTCATGACGGGTTCTGGACGAACGTCTAATGGGTTGGTTAGATGTTTTTGAAGGTGCCAGGTCGACTTGTTGAGTATTTGTTGCAATCGGATCGTCCACTATATCAATAGGGTTGTCGTTGTAGAACTCTTCATCAGAATCGGAAGATGCATATGTAGGTTCACAATCGAATTCATTGTCCGATACATCATAACGGGGAGGAGGAAGGTTGGCAGCAGCCGCAGCATCGCATTTGGCCTTGTAGGCAGCCCGTTTTGCCTCTTTAACTTTTAGACAATTGCGACTATCATGATCAAATACGTATTTGTTACAATGGTTGCACAAACGTGCAGGACGTTTACGACGTTTAACAATTTTTTCGCCCGGACCGACCCGTCTTTTTTTGGTGCCTGAACCTTTGTTTCGTATGCCCATAGGCGGCTGGATTGTTGAAGATGACTGAATTGGAAGGTTGAGGATATCACTGATGTTAACAGCCTTTGGATTATGTTCTGGTTCATCTGGTAAATCTTTATATATTTCATTTCTGATAGATCGTATTTGTGTAGACAGTGAACGAAGTCGATCAGGGTTTTTTCCAATCCGATTCATGCATTGGGTAAGTAAATCAAGTATTTCAGTTTTTATTGTCCCAGTCTCACTCATCTCTGTTGAATACATGTGTGATAAGTTGTACACGCTGGATGGGACTGCATCACGTTTCCATCGCCCACTTATGTATTGGATGGGAATACGATCAATTGATTTGAACCAAAATACGCAAAATATATGACGGCACAAATAACCGATACGTGTAAATCCCATGCAGGAACAAGTATAAGTGTGTGATGGGATATCAGCGTAAACCTGCATGAATATGAATGGTGTAAGTTAAATAACTATATAAGTGAAGTGGATGTGAATAAATATAAATGATGTATCGTTTGTATTGAATAACATAATAAAGTGGTATATATGCATATATGCATATAACTTAATATAATAAAAAAATATGTAAACAATTTATGGGAGAATATATGATTACATATGGAGTACGACTTCCATACGACGTATGTTCAGGCTTGATGATGGATAGTTATAAAAATATGTAATAAATGTGTGTTGTACATTATTATAATATAAATATAATAAAGCGGTATTTTAAAATATGAATATGTACATAAAGTGTACATGTTGTATAATGTTATGAATATGAATATGTATGCATATGGTATTGTAGGCATATATGCATGTTATAGTGTTAGTTACATGTATGCATAATAAAATAGGAATATATGCAAGTATGAATAATTTGGGATGAAGTAAATAATAAGTAATCAGATGATGTATGCATTTATGCATACAATGTAAATTATAATAAATATGCATCACATATATTATGCACATATGCATATATACATATAATTAATGTAAATAAAAAAATAAAAAATAATAATTAATAGTTAACAAAAAATAGGTACCTCGAACGTGTTGACAGTAACTCTGTTTTTGTTAAGATGTCTAACATTATAAATAGAGTCGACAGACGTGGTGGGACGCTCAGAAATGATACAATGCAACATTCCTCGATGAATCTCTTTTTGAACTTCCAAAAATATATTCCAGGTGTATATCTCAGATGCTTGAATTTCAATGGGAAGGGTTGTTAAAAATTTTGGTGTGCGTGTGTCACTATCAAACTCATTCTTACGTTGTTTGTTACGATTGGAATCAACAGCAGTATCATATCACATTAAGAATTGGACAAGGGAGTTTGTTTCTCTAGAGTTAGTTTTGAAACGTGCATTGGAACTCTCGCACCTGGATGTCGTTTTCATCAAACAGCATAACGGAATATCTCTGAAGTAACATGGTGCCCAACGTGTGCGAATGTTATACATATCGGTCAACCATTTGTGGTTTTCAAGTTTATACTCCTTCATTAAAAGTCGCCATTGTGCTTCAAATGTTTCAACTGGTATGAACAAGTTCCAAACAAGTTTGTGTATTGATTTTCTCAGATTACCATTTGCAAGTATATCACCAGATATCTGTAATTGGTTGACAATTTATAAATAAAGAATGTTAAATTATAATATTGGTAAAAGAATGATGATATATATGTACATTGGAATATTGAACAAGATAAAGTTAATAATATCGTTACCTTAGCGGGCAGTTTATCCGTTATGTGCCACATACATAAACGATGGGTGGATTCGGTGAATACATTTAAAACAACTTGTTTCATAGAAGCATCCTGATCAGTAAGTATAAGTGAAGGTTGTTTTTTGTGGGCTTTAAGGAACATTTGGAGCAGCCAAGTGTATGATTCAATTGTTTCATCGTATAGTAATCCAGCACCGAAAATTACACAACGTTTGTGGTAATCAACACCAGTAAATGGAACAAAAATCATCTTGTATCTGCAACATATGTATTGTAATATGTATTAATAATACAAATCATGAAATACAGTTACGATATGTATGTAAAAAAATGTATGTTGTGGTATGTAGGCGTGAATAATCAGAATTTACGTGTATGATGATAAAATATAATATAGTGTTATATTAACATATGCACATATGTATATGATGTAATGTATGAGTAATGATATGAATACAAAAGAATGTATGCAGATGATATTATATGCATATATGCATGTGGTTAATGTTATATATGTATATTTTAAATAGCATAATATGATTATATGCAATTATGCATAAGTTTATATGAGGCAAATAATAAATAAATATATGGTGTATGCATGAGTGAATAACATGCAAATTATAATAAATTTGAAATGAGTATGGTATGTATATATGTATACATATTAATATACAGAAAATGAATATACACATACGCATATGTGCATGAATTACAATTAAACATATGATTATAAAATATGTTGTTATTTAGTAATAATGAAAATTGACATACTTGTTTGTATCATATGTAGCATCAAATCCACACACATCTCCGAAAGCTTCATAATTACGTAAGGATACAAAGTCAGCCCAAAAAGCGGAACGAAGCTCGTTGTTTGTAACAACATATTCAAAGATGAAATCTTGACGGTTTTGGCTTCTTGATTATAAGGTGTCAACAAAAAGGTTTGCATCGCGGGTACCAATGAATAATCGAAAGTCTCTACTTACATTTTTAAAATCCACTGTAGTACCCTGGACATTTTGTGGTCCACCTTTTAAGGAAACTTGAATATTATGGGCAATGCTCGGCCCAATTTTGTTTAACCCGACCCGATGTATAAATTGTTGATCTTCGAAAGTTACTTGTCTATTTTGTCTGAGAAGATCAGCATTTTCATTACTGATCATGCAATGGTTATGTTGCTCAACAATACTATATAATTGAAATTGTTTTGTTGTTTCCAAATATTGAAAACGGGCACATGCACCACAATTAGAAACGGTGTATCGGCTACGTCGTCTGTTGTTTGTAGGTGGTAGTGATGAATCGAAAGTGTTATGTCTTGGATGGCCATTTTTTGAACATGTAAGGTACCGATGTGTAGGAATTCTTATGCGAGGATTGGATGGGTCTGGCTTTGATTTCAAAGTGCTAATACGAACAGAAAATCCAGCCTTTGAAGTGTATTGTTTATACATCATGATAGCATCATCCCAGTGTTGGAATACACTTCCAATGGACGGCATGTATTGAATGTCAACGTCGGGAGTCCAAAATTTGGTACCATCAGGGGACGAATAAACTGAACTTATAAATGTACCTGTTGAATGAGTAAATGAATATAAGGTATATAATGAATATTATAAAAGAATGACATAACTATGTTGTAACCTAATGCATGAATAGTCAATATGTAAATTGTTTTTAAACAAATGATGATGTAGTAATGTAATACCTTTCTGTTCTTTATGTAGAAATTGTAGTTGTTGTGGTATATTTGATGAAGTTGACACATAAGAAGACGATCCAGAATCAGAATA
Organism: Helianthus tuberosus; assembly: GCA_030545235.1. Taxonomy (NCBI): domain Eukaryota; kingdom Viridiplantae; phylum Streptophyta; class Magnoliopsida; order Asterales; family Asteraceae; genus Helianthus; species Helianthus tuberosus. The sequence continues at coordinate 186,193,344 of CM060351.1, read as the reverse complement.
TGACTGTGTGTTATACGGGATTTCAAAATTATCAGCTGTCACAATGTCATATATGGGGTCGATAGATGCAACATCACAAGATGAATCAATGATAGGAATTAACCCTTTTTCAGATTGCATTGTTGTTGGACAATGTTGATCATCTCTAATAATATTGATTGAGGCGTTTACTGAAGACGAATCAGATGATGCCATGATTTCTGCAATTAATGTGAGTAACATTTGTTGTTATTATATTGATAACATATTGTGTATTATGTAACAATAGGTAGAATGACAAAATAATATAACATTTATAAATGTGTGTAAACATAAGTGATCGTATTAGAAGTAACATATATGCAAAAAAAGTGATGTATATGCATAGGTGCATATGTAGTAGATAAAATAAAGTACTAATTAAATGTTAACAAATCAGTTTAATGTTTATGACACAAGTGTAAATGTAATGTATGTATTAACATAAACTAAAAACATTTAATTCTTGAATATGTATACAGATCTGATTGAACAAAAAGTCACATACATTACCTTGTAAGATGAGAAAGGACGAATATGATGTAAGAACGTTAGGGTTTGCAGGAATTTGATGAATTGACGTAATTGCGAATGTGACCGGAATTAAAAATACACTATAAGGAAGCTTCGATCGGTAGTCGGAATCGTGGTGGAGGATAAATGGCAAATATGATCTAAGAATGTTAGGGTTTGCAGAAATTGTATGAATTGTCGTAATACATGAACTGATTCGTTGATAATTCGTTGAGGTTTTGAGAATGTGACCGGAATTAAAGATACATCGTCGGAATATTCGATCGGTGGTCGGAATCGTGGTGGCGGAGACGGAGGTGATAATCGGCGTCGGACATGAGTGAATAGCACCAATTGTGAACGGATATGACAACTGATTTATTGAAAATACCTTATTTTTATATTTCAATCCTTGTAGTTTGAGTATTGTTGCGTTCACACTTGGTTCTCGCGGTTCTCGCAATAAGAGGTGGTTCTCGCATGATCTTCTCCCTATATATATATATATATATATATTTATATATAGGGACCAGTTCAAATGAAAACCACCCCAGTTGCGAGAACCGTAAGAACCACTCTCCACTAATCAGACAATGATACGTATACACTATTATTTTAAAACCCAAAGGTTAATTTAGTAATTTACTCAAAATGTCAAATCTGTCTCTGTGTGTCTTTAGAGTCTTCAGACTTTTTATCACATCAGACCCCCAAAATTGAAATCCCTCATCTCATCTCTCTCTCTCTCTCAAACTCGTTCACCACCATCATCTTCAAAATAATCAGATCTGAAACATGTTGCCAAACAGGTTGCCGACCCGGATGAACTCGCCGTCGTCTCGAGTTGATGAACTCGCCGCCTCCCTTTCCATTAAAGTCAGAGATTGCCAAACACATCTCTTTTCTCTCTCTCTCTCTCTCTCTCTCACTCTCTCTCACTCTCTCATCTCTCGAAAACCATCTCTCTCTCTCTCTCTCTCTTGCTCGCTTAACGGTGGTGGTTTTTATGACTGGTTCGTTGTGATGCTGTGGGGCGGAGGTGGGGGCGACAGTGTTGGTGGTGGTGGCGTTGGGGTTTGGTGGCGGCGTTGGGGTTTGGTGGGGTAGAGGTGGAGGTGGAGGTGGGGGTGATGGTGGTTCCGGTGGCGCCGGTAGTTCCGGTAGTGCGGAGACGTGGGGTTGGTTTTGCCAATTGATTTTTGGTATGAATCACAACTGTAACTTGTGTGTGATTCTTTCTGTGAGTCTTCCTCCCTTTGGACATTTTTTTAATGGATAGATATGATTGATCTGATCTATTTTATTTCCTTATAACTTGTATATACATATGCAACAAATTTCTTGGTCGTGATTCTTTGAATCGATAGTTCTTGAGTTGATTTATTCTACTATTCAAAGTGGGCCTAAATATTTGTTTCCTTCTGGAGTCCTTGTTGATAGTTGAAATTTTTTTATTGGCAATGATAGTTCGAAACATGTTTTCCGACAATTGATGATGATGGCGTGACAAGGATGGTGGAGGGTAGGTTTTTAAACCCGCAACCCCACTTTGCAGCCATGATTATTGGAAACTTTGAGCCAAATCCCGTTTTTTTCAAGATCCACACATGGTTTTGATTTTTGTTGTTGGTTTTTATGTTTTTTTCAGTCGATGATGATAAGTTCAACTTATCTGAGACATCTACTGAGTCGTGATTTTTGGGTGAGTTCGTTTGTTAGGATTCTCAAATTTCGTAAACCCGAAATCGGGGTCAGGGCGTAAAAAGATGTTTGGCGTAAATTTTCTTTTGTTTTTTTGTAAAAAAAATTGTAATTTTTTTTTGTTTGGCATAAAAGTTTTTTTTTGTAAAAAAGTTTAAACCCGTAAAAAGATTTGTTTTTTGTAAAAAAATCTAAAAAAAATTGTTTTGTGTAAAACAATCTGTTTTTTTGTAAAAAAGTTTAAAACAGTAAACAAGTTTGGCGTAAAAAAATATAAACCCGTAAATAAATTGTTTTAAAATCGGGTCGTAAAAAAAGTTTAAACCGGTAAAAAATGTTTTAAAATCGGGTCGTAAAAAATGTTTTAAAACCGTAAAAAATCTTTTAAAACCGAGTTGTAAAAAAAGTTTAAACCCGTAAAAAATTGTTTTTTTTTTGTAAAAAAATCTGATTTGTATACCCGTAAAAAAATTGTTTTTGTAAAAAAGTTTAAACCCGTAAAAGAATTTGTTTTATATAAAAAATCTAATAAAATAGTTTTTTTTGTAAAAAAATCTGATTTGTATACCCTTTTAAAAAACTTAATTAAAACAAAAAGTAATAAAAAACAATTAATACAATAAGACAAAAAAGTAAATTTACTAAACTACCATTATGACATTAAAATATTAAAAATATAATAAGATAAAAAGATTTTAAAAAGTTTTTTCTCTTTTATTCTCAACCATCCATCACAAAAGAACAATGGTTGATAAGTGGTTCATACGGTTCTCGCAACTGGAGGTGGTTTTCATTTTAACCCTTCCCTATATATATATATATGAAAGGATTATCTTAAGAATAATAAATATTGTGAGAACTGTGAGAATAAATGAAAAATATAACAACCCTCCTGGATTTTTCTGACACCCTAATATATTTAAAAATATTCCTATATGTCCTAAAATACACCCCGTATGTGAAAACCGAGCCCAAAATACAATATACCATTAAAAATAAAATAAAAATCAAATTTTTATGTCGCTCGCGGGCCGCGTAGACCCCTTAGGGATCTTACGTGGGGCGCGACAGCTCCAAGACGGGGCGACACCTGGTGCTGCCACGTGTCGTGCAGCGTGTCGAAGCTAGGGCTGAGTCGGACAAGCTAGGGACTACCCTAGCTGCCCTCGCGGGCCGCGTAGCCCCTTGCTACGTCTTACGCGGGCCGCGTAAAACCCGAAATCAGCCCCTATAAATTTGGAGCTCGGGCCTTCAGTCGAAACTCGCTCACGAGCTTTTCTTTCTCTCAAATTCTGAATAGTAGGCATAATTATCGGGTATAATACCCCCCTAATTCACGAAGTTCTGCCCCGATGTAAGTGTCATAACCCCGGTTACGAATTAGATACGCTGCCCGATTGATCCAGGGTTCCGTAACGGTTGTCGTGGTTCTGCCCGACGTAGTCGTTGGAATGCCGTCTCGGGGAAGGTATAACTAATGTAAATATAAAGGGTTATTATACTAACGCGTGTGCATTGTGTAAATTATAGATAATCACCAGGAAACCTTAGAAGAAATCTAAGACAGCAATGTGAGTAATCTCCTTTTTGTAAACTGTTTTTACAAAACCTTAAATATTTTACAATGTGATTAAGCAGTGATTGAGTCTTTATAGTTCTTCAATTATTATCGGTATGTTGGGGTTTTGTATACAAAATGTGGAACACGTTACCATTGGACAACGAGTTAGCCAATGTATAATATGACCCACCAGTCAGGATTGACAATACTGAATGAGTAATTGTGTAGATATAAACAATGTGATCGCTCTCAATACTGTTAATGGATAAAACTCTTCTTGATTAAACTGGGATTCACTCACCAGTATTTCCCACTGACAAAATATTTTTAAATGCGTTTCAGGTAACAAATTGTGAAAGCCAACTAGAAGCCAGCTGGACAGCACTGAAGGCTTGGAAAAGTGGCTATAAAAGTTACCTAAATAAAAGAAAATGTTTTATTCAATAAAATAAGGATTTTCCTATGAAAATGTTTGTAATGAAAACTTGGGTTTTATCCTAATTTGTTTAATATTATAAAAGTGTGGTATTTACTCTGATAAACATTTCCTAACTATGGTCCTGATGAAATTTCCGCTGCCAAAATACTAAACAAATGATACCACAAAAACTGGTCTCGCGGCCACCAGTTCCCGGGACTGATAGGAGGCGGGGGTTGCGACAGAAGGTGGTATCAGAGCTAAGCCACTGATTCAGCCACAGAAGTGTTCTGCTGATACCGAAATATTATTCAAATTGTTAGGAAATTAATTATTGAAATACATGCATATCTGTATTTTATTGTTATGTGTTATTGGACTATTTGTTAGTTTACAGTATGAGTGATCAAGGACCCTCAGACGTATATCGTCAGTTGTCCGATTCACCTAGGAGTGAAGGTACCTCTTCCCAGCCTGCCCTCTCTAGGTATTCAGCTGACCAGGAAGAAGGGATGTTTGTGTTTAAGACTTAGTCTGAAGAGCCATTCCCTCAGAAAAAGAGAGGATGGTTCAGTAAGGGAGCATTCAAGCGTAGGAAAAGAATGCAAAAGTTGCAACAGCAGAGAGTCCTAGCAGCCGCTAAGTGAGAGTCAGATGCCCATACACAGGATATACTTAATAGGAGCTTAGCCAGTTTTCATATCCTAGCAACAACAGCTGCCGACCCAAACCTGGAACAACTAGTAGCCCCACAATCCTTACCTTTGTTCCCCACTCAGCCAATGGAGATAGAAAATAACCCCGAAAACCAAGTCCAAATGCATGATTTCAACCCTGAGGAGATATCTAGGATACCAGCCCCTAATCCCTTAGACCCGGATTATGATCCATGGTTCGATGATCATAGGGATTATGTGCCACGGCTACCACCTAAACGATGAACCCATGCCAAACTTAGTAGCCTATCCAGGTCTGGACCATCTAGATCCCTACTATTACGATAACGATGAATACATTTGGGAGATCTTAGAGAATCCGTACCCTCGGGAGGATCCCATGCCCCAGTACGCAGACCCAGTACCAGCACCTGCACCCCCAATGAGTGCAGAAAATGTGCACGAGCTCCGAACTTTCGGAGAAGAGATTTTAGAGAGTAGTGAGAGGATGAGGCAGGTAGGAGAGCGACTCGTCTGGAAGTACGACGAGCGCAATATGGATTACTGGATGAATCCAGATCAGTGAAGGTGATGATGGAGAGGGTAATAATAATAATGATAATATAATAATATGTTTGTATGAAAAAAAATATATGTGTAATAATAATAATATATGTTGTAGTATAGACCACTTCGTGGTTAGTGATGCATAGTAGTGTTGTAATTTTAATTTCCGATTTAGTGTGTATTAGACGCATACTATATAAGAAAGAGTAAAGTCGCAATGCTCGACGCTTTTGACTAATATGTGTGTTGTGTGGTTGTTACCTAAATTATTAATTATTTTGTGATATTACTAATTGGTAAATGTTTAAAATTCAGATGGACGACGAAGTAAACCAGAAAAACCAGAATAATGATAACCAGAGTATCAATAACCTGGATAACGATAACCCGAACAACAACAATAATGGAAACCAAGTGGATAACAGTGCCATGCAACATATAGTAGCACAAGGGATAATAGATGCGATGCCATATATTATCAAAACGGTTAGGGAAGCCGAAAATAAAAGTAAGCATGATAGCAAACGACCATTTGAACCTGAAAACAGCGTAAACAATGGACCCGTACTTCAAGTGCCCATTCCCAAAAGAAGAAGAACCGTGTCTTACGGTTGTTCTTATAAAGAATTCTGGTCTTGTAAACCAATGGAATTCTCGGGCAATGAAGGGGCCGTTGAATCTCTAAGCTGGATAGAAAAGACTGAGGCAGAATAAGTAAATGCGCGGAAGAAGATAAGATAATGTTTGCTTCCAATCTGTTTAAGAATTCAACACTAGAATGGTGGAACACTATCCTCCAGTCTAGGGGAAGTGATAGAACTTACAATATGGAATGTGAGGAGTTTAAAAACATGATAGAAAGGAAATTATGCCCACCTAATGAAAAGGAACAGATAGCCAATAAATTCTTAAATCTTAGGATGACTGGAGTAGATAGTAAGGGTTATACTACATTATTATTTGAATATGCCCGAATAGTACCAACCCTTGCTTCACCTGAACCAGTATTAATCTCCTGTTACATCTGGGGATTAATTGGAGAGATTAGACATGTAGTCAAGGCAGCTAGACCTCAAACCATAGAAGAAGCTGTAGAACTAGCCAACACCTTGACAGATGAATTAGTCCGTACTCGAGAAGAGGATCCAAGGAGGAACTTAACCCAGAAGCTTACCCAAGAATTCCGTTCTGGAAATTCTAACCGTGGGAGAAATGTAGGTTCTACCTCTGCACCCTACTGTAAGTATTGCACAAGGAAGCATTCAGGAAGATGCTCCATATACTGTAACTTTTGCAAAATATCCGGACACAAGGAGGAAGACTGCAGGAAAAAGCCTAACAATAGGATATGCTACAACTGCGGAGAACAAGGTCATATCAAGCCTAACTGTCCAAAGCTTGCTCCAGCTACGAACACCAAGAATACTAAAAATGCTAGAGCATTTGTTTTGACTGCAGAAGAAGCAAAGATGATCCCGGATGTGATCACCGGTACGTTTTTAGTTAATGATGTTTTTGCTAAAGTATTATTTGACTCTGGTGCGAACCAAAGTTTTATTAATACTTTATTTTGCTAACGTCTTAATCAATCATTAACTAAACTTCCACAAGAATGTCTAGTAGAGACAGCAAATGGAGAAACCATTAAGATTTCCGAAATCTTGCAGGGAGCAAGAATAGAAATTTTAAATCAGAAATTTATTGCAAATCTTTACCCAATGAATCTGGCAGGATTTGATGTTGTGTTTGGAATGGATTGGTTAATAGCCAATAAAGCCAGTATTTTATGTGATCAAAAGTTAATTCAAGTAAATTCACCTAGGGGTGAAAAGATCACAATTAAAGGAAATAAAACCTCTAAATCCACAAAATTCATCTCTGTGATGAAAACATCAAGTTATATAAGGAAATGATCATTAGTGTATTTGATTTCTCTAATCACTAACACTAAAGGAAAAGAATTAAAGGATATTCCAGTAGTATCCCAGTTTTCAAATGTATTTCCAGAAGAGCTACCAGGGCAATCTCTAGACAGGGAAGTGGAATTCAGAATCCACTTAATACCAGGAACTGCACCAATTGCCAAAGCACCTTATCGTTTGGCACCCGCAGAAATGCAAGAGCTGAAGAAACAATTAGATGAATTATTGGAAAAAGGGATTCATACAGCCAAGCTCATCGCCATGGGGAGCACCGATTTTATTCGTTAAAAAGAAGGACGGATCAATGCGTATGTGCATTGACTACCGTGAATTGAATAAAGTCACGATTAAGAATCAGTATCCATTACCAAGAATAGATGATCTGTTTGATCAATTGCAAGGAGCACGATTTTTCTCTAAAATCGATTTAAGGTCAGGATATCATCAAATAAAGGTACAGGAAGAGGACATTCCTAAGACCGCTTTCAGAACAAGGTATGGCCATTATTAATTTACTGTCATGCCATTTGGTTTAACCAATGCCCCAGCTGCATTTATGGACATGATAACCGAATACGTAAGCCATATTTGGATAAATTCATAATTGTCTTTATAGATGATATTCTTATTTATTCTAAAAGTAAAGAGGAACATGCAGCGCATCTGCACGCACTTCTAAGTTTACTGAGAAAAGAAAAGCTTTATGCTAAGTTTTCGAAGTGTGAGTTTTGGTTAGAACATGTAAAATTTCTTGGACATCTAGTTAATCATGAAGGAATTCATGTAGATCCCACCAAGATCGAGGCGATTACCAAGTGGAAAACCCCTGAGTCACCAACCGAGGTTATAAGTTTCTTAGGATTGGCCGGTTATTATAGAAGATTTATTCAAGATTTTTCTAGAATAACCATTCCCTTTAAGTTAACCTGTAAATCCGTTAAGTTTGAATGGGGACCAAAACAAGAAGAAGCCTTTAGAATTCTTAAGCAAAGATTAACCCATGCACCCATACTAGCGTTACCAGAAGGAACTGAAGATTTTATAATCTATTGTGATGCTTCTAAGTTAGGTTATGGATGTGTATTAATGCAACGTCAAAATGTTATAGCTTACGCCTCTAGACAACTTAAGAATCATGAAGAGAATTATTCAACCCATGATGTAGAGTTAGGAGCTATAATTTTTGCCCTTAAAATTTGGAGACATTATCTATACGGTAGTAAGTTTACCATATTCACCGACCATAAAAGTTTAAGGTATGTTTTTGGGCAAAAGGAATTGAATATGAGACAAAGACGCTGGATGGAGATTCTTAGTGATTATGATTGTAATATCCGGTATCATGCAGGAAAGGCAAATATAGTAGCCGATGCTTTAAGTCGAAAGTATCACGAAAAGCCAAAAAGAGTACGTTCTCTTAAGCTAAATCTGCAAGTAGATTTGAATGATCAGATTAGAAAGGCACAAGAATCAGTGATCAAAGATGATACAGAAAAGTTAAAAGGAATGATTAAGGAATTAGAACAACGAATAGATGGAATTTGGAGATTCCATAAGAAAAGAAGGTGGATACCTAAATTAGGAAACCTACGCCACCGTATATTAGAAGAAGCCCATAAGTCTAAGTATACGATGCATCCTGAAAGTGATAAGATGTATCAGGATCTAAGAAAGAATTTTTGGTGGATAGGAATGAAAAATGATATAGCAGCATATGTTGCAAAGTGTTTAACTTGTTCACAAGTCAAAGCTGAACATCAGAAACCTTCAGGTTTGTTGCAACAGTTAGAAATGCCAGTTTGGAAATGAGAATTAATAACAATGGATTTTGTTACCAAATTGCCCAAAACATGAAAAGGTAATGATACAATCTGGGTGATTGTAGACAGGCTAACCAAGTCAGCTCATTTCCTACCAATGAAAGAAACTTTCAGTATGGAACAGTTAGCAAAATTATATGTAAATGAAATAGTTTCATTACATGGAATTCCTCTATCAATTGTTTCTGACAGAGATAGTCGTTTTACCTCTCATTTTTGGACAAGTTTCCAAAAAGCAATGGGAACCAAGTTGAATCTAAGCACCGCTTATCATCCTCAAACGAACGGACAAAGCGAAAGGACAATTCAGACAATGGAAGACATTCTTAGAGCTTGTGTAATTGATTTTGGAGGTAATTGGGACGATCATTTACCATTGATAGAATTTTCTTATAATAACAGCTATCATACAAGTATCAATGCTGCACCATTCGAAGCACTTTATGGACGAAAGTGCCGAACACTAGTCTGTTGGGCAGAAATTGGAGAAAAGCAACTATCTAGACCCGAGAAAGTACAAGAAACATATGATTATTCAAGTCAAAGAACGACTGAAAGCAGCACGTGATCGGCAAAAGAGTTATGTAGATAACAGACGAAAGCCATTGGAATTTCAAGTAAGAGATAAAGTGTTATTGAAAGTCTCTCCTTGGAAAGGAGTGGTAAGATTCATAAAAAGGGGAAAACTAAGCCCCAGGTATGTTAGACCTTTTGAGATTATTAGAAGAATAGGACCTGTAGCCTATCATCTACAACTGCCAGAGGAAATGGCAGGAATACATGATGTATTTCATGTATCTAATCTCAAGAAGTGTTTAGCTGATGAATCACTTGTAGTACCTTTTAAGGATATAGAGGTAAATGAACAGTTAAAATTTGTAGAGAAGCCTCTACAGATTGAAGACAGGAAAGTTAAAAACCTCAAGTACAAGAGATTAGTTCTGGTCAAAGTGAATTGGGACTCCAAAAGAGGACCAGAATACACATGGGAGCTTGAATCAGAAATGCAAAGGAAATATCCACACCTATTCTAGTAGATCTCGAGGACGAGCTCCAAAACAAGGTGGGGAGGATATAACAACCCTCCTGAATTTTTCTGACACCCTAGTATATCTTAAAATATTCCTATATGTCCTAAAATACACCCTGTATGTGAAAATCGAGCCCAAAATACAATATAGCATTAAAAATAAAATAAAAATCAAATTTTTATGTCGTTCGCGGGCCGCGTAGACCCCTTAGGGATCTTACGCGGGGCGCGACAACTCCAAGACGGGGCGACACCCGGTGCTGCCACGTGTCGTGCAGCGTGTCGAAGCTAGGGCTGAGTCGGACAAGCTAGGGACTACCCTAGCTGCCCTCGCGGGCCGCGTAGCCCCTTGCTACGTCTTACACGGGCCGCGTAAAACCCGAAATCAGCCCCTATAAATTTGGAGCTCGGGCCTTCAGTCGAAATTCGCTCACGATCTTTTCTTTCTCTCAAATTCTGAATAGTAGGCATAATTATCGGGTATAATACCCCCTAATTCATGAAGTTCTGCCCCGATGTAAGTGTCATAACCCCGGTTACGTATTAGATACGCTGCCCGATTGATCCAGGGTTCCGTAACGGCTGTCGTGGTTCTGCCCGACGTAGTCGTTGGAATGCCGTCTCGGGGAGGGTATAACTAATGTAAATATAAAGGGTTATTATACTAACGCGTGTGCATTGTGTAAATTATAGATAATCACCAGAAAACCTTAGAAGAAATCTAAGACAGCAATGTGAGTAATCTCCTTTTTGTAAACTGTTTTTACAAAACCTTAAATATTTTACAATGTGATTAAGCAGTGATTGAGTCTTTGTAGTTCTTCAATTACTGCCGGTATGTTGGGGTTTTGTATACAAAATGTGGAACACGTTACCATTGGAGAACGAGTTAGCCAATGTGTAATATGACCCACCAGTCAGGATTGACAATACTGAATGAGTAATTGTGTAGATATAAACAATGTGATCGCTCTCAATACTGTTAATGGATAAAACTCTTCTTGATTAAACTGGGATTCACTCACCAGTATTTCTCACTAACAAAATATTTTTAAACGCGTTTCAGGTAACAAAATGTGAAAGCCAACTAGAAGCCAGCCGGACAGCACTGAAGGCTTGGAAAAGTGGTTATAAAAGTTACCTAAATAAAAGAAGATGTTTTATTCAATAAAATAGGGATTTTCCTATGAAAATGTTTGTAATGAAAACTTGGGTTTTATCCCAATATGTTTAATATTATAAAAGTGTGGTATTTACTCTGATAAACATTTCCTAACTACGGTTCTGATGAAATTTCCGCTGCCAAAATACTAAACAAATGATACCACCAAAACTGGTCTCGCGGCCGCCCGTTCTCGGGACAGATAGGGGGCGAGGGTTGCGACAAAAAAACCCGCGTAAACCTGGTCAAAAAAATTCATATTCAATTTTCTTACACTTATCATTTTTATTCGAATAAAATATTAGAAATTACATTGAACGTTTAAATTTACATGTATTTGTAAATAAAAAATTATTCACAAATGTGTAAGTTTATTTACACATGTGTAAATTTGTTATATGTAAAAAAATATTATAAGTGATTTTGAAAGAAGAAATATATTTTTTAAGTAAATTCTTTTTTATTTAAGATGGAGTTTGTATTAAAAAAAAATAATAATTTTAATAGGTTTTTTTCATTGTTCTCATCGCTATACACATATATTCATGTATGGTTGTTAAGGTTAACCTGATTTATAGAGGGTTGAGTTAACCGTCTTAGACTACACGGTGTGGGTGTAGATTTGTAGCGTTTAGGCCATTCCATATTGCACACACCACATGGCACACGACGTTGTTACCGGCGTTGTTAAGTAGGTGGGAGGATTTCCACCGGCATGGAAGGCAAGTGGGTACAACGTGGCGTGCTTTTATTGGATGTGGTAACTAGCCGTTGCCCCCAACAACTTAGTAAAAAAATTAAAAATTTACTCCTCTTATATATAATAGGCCACTTCTATTATTTTAAAACCATAATCTCTCAACCCACATATCAATTCTTCCATTACATGTCAAAACACCCTCTCGAAAACACTTCGAAATACCGGTTATTCCATGGAGCGTATAAGAGGACATTGCGTTTTGCGTATCGTGGGTCGTGGCGGTGACCAACCACAAGGCTCGTCAACGGTGTGTACAACGATGGTGACTTCAAACACAAGGCGGTGTGACAAAATTGAGGCGAGATTTGAGGCACGTGTCAACGGTGTGGACAACGACGATGGTGAGCTAAACGAAGGCGACATCAACCAAGTCGCTTGCATAACATGTACGCTGGTGACTTCAAACACTACGCGACATCGCAAATAATACGTTTTTTTTCGTTATTGTTTATGTTAACGTTTTATTTTAAGTTATGTAATGTTTTTTATTTTTAAATTATGTCTCGTTATTTGTTTAATTAGTATTAATTCGTTTTATTTTTAAGTTATGTCCCTACAATCCTACATACCGTTTGGTGTTAAAACTTGTTTAATATATATATATATATTTTTTCGTATTCGGATTGTGTCGGGGATTGCTATGTGTCAGCTATTGCGTCTACGTTCAATTTCAGTGTATTAAATGCAGTAATATGCTGACATAAACTTTGTTTTACAAGTTTTGTCACTATTAGCATCTCTTTTAGCGGCTGTGTAGGTATATTGTGAGAATTTTATTGTGATTTAAACTCTGATAGAGATAATTATTTTTTAGTGTACAGTTAAACTAATTTAATTGTTTTCACTCTTAGATTAAAATAATCATCTTAGGTTGAAAATCTGTTCAAAATTTTAGAACAAATGTGCATGCACAAAATTATTAACTGAGTATTCTGTTGTTTGTTTCTTAAATTTTTTAGGTTAATTTTGGTCATAATATATTTCACCAAAAAACTTGCCAAGTTACATTAAAACAAAAGGTAGACAGACAACAAGCTGTGTCGCCACTCCTTTCTGAATTAATATTTTCAAGTATAATAATAATAATAATAACTATTTTGAAAGAAAAAGAAACATCTAATCAAATTTATGGTTGTAGTTAGGAATTTAGGATACAATGTGCTTGTTTGACTGATATTAAACTTCAAGTTGTTTTTTTAACGAATTGTCAAAATGTAGAGACTAGGGTAAGATTAATATATAACCTAGTATGATAGACAAGACATAGATGTGATCTAAACCAAATCTTAATGAAATATATAACATATACAAAGGGATTATTATATTTAGAGTGAATTTCAAGAATTGTTTTTTATCTTTATATCCATTTTCAGGCGTTGTTCTTTATGTTCAAAATTGACGAGTTTTGTTATTTATGTTTTCATATCATACACGTTTTGTCCTTTAGGCCTAACCTAGATAGTTTTTTCAGTTAAATTTGGTCATGTGCTTTGCACATGAGGGCATTTTTGTCAATTCAAAGGTTGCAGAAGCTTTGACCTGTAAATCTGCCAGTGAACTTACCTTTGAATTGACAAAAATGCTCTCATGTGCAAAGCATATGACCAAATTTAACTGAAAAAACCAACGGGGATGGTCCTAAAGGACAAAACGTGTATGATATGAAAACATAAATGACAAAACTCGTCAATTTTAAACATAAAGGACAACGCCTGAAAATGGGTATAAAGATAAAGGACAATCCTTGAAATTCACTTTTATATTTATATAATACTTTTAATACGGGTCGTATAACCCTATACGACCTTTATAACACTCATTACAATTCCTCAGGCTAGTCAAAGGCTGATACTCTCGTCACGTGTTAACCCTATACGCATCATATAGGGCTATACGATGCGTATTTGGTACGAGATTAGATATCTGTCACTCAATAGTGACAGAAAGTGACGGATGTGAATATTACGTTAGCCCTATACGATGCGTATAGGGCTATACGATGCGTATTTGGTACGAGGTTAGATATCTGTCACTCAATAGTGATAGAAAGTGATGGATGTGAATATTACGTTAGTCCTATGCGGATCGTATAGGGCAATACGGCCCGTATTGGTATATGAAAAACAATTTCAATCTTCTACCTTTATAAACAACGAATGAGACGGTGAAATATTCATTGTTTCTTCTTTGCTTCTTTCTTTGTTTCGAAAAAACGATTCCACCATGTCTTGGCTTTATCTCAATTACGATTTTGGTGAGTCGTCCGACAACAACACGAGCACGTTTATTGTGGAAAGCAGTGTGGTATAGTATTTGTTAACTTGTTTGTGTGTTTTGTTTAAGAAACTCTTAACACGTAGTTGTTTTAGGAGGGGTCTGTTTTCCCTGATTCTTACGATGGGATAGTAAACGATGATCAAGCGGAGGAGGTCGCGTCCTGCTTTCGTTCCCATGATAAGGAATCGTTGTTGTCAGATCTCAACAAGGTAAGTATTTATTTACTTATTTGTATTCGGCGGTAAATTTATCTTTACCTTTTACCCGTTGGTTTTTTTAGTTTGTTGTTCCCCGGGAACTGTTGTTTCTAGATCTGAACGAGGTAAACATTTATTTATTTATTTATTATTAAGAAGGCTTTAGACCCCCTGTTATCTTTTAACCGTTGTTTTTTTTCAGGTTATTGTGCCTAGCGGTGATTATGGTTATGGGTGTCCGGATTATGAAGCAGGTTATGGTGCCTCCTACGGACAAGAAGACTATGGCAAAAACTTTTTCGTTAGTGATGCCTCGTGCGTACAACTAGACGTTGGTGAGCCTTCTTACGCCCAAGAGTCATTGGGTGACGAGCAACCCGCTTACCCTGAAGTTTCATTCAAAACTGATCAGATATGAATGATATATGTTTTGTTACTATAAATGTTATATGTTTTTTAAAATGTATTATAAATGTTATATTTTTTTGGTTAAAAAATTATTATAAGTGTTATATATATTTTTCACTTAGGGTTTTATATCCCACAATGAGTTGGAATGTTGGGTAAAAACAAGGGGTTTGGCTAACAGATACGTTATTGTTACTATACGGTCCAAGGATCAGTGGACATGGCTCCAATGTTGTCGTAGCGACGAGCATGAGAATAATGTCACGGTTAGGAAAACTGACGGGCACTTATGTGGTTTGTGTCGTTTTGTTATTGAAGTTGATTTTGTGGTGGATTATTTTGAATGAGTTGCTTGAGGGCAAGCAACGGTTAAGTGTGGGGATGTGACGGGTGAACTGTAGGAGAATCTTTAAGTTGATTAAATAAGAAACAAATTGATATATTTAATGTTTAAATTGGTGAATCTAGATGACTACGGCGAACTTGATCATTGTAGGTTAAAGAAGCTAAGGAGGTGTAAAGAAGAAGCATGGAACAAACGGGAGCTTAAAACGGGAGGAATACGGAGCATAAATGAAGAAAATAATTTATTGGAATTGAAGAATTAAGAATATAACATGATAAAGAAATAAATTACGAGAACGTGAGCGAAAACGACGATGAAAACGGAGTTGAGACGAGAAAGTTATGAAGAAAACAAAATTGCTTAGTTGAAGCCTACCGTTGCTTATGGTAGCTACCATAAGCTACGGTAGACCCTGACAAAAATTGATGCCGTAAGACAGTTTCTTGCCACCGTAGGCTTTTTGATGACCACCGTAAGCTACGGTAGCCACCATAACTTACAGTGGATCTAAACGAAAAATGTTTAACTCCTTTTTATGGTTGGTGGGTTGTCACTCTTGGAGATCCTTATCATTATCTCCGTTTCAGAACTTAGTAGAGGCGAATTTAGGGTGTCAAGATCATATTTTTGGGCGTTTCGATTATTACTTTTCCATATTTGATCCATATGAACATCGGAATTGAAGTGGTGATCAACCGAACTATGTGTGGCTAAGTTCTTGTGTGTTTTCCCTCGGGTTGTAAGGTTTCGAACTAAATGTTTGTGATTGTTTATGTTATTTCTGGGATAGTAGTTTAATCTTTTTTATTATGATTCTATGGTGTTTATGAGTTTGATTTGTACTCATTAGTGTTGTTTAATTTCATTTTCTGAACCATCAGTTCTTGGTTCCATAGGCAATCGAGATTTATAGGGAGGGATACGGGGTTGGCTATACTAAACTAGTTATCGGGTGACTACCTTGCGTTTTTGTAATCCAAGTACTTAGTCCCTTTTTTTCACAATCAAACACATATTCACGAACTATGTCTATGTAGTTCTTCCAAGATTAAACTCTCACATTAACATTTGTAGAAACCTGAAACCGGGGGAGAACATATTCTCTCATTTCTGAATTCGAAACTTATTAAGTGATGTTAGTTAATTTTAGTTAAACAAACCAATCAATCAAAACTTGAGATTACTTTTTCTGCATTTTAGCTTTAATTCTAGTAATTTGCAAATTGCTTAGATAATACATTTTCCACAAACTCCTTGTGTTCGATACTCATTTACCACTAGCTATTTAGTGTATTTGGATTATTTTGAGTGAGTCTTCGACATCACGTCAAATTTTGGTGCCGTTTCCGAGGAGTAGCGCTCAATGTGTGTTATCTTGAGTAGTTTTTGTTTGTTATTTTCGAGTTTACGCTGGTCGTGTTAGTGTGCGGGTACTAACAGGTGTATGCATACTAGAGGCTCTCACAAGCTATCGCCACTAGCATTTGATCCTGAAATTGAACGAACACTTAACAAGCTATCGCCACTAGCATTTGATCCTAAAATTGAACGAACACTTAGACGGAACCGAGTTTTACAACGGGAAAACAAGATCATTGGATCTCCAACTACACTGAAAAACACAATGGAACCACTACCTCCCACTACGGGTCAAAAAACACGAACCATACCTCTACCAATTCCTACTACAATTCCTACACCATCTAGTGAAGTGAAACCAACCAATACCACCTTTCCTATGAGCACACAAACAGAGCATTCTTTTAGCTATCAACCTTCATCAACTGTGCCACCCTTTTCTCATTTTTCCCAACTTCTGGTCAATCATCATCTCCACAAATTCCTCCACCTCCATTCCAACAAAACCCAGCTATAGTCCATACTACCCCTGCTTTTCAACCACCATTACAACCGGGGTTACAATACCAACAACCTCAGTTTTTACAGACTATGGGAGCGCGAAGGGATGGAGATGATGATGGATATGAGGAAGATTTTGCAGGTTATGATGAGGAGGGATATGTATTAGGGGTGCTGGAGAGAAAATGGGAACTCAGGTGAATTTACCTATATACAAAGGCACCGAACAAAACCGGTGCAAGGATTTGGTAGACCACAACCACAAGTTGTGCATCAACAAATTCCACAACAAAAAACAACCATTTCAAAGGCAGACACAAAAACCACTCCCTCAACAACCACCTCAACCATATGCACCTCAAAGGCAAATGACAAGGCAAGCGGGTTAACAACCAAGAGTGCCATTGGGTGTTCCGAGAAGACATAACCGAGAAGTAGTACGGGGTATTGAAGCTCATTTTAGACCAGTTATCACTAATAGCCCTTCTCCGATTATGATCCCTCAAAATCATGAAGAGAGGACGTTTGAGGTAAGGGAAAATTAGCTTCAATGTTTGCCTAAATATAAAGGGTTGGCCACGAAAGAACCATACTTTCATTTGGAAGCATATGACTCCATTTGCAATACCATTTGAGGTCAAGGCTTTTCTTCAGATAATGTCAAGTTAGTCCTTTTTCAATTCTCTTTGGAAGACAAAGCGAAAAGATGGTTTTATACTTTACCATCCGCTTCAATTTACACATCGGCTGAAATGCAACAAAGGTTCTTTGAAGAATTCTTTACGGCTCAAAAGACTAATGATGCGAGGCGTAGTTTAAGAAGCTTCCAACAACAATCGTGAGAGATGTTTCATGACGCTTTTGAGAGGTTCAACATGATGATTAAAAATTGCCCTCATTATGGTATTGAACTTTAGGAATTGTTAAATGCTTTTCATGAAGGGTTAAATTCGGAAGATGCTCGCGATTTGATGTCTATCGCGAACGGTACTTTGTACTAACTATGAGCAAGATGATTGGTCATTTTTAGAACAAATGTCGGTTACTTCAAAGAGAAAAGCCTAATCATCTAGAAGAGCGAGGTCGGTTACTACAAGACCACAAGTGCATGCCGTGGATGATGGTGGAGTTCAGACTACGAACCAGGTATATGATGTTTGTGCAATTTGTAATGAGTTGGGTTATGCAGCTAAAAATTGTTTAGGAGCCCAAGAACAATTCGAATGGGTGAATGCAGTTTAAGATCAAGGGGGAAGTGGTAGAAACTTTAATATGAATTCAAACACCTACCACCTCGGTTTGAGGAATCATCCGGATTTCCGTTATGGAAATCCGACAAATCAAGCCAATCCTAATTTTCAAGGAAATCAAGCTAATTATGTTCTGTGTTAACAATTCAGCAATCAAGGTTATCAAAGTCAATATCAACCACCAACCAAAGAACAAACCAGGTGGTAGGGACCACCCAACTCAAGTGGGAATGAAGTCATGGATTTACTCAAGACGATGCAACAAGAGATGCACAGAAGAATCAAATGGATGATGCTCGTCTTCAAAAAGATGAAATCCATGACAAGGCAATTCAATCTTTGACCACTCAAATGGGTCAACTTGCAAGTGAGGTGGCACTTTTGAAGAAGAACAGAGGTCAACTACCAAGTGACACGGTGACAAATCCCAAGAACATCAAAAGCGTTAACATCAATGTGGTAAGCACCAGTCCTAATAGTAAATTTAATGAAAATTTTCTAACCTCTTTGTGTCAAGTGAGTGCAGGTATAGGAAAAGATGCCGAGGTTGAAAATGACAAAGAGCATGGAGCACCAACGTGCCCAGCCGAGTGGGAAAACTGAAAATTCCTCAGGCATTTTTGGACTATGGGGCAGCCATGAATGTGCTACCAGGAGATTTGTATGACATGTATGCCTTTGGTCCGCTGCAAGATATGGATACCATGATGAGCTTGGCGGATGAAAGTTGGAGGCATCCACGGGGACTGGTTAGGAATGTTATGATTCAGTTGGGAGAATTTGAATATCTGCTAGATTTTCTGGTCCTAGACTATGCTTCTAACAAAATGGCAGCACAACAAAGGGTAATCTTAGGTCGACCGTTTCTATACACAACAAATGGTCAAATCAATTGTAGAGGCGGGATCACTACTATGATCGAAAAGAACCGTAAGTTATCCTTTGATGTTCAGACTAGGGTCATTAGTTATGAGTCTGTTGAGGAGAAGGGTAGTGAGTCCAGTGATTGTATGAAAAGGGTGTGTCAAAGAATGAAAATAAATAACCCACGGGTTATGAAGAAAAGCATGAGGGATCAAGCAGGAGTGTATTTGATTACCCACCGAATAGACATGGGATTGATGCATTTTACCCAAAGGCACAATGCAATAATGGAGATGGCAGGAACCGTTTCTTTGAGCCACCATAAACGGGGGTGGCATGGTCTGGCTGAAGACCCGAAAACTTAACGTTGCTCGGGGGGTAACCTGGGGTTTTACACTGATCTTGCTGTTCCTTTATCTTTCTATGTTTCAGGGCCATGGCAACACTCAAGTGTAGGGAAGATGTGCGGATATTTGTGTGAAAGTGGTGATAGGGAGTCGGATCATCTACAACATCTGTTTTGTCAAACTTCACCAGGTCCATGTTGTAGGTCCCGAATTCTGAGGATCGAATACGAAAACCGAATCCTTGTTTATAACTACACACGGTCACGAGTGCGGAATCCCCGTGACTATGCCAAACCAAACATAGATAGTAATAACACGATATAACCAATGAATCACAATCAATTGATTAACAGGATGAGAATAAAGGTTCAAACAGATACACACACAGATTGAAGTAAAACTCTCAGAAGGTTATGTTCTCATTGTTTCAAAGTGAAACTATGAGGTGTTTATATAGCAGCCCAGGCCCATAACTCGACGAAACCTTGATGGGCTCGACGAAACTACATTTGGGCCTGACGAAACCTTACAGATGACGAAACTCTAGGAGTTTTGTCACTGTTCACGGCGAAACCTTGGGCTTTTGACCATTTAGGGGTTTCGTCATCATGGTCTCGATGAAACCTGGGGTTTCGTCGAAGGCTGCAACTTGTGATGTGCTGCAAACTGTTAACAATTTGCAGCAAACTTATAAACATACAAACATACATAACAAACCATTATGCAACATGCATTGTCATTTAACTTACATAACGGACGAGACAAACTTTGTCGGACACAAGTAGGATAGGAGGATATCCGACTTGGTAGACGGCGAATTACAGACTCGATAAACATAAAAAGACCGTATAAATTACATCGTTAAATAAGACAAGTTACAGACACCAAAATAATGCATCAACAAACTCCCCCTTGTCTGTTACTGTCTTCGGTCTTCGATCTTCCGTCTTCAGTGTTTAAGCGTCCAGGTGCTTCCCGCATGAATTCCTCGATAAAAGCAATAACAAGCGACGCGTTGAAATCAAAGCGCTTGATGAGCGTCCTTGTCATCATAGAATATGTCATGCCGGAACTGCTTGCTGATGTCGTTCGCCGACATATTAACAATCCACATCGGATCCAACATCCAAAAGTTTTCACGATCGTCATTAAACACGATCACCGCTTCATGAGTATCTGAGTCGTAACACCATAACCTCATATCATCAAGAAAGTTCTGCTTCATCGGCATTAAAGGGATCTTGTCCATGACCTTACCGGGCTGATACACAAGCTTGTAGCGCGCCGTGTTGCTCGCTGGATCTAGAGTGAACTTAATCTGCTGATAAATCAGAAATTGAGGCTTGTACGACTCATCTTTCCAGCCTGACTTTTTATTACACTTTATCCTTCGCGCGAACTATGTAGCTCCTTCGAAGTTTGAGCGATTAATGAGCTCAAGGTTCGCCAAAGCTGCAACATCGTAAAAAGGTAAAGATAATATGCTCAGTAATGATCGGAAATATTGAATACCGAATTCCCGTTTGATGGTGACGCAATGTATTTCCTTTACGAACATCCAACAGAGAATTCTTCCATGTGGCTTCACTTTCTCAAATTGTAGGAAATCAACCTGTGCTTCCGGCGGTGCAGGCTTTTCAACTCTTGACAAGAAACGTCTTCTCCATTCTTGGAATGCATCAGCCGGATTATCAGAATATGTACGATTCTTCAATTGTTCATCAATGTCTTCCTGATTCTCTTTCATCTATTCTTCATCAAATGGATCAAACGCCGTTCCCTCAGCACGAACATATGTTGATTTACCAGATTCGCCTTCAAACACTATTTCGTCGATGTTCTCCGTATCAGCAAGCTCAGGCTCACTCGGCATTTTATCAATTTCAGTATCGTCAATCTCTTTCATTGCATTCAGAGCTAACAACTGCTCATATGAAAGATCCGAGATAATCTCCCCTTCTTCAAGTAATTCTCCAGTGATCGGATGTACAACCTGCAATGCAAGATCAGCAGTGCTAGGAACAGAAGATGTACCAGGCTAAGATTCAATCGGTTGTACTTCTTCAACTGTTCCACTGGAGGTTCCTTGCGCAGATCCAAGTTGCGCAGGCTTGAAGACTACTAATTGTGTAGAAGAAGTTGTCGGTGGTTGTTCTGATGTAGCAGAGGGATCGGGGTTCCCTTGATCTTCCGGATCATCATCCTTTTTCTTCATCACCTCTTGTTTCTTACATCTATCGTTCCATAGAGTATTGACGCGCTTTCGAAGAAACTCATACCCTTCATTGATCTTCCTGACCCCATCAACTATAGTGGTGTTCCGAGAATCGTACCTCTGTTTCATGTAGTCATGTCTTTCTTTGAGGGCATCGGCCAATCTCTGAAGTGTCGAGCTACTTTCTTTCATGCGGTTCATTTCAATACCGCGTGTATTGTCTGCCGCACGCATCTGTTGCAGTTGTCGCTCTCTAATTTCATCTGCAGCTTTCAAGTTAGCATTTTCAGCTTTCAATTGATCAATTTCAGCCTGCTGACGAGTGATCTCTGCTGCTTGTCGCCCAACAGTGGCATTCAACATGTTAATTTCCAACTGTTGCTTGATCATGTCGCCTCTCGTGGCTTGAATCACATCAGTATGCCTGGTGATCTGACTTGAAGCAGCTTGAAGTTGAGAGAAAAGGAAATCTACCTTTTCATCTTGATTCATCTGTGAATAGATAGTCTGTCTTCGCTCTGCGACTGACTGCGATGTAGTTACACGTATGGTTGATGCAATAAAGCGAGTAGGTGCCTGAGGAGTCACTGCAGGAGTTTCAGGTGTTGAACTCACTGCAGGAGTTGGTTCTGTAGACCTCGGAGGTGAAGGAACCACTGTAAAAGCTTCTTCAGCTGTGAATCCAAGGTTTGGATCCATTTGCGCTTCCTGTATAGGCTCTTGTTGAGGAATGGACGGCTGCACAGATGTAGTACCAATGTACTTTCTAGCTTTCTTCTTGCGAAGGACAACCGTTTTCTTTTTCTTCACAATTTCCGCTTTGGTATCCTAGGAACATATTCATCATCATCATCACCATCCCGTCTAATCTTCCTGACCTTCTTCACACCACGTTCATCGAGATAATACTCGTAACCAGGCTCAGGAGGATTGTCATCAGACTCAGAATCCTCTTTGTAGCAGCTTGAAGTTGAGAGAAAAGGAAATCTACCTTTTCATCTTGATTCATCTGTGAAAAGATAGTCTGTCTTCGCTCTGCGACTGGTTGCGATGTAGTTACATGTATGGTTGATGCAATAGAGCGAGTAGGTGCCTGAGGAGTCACTGCAGGAGTTTCAGGTGTTGAACTCACTGCAGGAGTTGGTTCTGTAGACCTCGGAGGTGAAGGAACCACTGTAGAAGCTTCTTCAGCTATGAATCCAAGGTTTGGATCCATTTGCGCTTCCTGTATAGGCTCTTATTAAGGAATGGACGGCTGCACAGATGTAGTACCAATGTACTTTCTAGCTTTCTTCTTGCGAAGGACAACCATTTTCTTTTTCTTCACAAGTTCCGCTTCGGTATCCGAAGGAACATATTCATCATCATCATCATCACCATCCCGTCTAATCTTCCTGACCTTCTTCACACCACGTTCATCGAGATAATACTCGTAACCAGGCTCAAGAGGATTGTCATCAGACTCAGAATCCTCTTCATCGTCACCGGCTGAAGTGCCACCAGCTACACTAGCAGACGATGCACCAGCACTAGATATACCAACGGTATCAGCACCTGCATCACCACCATCACCAGCTTCATCATCATCACTATCACTATCAGAGGAACTCGAAACCGCTGGACCAAACTTTTCAACCATCTTCTTCTTTAATTCCGGCTTTTCATCATCTGATTGGCTGTCATTGTGACGCCATTTATCATCTTCCGGTGCAATGTAGTCTGGTTTCCCAAGAGCACCGATTAACTTCCTAGGAGGATCGCTTTCTGTGTATCTCTTGGTTGCAAGGCTCTTGATTATCCTTAAAGATTGCAAGATTATAGGTTCTATCTTCAGGATGTCGTCATCGGCTTTAGGAAGATTAGGATGCTGAACGTTCATGATCATTTGAAGAAACCGAGGATACATCCAGAATTTGTTCCCGGTTATTCTACTGCCAGTTCTCATCATGTTTTCTTTCATATTGGGGAAAATGTATTTTGAGATGCTGAACGGTTTGTTTAGCACCAATGCCACCATAAGACCAACGAGATCGTTGCCTGCCATGTCATAGCCAGCTCGCCTGTTGCTAAGACATTGAATAAGTACATGTAATAAAAACTTGTACCGCAATGGCAGATCTCCCTTGTTAATGTGAGTGCTGAAGATGTCGCCAACACACTTCATCCGTAATAAGCAGCCACGCATACACATGATCGGTATAGAGGACGGAGCATCCGGATTGTCTTGCAGCTCTAAGACAGAGTTCAATATTTCTGGAGATACAATCACATCCAGATCATTCACTCTTCCTTGAATGGCTTCAGTACCATCAATTTGTACGATGCTTGCGGTGTTCCAGAAAGCTTTAATGAGTGATTTGTAAACAGGCATTGAAAACGTGACAGCTCTATTAATTCTCGACTCTCTAATCCACCGCGTAATCTCTTTCAATTCGGATATCTTTTCTTCCAGATCCAGAAAGGCTATCTGGTTGTGACGCTTCTCGGACATCACTTCCTCCTCTGATTTGTTTTCCTTCTTTGTCGGTGCCTTACGCTTTTTCTCTTTCGGTGCCATCTGCAATGCAAACATCCACAATAGGTCAAAATGTCTCAATAGATGTATTGAACAAATGTATAAACATGTGTAAACATGTTTAGGTGAAAAGAGACATTGAACATGTATACATATGTATTATGTAAAAGGGCACCAAAATTTGAAATTTTTCTAAGGCATGGACGACGAAACTTCATCATCTCGACGAAACTCCCTTCCTCACGACGAAACCTCCTTGGTCAAACAAAGTCCGCATTGACCACTGACCAGAAGAGTTTCGTCGAGAGGAGTTAAGTCGTAGAGGAGTTACGTCGTGTACGGTATGAAGAAACTTAGGTTTCGTCGATTTGGGGGTTTTGAACAGTTAGGGTTTCGTCGTTTGGGGGTTTTCACATTAAAGGGGTTTCGCCGACTGTAGTTTAGACGATGATCAAATCCAATACAAACCAACATTATTGACACTATGTTAACCCAAAACAAATAGGAAACAACCCAGAAATTCAATCGACATGGTTTTTGACCTAAACCCACCCAAAAACGGTTAAACATTCATCAAAACCCAATTCCCCTGTTTTAGTTATCCAAATCCTAACCCAAATCATTAATCAAAACAACATACAAACACTTATTTGCAGTTTTTATTAACAAACAATCACATAAACCAGTGTTATATACGATGAAATCGAACAAAAAGGGTTTTTAAGGGTTTGTTAACATGTTTCAGGCAAAGAACAAGTTCCGTAAGGTTCGAAACATTTGAACAATCATGAGTATACCTTTGATTTTCAGAAAATGTTAAAGAAAAAGAAAGGTTTTGATTTGGTGAGAAAGGGTATGGGTGTTTACTTGTTTAGGAAGAAGAACAGTGAGAAGGTTTGAAAAAATGATAAACTGATTGACCTGGGACCCCTTTAAATACCGACATACCTTGGTGAAACCTCCATCTCGACAAAACCTTATGTGGGCTTCGACGAAACCTCATTTGGGCTTGGATTTGGGCTCAAACAGTTAGCCCATGACGAAACATAAAAGGGCCAGTGGGGTTTCGTCATGACCTCGACGAAACTTGGGGTTTCGTCGTGATCCAAATCAGTTTTGACCAAAGTTGACCAAGTTTGAAAAGGTTGACTTTTACCAAGGGGTTCCGTCGACATAAAAGGGTTTCATCGACCTCAAAGGAGTTTCGTCGACACCTTTTTCCACAAATTCACTAAGTCTTGAAAATTTTGCACACTGAACAGATTTTGATTTAAATGAGTTTACCAAATGCAAGGATATTTTATGAAGTAGGTTTCAGGCTTCCGACAGAAAACACCAAGTTACAACTTCGGCTAACTCAAAAATGAACTTTACATCTATACTAAAAACAAGAATTTAAAGTGCGGTAAACTAATCGAAAAGTTACAAAAAGCAGTAAACAACTGTACAAGAGCAATCTTTTTACGAATTTCAAGGAAAAGGAATCATACCAGCTTACGGTCTTAGTCAACATGATTTTGATTTCTGTTTAAATCTCTGGATAAGTATACTACCTCGGTTGTCGGTATTGTTGTCCACATAAGCTCAAACTGATCAGATTTAATAATTAGGAGATACGATTTACGGTAAGAATTATACTTACAAGTCGATGTTCATCCACTCACGACACATTCTCGTATCAAGGTATGCGCGAGAGTTCATCTTACCGGTGAGTATACCGTTTATCATCTGTTTGACTGTATAAAAGAATGTGAGAAACTCACTTATTTTTTATTGAAAATAAGCCCTATGTGATAGAATCACTTATTGATGAGGAACTTGATTTTCATATGCATGAGGGCATAGGAGCAAGTTCGTGAACAGGTCAGTACAACGTACAGCAAAGAGACGAACTTGACTCCCGGAAAAATGTGATATTTTATCACTTATTTGTTTGGACATGTGATTGTTGATCACTTATTGAGGTCGTATGCAATATGTACAAGTATGTATAGTATCATGGAAGATCTAGACTTCGTCTCCGTTATTTTTCCGGTAAAAGAGACAACCATGATACCCAGATGATAAGACAGCATAAAGACCGAATATCTCAGAATCGGCAATCTATCAAATGAAATTTCGGTTCCAAGACCATATGCCAATGAATGGTTCCCACCTGACTAGTCTGTTAGGTTTGTATCATCCTGCACATTTTAGTCTGATTGTGAGCCTACCGATACATCGTTAGTAAAGATATTTATCATTTCTCAATTTTCTTTTTACATTTTGAACACGTTGACCGACCACACCAGTGAATATCATCATCTTCCTTAATCCAAGAAACTTATTTTTGGGTTTTCTAATTTTAAATTTTTTTGAATTTTTGCATTTTACAAACGAAAAGACAGAAAGTAAAGACATATTTTTGGATTTTTGAAATTTTCAGATGTTTTTGTATTTTCTTGAATTTACTCCCCCTACAATGCTAAAAGGTGAAAATCTTTTTGAATTTTTAGAGATTAAAGAAAATATTTACAAAAAACGATCAGCCCAAGAAGTTACTC
Organism: Helianthus tuberosus; assembly: GCA_030545235.1. Taxonomy (NCBI): domain Eukaryota; kingdom Viridiplantae; phylum Streptophyta; class Magnoliopsida; order Asterales; family Asteraceae; genus Helianthus; species Helianthus tuberosus. The sequence continues at coordinate 186,166,394 of CM060351.1, read as the reverse complement.
GGGTATCACCTTAATGCCATTGACCAAAAGTAGATAATCAAAATGTGATTTATCAAAAGCTTTTATAAACAGGTCGGCACGTTGGTGATCAGTGTGAACTTTAACAACATCGATTAATATTTTGTCAAAACAATCATGTACGAAGTGATATTTAATCTCGATGTGTTTGGTCTTGGAATGCTGCATAGGATTTCTAGTGATCTGTAAGGCAACATTATTATTAACAAAAATAGGAGTAGATAGGAATTCAAAACCGTAGTCGTGCATTTGTTGTTGTATCCACAAGACTTGGGAGCAACAACTAGAGGTAGCAATATATTCTGCTTCACAGGTTGATGTAGCAACACATGTTTGCTTCTTGCACAGCCACGTGACCAGGCGATTTCCTAAGAATTGACATCCCGCTGTTGTTGATTTGCCATCAATTTTGCAACCACCAAAATCAGAATCACTGTATGCAATCAAGTCAAAGCTATCATCCCTAGGGTACCAAAGACCGGTGTCTGGGCATCCCTTCAAATAGTGAAAAATCCTTTTGATAGCCGAAAGATGTGAGGCCTTCGGTTTGGCTTGATATCTTGCTAGCAGGCACGTCGGATACATGATGTCGGGCCTCGAAGCTGTAAGATACATGAGAGATCCGATCATAGCGCGATAGTATGAAGAGTTAATGCTTTCACCCTTCAAATCCGGAGTAATCCCGTGATTCTGCGGAAGTGGGGTACCAATGGACGTTGCATCTGACATCTGGAATCGGCTCAAGATGTCACCAACATATTTAGTCTGATGGATGAATATCCCAGACTCTGTTTGTTGAACTTGTAGGCCCAAAAAGAAATTCATTTCCCCCATTGCGCTCATTTTGAACTTTTCTTGCATCACACGCTCGAATTCCCTGCACAAAGTATCATTAGTTGAACCAAAAATTATATCGTCAACGTATACCTGCACCAGCAGAAGATCTCCATCTTATTCCTTGATAAAGAGAGTGCAATCAATAAGACCTCGTCGAAATCCATTCTCCAGAAGATAGTTGGATAGGGTTGCAAACCAAGCCCTAGGTGCTTGATGTAAACCATAAAGAGCTTTGTTGAGCAACCAAACCCGATCGGGGTGAATAGGATCTTCAAAACCCGGAGGTTGTTCGACGTGCACCTCTTCTTGAACCACACCGTGAAGGAAAGCACTTTTGACGTCCATCTGGTAGACTTTGAATCCTTTGAATGAAGCATAAGCTAGAAAGATCTGAATAGCTTCCAGACGTGCAACAGGTGCATAAACTTCGTTGTAGTCAATGCCTTTGATCTAGCGAAATCCCTGAACAACCAATCTCGCCTTGTTGCGAATGACTACTCCACGATCGTCCTTCTTGCATTTATAAACCCAGCGTGTGGCAATTTTCTTGTAGTTCTCCGGCCTTTCAACAAGCTTCCAAACACCTAGCTTTTGAAATTGCTGCAGTTCATCCTGCATGGCTTCAACCCAAGAATTATCCTTTAAGACTTCTTTCCTAGATTTCGGTTCTTCTTGTGAAACGTAACACGCGAAGGACCAATCATTTTGAAGACCAGATTCTCTGATAGCTGAATACAAACCAGCATTCTGGTTGTTTCTCAGCTGATTACGCGTCTGCACCCCGCGTTGGACATCTCCTATAATGTTCTGCTGCGGATGGGTATCGTGTATCCTCATTTCAGGATTTTCAGGAACACGAGTATTAATACCTAAATTGTTAATATTAAGATCAACAACCAACTCCACACCTGGAATAGGCGTAGAAGTGGATGCATTCCCTTCAGTAGTATCAACATTTTGCACATGAGGAGTTTCTTCAGAAGCACCTTGAACAGGAGCAATCGGAGCTGAAGTGCCTTCATTCGCATCATGATATTCATCATCTTCCGCTGACTCATTGTATTCAGTAGCATCTTCGTATTCCTCATTTTGTACCGTGTTGTTAACCGAATTAGAACCTTGGGGGTTAACAATAACAGGTCTAACCAATGGCGAGCCAGCAGCGTTGTCAGTATCAAATAACATTCGAGCAGCTGCCGATGCTTTGTCAAAGGTTGGCAGATTAAAGGAGTCAAATAGTCCTTCATAATCGAACATCCAAGGATCCCCAGGAGCTCTAACAGGATTTGTATACCTTTGAACCCTTACTTCACTCCATAGCTCAATCTTTTTAGTAGCCAGATTCCATACGTGAAAATTCGGAGTAGCATATCCAAGGAAGAAACCCTCGATAGCTTTCGCGCCAAACTTTCCGTCCAGCTCAATCATGGTACAAGGACCGCCAAAAGGTTCTAGGTAAGAAAGATCCGGTTTCCTTTTCTGTAGAAGTTCGAAACAAGTTTTTCCATGCCTCTTAACTGTGAGAAATTTGTTTAGTGTATAGCAAGCAGTCGACACAGCCTCCCCCCAGAACTGAACAGGAAGCTCTGACTCTACTAACATAGTTCTTGCTGTTTCAATTATCGTCCGATTCTTCCTCTCAGCGACACCGTTTTGTTGTGGAGTGTAGCGAGAACTGTATTCATGAAGAATGCCCTTAGAAGTACAGAACTCATCCATCACACGGTTTTTGAACTCAGTTCCATTGTCGCTTCTGATCCTCTTCACTTTCAAAGTGTACAAATTTTCAAGCATAGTAAGAAGATCCTTGAGGATTCCAGGAGTGTCACTCTTGTGTTCCATAAAAGCTACCCAAGAAAATCTAGAATAATCATCACTAACCACTAGACAATAAGCATCCCCAAATGTTGTCTTGTGTTTCATAGGTCCAAAGAGGTCCATATGAAGACGTTCGAGAGGCATGCTAACAGTGTTGATTTTCTTCAGAGGGTGAGACTTCTTCGTTTGCTTCCCTTTCTGGCACGATACACAGATATCTTGTAAATGAAAACCTCTCACAGGCACACCATTCACAAGGTTGTTTTTCACCTATGGTTCATTTTCCTTAAGTGAATGTGCCCCATTCTTCGGTGCCAAGATATAGACTCCTTCTCCGTTGCTTTTGAGACAAAGCAAGTGACTTGCGCAGATGTCGTAATTGCTTGTCTCATATCAAGAATATAAAGATCATTAACTCTTGGAGCCGATAAGAGAATCCATTCGCTTGGAATTTTGAAACCAGGTTTCAGCACATAACAACCGACATCATCAAAATGCACGGTGAACTTCTTATCGCAGATTTGCAAAACACTGAGAAGATTATGATCAATTTGACGAACATAATTGATCTTATCGAAACATACAACACCATTGGAGAACATTCCCTCTCCAGTGATGTATCCGCCTTTGTCTCCAGCAAACGCGGCATAGCCTCCTCGAATATTTTTCACATCATACAGAAGCCGTAAGTCACCTGTCATGTGCCTAGATGCTCCACTATCAACAATCCAATGACTATTAATAGTTCCTCCTAGAACACCATGCACATATCATCAATGATCAGTTGAGGATGGGAACCCAAGCCTTAGTGGTCTTGGGTAGTCCCTGAGCATCACGAAATGTGATCTCAATTTCTTGATGATTTTCTAACACAACACCTCCCCCTAAACTTTCACCCGTCTTAGGTCTCCAAGTTTGACTTGATTTACCAGATTTAGTTTTATGAAAAGATTCTGAAACTTCTGGTTTTAATGATTTTGAAGAACTTGGTTCCCTATTCACATACTTGACTTCAGATTTTAAAGCCTTTTCAACTGCTTTAACATTTTGACGTCGTTGTTTTGTTTCTTGTTCCTTAACGGTTCTTTTATCATGTTTTGGCGAAACAGGACGACGTTGTGGGTGAACCTTTTCAGGTGGTGCTTTCTCAACAAATTTTTATTTTGGAGTGTTTGAGCAGTTCTTAATGATATATGCCCAAACTCCCCACATTTAAAACACGTTCTCCTTTCAACAAACTTAGGAGAATCTGATCGACGAACAGATGTCGAACCTGTAGAACCTGAGGTGCTTGCTTTTTCATCACACCCATTTGTGTGTTGAGTGTAATTGTTTTGACTATTTCGTTTTAAAATCTTGACTTGTTGGACAAAATCAGTGTTTGATTTGTTTTCAAAAGTCTCAACTTTATCAGTACCGTTCGATGCTACAAACTTGACAGCGCTGCTTTTCTTTTGATAACGAGCTCCTTTTGTTTCAAATTTGGATTGAGAAACTTTAGGCTTTTGAGCTCACCTTTCTGGTTGTTTACCCTTAGAAGCAATAGGTTGTTGCTTTGTTGGTGATTTTTGATTTCCAAATTGTTTCTTGATTTCAGCCTTTGGAATTGGGTCACATTGAGTTACAATGACTCTCGGAATTGTCTTTCCCAAAAACTTGTTTGTGTTATCTTCAAAGACTTTATCAATCGAAGATGGATTGACATTTTTAATTGGAAAATCATTATCTAAATAGATTTTAGAATCACCAACCAAAGTGTACAACACGTTATTACTCTTAACGGCAGACACAGATTTCTTGTCATTCTTGACATTCTTGACAGGATCTATCACTTGTTTGATAACTGGTTGAACAGCAGGAGTAGGAGGATCACAAAGAATATGATTCTCAATTGGAATTTGTACTCCCTTCATCTTGTCAAGTGATATATCGTGATCACTCATATCTGATTCTGATTCATCATCAGACGACTCATAGTCCTCAATGATTGGAGGACTTTGTTTCGTAGATGTTGAAGTTTCTATTTGCTCAGATAAGGTACTTGAAGAACTTTCTGATTTGAACCCTTGGCCAGTAGTAACTTCCTCATAATCAAGAGGCACACTGGGTTCAAAACGTGGCATTTCTTCTTCATCGGGCATTCGTGTATAATTGTGTCTCAAAGGGGGCGGACACTTCTTATACCCTACACCTTTCTTGTTCCCCTTCAGTTGTTAAATGTCTATGATGTGATCGAGCACATATCGGGAGTTAGAATAACTCTCCAATTTGAGCTTGATTGCATCATGCCCGCATTCGGCTACGGCTAGCTCCTTTTTGGTTTCCTCGATGATATTAATGTAATTGTTAATACAAATTTGTTTATTAAAAACAGTTTTTGTTAGTTCGGAAACATTTTTCTTTGAAGTTTCAATTACTTCTTTGAAATATTTTTCATTTCGAGCTAAAGCCATATTTGCCTCCTTGCACTTAGACAGTTCAATAACCAAACTTGGATTATGACTATGAACCTTTTCCAATTCAACCTTCAAATCTGCACATACATTATAAACACTAGGAACAGGAGTTTCAGATTTTACCTGACTCGTAGAGGCTGAGACATTTGCCATAAAGGCAGTCTGATAAGAAAAAGATCCGTCTTCAGAGAAAAACTTCTCCATTTCCTTAGATACAACATCAGCCTTCTTGGTCAGAACAGATTTCTGACACTTCAACTCCTCTGCTTCAGTCAATAAATCATCAACATTAGAATTCCCTTCTTCCTTCACATCCGATTCAGAATTACAATCACCAGAATTTGAACTTTCTTCATCCGAACTCCCGCTATAACCGGAGCTATCGTCACTTTTAGAAAATTCTTCTTTGTGAACGTGCTTGATGTGATTGATGATCTTTGCACAACACATTGTTCCTCCTCCTTCTTGATCACCATCCCCAAGTTGTACAGACCAATTACACCCTTCATCAGCTTGGACAACTAATGCTCTGGTGGTTTTTGAAGGTCCAGCCTGATTCTGGTTCTGATTGTTGTTCACCGCTACCATCCTTCGTTCACGATTGTCTTGATTGGCATTGGAAGTACTCGTCTGATTACGGAACGGATTCTGATTGCCCTGTTTGCTTGGTCGGGTGCACTCACGTTTGAAGTGACCCTTTTCGCCACAATTGAAACATGTAACCGCATCCTTATAAAATCCGTACTTCGTATCCTTCTTACTTTCCAACGAAGTTATTCCCGTTCGACTCATGTAATCCTTCGCCCTTCTAACAGCACTTGCGAACGCCCACTTTATATCCATCAACTCCATTTCATCACGGTCGATTTGTTGATAATCTTCGTTGGTCAAATTAATGTTTCCAATTTGACATGCGACCAAACCACAGTAGGCACTGACCATAGTATTGATGAGTTCCATGTGTTCCTTCGCTACTTCAATGCTAACTTTCGAGAGGTTTGAAGTGTCAACTCTGACTATGTTGGTGTTTTGGGCTGGAGGATTGTTGGTATAATGTGCTTGCTGTTGTGGTTGTGGTTGGGCTTGAGGTTGAGATTGAGGAAGATAAGCACTTGGATCGAACTGAGGTTGAGTGGTGGAAACTTGAGGTGGAGGTTGGGGTTTAGGTAGCCATGCACTTGCATCAAATTGAGGTTTTGAAAAAGCATGAGCTTGGGCAATGACATGCGCTGGCGGAAGATACGCGCTTGGATCGAAAACTGGTGGAGGAGCTGACTGTGGAAAGGGAAACGAGCTCGTATTAGATACAAACGCCGTTTGTAGCTTAGGTTGCTAAACGGAACTGGAACTAGCTGCAGGATTAAAACCACTGAGGTACATGTCAGTATTTTGAGGAACTAGAATCCGTTTTGCTTTCCGGATTACTTCATCATTCTTGTGTTCCAACTTCTGAATGAATTCATAGATACTAACAGTATCCAGAGTACCCGTATGTTTCAACAATTCAATTAATGAACTCCACTTTGGAGGTAGAGCATCAGAAAACCTTGCAACCATTTCCTGTTGAGTTGCAGTAACACCATAAGAATACATCTCACTGATTAAATGATAAAAACGAGTTGTCATATCATTTACAGTTTCATTATCCATGAATTGAAATGATGCAAATTCCTTTTTCAACAGATCATGCCGTGTCTTTCTTGTAGCCGCATTCCCTTCTCCTCTTGCTACCAAAGCATCCCATAAAGCTTTCGTGCTCATGCAATAACCGAATTGATGATAGATGTCTTTGTAGAGTGCTTGTGTGAGAATAGAAAACGCCTTCTTCTCAAGATTATATGCCTTCTTTTCTGCTTCTTGCATATTCCCAAAGGTTATGGCATTTGATCCTGCTTCTTCAAGAGCGATGTTATATGGCGAAATGAAGGACGTCCATAACTCGGTATTTTGCCCTAGAACATACGTGTGGAAATGACCTTTCCATGTCGGATATTCGTTCATGTGATTCAACTTTGGCGGGCGGTTGTTGCTACCCGTTTCACTTTCACTTATCAATAAATTTTGAATACTTTGATTCTGGTTCGTAACGAATGCCCATTGGCTTGCACTAATAGATTGTTGAGGCATCGCATTCCTTAACCAAACGGCTGCAGAAGTCTGACCTTCACCTGGTCTTGGGTCCGTACTCCAATCCCAAGGACTCGTACTACTCATGATTGATGTATGAAAGATAGTACCTGATCAAATACTTGAAAACAAACTTTTAAAACACTTTTAAGAATCCTCTGTTTAAAAATGATAATGACCTCGACGAAACTCTCTCCACGAAGCTCAATAGGATTCGTCGATGAATCTTTGACGAAACTCTAGGGGTTTCGTCGAGGTACCTTTGGCGAAAATTTAGGGGTTTCGTCGAAGTTGCTTATGGCGAAACTCAGGGGTTTCGTCGATTGGAACTTTCGTCGAGATAAGGTTCACAGACAGTTGGTGAAAGTTGGTGAGATTTTTCAAATCAAATCTTATCTGTTTACTGACACAGGACACTCGAAATCAACTCACAACATACTCATCTTACCAAACAAGGTATGGTGTATAATATTTTAATCCATTTTAATCCTTTTTCAATTTCCCTTTTAATTTTAAATTCAATGAATATCACAAGAACACTTTGAAGGTTCTTTGAAAATATGAAGACCAAACCCATAATGATGATCTTTCCGGTCACTGAACAATTTTCCGAAACACGAAATTGCGTAAAAAACTTTCACTAAAAACCCAGTTTATCACGTGAACAATCAATCTAACAAGGTTTTTTGATAAAACTTTTTATCAAACAACAATATCCAAGCAGATTTTAAGAACTTTTCAGAAAAATATGAACTTTTTCCGGAACAAAAGTTTTTCGAAAATCATAAACAACCAGTTTTAACACTTGATAAAAACCGAACTTTGTTTGATTTTAAACAAGGATAAGCGCCAATGCTCTGATACCACTTGTAGGTCCCGAATTCTGAGGATCGAATACGAAAACTGAATCCTTGTTTATAACTAAACACGGTCACGAGTGCGGAATCCCCGTGGCTATGCCAAACCAAACATAGATAGTAATAACACGAAATAACCAATGAATCACAGACAATTGATTAACTGGATGAGAACAAAGGTTCAAACAGATACACACACAGTTTGAAGTAAAACTCTCAGAAGGTTATGTTCTCATTGTTTCAAAGTGAAACTATGAGGTGTTTATATAGCAGCCCAGGCCCATAACTCGACGAAACCTTGATGGGCTCGACGAAACTACATTTGGGCCTGGCGAAACCTTACAGACGACGAAAATCTAGGAGTTTCGTCACTGTTCATGGCGAAACCTTGGGCTTTTGACCATTTGGGGGTTTCGTCATCATGGTCTCGACGAAACCTGGGGTTTCATCGAAGGCTGCAAGTTGTGATGTGCTGCAAACTGTTAATAGTTTGCAGCAAACTTATAAACACACAAACATACATAACAAACCATTATGCAACAAGCATTGTCATTTAACTTACATAACGGACGAGACAAACTTTGTCGGACACAAGTAGGATAGGTGGATATCCGACTTGGTCGACGGCGAATTACAGACCCGATAAACATAAAAAGACCGTATAAATTACATCGTTAAATAAGATAAGTTACAGACACCAAAATGATGCATCAACACATGTGAGCATGGTAGCGAGAGGGGCGGGGGTTTGGTATAATAGTAGCCATATTTGAGCCTATTGCCTATCATTTGATGACCCATACCTACTGCCCAACATTTTTATCCCTTTAAGAAGATCTGGCCTAATAGTTCGTGTTGTTTAGTGTTTCTTTGATTGTATGTTAGTAAAAAAAATGAGAAAATACAAAAAGAATGAGAATAAATGTTTGTAGTAGTTGAAAAGAAAAAGAAAAGAAAAAAAAGTTGTAAGATGTCGTAATTAGTTAGTTGTGTTGTTTAGATGTAATAAAAAGGTCGAGTCAGATCATTGCGCTACTTTACTTATATCCCTTTATTTCCTACCTTAATACTTAGACTCGTTATAACCTTATAAGTCCTTTTGATTCATATGCATGCTTAAGCGTTTATCTTGGAGGAGGTTTGATTTTTGCACAAACTTATTATTGTAAGATCACACATATGCTTTGAGTGCATTCTACCACATTGTTGCTAGCAACCATATATCACCGAGAGGAGTGTTTTGTTAGGGGTTGTTGCATGGTTAATAATGAAAAGTTTGTAAAAGATGATGGACACTTATGTGGTTTGTATCATTTTGTTATTGAAGTTGATTTTGTGGTGGATTGTTTTGAACGAGTTGTTTGGGGGCAAGCAACGATTAAGTGTGGGGATGTAACGGGTGAACCGTAGGAGGATCTTTAAGTTGATTAAATAAGAAAGAAATTGATATATTTGATGTTTAAATTGGTGAATCTAGATGACTACGGTGAACTTGATGATTGCAGGTTAAAGGAGCTAAGGAGGTGTAAAGAAGAAGCATGGAACAAACGGGAGCTTAAAATGGAAGGAATACGCAGCATAAATGAAGAAACTAATTTATTGGAATTGAAGAATTAAGAAGATAACATGATAGAGGAATAAATTACGAGATCGTGGGCAAAAACGACGAAGAAAACGGAGTTGAAATGATTAAGTTATGAAGAAAACAAAATTGCTTAGCTGAAGCCTACCGTAGCTTACGGTAGCTACCGTAAGCTACGGTAGACCCCGACAAAAAGTAATGCCGTAAGACAGTTTCTTGCCACCGTAGGCTTTTTGATGACCACCGTAAGCTACGGTAGCCACCGTAGCTTACGATGGGGCCAAACGCAAAATGTGTAACTCCTTTTTATGGTTGGTGGGTTTTGACTCTTGGAGATCCTTATCATTATCTACGTTTCAGAACTTGGTAGAGGCGAATTTAGGGTGACAAGACCATATTTTTGGGTGTTTCAATCATTACTTTTCCATCTTTAATCCATATGAACATCGGACTTGAAGTGGTGATCAACCGAACTATGTGTGGCTAAGTTCTTGTGTGTTTTACCTTGGGTTGTAAGGTTTCGAACTAAATGTTTGTGATAGTTTATGTTATTTCTGGGATAGTAGTTTAAGCTTTTTGATTATGTTACTATGGTGTTTATGAGTTTGATTTGTAATTGTTGGTGTTGTTGAATTTTGTTTTCTGAACCATCAGTTCTAGGTGCCATAGGCAATCGAGATTTATTGGGAGGGATTCGGGGTTGGCTATACTAAACTGGTTATCGGGTGACTACCTTGCGTTTTTGTAATCCAAGTACTTAGTCTCCTTTTATCACAATCAAACACATATTCACGAACTATGTCTATGTTATCACAATCAAACACATATTCACGAACTATGTCTATGTAGTTCTTCCTATATTAAACTTTCACATTAACATTTGTAGAAACCTGAAACCATGGGAGAACATATTCTCTCATTTTTTAATTCGAAACTTGTTAAGTGATTTTAGTTAAACAAACCAATCAATCAAAAGTTGAGATTATTTTTTCTACATTTTAGCTTTAATTCTAGTAATTTGCAAACTGCTTAAATAAATACATTTTCCACAAACTCCCTGTGTTCGATACCCATTTACCACTAGCTATTTAGTGTATTTAGATTATTTTTGAGTAAGTCTTCGGCATCACGTCAAAAGCCGGCAGCAAAAAATGTGAATGCCCTTTTATGGTGATAGGTTGTCTCGACCAAAGTCGTCGAGCTTAGCGGATAGATTATCTGCACAAGCATTATACCAGAAACATAACCATGGCCCTACTGAATATCTTGAGGGTTACACGTATGCCAAAAACTTCCTCCTAATGAGTTTAGAGTGGTATAGGAGCTGACAAATCAAGACATACAACCACATATAATCTGGAAAGCCGCAACCAAACAGTATCCTGAATACAAATGTGTTCCAACGAACATACACAACGCTCGCCAAAAGATTTGGGCCTCAAGGTTCGATTAAAAACGACTCCTATGCAGAGAGTGGAACAAATCCTCCAGAAGAAAAAGATGACCTATTACATACAGGCGGAACCTTCCACCAATGTCGTTGAGAATATATTTTTCTGTCACGACAAGTCCTTTGAAATATGGCGGGCATTCCCGCATGTGCTTATGATCGACGCGGCCTACAAATCTTACATGTACAATCTTCCATTTTGCAAGTTGTGGGTATGACATCGACAAACCAGACCTTTTGTGTTGCGCATGCATTTCTTTTAAACGAGCAGGAGGCTACGTACGTCTGGAACCTGGAAAGGATCAGGTCTATGTTGCACGAGTGTATGGAACCGCGTGTAATTCTTACGGACAGAGACCAAGCATTGATAAACGTGTGTAAAAAAAATATTTCATGCCTCACATAGATATCTTTGTAGGTTCCACATCTTACAGAATATCGTCAAACACTGCACGAATTTCTTTACTCAATCAGATTGGGGGGACTTTACTCGTCAATGGAAAATAGTGAGTAATTCTCCTAACGAGGGGTTATACCATTATAACCTCACCAACCTTCATAGACACATTCTCAATCAACATTGTAAACGTACGCTTTTTTTAAGTTTATACATTCATTTAAATAGATACATAATTTGAGTATGTTTATATTTGTGGGATAACTGGTTAAACACATCCCGATATAAATTTGTATCTGCATGAACCAATCAAACGCTAACCTTTTTCCAAAATACGACAAATAGAGTTGAAGGCGCACATGCTGCATTAAAAAAACAACTTACTACACCTAAATGCAGTCTGGAAACCCTGGTGAAAAAGGTGGCAACTTGGTATTAAAACAATATACACAAATAAAGAAGTGTTTGGAAGAAAGTAGCACCAAGCGAATCAACCACCACCTTGAGATTCCTTTGTTTCACAACCGACTTTGTAAAGTTTCCATCCATGCTCTTAACCTACTAGAAAACGAGCTAACACGGAGCCTATGCACGCTTCGGTCATTTGGATCAACATGTGGCTGCCATCTGTCCTAGGGTTGCGGGTTGTTATGTGCCTGTTGTTTGGAGAGATTGCAAAATAGAGGTACTTATTAGCTTATTTCAAGTTTTATTATATTAATTTAATATGCCCGTGCAAATTTTTTTTTACAGAAGGCATTATTGAGCTCGATGAAATAGACATTTTCTGGAGAAAACTTGACCTGAATCCATCAACAATTGATGATGAAGACGTAAGACGTTTATGACAACCTGCAATTTTAGGTTAATACTTTAACCTAACCACAGTTAATTTAGTCATAATTCAAAGCACTACATTTAACTAGGGTTAGTTAAATGAGTCTACTTTGGTAATTCGGGGAACTACCGGAACACGCACATGATAACTCTCAAACGTTGGTGACTAATACAAATAATAATTATAAATGAATGGTTATACGAAACTTATGTGTTGCATGACAAATACGTGAATTACATGTTTTGATTGTAAATTACAAGTTGTTATGTGCCTTGTGTGAAAGTTACATAATTAGGGGGGGGGGGATTATGGTTAAATTAGAAACCTTAATAATCTACTGCATAACCCTAAACCCTTCAAATCAATCATACAGCAGTTGCAGTCATTTTCGAATCATTTTGGTTTCACAACACAAACCTCAAATCATCAATCTTTGATCTCTAAATTCTTCTAGAACAATCCCTACATCGAAACTAAGGTAATGATTGTGATTATACGTTGATTGATATTCTTGTTCATTTGATTTCATGCAAACCCTAGTAATCCAAACAATGGCCTTGTGTTTATTTGATTATGCCTGTATGTGATTGTTTGTGAATAAATGCTAATCGTTGCCTGACATTAGGATGCAATTGGCATGCTAGAATTGTTAAACCGTTGTTTTGATTCGTAACATTGTTGATTAGGATTTTGATCGTAGAACTGCAAGTAACTGTTACATTGAGAAATTGTTTATTCTGTGTTGTTCGATTGTTCACTAGTCCAACTTTGTGAAGTCACAAAGTCCGGGTTTTGTTAATTGAGTTCGAGTTTATATACATAACCTTTTGTAGGTCCCCTTGGTTCGTACGGATCGTCACAGAATCGTCAATCCAATCTAGAGTGCGGAATCCTCTAGACCAGAATAGCATAGAAACGAGTAGAAACAACAATTCACAATTAAACCCGATCTTTATTGATTATCAATCTCACGAATTACAATCAATCAAGATCACAAATTCGTCCAAAGCCCTAATGCCTCACACGAATTCTCACTAACACTGTTTTGGCTGATTAACCTAAACCCTAATACAAAGCCTTGTTTATATAACACAAGGTTGCAACATGGGCTAGGTGAAAACCTCATGGGCTGCGAATTGGTCTAAGCCCAATTCGCCCCATACACCCAATTCGTGTGGGTTTGGTTAACCCAAACATTACAACAAACTATTAGAAAGCCAAACCCGCTAAGCGTTTATCGTTTTACTAATTACAAGATATCCAAAGACCAAATCTAAGCTGTTGTCACAAATATACACCAACAAACTCCCCCTTGACAATAGCTGCATAAAATAACTTTGTCTTCAGTCATCTTGCATTCTTCATGTAATCTTGCACTGTCTTTGGATATCTTCAGCTTTAACAACTTCTGTCAGCAACAGACTTCCCCTAAGCTGATGCATCCAATCACCAAATCTTCAAAACCGTTAGCACTTGAGTAAACTCCAGTTTTGCATTTGCATAGAATCTTCAAACTCTTCAACTTTGTTTTCAATGTAGAAAGGAGGTTCTACCATGCATCCAATCAAAATCTTATCTTCTCAACACAGCAACTTCTAAGAATCATACTGCTTCAATTTATATACTATAAAACAAACATCTCGAGAAACCATAATAATTTTTCAACAAAGTTAAATAAATTATTATTATTCAAGAGATAGTTAAACTGTATCACAGATTAAGCATTTTCATTTCAGCACCAACACGCAAAAATTTTGTCCAACACACAAGACCCTGTATAATTTAAAATTTTAAACTCACTTTCTAACACCGTCTCCCCCTATCGGTAACAATTCCTCCAAGAATAACAGTTTTCCGTACGTTAAGAATTTTAATAGAAAATGACACTATTTTTGGATTTTTTATATTTTCTGAAAGCAAGTAAATAACAAAATCAAATAAACACTCTGTTTTTTTAGAATCACCGAAAAGAAGATCATATCAGCAACATCAAACTGTTTTCACACTATTAGATAATTCTTTATTTAATTTTTCATGAAAAGCAGTCCAAGACGATTACCAGTATGTTTGTCCACTTAAACAAAATGCATGAACATTTCAAGTTCCATTACCGTATGATACGTTAAGGTAATTTTATTACTGATATACTAGCATGTCCCACTTCAGGATGCACCCTCGCGATCAAGGTATGCACAAAGATTCCTCGTAGTAGGTGAGTATACTGAATTCATCCGTTTTGTTTTTCAACGATAGATAATTGGTGATCAGGTCAGTACTTCCTTACAGCAAAGAGACCAAAATATCTAACGAGGGCTATGACAAATACCATTTTTTGGTACGAATTATGCATTTTACACATTTGAATGACTCTCTAGAAGAGCTTCTTCATTTACAGGTTTTGGCATTTTTAGCTCTTTTAATATATCCTGGTTGTGCCTAGGTCAGCATGTATCTTGTAACAACTCCTATCAAAAAGTCTTAATTATTATTTTAATTGTCCAATAGGAAACCCTAATTGAGACACCCAAGTGATTCTGCACAAACCCTAAAATTTTCAAAACAATCAGAATCATGAACAGGGCCCCTAAAACTCAGGGGGGGTAAACCCTAGTTACGATTATCCAAATAAAACGTTGTCAAAATTGAATTTTATGAAACTGTCGACTCAGCAAGCCTATACAAACACGTAGCTACCCTATGAAAAATAGGTGATCCTTACGAACCGTAAGGGATGAGGCTTACGGTCCGTAAGCTATGCCAAATTTGTGTATAAATAGCAGGCACTGGGACTTGATTCCTGGTTTCATTACGACGTTCAAATTCGATTTGTACGCTGAGATATTGTAGAAACAGTCTCAAAATCACTAATTAATATAGCGGGGTGCTGCTACGATACCGGGTATTAACTCGATCGCTGCTACGATTCAATGTCCGATCGATTTAAACTATCCAATGGATGTTTAAGCGCTATCCTTTGTCATTAGTCGTGATTCCGACAGGATGTTTAAGTACTACCCGAACTCGGGGAATACTTTGTCATTCGTTGCGAATCCGATGGATGTTTTAGTGATTGCACTTTGTCATTTCGTTGTGAGGGTTTTAATCTCGTGAGTTATCGTAAATGCTGTATTAGTTACTTACCTAGTTCGGGCGCACTAGGTTACAAGGCTAAATCAATAGGCTAAGTTCTGCCTGTATAAATCTGCAATATATCAAGGCTTATCTGTAGACTAAACTTTGGCCGTATGAATCTGCATGTTTATAATGTGAGTCATTCTCTTTTTATCAAATTTGTTTACAAAAGCAAGTTTATTTTCAAAGTTATATTTACAGGGATTAAGTCTTTGTAATCACCAAATGTACAGCCGGTATGTGGGGTTTTGTATACATTACTTGATAATCTTCACCATTGGGGCAGCCATTGGACGAATGGGCCAATGGGTCGAGTGACAAAATACCGTGGGTAGTTGGTTTGATATCAGGAAACATTGTAATCTCTCTTAATACTGTAAATTATAACAAACGTGTCAATTTATTAAAAAGAATGATTCACTCAGTATTTCCCGCTGACAAAACCTTTTTCAAACATGTTTCAGGTAATTACAGTAGATTGGAGTAAGAGATGGATACGGCACTGAAAGGCATCAAGAAGTGGCTTATTTTATTAATTAAATCAAATTAAGACATATTGTTTTATGTAATAAAATTTATCTTTATTAAAGCTATCATTGTAAAACATGGATTTAATAAATAAAATCCGGTGTTTTCTAAACTCTGATATTTTTCCTAACTCACTGTCCTGATGAAATTTCCGCTGCAACGTTTTTAAAATAATCACCGGTACCACTTGGCTGTTTGCGGCTCCCGATTCCGTCCCGGGTGGGTCGGGGGTCGTGACAGAAGGTGGTATCAGAGCCACTGATTTAAGCCTATAGGTGTTGTAATAATACCTAAGTTTATATAAAGAGTTAGGAGATTGCTATTAACTGGTAGCACGCATGATAGTATTTAGACTTGAACCTAAGAAAAGATGTCTTAGTATAATCTTCGAGATAAGCTAAGTACTTGTGTAAATAAAGTATGATGGGTTTTGGTATACCATAAGAATGGTAATTAGAATATTGCAAGATATGATAAATAAGCAATAACACTTAATTACTATTAATTCTTACTTATTGATATTACTTGGTCTAGAATAAAAATATGTTATGGAAATACAAATTTCCTTGATTCTGGATAAAGGCCCTAATAAAAGAGGCACTTTTAAAATCTTGAAAAGATACTATTTATGGGAAATAGAAAATTTTCTCCGACAAGACTGGGTATGGTGTAGCAGACTCTCCAGCTTGTTCGGATATACTGGATTACCTCTCCGGCGCGAACCGGATAAGACGTGGTATATAATATGTCAAACAAGTGACAAGATTTCCCTAAATAGTATCATGATCTGATATCTGACTTGTTTTTGGAAAGATGAATCTGTTAAATACATTGACCTTACTAAAGGTATGTATATTACAGCATGTGAAATATATGATTATATAGATATGTATATCTATAAGGAAATCCAAAAAACCATAAGGATTGTCAATTTGGAATAAAGCACAAGCATATGTGTCTAGATTTCTTTATCAGGAATCTCTTTTCTGATATCAAACATTATTTCGTTTGATCATCTACCTCGTAACTAGTGCAATGAAAACCCTTTAAGTTGGGACACCATCAAAAGTATAAGAAATTCCAATGTGTTCCCATAGAATATTAAAACAAGTAAGAAGCATATGAAGTTATGCTAATGCACAAGAAAACACATGAAACTTAAATTATACGTCCACAGACATCGAAGTATATCACACATGATTTCCAAGGCAAGACCTTTGGAAAATATAAATTAGGCACGATGACACCAATGCTAATATCGTCAGTAGAAGAACTATTAATCAAAAAGATGTACTCTGCCACTTGATCCTACAAACGACATGAATTTCGCTAAGATACGTTGTAACAAGATTTCACAACCATTGGTGCACAGTCTAATCAGAGTCATAATTATTATCATTGCAAAAGGAGTCATATACTTTTGCAAATTCCCTATTTCATTTCATTTGACATTCCCTGGCAATGTCACTTAACAATAGTTATCACACGAAATTCCAGATAGAAGTTCTTATATTTTTTTCGTTGAAATTCTGACTTCTGCATATAAAGAGTTGACTTTCATATTACTACTTCCCCTTAATGGTCATCATACCATGAGGATTTCTTTCATAGCAGCGAATATTGATCTATTTCATTTCCTGGTAAATCCACACGTTACACATGCACTGTTTGTTACGCATATGGTTCGTTTGATTTATGAAGACCACTGGAGGGCTTCATTCCGAATTGTATCCAAACTCAAAATATCATTCCGCTTTTTGCACTATGAACCGCATTATTACAAAACGATGACTCTTTGATATCGAGTCAATAAAATTTGTTAAATCATTGAGGTGAAGAATTTATATTTTTATATATATAAATTATGTTGAGATATACTCTCATTTAAGTTTATATTTAGTTTAATGGTAATAGTGTTAGTATTATTTTTAAATACTAGGGTTATTATCAGGGGTAGGTATTGAATAGCCTAGCCTTAGTTAGGCATGGACTGATCACCTATGCTTAAACAAGGCAGCACTAACCAATATCCAACCATGATAATGACTAGTTAATTAAGTCATCATACTTATTTAGTAAATTTTAATTATATGTAAAAAATATTTTTATATACATACAAATATATATACTTTGTACTGTAAGGAGAAGACATACCTAAGACTGCTTTCAGAACTAGGTATGGTCATTACGAGTTTACAGTCATGCCCTTCGGGTTAACGAATGCACCAGCAGCATTCATGGACATGATGAATAGAATCTGTAAACCATACTTGGATAAATTTGTAATTGTCTTCATCGACTATATACTTATTTATTCCAAAAGTCAGAACGAGCATTGTGAGCACTTGCATGCACTCTTAAACTTTGTTAAGAAAAGAAAAGCTATACGCCAAATTCTCGAAATGTGAATTTTGGTTACAAGAAGTGCAATTCTTAGGACACATGGTAAATCATGAAGGTATTCATGTAGATCCTGCTAAGATAGAGGAAATTACTAAATGGAAGGTTCCGCAATCTGCAATGGAAATTAGAAGTTTTATAGGTTTAGCTGGATATTATAGACGGATTATTAAGGATTTTTCCAAGATAGCTGTACCATTAACTAAGCTAACCTGTAAAGCAGTTAAGTTTGAATGGGGACCTAAACAAGAAAAAGCCTTTAGAATCTTGAAACAGAAATTAACCAATGCACCAATCCTAGCTTTACCAGAAGAAACTGAAGATTTTGAAGTATATTGTGATGCTTCAAAACTAGGATTTGGATGTATACTAATGCAACGCAAGAAGGTAATTGCGTATGCTTCAAGACAATTGAAAAAGCACGAAGAAAGCTATACGACTCATGACTTAGAATTAGGAGCCGTAATTTTTGCCCTGAAAATCTGGAGACATTATCTGTATGGAAGTAAGTTTACTATCTATACAGATCATAAAAGTCTAAGATATATATTTGGGCAAAAAGAGTTAAATATGAGGCAAAGAAGATAGATGGAAATCCTAAGTGACTACGACTGTGATATTCAATATCATGAAAGAAAGGCAAATGTAGTTGCAGATGCCTTAAGTCGTAAGTATCATGAGAAACAACGACGAGTTCGTGCTCTTAGGTTAAATCTACAATTAGATTTAATGGAACAATTAATTGAAAAATGTTCAAGCTACAGCAATCAAGGATGATGCTAAAGGAATGAAAGGAAGGTTAAAAGAATTAGAACAAGGAGCTGATGGAATTTGGAGATTCCACAAAAGAAGAATATGGGTACCTAAGTAGGGAGAATTAAGAAATAAGATTTTAGAAGAAGCCCATAAATCTAGGTATACCATGCACCCAGGAAACAATAAAATGTACCAAGATTTAAGAAAGAATTTCTGGTGGATAGGCATGAAAAAGGATATAGCTAGATATGTTTCTAAGTGTCTGACTTGTTCACAAGTTAAGGCAGAACATCAGAAACCTTTAGGTCTACTACAAAAGTTAGAAATGCCTGTATGGAAATGGGAACTCATAACAATGGATTTTGTTACTAAGTTACCCAAAACCAGAAAAAGGTAATGATGCGATTTGAGTAATTATGGATCGATTAACCAAATCTGCTCACTTCCTACCTATGAAAGAAACCTTTAGCATGGAAATTTTTTTTGGCAAAGTTGTATGTAGATGAAGTCGTATCCTTAAATGGAGTTCCACTCTCCATTGTTTCGGATAGGGATAGTCGTTTTACTTCTCATTTCTGGACTAGTTTCTAAGAAGCAATGGGAACTCGATTAAACCTAAGCACTGCATATCATCCACAAACAGACGGACAAAGTGAAAGGACGATCCAAACTCTAGAAGACATGCTCCGAGCATGTGTAATAGATTTTGGCGGAAATTGGGACGACCATTTACCATTAATTGAATTCTCCTATAACAATAGTTACCATTCAAGTATTGAAACTGCTCCATTCGAAGCACTGTATGGAAGAAAGTGCAGAACTCCAGTTTGTTGGGCAGAAATAGGAGAAAGTCAATTGTCAGATCCTGAAATAGTGCAAGAGACGACTGACAAAATTAATCAAATCAAGGAAAGGCTGAAGACAGCTAGAGATCGTCAGAAGAGTTATGCAGATAATAGACGTAAGCCGTTAGAATTCCAAGTTGGAGAAAGAGTATTATTGAAAGTTTCTCCTTGGAAAGGAGTTGTTCGATTTGGTAAGAAAGGAAAGCTAAGTCCAAGATACATAGGACCATTTCCAGTGATCCAACGTATAGGACCAGTTGCTTATCGTTTACAACTACCAGATGAGTTAGCTGGAATACATGATGTATTTCATGTATCCAACCTCAAGAAATGTCTATCAGATGAATCTTTGGTAGTACCTCTCCAAGATATAGAGGTAAACGAAAAATTTAAAATTTGTAGAGAAATCGCTTCAAATAGAAGATCGAAAGATCAAGTTTATCAAACACAAGCGACTAGTGCTAGTTAAAGTAAAGTGGGATTCAAAGAGAGGAACCGAATACACTTTGGAGCTGGAATCAGAAATGAAGCGAAAGTATCCTCAATTATTCCAGTAAATCTCTAGGACGAGATTTTTATTAAGGTGGGGAGAATGTAACAACTCCTATAAAAAAGTCTTAATTATTATTTTAATTGTCCAATAGGAAACCCTAATTGAGACACCTAAGTGATTCTGTACAAACCCTAAAATTTTCAGAACAATCAGAATCAGGATCAGGGCCCCTAAAACTCAGGGGGGGGGGGGGTAAACCCTAGTTACGATTATCCAAATAAAACGTTGTCAAAATTGAATTTTATGAAACTGTCGACTCAGCAAGCCTATACACACACGTAGCTACCCTATGAAAAATAGGTGACCCTTAAGGACCATAAGGGATGAGGCTTACGGTCCGTAAGCTATGCCAAATTTGTGTATAAATAGCAGGCATTGGGACTTGATTCCTGGTTTCATTACGACGTTCAAATTCGATTTGTACGCTGAGATATTGTAGAAACAGTCTCAAAATCACTAATTAATATAGCGGGGTGCTGCTACGATACCGGGTATTAACTCAATCGCTGCTACGATTCAATGTCCGGTCGATTTAAACTATCCAATGGATGTTTACGCGCTATCCTTTGTCATTAGTCGTGATTCCGACAGGACGTTTAAGTACCACCCGAACTCGGGGAATACTTTGTCATTCGTTGTGAATCCGATGGATGTTTTAGTGATTGCACTTTTTCATTTCGTTGTGAGGGTTTTAATCTCGTGAGTTATCGTAAATGTTGTATTAGTTACTTACCTAGTTCGGGCGCACTAGGTTACAAGGCTAAATCAATAGGCTAAGTTCTGCCTGTATAAATCTGCAATATATCAAGGCTTATCTGTAGACTAAACTTTGGCCGTATGAATCTGCATGTTTATAATGTGAGTCATTCTCTTTTTATCAAATTTGTTTACAAAAGCAAGTTTATTTTCAAAGTTATATTTACAGGGATTAAGTCTTTGTAATCACCAAATGTACAGCCGGTATGTGGGGTTTTGTATACATTACTTGATAATCTTCACCATTGGGGCAGCCAAGGGGTGATATGACCATAGTCACAGACACCATTGGACGAATGCGCCAATGGGTCGAGTGACAAAATACCGTGGGTAGTTGGTTTGATATCAGGAAACATTGTAATCTCTCTTAATACTGTAAATTATAACAAACGTGTCAATTTATTAAAAAGAATGATTCACTCAGTATTTCCCGCTGACAAAACCTTTTTCAAACATGTTTCAGGTAATTACAGTAGATTGGAGTAAGAGATGGATACGGCACTGAAAGGCATCAAGAAGTGGCTTATTTTATTAATTAAATCAAATTAAGATATATTGTTTCATGTAATAAAATTTATCTTTATTAAAGCTACCATTGTAAAACATGGGTTTATCCCATCTATTTAATAAATAAAATCCGGTGTTTTCTAAACTCTGATATTTTTCCTAACTCACGGTCCTAATGAAATTTCCGCTGCAACGTTTTTAAAATAATCCCCGGTACCACTTGGCTGTTCGCGGCTCCCGATTCCGTCCAGGGTGGGTCGGGGGTCGTGACATATCTGGATGCAGCAGAAGGACAACCCTGATATCCCCGGATGAAATAACAGTATAAAGACCCAAAACCTTAGATTTTGGCAATCTATCAACGCAAGGTTTAAGGTCATTAAACCATACACCACTAATGTGTTCCCCACTCATACACAGTTCGTTTAGGTTTATATCACATTGGTAAGTTGATTATTTCATGTTTTTTGCCTACTGGTACATCGTATGATGAAGCTGCTCTCACACATAAGCAATTTAAGTTCAATTTCAGTGTGACAGTCTAACTTGCTGATGTACTATCATTTCTTCTTTTTCACACAGTGATAACTCATTTTTGATTTTCTATTTTTTTATGTTTTTTATTTTTCAATGTTTTTTGGATTTTGTGGTTTTCTATTTTTTTTATTTTTGATTTTTAAGAAAACAATAAAATATTTACAAAATTCTTATGAAAAACCAGTTATTCAGGATTCCTCATCCCGTTGAGTTTGACTAAAAGTTTAAAGCGAGCCCTGTCAAACACATTAGTATAAAGATCTGCCATGTTATCTAGTGTGTCGACTCGATGAAGTTCAATTAGTTTCTTTTCAGCACAATCCCGTATAAAATGTTGACGAATGTCAATATGTTTTGTGCGACTGTGTTTCACAGGATTATTTGTTATAGAAATTATGGCATTATTGTCTATCATAAAAGGAGTACGAGTGAAATCCAAACCGTAATTGCGCATCTGCTGTTGTATCCAGAGAACCTGAGAGCAGCAGCTACCCGCAACAATATATTCAGCTTCACACGTAGAGGTAGACACACAAGATTGCTTCTTGCATTGCCAAGACACAATTATGCCTCCTAAGAACTGACAACCACCTGTTGTAGACTTCCTGTTAGACTTGCATCCTCCAAAGTCTGAGTCAGTGTAAGCAACAAACTTCAGATCACTATCAGCTGGATACCAGAACCCAATTTTAGGTTTCCCTTTCAAGTAACGAAGAATACGCTTCACCGCTTTCATGTGCGACTCCTTTGGATAAGCCTGATATCTGGCACACAGACATACGGCAAACATGATGCCTGGTCTTGAAGCAGTCAGGTACATTAGAGAACCAATCACTGGCCTGTATTGAGTTGGATCAACATCTTCAGTACTTTCACGATCTGGGCCAAGATTGTGATTTTCGCATAAGGGTGTGTTGAAAGTAGCGCAATCCTCTATTTTGAATCGAGACAAAATGTCATACACATACTTTGTATGATGTATAAACATCTCATCCTCCTTCTGATCAACTTGTAATCCCAGAAAGTAAGACAACTTACCCATAGCGCTCATTTCGAACTTCCTCTTCATTACCTGCTCGAACTCTTTACACATGTTTTCATCTGATGACCCAAAGATGATGTCATCCACGTATACCTGTACCAGCATAAAATCTTCCTTCTTTTGTTTAGTGAACAGTGTACTGTCAATCTGACCTCTTTCAAAACCATTCTTGATCAGATGTGTTGACAGTGTCTCGTACCACGCCCTGGGAGCTTGACGTAATCCGTACAAAGCCTTATCAAGTTTATAAACATGATCTGGATAATCTGGATCAACGAACCCATCTGGTTGTGAGACATACACCACTTCTTGGACTTTTCCGTAAAGAAACGCACTCTTCACGTCTAGTTGGTAAACTTGAAGCCCTTGAATGATGCGAAGGCTAGGAACAAACGAATTGCTTCCAACCTTGCCACTGGTGCAAACACTTCATTGTAATCAATCCCTTCTTGCTGATTGAAACCTTTGATAACCAATCGAGCCTTGTTTCGCGTCACTATTCCTCTATCATCCTTCTTGCACTTAAATACCCTTTTAGTGCCAATCTCTTTTTCACCTTTAGGAAGGTCAACTAACTCCCAAACCTTCAACTTTGCAAACTGGGCCAATTCCTCTTGCATAGTTTCAACCCATGAATTGTCTTTTAGAGCCATATGAATGTTGTTTGGCTCCTCTTGAGAAATCAAGCAACTATACAAGCACTCGTTCACAATCCTATTCTTCTTAATCGAAACAAATAAACCTGTATTCGCTGCTATGCTTCGCCTTGTCTTAACACCTGTAGTAGGATCTCCAAGTATCATGTCAACTGGATGATCTCTATTTGCTTGTGTAGTAGCAACGGTATCCACTTCTAAATTATCACCTAGGTTTGATCTAACCTCCCCCTGAATATCCTGATCCGCAAATGGATTAATGAAATCCTCCCCCTAAATGGGTTCAGACTCACTATCGCTTGAATCATGAACAACAGCGCTTGAGGAAGTTTCTGGAGCATCTGTCATAGAAACACTCGATCTAGGCATGAACTCGCCTTCATCATCTTCACTAATCACTGTTTGAATCAAACGAGAGTCATCTGCGTTTGAAAACTCTGGAATATTCAATGATTTAAACACACTTTCATAATCATATAATATAGCTGGACCACTCGTTGATTGTTGAGGTTTGTATGTAGTAATTTCAACATTAAAAACAACCTCAATTTTACCAGTTTTTAGATTAAAAACCCTTTTATTCGGTGTGCCAGGTACATAACCTAGAAAGTAGCCTTCGTCAGCCACCTCACCGAATTTTTGTTTATCTTTGTTTCGCACAATGGTGCAGGGTAATCCAAATGGTTCAAAGCCTGTTAAGTTTGGTTTCTCGTTAAACATAAGTTCATGACAAGTTTTGTTAAAACGTTTAACGGTTAAAAATTTGTTTAGGACTTAGCAAGCTGTATTCACATCTTCTCCCCAAAAAAGAACTGGAAGCTTGGAATCTGAAAGCATAATCCTAGCGGCTTCAATCAACATCCTGTTTTTCCTCTCAGCTACTTCATTCTGTTGAGGCGTATAAGGAGCAGAATATTGATGTTCAATATCCTTTCGAAGACTGTAGAGATCCAGAATCCGATTCTTGAACTCCGTGCCATTATCACTCCTTATCCTCTTGATCCTTGCTTCATGGACATTTTCCAATTTTGTAAAAAGAACTACCAGAATCTCCGTTGTCTCATCTTTTGTACATAAAAAGAAAACCCATGAATAACGTGAGTAATCATCGGTGACAACTAAACAATAGTACTTTCCACCTATGCTCCTCACGTTCACTAGACCGAATAAATCCATGTGAAGTAATTCATAAGGGGAATCTATGGAATTTAATGTTTTTGATTTGTGAGGTTTCTTATGTTGTTTTCCCTTTTGACATGGAAGACATTTATCTTCCACGTGAAACCTCTGCATTGGAACCCTTTTCACTAATTTATTTTTAATAATATAATTCATTTTGCGATAGTGAATATGGCCCATGCGTCTGTGCCACAACATCGATTCAGCTTCAGATGCTTTTGATAGTAAACACGCCACCACAACAGTTGGATCCTTAGCACTCATGTCCATCACATAAGTGTCATTTCTCCTTGACGCTCGCATCACTGTCCAATCGTCCGGAATCACCAAACCTGGTTTCAACACTAATGCTTCAGTCTTGGTAAAATGGACCGAGTGACCCTTGTCACAGACTTCTGACACGCTCATCAGATTGTGCTTAAGCTGCTCAACATAGTTCACTCTGTCCAGTGTGATCTTCCCATTGGTCACTTTTCCTCGACCTGTAATACTACCACCTTTAGCACCCGCAAAGTTCACATGTCCACCATCATAATTTTCAAACTCAGTCAACAATCTCGCATCCCCCGTCATGTGCCTGGAGCAGCCACTATCAACATACCATAAGTTGATAATCCTCCTTAGCGGCTCCTGCACACACCAACCAAGAAATTAGTTAGATTGGGGGACCCAAGCCTTAATGGTCTTGGGTCGTCCAAATTCACCAACTACTGGAACATCCATCCAATATCCATTACTCCTAATAGGAATCTTGGATCTCAGACCTGTTGATGGAATTTGATTTTGATTCCACTAGGTCTATGGTCCTGAGGGTTCCTATATGTGTTTGGACTATTTAACCTTTGAAAATTTTGGTTTTGGTACCTTGAGTTTTGACTCCAAGAAGCTTGATTGTTGTAATTTCTAAAGCCATTATTATAAAAAGTTCGACCACCATTATTTTGGTATCGATTTTGATACTGACCTTGACTTCTGAAATTATTTGAATTACCATTAAAATTGTTCATTTTAGGTGAATTGCTTCTAGGTCTCTCATATCTGCCTGATGTAGATTCAGGCTGAAATCTTGGTTGATTTCTTTGAAAACGAGGAACTTGTGGAGTTCCTTTTTCAGCCTTATCTACACCATCAGCAACACCCTCATGTTGCTTAGGAGCAGATTTCTTTGGAGAGTTGGACGCTCTCGCTTCATTATCACCACTCCTCTCTTGTGATTTTCCCTTTTGTTTCTCATTAACTTGTGTTTTCTCAATAACTTGTGCTTCACTCTTTTTGTTAGGACAGCAGCTAGCTACATGTCCCTTTGTGTGAAACTTGAATCACGATCTCTTTTTCGAAGACTTCTTAGCTGAAGTCTTTGAGCTAGATCCCTCATCAGATGATGATGATGATGCCTTGGAAGGATTTTGTTCAGTTTGCTTAGATTCAGATTTTTTCTATATTTTTATTTTTTTTGCAAACTCTACATTTGATTTGTTTTCAATAACAGTTGTTTCATTTTTCATGTCACTTCCCTGAACAAAATTAAACCACCCTTTTAACAAAAGTTTGATTTTTATTCTTAGGAGGTGAATTTTTCTTCTTCAAAACTGGTTCGCTGTTATTTTCCTTCTTAGCATCATCACTCTCAGACACATCACTTTGACTTGATGCGAAACTACTTGGTGCTGTTGACATAAAATATGTGAACTCGTCTTCATCAGGCAGGAAAGAATAATCATGACTAAGAGGAGGTGGGACGTCATTAAAGCCTTTGAAGCCAACACTGGTCTTGTCATTACTCTTCTTTAACCCACCCAACATGTGTTCCATTACAAAAGACGAATCTCTGAATTGATTTAATTTCTTTTCAAGTTCAACAATTTTTAGTTGTGCATCTGACAACTCTTTGCATTTTTCAGAAATTTCTTTTGTTTTCTCACTCATCGTGTCATGAGCTAAGTCTAGAATTTGAAGTTTTTCGTTCAACTTGCAGGTTAAAGCTTCAATTTCAGCTTCATATCCTTTAATTTTCTTCAAATACATAGACTCATTTCTTTTCATGAAAAAGTTTGACTCTTTTATGTTCGACATCTCATTCACCAGGCTTTGGTTTTGTGTTGACAACCTGTCAACTTCACCCTGTAATTCACGACATCTTAAACAAACAGATTTAGTACTTAATTCACGACATCTTAAACAAACAGATTCAGTACTTACCTCTCCAGTTTGTTTGTCTAAGTTGGCCATGAGAGCCGCAAGATCAGCTACCTTCTTTTGATATGCAGCATCCTTCTCTTCAGCATCCTGTTCATCAACAGACTTTTTCTTTTCTTCTTTAGCTTTAGTAGTCTGATCATCTATAACCTCTTCAGCTTCAGTCACCTTGTCAACTTCACCATCCAATTTTACTTCCACATTCTCAACTTTAGCTTCAGCCTCATCAACTGGTGCAATTTCTGCCGTGAATGCCTGAGTGACATTCTCATCATCCTCTAGATGAACACTCCAATCATAAGACCCATCTCGTGCAGTAGAGATCAAAGCTTTTGAGCCAGAGTTGTTTGATGCATTTATGTTATTGGAGCTTTGACCTGAAGACTCTGCCTTTGGTCTTTGACATTCTCTAGCAAAGTGTTCATAACTTTGACAGTTGAAACACCTAACCTTGGTAATGTCAAAACCAACAGTCTTTCCCACAAAGTTCCTTCCTGTTCTATTTATAAACCTCTTCACTCTCCTGGAAATCATGGCCATTTGCCACTGTAGATCCATCTCTTCTAAGTCATCAGGGTCAACCTGATCATAATCTTCATCAAAAGTAGCTGGATCAGATATCTTCCCCTGAATGTAATTCTCGTAAGAGGCAATAAATGAGGTGAGCAATGTTAGGATCTGAGTTTCTTTTGATTGTGCTTTGTTTGATTAGAAGGAAGATGAAATAGATTGTAACACCCCGAAAACGGGTTTGGTAATCAAACTCCGTTAATACTAAAAGACGGGTAATGTACCGTTAGCAGTAAAAATAACCCGGTAAATATTTGGATTTAAATAAGAAATCCTAATAATTAAATACAAGCGAATCAAAGAATTAAGGAATTGAGTTTATAAGAGCCCGAGTCAACGGGACTTAAAATAAAACGGGTTTTAACTCCCGGAACCCACTAAGTTAACTAGGTAAAATTAACCTAGTTAGTAGTGGGTAACTAAATAATAAACTATGAGTTATAGTTTCATTTATGAATCTCTAAACTTGAGGGACTAAACATGGGCAACTAGAAAAGTGTTTTATTAAAAGACTTATATAAAAAAAAAGAAATAAAAAACACACACACATGTGTGTACGTATGCGACCAGGAGAAGCTCCATGGGAGCTCAAACCCTAACTTCAACAAATCAACAAAATTGAAGGTCAAATCTAGCCCGAATCGGATGCATGAACACGTATTAATGATCACCTAGTCGTGGGGATCACAAGGTATGTTGAATTTTATGATTTAGTGATACTTTGAGATTATGATGAACAATCATAATCGAAATTCTGAAATCAATGTTGAATCTATGAGTGTTATTATGATGAAATCTTCGTTTAGAAACAAACCCTAGTTGAAAAACTTGATGAATTGGTGTCAATACTAGGGGTTTGATAATTACCCTATTATGTGCTAAGTGGGTTTATTGACAATATGATGAACACTCGGATTAGAGTGTTAAATTGATGAATATTGATTGTTATGATATAAGTTCTTGATGTAGTTCATGAACACTAGACATGGAGGTTAGATTTTGATGTAAATCTTGGTGAAAATAATTAGTTATGAACTAGTTAGTAAATATGTAAAATTATGCACATTAGGTGTTTGTTAAAATGCCTAAATGAGAACTAAAGTGTTGAAATTTAGAGTGAAAACGCGTATTTGAATGATATGGCAATTACATGTGATATGAAGTGATAAGGGTTTTAAATACTATGTTGATTTAGACTTAATGTTGTAAACCATGTGATTGAAAGTAGTTAACTTTGATAAACTAAGTTAACTAAGCATGAAGTCGAACAGTAGCTTCGACATAGAAAATAAGTGAGGTGGAATAGTCGTGATTGTTAATGACTAATTTAACCGCCTTGTAAATGATTGACAATAGTTTGATTCGTAACACAAGCTAGGTGAAAGCTTGGAGGAGGGAGCGGGTCAAACGGAGCAAGTACGGAAAGAAAAACGTGGCGTGGATGCGAGGTAAGTGTAATTTACACACTTATGTAGAATACTCGTTTATTCGATACGTTGTAAACGGGATAACGATAATATTGGAAATATGGATTTTCGTTAAGATTACCTTGTAGTGTAATCTAATAATGAGGGAAAAGGGGCAAAACTGGAAATTGGTCAAGTGTCGACTAATGTAAATCAAGGTTAGAAGGATGCCCATAGCGTAAGCCGAAATGGGTTAAATTTGTAAGAAAAGAGTTTAAAAGAAAAAGGGTATGGTAATAAAATCCGGGATGGGATGGATGTATGAATTGGAAATCAAAAACGATGTTTTTGATTAAATAGATAACGTTGGGCATATAGTCCAAACGGGTCGAATGGTGGTGATAACACCATTTGACAATATCGACTAATGTGGTTGTCAAGTTTTATGTTAAGAGGACCGATTAGCAAATCGGATAATTGCGTCACCATTGATTGTGTGATAATGAAAACGAGGTATAAATCGGGTCTACTTGTTGATCCGGGCCAGGTACGCATAATTATGTTGTAGTTAAAAGTGCTATTTTGGTCGAATAATTGGAGAGAGAGTCCTTCGTCGTAAAAGGACCAAAATTAACCAAAATGCCCTTGTAGGCTAAATTGAACAAACAACCCTTAGAGGTTGTTTGGAAACGAGTTTCATGATTAAATAAATACTTAGAATAAGTGTAGAAGTTGAAAGATGTAATACGTTAGTCAAATAGCTCTATTTGAGTCTTGCCGTAAAATAACAATCCGAAGAGTAAAACTCGGAACATATAGATATCCACATTTAAATCCAACACACAAAGAGTTGTAGTTGAAGATTACTTGATAAGAAATGTAGGAATAAGATGCTAGAAATGAATGAAAGCGATCTCAAGCTTTAAAGTGCTTAAAATACCCTTAACGGGTCAAAATAGGCATACGAGCAAAAACGAGTTTAAATTGTGTAATAAACCTGTGATTAGAACCTAAAGTGGTATATAACATTAATTTGAAGAAGTGTATGTGATATAAGGATCAAACAAATATGTTTGTTTGATAAAATGCATAAACGGGCTAAAATTTGGTAAAAAGGTAAAGAGTCGAAGGCTTAGAAGTCTCAAAATTTATTATGTTGGATGTTGGATTTTAACTCCATATGATGGAGAATTAAATTACGGACACGTAGGAAAAAGAATCGGGTAAAACGGATTAAAAACGAGAGAGTTATGCTCGTTTCCGTGAAATCGGGTCATGCTGGGAATATGCAGCAACAGTTTAAAGACTTTCTGCCAAAAAGGGGGCTAGGTGGGGCGTCTAGCCCCTAGGCGTGACGCCTAGCCCCCCTGAACCCAAAAAATGTTTAATTTTGTTTGTTTGACCCATATAACTTGTTTAAACTTGTTATTTAACCATCAAAACTAACTTTTAAGTTGGGTTTGACCATACGTGATTGCCAAGAGTGCCCGGATGAAGATCAAGCTCGAAGAAGAACCGAACACGATAAAGTTAAAAGCTTCCGCGCGGCGTTTCGTCGTATCTTTTAAACGACGAATTCAATTACATTAAGTTGTTTTAAACTTTTAAATTGTAAAAGTTTTAGTAAACTCGTATTGACATACTTACGTGGAATCATATATACATGCATTTTTATGAATCTTATATAAAATATTGTATTAAACAAGCAAGGGTGTTACAAGTTGGTGTCGGAGCCCTGGTTTAAGAGATTCAAGTATGGTGGGGAAAACCATGTTTGGACTTAAACCTTATGCTCTTAATAAAGATTGGTGTTCGGTTCGAGGCTTGATCGCAAATCCGGTAAGTACATGTATATCAATGGTTTAGTATGATTAAAGTGTTGAGAACAACACATATGGTTATGATGTAATACACGTTACACCAATAAAAACGATATAGAATAGATATAGTCAACGAAATTACACGCGTTGATGCGTATAGTAGAAAAGCCTTGTATTATAATACAGGCATCCCTTAATGTTGAAATTACTAACTGTTGTATATGTTTTAGTTGAAGGACACTCGCATATGAAGATAGCGAGAGTTTAACAAATCGTAGATTTGACAGAGGAACGGTCCAAAGTGTATGCTCATCAAGGACCTAAATCGCGTAGCGGTCGCGAACAAGGCTAATGGCAAGAGAAGCCCGTTAGGGCAAGCATTACCAGGTGCACATTTGAAATATAATTGCACAAATAGTAATATGCAACAAATATGTAGAAATTGAAAGTTGCATATGTAGATTAAAAACTTGGAAAAACCCGAATAGAAAATGTATTCGGGATATTGTTTCCAAGAGAAACAAATAGAGGCATTACTTACATAGGGCGTGATGTGAAAACTATAAAAAGGTCATGCGTGTCATGTGTTAATCGCTTACTTTGGCCAAGTAAGTAGTGGCACATGATACCATGAACTTCTTATAGCGGACACATTTACATCCGATGTAGTAAGGACGGGGTGAATGGGACAAATTAAAAAGTACCCAAATGAAACAAATGAACAAAATAGTTGAAAATAATGTAAACGCACAGCCTGGTGACGGAAGCGTATTACATTAGGATAATGAGCCCGATAGAAGGGACAAGGATTAATGTAAATGATGATATAAATGAATGATCAAAAGAAAATTCACGAAAATAAGTCATCTTGGACGAAAGGGCCATGGTGAACAAAACGGGCAAGTAAAACCAAAGTATAGATGACCGCCGGGTCATAAAAACAAAGGTGTTGCCCACACGAAAAAGATAATCAAGGTTGTTAACTTTAGTCGTAGTAAAGCAAGGATAATGATGATAATTGTCACTCATAATTAATGAGGCCGCCAATGGTTGTCACGTAAAGAATAAAAGACATGGTCAAATAAAAGCGACGGATTTCGCTAAGATGACCAAGTAAATCGAAACAAAGTCTTAATGCATACCGGAAGGGGGTGCAATGATAACGATTTCGGTAAAACACCCGGTTGATGGGTAAGGAATTAAACGCATGCGTAGACTGAGAAACAGGAACGCGAAATAGAAAGTCAAAAGACTCGGAATATGAGTCATGACTAAAAGATGAGAAGAATTTTCGCAAACATAAATTTTGGTAATTATGTTCAACCATTTCAAAGTTGGACGGGTCAAATAAAGAATGAAGTTTGACATTCATAAGTGATGAAAATTCACCCAAAATGAGTCAAACGAGTCAATTAAGGAATAACGCTTAATATAATAGGAAAACGCAAACCGGTGAAACCGGAAAGCTAAAAACAATAAGATAGAAGGACCCGGGTAATGGGTTGTAAAGGAGTATAAGTATGAACCGGGTAACGGTAAGCGTAGGACAAACCGACGTGTAAATGACGTTAGAAGTCGTAAAGTCGGAAAAGATAGTCCGAAAGTAAACAAATGAAACCTTAGACTACGGTCAAGGTCAACTAAAGTTCAAAAGCAAAATTAAATGATTCCAAACATAACAAAGGATGCTTTAAAGCTATATATGTATAAATAGACAATTGAATAAAGACTAGAATAAAAGATGATCTACGGGATCATCATAACCTACGGGATATTAATTAGTGTAAAGGTCTACGGGGCCAAAATGACCCACGGGTCATGAATTGAAGCAAAGGGATCATAAGGGTCTCGTCTTAAAGAGATGAAAGCTTAAGGAAATAGCCTACGAGGTTAAGTGAAGGAACCTACGGGTCAATAGTGTAAGGCGAGGGAACTTGTTACGATTCCCCGCGTAAAACGAGAACGGAAAACAATAAATTATGGGTTGTCAATTTCCTTGATATGAGTAATTGACATAGTTAAAGAGAAAAACGTTAGACTAAAATTCAGTTTTAGTAAGAAATAACATTTTTACAAATATAAATTCTGATAGGAAATTGAATAGTAAGCATGAAAGATTCAAGCCTTGACGCTGATAGGCGCAAGACGATATATTCGAAAAGTGATCTTTTCGAAAATGAAAGGTAGATATATAAATTAAACATGATGTGACACGATCACGGTTAAGAAATGTAATGTGAAGTAGAATCGCATTATAACCAAGTGAGGGGTAAAAAGTAACTAGACTAATAAGTCTAGTTAGTGAGACCGGTGAAGGTCAGCAATTCAAATCGAGAAATTTGGTTTGCTCGTAAGCGGAGGATTCGGAGTAACTGAACCGAATAAATGAATTTGAAAACAAGAGAAATAGTTGCTAAAAGAGAAAGATTTCACTAAAGACCTTTAAACGGGTCAAGGTAACGGATTCACAAAGAGTTCGATAATATATAAAAGCGATGGATATCGCTAAGTTAACTAAACTAGGAGAAATAACGGAATTACGTTATTTCAAGTTACATTATGTCGTATGAGGTACGTAGATGTTCTGTAACCAAAAAGATATTACCATAATTTTTCTGGTAATACTAACAATTGGTTAAAGTATGAGTAATGCTTAAAAGATTACTCAGGTCAAACGCATTGAGTTTAGAACCCGATGAACTATGTAAGAAAGGTTTCGAGGACGAAACCTCTTTAAGGGGGGTAGACTTGTAACACCCCGAAAACGGGTTTGGTAATCAAACTCCGTTAATACTAAAAGACGGGTAAAGTACCGTTAGCAGTAAAAATAACCGGTAAATATTTGGATTTAAATAAGAAATCCTAATAATTAAATACAAGCGAATCAAAGAATTAAGGAATTGAGTTTATAAGAGCCCGAGTCAACGGGACTTAAAATAAAACGGGTTTAACTCCCGGAACCCACTAAGTTAACTAGGTAAAATTAACCTAGTTAGTAGTGGGTAATAAAATAATAAACTATGAGTTATAGTTTCATTTATGAATCTCTAAACTTGAGGGACTAAACATGGGCAACTAGAAAAGTGTTTTATTAAAACACTTATATAAAAAAAAGAAATCAAAAACACACACACATGTGTGTTCGTATGCGACCAGGAAAAGCTCCATGGGAGCTCAAACCCTAACTTCAACAAATCAACAAAATTGAAGGTCAAATCTAGCCCGAATCGGATGCATGAACACGTATTAATGATCACCAAGTCGTGGGGATCACAAGGTATGTTGAATTTTATGATTTAGTGATACTTTGAGATTATGATGAACAATCATAATCGAAATTCTGAAATCAATGTTGAATCTATGAGTGTTATTATGATGAAATCTTCGTTTAGAAACAAACCCTAGTTGAAAAACTTGATGAATTGGTGTCAATACTAGGGGTTTGATAATTACCCTATTATGTGCTAAGTGGGTTTATTGAAAATATGATGAACACTCGGATTAGAGTGTTAAATTGATGAATATTGATTGTTATGATATAAGTTCTTGATGTAGTTCATGAACACTAGACATAGAGGTTAGATTTTGATGTAAATCTTGGTGAAAATAATTAGTTATGAACTAGTTAGTAAATATGTAAAATTATGCACATTAGGTGTTTGTTAAAATGCCTAAATGAAAACTAAAGTGTTGAAATTTAGAGTGAAAACGCGTATTTGAATGATATGGCAATTACATGTGATATGAAGTGATAAGGGTTCTAAATACTATGTTGATTTAGACTTAATGTTGTAAACCATGTGATTGAAAGTAGTTAACTTTGATAAACTAAGTTAACTAAGCATGAAGTCGAACAGTAGCTTCGACATAGAAAATAAGTGAGGTTGAATAGTCGTGATTGTTAATGACTAATTTAACTGCCTTGTAAATGATTGACAATAGTTTGACGCGTAACAAGCTAGGTGAAAGCTTGGAGGAGGGAGCGGGTCAAACGGAGCAAGTACGGAAAGAAAAGCGTGGCGTGGATGCGAGGTAAGTGTAATTTACACACTTATGTAGAATACTCGTTTATTCGATACGTTGTAAACGGGATAACGATAATATTGGAAATATGGATTTTCGTTAAGATTACCTTGTAGTGTAATCTAATAATGAGGGAAAAGGGCAAAAATGGAAATTGGTCAAGTGTCGACTAATGTAAATCAAGGTTAGAAGGATGCCCATAGCGTAAGCCGAAATGCGTTAAATTTGTAAGAAAAGAGTTTAAAAGAAAAAGGGTATGGTAATAAAATCCGAGATGGGATGGATGTATGAATTGGAAATCAAAAACGATGTTTTTGATTAAATAGATAACGTTGGGCATATAGTCCAAACGGGTCGAATGGTGGTGATAACACCATTTGACAATATCGACTAATGTGGTTGTCAAGTTTTATGTTAACAGGACCGATTAGCAAATCGGATAATTGCGTCACCATTGATTGTGTGATAATGAAAACGAGGTATAAATCGGGTCTACTTGTTGATCCGGGCCAGGTACGCATAATTATGTTGTAGTTAAAAGTGCTATTTTGGTCGAATAATTGGAGAGAGAGTCCTTCGTCGTAAAAGGACCAAAATTAACCAAAATGCCCTTGTAGGCTAAATTGAACAAACAACCCTTAGAGGTTGTTTGGAAACGAGTTTCATGATTAAATAAATACTTAGAATAAGTGTAGAAGTTGAAAGATGTAATACGTTAGTCAAATAGCTCTATTTGAGTCTTGCCGTAAAATAACAATCTGAAGGGTAAAACTCGGAACATATAGATATCCACATTTAAATCCAACACACAAAGAGTTGTAGTTGAAGATTACTTGATAAGAAATATAGGAATAAGATGCTAGAAATGAATGAAAGCGATCTCAAGCTTTAAAGTGCTTAAAATACCCTTAACGGGTCAAAATAAGCATACGAGCAAAAACGGGTTTAAATTGTGTAATAAACCTGTGATTAGAACGTAAAGTGGTAGATAACATTAATTTGAAGAAGTGTATGTGATATAAGGATCAAACAAATATGTTTGTTTGATAAAATGCATAAACGGGTTAAAATTTGGTAAAAAGGTAACGAGTCGAAGGCTTAGAAGTCTCAAAATTTATTATGTTGGATATTGGATTTTAACTCCATATGATGGAGAATTAAATTACGGACGCGTAGGAAAAAGAATTGGGTAAAACGGATTAAAAACGAGAGAGTTATGCTCGTTTCCGTGAAATCGGGTCATGCTGGGAATATGCAGCAATAGTTTAAAGACTTTCTGCCAAAAAGGGGGCTAGGTGGGGCGTCTAGCCCCTAGGTGTGACGCCTAGCCCCCCTGAACCCCAAAAATGTTTAATTTTGTTTGTTTGACCCATATAACTTGGTTAAACTTGTTATTTAACTATCAAAACTAACTTTTAAGTTGGTTTTGATCATAGGTGATTGCCAAGAGCGCCTGGATGAAGATCAAGCTCGAAGAAGAACCGAACACGATAAAGTTAAAAGCTTCCGCGTGGCGTTTCGTCGTATCTTTTAAACGACGAATTCAATTACATTAAGTTGTTCTAAACTTTTAAATTGTAAAAGTTTTAGTAAACTCGTATTGACATACTTACGTGGAATCGTATAAACATGCATTTTTACGAATCTTATATAAAATATTGTATTAAACAAGCAAGGGTGTTACATAGATTTAAGTGCAGCGGAATAAAATGAAACCAACTTTCAACACAATCAATGAGAGAACAATTCTAAGCAAAACATGTTTATCATAGAGTCGAAAGACTATATTTATTACAATCTCCGATTACAGTGCATGCATGCAACAAAGTCTCCCCCTCAGCCTGAGCTCACAGTGATTGTTCGTACAGAATGAGTTGTGTGTGAACAGAGCTAATAGAACAGTACATGGTACTGTTCTATTTATAGTGCAGAACAAACCACTGTGGCATCTTTGCTGACGTCACCATGAAAGTGACATCTAACCTCCTAACAAACTCTAAAAACCGATCTATACAACTACTGCTATTACAAACTACTGATTACAAGAAATACAAAAGAGAAACTAAACTACTGCTTCTCATTCCACTGTTATACTCCTAGCAGTGCTTTGTGTCTTCAGCAGTACTTGAACCATGACAGTAGATTGAGCATCAGTGCTTTGTCTTCAACAATCTTTGTAGATCAGCAGTTGTTGTAGAAGGGCAGTACTTAGAGTACATCAGGTGTTAAACCACTTTCAAGGGGAAAGACTGATGCAAACAACGGCTTATTCTGGATCCACTAATCTGATCCAGTTTTGGCTTTATCAACTGTTCCTTTGGTAGGGTTCAATCCCAATAATCTCCCCCTGGAACAGATGATGCCAAAACTCTTCATTATTCTTGGATCTTTATTGCCTCATCAATAATTCCCTGACTTGTCCTTTAAATTGTAATTTAAAGTCCAAGGAATTTGTATCATCCTCATCCCTGCTCAGTGTAAGCTCAAGGAGATCTTGCAGATCTTCAACACCCAGGCCTAGTGCTTGTTCCCTTGATATGTGCTTCACCACACCACTGGATTTGAGCAAAGTCAATACGTGGGTCTGTTTGTCAGATTTCCACTTTAGTATTTTTGAATCCAGTGGGTTTCTTGGGAAAGTTTTTATTGATGATGAGTTAGGAGATGGTGGCCTGGTCATAACACTTTGAGGAGTGTTTGTAGCTTGTGCCAACTCAGGATTTTCTTCTATCATCTGCTGAATGACCATTTTTATAATGTAATCCCCTTGTGCTTTATCGACTTCTGTTTCTGCATCCATCTGTTGTTGTTTCCTTCTTTGATAAAGGATGGCAGCAGGTGGAGCAGTGGATCTTTTGATAGGCAGTTTTGGTTGTCTAACTAGAACCACTGCTTCAGGATAAATGGGCTTTTTAGGAGCAGTGGGATCTTTCTTTCTCAACTCTTCCAGCCTCTTGTAAGTATCTATCACTTTTTCCTCTTTCCACCTAATAAATTGATTCCTTGACCCATAATCAGCAGCAATAAGCTCTTCTTTCATTCTCTTTAACTTTAAAGCCCTTTCTGGAACATTCTTCTTGTACTTGGACCAAACAGGAGGAGTGTGTTTTACTTTATCTTTGTTCATCTTTTGCACTCTTTCTAACTCCTCTTTAAACTCACTGATAGTCCATTCTTTGTGTTGATATTTCTCTGCCTTGTATTTCTTGAAAGCCATGATGTGATCAATGTAATCTTTTCTCAAGCTTTCATCATCTCTTTCTGATAGTTTCTGACAAAGATCTTTTGAAAACTGCTCCAAAGTTCTGACTTGAGTGAGCAGGTATTGAAAGTTTCTTTGAATCTCTTTGTCAGATTTTCCCTCTGTATTTCTTTTAGAGATATCCTCTGCTTGTTTAGCCTTTAACTTCAAATATTCTTCAATGTTATTAGGCCTAGGATAACCTTGAAGAGATGGCAGGTTCCTTTTAGCAGGCTCATCTTCAGAGTAGAA
Source organism: Helianthus tuberosus (assembly GCA_030545235.1). NCBI lineage: Eukaryota > Viridiplantae > Streptophyta > Magnoliopsida > Asterales > Asteraceae > Helianthus > Helianthus tuberosus. Next base: position 186,127,615 of record CM060351.1, on the reverse strand, counting down.
GGATTTTATCTCCTCTCTAACTGCAGAAGATCTAACTGATACATGACTCCTGCAGGATTTATGGCAGTGTTTGGATTAAGAGCTTGTACTAAAGAGAGTGGAACAGGGTTTGGAATGGTAACAAGTGTCAGTGGTTGTGAAGATGTTGGAGATGGTGAAGAGTCATCTTTCAATATAATCCTTCTCCTTTTGGGTTTAGGAGAGGGTGGTGGTATTTTGGTGGGTTGAGTGGTGGTGATTCGAGCCATAAACAGGAGTTCAACCACTATTGAAACAAACAGCTGTTGAAACAACTGGTGTTTCAACCACCATTGTTATTACAACTGATGATGTGTCATCAGCTGTCTTCTGCTTTTTTGCAGGTGGTGTTTGTGATGGTGGTTTTGTTTGTGATGTGGTAGTGGGTTGTATGGTTGTTGTTGAAATGATGAGGGCAGTGGTTGAAGTGTGTGTTGATGTAATGTTGGTGGCAGTTGTTGTGGTAACATCTGTTGAAACCACTGAAGTACCAACAGCTGTTGATACAATAGTTGTTTTAACATCTGTTGGTTTGGAAGTTTGATGAGAGGAGTCTTTGGGGATTTGGGGAGTTTGTTTGATGGTTTTGGAAGGTCTGGTTTTGGGTTGGCATGGTTTTCTAGTAGGCCTTCTTCTTTGTGGCTTAGGAATAACCTGCTCTTCCTTAGGCTCAGAAGTACCCTGCTCTTCCCTTTCCATCAAGACTTTCTTCTCCTTTTCAAACCATTTTGCCCCTTTTACCTCCATTGACTCTTTCATGTTTGCTTTTAATGCAGCAAAGGCATTTTGAGTCTCATCAATCTTTTTGGAACCATCTGGCCTAGGGATTTCCACAACCAGTTTAGATTTTTCATCTGGTTCAATGTATAGCTCATCTTCATATCCCTTTTTCTTTTTCTCCCCCTTTTTGGCATCATTTGGAGGATTATCAACAAAGATGATTGTAGGAGGAGCAGTGCCAGTGGTTTGTAGTAAATGGGCCTTAATTGCCTTAATATCTACCTGTGTATCCTTGAACCTAGCTTCCATCAAATTTCTGATCTTTTGAACTTGAACTACATGTTGTTGATCAGCATATTCTCTTTGTTTATGAAGCAAAGGTTGAAACAAATCCCAAATCTCAGTGAGAATAGGAGCAGATGTTGCAGGTGATGCAGCAGTGGGTGTAGCCTTTTGAGCTTGTAACACCTGTTGCAGCATAGTTTTGATTTCTACAACAGATGTGTCAATCTTGTCAACCCTCTCCGTCAATTCTCTATTTTTAAACCATCACCCAAGTGAATGGGATCATCTGATTTCCCACTAGCAGTGGTTGTATCAGAAGTTGACTTAGGGAAAGATTCCCAAAAGTCATCCCCTGATGCCCCTTGTTCTTGGTACTAGGGACTTCTTTCCTCAACAGAGGTTACCATTCTAAGCTCACCAGTGAATATTGGATACACACCAGTGGATAGTATGGTTCCCATAGAGGAAATTGCGTTCAAGGGAGTCTTACTAATGAAACTACTGTCCAGGTGTAAACCAGTGGGTTCAACACCTGTAGTAGCTGCTCCACTTGAACTACTGACAGGAAGTACTTGTACTTCCTGCAGTGTAACCTCCTCAGTTGTTGGTGGGTTAGCAATGATAGAGACACCAGACTCAGTCACTTGTTGTGGCATATTCTCATGGACAGGTGATTGAGAAGAACTGATTTGTGTCTGGGCTATATCAAGTGCATCCAACAAGGGTATTATTTGTGGTGGAATTTGGGCAGTGAGTATGGGTGTAGAAAGAGAATTTGCCCCGGGAGCTGGCTGTGGATGATGGAATCAAGTGATTCCAGAGCATCATAATTTGGTGTCCCTGTTGATACAACCTAATCTTTTTTAGAATAAGCAGGAGGAGTTTGAGGCTCAGGTTGAGATCTTTCATCCAACTGCTGTGAGGAAGTAGCAGCAGTGGTTTCTGGTGACTTTTGTGTTGTCACTAGTAATTACTCTGGGATCTCATCTTCCAGAGTTACCTTTTTATGAGGTTTGGGGGGCTTTTGTGATGTTTTTCTTAATGGTCTTTTTGGTGCGTTTAGGTAGGGGTTGCACAGCAGTGGTTGTGCTGCTGTGTTCACCATGAGCAATGGGCTCAACAGCAGGGACCTGAGGAGCAGTGGTTGCTGCTAAATTCTGCTTAGGCTCCTCTGTTTGTGTTTTGGAAGTTTTTCACTGCCTAGTAAAAGTTTCAGAAGAAAGGCTATTTATTTGAATAAGATCTCCTTGGATAAGCACATGTGCATTATCCTTTGAAAATTTATTTTGAAAATAATAACTTAAAAACCTTGGAAATAATAGAAATGGTTTTTTTATTTTCTGTGATATTATTAATATTTTGACCATATCATTGAAAATCTCCTGGGAATAATTAAAAGTAACATCTCGAATCAGTATAGAATATCCCAGGTATTGGATTTTCAATGGAATCTCATTGAAGCCTGTTGTCTTGTTTGAGACACACATTAGGAGGGTATGGAATAAAATCTTGTGGCAGGAGGAAAACTGCCCTTTTGTAAACTATCCCTTTTCATTTCTTCCTCATACCCTCTCTCAAGAAAATCATTTTGGTATTCAGCCTTTGGAAAAGAACTTTTACCTTCATGATCATTTATTTCAAAAACTTATGAAATGGTTTTAGGCGTGATGGTAACTGGAATTCCCTTTATTGATGAAGTAATAGCTAAGGGCTTTTTGTCCTTAACTTCAAGCTTTGCATTTTTCCAGAATTCCCTTTGAGTATCGATGAAGGGTGCGTTGCAAGTCAACAAAGTTTTGTACTTGGAAGACGAAAGTGCATCAATGACGGAGTGAAAGGTTGTGTTTTGACTTGGTTTTTCAAGTATACACAGGTAATTGTGAGGAGATTTGAATGGAAGTGCCATTATGGATGATTTGAGTGATTGCGGGAGGATGAAGACGATGAATGATTTGAGAGAAATTGATGGTAACTGCTTTGAGAAAGAAATGTTGAATTCGATTCGACAGTGAAAACCCTGTTTGGGGTTTTGATCAGGGTTTTATAAAGTGAAAAAGTGAATGCTGACGTGGCAGCGGTTACAAACATCTGACGGATATGTATTGTCCACTTGCCAACCTCTGATGATTAATGGAAGACAGTTGTTTAGGAAACCACTGATGGAACAAGTATCAGTGGTTTGCTGAAAGGGACAAACGAAAACAGTGGCAGACTTTTACTATCAGTGGATAGCCATCGGTGGGTTAAAGCACTGATTTTGGACAACAGTGATTAACAAGGAAAATGAGGGAACAGAGGTTGACTTTCAGCAGTGGACAATATTATTAAACAGATGTTTGAACCAAAACAGTGGTTATGGCAGACTTTTAAGGATTAATGAAAATTTTCATTTTTAGCTATTTTTAAGGATGAAATTTTGATTTTCTGAAAACATTTTAATGCTTTTATTCATAGAAAAACAGGATTTTGCCTGTTATTCCATGTTTAGCACGCCAATTCTAGAGATCAAGCTTTCAAAGGTGGATGTGTCTAATGCTTTTGTTTGCACATTTGCCAGCTGATCTTTAGTTGGAACATGGTGCAGAGAAATCAAACCTTTTTCATAGCAATCCCTCACAAAGTGATGTCTGATATCAAAGTGCTTGGTGGTTGAATGGGAGACTGAATTTTTGATGATATTTTCTGCCGCCTGACTCTCCAACATGAGAGGTGTCTTTAAGGCAGTGATACCAAAATCCAGCAATTGATTTTGAAGCCATAACAGTTGGGCTGTACAGCTTGCAGCAGCTATATACTCTGCCTCAGTAGTAAATGTTGAAACAGCTGCTTGTTTTTTGCTTTGCTTACACACTAAGCAATTGCCTAGGAATTGGCACCCTCCTGAAGTGGACTTCCTTGTTGTATTACATCCAGCAAAGTCACTATCTAAGAAACCTGAAAGCTTGATATTTCCATCAGCTGGATACCAGATACCAAGAGTGGGAGCACCTTTTAGGTATCTGAATATCTTTTTTACAGCAATAACGTTTGACTTTCTAGGGGCTGATTGGGATCTTGCATAAACACATGTTGCAAACATGATGTCTAGCCTAGATGCAGTTAGGTACAATAAAGACCCATTCATGCTTCTATAAAGTGTTTGATCAACCAAATCATCGTTTTCATCAGACATGACTATTTTTGTGGTTGCTATGGGTGTACTACATGGTTTACAATCATCCATCTCAAATTTCTTTAAAAGTTCTTTGGCATATTTGCCTTGATGGATGAAAGTACCATTTTGTAGTTGTTTTACTTGGAGACCAAGAAAACACTGTAGTTCACCCATTGCATTCATCTCAAACTCAGCTGTCATGAGTTGTCTGAACTTTTCACACATTTTGGAACATGTGCTTCCAAAAATGATGTCATCCACATAAATTTGGACAATCATCAAATCTTTCCCTCTCCATTTTAAAAATAGTGTTTTGTCAATTTTACCTCTTGTGAAATCAATAGAGAGAAGAAAGGTGGAAAGAGTTTAATACCAGGCTCTAGGTGCTTGTTTCAAGCCATACAAAGCTTTATTTAGCTTGTAGACATGATTTGGATAAAATGGATCCTCAAAACCTGGAGGTTGACAAACATATACCTCTTCTTGAATTTTACCATAGATGAATGCACATTTGATATCCATTTGATACACCTTTATGTTGTGGTTGACAGTAAAGGCCAGGAACAGTCTAATAGCTTCCAATCTTGCTACAGGGGCATAAGTTTAATCATAGTCAATGCCCTCTTCCTGTCTGAACCCTTGAACCACTAGCCTTGCTTTATTCTTGACAACAATACCCCTTTCATCAGTTTTATTTTTAAAAACCCACTTTGTACCAATAGGGCTTACATCCTTTGGCAGTGGTACAAGCTCCCAAACGTGTTGTCTTTTAAACTGTTGGACCTCCTCTTGCATGGCTTCTACCTAGCTGTTGTCTTTTAGTGCCTCTTGGTACTTGACTGGCTGATGGAGAGATAGGAAACCAGCAAAAAGACAGATGTTTTGGGATTAGCTTCTTGTGAGTACCCCTTCACTAATGTTGCCAATGATTTGGTCAGGTGGATGAGACTTCAAGAAGATTAAATCTCCTTTGTATGGAACAATGGCATTTAAGGGTGAGGGCTGCAGATGTGAATCATCTGAGCTAACCACTGTTGGTGACTTTGATGATCCAACAGTGGCTTGAAATGGAGGTGGAGGAATAGGAGGAAGTGGTGTGGAAACATGTTGATTTTTATCCACTGTTTAAGGATTTTTATCAACAATGCTTGAGGATATGGAAGCAGGGGTTAATGGGCTACTTTGGTCAACAACTGTTGAGGTAGCAGTGGTTGAACTTTGACATGTGTTTTGAACATCTGCTGCTCTACCATTTGATGCAGACTTTTGTTGTGGAATGATGAGTTCATATCCATAGTCTGATGGAGGATTTTGAGATGGACCTGCACGATTAGGGTCTGTTTGGTATGAGTTAATGGAATGAACGGGGTAATGGAATGGACGAGGTAATGGAATGGATGATGTAATGGAATTGATCATTACTTTTCCATGTCTTGTTTGGTTACCATGTGAGAATGGAATGAACCATTATTTTTTATTGTTTTGGTATGCAAGAAAACACGAAGGAATAAAATTGAATGGCGGTGGTCAGTGATGGGCGGTGATGGTGGGTGGTGATAGGTGGTAGTTTTAGCGGCGGCGGCGGGTGGCGGTGGGTGGAGACGGCGGCAGGTGGTGACAACGATGGTGGTGGTGGGTGACGGCGGAGGTGGGTGGCGGTGGTGGCGAAGGTGGTAGCGGCAGCGGTGATCGGAGGTGGTAGCGGCGGCGATGATGGTCGCAGGTGGTAGCGGCGGTGAGTGGAGGCGGTTGATTGTGGCAGTAGGTGGTGAATGGTGGTGAATGGTGGCGGAGGTGGGTGGCGACAGCGACGGTGATCGGAGGTGGCAGCAGCGATGGTGGCAACGGTGGCGGCGATGATCGAAGGTGGGTGGTGGTGGTGATCGGAGGCGCCCACGACGATGGTGGGTGGCGGCGGCAGGTGGTGGGTGGCGACGGAGGTGGGTGACGGCGGCGGATGATGGGTGGTGGCAATGGTGGTGGATTGTGGTGTTGTTAATGAAGGGTGAAGACGGAATGGAATGGAAAAAAAACAGGGGGGCGGATGGAATGATTTTGAAGGAATGGAATGCATTTTGGAATGGAAGATTCCATTCCATCGACCAACCAAACACTCTTTTCTTCATTCCCTCACAATGGTCTATTCAATTCCACCTCTCATTCCTACATACCAAACGCTACCTTAGTCTTGACAGAAACATTTTCAAAGGTAAACTTATTAAGATCAAATAATTCAGCAGGATTTGCAGGGATTTTCATTGAAGAGAGTTCATTGAACTTCACATTCAAAGTCTCTTCCACTGTCTTAGTCCTAGTGTTGAACACTTTGTAGGCCTTAGCAGTGGTTGAGTATCCCAAATGATAACCACAATCAATTTTGGCTGCAAACTTTGAAATGGAATCTTTTAAGTTTAAAATAAAGCATGGGCAGCCAAAAACTTTGAAATATGAGATCAGTGGTTTGATTTTATACAGAATTTCATAGGCAATCTTTTGATGCCTGGGGTTTATTAAAACTCTGTTCTGGACATAGCAGGCAGTGTTTACAGCCTCTGCCCAGAAAGTCAATGGCAAACCTGAATCAGCAAGCATGGTCCTGGCAGCCTTAATCAAAGTTCTGTTCTTTCTTTCAACAACCTCATTTTGTTCTGGTGTTCTTGGAATGCTGTACTACCTTACAATTCCTTTTAACACACAAAACTCATCCAACTCCATATTTCTAAATTCTGTGCCATTATCACTCCTGAAGATTTTTACTGGTAGGTCAAACTGCTTTTCAACCTGTGTGATAAAGTCTTGCAGAATGCCTGCAGTCTCATCTTTGGAATGTAAGAAATAAGTCCATGTAAACCTAGAAAAGTCATCTACAATTACCAAAAAATATCTTTTCTTTCTAAGACTCATGACTTTAACTGGGCCAATCAGTTCCATGTGAAGCATTTGGTTGTTTTGGACTCTTCAATGGACTTAAATGAGCTTTTATGTCGTTTTCCTTTTAAACAAGAAACACAATGCTCAGGACAGGTGAATAGTTTTTGAGTAAGACCTCTTACTAACCCCTGTTTTGACAAAGCAGTGATTGTCTTGAGATTTGTGTGCCCCAATCTCCTGTGCCAAAGTTCTGTCTCTTTGTTAGAGGCAGCTGAGAACAGACAGGCATCAGTCCTGGGGCTCTCTTTTGACAAATCAACTACATAAACATTGCCACTTCTTTGCGCAGCAAGTTGGGTTTTTCCATTTTTTATTATTTCTTCAATATTTTCAACCATTTCTGGTCCAACAATCCTACAACACTCCTTAGTAAAGAAAGAACCATAACCTTTGTCACTCATTTGAGAGACACTAAGGAGGTTGAATTTTAGATTGTCTATCAGATTAACATTTTCAAACTTAACATTTCCAGATTGAACTGTACCAGATCCCATCACCTTCTCTTTACTATTATTACCAAAAGATATATCACCCCCTCCATGAGTTTTGAATTCTTTGAGTAGGGCTCTACATCCAGTCATGTGCCTAGAGCCTCCACTATCTACATACCAAAGACTATCTAAGTATGCAGAAGTTCCCTGCACATAAAGTTAATAATTAGTTCAGGAGGGTCTCCAAAGCCAATAAGGCTTTGGATGGGGTCTCAACAGTGTCTATGTTAAGGTCAGGAAGATGGACAGTGGTTAGATCAGGGGATTGAGCAATTTTTGAAACTTGTTTCTCTAACCACTGTTGGGGGCCATTTCCAATTAATTCTTGGTATCCATAGGGTGCTTGTTCACTCTTGGCTTAGAAGGCCTTTTGTAGGCTTCATAAACATGTGGGACCCTTGGATATGGTGGTTGACCTTTACCTCTTTGGTATTGGTTAGCAGGGGATGCATCAGTTACCTGAACATCCCTTTTAACAGAGGTTTGGTTCAGCTGTTTTGTAACAGCTATTTGAACTGGCACAAACAGTGGTTGATTCTTGACTTGTGGTTTTGATGAACTCATGGATGTCTTTGAAGTGTACTCATTCTTTTTCGCTTCAAAGGATTTGAGATACACACATTCATGAGTGAGATGGTTTGTTTTACCACAGATGGTGCAGCTCTTGGCAGGTACAATGGTACTTGTTTTGTTAATATCATATGCCTTTAGATGAAAACAATCTTTGGTCAAATGATTTTTCTTTTCACAAAAATCACAAAACAAGTTTTTAACCTTTTCTTTTCTTTTCTTCTTTTCAAACTCCTTTGCAACATAGTTTTGAACCACTGTTGGTATGTCCTTAAGAGGAATAACCTTGGCCTTAGGATCTTTGACACCATCAATGGTTGTGAAGTCCATGGGTTTGAAATTTTCAAGAATGTCACACTCATCAGACCATGTGGGTTTAAATTGATATTTCTCAATCTCTTCAAAAGTTGAAGAGTCCATTGATCTTTCAAGAGTGATTTTGTTGCCATTTTTATCAGTTATTTTAATTTCTTGGCCATTCTTGTTTGTGGGAATGATTTCAACAGAACCAGATTCATTTGCAGCAGTGTTTTCAACTTGGTCATGTTTTCTAAAACCTACACCAAATTTTACATTGCTTTTGATCTGTTTTTCAAGCATAACTTCATAACCTTTGCAGGATTCCACCCATTTTTCACAAGTGATTTGGGTGGCTTCCAACTCCTTTTTGCAGGCATGTTATTTTTCTATCATGGTCTGGAGTTGGTCCTTAGTTATGTTATGCTCTTGTTTGATACTGCAAATTTCATTTTCTTTTTCACTCAATTTGTTTTTCAGTTCTTTTAAAGACTTTTCAAATTGAACTTCACCAGTTAATAACCTATTTCTAAGGTTTTCATTCACCTCCTTAATGTTTGCAAATGCTATGATGCATTTGTCTGAACAAAGGTTTTTGAGAACCTAGGGTGATACCTTAGTTGCAGCCATCATGGCACAATCACAGGTATGATCACTTTCTTCTTGAGTTTTCCCTTCTTTTCACCTTCTTTATTCTTTTCTTCTCCTTCTTCAGACCAGGGATCGGACAGTGGTTCCAATAGGGGTTCTGAATTTTCTCCCAACAGTATTTCACCAGCAACAGCATTAACCACTGCTTTAGCAATTGTATCCACCGCTTCATCATTTGACTGTCCTTCTTCAGCTTCCAGCCCTTCTGGTATGGTCTCCAATGCTACAAAACAGATATCATTACCACTAGAAACATTATTTTGAGCATAGAGTGCAAAATTTTCATCTCCTAGCTCTTCAGGTAGGCTACTCCAGTCAACAAGGCCTTGGGTGAAAAATCTTTGTTGATCTGGTTGAACCACTGCTGGTGCAGCTTGTTGAGGTGCAGCTTGTTGCACCTGAACCTGAGGAGCAGGGGCCTGGACATACTGTATCTGAGGGACAGTGGTTTGAACATAGTGCACAGGAACAGGGGTTGCAGGATGTGCATAGTGAGCAGTGTTTACATGAGCAGCAGGGGCATATTGGGCATAGTGCACAATGTTTTGGTTATTTTGTGGTCCAGGGTTTGAGCTAGGATGTGTAATAATTGGTCCATTTGTTTGACTCCTACATTCCCTAGCAAAATGACCTAACCTATTACACTTGTAGCATTTAATCTTTGACTTATCCAACCCCACTTTTAGGTTCCTATGTAACCCTGGAAATTTTCTCCCTGTCCTTTTGTAAAACTTGCTGGTTCTAACACTCAGCAGTGCAAGTTGGCACAAAATGTCCATTTGCTCAAAGTCAGTTGGATCAAAATGCTGCAAATCATTGAATTCAAAGCACAGATTGTCAGAATTCTGGTTTTCACTACTAGCTGTGAAAGCATAGTTGTTTGAGTAAGAATCAGAGTTGTTAAAAGCTCCACCAGTAGTTATGTCAATATAATGATCATAACTCTGATCCTTACTACTACCAGATTCTTCTTGACCCAAAATAGTTGTGCTGCCAAATGAGTAGTCATCTGCAACTTTTCCAGACTCTTGTAACTTCTTTTTCTGGTTTAACTCCCTTTCATAGGTCAGGAGTCTACCATGAAGTTGGGTCAGGGTCAGATCTTTGAACTCAACAGAAGTTATGGTTACAAATGCAATTATGTCCCATTTTTCAGGAAGTGACCTTAAAAACCTGTTGTTTACAGTTGATTTAGGAAATTCAATTTTAACAAGCCTAAGTTCACTTATGAGACAACTAAATCGCTCAAACTGTTGTGTTAATGTTTCACCCTTAATGTGACAAAAGGTTTCATACTGTTGGATCAAAATTTCCCTGTTGTTTTCAATTACTTCTTCAGTCCCCCCAAATTATTCCTTAAGGGCATCCCACAATTCCTTGGCACTGTTACAATGTAACAGCCCAGCATAGATCTCATTGGGAAGTGCAGATGCAACGATGCTAAATGCCTTGGCATCCAGTTCAATTTTCTGAAAATCCTGATCAGCATAGTTCTCAATTTTCTTAGGTTCAAACTTCTTTGGATCCTCAGCACTCGGCACCATTGGAACATGTGGTCCAAAGATAAACGACTTCCAACATCTAGTGTTTTGTTGAGCTAAGATGTGACCCATCCTTCGCGCCCAGATGTTGTACTCATTTCTCTTCAACATAGGTGGTTTGAAGAGAGAACCAATGTTATTGTTCATATCTTGTGATTGTGACGTCATTCTGGTTGTTTTACAGGCACTGATTAATCAACTTTGCTCGTGATTAAACCTTGCTCTGTTTTTCAATGAAACGAACAATTAAAAGTATCAACTTGAGCTGAACTTTTACGTCAAAATGATTGTTAGATCAAGTTTGACTGTCCAAAGCTCTGATACCAATTGTTAGGATCTGAGTTTCTTTTGATTGTGCTTTGTTTGATTAGAAAGAAGATGAAATAGATTTAATTGCAGCGGAATAAAATGAAACAAACTTTCAACACAATCAATGAGAGAACAATTCTAAGCAAAACATGTTTATCATAGAGTCAAAAGATTATATTTATTACAATCTCCGATTACAATGCATGCATGCAACAAAGTCTCCCCCTCAGCCTGAGCTCACAGTGATTGTTCGTACAGAAAGAGTTGTGTGTGAAGAGAGCTAATAGAACAGTATAGGGTACTGTTCTATTTATAGTACAGAACAAACCACTGTGGCATCTTTGCTGACGTCTCCATGAAAGTGACATCTAACCTCCTAACAAACTCTAACAACTGATCTATACAACTACTGCTATTACAAACTACTGATTACAAGAAATACAAAAGAGAAACTAAACTACTGCTTCTCATTCCACTGTTATACTCCTAGCAGTGCTTTGTCTCTTCAGTAGTACTTGAACCATGACAATAGATTGAGCATCAGTACTTTGTCTTCAACAGTCTTTGTAGATCAGCAATTGTTGTAGAAGGGCAGCACTTAGAGTACATCAGGTGTTAAACCACTTTCAAGGGGAAAGACTGATGCAAACTACTGCTTATTCTGGATCCATTGATCTGATCCAGTTTTGGCTTTATCAATTGTTCCTTTGGTAGGGTTCAATCCCAACAAGCAATGCTAGATGTTCTTCAACAGCCTTCACACTCATAGGCATAGACTTTGTATTGCTGCTCTGATTTTTAGTTGAAGTTTTCTTAGCACCTGTCGATCCTCCTGAAGCAGCTACGAAACACACATCACCATCTTCATTTAAAGTAACCTGCTCATTCTCACAGGATAGAAACGCAGTAGCAGAGTCGCTAGAAGCATTGTGAGATGAAGAAGATGGAAGTCCATTGTAAATCCCTGGATCTTGAACCTGATTGTATCCTGTCTCCTTCTTCTTCATGTTGAGCTCGTATGCTCTTAGCTTCCCCACAACCTCTTCAAGTTCTTTTGTGTTATAATCTGCCTCCCCTTTGATCATGAGAGTATAGATATCCCACTTTGCAGGTAATGCCTCAAGCAACTTATCATTGATCTCAACGTCAATATAGCTATCTATGTCATAGTTGTCCATTTCTGACATTGGATGGTAGTATCTCGTGATGATATCTTCAAGTGACTCGTTTCTCATACACTTGAAGACAGCAAATTGCTTCTTCAGTAGATCCACTTTGTTCTTTTTGACATCTTCATTTCCTTGATATCTCTTTTCTAGTGCATCCCACATTTCCTTAGAAGTAGTGTACTTCTTGAAGGTATGTTTAATGCCATCTGGTAAGGACATCTTAATAGCAGCTAAGGCTCTATTTTCATCCTCATACATCTTCTTATTAGCCTCTTGCACGTTCACATTGACAGTGACACGTTGTCTGCCTTCAAAATCATGAGTTGGGTTTGTGTACCCATCTACAATACAGATCCACATGCGAGTGTCCTAATATTCAATGAAGGATTGAAATCTGTCCTTCCATGTAAGAAAATTCTCCACCTTCATCATCTTAGGCAGTTTGTTGGTTGTGCCAACCTCGTGCTCCATCCTCAATAGTTCGTTCAAATTTGACATGTTCGACATTTTAATGTAACAGACTGGTAAAACCGTACAAAAAGTGTCCGAAAACAGTGATTACCAAATTACACCATTAGAATCGTCTCGAAAAGACGAATCCAATGATATATAATGTCGAAAACCAAATTCGGGATTTTCCATAGTTTTTTTATTTTTGTCCTAAAAATTCAACGAATTCAACGGTGCAAACGGTTTAGTCAGATGAGCTACAGATCAGTTTCTATTTTTGAAAACGTTAAATACTCTATACGTATCTAATTAGTCCACAAAAATAAATACTCCACCTTTTTAATTATGCTACTAATTTCGCTGGTGACTCAACTTAAGTTCACTGATCAATTTCGCTGTGTAATTTCGTTGTTCACTTAAGTTGTTTAATTATGCTGGTTATTTTCGCAGATAAGTTCGTTGATCAAGAATTTCGCTATTACGACTACTATAACTTCGCCGATCACCGTAATAATGTTGCTGAGGACAATTACACGGTTACCAAAGTCGCATTTGGATTTTAATTTCGCCGGTCTGTCAATTACGCGGGTCCAAACTGCGAAATTGTTAAATTCGCCAGTAAGTATGGAAATTCAATCTGTTCGAAATTTCTGAATATTTTCCAGATCCTTCTAACAGTTTTCTACAAAATCACGAAGCAAATATCAGTAATTTTCTTTGAAAATATGAAGAACACGAAGAACAATCTTTGAATCTTCAAGTATTTCTAGCCAAAAATCTTCAACCAATCAACCAGAACTATCCCGAAAACCTACAAAACAGCAAACTAAAAATGCAAAAGATAAAAAACAACCAATTTTGATTAAATAAAAAATTCTGAAAATTATATCAAACCCAAAAAATTTCGAAACCCTAGTTTTCAGGTTTCAAAATTTTCGAAAATCCTCCTATTTCTGCAGAACACAATTCTGAACCAAGCCTTTTCAAGAGACTAATGCTCTGATACCAAATGTAGGTCCCCTTGGTTCGTACGGATCGTCACAGAATCGTCAATCCAATCTAGAGTGCGGAATTCTCTAGACCAGAATAGCACAGAAATGAATAGAAACAGCAATTCACAATTAAACCCGATCTTTATTGATTATCAATCTCATGAATTACAATCAATCAAGATCATCCAAAGCCCTAATGCCTCTCACAAATTCTCACTAACACTGTTTTGGCTGATTAACCTAAACCCTAATGCAAAGCCTTGTTTATATAACACAAGGTTGCAAGATGGGCTAGGTTAAAACCTCATGGGCTGCAAATTGGGTTAAGCCCAATTCGCCCCATACACCCAATTCGTGTGGGTTTAGTTAGCCCAAACATTACAACAAACTATTACAAAGCCAAACCCGCTAAGTGTTTATCATTTTACTAATTACAAGATATCCAAAGACCAAATCTAAGTTGTTGTCACAAATATGCACCAACACCTTTTATCCGAATTTGTTTAAAATAAATGGTAATCGGAGTTTATTTATATAAAATGGTTCGGGTTTCTTATATGATTCTGAAATGATGTGAGTATAAAAGTTAATCCGAGTTTGGATATATTAGATTATCAAAGTTTAATATCTGTTGATGATGGGGTCTGAATATAGGTATGTGTATTGTCCGAACTTGTTAATTGAGAGGGTCCGAAGTTGTTTTAAGCATATGGGTCCGGATATATAATATTCTAGATGTGTACAAACTTGTATTAAAATTTCCTAGTTTGCTTATAATGATGAAAGCTCCAAACTTGTATGACTAGTATGAGATGCTCCGAGTTTTAATGTGAATAGAGGGGTTCAGATTTCCTTTTCTTTGTGTCCGAGATAATTGAAGTGTCAGGTTATATATATACAATTATTTTCTCTTACGAATTTAGTAATATAAAGAAGCCTCCGAATTTGTGGTTTGTCACTAACTTTCGAGTTTACATCTATGGTGGGCCGGGTTTGTTTTATCAATATAGGGGTCCGGATTTGCTTTACATGTTCCGAATGTATGAGGGATTCCAATGGAGTCAGAACTTGTGAGTATTGCTTTGCACATGTCCGAGTTTCACACTTGATGATTTGGCCGAGTTTAGATATTATATATATATACACATTCTGAATTTGGTATAAAGTGTTCGCTTTTTTAATTTGTGCACTTAATCTCAGAGTTTATTGAATATTATGAATTTATATATGGATTTCGAATGAAATATATAAAGGTTTCGGGTTATATGTTGTTCGTATCTCTCAATAACACACTGCATGATATCAATAATGTTGCCAACTAGAGAATCCACCGTTACTTATAATAAACTTGAAAACCTAAGCACAGTAAACACTGGTTGTTTGGATAATTAGGGTATTGCAAACCCTACTCGACATATACTTACACTCGTTGTACAGTAGATTGTGTGTAACGGACTTAACACTTATTTAACGCGTAGAAGCACGTTAATGCATACCGAGCAAACAAATGTGAGTTCACTACTCTTTCATAAGCATGCGTCCTAGGGGGACAAACTGTTACACCCCAACCGATGGCGGAAACATCGGGGCGCGACACTAAGCGTTCCGATTGCTCAAGAGATTCCACAACACTATTTGTTTCGATATAAATTAATCAAAGTTTCATAAATAAATCTAAATTTTCAAACACATTCCACGACCAACATATTGTATCAACAAAACATTCAAATATTGTTCCAAAATTTTCTAATTAATGGTGATGAGTTTCTAAGCATCATCCTAGCTTGTTTCCTTGAGTCCCAGCTACTATCAACCTGCAACATGTATTAAAATACTATCAACAAAAATGTTGGCGAGCATACAAGTTTGAATACGTAGCATAATAGTTTAAAAACTCATATCCAACATGAAAACATATAATAAGTTTCACCATGCTAGTTTACGCAGTCCAAGTGATAGCCCAATTTCCCAACGCGTTAAATGCCTTTCCTAAAGAATAACAGGGGGTTAGTGTCTCCTCCTAACAATACCCCCAAGACTAACGGGGAGGTGCGTTACCCCTATAGCGCTACTATTGTTAAGGCGGAACTACACACAAGGATTAAACGTTCACATAGCATAAAAAGTCTCAAGTATCACAAGTTTCACGTTTCATGTTTAATGCGGATAGAGTATGTTTCCAAATAAGTTTCAAGTGTCTTGATATAGAATACATTTTGCATCCCAGAAGTGTTTAAAACCAAAAAGGGATCGAGTATACCACAGTGGGTGCTTAGAACCAAACACTGCTAGATTGGATCGAAGGGAGCGCTGGATCAGCCTGCATGCGGGGAACATAGCATAAGTCCTCTAAGAGCTGACCCGGTTGGGAATAGAGTGTCGGATAGTGCGAAAATCAAGTAAAGTGTCTGTCTAGATACTTGAGCGGATGGTTATCTGGACGGATGGTCATCCGGACGGATGGTTATCCGGACGGATGACCATACGAACGGATGGCCATTCTAACAGTGGGTGTTTGTGTACTGATAAAGTTTTCAATGTTTTGCTCATAGTATCCTATAAAACAAACAAGTGTCATCATAATCAGATCCTCTGGACGAATGGTCATCCAATCGGATGGCCATTCAGACAGACGATCATTGTGCAACGTTTCGTGAAATTTTCTAAGTTTCGAGTTAACGGTGACGGGTGACGACGTGTCGAACAACGGGAATGCACCAGACCCAGCTCGTTTGGTCGGATGGGAACCACCCCTCTTCAAACCGACGACTGTCTCTGATGAAATTTCGTGTTTGGACCCGTTAGTCGGTCCGTTTTTCGGTCAAATCCAGCTTTCAAGCCGACCTTGACTAAGAAAGGAGTCGAAGCCCGTTTAAGTCTGATTTCCACCAATTTTTTGTATAATATTTGAAGAAAACTTTCGAAAATCAGTTGTAAAGCGTGATGTTCATCAGATCTGAGCCGGAAATATGTCAAACTCCGTCAGATCCGGTGCAAAAGTGCGAGATTCCTTTAAGTTTTGTATGAAAGTTGTGAAAATCCCTTAGATCTGGGGCCAATCTTTATTGAATGAGGCTCCACCGCAGTTTGTACAAACCATTGGGTGGAAACCACCTTCAAGAGGCCCAAATCAGTTGGTTTTCATGAAAAGTTGAAGTGTTCATGCGATTTTGATGAAGAATATTGTGTAGAAGTGATAAATGATGGAAGTTGTACAAGAATCGGGTGAGAATACTTACGAGTTTGCCTTGAATCTCGATTTAAGTTCCTGAGAGTGCGTGTGGTCGAATGGCAATGAGTAAAAGTGTGAAATGAAGGGTGAATAGCCCTATTTATAGGTGATGGGACAGTTGGAGGAGAAAGGTAGGCGGTCGGATGGCCTTCCGGTCGAATGGCCATCCGGTCGGATGTCCATTCAGACAGCCGATACCCCTTTTGCTAGTTTTCCAACTTTGGTTCGTTTTGCGAGTTAGATTAAGCGTTGCGTTGTGTATCATTGTGAGTAACCATTACATGGTATTATCATATAGTTAACACAAAAGTTTCCGTGTTTCAAGTCTGCGTTTAAGCTAGCTAGTAAGTATCAAGTCCCTCATTCAATAACTACCAAGTTTCTAGTTCAATAAGTATCAAGTTTCTCGTTCAATCAATATCAAGAGTTAAGTGTCAAGAGCCAAGAATCAAGTTTCTCGATTCACAAGTGTCAAGAATCAAGAATCATATTAAAGAGTCAAGAATCACATCGTTCATATGCATATACAGTATCACAAGAGTCGAGGATCACAAGAGTCAAGATTATGTTTAGTCATAACGTTCACAAATGTAAAAAGCATCAAGAATCTTCTCATAGAGTAAAAGTTTCATATAGTTTAACGTGATCCCTGTTCAAAGTCTTATTAAGCATCAAGTTTCACATCATTAAGATTCAAATATTCTCACTAAGCATCACTAGGTAGGAAGTATGACGAGACTTGCCAAGAAGATAAAGTTTCAAAACGAAGGGCGTTACACAAACTATTATTATTCCTAGGAGGAATACTTTTAAAAACGTTGTACTTTAAATTCGATGTTGGTCTTAAACTCTATCACGAAAGTCCCTACTTACTACCGAGCTAGTTGTCTGGGAGGCAACGGGGTATTAGTTGATAGCTCTATTAGGCTTGACAAACCTCACACCGTGCTAGGAGCCGAGCGTGAACTAATGACATTAAACACCTGTATCAATGCTGATAGACATTGATGGGGGCACAACAAACATGGCAGTCATTCGGTATCGAGTTTATTATTCGTGACATGTTTTTAAACTAAACACTTACATTATTTACGTTGAACAAAACTATGAACTCGCCAACTTTATATTGACACACTTTTCTGCATGCTTGCATGTCGTTAGATACATCATGCTTAGGAACTTGCAGTCTGAGGAGCGAGGAGTGTCATGGGACGTGTTGCTTAGGGATGGCAATGGGTCGGGTTCGGGTCAGGTGTTGGTAATCCCATACCCATATCCGATTATAAAATCATGTTCCATGCCCGACCCAATACCCGTCGGGTATTTTTCGGGTAATTACCCGCCGGGTATCGGGTATACCCATTAGTTTGGTAAAAGATATACGTTAGGATTTCCTAATCCATTTTTTTACTATTATAATTATTATATAATTTTATTTATACAACAACTATTATAAATTTAATGTACATTACATACATATAAGTTTTATCATAAATTAATAATAACTTTATAATACTTATAACTTATATGTATATACTTCACAACTTACAAAATATAAATCTTATTATCAAATATATATACTAAAAGAAAATTTATTTTTTCACACTATCAACATACTAAAATAAATCACTAGTACACAAGGGTTAATGAAATACAAAAACACAAATTAAAAAATTCGGGTATAAGATCGGGTATATAGTTTGGGTAAATGGGTATGTGGTTTCGGTTAATTGGGTCGGGTATCACCTAATCTCTTACCCGGCCCATACCCGTGAAATTTTTAAAAACTAATCCCATACCCAGCCCAAAACCCGTCCCATTTGTGTCGGGTTTCGGGCATACCCGTTGGGCTCGGGTATTTTTGCCATCCCTTGTGTTGCTTAATGAACGATTATGTTATGCTTATACTTTTTTAACAATTTGGTTTCGAATGTTTAAATAATTACAATTGCTTCCGCTGAACGTATACTTTGTTGAAATATTTATTTATGAAATGAACTATTCGGGTTGGAGATGAATCTTGTGTTAATATTATCTACTGTTAGTTCGACATGATTAGTGGCTAGATCCTGGTACGTCACGCGCCTCGTGAAGAAATCCGCATGTGGTATTTTGGGGGGTGTGACAACGTTGATGTAGAAAAAGAATTCAAAGATGTGAAAAAGAAAATGCGTTCCCAACCCCCACAAGTGAAGAAATGCATCATGTCAAAGATCAAGGCAGTGATAAACCCATCTATGAGCGACAAAAAACTGCTTGTCGTACAAGAAAACACTCACAGGAATCCAACGTCCAAGGTCCAACAACAAAGAAGAGAACAGGCTGCTAGACATAGCTCAGTTGGGCCGTTCGAACAAAGCAGGTTTGACCCTCCTAGACACAGCTCTTATGTACAGTCGCAAGATTCTCTAATAACATCTACTTCTTCAATGTCTCAAAAGTCTCAAAAGTCGTTAATGCGATGCAGTCGTTCAACGGCTTCATGGAAAAAAGACCTACGCGAGGACCATAGGGTTTACGTTAATCAGTGATGGATCGCTTGAATATGTTCTCAGATTCAAAAATCAAGTTCCAGAAGTGTTCCACCCCCACATTGTCATACCCTGAGCCGCAATGGAATGGTACGGGGCACGATGATTGCCCATAGCTCTAGACAACTAATAATTGTTATGATATTTAAAGTATGTCCATTTAAGTTATGACATAACATTTAATAATCAAAATTATTCATACATTGTTAAAAAACAAACATATCATAAGATTTTAATTTAATTTCCTAAGGCCCATTCTACGTGTCCTCATCACTTGTTCATCGACTTTGAAAACCTACACCACCTTAGAGAAAAATATATTTTGGGGTCAACAAATATGTTGGTGAGTAATTTCCTCCTTACATAGGAAACAGTTTTATATTTATCTTTAAAAAAATATTTTTAACATGCACCTCAAGGTTAGTATGATAATGGTCTCATATCGTCAACATAGTCAACATATCCATATATTCAAATTTAACAAACAAGAATACACAATCAAATACAAAACAAACATCCAAAATAAATAGACTCCTGACAATAGTGTGCATTAGGCTCAACCCCGAGGAGCGAGTCTAATATTGTTGGCAAAATTAGGCTACAACCCATGGCCGTGGGGAACCTAGTCAGTCGTGGATCCACTAGACACAATAGCATGCAATAGACTTGACATTAGATTGCATATATAATAGTAGAATACACATAAGACGTTCAGATAATAACACTTGATTATAGCATGTTAAATACATCAAAAAGTATAACATGATGCACCCCAAAATTTGTAAAATTAAAAAGGGGGAAATAGAAGAGATTACTCACAGGTTGCGAAGAGTTAATCCATGAGAATGCACAGCAAGAAAAGTAACATTTTATATCTAAATAATAATCGTAATGCAAGTAGATGAAATACTATACGAAAGGATAACCTATGGATTTTAGAAAACTGGGTTCTCGTATTTGGGGACTTAGAATTATATCAAATTATATTTATTCAACTAAAATAACCAAACTAATAATTATATGATTCTAGAATTTATTAAAATAACAAAATCATAAAATTACCATTTAAAGGGTTTTCAAATATTTGATAAAGAAAATAATTAAATAAGCTCATCAACTCATCTAATTATCATTTAAAATAGATTTAATGCTTTAATGATTGTTACATGTTTTATTTTAAAAGTAATAATTTTATAATGAGAATTATTTGTATAACAATTTCACCAATTCTTTAATTGCATTATAGTTACCAAAAATTATAGAAATAATCTATAACAATTATACACCCTCTAAAAATAAGTAGAATTATTTATAAATTTTATTTGTGACAATCTTATATTTTAAATAATTAATATATATATATATATATATATATATATATATATATATATTATATTCATGAATTCCTCAAAAAATAAGAAAGTTTCTAGAAGAATCCCCTAGTGTTTAATAATCAACAAAAGTATTTTCTTGAATTTATTTAAGTCTATCATATATGTTTATATAATTAATTAGTGATTAAAATATAAATAATTCATCAAAATCCAAATGATATCTAAAAATTCCCAAAATTTACACATAGCATTCCAATGCGATATTTAACACTACTCTACTTTCAGTTTCTCAAAACACATATCTAGACCTAAAAGCCCCAAATTGTATGAACGAAGAACCCTAATTTCAATTAAAATTAAATTTGGATAAATTAGCCCTCTATCACTGAAATTGATAGATATATTTTTTAGAGAATGAAAAATAAAGCACAATAGGCTTTGGAATTACCTGAAAAGGTTAGTGAAGGAGATATCGTCACGTGAAGTTTGGAGCCCTAGAATGTTCTTTAATCTAATCCGCGATGTACAGTTGATGAAACGAGGAAATTCAGTGGGGTTTTGTTAAGTTTTTGCAGAGGATTAAGATGGTATAAGGTTTGCAGTCTAATTTTACGTATTGATAAGAAACCCAAATTTTGCTCTCATGGAACGATTGGCTATCATAACCCTTAAATCTCCGCAATTACGAGTTGAATAAGACCATTAAGAAGTTGTTACGTCGCGTTTTTGAAGGTATGGAGTCGGGTCGCGCAGGTTGGGTTTGGGTAGAGAAGAAGACTAACGAGTTAAGTTTTAGATTAAATATCATTTGAATCGTGATTCTTCACAAATGAAGAGATGGTGCAGTGGCTGGCATGTCGCTTGTGAAAGAATGGCGTGCCGGCTTCGATCCATGTCTCCTGCGGTTCCTGTTCTTTTTTTAACTTATTTCAGGTTTCAACATTTGTTTATAAGAAACACAGACCGAGATTCAGCACTGCTCAAGGGAAGGTGCATATTAGCTGGTTTGGTAGTGGTTTGTTGAACGCGGGTACCTGGGTTCGAATCCCACCGAACTTGGTTTTTTCTTTGTTTTCAATTTATAGTGAGCCCAGCTCGGTTGACGCGCGCAACAATTAAAGGCATGCATATCACACACGATTATGGCGTTGGTATCGGCCTTCAATTTCGCGACCGCGAGGGCGCCATTTTTGTCCTCACCCCCTGCCACTCTAGTTACTAGAGGAGGACCATGAGTTGTCGCGGAAACAGGTGATGGTGATGGTGATGATGATGACGATGACGATGACGATGCTGATGCTGACGATCACGTCAAGCCTGTGGTCGCTATGGTTGACCAATAGCTCTCTCCGCCGCCACTGGTGCCGCCGCCGCAGGGGGCGCCTTAGTACCCTTAACACGTCTTTTATGACCAGTTGCCTCCGGCTGTCGCGCTTGCGTTACAGCAGATGGAGCATCAGTTACAGGCGTGGATTGTCGCCCACCACGCCCATACTGAAGCCCTTTTGTTGCGGGCCATACAGGGCGATATTCAAGCAGCTCGGGATCATGGTCGGAGCCCCCTCCCGATGTCGATGTTGCCGTCATGACCGGGTCAAGAGCGCACCACTCAAGATCCGGGGTCATCGGGCACCACTTAGGATCCTCGAGGTCCTGATCCAGCGCTTTAGTGTAGTGTGTTATGTTTTTGTATATAGTTAAATTTGCAGCTTTCAGTTTATTTATATTTGTGATGTTTATTTACAATGTTTAGATCAGATCGTTTAGTTGTGTATAATGTATAAAACAGTTATGACGCATCACGGTACGATGCGACACAACACGATACGATACGACACGATAAAAAATATAATACAAAATACATATACAATATGATACAGAGCAATAGATTATCATACAAAATGCCAATACGAATAATAAGACATGTCACGAATAAAATTATAATAGAAAATACAAATACGATACAGAGCGATAAATTATCATACAAATAAGCTACGTCACATAACGATATAAATATAACAAATTACAAAACATATAAAAACAAAAAAAAATAAACAACACACACCAATAAATACACCCAAAAGACCAACTTTCACCTAAAAAACTGGGGTATGATACGGATCGTATAGGCCTATACAATTCGTATTGAAATATAAAAGTGTGGCAATAGATTGGCCATTGTACGAATAGAATCCCCTTAGTATGTTTTTTAGCGGGTGTATAGGTATTATTGTGATTTAAACTCTGATAGAGATAAATATTTTTTAGTGTACAGTTAAACTAGTTTAATTGTTTTCACTCTTAGATTAAATTAATCAACTTAGGTTGAAAATCTGTTCAAAATTTCCGAACAAATGTGCATTAACTAAATGAGTATTTTGATGTTTGTTTCTTAATTGATATTTTTTTGAAGTATACTATTTTGAAAGAAAAAGAAACATCTAATCAGATTTATGGTTGTAGTTAGGAATTTAGGATACAATGTGCTTGTTTGACTAATATTAAACTTCAAGTTGTTCTTTTAACGAATTATCAAAATGTAGAGACTAGGGTAAGATTAATATATAACCTAGTATGATAGACAAGACATAGATGTGATCTAAATCAAATCTTAATGAAATATATAACATATACAAAGGGATTATTATATTTATATAATACTTTTAATAACAGTGGTTTTAAAAGCCTAGTTTAGGGTGGACATGACATTGACACGGGTTGGGTTTGCGGGTTTCAACCCTTGCGGTAACACCGCCGCCACCCTCTAGGGTAGGCGTTGAGAGTACTTTGTCCGGGTCACCTTCGTCACAGGTAAAGGTTTGGAAATGTGACTGTTGGACTTAAAAATGAAGTGGGGTGTGTGTGTGATTGGTGAGTGGAGTAAAAGGATGGAGTCCATGGTTCTAGGGTACTTGTGGGTAGTTCCTGCTAATGTTATGTGGATCTAGGGTACTTTCGTGTATAATCAATATGAGAATGCGGAATTGATCAAGGCTAAAATAGTACCCTTGAATGTCCCTTCCCCTTAAAGATAAGTCGTCGTCGTCATCTTTTTTAGTTGGTTATCATTTTCATCTTACTATAATCATTCATGCAGTAATTACAATTTTTTAGTGTATATTATTTAATCATAAATCCTTTGATGATTAACAGTTAAATTTATGTCTTTGAGTTTAACTACACCCTCTGGAAACATCATAACGGGTGCTTGCGAATGACACGTATATAGAGGTGTTAATTAGATTGTGTTTTAGATTTTTTGAATGTTAATTTTTTAAATTGCATTCAAACTAGAACTAGAATTTTAAAAGCTGATTTAAATTTGAAGATTTGAATATTCTATGAAAAATAAACTAAAATTATATATACTATGAATGAATATTATGTATTATTTTATAAAAAAGTATATCAGCCGAATACAAATAAATTAGTTTGGTTTGGTACAACAATAACAAATTCAAGTTTGAGTCGAAACTAAGTTGGAATTCAAATCAAATAAGAACCCAATTCAAATATTTGAACCCCAAATTCATTTTTATAAATGGGGTTCTAGATGACTTTAAGATACTTGGAGTTGACTCAAATAATGTTTGGACCTCGCGAGTGGGGCCAAGGCGATCTCCTTAATAAATTTTGAGTTGCCAGCTGCTGACTTCGGTGTGTAGACCGCCCGGTGATCATGCTTTGCAGCGCGATCGTATGTTGTGCGGGGTTGCACCAGGGTGAAGTAGTCTTGGTCCCCAGACTGGTTGTAAGCCGTCTGGGAATCCCCACAGTACGTATAGTCTTCAGGGTTGGTTCTATCGTATGCGCCGTCGTTGGGATGCGGCCCAAGGCGGCTTAAGATTCCGGACCCTCGACGAGTAACTGATTCTCGCTTATGTTCTCTGGGTGGGCCAAGGCGCTGATGCGCTGAGGCCCTGGCCCGGGATCCGTAATTGGAATCCCCTTCTTGCAGTGTATGGTCATTCACATAAAAGAGTCTATGCGGCCCGCGCCTATCCCTAGATGCGAGATTTGTTGGCGCCAGCTCCTCGTATTGGAGAATACGCGGTGCTGGTGTAAATGGGGCCGGTGTATGCCCTCCGGGCTACTACGTGCTCGCGCAGGCCTGGGCGTAGGCTGCGTTTAAGAGAGCCTACTGTTGCACGTACCAGGAGTGAAGATTGACTCCTGGTGGTAAAATTTGTGTAAAAGGTGGGGCCTCCGGCGTATTCGCCGAGAGGTTACCCATGTGTGTAGAAGTGCCGATGTGGCTTGTTGGTTGGCTTGTGGGAGTGTTCTGTGTCTGCCTTGCGCTTGGTGGGATAAAGGGTGGTTCCCCAATTTTTTGGTTATCGGACATGATCTCTGAAAAGAAGAGAGAAAAGTGCTAAGAGGAGTAGCGGTGGGCGTCAATGGTGAAATAGTGGTTAACCAGCGGGTTATACACTAGTCTCGTCGAGTAGGGTTAATCCATTCTTTCCTCGATCAGTGGTCGGGTCGTCCTCTAATCTGTCCCCTGCACAAGGAAACACACCGTGACTCGTAAAAAGGAGGATGGGGTGGGGGTTGCTCTTTGTTACCACTCTCCGGCGTGAGAATAAGTATTTGCTTGAGAGCATAGTGTGTGTTTAAGTAGTACGTGTGAGAGAGCAGATTAGCGTTACCTCAAACCTGGTTCGGGATGGGTATCTATAGCTGAAGAGCGAAGGAGGATAGCCAAGAGGCCTGACTGACAACGCGTAGCCTTTTTGTAGGTGTGTTAGGAGCGCAGGTCACAAGGGTGTTGGACGCATGCGGAGGTGCTGCCACGTCCTGCTGTGATTGTCAGTCTGTCTACCAGCTTTATGCATGTGGGCTGGGCAGCTGACCGATGTCAGTGCCTGGGTGTGCCACTTGCTAGTTCAATCACTGAAGGCAAAGTGTCAGCTCCACTTGTATCGACAATAGGATGCGGTTCTAAACCTCATCACTATGTGCGGTAACCGCAGTGATTACTGCATCCCTTGTGGTAACGAAAACAACCATTTTTATACAAAAGGTGAGTCTTATCTTCTTTCCCCGAGTGGGGAAGCAAACCGGGTTCGTGCGTGCCCGCGCGATCGTAGTTAAGCCCTTGTCGGTAGGGGTAATGAGGTAGGTGATGGTCACTCGCACTCAAGCCTGGTGCGGGATTTGGGACCATACCCCTTCAGTTGGTAAATGACAAACAAATGTTTTTTTGTCAATAATCTAATAAAGTCCGTACTTACTCCAAATGGGAATTACGTCGAGATAGAAAGCAAACGGGCAACAAACAGCACCGCTACCGCTTTTGAATAGCATAACTAAGTTTTTTTTTTTTAAACTACATTAATAGATCTCAGGGTCATAACATTACTGCACCACTACCCCTTTTTCACGTATTTTTTTTACAAATACAATTTTATTTTAAGTGTACGAAAAAAATCAAATGGGCAAATAGTGTAATAGATTCTAGAATCATGAAAATAGAATGGTTTTATATGAAGATAACATAAATTTAATATTCATAGATGTGGAAGGTTAAAGAAGTTGGTATTTTCATGAGACATAACTAATAAATCCAGATGGATGTACATAGAGATCCATGATGTACAAGATTTAGTAGTCGTTAGTGTAGTGTGTTACGTTTTTTGTATTTAGATTTTTTATGTATTTTGTATTATGTCATGTATAAACAAATGAATTATATAGTTAAATTTGCAGCTTTCAGTTTATTTATTTTTGTGATGTTTATTTACAATGTTTAGATCAAATGGTTTGGTTATGTATAATATATAAAACAGTCATGACGCATCATGATACGATATGGCACAATACGATACGATACTACACGATAAAAAGTATACTACAAAATACATATACGATACGATACAGAGCGATAGATTATCATACAAAATACAAGTACGAATAATAAGGCATGTTACGAACAAAATTATAATACAAAATACAAATACGATACGATACAGAGCGATAAATTATCATACAAATAAGATACTCCACATAACGATATATGTGACAACTCGTAATTTCGAACCCTTCCTTGTACCTCGATGCAACACGTTGAACGATATGTAACTAGTTGACATGTTTGTGTGATTAATGATATAAGTGAACATTCTATGTGATTATGTGTTGTGTTTATTTTTATGCGTGTATGTATGTGACCCGAAACACAAGAACCTAACTCGAGACCACTCGGTCTCGAGTAGTGTAACTATTTGGGCCGGTTGGGCCATTTGATCCGTCCGAAACCCATTAGGGTGCATCAACTTGAAGCTAGTATATAACCTTGTTGATTAGCCAACATCACTATCTTTGGGCAACTTACACACACTCTCCTGCACACACACTCCTACATTCCCTCTCACTAAAACCCTAGCAACACCACCCTCTTCTCTTGTGTCGGACCAAGGGTAGCAAGCCAAGCTCTCGGATTTTCTTGTGTCCTTCACCCGGAGACTATCGGACAACAAACCTACTCTCCTTCACACACTCCTCATCAACCGGTTAGTGTTTTATGATGCTTGTTGTTAGATGATATTATGGATGGCATGACTTAACTAGAATAGCTTGTACGAATGATGATGTTCTTGTGAACCGAATGTGTATGATGATGTTAATCGGCTATCATGTCTTGATTACGGATTGATTGCATGATGAGTTAATGATATCTTGTGATTGAATGTGATTTAAACCATTAATTGTTGATGTTCATGAAATCGGCTTGCATATGTGTATTAGATAATGTTCATGTTAATCGGATTGTATACTCTTGTGATAAGAATCGAATGCTTGTTAATCGGCTGCATGTATGTGGAAATCGGATTAGTGTAGAGTCGATTTTGAGGTGTTATGTGATGATTTGAAACCCTTAGATGAGTATGTTCAAGTGTTTTGATTGTTGTTCATGTTATGATTGTGATTGATGCCAAAAACCCTAAAATATGATGAACAAGTTTGAATGATCATGATGAATAATACATGAAGAACAACATGAATATGGTATGAAGGTGTCTTGAATATTTGAAAACTAGTTGTTTGATCCATTTTAATTGATTGTTAGACAAGAAAACATGTTGATGCATTTTGGTTGGATAGTACACAAGTTCATGAAATCAAAATTCTATTGGTTTAGTACAAGTGCCGGCGATCAGCAGGGGTGTCAGTCGAGACCCTCTGTCTCGACTCGAGACCACATAGGTGACAGCTCGAGACCCCGGTTGCGACACAGGTTGCGAGTCGAGAACCTCTAGTCTCGACTCGAGACTACACATTTCCAGCACACAAGCAGCATAACTCGAGACCACGGCTGCGGGTCCGGTTGCGACTCGAGACCGTCTAGTCTCGACTGGTGCATGTATGACTCGAGACAACACTGTCTCGACTCGAGATCTCTAGTCTCGACTTGAGACCACGTACCCATACTCGCTGAATTGGACTTGCATTGTTACGGGCTTAGGTGATTGGGCCGGACTTTTGGGCTTTGTTTATTTATATACATGCTACTGCTCAAACTCGTAGGTATTATTGTAAACCGCCATGTTTATACGTGTATGCCATGAATAATACCTGTATGCAACTTGCTAGTATACGTGTAGAAAACATACGTGCATTCCTTGGTTTGAACCTGACATGTATGGTAACCATGTTAGGACGTGGTTGACCACTAGCATCTAGACTTGACTTTTCTGTGTATCTTGTAACACCCTAGTTACTGATTAACGATTTTGTATGTAATTACCAAAAATTAGATGTGTAGTTAAGACTACACATGCTATAAAAATACGGGTTTATTAAAACTTTTACAAATTATAAGTTATTCTACATAACGTGAATCGAATCCGTTGATTAAAATCTACAACGTGGCAAAGTGCGGAAGCGTGAATCTATATCGTGTTCGGTTTTTCGTTGAGCTTGATCTTCATCCGGCATCTACTAAGTACCTACATTTCATAAAAACATGAAATGCTTTAGTCATACGGATTTAAAACGCATCTAAAAGAATCCGGGAACTAAAAGTAATTAAAATGCATTTTGTTTCTGGGTCCACCGTAATTTACGGTGGGACCGTAAATTACGGTAGCCCCTGAAGGTTTGTTCTTCCACCGTAAATCAGTATATAACCACCGTAACACATATCAACTCCACCGTAATTTACGGTGGTACCGTAAATTACGGTGGTCCCTGCATTCCACCTCTCTATTTTGCGGTTTAACGACACGAAAACTTTCGTATCTTTCAAACCGCTTGTCCGTTTGACCTACCGTTTCTTCCTATGTGATTGTAATTTGACCCTTCATCATATGGAGTCAAAATCCAACATCCGGATTAGCAAATTTTAAGACTTTTATGCATTCAGCTTAAACTAGAATTTTACCCATTTAACCCATTCATGTATTTATCAAACAAACTTATTTGTTTGATCCCAAATTCTCATGAATCTTCTAATTTCTATATCGTCTATCACATTTGGCTCAAACCACGGGTTTCCTACACATTTTAAACCCGCTTATACTCAAGTGCTTATTTTGACCCGTTAAGGACATTTAAGCACTTTGACGCATAACACACACCCATTTCTTTCTAGCAATTTATTCTCACATTAGTTATCAAATGATCTTTCTTCACATCTAGATTTGTGATGGTTTTAATGTGACGATCTATCTAATCCGAGTTTTACCCTTCGTATTATCAATTTACGGCAAAGACTCATATAGAGTCTTTTGACCAAGGATTTACATCTTACACTATTATACTTATTCTAAGTATTAACTTGATTATAAAACTCGTTTTCAAACAACTTCTAAGGGTTGTTTGCTTAATTTTGCTTACAAGGGCGTTTTGGTCATTCTTAACCCTTCTTTTACAACTAAGGGCTATTAGTGCTTGTTTGAACCACAAAGTCCGACCCTTTTAACCATATTCTTGTTTAGAAACCAATATGTTTCTAAACACCATAATCATAACTCAATTTATTCGCTTTACCTAAAAGATAACCGAATATCTTATTTTAACCTTGTCTAACTGTTATAAAACTCCAAATTCTACATGATGAGTTGTATTACTATACATACCTGGCTCGGATCAATACCTTTCCTTAGTGGCTACTAAGTGATAGCGATGTAAGCATCCATGTGCTATTTATTTCCTAAATTCACGCAACTTGACAACCCATTAGTCGATATTGTCAAAGGGTGATAATTTCACCTTTCGACCCGTTTGGTCTATATGACCAATTACCATTGTTAAATTGTCAAAATTACCATTTTGCCCTTAAAGGGTATTATGATTTAACTTATATGGTAACCATTAAAAATACATGCTTCATTCGTCATAATATGATCGAATTACCGGTTTAACTCATTTTTAGCCATCATTATGTTTTCTTGTCATATTTGATTATCTTGTTCCGTACGACCACACGTCGGAACATCATATCTCAATTAGGTATTTTTCTTTTTCGTAACTAATACGACGAAAGAATATTGTAAATATATAACTAGTGTAAGATATACTTACCTTGCATCCGAAATATGCTTTTTCCTTCATTCTGGATTCGTTTGACCCGCTTCCTTCTTCAAGCTTTCACCTAGCTCGTTAAGAGTCAAACTATCATCAAAATTCGTAAGACGATTAGGTTAGTCATCATTATTATGACTATTTCATCTTACGGATTTTATGTCGAAACTTCTATTCCACTTCATCATTGGTTATTTCGACTTTCTAAAATCAACTACCGTTATTCATATAATATGCACAATCAAGGCAATTCTATCTCACGATTAGAAACCATTTTATCCCATATCTCGTGTAATTAGTCAAGTTAGCCAATTACGCGTTTCACTCGAATTTCAACACTATAGTTCCCATTTAGGCATTTTAACAAACACCTAATGGGCATGATTCTACACATTTGCTAACTAGTTCATAAATAGTCATTTTTACCAAGATTAACATTAAGATTCAACCATTATCATGTATGATCAAATACTCAAACTTGCAATTTGTTCAAGTATCTTGCATCTACTATCATTTATGATGATTTCTAACACAACTATATTATCATCTTTTCTGCATAATCAAAACCCACTTGACACATGAGTGTATGATTATGAATTCACAACAATGAACATCAATTCAACAAATACATGGCTAGGGTTTACTACTAGACATAGTTTCATCCCTAATTTCATCCAAACTACATACATGCAGGCTTAGATTCGAATTCTCTAGGTTTGCTCAGAATTTCAACTAGAGATTTACCAAGAAATTTACATACCTCGTGACTCCTTTTTCAATGGAGATCACTAATTCATACTCGGATTTTGATTTGGACTTGATTTGCTCCTTCAATTTGATGAATTTCTGTGTTTTAGGATTTGAGCTTGAGAGCTCTTCCTGGCTTCTGTGTTTGTACGACCAGAACACACACACAAGGTGTGTGTTTTGGTGTTTTTAACTTTAATTAATAAAAACCATTTTCTCACTTTAACCATTTTAATCCCTCAACTTTACCCAAGTTTATAAAGATTACTACATCAAGTTCCTCACTATTTTAAAACACTAGACTAACTAGGTTGATATTCCTAGTTATTTAGTGGGTCCCGGGAGTTATAACCCGTTTTATTTAAAGTCCCGTTAACTCGGGCTCTTATAGGCTCAATTTCCTTAAAACTTTGATTTGTTTGTATATTTTTTTTTTTAGGATTTCTTATTTAAATCCAAATATTCACCTGGTCACTTTTACTACTAACGGTACTTTACCCGTCTTTTAGTATTAATGGAGTTTGATTACCAAACCCATTTTCGGGGTGTTACAAGTCTACCCCCCTTAAAGAGGTTTCATCCTCGAAACCTTTTCTTACATGATTTATTGAGTTTAAACTCAATGTATTTGATCCGAGATATCATTTAAACATTACCTATACTTTTAACCAATTATTAGTATTACCAGATAAGCATGGTAACATCTTTTTGGTCACTAATTGTCTACGTATCTCATATGACTTAGTGCAACTTAAAATAACGTAATCTCGTTATTTCCACTAGTTTAGTTAACTTAGCGATGTCCATCGCTTTCATATACTATCGAATTCCTTATGAATCCGTTATTTTGACTTGTTTAAAGGCCTTTAGTGAAATCTTTTCACTTTTAGCAGCAATTTCTTATATCTTCAATTTTATTTATTCGATTCGGTCATACCGAACCTACCGCTTACAAGCAAACCAAATTTATTTAAATGACCTTGACCGGTCTCAGTAACTAGACTTATTAGTCCAGTTACTTTTTACCGCTTGCTTGATTATAATGTGATTCTACTTCACATTACATTTCTTGACCGTGATCATTGTTACATCATGTTTAATTTATATCAAAATTTCCTTTCCGAAATATCACTTTTGAATATAACGTCTTGCGCCTATCGGTGTCAAGACCTGAACCTTTCGTGCTTAATATTCAATTTCCTATCAGGATTCTCATTCGTAAAAACGTTATTTCTTACTAAAACCAAGGTTTTAGTTTAGGATCTTCTCTTAATATTTTGTCAATTATCCGTAACAGGACATTGACAGTCTGTAATTTATCCCTTTACGGTCTTAGTTTTA
This sequence comes from Helianthus tuberosus, assembly GCA_030545235.1. NCBI lineage: Eukaryota > Viridiplantae > Streptophyta > Magnoliopsida > Asterales > Asteraceae > Helianthus > Helianthus tuberosus. The sequence continues at coordinate 186,095,327 of CM060351.1, read as the reverse complement.
TGCGGGGATTTTCAACTGGTTCTCTCGCTTTGTTAAGTAACCCATAGGTTCTTTCACGTAGCCTCGCAGGCTATTTCCTTAGGTCTTCACCCCCTTTTTACTGAAAACTCTAAGGTTTATTTCCCTTTCTTTTCGTGACCCAAGGGTCATCCTGGTCCCGTAGACCTTATCACTGTGTTTAAATCCCGTAGGTTATGACGATCCCGTAAATCATCTTTTTCTTGTATCTACATTCAAATGTATATACATTCATATATAGCTTCAAAGCATACCTTGCTATGTTTAAAATCGTACATTTTCGCTTATGAGCTTTAGTTGACCTCGACCGTAGTCTAAGGCTTCATTTGTTTATTTCCGGGCGAAATTTTCTGGCTTTGTCCTTAAGTTTGACGTTTTACATAAACGACCCGTTAAGGGACATATTCGCACTTTCCGAGTTCGAGTGTAAGTCTACTCCCTCCCAATACTTGTCTAAATCATTTTACATGCTTGCGTTTTCTGGGTTCGAGTGTAAGTACACTCCCTCCCAATACTTGTCTAAATCAATTTACATGCTTGCGTTTTCTGGGTTCGAGTGCAAGTACACTCCCTCCCAATACTAGTCTAAATCAATTTACATGCTTGCGTTTTCTGGGTTCGAGTGTAAGTACGCTCCCTCCCAATACTAGTCTAAGTCAATTTACATGCTTGCGTTTTTCTGGGTTCGAGTGTAAGTACACTCCCTCCCAATACTAGTCTAAATCAATTTACATGCTTGCGTTTTCTGGGTTCGAGTGTAAGTACACTCCCTCCCAATATTTGTCTAAATCATTTTACATGCTTCTTTGTCCCTTCACTCGGGCTCATTATCCTAATGTATTACGCTTCCGTCACTCGGTTGTGCGTTTACATTATTATCGAATATTTTGCTTATCTGATTCATTTGGGTACTTTTTAATTAGTCCCATTCACCCCGCCCTTACTACATCGGATGTAAACGTGTCCGCCATAAGAAGTTCATGGTATTATATGCCACTACTTACTTGGCCAGAGTAAGCGATTAACACATGACACACATGACCTTTTTATAGTTTTCACATCACGCCCTACGTAGTAATGCCTCTACTTGTTTCTCTTGGAAACAATATCCGAATATATTTTCTATTCGGGTTTTTCCAAGTTTTTTTTTTTTAATCTACATATGCAACTTTCAATTTCTTCATATTTGTTGCATATTACTATTTGTGCGATTATTTAAAATATGCACCTGGTAATGTTTGCCCCGACGGGCGTTCCTTACCATTAACCTTGTTCGCGGTCGTTACGCGATTTAGTCCTCGATGAGCATGCTCCTCTTGTCATACTTTGGACCGTTCTATCATCATATCCACAATTCATTTGACTCTCGTCGTCTTCAAACGCGAGCGTCCTTCAATTAAAACATTCACAAAAGTTAGTAACGTCAACTTCAATAATCGCCCGTATTATAATACAAGGCTTTTTCTACTATACGCGTCAACGCGCGTATTTTCATCAACTATATCAATCATTTTAATTGGGGGTAACGTGTATCACACGATAGCCCTATGTGTTGGTTACAACACATTAGCATACACGTACTTACCGGATTTACGATCAAGCCTCGAACCGAACACTATTCTTTATCAAGAGCGTAAGGTTTAAGTCCAAGCATGGTTCTCCCCACCATACTTGAATCTCTTAAACCAAGGCTCTGATACCAACTTGTAACACCCTAGTTACTGATTAACGATTTTGTATGTAATTACCAAAAATTAGATGTGTAGTTAAGACTACACATGCTATAAAAATACGGGTTTATTAAAACTTTTACAAATTATAAGTTATTCTACATAACGTGAATCGAATCCGTTGATTAAAATCTATAACGTGGCAAAGTGCGGAAGCGTGAATCTATATCGTGTTCGGTTTTTCGTTGAGCTTGATCTTCATCCGGCATCTACTAAGTACCTACATTTCATAAAAACATGAAATGCTTTAGTCATACGGATTTAAAACGCATCTAAAAGAATCCGGGAACTAAAAGTAATTAAAATGCATTTTGTTTCTGGGTCCACCGTAATTTACGGTGGGACCGTAAATTACGGTAGCCCCTGAAGGTTTGTTCTTCCACCGTAAATCAGTATATAACCACCGTAACACATATCAACTCCACCGTAATTTACGGTGGTACCGTAAATTACGGTGGTCCCTGCATTCCACCTCTCTATTTTGCCGTTTAACGACACGAAAACTTTCGTATCTTTCAAACCGCTTGTCCGTTTGACCTACCGTTTCTTCCTATGTGATTGTAATTTGACCCTTCATCATATGGAGTCAAAATCCAACATCCGGATTAGCAAATTTTAAGACTTTTATGCATTCGGCTTAAACTAGAATTTTACCCATTTAACCCATTCATGTATTTATCAAACAAACTTATTTGTTTGATCCCAAATTCTCATGAATCTTCTAATTTCTATATCGTCTATCACGTTTGGCTCAAACCACGGGTTTCCTACACATTTTAAACCCGCTTATACTCAAGTGCTTATTTTGACCCGTTAAGGACATTTAAGCACTTTGACGCATAACACACACCCATTTCTTTCTAGCATTTTATTCTCACATTAGTTATCAAATGATCTTTCTTCACATCTAGATTTGTGATGGTTTTAATGTGACGATCTATCTAATCCGAGTTTTACCCTTCGTATTATCAATTTACGGCAAAGACTCATATAGAGTCTTTTGACCAAGGATTTACATCTTACACTATTATACTTATTCTAAGTATTAACTTGATTATAAAACTCGTTTTCAAACAACTTCTAAGGGTTGTTTGCTTAATTTTGCTTACAAGGGCGTTTTGGTCATTCTTAACCCTTCTTTTACAACTAAGGGCTATTAGTGCTTGTTTGAACCACAAAGTCCGACCCTTTTAACCATATTCTTGTTTAGAAACCAATATGTTTCTAAACACCATAATCATAACTCAATTTATTCGCTTTACCTAAAAGATAACCGAATATCTTATTTTAACCTTGTCTAACTGTTATAAAACTCCAAATTCTACATGATGAGTTGTATTACTATACATACCTGGCTCGGATCAATACCTTTCCTTAGTGGCTACTAAGTGATAGCGATGTAAGCATCCATGTGCTATTTATTTCCTAAATTCACGCAACTTGACAACCCATTAGTCGATATTGTCAAAGGGTGATAATTTCACCTTTCGACCCGTTTGGTCTATATGACCAATTACCATTGTTAAATTGTCAAAATTACCATTTTGCCCTTAAAGGGTATTATGATTTAACTTATATGGTAACCATTAAAAATACATGCTTCATTCGTCATAATATGATCGAATTACCGGTTTAACTCATTTTTAGCCATCATTATGTTTTCTTGTCATATTTGATTATCTTGTTCCGTACGACCACACGTCGGAATATCATATCTCAATTAGGTATTTTTCTTTTTCGTAACTAATACGACGAAAGAATATTGTAAATATATAACTAGTGTAAGATATACTTACCTTGCATCCGAAATATGCTTTTTCCTTCATTCTGGATTCGTTTGACCCGCTTCCTTCTTCAAGCTTTCACCTAGCTCGTTAAGAGTCAAACTATCATCAAAATTCGTAAGACGATTAGGTTAGTCATCATTATTATGACTATTTCATCTTACGGATTTTATGTCGAAACTTCTATTCCACTTCATCATTGGTTATTTCGACTTTCTAAAATCAACTACCGTTATTCATATAATATGCACAATCAAGGCAATTCTATCTCATGATTAGAAACCATTTTATCCCATATCTCGTGTAATTAGTCAAGTTAGCCAATTACGCGTTTCACTCGAATTTCAACACTATAGTTCCCATTTAGGCATTTTAACAAACACCTAATGGGCATGATTCTACACATTTGCTAACTAGTTCATAAATAGTCATTTTTACCAAGATTAACATTAAGATTCAACCATTATCATGTATGATCAAATACTCAAACTTGCAATTTGTTCAAGTATCTTGCATCTACTATCATTTATGATGATTTCTAACACAACTATATTATCATCTTTTCTACATAATCAAAACCCACTTGACACATGAGTGTATGATTATGAATTCACAACAATGAACATCAATTCAACAAATACATGGCTAGGGTTTACTACTAGACATAGTTTCATCCCTAATTTCATCCAAACTACATACATGCAGGCTTAGATTCGAATTCTCTAGGTTTGCTCAGAATTTCAACTAGAGATTTACCAAGAAATTTACATACCTCGTGACTCCTTTTTCAATGGAGATCACTAATTCATACTCGGATTTTGATTTGGACTTGATTTGCTCCTTCAATTTGATGAATTTCTGTGTTTTAGGGTTTGAGCTTGAGAGCTCTTCCTGGCTCCTGTGTTTGTACGACCAGAACACACACACAAGGTGTGTGTTTTGGTGTTTTTAACTTTAATTAATAAAAACCATTTTCTCACTTTAACCATTTTAATCCCTCAACTTTACCCAAGTTTATAAAGATTACTACATCAAGTTCCTCACTATTTTAAAACACTAGACTAACTAGGTTGATATTCCTAGTTATTTAGTGGGTCCCGGGAGTTATAACCCGTTTTATTTAAAGTCCCGTTAACTCGGGCTCTTATAGGCTCAATTTCCTTAAAACTTTGATTTGTTTGTATATTTTTTTTTTTAGGATTTCTTATTTAAATCCAAATATTCACCTGGTCACTTTTACTACTAACGGTACTTTACCCGTCTTTTAGTATTAATGGAGTTTGATTACCAAACCCATTTTCGGGGTGTTACATATCTGCCGAGCAAACCAAGGTGAGTTCACACCCTCTACAAAGCATGGGATTCCCAGGGGTTGGGAATGGGGTTAAGGAACATGGATTCCTCGTCCTCCTTGGGTAGGACAGTATTGATTCAGGAATGTAATTCCTCGTCCTCTGGGACAGATAACTCGTACTAGACCAAAACTCTATCACGAAGTCCCTCCTTTTTATATCGACTTAATCGCCGGGCCAATGGCGAGCGGGTCATTAGTTAGATAGCGCTATTTAGGTCTGACAAACCTCACACCGTGCCGCAGAGGACGGGCGTGAAATAATGGATCTGGGGCACGTCAATGCTGATAGACATTGACAGTTTCAGGGCACATAAACATGACTACAGTCAGCAGTCGATATGGTAACGAGTCTTGTGTATACATGGGGTAGCCCCCACGGCTGTATCGCCAGAGTAAATGGGTAAACAAATCACGTTTTCAACTATGGGGTAACCCCCACGGCAGGATGCCAGTAAAAGGAAATTGTTTTTGGAACAACTTAAAACGAACACCCAAGCGTGAACTCACTTAACTTGTTGTTGACTCGTTACTACATGCTTTGCAGGTCAATAGGTACTTAGCTGGAGCTTGCATGGAGGAGGGTCGTTGTGGGACATGGACAGATGTGTGCCATTTTAAACTTTGAAACAATTAAACTTATGTTATGGTTTTAAACATTATGCTTCCGCTTGCAACTTAACTATGTTTTGTTTGGACACCAATTGTATTGGTTGGACTTTTATAATCACTTACATGCTTGTTTAATATGATTGGTGGCTGGATCTTGGTCAGTCACGCCTCCAAGCGGTAGTATTCCGCGGGTGGATTTTGGGGGTGTGACAGATTGGTATCAGAGTCATTGGTTATAGAGAACTTGGTTTTAATAATGGAAAAGGTTTTATTAAAATCAGACTATAACCTGTACAGTGCTCTACGATCCACAACGACGCTTCACTCCACATGCAAGGCTCAACATTCTGGGTGATACGATCTATGTATATATTGCCTACTTGTTAGTAACATAGTACATTGCTCATGGTATGCTTGGCTAGTATCTCTACTGTTGCTTGAACACGTGTATGCTTATTCTCTTCTGTCATCATATTTTCACGAACCCCTCTCACTCACGTTCCTCTTGATATGAAGATCATGTCTGGACGCGTTAACATGACACAAGCCCAGTTGACGGCTCTGATCAACGAACGAGTTGTGGCGGCACTTGCAGCTGCACACGCAGGAGGTATATCCTACAGTCCAAACTCGTTCTAGGATCTTTAGATCCTACCCTCGTGAACCAACCTTTGTGTTAAACTCTGTCCTTTCTTACACCCATAACAGGTCAACATGCTCAGCCACCAGTGTGCACCTTCAAAACTTTCATGGACTGCCGACCAACTACTTTTAGCGGCACTGAAGGAGCCGTAGGCCTCCTCCACTGGTTTGAGAAACTCGAATCTGTTTTCGAGATGTGTGAATGCCCTGAGGAGCGCAGGGTGAAGTATGCTACCGGTACTCTCGAGGGTTTAGCTCTCACATGGTGGAACACTCAGGTCCAAATGCTGGGGTTGGTTGCTGCTAACGCCACCCCATGGAACAACTTTAAGGAGATGATCAAGGAGGAGTATTGTAATCGTGATGAGATTCATAAACTGGAAGTAGAGTTTTTCAACCTCAAGATGACGGGATCAGAGATTGAAGCTTATGTGAAAAGGTCGAACGAACTGGCAATTATGTGTCCTACTATGGTGGATCCCCCCATCAAACGCATCGAACTATTTCTCAAGGGCTTAGTGCCAGAAATCCAAAGTCATGTGACTTCAGCTAACCTCGCCACCATCCAGCAAGGTGTTCAATTGGCTCACCGTCTCAAGGATCAGGCGGTGGAGCAGAACAGGTTGCCAAAGCGCATAGGTGCTGCAACTACTTCAGGCGCTCTTGGTGACAACAAACGGAAATGGGATGGAGCTTCAAGTAAGGGTTCGACTTCTGTTCAGTCCCAGTCTCAGCAGAGAAAGACTGAAGACTACAAGAGCCCTAGTCGGCAATCGTCTGGTGGTCAAAGTCATGGTGGGTACAAAGGGAATCACCCCAAATGCAATCGCTGCAGCCTGCACCACAGCGGGCCATGCACCAGGGGTAACTGTCATCGGTGCAACAAGCCAGGTCACGCTGCAAAGGATTGCAGGAGCTTATATCCCGCCAATCAGAATCGTCAGCAAGCTCAACAGAACCAACGCCAGCAGCAGCCACAAGGTGATAACAAAGGGTGCTTTCAGTGTGGAGCTGAAGGCCATTTCAAGAGGGATTGCCCCCAACTGAACAGGAATCAGAACAACAACAATAACAACAATCAGGGGAATGGTAACAATGGGAACAACAACAACAATGGTGCCAGGGGGCGGGCGTTCGTGATTGGCCAAGGTGAAGCAAGGAATGACCCCAATGTTGTGGCGGGTAAGTTCCTTCTCAACGACTTTTATGTTACCGTTTTATTTGATTCGGGTGTCGATACTAGCTACATGTCACTAGAAGTTAGTCAAATGCTTAAGCGTATTCCAACACCTTTGAAGAACAAGCACACTGTAGAGCTAGCAAATGGTAAGAGTTTAGAGGCCACACACGTAGTCAAGGGTTGTAGACTTGTTCTTGCTAACCAGGCCTTCTCTATCGACCTTATTCCTATCGTCTTGGGTAGTTTCGACGTTGTCATTGGGATGGATTGGTTATCCCAGCACCGAGCAGAGATTCTTTGCAACGAGAAGATTGTTCGTATTCCTGGTTCCGGTAGTGAACCTCTCATGATTCATGGCGACAAGAGGAGTGCTGTTGAGAACGTCATCTCTTTCCTTAAGGCCCAGAAGTGCTTACGAAAGGGCCACACTGCCATTCTGGCTCTCGTTACTGATACCTTGGAGAAAGAGAAGAAGATAGAAGATTTTCCAATTGTACGCGACTATCCTGAGGTATTTCCTGAAGAATTACCTGGCCATCCGCCTCATCGCCAGGTCGAGTTTCAGATTGAACTAACTCCTGGAGCTGCGCCTATAGCTCGTGCACCTTATCGTTTAGCTCCACCAGAATTGGAAGAACTCTCTACGCAACTGCAAGAACTCTTGGATAAGGGTTTTATTCGTCCTAGCTCATCGCCCTGGGGAGCTCCAGTGCTATTTGTGAAGAAGAAAGACGGTACCTTTAGAATGTGTATCGACTACCGGGAACTCAACAAGGTGACCGTGAAGAATCGCTATCCTCTACCACGTATTGACGACTTGTTCGACCAACTGCAAGGGTCGAGCTACTATTCAAAGATTGATTTGAGATCGGGATATCACCAGCTGAGAGTCCGAGAGGAGGACGTCTCCAAAACAGCTTTTAGAACTCGTTATGGACACTATGAGTTTTTGGTCATGCCTTTCGGGCTGACAAATGCACCTGCGATTTTCATGGACTTGATGAATCGAGTGTGCAAACCTTACCTGGACAAGTTCGTAATAGTCTTCATCGACGACATCCTGATCTATTCTAAGAGTCAGGAGGAACACGAGCAGCATCTACGACTCATTCTGGAACTCCTTCGAACAGAACAACTTTATGCAAAGTTCTCGAAATGCGACTTCTGGCTTCGTGAAGTCCATTTCTTAGGCCATGTGGTAAACAAGAATGGGATTCACGTTGATCCATCCAAGGTAGACTCGATTAAGAACTGGCCTGTACCTCGTACACCAACGGAAATTCGCCAATTCTTGGGTTTGGCAGGTTACTACAGGAGATTCATTAAGGATTTTTCTAAGATTGCACAGCCTCTTACCACACTAACGCAGAAAGGCGTTGTTTATCGATGGGGAAATGCACAGGAGTTAGATTTCAGCATTTAAAGGATAGACTTTGCAGCGCACCTATCCTTTCATTGCCAGAGGGCACAGACGATTTTGTGGTTTACTGTGACGCGTCAATTCAGGGTCTTGGTTGTGTACTGATGCAACGGGATAAGGTCATAGCCTACGCCTCACGCCAACTTAAAGTTCATGAAAAGAACTACACTACACATGATTTAGAGCTGGGAGCTGTTGTTTTTGCACTTAAGATATGGAGACATTACCTGTACGGTACCAAATGCACCATTTACACTGACCACAGGAGCCTCGAGCACATCTTCAAACAGAAGGAGTTAAACATGCGTCAACGACGATGGGTCGAGTTATTAAACGATTACGAATGTGCAATCAAGTACCATCCTGGCAAAGCCAATGTTGTGGCTGATGCCCTCAGTCGAAAGGACACTACGCCTAAGCGCGTGCGAGCTTTGCAACTCACTATCCAATCTAGTCTTCCTTCCCAGATACGAGCTGCTTAGGTAGAAGCTTTGAAACCAGAAAACATCAGGGATGAAGCCCTACGCGGCTCAAGGCAACGATTAGAACAAAAGGAAGACGGTGCTTACTACGTAACGGGACGCATTTGGGTCCCACTCTATGGCAACTTACGAGAGCTTGTGATGGATGAAGCACACAAATCTCGCTACTCGGTACATCCTGGCTCGGATAAGATGTACCACGATATCAAAACTACATATTGGTGGCCTAGCATGAAGGCCCACAAAGCAACTTACGTCAGCAAGTGTTTGACTTGTGCGAGAGTCAAGACTGAATACCAGAAACCCTCAGGCCTACTCCAACAACCAGAGATACCACAATGGAAATGGGAGCAAATTTCCATGGATTTCGTTACTGGCCTGCCTAGATCTCAACGCGGAAACGATACTATTTGGGTGATCGTGGATCGACTCACAAAGTCGGCACACTTCCTGGCGATCAAGGAAACGGATAAGTTCTCCACTATAGCAGACGTATACCTAAAGGAAGTTGTCTCGAGGCACGGGGTGCCCACCTCTATTATCTCGGATCGAGATTCGCGTTTTACTTCAGAACTGTGGCAAGCAATGCACAGATCCTTTGGCACACGGTTAGACATGAGCACAGCATATCACCCTCAGACGGATGGGCAGTCTGAGCGCACTATCCAAACCTTAGAAGACATGCTTCGAGCATGTGTAATCGACTTTGGCAACAGCTGGGAAAAGCATCTGCCACTCGTGGAATTCTCGTACAATAACTGTAACGCCCCGCGTTTTTCATAACTTTCCAAATTTAGAAACCATCGTTCATATTCCTATTTTTGGAAACTTCGTATCCTTGTATTCATCGTTTCGTTATGATCGTCGAAAAATCTTTATCTTTAATTTAATTTGTTATAAAAATGATTCATGGTTTAATTAATTAAATTAATTAACTTTACAATTTAAAAAGTTATTTTTAATAATAACCTAGTTAGTTTCGTTAGATTTTAAAGGTTAGTAAAACCTAGTTAGTTTAAACTATAAAAGTTGTCCTTTAAAGATTAACATAACATGAGGGTTATTTGAGTAAATAACTTAAACTTTAACTGCAGGGGCTGTTTGTGTAGTTCCAGGTAAAATACGCATACTCTCGTTAAATCAAACCTAAAACCCATTAATTAAACCCTAATCTTTATCATTAGCCGCACATTATATTTACCCTTGTTTCCTTCTGTCTGCATCTCAAAGACAATACACACACAGATAAAAATCCTCAGATCAAGCAAACACATAACATCATCATCTTCAGCTCCAGTTCTCCGGTCAATTCTCCGGAGACGGGTTATCCGACAGGCAACACCACCCCCTCACCCCCTTTCTTCTTCTTAAACAACCACCCCCTCCTCTACCTTTGTTTGATGAACGGCCGGCCACCACCATTTCGGTGGTGGCGTGTGGCGGCGAGTGCACAGTCGAGAGAAGAGAGACGAGGAGAGTGAGAGATGAGAGAGAGGAATCAGAGACGCAACGGGGTCTCGACGGTCCGACGACGGCAACGGCTGGGTTCTGGCAGTTCACGGCAGTGGTGTGGTTTCAGTTCGAGTCTTAGTTCCGGTAAGGGTTTTGAGTATTATTAGTTAAATTTCTGTTTTATTTCAAAATTAGTTTGTTTTGATTTGGCTCATTCCGTTCGTTTCGGATCCTATCACGTTTTGAGTCTCAATTCAGTTTCGGATTGCGAGATGATGGTGCGGGTGACGGCCAACTGTTTGGCTCCGGCTCCGGCATGAGTTTTGCGACGCAGTCGCTTCAGGTCAGTTGAGATTCGGGTTTTGTTTTTGCTAAGTTCCGACTCGATTTTATTAATTCCTTCGTTATTCAGCAGGTTCGGGTTCTGTACAATCGGATTCGATTCAAGTTCAGTTTCGATTCACTTAGTTCAGCTCATGTTCAGTTTTGTTTTCGGGTTATTTTTGGTTTCGGTCAACAGAAATCAATGGCTCGGGTCAAACGGTCATACTTGTTCGGGTCAGATTCGATGTTTGGTAAATTCTTAACGCCTTGAAACTCACTATATTATTTATGTTAATGTTTAATTTACGCGAAACGAACCCTTGTATTTTGCAAACATACATTGAATATCTATAGATATATTAGCTTAAAAATTATTGTTTCGTATTGTTTCGTTTATTGCTTATTGAATTTTGAAAATGTTAACGACAACTTGTGTTGTCGGGATCGTCCAAAAACAGAGGAAACTCTGCCCGTTTTTCGTGAAGTTCCGTAACGAAACGTGTAAACTTTATAAAACGAAACCTATCAAAATCAATTAAATTTTATAAAATAGATATAAATATAGACTTATTTGACATCATTCCCATTACTCTTGATAGACTTGATTTATAATCTTTTTTTTTACAATAAACAATATAAAATATATATGTCTTTATATATATATGTATATATTTCTTATCAACCGGTCATACTCTATTTTCCAAACCAAATCCTCCGTTATAATTTCGTTTACTCATGCCCCATCGTTTGCCCTATAGGGTGACCTCGGTGTTCCGTCATCCTATCTCATCAACTCGTCATACTTGGATAATCGGAAGACTTAGCAATTATGTGAGTATACTCGTATTCCCCTTTTTTACTTTTACCACTTTTGGGGTGTAACATGTTTACTTATCAAAAACTTACACATGAATTATAAACTTATGGACTTTTCATAGCAACGAAATGATGACATGGGCTATGAAGAGGGCCTTTTGCGTAAACACATGAACATTCCTATAACATGCTTGTATACGTGATTGCTTGATACTTTAAACTTGGGTGAAACTTATGTGTTGAACTTATCATTAACTTCGTACGAGCCTAACCGTGACATATGTAGCGCTATAGGATTGACGACCCGCCCGTAGACTTGTGGTTATGTCATGAGCATATTGCGTCTCTTTTGGGTTGATATGTTAGACACATGCCATATTTATTGTTATCTTGAATCACATGCTTGCTATGAGGAATTGTTTAAAACTTATCTTTTGTTATGTACGTACCAAACTTGTATACTCGCCTTTGCTTTTGCATTGAATTGTATTTTAAACATGTTACAGGTTGATGATGACGATGCTATGAAAAGAAGTAGCGTTGATGCCTAGATACACATATAGACGTTTAGGTTTAATATGTTGTATCAATTTTGCTTATGTTGTTATGTACTTCTTTGAACTTGTTGTATTTGAATTTCTTGTAATGTTGACAATTTACTTTATGAAATGAAATCGGTTTATTAAATATTGTCACACATAGCGTTATGAAGTCTCTTGCAATCTTCACACTTCGTCTCATCCCGATGTTTCCGCCATTGGTTGGGGTGTGACAGATTGGTATCAGAGCCATAACTATAGGGAATTAGGAAAAGTAGGAATGCTTTAACCTAGTCTATAGTTTTTGAGCTTTATTTTTGTGTATTACTTAAAACTACTTGCATGCTACTTTACTCGCTTCTCATTTATTCGCTTTGACTTTTAAACATATAAGTCGCTTGTGTGTAAATACTTGAATTGCTATCCTTATGTGTCAATACTTGTCTTACTATGTGTCGATACTTGATTTATTGATCTATTCTTTGTGTGTTATTCTCGACATGCCTTTTATGTGCTTATACTTGTTCGTTATTTCCTTTAACATACGCCTTTTTCCAAGGCATTATACTCGATTTTTGTCAAACACGAAAACACTCATATTATACAAACGAGACGAGTTTGCCAAAATAGGCGTGAAACCCACAATTTGGTAAACGACTTTCATTCCGTTTGATTCTATTTTTGCACGAAATTCACCATTAAGTTAGGAGTGAAATCCACATCTTAATGGAAATTTCAAATTTAAATTCGTCAAGTTAGGGTACGAAGTCGTCAAGTTAGGGGTGAAACCCGCACCTCGTCGACTAGTTCCACTCCTTAAATTTTATAAATCCCGCCAAGTCTTGAAATTTACCGTTAACGGACATGTTGGCGAGAATATTTCACCTATTAGGCCAAAGCATGCTACTCAAATTCAAAAGACTTTCGACCACTTTGGTTAGTCAATGTTCCGTTTGGAACCATCCAAGTTTTATTCGAGCTTACGCTTTATTATTTTCGATCTTTTGACAAATTTGAATAATTTTTCGAGATTTCATTTTGCGCACACATCATACTCTTACTTTTCATATGATTATATATTATTAGCATGCATGATTTCACGTAATTTTAATTACACTTTTGTAACGAGCAGAGACATATCATCGAGATAGGAGTGATTTCCTTACCTTGACGATTAACTCCGCTTCTTTTCTCATCTTACAACGACCCCACCAACGGATTTGGGGTGATTCCCTTACCTAGGTGATCGTTACCCACGCTTTCTTTTAATAGGCTATATTATGTAAACACGATCATGTTTATACCTAAATCATTTATCATGTATTTCAAATGCTTCATTTATTTAAATGTACCTCTTAATCTATAATCTAATTTCACATCACTCGCATACACAAAAATTTAAATGTTGCCATAAACGCGCGTTCCTCGATTTTCAAAATTTCACGAAATACTACTTGTCAGCCTAGTCGGTTTAATAAATCCGTTGCCCACAAATTCACCAATCAACGTAAACATTGAAACACACTCCTCTCACACCATTAAACTAGAGATTGTTATTCTCAATTGAGAATCAAATCAACTTTTTCGCACACACCTATAAAATATTACCAATATTATTCATTCATTTACTAAAATTCCTTTTCAAAACCAATGAAACATTTTTCAACAATCACTAAGTTCATGTACCAAAATCCTTTTTCCAAGGATCAACTTTTTTTACAAGAAGCTGTAAGTTTCAAAATTTTCTAATACAAAGTTACTTAAAACGTGTCGAACTTGTTAATCCCTATAATTTTTCAAAACCTCACTCGATACGCCAATTAAATTCAAAACACGTGGGCAAGGAAACTTCATAAGGACCGACAAAATTTCAACTTATGTAAATCCTTTTTAAAACCGTAGTAGCATTTCCATTCTTTTTACAAAGTACGTTTCACGTAACCAATAGCTGTTTTATACTCCCTTACATTCACAAACTAGATTCTACATTCCATGACTACTCAATTTATTTTAACTTCACGTTTTGCGCAAGCAACTATATATGCATATCATTTTACACGTTTTAGTCAATATCTCACCGCAATCTCACGCGTGTCACTCGTTTCCTTTTTCTTTTATACTCAAAACTTTTAAATCTTTTACGCGCATAACTCGTGTATTTCGATTCATACTATAAGCAAAATCATTATTTCCTACACCCATACTTATACATTTCATGCAGTCACTTATGTTTACACTTACACACTTATGTTATACTCATGATTCAAAAATTCATACGTTTTTCATTTATACATACACTCACAAATATACATTTACGTTGTACTTACATTCATGTTTATACTACATTCATATTCATGACTATACAATTCATGTTTTCATTTACACTTATACAACTTTATTTACACTTATATTCATACACATATATTTCATTCATACTTAAACCTTCATGTTTTACACCTATATTCACGTTCACATCTATGCTCATACATCTTATGTTCACACTGATACTTGTATTCATACTCATACGCTTTGTGTTTATGCTTATACTCATGTTTGTACTCACATTTATACTCATTTTTCATACACGTTATGCTTATACTTTTACTCATACTCCTGACATGCGTTTTGCGTTTATGCTCACGTGCGGGTTCATATTTAAACTTATACTATACTCATGCTTTTTACTCAAAAATTTATACATTCGCACCTGTACGCGAGCGAAACCCGAGAGATTTGCTTATGTTGGTCTTATACTATTTGGAACGCGAACATGCTTATATGTTACACTTTTATACGCACCTAATCTCATTTTCAAAATTTATGTATACCTTGATTCATACGCAACTGGTACAAGCTATGCGGATCATGCGACGATTGGTATAATCGCGGGTGCACACGGGATTATAGTGATAGGCGCATGAGAATCATAGAGTGTACTATTGTGTATGGTAAGACACGGAACGTAACATGACACCGAATACGAAACGGACGTAACGTGGTCAAAACATGGTGGATACGCCGTTGGTACTTCCTATATATAAGTGTTTTCACCATGTTACCAAACTTTGGCAAAAACGTGCCGTGAGAAATTCAGTGTTTTACAGACCTTTTGGACCTAATACAAATCTTAAACAACTCACAAACGCATTATATCCGATTATCCATGACGAGACTTCATTCTTAACCCGCTACTTTCATATATCCAATACTTATGCTATTCTTATACTCGTAATCGTTATCAGACCAATCGTTCACCCTTATACCTCAATTATTCTCTGTTGTCTCAAACTCCAAGGCCTCAATCTTAAACAATCCTCTTCTGTTTTCCAAAACCCTTTCAAGTCTTCCTTCTTAATAAATTTCGGGACGAAATTTCCTAAAGGAGGGGAGACTGCAACGCCCCGCGTTTTTCATAACTTTCCAAATTTAGAAACCATCGTTCATATTCCTATTTTTGGAAACTTCGTATCCTTGTATTCATCGTTTCGTTATGATCGTCGAAAAATATTTATCTTTAATTTAATTTGTTATAAAAATGATTCATGGTTTAATTAATTAAATTAATTAACTTTACAATTTAAAAAGTTATTTTTAATAATAACCTAGTTAGTTTCGTTAGATTTTAAAGGTTAGTAAAACCTAGTTAGTTTAAACTATAAAAGTTGTCCTTTAAAGATTAACATAACATGAGGGTTATTTGAGTAAATAACTTAAACTTTAACTGTGGGGGCTGTTTGTGTAGTTCCAGGTAAAATACTCATACTCTCGTTAAATCAAACCTAAAACCCATTAAGTAAACCCTAATCTTTATCATTAGCCGCACATTATATTTACCCTTGTTTCCTTCTATCTGTATCTCAAAGACAATACACACACAGATAAAAATCCTCAGATCAAGCAAACACATAACATCATCATCTTCAGCTCCAGTTCTCCGGCCGATTCTCCGGAGACGGGTTATCCGACAGGCAACACCACCCCCTCACCCCCTTTCTTCTTCTTAAACAACCACCCCCTCCTCTACCTTTGTTTGATGAACGGCCGGCCACCACCATTTCGGTGGTGGCATGTGGCGGAGAGTGCACAGTCGAGAGAAGAGAGACGAGGAGAGTGAGAGATGAGAGAGAGGAATCAGAGACGCAAAGGGGTCTCGACGGTCCGATGACGGCAGCAGGGTCTCGACGGTCCGACGACGGCAACGGCTGGGTTCTGGTAGTTCACGGCAATGGTGTGGTTTCAGTTCGAGTCTTAGTTCCGGTAAGGGTTTTGAGCATTATTAGTTAAATTTCTGTTTTATTTCAAAATTAGTTTGTTTTGATTTGGCTCATTCCGTTCGTTTCGGATCCTATCACGATTCGAGTCTCAATTCAGTTTCGGATTGCGAGATGATGGTGCGGGTGACGGCCAACTGTTTGGCTCCGGCTCCGGCATGAGTTTTGCGACGCAGTCGCTTCAGGTCAGTAGAGATTCGGGTTTTGTTTTTGCTAAGTTCCGACTCGATTTTATTAATTCCTTCGTTATTCAGCAGGTTCGGGTTCTGTACAATCGGATTCGATTCAAGTTCAGTTTTGATTCACTTAGTTCAGCTCATGTTCAGTTTTGTTTTCGGGTTATTTTTGGTTTCGGTCAACAGAAATCAATGGCTCGGGTCAAACGGTCATACTTGTTCGGGTCAGATTCGATGTTTGGTAAATTCTTAACGCCTTGAAACTCACTATATTATTTATGTTAATGTTTAATTTACGCGAAACGAACCCTTATATTTTGCAAACATACATTGAATATCTATAGATATATTAGCTTAAAAATTATTGTTTCGTATTGTTTCGTTTATTGCTTATTGAATTTTGAAAATGTTAACGACAACTTGTGTTGTCGGGATCGTCCAAAAACAGAGGAAACTCTGCCCGTTTTTCGTGAGTTCCGTAACGAAACGTGTAAACTTTATAAAACGAAACCTATCAAAATCAATTAAATTTTATAAAATAGATATAAATATAGACTTATTTGACATCATTCCCATTACTCTTGATAGACTCGATTTATAATCTTTTTTTTTTTACAATAAACTATATAAAATATATATGTCTTTATATATATATGTATATATTTCTTATCAACCGGTCATACTCTATTTTCCAAACCAAATCCTCCGTTATAATTTCGTTTACTCATGCACCATCGTTTGCCCTATAGGGTGACCTCGGTGTTCCGTCATCCTATCTCATCAACTCGTCATACTTGGATAATCGGAAGACTTAGCAATTATGTGAGTATACTCGTATTCCCCTTTTTACTTTTACCACTTTTGGGGTGTAACATGTTTACTTATCAAAAACTTACACATGAATTATAAACTTATGGACTTTTCATAGCAACGAAATGATGACATGTGCTATGAAGAGGGCCTTTTGCGTAAACACATGAACATTCCTATAACATGCTTGTATACGTGATTGCTTGATACTTTAAACTTGGGTGAAACTTAAGTGTTGAACTTATCATTAACTTCGTACGAGCCTAACCGTGACATATGTAGCTCTATAGGATTGACGACCCGCCCGTAGACTTGTGGTTATGTCATGAGCATATTGCGTCTCTTTTGGGTTGATATGTTAGACACATGCCATATTTATTGTTATCTTGAATCACATGCTTGCTATGAGGAATTGTTTAAAACTTATCTTTTGTTATGTACGTACCAAACTTGTATACTCGCCTTTGCTTTTGTATTGAATTGTATTTTAAACATGTTACAGGTTGATGATGACGATGCTATGAAAAGAAGTAGCGTTGATGCCTAGATACACATATAGACGTTTAGGTTTAATATGTTGTATCAATTTTGCTTATGTTGTTATGTACTTCTTTGAACTTGTTGTATTTGAATTTCTTGTAATGTTGACAATTTACTTTATGAAATGAAATCGGTTTATTAAATATTGTCACACATAGCGTTATGAAGTCTCTTGCAATCTTCACACTTCGTCTCATCCCGATGTTTCCGCCATTGGTTGGGGTGTGACAATAACAGCTACCACACCAGCATTAAAGCTTCTCCATTTGAGGCATTGTACGGGCGTAAATGCCGGTCACCTCTTTGTTGGGCAGAGGTGGGAGATAGTCAGATCACTTGTCCAAAACTTGTGGTAGACACAACCGAGCGAATTGCTCAAATACGACAATGCATGGCGGCAGCTCGTGACTGTCAGAAAGTCTATGCCGATAAGGGCAGGAAACCACTAGAGCTCCAGGTTGGGGAGCGGGTACTACTCAAAGTTTCACCCTGGAAGGGTGTGGTTCGTTTTGGTAAACGAGGCAAACTTAACCCATGATACGTCGGACCTTTTGAAATCATCGAGAAAATAGGCAGGGTGGCCTACAGACTAAACTTACCAGCAGAACTCAGCGCAGTTCACAACGTTTTCCATGTGTCGAATCTGAAGAAGTGTCTGTCAGATGAGACCCTCGTAGTTCCTTTGAAGGAGCTCACCATCGACGAACAGTTACGATTCGTCGAGGAACCAGTTGAAATCATGGACCAGGATGTTAAGGTCCTCAAGAGCACCAGAATACCTCTCGTTCGAGTTCGTTGGAACTCACGTCGCGGCCCGGAGTTCACCTGGGAACGCGAAGATCAAATGAAACAAAAGTATCCCCAACTGTTCGCAAACGGTACAACCACTACTGAGGCTGAAGCTACGGAATTTCGGGACGAAATTCCAGATCAACGGGGGGTGGATGTGACACCCCGGGAAAACCAGGAAAACCATACAACTTAACTAGCTTCCTCAGTGAGTACTTACCAAATTTCGGGACGAAATTTCTTTCAACTTGGGGATAATGTGACAACTCGTAATTTCGAACCCTTCCTTGTACCTCGATGCAACACGTTGAACGATATGTAACTAGTTGACATGTTTGTGTGATTAATGATATAAGTGAACATTCTATGTGATTATGTGTTGTGTTTATTTTTATGCGTGTATGTATGTGACCCGAAACACAAGAACCTAACTCGAGACCACTCGGTCTCGAGTAGTGTAACTATTTGGGCCGGTTGGGCCATTTGATCCGTCCGAAACCCATTAGGGTGCATCAACTTGAAGCTAGTATATAACCTTGTTGATTAGCCAACATCACTATCTTTGGGCAACTTACACACATTCTCCTACACACACACTCCTACATTCCCTCTCACTAAAACCCTAGCAACACCACCCTCTTCTCTTGTGTCGGACCAAGGGTAGCAAGCCAAGCTCTCGGATTTGCTTGTGTCCTTCACCCGGAGACTATCGGACAACAAACCTACTCTCCTTCACACACTCCTCATCAACCGGTTAGTGTTTTATGATGCTTGTTGTTAGATGATATTATGGATGGCATGACTTAACTAGAATAGCTTGTACGAATGATGATGTTCTTGTGAACCGAATGTGTATGATGATGTTAATCGGCTATCATGTCTTGATTACGGATTGATTGCATGATGAGTTAATGATATCTTGTGATTGAATGTGATTTAAACCATTAATTGTTGATGTTCATGAAATCGGCTTGCATATGTGTATTAGATAATGTTCATGTTAATCGGATTGTATGCTTTTGTGCTAAGAATCGAATGCTTGTTAATCGGCTGCATGTATGTGGAAATCGGATTAGTGTAGAGTCGATTTTGAGGTGTTATGTGATGATTTGAAACCCTTAGATGAGTATATTCAAGTGTTTTGATTGTTGTTCATGTTATGATTGTGATTGATGCCAAAAACCCTAAAATATGATGAACAAGTTTGAATGATCATGATGAATAATACATGAAGAACAACATGAATATGGTATGAAGGTGTCTTGAATATTTGAAAACTAGTTGTTTGATCCATTTTAATTGATTGTTAGACAAGAAAACATGTTGATGCATTTTGGTTGGATAGTACACAAGTTCATGAAATCAAAATTCTATTGGTTTAGTACAAGTGCCGGCGATCAGCAGGGGTGTCAGTCGAGACCCTCTGTCTCGACTCGAGACCACATAGGTGACAGCTCGAGACCCCGGTTGCGACACAGGTTGTGAGTCGAGAACCTCTAGTCTCGACTCGAGACTACACATTTCCAGCACACAAGCAGCATAACTCGAGACCACGGTTGCGGGTCCGGTTGAGACTCGAGACCGTCTAGTCTCGACTGGTGCATGTATAACTCGAGACAACACTGTCTCGACTCGAGATCTCTAGTCTCGACTCGAGACCACGTACCCATACTCGCTGAATTGGACTTGCATTGTTACGGGCTTAGGTGATTGGGCCGGACTTTTGGGCTTTGTTTATTTATATACATGCTACTGCTCAAACTCGTAGGTATTATTGTAAACCGCCATGTTTATACGTGTATGCCATGAATAATACCTGTATGCAACTTGCTAGTATACGTGTAGAAAACATACGTGCATTCCTTGGTTTGAACCTGACATGTATGGTAACCATGTTAGGACGTGGTTGACCACTAGCATATAGACTTGACTTTTCTGTGTATCTGCCGAGCAAACCAAGGTGAGTTCACACCCTCTACAAAGCATGGGATTCCCAGGGGTTGGGAATGGGGTTAAGGAACATGGATTCCTCGTCCTCCTTGGGTAGGACAGTATTGATTCAGGAATGTAATTCCTCGTCCTCTGGGACAGATAACTCGTACTAGACCAAAACTCTATCACGAAGTCCTTCCTTTTTATATCGACTTAATCGCCGGGCCAATGGCGAGCGGGTCATTAGTTAGATAGCGCTATTTAGATCTGACAAACCTCACACCGTGCCGCAGAGGACGGGCGTGAACTAATGGATCTGGGGCACGTCAATCCTGATAGACATTGACAGTTTCAGGGCACATAAACATGACTACAGTCAGCAGTCGATATGGTAACGAGTCTTGTGTATACATGGGGTAGCCCCCACGGCCGAAATGCCAGATAACTAACATGGGGTAGCCCCCACGGCTGTATCGCCAGAGTAAATGGGTAAACAAATCACGTTTTCAACTATGGGGTAACCCCCACGGCAGGATGCCAGTAAAAGGAAACTGTTTTTGGAACAACTTAAAACGAACACCCAACCGTGAACTCACTCAACTTGTTGTTGACTCGTTACTACATGCTTTGCAAGTCAATAGGTACTTAGCTGGAGCTTGCATGGAGGAGGGTCGTTGTGGGACATGGACAGATGTGTGCCATGTTAAACTTTGAAACAATTAAACTTATGTTATGGTTTTAAACATTATGCTTCCGCTTGCAACTTAACTATGTTTTGTTTGGACACCAATTGTATTGGTTGGACTTTTATAATCACTTACATGCTTGTTCAATATGATTGGTGGCTGGATCTTGGTCAGTCACGCCTCCAAGCGGTAGTATTCCGCAGGTGGATTTTGGGGTGTGACAATATAAATATATAACAAATTACAAAACATATAAAAACAAAAAATAAACAACAACACACACCAATAAACACACCCAAAAGACCAACTTTCACAAAAAAAAACTGGAGCATAATACGGATCGTATAGATTGGTCACTGTGCGAGTAGAATTCCCTTAATATATTTTTTAGCGACTGTATAGGTATCTTGTGAGAATTTTATTGTGATTTAAACTCTGATAGAGATAATTATTTTTTAGTGTACAGTTAAACTCCTTTAATTGTTTTCACTCTTAGATTAAAATAATAAACTCAGGTTGAAAATCTGTTCAAAATTTTAGAACAAATGTGCATGTACAAGATTATTAACTAAATGAGTATTTTTGTTGTTTGTTTCTTAATTGATATTTTTTTGAGGTATACTATTTTGAAAGAAAAAGAAACATCTAATCAAATTTAGGATACAATGTGCTTGTTTGACTAATATTAAACTTTCAAGTTGTTCTTTTAACGAATTGGAAAAATGTAGCGTCTAGGGTAAGATTAATATATATCCTACTATGATAGTTAAGACCTAATAGATATGGTCTAAACCAAATCTTAATGAAATATATAATATATACAAAGGGATTATTATATTTATATAATACTTTTATTGACAGCGGTTTTGAAAGCCCGGTTTAGGGTGCACAGGACATTAGCACGGGTTGGGTTTGCGGGTTCCAACCCTTGCGGTAACACCGTCGCTACTCCCTAGGGTAGGCGTTGAGAGTAATTTATCCGGGTCACCTTTGCCACATGGTAAAGGTTTGGAAATGTGACTGTAGGACTTAAAGATGGGTTGGGGTGTGTGTGTGATTGGTGGGTGGAGTAAAAGGGTGGAGTCCATGGTTCTAGAATACTTGTAGGTAGTTCCTGCTAGTGTTTTGTGGATCTAGGGTACTTTGGTGTATAATCAATATGCAGGGGCGTACCGGAGGGGGTGCCGGGTGGGCGACGGCTTAGGGCCCAAACCCTCCGGGAGCCTAAATTTTTTTCTTTTTAATAAGAGTAAACTGCCATTTTGGTCCCGGTGGTTTAGGTACTTTTGCCATTTTAGTCCAAATCTCAAACTTTTTAAATTTGGGTCCATGTGGTTTCACTTTTATTGCCGTTTTAGTCCAAAATTCAAAAATTCCTTTTTTTTTACTGTTGCAACTTGTGTATTTTGTCTTTTTGTGCAGAGGTATTTTTGTCCAACTGATTTTCATTTAACATATTCTTAATTAAAAAACAAAATTAAATACATTTAGTTCCTTTAAATACCCTTATTAATATACATTTCTCCATTTAGAGACATCATCTTCTTCCCCCCAAATAAAACCCTAACTCACAGGAGGAGATCGAAGCACATCATCTTCCAAAAAAAAACCCTAATCCATCCCTGTGGCAGCTGCAACAATCCCTGTGCCACCTTTAGGTAACTTCATAAAAAGCTTTGTAGCGTATGCTTTAAGCACCCTTTGAAAGACCTATCAGCCAAACAGAGCAAGCAATTATTATTTTTTGCACCGTAAATCGAATGAATTAATCTTAGAAATATTTAATTTCCATCCAAATTAGCTAGTTCATGTGGATGCAGAATGCATAGGTTTCATATATGGAAAACAGTTACATGACCAAAACGGAACTATTAATAAGAGCAGAAACTTCTAGAGAATAATGTAATGGCAACGAACAAAATGTAAACAGGTTATTCCACAGCTGACCTTGAATAAATTTGGCAAAGTTTGGTTCTTTGTTAAGGCAGAGCACCGCTTTAAGCTCCTTCTGATAGTCAAGAATACCTTACATAGAGAAAATTGAATTATTAAACACATCCTACAAGTTTGAAGATATAAGCATATGATATCTGGAAATAAGAACGGGTGTCAAAAAGGCAAATCAACACAGAGACTTATTAAAGCTGAACAAGCTTCTCTAGGTTGTCCATAAGTGTCTTCTCTTCAAATTCTACATACACCGTCAAGTGTGGTTCGAAGCAAGATGATATGATTCCACAAAAGTTGAACTGTCATAACAACCGTGGGTTAGTTGATGTGCTTCGATCTCCTGTGGGGTGGGTTAGGGGTTTATTTGGGGGGAAGAAGATGATGTATGTAAATTGAAATGTATATTAATAAGGGTATTTAAAGGAATTAAATGTATTTAATTTAGTTTTTTAATTAAGAATATGTTAAATGAAAATGATTTGGACAAAAATACCCATGCACAAAAAGACAAAATTCACAGGTTGCAACAGTCAAAAAAGGGAGTTTTTGAATTTTGGACTAAAATGGCAATAAAAGTGAAACCACAAGGACCCAGATTTAAAAAGTTTGAGATTTGGATTAAAATGGAAAAAGTGTCCAAACCACAGGGACCAAAATGGCAGTTTACTCTTTTAATAAAGTTACACTGTAGAACTTAAAATATATAAGTGCTGCATTGGAAAATGACAAGATGAGACCCATGGTCTGGTAGTTCTCATGTCACTTTATTAGCAAATAGGTGTTGAGTTCTAATCTTGATAGCTTCATTTTTAGTTGATTTTTTTTCTTTATATTTGTTACCTATGCATTAAATGCAAATGATATTAATTGACTAATTTTATGTTATATTAAATCAAAATGAGAATCGTAATTATTTCTCAAATCTAGTTTAAAAATGTTTATTTATGTTAATTTCTTAAAATATTATTCAATCTACAATTAGTTTTGTGTGTTCCATTTTTTTATGAAAAAAGTTTTATTTTATTTTTTTCCTCTTTCAACTCTGTGTATTTTCTAAATAAATTTGGATAGGTTACGATGGTTTTACATGATCGTAAATAACGATTTTTAAAGTTACGACGTAACTATTCCACATTTTTTTAACTTACCCTTACAACGTGTATTCTTTCTACATTTCGTTGTCCAAATGCGCATGTGATATACATTTTATCTACGTTTCCATGTAAAAAAGCAGCACGCCGCAACATGCGGATGATTCCACAAATTTTTAACTCATTTCATATATTTTAAACTTTTTTGTATATTCTTTGTAAGAAGTTTATATTTTAGGGGCCCGTATTTTATCTTCGCACATGGACTACATATTTTCGAAAATTTTCGAAGATGGCCCAGTCAATATGACAACACGGAATTGATCAAGGCTAAGGTAGTACCCTTACATATCCCTTCCCCTTAAAGGTAAGTCGTCGTTGTCGTCATCATCATTTTTAGTTGGTTATCGTTTTCATCTTACTATAATCATTCATTCGGTAATTACAATTTTTTAGTGTATATTGTTTAATCATAAATCATTTGATGATTAACATTTAAATTTATAGCTTTGAGTTTAACTACACGCTCAGGAAACATCATAACGGGTGCTCGCGAATGACACGTATATAGAGGTGTTAATCAGATCGTGTTTTAGAATTTTTGAATGTAAATTTTTTAAATTGCATTCAAACTAGAACTAGAATTTTAAAAGCCGATTTAAATTCGAAGATTTGAATAACCTGTGAAAAATAAACTAAAATTATATATACCTTGAATGAATATTATGTATCATTTTATACAAAAGTATATCAGTCGAATACAAATAAATAAGTTCGGTTCGGTACGACAGTTACAAATTCAAGTTTGAGTCGAAACTAAATTCGAATTCAATTCAAATAAGAACCCGATTCAAATATTTGAACCCCAAATTCATTTTTATAAATCGGGTTCAAGTTGACTTTAAGATATTTGGAGTTGACTCAAATAATGAGTGTATATGTTTAGGATAGTTATCAAATTTGTAATGTTACTACTACTATATCACATCAATTATATTATTGGGTTACATCAGTGCTACATGGCGGTACCACCAACGTTCGGTCGGTACCAGTCCTATTCCTTTCGTCACCTGCATAATAACGGTTGAAACTTATAAAAAACACGTTACATCAACGTTACACATCGGCGGTACCGTTTCGTGACCTGTACAATCCCAGTTAAAACTTAAATAAAAGCATATTTCACACGCTACGCGGCTGCGGTACTGACGTTTGGTCGGTGTGGATTCAGTTTGTTTCATGTATAATACCAGTTAAAACTAAAAAAAAAACACCATAAAAAACAAAAAAACACAAAATAGTTACATACTGCATTACGCGGCGACGATACCGTTTTGTTACCTACACAATAACGGTTGAAACTTAAAAAAAAACATATTACATCCGCGTTACGCGGCGGCAGTACAAACGTTTGGTCGACGTCGGTCTGATTCGTTATGTTTACAAAATCAGTTGAAACTTTAAAGAAAAAAAACACAAAAAAACCCACAAAAAGACAAATAAACAACACTATCCATTTCGATGTTACAAACTAATATATATAAGAATTAGTTGGTAAATGATAAACGGATGTTCTTTTTGTCAATAATCTAATAAAGTCTGCACTTAATCCAAATGGGAATTATATTGAGATAGAAAACAAATGGGCAAGAAGCAGCACCGCTACCGTTTTTGAATAGCATAACTAAATTTTTTAAAAACTACATTAATAGATCTGAGGGCGGGTCATAACATTACATTAATAGATCTGAGGGCGGGTCATAACATTACAGCACCACTTCCCCTTTTTTCTCACGTATTTTTTTTCCAAATACAATTTTATTTAAAGTGTACGAAAAAAATCAATTGGGTAAATAGTGTACTAGATTCTAGAATCATGAAATTAGAATGGTTTTATATGAAGATAACATAAATTTAATATTCATAGATGTGGAAGGTTAAAGAAGTTGGTATTTTTCCAGAGACATAACTAATAAAATCCAGATGAATGTATATAGAGATGCATGATGTACAAGATTTAGTAGTCGTTAGTCGTTATTGTTTAGAAATAGAGATTGGAAAGAACACGTGAGTCAAATGACGCAAGGTGGCGGTCAGACCAAGGATTTTGACGGCATTTATTTATCACTCCATGTTGTGGCAAGTTCTTCTCCCCTAGACTTGAGGATAAAAGTATATTAGGTTAGGTTCGGGATATAATAGGAAGATGTATTTAGTGTAGAAAGAATAGGAAGAAATTTTAATCATCCATCGAATAATTAAGGGTTTGGATCAAATGAGTTAAATTGAACAAAAGTTAGAGGCGCCTGAGATTGTTTAAGGGTATTTTAGTCTATCAAAATCAATAGTTTATTTCTTCTTCAATTTCCCCCGTTTTTAAAACGTTAATAACTTTTTTAAACAACATTATTTTTTATAAACATTGCACCATAAAAACGAACGTTTTTTTATCTTTAAAACAAGCACACTATTGTTATACCTTTGAAAAAAAGTTTTCGATAACTCAGATGCGTAAAACACAATGGACAAAAAACAAAACAAAAAATATGTTTTTTTGTAAAACACAATGGACTAAAAACAAAAAAAAATGTGTTTTTTCTAAAACGCAATGGACCAAAAGAACACAAAAAATGTGTTTTTTTTTTTCTAAAACGCAATAGATCAAAAACATAAAAAATGTGTTTTTTTTTTCTAAAACGCAATAGATCAAAAACACAAAAAATGTGTGTGTGTGTGTGTTTTTTCTAAAACACAATAGACAAAAAACACAAAAAATGTGTTTTTTTCTAAAACGCAATAGACAAAAAACACAAAAATGTGTTTTTGCATTGTGTTATAAAACGCAATAAACTAAAACACAATAAAAAAGTGTTTTATCATTGTGTTATAAAACGTAATTACTTGATTCTATAACGCAATTCTAAGATAAAACACAATTCATTATGTTTTCCGCTGTGTTTTTTAAAAGGCATATCCACTCATTGTGTTTTACATAGTCAACTTATGTTTTTAAAACATGTGAATAGTGTTTTAAAATTTAGAGTTAAATGTTTGGTTGGTCCATGTGGTTTGCAAAAATTTCATCCTTGGTCCTAGTGATTTATTAATTACACGCGTGGTCCTAAAAGTTGTCAAAAATGAACTCGGTTGGTTCCCTGACCTAACCTCTGTTAAATTTCTCAATTAACTATGTATGAAATGACTATATTAACCTTAGAACAATTAAAAAAAAGACATACCCATATCTTCTTCTCAAATAAACCTGCAACACCCCCCACCCAATCCCCCATTTCTATTTCTTCTCGAATCCAACCAGTTTTGAGCCGGCCGTGGCATTTTAAAACCCTAGAACGTTTATTGAACTTCAAAATTCTTTTGTGCAGAGAAGCCACCACCACCATGGCCTAACAGATCTTGTTCAAACTCCACCACCACTATGTATTATCTCTCTGAAACCGCTATCACCATCACCATTTTAAAACCGTTGCCGCCAAGATCATTTTTTAGACGACTTTCATAATATTCAATAGAGCCTGAGGTGGGGGTGCTGCAAATTGAACAGAAACAGTGGGGCTGGGAAGTGGTTGCAACAACATTACGCTATTCCGGCAATGGGGTTTTCGATCTGGGGTCTGAAACAAAATCAAGGTTTCGAATCAAGAACTTTGGGGGAACAAATCTCAAACCTTCAATGTCGGTTAAGCAGAGGTCGGTGTTTGAGAAGAAAGGTGGAGAAGAAGATGATGGGCATGTGTTTTTTTTAATTGTTCTAAGGGTAATATAGTCATTTCACACATAGTTAACTGAGAAATTTAACAGAGGTTAGGTCAAGGGACCAACCGAGTTCATTTTTGACAACTTTTGGGACCACGCGTGTAATTAGTAAACCACTAGGACCAAGTATGAAATTTTTGCAAACCACAGGGACCAGCCAAACATTTAACTCTAAAATTTACATAATTCATTGCGTTTAATGAAACTCATACTCAAATACAAAACTCAACAAATAATATAAAATTTACTTCAAGTAGGACAAATCAAACTTTACCAAACACAACAACAAAGAAAATTACTTCTGCATTAAATTGCCTTTTGACTTTCAATTACCTTGCACATTCACATACATGCTTGTCTTCTACGCAAGCCAAGAAATACAACCTACAACACTTTATTTTCTTTGTTTTCACAAGAAATACAACTTGCAACATTTCCGTTCACAACCGAAACATCACCAAAAAATCAAAATTTCGTCTCAAAACCAATCGTTACGTGATGGATTTCGTGGCTGCTTGAGAATAATTGAGATGGTTACTCGTAGTCGGTTGGCGGTGACTTCTTCGAACCAACAATGTTGCAAGTGAGAGTGGAGAGAACGATTCCTCTTTGCCGCATGTCATAACCCCATTGTTTCCTATCTTTCCTACTTAAATCATATTTTCTCTTTGATCCTCACCCTACGTTTCAAAATATTAAAGGTTTTTTTTTACAATTCAATAAATAAATAAATAATTCAAGTTATTACTATTTCATTAAATTCTACTGCATTTATATCTTGAAGTATTAGTAATTAATTAGGTTTTAATACATTTCACAAGCAGCGGCGGACCAAATCGGTAGCAGGAGCTGTAGCCAATCACCTTGCGCCAGACTCTAGCCAGACAACTCTCACGGTGGCCAATCGTGCAGGAGACAAGAGATTCATCAGGACAGTGACAACGTGGAACCAAATCGGTTACGTCGTTCACTGCTCCATGATATCCACTCACAACTGATAACAGACTTGACAATAAGGACAACTGTCAAGCCATGTGGCTCCAATCACCATGTGCCAACATCTTCATACTCTACAAACACTAACGGTCATGTCAGAGGAGACAAAGAGGATATTCCTTACTGGAGGCGTCCAGCCCAAGGCCCATCAGCGCATCTCCTTCTTCACACTATTCGGCTATAAATATCGATCTTCAACCGCAGGTTTAAGGATCGTCTCTCTCATTCTCACACTAGTTTATCTTCTTAAACGATATTATTCTCACGCCGAAGGGTGGTTACAAGGAGAACCCCCAACGTCTCCTTGTAACGAGTCTCACGTTCTATTTTACAGATTGCTATCACTTCATTGCCAGAGAAAGATTAAGGATTAACCATATTAGTTAATGAGACAATTCGCATAAGAATAAATTCCATGGATTTAGACTTGGTGTTTCTTCGGTTAATCATTTGTATTTAAATTGAAATACATTGCTTCCCTTTAGTTAAACAAAAATAGCTTATGAAAGCTAACTCCATGTTTACATCAAGTTAAACCTGATGTATTACAAAAAGTTAAAGCTTCGCTTTATGGTTTGAGTCCCGCATGACGTTAGTGATGACAATCGAACTTGAACTTGATGGGTAAACCTAAAACCTGACATATTTTGGAACTGGTTTGGTAATCGGGTATGTGACCAGGTTTGGCATTAAATTTTTTTTTTCGCACGTTTGAGATTTGGTGATATACCCGTTTATGCATTTGGGACGGGTTTATGTCTCCTTACCCAATATAATTTCTTTTAT
The DNA here is from genome assembly GCA_030545235.1 of Helianthus tuberosus. NCBI lineage: Eukaryota > Viridiplantae > Streptophyta > Magnoliopsida > Asterales > Asteraceae > Helianthus > Helianthus tuberosus. The sequence goes on along the minus strand of CM060351.1, from coordinate 186,065,176 downwards.
TTTTTGAAGTATGTGTATATATGGCATATCATAGACTATTTTGTCATCAATGGTTTTTAGTATACTTTTTATGTACTCTTTGGTATTATATATATACTCACACATTATAGTTATTTAATATATCTTTATATTGATGATGTTAAATTTAATTGATTAGTAGTTATCATATAGATAGCTGACGGGGTTTTGGTCGGGCATACCCATACCCAGCTGGTAATTTTTTTTTAAATTAACGTGTGTACCTAATACATGACGGGTAATTACCTGATAGAAACCCGATGAGATTAGGGACGGGTTAGGATAGGCTTATCTAATTGGGTTTGGGGTTGGGATTAGCTAAATTCGTCCCAAACTCGATCCATTGTCATCCCTACCTAGAGCAAATGTTCTAGGTTTAGCCAATGATATTACCATAGTGGGCCTTTAGTGGTGCGTTTCCTCTAGAATGGTGACCGGCCGGGTCATCAACGTCGTCAGTGTTCACAAACGTGAGTGACCTTTTACTATTGAGTTTACTTAGGTGATCGGACTTTAATAATCATTAAAAAAAAGTAGCTTAGAGGTAACCAACTTACAACGATTACAAGTAGCCATTTGAATCTCATTGTGCTTTCATGTTACTTTTCTTTTTAAATACAAACGACTTTTTTAAATCTACTTTTTTGTTATTGTGCCTTTTCATGTTACTTTTTTATTTAAATCACAAACGTCTTTAAATCTATTTTGTTGTTCCATACTTTTTTTCTCCAATTATTATTATTTTTTATTAATCGTAATCAAGGTGGACTTTTTAGGCACAAGATAGAATTAGGTGAGTTGTGACAAGATTAGCCAGCTAGGCTGAGGGGACCGTTTAGGTTGCCTCCTTGTGAGTTATCTTTCTTTTGTTTTTGCAAATTGTCTCTAAATATATTGCCAATTGCAATAGCCTTTTAAAGTTTGAAATAACAATTCAGCGGACCAGGAGAAACCCATATCCTTTTTTAACGACTAATTTCTTTAATCCCATGTCGTTTGTGGAACTTACTCAAGACCTTCCCCTTCCCAACATAAGTGTTTTAGAGGTTTTGCCTTTGTCAATGGATCACCACCCCATTGGTAGGAGAAACCCATATCTAAAAAAAACAATATGTGATTCGCTCTACCAGGTATGTGATAGTATGCCAACACGAAGGAGATAAATGGTAACAGAGGAAAGCGAGGTGCAACCAAACATAGTCCGTGATTCGGTCTATCAGGTGATCTCCATTAGCGACTATCACAGAGGAGACATGAGATACATGTGACAACGACAATTAGCCAATCACACGTCGCGAATTCATATCACCCTAAACCTATACTAACGGTTGACACAAATGTGACAAGTACATCCAGAAAGCGACGTGTGACCAATTAGAGCCAGCGGAAATACTCTCACCTCTGCAAACACTAACCGTTAGAGCAGAGAGGACTAAATGGATATTCCTAGCGACGTCTCATCCAATCCTTCTCTAACCTCCCGACTAAAAATACCACACCCCTTCAAGATGAAATCATTCTATTCTACATTCCTTGCTCTCACTCATACTTACGCTTTCTCTCTCTAAAGAGCAATACTAATTCTCACGTTGGAGGGTGGTTACGAGAAGAACCCCCACCTCTCCTTCTTGTAACAAGTCTCACAGTGATGTTAGTTTGTAGATTTGTTAAAGGATTAGAGCTTGTGAAGATCAAATTAGTGTACACCTGGTTGATCATTGGTTTAATCCCCTCCTTTGAGACTTGTGTTTCTTCATTGGCGTGATCCGTATTCAGAAAGAAAAATCTTAGTTTCACTCTTTTTTAGATCATCACGAGTTCTCCTTTGAATCCTTTCACATCGGCTTCACCATCAACGGATGCTGGAACTGCCACCGGCGTGTCTCCCTAATTAATTGTGAATCATTCAAAATGTTTTTACCAAAACCTTAAATGTTTTAAATTATATTTAACAGTGATTGAGTCTATGTATTCTACAAATACTGCCGGTATGTTGAGGTTTTGTATACATTACTTGTAATTCGTTACTATTGGACAAAGAGTTAGCCAATAAGTAATATGACCACAAGTCAAGATTGACAGTACTGAATGAGTAATTGGGTAGATATAAACATTGTAATCACTCTCAATACTATAAAGTTATAAAACTGTTTTGATCAAACTGGGATGCACTCGCAATTTCTTGCTGATAAAACATTTTTAAAACGTGTTTCTGGTAACTTAATGTGAAGCTAATAGAAGGCAGCTGGAGAGCACTCAAGGTTTAAAGTTGTGGGTATAAAAGTTACCTAAATAAAAAGGAGATTTTATTTTCAATAAATTAGGGTTAAACATATAAATGTATTGTAATGAAAACTTGGGTTTAATCCCATTTATTTATTATAAAAGTTTGGTGTTTTAAAATTTGATAAATATTTTCTAACTACGGTCCTGATGTCTCATTTCCGCTGCAAAATTAATAAACACCGAGATCACCCGCTCTATGTCTCGCATCCGCTTGCTCCCGAGGCAGGGGCCGGGGCTTGCGACAGGTTGGGGGCATGAGTTGACGCGTATCTGCCATGTAGGAAGTGTGGGCTCCCCAACTCAAGCTACAAAAGGTAGGGGAGTGGAAGGGCTTGGGTTTGGGACATGAGTTGACACGTGGCATTCTTTTTAATTATTATCTTTTAATAAATAAAATAAAAAGGTCAGTTATATTAACTAAAAAAGGCATTAAATTAAAAAACTACAATAAATTATACTAAAAAAAGACATCAAATAAAAAGTTTAAAACTACATGCTATATTTTTCCATTATTTTCCGTTTCATTTGCAATGTCATTTCTAACTCGGTACTGGAAAGGTGATCGACGGGCATAGTGAGGAATTTTCTATCCTCTAGTTTTTCTGTCATACTCATTTTTTTCGAAACCATCCGGATGCTTTTCTTCTCCTCGAGCTTTTTTTGTTGAATGGTATTTTGAATTCAACAATATGAGTACTTAATTCGTTTAACTACTCGGTGTACGTCGCACCTTTACCTGAGCCTGAGCCCGAAACATATGATCTTTGCGTCCTCTTTTTTGACTTATCTCTACCTGGTGGGCGACTCAATTCCTCCTTGAAGTTTAGATCATTGTCATCTAAGTTTAGATCAACCTCCTTATCATGAGCATCCGAACGAGTTTGAGACGAGCTTGTTTTCGTCCTTTTTGACGATTCACTCTCAAGCGGGACTCTCGCCCATTTTGTAGCGTACCTCGCCACATCCCAACAATGCATAAACTTGAACTTGCGTTTCTTTTCGTCTCGATACGCTTTAAACGCGTTCGATATAAAGTCACCCTTTGTTTCACCATTTCTTGGAGCGTTCTTGGCGTTATGATATAAACCGTTGAACGCGGTGACGAGTTTATTTATTTCACTCCACTTCGACAAGAGACTATCATTGGCCCGGTTGTACTCTCGTTGCATCGTTATATGAAATAGTTTGTTTATTCGTTTTTGTGTCAATTATTTCCTATTTACAAAATATAAAAAATATTAGACAAGTTTATATAACAATAAAACAAAATAAAAAAATATATATTATCTTTAAAAAAATTAATAAAAATACTTAGAAATGAGTTCTCCGATTCGCTTATCCAACATTTGGTTAAAACAACTTCTTCATTGGGCATCCATTTTGTTTGTGTTTGTTAGGCGGCGATTTTAGCTTTTTCATCATCAGTTTTCTTCTTGTGGCTTCTCTTTTTAATCGTTTGTGCCGACGATCCAACAATATTTTCCATTTGTGTTTCCGGCACGGTGTCGGGTAAAGGCGTTGGGGATATGGTAACGGGAATGGAGGAGTCGTCAATTGAAAAAATTGTATAGACACGCCCGCCTATATACGATGCGATCCCTGCTAGTTCCAAACACGGTGAATATATTTGAGGTGGACGGTTTGGTGGCGGACAAGGATTTGGGGTTTCGATGAAGGCATACGGGTTGCTTGGGTTAAAACCTCGGTTATATGGCTGCATTTTTTTATAAAAAAAAATTGAAGGTTTTTTTTTTATAAATTCGAGAGTGTGGTAGTACTAGAGAATGGTAGAAAAATGATTGGTTTTGTTTAATTTATATAGATGGTAAATAATATTAATTTTAATATTTTTTCACTAGCCGTTGGAATTCCAACGGATATATCGACCAACCAATCAACATCCTCCACCTCACTCCCAAGCCTTGCTCCACGCCCGGCCAATTCCCCACACCAAAAGGGCAATGCCAAACCCAAGCCCTTGTAGGGATAGTGTACACGGCATGGGTGAGGTTCTCACGCCCAAACCCAAGCTCCACTCCCCGCAGTCTTGTTAATTATAATAATACCAAAAATTGAAGCATCGCTTTATTAGTTTAGTCTGTTATTGAATTGCCAATAAATTTTAGTTCGGTTTGTGGTGTGCTATCTGCTATAAACAGTAGAGGAAAAGGCTTCAAACTCAACAGCTACATATTACATTATTGATAAATAAATTACATTGAAACCAAATATAATAGCTGAAATAAATTTTAAAGACCGTAAAAGAAACGTTTTACTTTTCTTAAACAAGCGAAAAAAGAGAATATTCGTACACGCATAAAGTGTGCTGAAAATGTTGAGACGAACTCATATAATGTTAAAATATTTTATAATATTTTATTTAGGGTAAATGGAAAATGGTGTCTAGATGCATGCATGCATCCATTTTAGTGGGTCATAAACATCTTGACAACCTTCAAAGTCATGAAGAAATTTTGCAAAACTCCACCATTCACACATCTACACGTACACATTTTTATACAATTCATGATTGTGACACCAAGCTTTTTAACTTTCCAAACTACCCCTACAAAGAAAATTGGGTCTTTTTTTCATTCTGTAATGATCTTATCTAAATTTAAGGTTGTCCATTGAATTGGCCTTCAGGATATCATTTTTAATGGTTTATAAATAAGGTGTTTGTGTTTGTCCCAAACTATCTACACACTTGGTGTGTAGATAGTCACCCCAAAAAGGTGGTTTTTGTCCTTATATGCACACCTGCAGTGTCGAACTGTGGCCAAAACGTGGCGTTTTGGTCCGGTTAACCAGATAAAGACTGACGGGTGTCTGACGGGTCTGTTGACCGGACCAAAACGCCGAGCTTTGGCCGCGTTTTGGTCCTGCAACCTGACCGGGTGTCAGTCTTTTGTCTGGTTGACAGGACCAAAACGCGGCCAAAGCTCGACGTTTTGGTCCGGTCAACAGACCCGTCAGTCTTTTTCTGGTTAACCAGACCAAAACGTCGCGTTTTGGCCACAGTTCGACACTGCAGGGTGTGCATATAAGGACAAAAAACACCTTTTAAGGTGTGTAGATAAGGACAAAAAACACCTTGTGTTTTATGAGGTAAAATGTCTGTAGTATGCGGACCACATCTGTATAAGAAGAGGTGGACCAAACATCTGCAAAAGGAAAGTTGTTTGTTTTTAACGTATGCAGACTTCTAAAATAAACTAGTGGTGGTGTACGGACAGTGGTGGTGGGTGGTGATGTTGGATGGTGATGGTGGTAGACGGTGGTGGTGGGTGGTGGACGGTGGTGGTGGTGATGGACGGTAGTGGGTGGTGGATGGTGGTTGTGATGGACGGTGGTGGTGGACGGGTGGTGGTGGTGGTGATGGACGGTGAGTGGTGTTGTTTAACCCTCTGCAGACCTTAGAAGATTTTAGAAGTGACTGGGCCAAGTCTGCACCAAGAAGAGCTGGCGCAGACGTTTTTTTTAATGAAAGGTATTCAAAAAAACAAACAGTCTGCACACGGTCTGCGCTGCGCAGACAGAAAAGCTTGCGTAGAACTTTTCAGAAAAAACAAACACCACCTAAATGTCCAAGAGTTGTACTACTTCAAGTTATCATTTTAAAGGTTTATATTCTTTTTTCTTCGCAGTGTATCCTTTTATTACTTGGTAACATTTATCATTATGTATCTGTGTGGGGGTCAGAATCTTTCAGATGTTCTTCCTTGCATTCCCCTCTTCACTTCAAGCCCCAATTTCACCATTTTGTTATATTTCAAGTTTACAAAATGTAATAAAATCAAAGTATAGTAAGAGTAGTGTGCCACTGCCTAAGTGTGCCTTATAAGTCACTACATAGCATATACGATATGCACCTATCATTCGCGTAGTTCGTCACCTCAAGATTAGTTTTACGTACGTTCAGTGGCGGACCCAGAAATTATTTGTCGGGGGTGCGAATGAGGTTTTTAACCATATTTTCAAGGGGTGCAGTCGGGTTTTTTGCCTAAAATATACACTAATTTTTTTTTTCAAGAGGTGCGGCCGCCCACCCTGGCCAAAGGGTAGGTCCGCCCATGCGTACGTTGGACATGAGAGTAATATAAACATTGACAACTCACTAGTATTTGGAGTTAAGTCCGGTGATTCAACTTTGCATAACATTTTTCTTTTATAAGCAGACTAGGTTAGAGCCCCGTGTATTACACGGGTTGAATAAATTTAATTTTATATACCGAATAATAAAAAATATATCTTTAAAAATCTCGTTTATTAGACGTGTTAAATAATGTAATTTTATATACCAAATAATAAAACAATATATATTTAAAAATCTCGTTTATTACATGGGTTGAATAAATGTAATTTTATATATAAAAATAATAAAAAAGTTGTATTTTTAAGAACCCCGTGTATTGTACGGGTTAAGTAAATTTAATTTTATATATTAAATAATGAAAAAAGTTACAGTTTTAAGAAACTCATGTGTTATACAGGTTGAGCACATGTAATTTTATATACCAAATAATAAAAAGTTATATCTTTATAAAACCTATATATTATACGGATTGAATAAATCTAATTTTATATACTACATAATAAAAAAAGTTATATTTTAAAAAACGCAGTGTATTACATGAGTTGCAAAAATGTAATTTTGTATAGTAAAAAATAAAAATGTTATATCTATAAAAAAAACCTCGTTTATTACACGGGTTGAATGAATCTAATAAAAAATTTATCTTTGAAAAAAACTAACGGATATACTCGATATACGATGAATGAGGTGATTGAGGTTATAGTTCTTATAAATGTCACGTAAACATAGTGATTACTGTATTTGAGTTGAGAGTTGAACACGAAAATAAAAGTATAGAACCAATAAACATTGATTAATATTTTTGTTTACCTTTTATAAGCATTTTTGAAATAGGTTCTACCCTTAACTAATTTAGTTTAATAAAATAAATAAATCAATTACATAATATTTTAAAATATTATATTGTCTCCTATACAAATTGTTTAAATTTATATTAAATTTAATTTTATAATTATCTTTTAATTGATATTAATTATCTATAAAAATAGATATTTTAAAATATTATATTATCTCCTATACGAATTGTTTAAATTTATATTAAATTAAATTTTAATTGATATTAATTATCTATAAAAAATAGATAGCTTAAATGAATGACATGTGTCATCACATTAGTTTCTTTTATTATATGTATAGATTAAAAAATGAGAACCTCCATGGGAGGAGCTTAGTTAGGGTCAGGGGGTGCCCCGGCCCCACTAATTTTTCTCTCGTAGTATTAATTTTAGCGAAAAATATTTGTTCTGTACCGTAAGATATGAATTTTAAGAGTTCGGCCCCCACTTATTTGAATTTTAAGAGTCCAGCCTCATTGTTTTTTCGTTCAAGCTTCGTCACTGAAAACCTCCATAATAAGTCGTCCTTGAGCTAGATCCTTCAAAGACTTGTGATAACATCACAAATATTGCATATATGAATACAATTTCCATGTTTTTGGTGAAAAAATAGGCTCTTTAGTTTTGTTTTTATAATGTTTTAAAAAATTAAAATTTAAATCCTCTGAGAGAATTAGAGTTTTAAACTGTTAGGTAATTAAGCATTATGCAAATTGGTAATTAGCATTTAACTAAAAAGACATATCAACAAACACGTAAGAAAACATGGAATCAGCAATCACAGTTGTATCCACGGTCACTAGGGATACTTGAAGATATAAAGATCGAATTAGGTAATCATTGATGCATTTAGTAGCTGTATACACAGGATTTAGTACACTTTTTCGTAACATACTTTGAAAATAAAAATGTAATAATTATCCAAAGAAAAGAGATGCCTCGTGCGAATTAAAAAGTCATAATTTAAGCATGACCCTTTTGCAACTTGACTTGTTATCCTTCACAAATATTAGGATTCATAGTATGAAGTCCACAAATACCTTTTCTTAAATTAAACTTCATTAAAACACGTCATCTACCCAAACGGACAAGTGACAAATACATAGAAACACACCCTCGACGCAATCAGGCAAAAGGAAAAAAAATTACAATGTATACAAAGGGGATTTACACCATTCTTCCCAACCGATGGACTTAAAGGAAGACCGATTTTGTAATCAAACAAAACTTTAAAACTTGACTTCTCCCAAACCGTCTGGCGGACTATGTTTTATGTTTTGAAAAACCATCCCGTTTCTTCCTTTCCATATGCATTAACATGTGATTATAACAAGACCGTGTATGATCATTTTCGCTTTCTTCCCCATATTTAAGACGCACTTCCATAAAATCTTTAACCATAAAGATATATAGCGGAGTTGTATCACACCAAACCCTACAACTCATCCAAAGCCGATTAAAAAATATGCAATCCGTAAATGAATACTAGGCAGCTTCCTCTTGTTTTATTAATTTATTAGTTTTTTTTTGTACGTACACCTAGACTACACTTCACAAATCACACTCATGTCATATCCCCTCCTCTTTTGTATTATTGTTGTTATTATTGTTATTATTATTAGACCACCCGTAGTGGTTAAGAAAAATAATACCCCCACCATGAGGTATTATCCGACACGTGTCATCCCAGTCAGCATGGGGCGTTATTGCAAAAGTGGCGTAGTGAGAATAATGCCTAATAATGCCCCTTCCAATCATTAAAAAAAAAAAAAAACAAACAGTTGGTGATTGGCTAGTCAAACCCTGGACACATGCAAAAGAACAAGCAAACACTCCCATTGGCCACTTGCTTTGCATATTAGCGTTATTATTAAAACGCCAAAGTTCAATTTTTGATTTTTTTTTTTAAAATAACGCCTACCGTAATGGGGGTGGGGGTGTTTCCGGGCGTTTTTTTTTCAAATTTTTTTAAAAATATCGCCCCACTACGGGTGGTCTTATTGTTATTATTATTGTTGTTCTTGTTATTATTATTGTTATTATTGTTATTGTTATTATTATTATTATTATTATTATTATCTAAATTCTAATAAATGATTTGAGTTAATACAACGTCAACGTGGCAACACCTCCTCCTCTCTTAAAAATTTATTATTTCAAAAATATATTTTTATAAACAATTAATATTTTTATTGTTACAAACTAGCTATTAGATTACTTTTAAAATAGAGTTAATTACATATTTAGCCCATGTGGTTTGCACAAAATAACATAATTAGATACTAATAGTGTAAAAGAGTTATGGTTAGTCCCTATGGTTTGCACAAAATAAAATACTTAGGTACTAATAGTTTAAAATCACATTCTACGGTATTAACTTTTCATTTTGTAACGTTTGGAGGTATTAACGTTATTTGTAGGTTTAAAATCACATTCTATTAGTACTTAAGTATGTTATTTTATGCAAACCACAGGGACTAACTATGTTAATACCCTAGAAGTTAATACCTCCAAACGTTACAAAATGAAAAGTTAATACTTTAGAAGGTGATTTTAAACTATTAGTACCTAAATATGTTATTTTGTGCAAATCACAGGGACTAACTATGTAATTAGCTCTAGTTTAAAATCACCTTCTAGGGTATTAACTTTTCATTTTGTAACGTTTGGAGGTATTAACTTCTAGGGTATTAACATAGTTAGTCCGTGTGGTTTGCACAAAATAACATACTTAGGCACTAATAGAATGTGATTTTAAACCTACAAATAACGTTAATACCTCCGAACGCTACAAAATGAAAAGTTAATACCCTAGAATGTGATTTTAAACTATTAGTACCTAAGTATGTTACTTTGTGCAAACCACAAGGACTAACTATGTAATTAACTCTTTAAAATATTATATTTCATTATTTTTTAATTGATTTCCTATCTTTTAGGTTTTTATTTTAAATTATTTCTTAGTTTTGATCATTTGGTTTATTTTTGTCTAAAAATAGTTATTATTACTATATATTAATTAAGCAAATGAAATGAATAGTTAATTAATATATTATAATCATATATTAATATATTAATAATAATTATTATTTTCTTTATTTTTTCTAAGTTGGATAAGCTTGGTGTCAACTAATACTGGTATCGAAAATACCGGTACGGTCCGGTTCATTATCGGTACATGAAGGTAAAAATCGGCACCAGCCTGATACAGAAAACGTCAAAAGTCAGTACTGGATTGAGTTTGAAAATCTTTTAGTTCGGCAAATTCGGTACTGCTAGACGGTACCATTTGCTCATCCTTGATCAGAGCACGATGGCAACCGATACCGAAAAGACCGGTTACGGTACCGGTATATGAAAGTAAAAATCGGTAGTGAACCGGTACTTAGGATCCTTCTGTTCGGGAAATTTGGTACCGGTACCGAGTATTATTTGCTCATCTCTGACCACGGGTTTGATACCAACAACATCATTAACATACAACTTTTTTGGTTAATTTTCTTTCGATTATTTTTTATTGTTTTTTACATTTTCTTTTTATTCTTGTTAGTGGTTCCGTGTGCAACGCGTTCGTAGTAATTTTAAAACACATGTAAACACAGACTAAATAACAAAAGAAGTTCGCCGCAACGCGGCTAAAGTGATAAACCTAGTTTAAGTTTATTTTACAAATAGATTAAATGTATATCCATTATAAACTCTACCTTGCAATCATTTTGATGTTTGGTTTACAGGTTGAAAAACCGGCGTTACGGTTTGAAATGGCCTGCCAAAATAGAACAAACGGAAAAATATTAAAAAAAGATATCATCAAGTTAGTTGGTTTAGAAGATAAATTTAACTTTAGACCAAGTTAAATTATACATGCATTATTTAATACGGGTTGACATTCATCCTGTCTAATACCAAGTAGTTTACTACACATGATTGTTGATTTGTTTGAAGCTTCATGAGTAGCGTTGTTAGATTTTCTTCCTTAACCTGGTTATTTACATGATTGTTGAACCTTGATGAGTGGTGTTGTTAGTTTTTCTTTTGTTTTTTTCTTCTTTAACCTGGTTATTTATAATTCTTCTCAAGGCAACTTGTCAAAAGGAGAACAATCACACTTTTTTGTAAGCCAAATTTTATACTTACACTACGTGCGGAACCAGCTGCAAAACTTTAAATCAAGTCAAAATTGTAGTTGAATAATTATTCTTAGACCATACGGAGTGGGCGTGGGTTTGGGGGGTGATGTCCCTACGAACGGCGTTGAGGGCAGCGTGGGGCTGGAGACGGTAGGATTTCCATCGGCGTAGGGGACTAATGTGGGGTGACGTGGCACATTATGGTTGGTGTGGCTTATAGTCGTTGCCCCGAATGGTTAATTTAAAAAAAAAGATACTTTAAAAAATAACTTCTCTTGTATAATCAAACAAATTCTACCATTTTTACCTTACAAAAACTCTCATTTCTCACAACGATCTCTCAACTTTCATATCATTTCTGTTCAGAAATTTAGAAAAAAATGGCAGCAATTCCTTGGACCGAAGAAGAGGACATTGCGCTGTGTGAATCTTGAGTCGAAGCTCTTACCCACTATATGCCTCGTGATCGCTTGGTTCCGTTTTGGGGATGTATTTTCCAACAATTTTGTATTCATAAAGGTGACAACACCCGAACCGTGGATGCACTTTATTCGCATTTCAGGACTATTCGTTTGGATAGTTTAAGCTTTGAGACGGTGCACAAGGTTGTGCAAAATGACGGTGGTAACCTTTCGGAAGACGGCGTCTTACAAATCGCCCTCGTCGACTAAAGGCACAAGTACAATTGTACAACCGTGACTTCAAACACGTTTCAGAGTGACAGATAATTAGATTTTTTGTAATTATACTTAGGTTTATCGTTTACTTTTAATTATTTAATCTTTTTAGTTCATTTCGTGTGTTTTTTTAGTTTCGTTTTTTAAAGTTATGTAATGTTTTTATTTTTTAAATTATGTAATGTTTTTTATTAATGTTATTTCTTTAATTAGTATTAATGTTTTTTTTTTAATTTTCTAGATTTTATATAATTTTAAAATATAAATAATAATAAAAAGTGTGTAGCATGTGTCACACCATGTCACCCCTTTCACGCTCCCTCCCACTCCTCCCTTTTTTACACCATGCCACTTTTCTAACATGTGCCGACGTGACTGTCACATTTCGCATAAACACCAATTTTCATGCTCTTCCACTCCGTATAGTCTTAATATTCATGTCATAAATTTCATTAAATTATTTTTGTGAGTTTATTAAATTAGGTAAAAGGATTAACCAATGGGGTGGTGATCTATTAGCAAATTCAAAACTTTTAAATACCTGGGTTTAGGAGGAAGAGTTTTTACTTCTTAGTCAGTGGCGGACCCCGGAATTTTTTTCTAAGGGTGCAGAAATTTGTTAAGGATTGTAGGCCCCTAACTATATAGTACTTTTTTCGGTTCGTAGCGGGTCGTATCGGGTCGGGTTAAATGGATCAACCCGAACCCAACTTGTTTTTAAAACATGTCAACCTGAACACCATCCATTTTTTAAAAACAAATCGTGTTAGCTGACCAAAACTTGTTTTTCGTGTCGTGTCAAGAATTGCCAACCATAGTAAATACATTCATTCTCAAATGGGTAAAGGTTTCTAGTCCAATTGTAAACAATGATTTAGATAAAATTATAAATATAATCAAATGTTTTGAACCTATAAAAAATAAAGATACTTAAAAAAATTAAATATATTATCTTATCAATTCAGTTACCGGCAAAGAAGTTAAAAAGTAAATATTATAAATATAATTAAATGCTTGAATCTAAATAAAATATAGGTGTGTGGGTCCTGTTAAAAGCACCACAACCCAAGATCATCATCACCTTCTTTCTCAAAATCTTCTTCATTTTAGATACGGCACTTGTAGAGCTTTCCCTCTGTAAATAATTTTTCCGGTGAACTTTTTTTTACTTTTTTTTTTTTTGTTTTTGCCTCACATATTTTTACTTTTTTTTGTTTTTGCTTCACATATGCTCCATCATGAAGATTTCAAGGGGTGCGACTACAAATTTTCAAATGGTGCAATCGAGATTTTATGCTTAAAAGTTACACTAATTTTTTTTAAGGGGTGCGCCTTCCCCCTTGCTCATAACATAGGTCCGCCCCTGTTCTTAGGTTCAAGTCCGAAAGACGACCAAAATTAATAAAAAAGAAAATTTCCATTGGTAAAAAGATTACTTTTAATTAAGTATAAACATAAAAGTAGAAAATAATGAAGATTTCATTAAAAACTAAATGATTACCGTACATAATTTTATAAAAAACAATAATTTAAAAAGTTGTTATTTTCTTCAAAAGAAAGTACTAGTTAAAAGGTTGTTATTTTCTTCAAGATAAAGTACTAGTTAAAAGGCTAATGTGGGCTAGCTTACTTGTTACACCACGTGTAGTGTTGAGTGAACTTTAAGTCCCTCGTTGGGCATAGGACTGTAAACGAACCGAACGTTCAGCGAACAGTTCGTGAAGCGTTTGGTGCAAAATTTATTTTCGTTCGTTCAACGAACAAATATAAACAAGAAATTTCGTTTGATTAGTTAAATGAACGAACACGAACAGATGTCTCGTTTGTTCAGTTGTGTTCGTGAACGTTCGGTAACATGTTCATGAACGTTTGTTCATGTATTATGTTGTTCATTAATGATTTTTGTACATTTATTTATTTTATCTAAACTCTTCGTATTCTTTAACTCTTATTTTTTTTATCCTAACAAATAGAATATGAAACCTCATTTCCATCATGTTTATGCATTGTTCCCCTTTTCTTCTTATTATTCACATCAATAAATGCTATTGACATTTGTTAAACGATTAGGGCTTTACAAATAATAAAGTTCCAGCACCCCCCCTCCCCCCGGCATCGAGCTCTAGCCTCTGCCGATTTAGTTAGTTTGTGTTTGTGAACAATTCGTGAGCACATACATTTTCTTAATGAACGAACATGACGTTTCGTTCGGTAAGTGTTCATGAACCGTTCACGAACTCATTATTTCCTTAGCGAATGAACACGAACAAGGTCTTTTTCGTGTTCGCCCGGTTCGTTTACAGCCCTATGTATGATCCGACATGTGGCTGCATAGTCAGCAAAGGGACGTTATGGGGCTTGACGCTAAAAGGGGTGTGGTTGTATAATGTCCCTTGTAATGATTACTGATGTGTGCAAAATGTAACATATAAATTACATCGAATAAGGCATAAATCTTTAGTACTAATGTTGGAAAAAGTGTGTTTTTGTCTTTCTTTTGAATTTACAGGACCAAATGAGCTTAAACGAACAAAAGGAACAAATATACAACCAAAACCAACATAAATACAAAGAAAAGGAATAAATGTGACATGCCCGACACCTCGACAGCATCCCCAAAGCAAAAACAAGACAACAGAAGACTGGGATCCAAGATTGATCGTAAGGGTTCTTGCCAATCACTCCCACTCCCACTTTGCCACCACTCCACCACCACTACAACACCAACACCAACACCCACCACCATCATCCATCTTTAGAGTGTGTAGTAGTCTTGGGATCCAAGATTGATCGTAAGGGTTCTTGCCAATCAAAAGCCATGTTTGGTTAAGCCTCTTGCATCACTTGGTGAAGACAAGTCTTTTATGTATTACTTTTGATTTTTAGTCTTTCGGCACTTTTTCTTTGGTTTTGTATTAATAACTTTAATAACTAGTTTCTTGTGTTGAAGGTGAATTCTTTCTATCATTTTTTCGTGGTGTCTTGGCGTTACTTTACTGTCTATATAAAGTAAAAGATTACATCATTCATGTTTTTACGGTCTATATAAAAGCATGTTGACTAACTGATCGGGGGTTAGGGGAATGGTTTGGTAAGGTTCTTGCCTTGTTCAGTGTATAGATCCTTCAAGGACCTAGTTCAAGCTTACTAGGACCTCCTTCAATACCCACTGGTATTGGATGGTGGGAGTGCGAATAGCTTGAACCCCTCATATGTAAACTACTATTAATACATTAAACCGGCTACTTGGAATTGTATCCCTGCTGACTCAAACCAATTAGCCGAGGGTAACGTCACATTCAAAAGACGGGCCTACCACTTTTCACATTAATAACTTAATTAATTATTTTTCAATATTCCGACCCTTTGGGATTGTATCCTTGCTGACTCAAACCACTGGGTTGAGGGTAACATCACATTCAAAAGAGGGGCCTACTACTATAACTAAGATAATCTATTAAAAAGTCCGAAAGTGCGAAAATCATCAAAGGATACATTAAAGGCGAGTCGGATCCAAATGATTCATCTTGTCTGTCTGTTTTTATTTTATTTTATTTCTGCATTTTTAGTTTATATTTTCATGTTTTAAAACCTTTTCTCAAAACAATTTAGATTGATTAGACGTTGAGGATAAACCGGTACTAAAAGCTCTTGTGTCCTTGGACGACCTCGGTATCTTAGCAACGCTATACTACGCTCACGATGGGTGCACTTGCCTAAGTGTGTGTTTAGTATTAGTAGAATATCATGTTTTATAAATTTAAAACTTGATTAATGCGTAAAATGGGCTCAAAATATTAATAAAATCATATCACGCTTCGCACACACCAAGTTTTTGGCGCCGTTTCCGGGGACACAAGGATTTTAAGAAAGTTTGGAATCAACGGCCTAATTATTTTTACTTATTTTTCTATTTTTTTAGGATTTTTCTTAAATTTTCAGTTTCTGCAGACTTCAGCACGGGCCGTGCTCAGCCAGACACGGGGGCCGTGTCAATCTTTGTTACTAGCAATCCTGTTTTAAGTCAGACAGTAGCTGACCACGGGGCCGTGCCCACTGAACACGCCCCTATGTCAAATCTTCAGTTGCTGAAAACAGAACCGTAAGATCCCGACGGTTGGTAATTTCTGACAAAAATATGAGTGATATTGATTATTTTTACTTTCGCTCCTCTTACGGTGAATGGTGTCAAATATGTGGCGGATTCCATAAAGATTTAGAATGTTACTTTCTAAATTTCACTCCCCACTATTTAGACCTATCGTTTTCCTGTAACCTTAAGATGGGCGAAAGTAAAAACGATCACCATCTCTCCCCAGAATGGCCTCAACCATCTATTTCAGATGACATAACTTCCGAAGAATTATGTCGGCTCGAAGAAATAATTCTCCTAAAATTAAAAGAGCTTGAGATGAAAACAAATTATTCATCACAAAACAACAATCAAGGAGAATTATTGGGGACGCATTCGGATTCTACCAACATCGACGATACCGAAAGCACCTCAAACTCTTATGAGAACTTGAGCGATAGTCGTCCCTGTGTCGATTATGCCGTGAAGGACTCCATCGGTCCCCACCGATGTGCTCATAGACCTGAGCGATTCGACATATATCTTCTTTAACGAGAGCCTAGATAAGGGGAATAAAGGTTGGTTTCGCCCACCGGTATTTAATTTAGGTTTTACCCTTTCCGATAACCTCTTGCGTTCTTGTTTAAATCAAGAGCAATTAAGGTACTTTAAGCACTTCGGTGTTGTTCCCTCTAGTAAGGAACCGCCCAATCCGAATAAAATCCTTAAAATAAGACGAAACTTCATAAAACACTCTAGCCACGGGGCCGTGTCAAGGTCAACACGACCCGTGCCCACCTCAAAATTGACAACGGGGTCGTGTTCAGGCCAACACGCCCCGTGTTCAGAGTTTGAACAAAATGTGTCAGAGTCTTGTCTGACCACAGGGCCGTGTCCAGCCGACACGAGGCCGTGGTCAGCGTGCTGTCGTTTTCTATAAAGTCAGCATGATTTCTGCACACTTGGACCTATTCCAAAGACCAAGATTTGCTGGGATCTTCACACATACCTTAAAAGGTATATTCCAAAGAAGGTTTCTCAACAACCATCTTGTGTTTGCCACTTTTGTCTCTTACCTTCTTCTCTAAAACTCCTCAACCTCCATTAAAGCTTGAAACTTCCATGGGTTCAAGCTTTATTGTGATGATTGCTAGGTTTTTAACCAAGAAATCTTAATAAAAATAAGTTTTACAACACTGTTTTAAGTTATTTATGCTCAGAAATGTCTTAAAATTCAGAAAAAAAAAATTAAAACAATAAGATTCCTTGATTCAAAAATCTGCAGAATGGTGACCACGGGGCCTTACCCAGCGGACACGGGACCGTGGTCGAAGCTGCAGTTTCATTATTTTGAACTTTTCGACTTGTTTTCTTAGAATGTCGAGCCAGAACAGCGGAACATCTTCAGCTCGCTTGAGAAACAGTCGCAGGGAGAGAAGGCCATCGATAGAAGCTACCCTTGTGCGTTACGTATGTGCGCTAAGAGAAGCACTCGATGAGATGACATCCGTGGAAGAGGTTCTCATTGACCGTATCAACTATCTAACGGTGGGGCTAGAGAGTAGCTTTCAAGAGATCAACCTTTTGCACCAAAGGTTGAACATTCTTGCAATGCCACCTATGGAACCAATCTTCCCACAAGAAGATTGGAATGTAACACCCTTGCTATTATTTTAAAGATTTTCGTATATATAACGAAAATAAACATATAATTAAGATTAAGGATCCGTAAAAACTACGAGTAATTTGAAACTTTTACAATTTAAAAGTTTACAACTTAATATAATTGAGTTCGTCTTTTAAAATGACAAAGAAACGCCATGCGGAAGCCTGTATCTTGATTGTGTTCGGTTCCTCAAAGAGCTTGATCTTCATCCGGGAGCCCTTGACATTTACCTATGATCAAAACCAACTAAAAAGTTAGTTTTGATACCGTATAAACAAGTTTAAACGAGCCTGGAATACAAAATAACGAAAAATAAATTTTTTTGCCAGTTCAACAGTCTGTCGCGGGCTGCGACAGACTTGTGCTCCTCTTTCGCGGGTCGCCACCGCCTGTGGCAGGGCGCGACCGCTTATGCTTTCTCCGTCGCGGGGAGCCAGAGACCCATTTCGACAGAATGCTTGTTTCCTGTTGCTGCATATTCCCAGCTCAATTTCACTAACTTATTATGCACAAAAATGTGCATAACTTTTGATTTACAAATCCGTTTTACCTGATTCTTTTTCCTACGTGTCCGTTATTAAAATACGGACCCATTTACCATCGTTGTTCGTATTAAAAACTGGTTTTTAGGCAACTAGTCTATAAATCTCTTTTCCTATTATTCGACCCGTTTAAAGTTACATTGCAATAATGTTAACAAGATGTCGTTTCTAACATTTCCTACCCATCCCGGGCTTATCAAGCCATAACATTTTCACTCCCATTACGGGGTTCGCGTATGCATTTACATTCACTGATTTATATGTATCTTTCTAATCACTTAATCCAAATTTAACTTCTTAATTTATTTTAACCCGTTTAGTGAGCTTTTAAGCATTAAGCATCAAACTCGCTATTTTCCTTTCGTACCTCCCATTTCCATACTAATTAACTAATTAGCTTCCACCACAACTATTTTTGTCGTGGATTTAACGTAAGGAACCCAAAATCCCAATTTTACCCTTCGACTAGTCATTTTACGCAAATGACCCATTTCTAGGCATTCGACCCACAAAGGTTTTTGCCTATAACTTTTATATGTATTTAAGGATTTCATAATCAATAAACGAGTTCCTAAACAACCTCTAAAGGTCGTTTACCCGGTTCGCCCATTAAGGGCTTTTTGGTCAACTTTCAGTCCTTCATTTACTACAAGGGACTCACTAATTATTTGACCAAAATTCACTCATAACTATAAACCTATTTACGCGTACCTGGCTCGGGTCAACATATAGACCCGATTTATACCTCGCTTTAATTATCCCATATTCTATGGCGACGCAATTATCTGAATTGCCAATCGCTCCTGTTGACATAAGACTTAACAACCACATTAGTCGATTTTGTGAAATGGCGTTATCACCACCATTTGACTCGTTTGGCCTATATGACCAAACATTTACTTTTATATCAAAACCATGGTTTTTACTTACCAATTTGCCCATCTGACCCATTTCGGATTTTTCTTTCAATAGATCTCTTTCCTTACTTATTTAGCCCATTTTGGCTTACGCCATGGGTATCCTTTTAGCTTCGGTTTACTTTAGTTGACACTTGACTAAATTTCCATTTTTACCCCTTTTCTCATTATTAGTTACACTATAAGGTAACCTTAATGAAATTTCATCATTTCTTAGTCATTACATGACTGAATTACCGTTTCACCCCTTTTACCATAAACCATGGTTTTCATCAATTTTGTATATGTTCCGACTCGTATCAATCGCGTCGGAATCCATATTTCCAATATTATCTTTATCGAGTTATAACTTATAAAATAAATAAGTATTCTACAAAAAAAGTGTAAGTTTCACTTACCTCTCATCCGGTTTACGCTTTTCTTTTCGTACTTGATTCGTTTGACCGTTTCTTTCCCAAGCCTCCACCTAGCTCGTTAAGCGTCAAACTATTGTCAACATTTACAAGGCGGTTAGATTAGTCATTAACAATCACGACTATTCCACCTTACTTATTTTCTATGTCGAAACTACTATTCGACTTCATCATTGGTTAACTTAACTTATCAAAAGTTAACTACTTTCGATCACATGGTTTACATAATTAAGTCTAAATCGACATGATATTTAGAATTCTTATCGTTTCATATTTCGCATAATTTGCCATAGTATTCAAATGTGCGTTTCACTCGAAATTTCAATATTTTAACTTTCATTAAGGCATTTTATCAAACACCTAATGGGCATAATTTTACACATCTACTAACTAGTTCCTAACTAGTTATTTTTACCAAGATTAACATTAACATCCATATCCATATCAATAATGTATGAACAAATACCCAAATCATGTAGTTTGTTCGAGTGCCTTGTTTCTACTATCAAATATGATGATCTTATACACATGTATATCATCATCTTCACTACATAATCAAAACCCACTTGTCTAAGTGTGGTAAATCATCCAATAATTCAAATCTTAGCAATTTTACTTCAAATTTCTACTTAGGGTTTGTTCCTAAGCAATCACACTTCATTAATTCGGCCATAGCCTCTACGATTCATACATAGATCGCATCATGCAAAGTTAACTAATTTTCACAACTTCATTAATGTTTGAAATCCGACATACCTTACGATCCCCTTGACTTAGTGATCGTTTATATGTATTCAAATCCAACTTTGGCCTTCGATTGATCCTCCAATTTGAAGATTTGTTGAGTTTAGGGTTTGAGCTCCTTAGAGCATTCCCCTGGTCGCATACGTACACACACGTGTGTGTTTTATTTTGTTTTAATAAATAAACTTTTCCAATTATCTAACTTTGGTCCCTCAAGTTTGGTTAATTATTAAACAGGTTACAACCTACTTATTTCCAATCCTCATTCCCTCTTTTTAACCGGGTCAAACATCCCTAGTTAATTTAGTGGGTTCGGGGAATTTTATGACTAGGTTTATTTTAAGTCCCGTTGACTCGGGCCTTTTATCCATTTTATTTCCTTAAAATCTTTTATTCACTTTTTATTTAATATTAGGATTATTTATTTACTTTACTGTTTATATAAAGTAAAAGATTACATCATTCATGTTTTTACGGTCTATACAAAAGCATGTTGACTACCTGGTCGGGGGTTAGGGGAATGGTTTTGTAAGGTTCTTGCATTTTTCAGTGTATAGATCCTGCAAGGACCTGGTTCAAGTTTACTAGGACATCCTTCAATTCCCACTGGTATTGGATGGCGGGGGTGCAAATAACTTGAACCCCTCATATGCAAACTACTATTAATAAATTGGGTTATTGGATTTTAATAATCCTAAGTTTCACCAGTTGGCCGATAATAATCCTAACTTTAAAAATTCCATCTTATAATCCCAACTTGTAAAAGTTTGGCCGCCATTGATCCTTTTCTAACATAGGTGCACTTAAATCAATTAAGGAGTCTCTAGGTGTAATTGAATCTATTAAGGAGACCAAATTCTTATATGTTTGAAAAGGATCAATGGCGGCCAAACTTTTACAAGTTGGGACTATTGAAGGGAATTTTTAAAGTTGGGATTATTATTGGCCAACTGGTGAAACTTAGGATTATTAAAATTCAATAATAAATTAAACCGGCTACATGGGATTGTATCTCTGCTGACTCAAACCACTTAGCTGACGGTAACGTCACCTTCAAAAGAGGGGCCTACCACTTTTCTCATTAATAACTTAATTAATTATCTTTCAACATTCCGAACCTTTGGGATTGTATCCTTGCTAACTCAAACCACTGGGTTGAGGGTAACGTCACATTCAAAAGAGGGGCCTGCTACTATAACTAAGATAATCTCTTAAAAAGTCCGAAAATCATCAAAAGATACATTAAAGGCGAGTCGGATCCAAGTGATTCATCTTGTCTATCTGTTTTTATTTTATTTTATTTCTGCATTTTTAGTTTATATTTTCATGTTTTAAAACATTTTCTCAAAAAAATTTAGATTGATTAGACGTTGAGGATAAACCGGTACTAAAAACTCTTGTGTCCTTGGACGATCTCGGTATCTTACCAACGCTATACTACGCTCACGATTGGTGCACTTGCCCAATTGTATGTTTAGTGTTGGTAGAATATCGTGTTTTATAAATTTAAAACTTGATTAATGCGTAAAATGGGCTCAAAATATTAATAAAATTATATCACGCTTCCCACACATCGATTACCCAATTATTTATTTTTAATTTTTTTTAAATTAAAACAATAATATTTATTAAATAAATAGAAATAACATAAAAACAAAAAAAAATGGTTTTCTATGAATTTTCACCGACGAATTACCGACTTCAATTATGTATCTATTTGTGATGAAAATTCTCTTATTGGTAGTGGAATTTGGCTTCTAGAGAAGCTCCAGAAAACACTATAAGCCTACTATGTGTTGATCAGTTCTGTTTAGACATAATGGAAAACATGAAAACATACCTGATTGCAGCAGTACAGGCTAGCAGAGAATCCAGATGTAGTCGCAGCATTAGTGTTTGACATGATTGTCAGCTTGATCTGGTTCCTCCTTAGGGTGCAATCTAATGATGGTGATGATAAGAAACCGACAAGGGAATCGGTTATGGAGAGGAGGTCGATTGATGTTATGAGAGTAATTCGGTTATGTGTCTAACCCTAGAACCTCTACATAAGTCTCCTTATATATGCACCCAGGAGGAAACCCTAATTAGTTAATAAGGGTAATTAGGCCCATCAACAATTACCAACTAATTATTTAATAGGATTGTTATATATTTTGATCCATATAATGTAAATGATTATAATGGCTACTAGATTAAATATAATAAAAATATTTAATCTTATATTCTCCCACTTAGCCGAGTAATCATTTACTATGAGTATTAGATAAGCCTGATCAGGAGTTAACACTCATTTTAGCCCTAAACAAGTACTATAGCAGAGAAATACAGCCGTTGAATCATTATGCGACTCAGGACCCCCATTAGTCATACTATAGCTTTAATTTAAAACCTAATCGTCATGATCAAAATATGCATAAGCCCTTTGTTTGATTTGTAACTTTATTTGTCTATATGCCATTATGTCGACTTGACATATTCTTAGAGACATACAAAATCAAACTGATGAGGAAAATTAACTAATACTTAGTCATTCATAGTACGATATGCAATTTTGCACGGCCATTAATTAATACTCGTCTATGTGCTCTCTTAATAAGACTTATGGGTAATAGCCCTTCAGTTATAGGATCCTTAAGCATATCATGAATGTATTCGATACAAAACTTAGTTTCCTCAATTCGTTCATAAACGAATAATTAATTGCGTATCGAAATTTAATGCAGCACCTCTCGAACTGTTACTGTTCAAGGAGTCATGGTAGCTGACTTTATCACACTAAGTCTTCAAAACATTAATTATATGGAGTTAATAAACTTATGAGTCCACTGATAGATCTTCAACAACATTTAGTGACTATATTATGTCGTTATAACTTAGGTTGTTATTATCAGTTTATTATGACTCCTCCATAAGATAGGTTTTGTCTGCTGACATAAAGATTTACCCAGAATTACATTCTTGCATCTTTGAATATCACAAAGTTAGAGTAATAAACCGGTTTTAATTCTCACTTCTTCTTTAAATTGTAGTCTCTCGTTTCCTTTTATAGATATTTTAATACTCCATTAGATGCTCCACATTAATCTAGACATATCTAGTGTGTTGCAATGTGAGTAATATCTAAACGAGTATAGACTTAAACTTACATAAGGCTTCCAATTAATGAAGCGTAAATAAATAATCTCACTTACCCTATTATCCTCTAAAGGAGAGCAGTATTGTTTGTTACATATGTAAGGATCCATTTAATGTTAAACTTATGGAACGATACTATTGTCCCATTGGGTCTATCTCAGTACGTTATGATATCTATCACTTAAGAGATATCTCTGAGATCTATTTTATCAAAGTTTGTGTTAACAATGCTTTGACTTATGTAACGTATACTTGTCAAAAGAATGTCATCTATATAGACAAGTTTATCTTAGTTGCTCCTACTCATTTTGAGGTAGGTACATTAATCCACTTGGTTGATGAAAATAATTACGTTAAGATTTCACCACATTATGATGTTTGCATTGACCCATACATGGATTTTATTGGCTTATAGACAAACTGTTCTTTAACCTTCAGTTTGGAACTTTCAGGTTGTTTTATGAACATGTAAATGTGTCAGCCAGTTTGTTAGGGAAAATTGTTTTTAATGTTCATCTAATGTAGCCTTAAACTATTATAAGCTACTAGAACAGTGATGATCCTCAAAGAAAACTTTGATAATTTATCTCTTCCTAAGTATAACCTTTGACAATCAATCATGTTTCTTAGTGTCTTAACGTTTGTATCAGGATTTGGTTTAGTTATGAACACTCTTAGGTAATTCAATCAAATCCCAAACGTTATATGAACACATAAAATCAGTTTTACTAGAAAACTGTTTTATTCCATTTAGAAGATTGATTGACACTAATGGCTTAATTTGAAGAGATAGGATCAGTAAACATTTCCAAAATCCATTTCAACTTCAGTTAGGGAGGTTATGTAATCATCAAAGTTAGTAGGCTTTTAAACCTAGATGACCTCCTAAGTTGATTATTGGGTTTATTAGAAGTTTCAGTTTTATGGATTAGCTCTTGGTTAGGTTGCTATCATTTTCATTCTAAGTTTGAAAGAGTTGGTGCAGTATGGTGTACAAGAGGTGTAATCGGAGTTAAATTCGGAGTGAAATTTAATGGCACTCTTCCCCCCGCCTCTTGTATTCCTTGCAAGTCATGATAAGGACTTTGACTACTCCCACTAACCTTAGAAATCTTTAGGAACTCAGCATGCTTATGGTCAATATTTAACGACCAACAAATTCTAATAGAGAAACACAAATTAATGACGTTAGTCGTTATGATTTCTCTTGTTGAGGATTAAGTTAGTTTGGGTAAGAAATCTAAGTGTGCCCACAATTAAGAACAATGAAACTTTTGTAATAGTAGCATTAGATTTATTAGATTTAAGGAGATAAGTTTTGATAGAACAGTGTCATGATGGAGCGGTGTCTTGTACAAGAGGTGCAAATTGAGGTAATGTAAAATTTTCACTCCCCCACCTCTTGCAACTATTGCAAGTTATTATTAAGACACTTAATGCTCCCACTGATCTTTAATATCTCTAAAATGCTACAAGAGAAGTTTCAATGAGCTACGTGACGTGGGAACCTATCACATATACGTTAGACTTTATTTGATTTCTTTAATGTCCAGATATCATAAGAAACTTTAGGGACATATCTAATAGAAAGCTTATTAAGTATATATATATGAATAGATTTCTTCTAAGACCGTGAGCCATATGCGACAAAATTTAGATACAAGTTGATAGTCTTTTAAATGATACATGAATTATGTCTGAATATTCCATTTGGAATAAGTTCCACGAATGTCAATGAATGACTTATGATGGACCCATACTTATTCCTTAAGCCAAGTAATATTTAGGGCTGTAACGTCATGATTTAAAATCACTTAGAATGAGATTAAATGAAAAAATCATCCTCATTAACCATGTCATGATTTCTTATGAATTTTGGTTATAATGGATGAAATTTATAAGTCTCATTTTCCTTTTGTCAAATTCTCATTTTCATGATGACAAAAGTTGTGAAAATGTAAGGTATCATCTAGTTTCATCTTAGTAATGTTTCTATCCAGATATTTAGAACAAATAAAATGAGAGTTTAAGGTAAGTGTGACTTTATGTTGACTATGTAAACCTCACAACCTTCATAACATTGCTTAATTATGATACTATATTCTGATTAATCTTCAGAATATATAAGGTATCGAAAAGCGTTATTAGAAGACTGCTTATTATGGTTCTTATAGTCTTAACAATTAGTTTTGTCACTAACTCTCATGTTAGTTATTTGTTTCGAGTTCTGGTAAGGAAACGTATGGAACTAGAGTCAACTAATCATGTGTTAATTGGAATATTAAAATTATCAGACTTAAAAATCATTAGTAAGTGACTATCTAATTAATTTATCCAACTGTTCTTTAGAATAATGGATAGTCTCGTTGCTTATGCCTAGTCTAATGACATAATTATGCATTGAGATTTTCCCTTGAAGAACCTTAGAGTTGGGATTTTGTACTTGTATTTTGTTTATGGACCTTAGAACAATCCTCTTTTAAAGTTTAAGTGATTGTAAGGTGAGTAACAACTTATTTTCCAGCTTCAAATATTTATTTCTTTGTACATATGTTGCTTATCAACACACTCATTATACTTTGGTACTTTTGAGTGTTATAGTTGATTTATAAGGCATCAAATTGTACAAGTGAAAATCTTAGTATGTAATGTACTGGAAAAATGTACTTATTTCCATGTGTAAGCCCTTTACTTTATGGGTCATGGTATTGCACATTATAATGTATTCACATATACCACTTAACCTTATAGTTTAGAATTTTAAATGAGGGCATGCATATTAGGAATTCTTGTGATTATTCCATATATAATTGATTAGTCTTAGGAAAGACTTAATCTGGAATAACTTTAGTGACAGCACTTATTCTTGATTATCAGAAGAGACATCATGTTCGATTTATCCTAATCATCATGCTCTACTTTTCTTCTGTAGTGCTTTATCAGAAGAGAGCAATAGGATTATCGTGTCTTAAGAGATAATCAAGGATTTAATTTAAGAGCTAATTCTTTTAGAAACTTTAAGCAAAACACATTAGATTTAGGAATTAGAGTGGATGAGATATAGATTTATAGAAGAAAAATATAGTGAGTAAAAAATTATGGGTACTAAGAATAAGGCAGACGAAATGATCATAAAAAATTAATTAAGGATCATTAATATAAGGATCATTATGTGAAGAGGTTGTGATATGTCTATTACTAACATCAAAATAATAGACTATTTAAAGTTCTACTTAAACGAAGACAAATCAGCTTTAGCCAGAAGTGTAATCATTTAAGCATGTGTGCAAAGTGGTTGTAACAAATCAGCTTTGGCCAGAAATTGAGACAGTCACTTTAGTTATGCTCTTGTTAAGTATGTCATCTATGAAGGAATTAAATCAGCTTTGGCCAGATATTAAGACATTCATGTTTATGATGCACACTTAACATAGCTTTCGTAATACTTGGATGATAAGTAGATGTATCAAGTCAGCTTTGGCCAGAAATGATACATCAAAAGCTCATTCAAGTAAAGCCATTTTGGTTTTGTAAAACATTATTTGATCCTTATTAATTAACTAACTAATTACAAAAACCAATCATTTAATAGCAAACCACCCGTTAGCGCGGATCGAACTAAAATAATGAGGTTTCGAGTCTTGTGCGATCAGTAATGCCCAAAACTTGTGCGATTAATAAGGCCCAAAACTTGTGCGATCAGTAAGGCCCAAAACTTGTGCGATCAATAAGGCCCAAAACTTGTGCGATTAGTAATGCCTTGTGCGATCCACAAGTCTTGTGCGATTCACAAATCTTGTGCGATTATGTAGTCTTAACTAGTACAATGTGCTTAATTAGTTGTACAAATCTTGTGCGACTGTCTTGTGCGATCAGATCATCTCTTATGTGATCTGATCTTGTGCGATTATCTTATGCGATCAGATCATCTCTTATGTGATCTGATCTTGTGCGATTATCTTATGCGATCATATCATCTCTTATGTGATCTGATCTTGTGCGATCCGGTTGCTGTTTATTGTGATAATAAGTGAAAACTCGAAATTTTAGGGATTGTGAGATATGATTTCCTGTTTTAAGATGATCTAATTTTATCAAAATATTTCGAAAAATTATAACTGTATATCTTTTAACAGTTTTCGAATAAACTTAAAAGATAAAATTGGATCAAACATGGAAAAAACACTCATCAATCCTAAATACATTCCAAAACATAACAGAATTTTCGAATTTTCCTAAGAACATGATGAACCCTAAAAAAATAAATATAATTCTGGAACCCGAAATCTGGGATTTTAATGATTTCGGAACAGTAACATAACACATTTGATTTCGGAACAATGATTTAAACATCGTAACATAAGATCCGAAAACAATTTTTAGGAATGACTCGAAACAGAGTTTCGAATTTTATTAGGTTTTCAAAAATTATGTTTTCCAGATTTTAATTCCAGAATGATGGATACGAAAACAGAACTGACTAATCAACATATGCTCTGATACCACATGTTGATCAGTTCTGTTTAGACATAATGGAAAACATGAAAACATACCTGATTGCAGCAGTACAGGCTAGCAGAGAATCCAGATGTAGTCGCAGCATTAGTGTTTGACATGATTGTCAGCTTGATCTGGTTCCTCCTTAGGGTGCAATCTAATGATGGTGATGATAAGAAACCGACAAGGGAATCGGTTATGGAGAGGAGGTCGATTGATGTTATGAGAGTAATTCGGTTATGTGTCTAACCCTAGAACCTCTACATAAGTCTCCTTATATATGCACCCAGGAGGAAACCCTAATTAGTTAATAAGGGTAATTAGGCCCATCAACAATTACCAACTAATTATTTAATAGGATTGTTATATATTTTGATCCATATAATGTAAATGATTATAATGGCTACTAGATTAAATATAATAAAAATATTTAATCTTACACTATGTTAACCAAATATAAATCAGTTTATCTAAACTTGCATTATACAAATCAGGCATTATACAAGTACGAAACATACGACGACTTAACAGACAAACGAATCCATCATATTGTCATTAGTGAAAGCGAGTCTCGTTGATAGTTAATACTTCTAAGACCATGGGTAATGAATGGTTAATGCCCCTTAAAAGCCATTTTTTACCACATCACCATCATAATGTTTCATGTAATGGTTAAGGCTTTTAATACCCTTTCATTTATTAGTTTACTTATTTTCCTCCTTACTAGGCATTATTCTAGAAATGTCTCTTCCTCTTCATGCCCATATAATGCCCATAGGGAATAATGTAAGGGCATTATCAAAACCTTCCATGCCTCTATAAAGCTCCATTACGTATGGTCTAAAGGTAAAGCATATTTATTTTTGAGTAAATTACAAGTTTTGTCCTTTATGTATGTCCCAAATTGCAGGCGCTGTCCTTTGTCTTTAAAATTGATGAGTTTTGTCCTTAATGTTTGCAAATCTTGCACGTTATGTCCTTTAGGCCAAACCCAGTTAGATTTTTTGGTTAAAACTGATCATGTGCAAGGCACATGAGGGCATTTTTGTAATTTCATTTTTTAGAGAAATTTATGTAATTAACTTAAAATAAATACCCACCACCACCATCTTCTGCAGACGTGGCCACCATCGATTACCAGACTACCACCACCACCATCTTCTGCAGACCCACCACCACCATTGATTACCAGACTACCACCACCACTGTCTCCACCATCCCCACCCCCACCCCCACCCCCACCCCCACCCCCACCGGAACCCTAACCCCAACCCCAACCTGCAACAATCCAAATTAGCAACCAACACCATTAAACCCACCACCCCCACTGGAACCCTCCCCTGCACCGGTCTTCACCACCACCCTCCACCTCCACCACCAAATAAAGAACAACCGTCGACACCACCACAACCCTTAAAACCCACAAAATCAAAAACCCCCAAAATCCACAAAATAAAAAACACACCCTTAATCGCCTGGCTGTATTTCTTATCCTGCACATCACCAGCAGCAAACACACCCTTCACACTAGTAATAGTCGTCCCAGGCTTGGTCACAACATACCCATCTGAATCAAGCTCCAACTGCCCATCCAAAAACTTTGTAGCCGGTTCATGCCCAATCGCGAAAAACAAACCATTCACCTTCAAATCAGACACCTCACCACTCACAACATTCTTCACTTTCAACCCACCCAAAATCAAAAACCCCCAAAATCCACAAAATCAAAAACCTTAAAACCCACAAAATCAAAAACCCCCAAAATCCCCAATGGCGAACGCTGCTGACGTGGACACACTCGATTTCGAGCCAGATGACGATGATCTCATGGACGAAGACGCCGCCGTTGACGTAGACGCATCTTCACCTAGGGTTTCTGCTCACATTCCTAAACTTAAATCCGCCATTACCGGTGCACCGAAGAAAACTAAAGGCCGTGGATTCCGTGAAGAAACCGGTGCTCAACGTGACGGCCGTATGTCTGGCCGGTTTGATTCGCTTGATTCCGGTGGCGGTCCCGGTCCTGAACGATAGGGGCGGTGGTTGCAGGGGTGGGAATGGTGGTTGTGGTGGTGGTGGTGGATGGTGGTAGAGAGAGAGAGGGAGGTGTAGAGAGAGAGAGAGAGTTGTAGATAGAGGGAGAGAGAGTGAAAATCTGATCTGATATATACTTGTATATATATATATATATATATGTATATAAGTAATATTAATAATAATAGTATTTTTTTAAATATATTTTGTTTTAATTTTTTAAATAATAATACTAAATATATAGGTAAAAAGACAAAAATACCCTTTGGTGAGCAGATTTAACCAAAAAATCTAACTGGGTTTGGCCTAAAGGACATAACGTGCAAGATTTGCAAACATTAAGGACAAAACTCGTCAATTTTAAAGACAAAGGACAGCGCCTGCAATTTGGGACATACATAAAGGACAAAACTTGTAATTTACTCTTTATTTTTCTAGTACATACATAACATGCCTTTTAGTTAACTATAATGTATCCATTTAGTTAACTGATATATTATAATCTGTTATAAAGTATTTGATTTCTAATGGGCTTCAACCCACAAGCCAATTCTGAAAGTTAATTGGATCAATAACATTTATTGAATTATTGAATTGTGTTATTGTTCAATTTTAGCTTTACTGAATTGGATTATTTACATCCTAAATTGAATAGGCCTTTTATTGAATTATACAATAACAATGGACCTTTACTGAATTTTACACTAACAATGTGTCAAAAAAAAATTAAGGTCATATATAAGAAGTTATTAGACAACATAAAATTAGGCCATGCTTTCATTTTAGACAAAATATTATCAATTACTTACCTTATTTTCTATATCAAACATGTACACTAAAACAAACTGTCTTTAACATTGTTTTATAAAGATATGTAACTAAACACAAAGAATTTAAATAATATATTATAATATGTTTTTTAGTATTTGATTCCGATCGTTATTAAACAAACCCGTGTATTCACACTGGTGTACAACTAGTTTATTTATTAACATATACACAATACTGAATTTTACAAAATTGTACTTTTTATGTTTATATAATTATATTAGAGTTAAATGCCATTTTAGTCCCTGTGGTTTGGGCCATTTTGCCAGTTTAGTGCAAAGGTTTCATTTTTAACCTGTGGGTCCAAAAAGGTTTCACAGTTGCCATTTTAGTCCACTGGGTTAACTTCATCTATTTTTTCTGTTAACGAGAAGGCCAATTCGATCATTTTATATGTAATTCTGTTAACTAGAAGGGCAATTCAGCCATATAAAATGACCGAATTGGCCTTCTCGTTAACAGAAAAAATGGATGAAGTTAACCAAGTGAACTAAAATGGCAACTGTGAAACCTTTTTGGACCCACAGGTTAAAAATAAAACATTTGGACTAAACTGGCAAAATGGCCCAAACCACAGGGACTAAAATGGCATTTAACTCATTATATTATTATAACTAGTACTTAATCAAATCTGTTTATATAATTTTTTTTCTCCTCTCACATGCTTTCTTTATTTTTTATATTGTTAAAAGAATAACTAGCTAAACATCTAACTTAGGGCTGCAAACGAACTGAACTTTCAGCGAACAGTTCATGAACCGTTCGGCGGGAAGTTCGTTTGTGTTCGTTCGTTTAATAAATGAACGAACACGAACAAAAAATTTCGTTCGTTTAGTTAAATGAACGAACATGAACAAAGGTCGTGTTCGTTCATTTGTGTTCGTGAACGTTCGGTAACGTGTTCGTTTACGTTCGTTTGTGTTCGTTTGTTTATGTTCGTTTGTATGTTCGTGTTCGTTTGTGTATAGGAATATATATATATATATATATATATATATATATTATTTTATTACCCAACTTATATTATATTATATTGTATGGCCCAACTTATATTTTATTGGTCCACCAAATATACAATTTAAATGATAATGACTGCATGAAAGGTATGGCTGAAGAGATGAAAAAAAAGTTTGACAAATATTGGGGTTCTTGTAACTTGCTTATTTCAATTGGTGCTGTTATGGATCCAAGATACAAGATGAAGTTAATTGACTTTGCTTTTAAAGAAATTTATCCCGAAGAGAAGGCCAAGAAAGAGAAGGAGTTGGTTCAAAAAAAATTGGATGATTTGTTTAAAGAGTATGTCAATGCTTATAAAGAGCCTGGTGTTGGTTCTGATGTTGGGTCATCCAGAAATGTAAATGTTGAGAGCGGAAGTGGTTCCAGTTCTTTGACTTCTAGATTTGGTAAAGGTATCAATACTGGTAGTGCTAAGTATGCTCAACATATTAGAACTGTTGATTGTGTTGAAAGTGTGAAGTCAGAATTAGCTACTTATTTGGAAGAAGGAGTGTATATTTGCGAGCAAGGTGTGTATTTTAATGCTTTGGGGTGGTGGAAAGAGAACCAGTTGAAGCACAAAATTTTATCAAAAATGGCTGCTGATATCTTAGCCATTCCGGTCACCACCGTTGCTCCGGAATCAGCCTTTAGTGCTGGTGGGAGAGTTATTGACCCGCATCGTTCCTGTTTAGGAACTAAGACGGTAGATATGTTGATTTGTGGAGCCGATTGGTATCGCCATTACTATGGGTTGAAAAAAAAGGAAAATGAAGGTAATATTCTTATTTTTTCATCTTTTATATATGTTTTCTTCTTAAGAAATATACTTATTTTATTTAACGGTTGTAGGAAGATGAAGATGTCATACGTGTTGAGCTTACTTGATGATGGTTGGACGAATTCAAGTTTATTTTGGTTATAGACGATTTCAAGGTTATTTTGGTGGATTAAATGGAGACTTGAAGTTTAAGATGAGGTTTTTGAGACACTACTTTGTGTTAGTTATGTTAATAAAAATTATATGTTAAGCTACTCAAGTTTGGATAATTAGCTTGGTATATTTTGGGTGGATCTACTTAGTGTTTTTTTGTTATGATCATCTTCGAAAGTAAATATATGTTCGTTTGTGTTTGTTTATGTTCATTAACGTTTGTTTGTGTTTGTTTGCGTCCATGTGCGTTCATGAACGTTCGTTTGTGTTCGGTACCTAAATTAACAAACGAACACAAACGAACAGGAACAAGTTCATTTCCTTAACAAACGAACACGAACAAAAAATCTCGTTCGGTAAGTGTTCGTGAACTGTTCGTGAACACATGAAATCCTTAACAAACGAACACGAACAAGGTCATGTTCGTGTTCGTTCGGTTCGTTTGCAGCCCGAATCTAACTTATAATAAAAGACTTCAAATAATGTCACATGATATTCTCTCCTTCAACCTCATAAATTTTATTTATATTGTTTAATAAATTTCTTTTAATATTAATTTTAATTAATAACCAATATATAGATATCACTTATTTTTATCCTTATCTTTATTTAAAATTAATAAATAACTTCAATTTTGCAATTTAGACCCTTTGTTTTTTTTACTTTTAATCCAAAGTTTTTCATCTTTTGCAAT
The DNA here is from genome assembly GCA_030545235.1 of Helianthus tuberosus. NCBI lineage: Eukaryota > Viridiplantae > Streptophyta > Magnoliopsida > Asterales > Asteraceae > Helianthus > Helianthus tuberosus. The sequence continues at coordinate 186,031,655 of CM060351.1, read as the reverse complement.
TTAATCCCAACTCTTTTTCATTTTCAATTTTGGTCCACCATACTTTTCATTTTTCCCAAGTTTTTCGTTTCGTTCTAAATTTTTTGAGTTAACGCATCGCAACGTGCGTGTGGGGGTCAACATTTTTTCGTATATTTTTTCCCGTTTGACTGGCCCGTCGTGTCACATCTATTTTTCTGCGTTTGACAAGTTCGTCCAACACGCGGGTCCTGGATGGACTTAGTTATTTTTTCTATGTTTTATGTTTCGGTTTAATTTCTCAGCAACGAGCGTGCGTGATTCAAAGATTTTACGTCTGTTTTTCGCTCGGCGTTATTTTTTCCCGTTTTTAGTTATTTTGTTTTTACGAGCTTTTTCGGTGTTGATGGTCGCTGACAATGGTATAGTATTGCTACTACTTAACACAGTTTTATGACAAACGCTGTAACGCAGGGGCTTAATACTAGTGAAATATATAAAGTACATCATTTCTCGAAGTTTAAACAACCGTATAAATTTTAAAAGAATAACTAGCTAAACATGAAATATATAAAGTATATCATTTCTCTAAGTTTAAACAACCGTATAAATTACGAAAATCAAAGGAAGGCACCCAATAGTCTACTTAGTTGATTGGGTGTCCCTAATAAAAAAATGGTAAAAACTTATCATTGATAAAAACAAAAGAGTAATATGGATAAACTGAGTTCTCATTGTTTCATTCTTTTCAACATTACAATATATAGATAAACAAAACTGTAAACCCTAAAGCCCATAAGTAATGGGTTGGGCTTAAAATGCCTGGTTTATAACACTCCCCCCTCAGACATTTAGAATTATACACAGTTTAACAACATACTTCTTGTGTGATAGCTGCTCGAAACTGCTTCTAGGTAAAGATTTCGTGAACAGGTCAGCTTGATTTTCACTTGACTTAATCTGGCGAACATCGATTTCCCCTTCTTTCTGCAAGTCATATGTTGAGAAGAACTTTGGTGAGATGTGCTTTGTTCGATCACCCATGATATAACCTTCTCTGATCTGAGCTATGCAAGCAACATTGTCTTCATATATAATTGTCGGCTCCTTCTTGATCTGTTCTAATCCGCATGCTTCTTGTATGTGATTAATCATTGATCTCAACCACACGCATTCTCGACCAGCATCATATAGTGCTATCAATTCGGCATGATTTGATGATGTTGCTGTAAGTGTTTGCTTAGTTGACTTCCAAGAAATCGCTGTGCCACCGTATGTGAATACATAACCTGTCTGAGATTTTGCTTTGTGAGGATCTGATAGATATCCGGCATCAGCATACCCAACAAGCTGGGACTTTTGATCTTTCTGATAGAAAAGACCTAAGTCTTGTGTCCCGCAAATATACCGGAATATATGTTTCACACCATTCCAGTGTCTACGTGTTGGATTTGAACTGTATCTCGCTAGTACATGTACTGCAAATGCAATGTCAGGTCTTGTGTTATTTGCGAGATACATAAGAGCACCGATCGCGCTTAAGTATGGTACTTCTGGACCAAGTACTTCTTCGCCTTCTTCTTGAGGGCGATAAGGATCGTTGTGTGGATCTAGCGCTTGGACAACCATAGGTAAGCTAAACGGATGTGCTTTATCCATATTGAAACGTACTAACATCTTCTGGATGTAGTTTGATTGATGGACAAATGTGCCATTGCACAGATACTCAAATTGTAGTCCGATACATACTTTTGTCATACCAAGATCTTTCATCTCAAATTCCTTCTTTAACAACTGAGCAGCTTTCTCTATCTCTTCAGGAGATCCGATGATGTTGATATCGTCAACATAGACTGCTATTATAGTGAAATTTGAGAGTGATCGTTTTATAAAGACACATAGACTGATTACATCAGACTTGTATCCTTCCTTTTCGAGATATTCACTAAGTCGATTGTACCACATACGACCAGATTGTTTGAGACCATATAAAGATCTCTGGAGCTTTATAGAACACATATCTCGAGGTGTTGATTTTAATGCTTCAGGCAATTTTAATCCTTTAGGGATTTTCATGTAGATGTCATTTTCAAGTGTCCCGTATAAGTATGCAGTGACGACATCCATTAGTCTCATATGAAGTCCTTCAGAGACTGTGAGGCCGATTAGGAACCTAAGGGTTATCGCATCCACTACAGGGGAATACATTTCCTCATAATCAACTCCTGGGATTTGGGAAAACCCTTGTGCTACAAGTCGAGCCTTATATCGTACAATCTCATTCTTTTCATTTCTCTTTATTGCAAACACCCATTTATAACCTACTGGTTTGACGTCTATGGGCGTTCGGACTACAGGTCCGAAAACATGTCGCTTTTCGAGCGAATTTAATTCGGCATTTATGGCTTCTTGCCATCTTGGCCAATCATTTCTGTGCATGCACTCTTCTAAAGTTTTAGGAACGTAATCATTTTCATTGATTACATCCGTTGCTATAGCATATGCGAATATATCATCAACACGTGTTTTATTCCGGTTCCACATTGTACTATCTTGTACATAATTAATAGAGATCTCATTTTCGTTCGGTACCGGTGTTTCTTCTGAAACTTCATTTTCCTCTGGATTCACAGTTGTCTCTTCTGGGACATTTACCTCTACCGGGGTTTCACTTATAATCTTTTGTGAGTTTTCACCAACTGCGTTACTTTGCTCTTTTCGTTTCCGTGAGTTTTTGTCTTTGGAACCGATTGGTCTCCCACGCTTTCGTTGTATAGTAATCGCTTCTGGGATTACTTCAATTCGAGCAGGTGCATTTGATGCTGGTACATGTGACTTTGTCACTCTATTCGTGTCTGTGAATGCATCTGGTAATTCATTCGCTATTCTTTGCAAATGTATAATCTTTTGGACTTCATATTCACATTGACCACTTCGGGGGTCGAGATTTGATAGCGATGATGCATTCCACGTTATTTCTTGTATTACCAGTCTTTCTTTGTCCTTATCTCCCCCTAAGACTGGGAACATTGTTTCATCAAAATGACAGTCAGCATACCGTGCTGTAAACATATCTCCCGTCATTGGTTCTAAATATTTAATTATGGAAGGGGAGTTAAAACCAATATAGATACCCAGTCTTCCTTGGGGTCCCATTGTAGTACGTTGTGGTGGCGGTATTGGTACATATACCGCACAACCAAAAATTCTAAGATGGGACAAACTTGGTTCTCGTCCGGAGACCAGTTGCAATGGGGAGTATTCATGATCAGCAGTTGGTCTCAATCTAATTAGTGCAGCGGCATGCAAAATAGCATGACCCCATGCAGAAGATGATAATTTACATCTCATTAAGAGTGGTATAGCGATTATTTGTAATCGTTTAATCAGAGATTCAGCTAAACCGTTTTGTGTGTGAACATGAGGTACTGAATGTTCAACATTGATCCCGATTGACATACAATAGTCATTAAAAGCTTGAGATGTGAACTCTCCCGCATTATCCATCCGGATGTTTCTAATTTGATTATCCGGGAAATTTGCTCTCAATTGTATGATTTGAGCTAAATGTCGGGCAAATGCTACATTTCGAGTAGCTAAAAGACTCACGTGTGACCACCTTGAGGATACGTCAATTAAGACCAAGAAATAGCGGAATGGTCCACACGGAGGATGAATAGGCCCACAAATATCCCCTTGGATTCTTTCTAAAAATGATGGGGTTTCATGTATCAATTTAGTTTGTGAGGGCCGAGTTATAAGTTTGCCCAGAGAACATGCTGCACATAATAAGTCTTGTGGTAGCAAAACTTTTAAGTTTTTGAGAGGGTGCCCGGTTGCACTTTTGATTATTCGTCTCATCATTATGCTACCAGGGTGACCTAGACGGTCATGCCATATATTGAATGTGTCTTTATCTAACAGCTTTTGGTTACTCACCATGTATGATTCGATAGGATTGATATTAGCACAATATAATCCAGAGGATAAGGCTTCTAATTATTCAACAATTGTTTCTTTGCCATTTTTGTTTGAAGTAATTTGAAGATATTCAATGTGATGTTCAGATATTGTTTTTAGGTGGTAACCGTTTTTTCGAATATCTTTAAAGCTAAGTAAATTTCTTCTGGATTTACTTGAATATAATGCATTATCAATAGTTAGTTGGGTACCCGAAGATAATATTATGTGTGCTTTGCCGGAGCCTTCGATAAGCTTACTGACACCAGATATAGTACTAATCGGTGTCTCTGCCGGAGACAACTCAGAGAAAAATTTCATATATTTGAGAATAGTGTTAGTACTACCGCTGTCTACCAGACATTCATCATCAATAATAGCTCTACTGGAGCTAGTATACATATTTCTTCAGGAAATAAAAATAAATAAAAGTCAATGTAAAGAAGTAAAATGAAACATTGCAAGAGTTTCAAATGAAAAGTAAAATATAAAAGGTACATTATCCTCAATCAAATTAGTTTCAGCATTCTTTTCTTTTTTCTTTCATTATATGTTGAGATGCCTCAATGAGGTGTTTAAGGGTGCGACATGTGCGGGACCAATGATTTGACATCCCACATTTATAACAAATGTTGCTTTGGTTCCCGCTACTTTTCCCATTTGAAGGTCGCCCCGTATTATGTCGACTTGATGCACCACCGCTATTTTTAGTGTTCTGGGACTCTCGATGCCATGTATATCCCCGTCCTCGACTACGACCACGACCTCTGCTGGGGCCGCGGCCTCTACCCCTACCTCATCCGCTTTGAGAATTGGCCACATTCTCTTCAGGGAATGGGCTTGCACCGGTGGGTCGCGATTGATGGTTTTGGAGTAGGAGCTTGTTGTTTTTCTTCGCGACCAGAAGACATGATATCAATTCAGAATATTTAGTAAATTGACGTTCCCTGTATTGCTGCGACAGGAGCATATTTGAGGCATGGAACGTTGAGAATTTTTTTTTTCAAGCATGTCTTCATCGGTAATTTTCTCACCACTTAATTTAAGTTCAAAGGTAATGCGGAACATGGCAGAATTATACTCACTGACGGTCTTAAAATCCTGCAGTCGTAAATGAAGCCATTGTCAAAACGTTCTTTAATGTTTGTCCATAATTCAAGGGGGTCCTCAACAGTTAGATATTCTCGCTTTAGATCTTTGTGAAGATGATGGCAAAGGAATATCATAGCTTTCGCTTTATCTTGAGGTGAGATCTAATTATCAACATTAATTGTCTCCCCCAAATTATTTGCCGTCAAATGGATTTTAGCATCAAGAGTCCATGGGAGATAGTTGTTACCCGAAATGTCAAGTGCGGTGAATTCAAGCTTTGATAAATTCGACATTTTATCTCAATCAAGGATTTAAAATCAAGCAGCAATATAAAAAATATATATTGTAGGCGAACTTCAGGTTCTCTATAGGTAGAACTTCGGGTTCTATACGTTAGGCCGTTGTTATAAAAATAATTTATAAATATTTATATATATGATATGCTAAATAATAATATCTAAATACTTCAAATATCAAAGAATAATAATATATTATACATTAATGGGTGAACTAATTCTTATCAAAATCTCGATAAAGAACTAATTCTTACCAATTTTGAAGTTAAAAAATCAATCTATTTGACTTCAAAGTAAAAACTGAATTATTATTCTGGAAAACATTTACTTTAATCTATACTATATTATAATACATGAGGGAAGGATTCCCAAAAGTTAAGAACTTCTTCCCCCATTATTTATAAATAAACACCTAGAATGAGGGTAAAGTGGTCTTTTAAACCATAATTATTTTTTAGTCCCTCAATCTATTACATTTAAATCATTGACATTTAACATAATTATGGGTAATTAGTTACACTCCCCCCCCTCTTTAATTCTTTAATGTATTCCTGCGATATCTTACAACCCGTAATGTTTTAAAAAAATCCGAAGGTACCATGACGATCGGCACATTTTTTAAACGTTTCGATAGTTGTCTTTTTTAGTTTCACCGTGCGTTCATAAAGTACAAATAGCCGATGCGTAAATGTACAATTGATTAAAGCCAACATTTGTTTTTTACCCAAGCCAGCTTTGACCATTACCTAGCTACCGTGCATTAACATTTGTTTTTTACCCAAGTTTTTTGTTTTGAACGGCATTAATAAACTAAAATATTCCCTAATTTTACTTGTACAAAGTCAGTTTGTTGTGGCATGTTTAATATAGTATAGATAAAACTCACAACAAACTTCCTATTAAACATGCCACAACAAACTAAACAGGATATGTGCATCTTATTTTAAAAACTTAAAACTCACAACAAACTTCCTAAATAAATGGATGACCAATCCAAAACTAAACCCTAATAGACTACTATAAATACATAGCAAACACTTACAATTCTACATTTCTATTGCTAAACAGATTTAAAATATGGAGCCAGTTCTGAATTCACTTGATGCGAAAAAACAAGCATGCGATATTGAAAAATCTAAGGTCGGTTCTATGATAAGTTTTGTTATATCGCAATAATGAATAATTGTTTTTTTTTATTTACTTTTATGTGAATACTAACTTATTTGATTTTTCAGATTCAACACACCAATTTAAACACCCCAGTTGTCGAACAAGCTTTTGTTAGTTTTTAAGTAATATTTTCGCTTATAATCTTTCATATTAACAAGTTCGTTATGTTATTATTTGGTGTTTTATTGTAGGATGATGATGATAATAGTGTTGAAATTATTTCTTATGGTGCAATGTTCAGTCCATACAAGTCTAATCTTCAACGTCAATTTAGTGAAGAGGTAATTTTAAAATTTATTTAATCTTTTTTAAATTTTTTTATTCAATATTTGTTCTTTTTATAAAATTTATTTAATCATTTTTAACCTTTTTATTAAATTTTTGTTTTTTAAGGATCGGAAGTATGAGAATCAAAAGAAAAGATCTAAGAGACTCTCTGAATGGAAATGGGTCGAGGTTATAAATTTAGATGATTCTGAGGATGATGAGAAAGAAGATGAATTAAATGATACTGCTGATTCGAGCACAAACAAGAAAAACGGATCAAAAAAGAAGAGAAATTAGATGAAATATATCAAGTGTTTTTATGTTTTTTCATTTTCAGTTGTTTTTATTTGATCTAGACTATCCCATGAATAATAAAGTTTATTTTATATTTGAAGTTTATGTTTTGTGTTATTTTATTGCACTTATAATTTACATCTCGATTGAACTAATATACTTAAGTACTTAATCATGTTCGTATTATATAATTTACATTTTCGTACTTGATCATTTCCAAAGAGATAAATTAATATTATAGATTTTTCGAATAAATTGTATTTCTTAAATAAAAAGATAAAGTTAATTAAGATATAAACTTCTACATCCTATTTTTTTTATAATTTTCTTTTATAAAAATATGATTTTTTAAATATTTATAAAAGTGAAATTTAACATTAGTTAAAGGTGTTTAAAACGTACCTACAAGTCATCTACTATTTTTTACTTTTTACTTTTTCAAAAACGAAAATTTTAAAATTAAAGTTTATTGGATGAGTATGATGTGGATATTTAAAAAAGTTATGGACTTTAAATAATAAAATTATAAACTTTATCATTTCACCAACAAAATAAACTTACTTTATAACGATAACAACTTATCTTTTATTTTTTGTCATTTGTTTAGTATTTTTTATTAACAAACGAATCTTTACATGTTTAAAACAGTTTTTCTATACTTTATTTATTATTAATTTTTATAACAAAACAAAACTTTGATATTTAGTAGATAGAAGTTAAACTATGTTCCAAAATTTTAGGAATTATTTAATACTAATTTACGATATTAGTAGATAGATAGTAAACTATATCCCAAAATTTTAGGAATTATTTAATACTAATTTACGATATTTAGTAGATAAATAGTAAACTATGTCCCAAAATTTTAGGAATTATAAGTCAACTAATTAGGTCCTCCAAGTTAATTATATCGGATGAGGCATCGATGGCGAAACGTCAGGCGATAGAGGCAGTTGATCGAACATTGCAAGACATTATAGGTGTTAGGCTCCCATGTGTAACACTTATGACATATATCCACCACAATAATGTTATCATATACAAATAAGAAAACTACCAGCAACGAGTGCCGCAATCCAAAGTGTCGCCCCCGCCGCATTGCGCGGGCACCCTACTAGTATAACTAATGTCTTTATATATTTGCAACTTGTCATGTGCGTGCCTTAAAACCCTAATGATGCCCACAAACTTCTCCCCTCTTCCAAATTCACCGCCTCCACCCACTCACCGCCGGTTTTAGTTTCCGGTTCGGCTGAACCGGATTTATTTGTGGAACCGACCGGTTCACGGAACGAATCTAAGGTAACGTATCCAGGAAGATTGTTGTTAATAGTTTTCTCCGTTACTGGTGAAGATATTTCTGATTTTCCGTTAGCATCGAACTTTTCATCGATTCCGAGTCGATTGCAGGTCTTGGCGAAACTCGAGATTTCTTTTCCAGTGACCGGAAAACGGTTATTAGCGTTGGTCAAGACCTGCAAGTTCCCAGATTCTGCAGACCAGTGATTTTGTTGTGGATTCAGGTAACCGGGGGTATATTCGCTGTATGAGTGTATGGATGTATTCGGCAGATTACGGTGGTGGCGGTGACGATTATATAAGATGTGAAACATAGGCAGACGACCGGGAAACAGTGGGTGGAGGAGACGTTCAATTGGTTTAAGAACGGTAAGATCTAAAACCCCTATTTGTGTGTTTTAAAGATCATAATAAAAGAGTTCTAATTTTGGGCATTCTAAAATCCAAAACGAAACAGATAACATATAATCATGTGCAACACATATTAGAGATTGTGATGATGCGTACCAGGATAAAGTGTGATGATCAGAGAATTGTATGAAAAAGTGTAGATACGTATGAATCTCCGGTGAAGAACAAACGTTGCAGATGGCCTGTAAATCCCAGCGGAGAGTCTCTCGTGCTGATAACGTGATAAAAACAAAAGAGTAATATGGATAAACTGAATTCTCATTGTTTCATTCTTTTCAACATTACAATATATAGATAAACAAAACTGTAAACCCTAAAGCCCATAAGTAATGGGTTGGGCCTAAAATGCCTGGTTTATAACACTCCCCCCTCAGACATTTAGAATTATACACAGTTTAACAACATACTTCAGGATGATGCTAAATAGGTACTTCAGGACCTGAATAAATAAACTGATACTACTGGATCAGCTATGCTGCCTCATTAAAAACCTTACTAAGAAAACCCAGTGGGACAAAACTTAGTTAAGGAAAAAGGAGTACAGCGTGTATAATTCTCCCCCTGAATTCAACAAACATCTTTCAATCTACGAAGACCGATCTTGTGTGATAGCTGCTCGAAACTGCTTCTAGGTAAAGATTTCGTGAACAGGTCAGCTAGATTTTCACTTGACTTAATCTGGCGAACATCGATTTCCCCTTCTTTCTGCAAGTCACAGTTGCCATTTTAGTCTACTGGGTTAACTTCATCTATTTTTTCTGTTAACGAGAAGGCCAATTCGATCATTTTATATGTAATTCTGTTAACTAGAAGGGCAATTCAGCCATATAAAATGACCGAATTGGCCTTCTCGTTAACAGAAAAAATAGATGAAGTTAACCAAGTAGACTAAAATGGCAACTGTGAAACCTTTTTGGACCCACAGGTTCAAAATAAAACCTTTGGACTAAACTGACAAAATGGCCCAAAACACATGGACTAAAATGGCATTTAACTCATTATATTATTATAACTAGTACTTAATCAAATCTGTTTATATAATTTTTTTTCTCCTCTCACATGCTTTCTTTATTTTTTATATTGTTAAAAGAATAACTAGCTAAACATCTAACTTATAATAAAAGACTTCAAATAATGTCACATGATATTCTCTCCTTCAACCTCATAAATTTTATTTATATTGTTTAATAAATTTCTTTTAATATTAATTTTAATTAATAACCAATATATAGATATCACTTATTTTTATCCTTATCTTTATTTAAAATTAATAAATAACTTCAATTTTGCAATTTAGACCCTTTGTTTTTTTTACTTTTAATCCAAAGTTTTTCATCTTTTGCAATTTAATCCCAACTCTTTTTTATTTTCAATTTTGGTCCACCATACTTTTCATTTTTCCCAAGTTTTTCGTTTCGTTCTAAATTTTTTGAGTTAACGCATCGCAACGTGCGTGTGGGGTTCAACATTTTTTCGTATATTTTTTCCCGTTTGATTGGCCCGTCGTGTCACATCTATTTTTCTGCGTTTGACAAGTTCGTCCAACACGCGGGTCCTGGATGGACTTAGTTATTTTTTTCTATGTTTTACGTTTCAGTTTAATTTCTCAGCAACGAGCGTGCGTGATTCAAAGATTTTACGTCTGTTTTTCGCTCGGCGTTATTTTTTCCCGTTTTTAGTTATTTTGTTTTTACGAGCTTTTCCGGTGTTGATGGTCGCTGACAATGGTATAGTATTGCTACTACTTAACACAGTTTTATGACAAACGCTGTAACGCAGGGGCTTAATACTAGTGAAATATATAAAGTACATCATTTCTCGAAGTTTAAACAACCGTATAAATTTTAAAAGAATAACTAGCTAAACATGAAATATATAAAGTATACCATTTCTCTAAGTTTAAACAACCGTATAAATTACGAAAATCAAAGGAAGGCACCCAATAGTCTACTTAGTTGATTGGGTGTCCCTAATAAAAAAATGGTAAAAACTTATCATAACCATAGTATTAATATTTTAAGGAATAAACAAACCTCGTATTATATTATTCTTTGTGATGATTATAGCAGATCAAATCTGATTTGGTAAGGTGAGCATTAGAATACTAAGATGAGAGTGATGGTCTAGCTTGATGTTGATCTACAAAACCGACTTTTATAGATTTTCCCTTTCATTCTTATTTTAAATAGTTGTTAGTTTTAATTTTATGTTTAAATAATATCCACTTCAATTTTGATGTGTCTACGTTGGCCATATGCAGCCGTCTATAGGAATTTCCTAACTTGCCCATGCTCATTAGTACATTTCACATTTACTTCATTTATCTTTTTTTTTAAGGTGTACTTCACAGACGGTTAATACACACCCGCAAGACGCAGCCCCGCCCCATTTCTGTCCCAAGGACTATGTTGTCTTAACGGGGCCCACGCCTCGGTAGAAATGGGACATAGCTTTCCCCGAGAAAATTTCCGACCCCCTGCCACTTGACAGGAGTTGCACCCTCCACACGAATCGACCGCCTGTTGTGACAGAGCGACCCGCTGGAGTAAATGCTCAATAGAAAACTCGGTTTCCCTCAGGCTTGAACCGGAGTCCTAGCCATCCTTGGGTTGGGAATAACCTCAATGCCTCACCTTTGATGGAGGTGGGGATCGAACCTGAGACCACACATATGGCCCAAGTCCTTTCCACCACTCCACCAAAGGGTCATTGGCTTACTTCATTTATCTTAAGCCTGTAATCGAATCGAATCGAATCGAATCGAATGTTCATAAAATGTTTGTGAACTTGTTCGATGGAAAGTTCATTTATATTCGTTAATTTAAGGAATATTGGATTTTAATAATCTCAACTATTCGTTGTTAGCCGCCAACAGTCCCAACTTAAAAAATAACCACTGGCAGTCCCAACTATTAACATATTGGCCATCAATGGACCTTGACTAACAGAACCCTAACGCCGTTAGTCTTTGGTCGCCCGGAAACCGTTTTTCGCCAGAAAACTCATATTTGGCTGGAAAACTCAACTATTTCGTCCGAAACCTCTTTGTAACCTTATTACGGACCTTTAGGAACCTTTTTCTAGTAAAAGCTACAATTATTTAAGTCATCGGAAAACTTCTTTTTCACCGGAAAACTTCTTTTTCACCGGAAAACTTCTTTGTGGCCGGAAAACTTCTTTGTGGCCGGAAAACTCAACTTTTTAGCCGGAAAACTCAACATTTTCGTCACAAACCTCTTTGTATCCTTAGATCGGACCTTTAGAAACATTTTTCTGGCCAAAAACGGTTTTCCAGTGACCGAAGACTAACGGCGTTAGGGTTTTGTTAGTTAGGGTCCAATGGTGGCCAATATGTCACTGTTAGGGGTTATTTTTTAAGTTGGGACTGTTGGCGGCCAACGGCGAATAGTTGAGATTATTAAAATCCAATATTCCTTAATTTAATAAATGGACGAATATCAACACAGTTTTTGCTCATTTAATTAAAACACGTTGTGTTCGTTCAGTTATCTTCGTAAACGTTCGTTTATGTTTGTGAACATCCGCTTATGTTCGTTTATTTACATGTGTTTATGTTCGTTCGTTTATATTTGTTCGTTTCAATTTAAATAAATAAGTAGTTATATTTATATAAATATTAAACATAAAAGGAACTTTCTAATTACTCATAAATAAATTAATTGGTAATTGGGCTTTTTAGTATAACATGGGGTTTCAAATGTAAATTATCGTAATTAATCGCAAATTTATATAAAAATTAGTTTATGTTCGTTTATGTTTTGTGAATTATGCTCATTTGTGTTTAGAGTTAATTACACCGTTAGTCCCTGTGGTTTATGAAAAGTAAGAACCTCAGGTACTCATGGCCCGCTACAAGCAAGTGCAGGGTGGGGCTGCGATCAGGGCCCAAATCAATATAGGGCTCGAAAAGTTTTTAATATATATATATAGGGTTCTAGAGTGAACACTAGGTTGAGAGTGAACTGTGTGAACTAATCTTGGCCATTGGATTACATCATCTAAAGATTTTTAAACAATGGCAAGATTGTAATTATAATGTTGTAACCTCCCTTTAAATTAATTGACATAAGGGTATTTGCGTTTTTTGTAAATTGCATTTATTAAACAATATAATCAAAATCCCTAAAATCTCGTTAGTTTCCGTATATACAAGATACACAGCTGTTAGTGTATACACATGTGTACAGTCTCGCTAGTATTAGTTTATACAAGATATACAGTTTTTAGTTTATACACATGTGTACAGTCTCGCTAACTATCAGTTTATACAAGATACACAACTGTTAGTTTATACACATGTGTACAGTCTCGCTAACTATCAGGTTATATAAGATACACATCTGTTAGTTTATACACATGTGTACAGTCTTTTATACATCTATGTATTATATTAAAAAATGGTTATATATGTGTATATTAAAAACATATATTATATTATGCATGCACACGAGTAGATTCATATAAAAACTATGAAATTATTGAAAACGAAACATATCACATGTATGCAATAATAAATAACTTCATCGCATATTAAAAAAAAAAAAGAGTTAAAGCCCAAAAATAATTACAATTTCAATCTCAGAGAAAATTTTCAATATTTATTGAAAATTATAAAAAGTTAAAAACAATATATTATGATATCTATATATATACATATATAGATAATAAAAGAAAAACAATATTAAAGCTAAAATTAAAACAAAATCTATGGATAAATAAATGATAGAGAAATAATTAGAAATGATAGATAGATAAAGAGAGAGAGAGAGAGAGTTAAGAGAGGAGAAAATTAAGAGATTTTAATTAAACATACTTGGTTAATGTCAATCTTACCCTTTTAATCCAAAAAATGATCAAGGGTCAAGATTAGTTCACACAGTTCACTCTCAAGAAGTTGTTCACTCTTGAACCTAATCCTATATATATATATATATATATCTTGATGTTTTTATAAATAAGGGTCTGCTTAAAAGGCCTAATGGCCAATCGCTTAGCAGGTAGGTTCGATAATATTTTGATCATTTTTGTTACACTATTTTTGTTAATCTGTTTTATCAATTTCATAACAATTATCGTTGTATTTATATATTTGATTGAATGATTGATGAGTTTATATTATACAAAGATTTATGAATAGGGTCCAAATTTTTTATCTCGAACAGGGCCAATTTTTTTTTAATTTTCGAAAACGGCCCTGCATCTAAGGTTTTAACTTTTGATTTTGTAACATCCTAGGACCTTAAAGCTAATGGCCATTAAAAACTAACTAAGAACTTAGTACCCAACCTTGAACTTTGGAGAAACCACAGGGACTAACCACAAAATTAACTCTTGTAATATATAAAACACAATTTTTCTTTTTTCTCTTATTGTTTAATTAAACCTTTTTAGTTATGTATGTAAACCATTTTTTAAATAAGTATACGTAATTGACGTATTAAAGCTAGTTTGAAGCCATTTCGGTAATTGGCTTACAAGTAAATTAACGATAATATTTCACAAAATGATAACCAAGTTTTAGGAGTGTTTCAATTAGGTCACTCATTAAAAAATTGTTCTAATTAACTCATTAAAGTTTATTTTATTTGCTAATTCTATATAATTAACCTTAACGAGAATATTTCACAAAATGATAACCAAGTTTTAGGAGTGTTTCAATTAGGTCACTTATAAAAAAATTATTCTAATTAACTCATTAAAGTTTATTTTATTTGCTAATTTTGTATAATTAACCTGAATGGGAGGTAAACTATCTTAGGTGACAGTTATTTTTTATTTTTATTAAATATGTTGACATTATTTATTTAATAAAAGAGAAAAATAAAGTTAATCAAATAAAAAATAGATACACATTGTGATCATTCAATATTGTCGCACCACCACCTAACCGTTGAACCACCATCGTGCCATCGCACCACCTAATCGTCACCCAACGTAGCATCCAACCGTCGCATCACCAAATTGTTGCACCACCCAACACCGTCGCATCATCATGTCGTACCACCCCCGTACCGTGGAACCACCACCGACACCGTGTCATGGAGCCACTATCGGCATCGTGCTGTAGAACCATCTAACCATTTTTAGTGACCACCATGCACATGATAATTTAGTTCTTGATGGATATAAAGTGATAAATGGATGAGAATAAAGATATGTTAAACTTCATGGAAATTTAGTTTAAACTAAATTGTGATGAATGGATAGGTATATCTAACTTAAAAACTAAAGAAGATAATAAAAGTATTAATAAAAACTATATATATTAATATAATCTTATCTACTTTTCTACTGTTCAAAAGATCCATTTATTAATATATATAAGTCAATATGTTGACATAATTTATTTAATAAAAGAGAAAAATAAAGTTAATCAAATAAAAAATAGATACACATTGTGATCATTCAATATTGTCGCACCACCACCTAACCGTTGAACCACCATCGTGCCATCACACCATCGCACCACCTAATCGTCACCCAACGTAGCATCCAACCGTCGCATCACCGAATTGTTGCACCACCCAACACCGTCGCATCATCATGTCGTACCACCCCCGTACCGTGGAACCACCACCGACACCGTGTCATGGAACCACTATCGGCATCGTGCTGTAGAACCATCTAACCATTTTTAGTGACCACCATGCACATGATAATTTAGTTCTTGATGGATATAAAGTGATAAATGGATGAGAATAAAGATATGTTAAACTTCATGGAAATTTAGTTTAAACTAAATTGTGATGAATGGATAGGTATACGATGGATATAAACTTCATATTTGCTCTATTGTTTGATGGTCACCTTCAAACTAAACTTCATATTGACCAACAATGTGCAGCTTTTTTTAAGAGTTAATTACACAAATGGGTCCTGTGGTTTATACCTAATTTCGCCTTTGGGTACTAACTTTTTTTTTAACATGTTTAGATTTTATGGTTTCAATTTTGTAACACCTTTGGGTACTAACACCAAAATTAGTTAATTAATGACTAAAATACCCTTGCATTTTTTTAAGTTTATCAATGTAACACATTTGGGTACTAACACCTAATTTTATTTAAGTTTAAATCAATTTTACAAAATCTATTTATTTATTTATTTTTATTTTCATCTTTTTATTATATCTCTTAATTAACATAAAATCTATTTATTTTTTATTTTTATATTTTTATTAAATTTCTTATTTAACATAAAATCTACTTGTTACACCAGTATTTTTTAAATAGATTTTTTAAATAAAATCTGCTAGCTTTATAGTTTTATGTAAATTAAATTTCTTACTCGTTTTAAATAATGTAAACCTTACTCGTTTTCAATTTTGGATAGATATGATTGATAATAATAAATATCTTTCATGTAAAAAAAATTAAGCCTTTTTTTTAACTCGTTTTTTTTTTGTTTATTTACATTTTACTATTTTAGAAAGATATTTAGTTTACATAAAACTATATAGTTAGGTATTTTAGATAAAACTATATAGCTAGGTATTTTAGATGAAACTAAAAAAATCTAAGCCTTTTTTTAACTCGTTTTTTTTGTAAAAAAAAATATTTAATTTACATAAAACTATATAGCTAGTAGATTTTACTGGTGTAACTAGTAGATTTTATGTAAATTAAATATTTTTCTAAAATAGTAAAATGTAAATGAACAAAAAAACGAGTTAAAAAAAAGACTTAATTTTTTTTACATGAAAGATATTTATTATTATCAATCATATCTATCCAAAATTGAAAACGAGTAAGGTTTACATTATTTAAAACGAGTAAGAAATTTAATTTACATAAAACTATATAGTTAGTAGATTTTATTTAAAAAAATCTATTTAAAAAAATACTGGTGTAACAAGTAGATTTTATGTTAAATAAGAAATTTAATAAAAATATAAAAATAAAAAAATAAATAGATTTTATGTTAACTAAGAGATATAATAATAAGATGAAAATAAAAAAATAAATAGATTTTGTAAAATTGATTTAAACTTAAATAAAATTAGGTGTTAGTACCCAAATGTGTTACATTGATAAACTTAAAAAAAATGCAAGGGTATTTTAGTTATTAATTAACTAATTTTGGTGTTAGTACCCAAATGTGTTACAAAATTGAAACCATAAAAACCTAAACCTGTTAAAAAAAGTTAGTACCTAAAGACGAAACTAGGAATAAACCACAGAACCCATTTGTGTAATTAACTCTTTTTTTAATAAAGTTGAATTTAGTTCTTGATGGATATAAACTTTAATTTTTTATTAAATATGAATTATGTGTAAAAAGGCTTAGAGGCTGTTTGACAATATCTGAACCAATAAGTGCTGAATGAATAAGAGATTTGAATGAGTAAGTTTTTTATAACTCATATTGACCATTTTGGAAGTTTTTTGGATTAACTCATATAAAAGATGGTTGTTATGAGTATTAACTAATGTATAATAACTCTAATTAATATAAAACGTCTTCGGTTTGGAAAAGTTACATGTAAGTAACAAACTTTACACTTGTTATGTCATTGGTTTGGAAAAGTATACATGATAGTATGGCCGGTGGGTGTGGCTTAACGCCACCCCGCCATCTCATCCTCCATAGCGTCCCGGGGGCACCATTGGCCACACCGCCGGATTGAAAGGGGGGCGCCATCATAGGCTCGCCAACACGTTAACGAGGTGAAATTGATTTGAACGATGAAAGGAATGGTCGGGGGGGGGGGGGGCTACAGTGTAAAGGGGAGGCTTTATACCACACCCTCCAAGTTAAAGGTAGGGGCTTTAAAGCCTCATGTGTGACGTGGCAGTGAGGTGTCGCTGAGATGGCGTGATCAGGACCGGCCCAATAATATAATGAGGCCAGGCAAGAGCTTAGGGCCACCAAAAATTAAGGACTCCATTTCTAAATTGGTATATATGATATAGGTTACGGGCCAAGTCTGTTATGGGTTTGTGCTGCAAACTAATCAGTTTATAACTTATGGTTTTGTTGATAGGTTGATTTTCCATAGATGTATAAAACCCTTGTTTGGATTTTTGCCTTTAAATCTTTGAGTCCTCAGGTTTGCTTTTTCTTTATTACCTATTGGCTACTATTGTTATTTTCTTGCTTTAGATCACTTAGAACACTATAAAACTATTAATTATTAGTTATAGTTTATAACAATGAAATGCGAAAAAGGCCTCTAAATCTTTTTCCGCCTAGGGCCTCTAAAATGGTTGGAACTTGGAACGGCTCTGGACGTGATAAGGCCCTTAGAGGCTTTATACCACACCCTCCAGCCTAACAAAGTTTACACTTCCTACAATAAAGTTATATCTCTAAACTCATTTACCTTTTAGATGTTGTTGATATCTTAGGTAACTTTTTTTTAAGCATCAAATTTTGTCAAGATTAACTGGTGAGAATGAAACATATATAAATCCTTGTTATCATTTAATGACTATTATTTTTTTTTGAATCTATACTGTATAATAAAAGAAACCATTTATATGACATTTGTCATCATATTAGGGCATGTATCTTTTGATTTTCTCAATATGTTATGGATTATTATTATTATTATTATTTATAGATAACGTTCCTGCTAAATATTATTTAGTTTAATTTCTTAGGGATAATTATTATTTATTTTAATCTCTTCTAATTAATAGATAACTCTTCTACTAAATATAATCTCCTATATGGATAATTATTATTTAGTTTAATTTCTTCTAATTAATAAACAACTCTCCTACTAAAAAACTTTAAACTTTTACCATAGTATATATATTGCTAGACATAAAATTGAAAAATATTTTGGATGGCATCAAAAACTTAAGACACAGTATAATTATATGTAAAATATTCAATTTTTAATAAAATAATACCAAACAAAATTACAAATATAAAATCATTGATTTTACTAACAATAACAAAGTCTTAATTTTTTAACAAAATAATTCAAAAAATATATAACTAAAAAAATATGACATTATAATAAAGTTAACTGATTTATCATCATACAACCTCCCAACTATTCAATCATATTTTTTTTCTATCTTATATTAACTAACTAAATAAAAATTAATATTAAATCTTAATCTACTTTAAATGTCGAATAGAATATTTCTATTTTTGCAATAAAATATTATCCTTAAATTTTGTTAATTTAAGATATTGTTAAATAACCGAATTATTTATCACCAAAACCAAAGTTTGTATTAATACAACAACAACCATACCCAGTAAATCTCATAAATAGCTACTTATGGGGTCTAGTGAGGGTGGGATGTAGACAGACCTTGCCTCTATCCATAGGGATAGAGAGACTGCTTCCAGAGAGAAATAGCATACAATATCATTTGGACATAATATAATGTAAATAGGAAGCCACCAATACCAAGAAAGTGATCAGAGTGACACAATATAATGTAAATCATGTATAATAGCATATAACATCATTTGGACATAAACACCAGAAGGCAATCACCGGTAAAGTCACTTTAAGAATGAGAAAGACCTACATCCCTAAAAAACACCTAAGACCTTACTGCAATATCCTCTAGAAGTCCTTAACCCTAATCCTACACCTCCACGAAATCCTATCTTGGACCATGTCCTCAGAAAGATGCAACTCTAGTAAATCATGCCTAATCTGCTCATCCCAAGTCAGTTTGGGCCTGCCTCTTCCTCTCCTTCCCTCCACAGTAAGAGTTTCCACTACTCTAACTGGTGTCGTCGTTTGCCTCCGCTTCACATGCCCAAACCATCTCAATCACCCATCCTTAATCTAAAAAAATTATTATATCGATTTTATTACATTACTTTTAAACAAATTGTATATAACTTTCAATATTACTTTATATATAAAATTAAATTTATTACGGGATTTTTAAATAGAATTTAGATTTTATCACTCAAATGGCTGCTTATTTGCTTCTTGAATAACATGTTTGACCACTGCATCTTCTTTTCAATAATCATCTACACAATCACCATATCTATCGCGTACCAAGTATATTGTAAGACCCCAATTACTAAATAACGGTTTTACATATAAATACCACAATTAGATGTGTAGTTAAGACTACACATACTATAAAAATACGGGTTTATTAATTTTTTTTACAAATCATAAGTTAATCAACATAACGTAATCGAATTCGTCGTTTAAAATTTACGACGAGGCAAAGTGCGGAAGCATGTATCTTTATCGTGTTCGGTTCTTCGTTGAGCTTGATCGTCTTCCGGCAACCAAAAGTACCTACATTTCATAAACGTGAAATGCTTTAGTCATATGGGGTATAAAACGTGTCTAAACGAGTCCGGGAAGCGAAACTGATTAAAATATATTTTATTTCAGGGTCTACCGTAAATTACGGTGGCTACCGTAATTTACGGTAGCCCCTGAATGTTAAATCTTCCACCGTAACTCAGTAGGTAACTACCGTAATGATATCAGCCCCACCATAACTTACGGTGGGCACCGTAAGTTACGGTGGTCCCTGTATCAGCCTTTTCCATTTTTTCCGTTTTCGACACGAAAACTTTCGTATCTTTCAATCCGCTTGTCCGTTTGACCTACCGTTTCTTCCTACGTAATTGTAATATGATTCTCCACCTTATGGAGTTAAAATCCAACATTCGGTTTAACAAAAATTTCAGACTTTTAAGTCTTCGGCTTATTACCCTTTTTACCAATTTTTGACCTGTTCGATTTTTATCAAACAAACAAGTTTGTTTGACCCTTATTTCTCATAAACCTATTAAATTCAATGATGTTTAACATATTAGGTTCCAATTACAGGTTCATATACCTTCTTAAACCCATTTTCACTCATATGCTTATTTTGACCCGTTAAGGGTATTTAAGCATATTTTAAGCACCAATCGCTTTCATTCGTTTCTAACTACATATGTCCACATTTCTTATCAAATGACCTCCCACCACAACTATATTTGTGGTGGATTCAATGTGGTGATTTATATATTCCAAATTTTACCCTTCAAATTATTATTTTACGGCAAAGACTCTTTATAGAGTCATTTGACCAATATTTTACATCTTTCGCTTTTCATACTTATTCAAAGTATTTATTTCATCCTATCACTTATTTCCAAACAACCTTTATGGTTCGTTTGCTTAATTTCGCTTACAAGGGCGTTTTAGTCAATTTTAGTTATTCTTTTACGACGAAGGACTTTTAGTACTTGTTTGAACCCAAAATCCGACCTTTTAACCATATTCTTGTTTAGAAACCAATATGTTTCTAAATCACCATAATCATAACTCAATTTATTCGCTTTACCTAGAAGATAACCGAATATCTTATTTTAACCTTGTCTAACTGTTATAGAACTCCAAATTCTACATGATGAGTTGTATCATTATACATACCTGGCTCGGGTCAATATATTGACCCGTTTCAATACCTTGCTTTAGAGGCTGCTAAGTAATAGCGATGTAAACATCCATGTGCTATTTATTTCCTAAAAATCATACAACTCGACAACCCATTAGTCGATATAGTCAAGGGTGATAATTTCACCTTTTGACCAATTTGGTCTAAATGACCGATTATACTAGCGAGATGACATTTATTACCACCTCGTATATATGACTCGCTCCGGTTTACACCGTGCGGTCATTTTATTTATAAATTCATTTTGCCCTTATTGGTTATTATGATTTACCTTATATGGTAGCCATTAAAAGTACATGTTTCATTCGTCATAATATGATCGAATTACCGATTTAACTCATTTTTAGCCATCACTATGTTTTCTTATCATATTTGATTATCTTGTTCCGTACGACTACACGCTGGAACACCATATCTCAATTAGGTATTTGTCTTTTTCGTAATTAATACGACGATGAATATTCTAAAATATATGACTAGTGTAAGATATACTTACCTTGCGTCCGAATTACGCTTTTCCTCCATTCTTGATTTGTTTGACCCGCTTCCTTTCCCAAGCCTCCCACCTAGCTCGTTAGGCGTCAAACTATTTTCAATCATTTACAAGGCGGTTAAATTAGTAATAAAAATCACGACTATTCCACCTCACTTATTTTCTATGCCGAAGCTACTATTCGACTTCATGATTAGTTAACTTAGCTTATCTAAAGTTAACTACTTCTTGATCACATGGGTTACAACATTAAGTCTAAATCAACATAGTATTTAGAACCCTTATCACTCCATATTACGCGTAATTGCCATATCATTCAAATACACATTTTTACTCTAATTTCAACACTTTAGTTCTCATTTAGGCATTTTAACAAACACCTAATGTGCAAAAATTTTTACACATTTTACAACTAGTTCATAACTAGTTATTTCTACTAAACATAAACATAATTTCAATTCTATTATGTCTAGCATGCATACTATTCTCAGATTCATCTCATGGAAATCAGTTAACACCATTTTAATAGTCATAATTCTAGGGTTCATCTTACTTCTACAAAACCCATTTAACACATAAATGGATAATCATGAAATTCACAATTGTGAACCTCAATTCAACAAGTAAATGACTAGGGTTTACACCTAGACATAAAATCATTCCTAATTTCATCCTTGGATCATAATCCATCAATTTATTTGCAAGTAACCTACTTGTCTCGAATTTCAACTTCAACCAATCTAGGTTTTGTGACATACCTTGTGATCCCCATGACTTGGTGATCGTTTCTACGCGTTCATGCATCGATTTGGGTCTTGGATTGACCTTCAATTTGGTAGTTTTGATGAAACTAGGGTTTTTGCTCCATGGGAGCTCCCTGATGTCGATCCAGAACACACACTTCAAGTGTGTGTTTTGTTTTGATTTTCTTTTATTAAATAACTTTGTTAAGTTATCCTATTTTAACCCCTCGTGTTTGGTTCGTTATTAAGTAGGCCACAACCTACTTATTTCTAACAATATTCCCCACTTATTAACTAGGTTAAACATTCCTAGTTAAATTAATGGGCTCGGGGAATCTATGACTAAGTTTATTTTAAATCCCGTTACTCGGCCTCTTATAAATTTCATTTCATTAGAAGCTTTTATTCACGTTTTAGTTAATATTAGGATTATTTATTTAAGTCCTAATATTCACCGGGTTAAATTTACCACTAACGGTATTTCACCCGTCTTTCAGTATCAACGGAGATTGATTACCAAACCCGTTTTCGGGGTGTTACATATATCCATTAGTTTTTTTAAATATAATTTTCTTATTATTTGGTATGTAAAATCATATCTATTCAACCTGTGTAATACATGATGATTTTTAAAGATATAACCTTTTTTATTATTTGGTAAACAATATTACATTTATTCAACCCCTGTAATACATATGGTTTTAAAGATATAATTTTTATTATTTTTTATATAAAATTATATTTATTCAACCCGTACAATACATATGGTTCTTATAGATATAACTTTTTATTATTTAATATATAAAATCACGTTTATTCAACCCGTGAAATAAATGAGGTTTTTAAAGATATATTGTTTTATTATTTATTATATAAAATTCATTTATTCAACCAGTGTAACACGCGGGGTTATAACCTAGTTTACTCTATATTAATTTACAAAAGTTTCTCTCCTCACAAAACACTTTTTTTTCCTTCTTTTTAATCTTTTTTACTTTTTATCTTTTACACTTTTAACCCTTTTTATTTTTTATATAACTACATAGTTTTCATCTTTTACACTTTTAACCTTATAGTTTTCATCTTTTACATATTTGTCACAAACATTTTCTATTTTAAGCTCAACATTTTTTCACTTTCAAGTTTGGTCCTCTGTACTTTACATCTTTTACAAATTTGTCATTTTAAATTCGTTATAGACTTTGCAAGTTAACACCCTGCAACGTGTGCGTGTGGTTCAACGTTTTTACGTCTATTTTTACAGCTTAACGGCTCCCTTGAAACTCGCGGGTACTAAGCCGACTTAGTTTTTCTTTTATATGTTTTACTTTTTCAATCTAATTTTTACAAGTAAACACGCCGTAACGTACGTGCGTGATTCATCTTTTTAACGTTTACTTTTCGTTCGGCTTAACGGTCCCGCTCCAAAACACGGGTCATAGATACTAGTTTGACTTTAATTGAACAATTACAATATATACTTTGTTATTGTTTAATATTTTTTCCCGAAGTATTACCTCACACTTAAAGTTAAAATCTAAATAAATAAATAAGTACTAAAAATTAACCATGATTTATATAGGGGTTAATTACTTTTTGAGTCCTCTGTGTTTTGAGAGTTTTAATCACTTGAGTGCAAAGTCAAAATGTTTAACGCCCTGAGTCCCTATAGCCACTTTTCCTAACCATTTGAGTCTAAATTTTTAACACTGTTAGAATTATTCTGTTAACTTTTGTTAAATGACCAAATTACCCTTATACTTTGAAAAACCGTTTTATTATTATTAAAACTATTATTAAATATATAAACATATTCCATCATATCTCTCTATATCTCCAGATTCACACTTCATCTCTCTCTGCCTAATCACTTTTTCTCTCTTATCTTTCTCTCTTTCAACAAAACAACCACCACCATCACCACCCCACCCCACCACAACCACCACCATCACCGCCGCACCAACACCGGAGCACCACCACCTCCACCTCCACCTCCACCAATACCGAATCACTACCACCATTGTAGTCCCTCCACCACAGCACCACCTCTTCCATCACTGCAACTCCACCACCGCTGCAACTCCCTCAACCACCGCAAAATGAAAACGCCCCAAATAAAATTAGGGCTTAAACAACCAAAAAGGGGTACATAATAAAATTCTTAGAAAAACACATTTTTATAAAACTCATCACTCAAAATCTATACCAATTGGAGGATCATTTGCCAGCTGGCGGTGGATTTTGAAAGCTTGAAAAAGCAGCACAGAGACCAACAACAAATACCCATTAAAGAAAACAAGTTTGTGGGTGAATTGGGGTGGATCTTTGTCACACCCCAACCGATGGAGGAAACATCGGAGTGAGACGAAAACAAATCGTTCAAAGCATCATAACACTAATCGTGACAATAATGATTAATCAATATTCCGTAAATACTAAAATTGGCAAACATTGTTTCAAACAAAAGTACGATCAAAAGCATAAATCAAATTTCAAATATTGTTTATTGTCTAGGTGTGTTTCTATGTCCACCCTAAACTTGTTTCTTCATCACTTCGTCTATCAATCTGCAACATGTATTAAAATAAAGATCAACAAAAATGTTGGCGAGTATACAAGTTTGATACATAGCATAATAAGAATAAAATGTTTAACGTACTCATATCCAACATGAATAACACATACAAGTTACTAATATGCTGGACTAGTGTAAACTATATGTCAAACCCAAGTTTCCAACGTAATCTTGACTTCCCAACATCGTCGAAACGAAGGGGGTTTAACGTGTTTTACTTAACAATACCCCAAGACTCAAGGGCGGTGCGTTAATCCAATTAGCGCTATAATTGTTAAGGTAGGTTAAAAAAGTTAATGAGCATATAGACACAAATGTACACATAGCATACGAGATTAACGAGTATCACATGTTTTCATGTTTAAATGTGGATAGAGTGTGATTCACAAGTTTCATGTGTTGCGTGTTTTTGTATAATATACATGTTGCACCCAAAAGTGTTTAAAACGAAAATAGGAGTGGATTTTGATGAAGTCTCGAGATCACGCTAAAATAGTTAAACGAGAGTGTAAGTGTACTGATGTGAAAGAGTGTCGGATCGGATTGTTTAAAATATGAAATTAAAACGAGTCAAAACACAAAGCAGTCCGTTCGTACGGACGAACTTGGTCCCTTCGTACGAACGAGGTTTTCTGCCTAAAACAAACTGGCTGATTAGTGTATGACACAAACTGATTTGATCTAAAACAGTAAGGTAATGATTTAAACACTAAATAAATGATCGGGTGTGTTAACTGATTTGAAAACAGAAGTTAAAACAATTTTGATATGGTATAAGGTAGGTTCGTACGAACGGGCATAGTCCCTTCATACGAACCGACTATTATTGTTACGAAAACTTTTAGTTTTAAGCTGTTTCGATTGGAGACATTGGAGTTTTTGTCCAATTTACTCAAAACAGTAGGTAAAAGGGTTAAACAGGCGCGAGAACAGATCGGAAAATCAAAAACATAATTGTGTAAGAAAAATCCGTTCGTACGAACGGGCTTTGTCCCTTCGTACGAATCGGCTGTTTGATGAAAAGTTATAAATTTTAAACAGGTTTAAGTTAAGTAATTGTTTGGTTTGTTTTAATCAGTAGATAGGGAATTTTTACAAAATTAAATAGGTGTGAAAACAGATCAGAAAATCAAAACAGATTATACGAACTGAAGTCCATTCGTACGGATGGACATAGTCCCTTCGTACGAATGCACTGTTCTTGGTGAAAATTCATATTTGATATGTTAAACGGATCATTCCTTGGTGGAAATTAACCCTAATGCAGGCTCTTAACTATGAGATGAGTTGAGAGTCTGATGGATTCCTGATTCCACCAAGATTGTGTAGTAATTGAAAAAAGAAATTAAGTTGTAAAATGTCATGATTTCTAATAACTTTGATCCAATCTCGTTTGTGTGAGGCTCCACAACAGTTTGCCCAAGCAAAATGAGTGAAAACCATCTACGAGATTGTTTGAATCAAGAAGTTTTGTAAGAGTTCAAGAGTGTGTGATTCAAGAAATGAAATGAAATGAATATGAAAAGAAGGGAGGGGATTCTTACAAAGCTTCCGATCGCCAAAAGTAGCTTGAGAGCGTTTACAAGGGAAAATGGCGAGTTGGAGTGGAGGATGGAGGGTCTATTTATAGATTCGAATGGAAATTAGGGTTTCTAGGGTTTTGAGAGTGGGTTCGCACGAACGCACTCCTTTCGTACGAACGGGCTTGTTCCATTATTTTAAATTTCCAATTTTGATTGCCTTACGTGATTTAATCGGTTTTTCGAGTATCAAGCATCAATATGTAATGAAAAATCAAGAATCATGAATAATATAGCGTTCAAAACATGATTTATGATTACAAGTTGGCACATAAGTTTAACATGAGTAACATGAATATGATTAAAATAATTGCGTTTTCATTATGATCAATAGTCTCGGATTACAAACTAAAATGAAACGGATTACAACAAGAGTACAAGTGTTTAAAAATGGAAGGTACAACAAGACTTGCCAAATCGGGAAAGTCTGAAAATGCAAAGCGTTACAATCTTGGTGGGTTTTTTGGGGGAAATTTGTGATTTTGATGGATACCCAGATGGGGATCCTTGAGCCATGGGTATGGTGATCATGAACCCATTTCAGATTGGGCTGGTGTTGAAGTCACAGATGATGATGATCCATCATCTTGAAACATTTCAACTCAACAAATGAACAACAAAAATTTCTGAATGAAAGGCATCTCAATTGGAACAAGATAACGACTTTGGGGTTTCTAGTGATGAACAGTTGGGGATGTGACAACGAAAGTATGAACAATCCCTTACTGGGTTTTGAAATTCATAAAAAACCCAACTCAAATCTCACAACAGAAATCAAAGAAGACGAGATTATGGGGTTTTGTAGAGAGAGAGAGAGAGAGAGAGAGAGAGAGAGAAAGTAAGAACATATAGAAACTTGAAGGGTAATCAGTCAGTGAGGCAGTTTGTTCGTGAATTTACAAAGATGTGAAAACAAAGAAGATGTGGGAGACAAATGGCGTGCGATTTGTATTTGTTTTTGTCTTCACTAATTTTGTGCCGATTAGTGTTGTAGGAGAATATGTGAAGAAAAGTGCTCTCTCTCTTAACTATAAGGGTATTTTGATCATTTATACTTAACCAAAAATTCTAACTGTGTTAGAAATTTTGACTCAAATTGTTAAGAAAAGTGGGTATAGGGACTCAAGAGTTAAACATTTTGATTTTGAACTCAAGTGGTTAAAATCCCTAAAACAGAGAGACTTAAAAAGTAATTTACCCTTTATATAGGCTTGCACTATTCGCTCACCCCTATAATTTTATTTTCACACCCTTAGGTCTATACGACCCATATAGAATTATACGGGCCATATAGAAGATTGTTGCACAAACTTGGTCAGGGGTTGTTTTTTTTGTCTTAACCTATACGACCCGTATAACATTATACGTGCCATATAGATTGTTATATGAACAATATAATGTTATACGACCCATTTTTGTTACACGACACCCTCTATACGGGTCGTATAGGGTTATACGGCCCGTATAAAATAATCTCACCTTTGTTGTGTCAGGTTATTCTATACGAGCCGTATAACCCTATACCACCCATATAAAGGGTGTGAAAATAAGATTTTAGGGTGCAGATATATTAATTTCCTTTATATATGTTTCATTTAAGTCACTTAGTTTAAAACAAATAAAATTTATAAAAAAATGAGCAAGATAAAAACCACATATGAAATTTAAGTGACTTTACAGTAAAATACTTTGAGCAACTTTAGTGAAATACTTTAAAACCTCGGTTAGTATAATATGAAGTTTCCCTAAGGCTAGAGGGTATGGTGATGGTCCTCCCTTGGAGGATGATCCGCCACATAGGCGCCACATCATAGTCATCCCAAAGATGGTCCATCCCACAAAACTAGAGGGTATGGAGGATGGTCCTAGATGATCCTACCCCACCACTTTTATGTTTTTTATTTTTTTAATCTTCTACTTTTTTTAACATTTAACAAATAAATTAACAAAATATTTTCATTAATATTAAAAACCATTACATAAACTTAAAAAAGAAAAACATAAACTTAAAAAAACATAGACTAAAAAACACATAAAGAGTGGATTTTGGATGAATGGATTTAGGCCCAAAAAGAGTTATCAAAAAGTAAAACCAGATTTTGGATGAGTGGATTTAGGCCCAAAAAAAGTTATCAACTACTAACTAAACAAGTGAAAATAATAAAGCCCAATAGAATGTGTACCCTAAATCTCAACTATATAAGACACTCATTCCACTTTCTCCTCCTTTCTTCATCCTCTTAACAAGCTTAGCATCAATGGAAATTTACTGGTTTTGCATGTTTGTGGTGTGTCATTTGGTAGTTCTGGTTGATTTTTGAGTTTGTAAAAGGTTGCACACCAAGTGTTTGGTGATTTGTCAACTCATTTTTTTGGCCTTTTTGGTATGCTCATTGTCAACATATTGTTTGTAGGTTGGTTTTTTGTTGTTTGCTGTTTTAAATCTTTAATGACTTTGAATACAAATTTGTATAGGGAAAATAGATGGACAAGGTATGTTGGTTGATCAAATAGACAAATTGTTTTGCCAAAGTAACATTGAACTAGAAATATGAGGGCCAGAAATTAAAGAGACTAGGGGGTGTGTGCATGCCAACTTGATTGGATGACCTGTAATAAATATATATTCAAATCTACGTATACCATCCACTCGAAAATGGACAATTAGCTTTGATTTTGAAGGTCATTGAGAAAGCAAAATGTGTTTGCATATTGAAAGCTGAGCATTTGAATCGATTTTTATTTTAATTTTTCTGTATTTGAGTTTAGAAAGACAACCCTATCATGCTTTATTTATTATGCTTTACTGTATCTTATCGAGTCTTAGCTATGCAATTGTGGGTTAAGGTATCTATGATAAAGTGTTCATATGTGTATATATAGATGTTAGTTGTTATAACTGTTAATACATAAGCTATATTGTACGGGGGTTTTCCCTTCGGGGTTCCTGCCCGGGTGACGCCGGTTCGAAACGCGGACATCCAAATTTATGCACAGCCTTTGGGCGAATGGTCGAAACAGTCCGCATGCGCGTGGATTCGAACTCGGGGGGGGGGGGTGGGTTTGGTCGCAGGTTGCGGCTGTAGCTAGCTGAGATGTTTGCCGTCCAAAATTTTTTTTCCCATGCTATAAGTTCGAATGATAAATGAAGATTGTTTTCTCATCAACTTTCATTTTCGTTATCACAAACCAATTGGTTTGTGGAGTGGTGGGAAGGTTTTCACTTCGGGGTTCCTGCCCAGATGACGCCGGTTTGAAACGCGGGGCATGCAAATTTATGCAAAGCCTCCGGGCGAAGGGTAGAAACAGCCCGCATGCGCGTGGATTCGAACTCGAGAGGGGGGGGGGGGGGGCTAGGTCGCAGGCTGCGGTCCTAGCCAGGTGAGCTGTTTGCTGTCCAAAAAAAATACACAACTTTTTTTTCAGTAGTCATGATTATTACATGAGCTTTGATCACACAATTTTTTTTTATTTTCTTAAAAACACATAAAATATGCATAATATGTAAGCGATTTAATGACTAAATATGGTAAATGGAAGATAGTTTCTTTAATTTAATTTATTTTTTCTTCATTTGCTTTTTAATTCTTTCTTTAACTGGCCTAGCTAAATAAATGTATTAATATTTAGGAATATCTCTATACAAACTGATAGTTTGCCATTATCTTGTGCAGGGTCTATACGCATTTTCTTGATTCACCAGAGGTTATTTCAAGTCGTTTGATGCAGGTATGTTAAGTAAGATACACTGAGTAGTGATAATTATTATTACTTGAATAATAATCATATATCGGAACCAAAAAAAATAAATCATACCACCATATACGACACTGTGAGGAAAGAGATCAAGTATGAGGAAAGAGAAAACATATTTGAACGATACTGTGAGGAGGATAGTGGAACCGAACAAAAGCACCATAGCCACTTCTGTTTTTATCTGAGAAGAGTAAAAACAAAATTTTAGATATTTAACCTAAAACATTTTGGGTCAAAATTAGGGTCAGTAGGAGTTTTATAGGTAAAAGCAACCAAGGGAATAAATAAATTACAAAAGGTTTACTTCATAAGTAGGTTAATGTGTGTGACAAATGAGAGCGACGCAAATATTGGTTATAAATAAAGCTTATTTGGTTGCACATAGACGCGCACCTCATGTACGTGATAAGAATATCTTTATATAAACTGATAATTTTCCATTGTCTTGTGCAGAGTCTATACGTATTTCCTTGATACACCAGAGGTTATTTTAAGTCGTCTGATGCAGGTATTTAATTCCTTCTTTAACTGGCATAGCTAAATGAATGCGTTAATATTTACAAATATCGCTATATAAACTAATCTGAAGGCTTGAAGGTAATGTACTAAATAATTAACATTCCTGGTCTTTTGGGCTTGGTTTTAAAAAGCGAGAGGCGCACAAAAGCGACGGGGTCTAAAACCGAGGCGCGAAGCGCAAAGCACAAAAGCGGCGGGCTTTTCGTACCCAAGGCGCAAAGTGATTATATAACTTTTTATATATATCCCATAGGTTTTTAGCATCCCTTATTCATATATAGCTATAAATAAGGTTTATATATGATTTTACCTATAAGTACAAGCCAAAAAATCTATTGTACAGTATTTTGATTCTTAAAAACAGTATAAAAAGACCCTATGTACATGAGGCGCGCGCCTTAGGCCTGAAAAACCTTCAAAATTTGCGCTTTTTGTGGGCTTTTTGTAAAAAGCGCGCCTCAGGCTACCTAAGGCGCCAAGGATTGAGCCTTGATGCGCATCGCGCCTAGGCGCGCCTCAGGCACGCTTTTTAAAACCCAGCTTTTGGGGATGGATTTATTGGTCATCTAAGGATTGTTCTTGATTTATGTTGCAGGCTGCTGCTGGTGGGTTGCTGGGATTTATGACAGCTGGACTTATTCACGTATTCTCACAAGCTGGTACCTCTTGACTGACCTCTGCTGGTATGCATGATTTGTGTAACACCTCAAAAATTCACGTCCTATAATGTGTAGACACGTGTCAAATGTTTAAACGTGTGAAAGAACTTTATAGAAGGACTAAAGTTGACAATCATGGAAAGTATGTGGATATACGTATTCTAAATGTCAACAGTGAATAAATATATTGTATATTAACCCTACAAGATGCTCATACCTTCAAACGAATAAATCATGGATCATACGGAGCTAAAAGTGAGAGATTACAAACTACAGGGGCTAAATGTGTCAACATGTTTAAGTTATACCTCTGAGTGACCTTTTGACAAACCCGAAGCTTTGTAACGGTTAATTATGCTCGCTAGAATGCACGATTTAAATTTCATAAAGTTTCGTTATCGTATGAGAAAGTTATGATCAAATTCGTGTGCGAAGGGTTAAAGCGTAAACGTTGGAAGTTAGGACTTTTCGGGTAACAATAAAGTTAACCGGGGGCTTAGCAAAGTGGGTATATGTTTTAAAGCCCTTATAGATCAATTATGAGGGTTCATAATGCAAGAAACAAGTGCCTAATCGAGTTTTGAAGAGCCAAGGATCAAAACGCAAAAATCTAAAAGATAGATTTGAGTCAGACATAGGGTCGCGCGACGCGAGGCCCGGGGGGGGGGGGGGGGTCCGTCGCGTCACGCCTAGGGCCACCTGATGCGAATTTCTTGGTTATTTGTCTGCCATAGCTCTTGTGCTCGACTTTTAACCGAATTTCCTCATAAAGGGCGACCCCTAAACACCCCCTAAGCACTAGGAACATGTGTTGATCAGTTGTGGTGGGTTGTAGACTCATGTGTCAAAGATTTGTGGTGGATTAAACACTATATAAAGGCCATGATATGCACCATTGTTCTTCACACCTTCCTCTTGCAATCTGATCATTTCTGGAGCTTCAAGGCACTCTCAAGTGATCACTAATCAAGCTTAGGACTCTTGTAAGTTTGCTAATCCTTCTTTAATAATGCTTAGCTTAGTTATTTAGCTAAAAGTCAAACCATCGTAATTACGGTTTGACTTCGAGATTAATTAATAATGGCTCAGTCAAATCTCGAATTAAAAGTAGTTATAAGTTGGTAATTATGTGGGTAATAAACCCTTAAAAGGGTTCCCCCTGATTACCAATCTAACCAGGTCAAAAGTCGGGTCAAACTTGCTAAGAAAAAATCAACAGGATACTTAAATTACAATTTATGCATAATTAGCAATGTAGATCATATACAACCTGTTTGATCATTGTTATAACTTAGTAATAAGTGTAAGAACATGTCTAAACATGTTCAACCCGACAATTTCCTGTTTAGACCCGGTTCGGAACCCAAAGTCGCATAGTTTGACTTATACTTTGACTTTCAGTTCTGACCCATTTTGGTATGATTTAGAAATACCTAAGAGCTTCATTTGGACCAGGTTACATGCTAGTATAACCCTCTGTGATTATACACCTCGGATCATTAGTTATCCAATTAATATGCATGATTTCGTTAATTGCTCATATGTTGACCATTATGCCCTTATTACCTTAAAACGTGATTTTTGGAAATGTAAAAGGGTAGAAACCTTAATTACTGATATATAAACTTGTATGCAAAGTTTGACATCAATTTGAAGGGTAAATTGAGAGTTATGCTCATTTGCGCAAATTGAAAGCTTTATGTTAAATAAACGGCGTATTTAGCGTATAGCCTACTTAAACATACTTTTTGATATCAAATCTTTTACCCACTGATGTAATATATTATTTTGGGATTTTTAAAGATTTTTAATTAATTTTAGGCTGAGCATAACTTATAGTCGTAGGCTTAATCCGGTAATTGTCGGTTTTGCCCTTACGGGCCATAAAATGAGTTTTACATATCTAAATGACTCCAAACCTTTTGCTACTGATCACATATGATAAATAAATTATTTTAAGCCTTCTGGAAATATAAAAATATCAGATTTATGTATCAAACCCGGAAATGGCCTCTAATCGCCTTATTAAGCGTTTTTAGCGCATAGTATGTACTAAAACTATTTTAAACATACAAGGGTTGATACCTACTGATATTTGAGGCAAATTATAATATTTTAACAGCAAGCAAAGGTTGTTAAACTCAGACTTCAGTTTTGAGCTTTTCGGCTTATGTGAAATTACCAAAATACCCCTACGGGGCATAGTTTGGTTATAATTGATAAATTTCACATATATACTTTATCCTACTGTTATAACTTAGTAAAATAAGTAATTTTGCTGATTACATCAGACCTGTAACTCAGGTGAATACTTAAACTCTTTTACAACCTTTTAAATGACCAAACTACCCCTACGGGGCATAGTTTGTGTTTAAATTCGTTTCGGGCATAATAAAAGACATCTTACTGATGTCACAACATATATGAAGCATATTAACTTAGGAAACCTGTAAATGGCTCTCATTATTACCCGTTACGCTTATTACGCGTTCGGTTCAGGTTATGTAACTAGTTTACATAAACTAGCCTAAACGGGTCAAACCTTATCGGTTTTATCTCAAAATACAGAGTGTGTATGAAATACCCATATTAAGCAAGTCTCCGAACTTGTCGGGTCTAAATCACATTCTATCCGGTCTTCGCTTAATAGTGCGTACGAACCGTATCATTGAAACTAACCGGTCTAAGCTAAGGCTTAATTAAGGACCCGTTAGAAATCTAATAGGTTATTATAAACCTTCGTTCCAGATTAGGAGCCCAGTAAAAGTACTTGCATTTGCTGTATTTGATTGATACTTTGCTCAGGTAAATACTCTTAACGTATTTTCCCTATACGGGCTTAGGGTACGGTACTATAAAAGTACCGCTTGGTCGGGTATGTAGTCATTTAAATCGGATTGTGATTAATGTATTTACATAACCCGCTTTATTCTGTATTATTTGATGTATGGCCCTTGGGGGTTAAATGACCATGTCCCAGATATCCTTGGCATCATTTTATGAAATGGCCACGACCTAAGCACGGGGTGTAGGCGTACACCTGACAGATGCATTATGTAAAAACTGGTAATCCACTAAAGGAATCAACCTTGTGGGCATTATACCTGTGGCGTGTCAGTTAACTTAAACCGGCTCTTCTAACTGGTGCTAATGGACGACAAATAAGTAAATCTGTATACAAGATTATATACAAATAATTGTCCCAAGTTATAAAGATATTTTGTGCCGAAGCGCATTCAAATCAATTTACAAACTCTTTTCAAAACGAGTCAGTTGAGTTGTATTTACCAGTGTAAACTGACGTATTTTCCAAAAAGGCTAAGTGCAGGTACTAGACGAAATAGGCTGGCTACTCCAGGCATCATTACTCAAGTCTCGCAAGCTCTAGATGTCAAAGTCTGTTGAACCATTGTTTATATTTCATTTTCGATCCGTCTGTGGATAAACAATCGACTATTGTGATACTTGATATTACAACATTATATTCGGTTGAATTATATCTTTAAATTTGCTTCCGCTGTGCATTTATATAATTGTGTTGTTTGACTATTATGTTGCCAACCGCGTCACGATACTCCCCACCGGGCCCATCGGTGACACGTGGAATTCGGGGTGTGACAATTTGCCAATGTTATGGTTAAACAATATATGCTATGGCACTTATGTGAAGATCATGTTAGTTTGAAATTAAACCACTATGAGTCGTTCATATTTTACAAACAACTATTATTGTTAATTAGTTTGACAAATCTTTCTTATATTCGTCTGTATGACTAACCATGACTAACCCTGAACCACCTTGATGAATAAAAAGGTAAATCATGAAAAGGTTCCGAACAGCGCCAATGAGGTTCCAAAAACGCTGAGGTAAGTTTTTATTTCATATACATGTCTCCTTTTTTACTTGATCAGTTTACTACAAGGCCTGATTTGGGGATATTTGTTTATCCGCGGACCTCACAGAACTCCGGCATGGGAGGAATACTGTTTCCGGTGACCTTCCGACGTCATCGGAAACAGGTAAACCTTAGCTTTCCCTTTCATTTACCTATCACCGAACACTGTATTGTTTCCTCCATCGATTCAACTACTAACCGAAGTTAAATATCATTACAGAAAACACTTTTTGCGTGTAATGGTTAGCGAGGTCTGAATACATTACCGTATCTAAATAGTACACTCAAAAGCTTGAAACTGCTACAATACAAGAGAAAGACACGGTGTTTACTAGAATTATGCATCAACCTAACTCACTAATGACTGATGTATTCGGTGATTATGTAGTTCAGAACTATGTAGCACGGGAACGGGTATGGGACTGGGGTACGGGGACGATACGGGTACGGGTACGGGGAAAGTACAAGTATGCATATCTGTTTAAACTTTAAATTAACTTGTGTTTTGGAATAAATCAATCAACATAAATTTTCTTTTACCTTTCAATGCATAATAAGCCTTTTTGGGTAACCAATAAGCCTTTTGGTTATGTAGCCAAATTTCTTATAGTAACAACATATGAAAGATGTTTGCGTTTATATCATAGAAACACTACTCATTAGATTAAAATGTTTGTTAGGACAAAAACAAAATGATAAACAAGATTAAATAGAGAGGGAGGACTGAAATAGAGAATTTGAAACAAAGAGGTTGAAAAAAATAAATATATCAAAAAGTCTGACCGCAAATTGGATGAAATGATTCAAATGAAAGTAGGGTTGTTAATGAGTCGAGCTGAGCCGAGCCAGATCAAGCTCGAGCTCGGCTTGAATCTAAAACGAGCTGGCTCGGCTTGAAATAAAAATCGAGTTGAGGCTCGAGCTCGGCTCGATTTAAAATCGAGCCAGCTCGGCTCAGCTCGCATTGGCTCGATCAAAGCAAAAACTACAAGTTTTATAGCTAAATGACTATACATGTAACTTAATTTAATCAAAGGATAAAATAATGACATTTTTTACTAAAAGGGTCAAATGTACAAGGCACTATTATTATATTGTTATTGGGCTTCATCTCTCCATTTATAAAGAAGGTGTCCTCTCAAATTTGTTTCAGCGCCATCAATGTGGACAATAAAAATGTTTTGAGATTTTACTTGCAGACTACAAGCATGTTCTAACACTTAGTCTTCAGATGTATGTATGGTTGCCGGGTTATCTAAAAGTTAAATTGAACACTTTGGTTTTGTGAAATTGGCACACCTTCAGTTGACAGAAACATTGGTGGTATAGGTGGTGTGTATAGGTTCAATGTAGGCGGTTTGGGTAATGGTTCAAATTGGGTTCAGGTCAAAAGGGGACGTTTTTTAGTACAGGTCGACAGGTGTGGTCATGTCTGGTTGACCTACTAATCACTAATACTCATTGTCCATTGTTTTGTTTTTTAATTTAAATAAATTGAATGATATAGTTATATGATTAAAATCTAAACTTTTTAAGTAGAATGATTTAGGTGGTTGTGTCATTAAAGGTAGACTTTGGCAAATTTCTATTTCATTTGATCTGTTGGACCAGTTTTTTTGACCCTTTTAAGAGAAAAACCCAACGAGGTTTGGTGCGTTTGTTAATGTGTGGGTCAAAATTGCCACTTGGGGATGGCATAGATGGTCTGAGTCCCAGTTCTAGGTCCAAAATCTTGCATCATAACTTTACAAACTTTTGTCAAATTAATTGCCAGTTTACATGTTCTTGTCACCTATAGTTTGTGGTATATGAGACTTTAAAATTTCATGTTCTTGTCAACTTTAATTGCCAATGTTCTTGTCAACTTTAATTGCCAATTACATGTCTGTTATGCTCTTCCCATCCAGAAACTGCCGACCATTTGTTCCTAAAGTGTTATGTTGCAGAATTAGTGTGGGTACATATTGGGATGTGGACTAGAACACCGTTAAACACAAACGCAAGCTCGATTAGGGAGATGCTGACGCATGTTGAAAGTCTCGGCTCTACAAAAAGAGGTAAAAAAGCGATGTGTCTTATCGCCTTGGCGGTGGTTTGTAGGCTGTGGATATCAAGAAATGACCGTGTGTTCAAACAAAAATCGACAGAGGTGGGAAGCTTGGTGGGAGGAGTGAAAGAATTATCATTCCTCTGGATGGCAGGTAGGTGTAAGAGTGAAGGTATGGACCGAGATTACGGGGGAGAGCGGAATCTGGATCTTAAATTTTGTGTTTTTAGTGGCTAATGCAATGTTTTGTTATTTCACTCTTTTTTATACTTTCCAGCTTCTTTTCTTCTTGCAGGTGCTTTTGAATGAATTGTTGGCTTTGCAGTTAAAAAATGACTTTAAAATTTCACATTTTAGTGTAGATGGTCTGATTCCCAGTTTTAAGCCCAAAATCTTGCATCATAAGTCTACAAACGTTTGTTGAATTAAGGCCATCAAATTTTATACAATATTTTGATTTCACCTTTACTTGCCATCTATACTGCCACGAATCACAATGAACCGAATCGAACCCCTGCTAATGCCAAGACGGAACTCACCGGGTTGATAGCAATCGAACCCCTGCTAATCGCCAGGCGCAACGCGCTTGGTTGATAGCACTAGTTTTCATAAAAAGTTGTTGCTTTTTTCTTTTTTCTTTCAAAGAACACATATTTGTAAGGAAAAAGTTTAATTCTACTTTTAAACTTAATTAATTCTTTGAATTTGATTATAATTGTTTGATTTAGGTTTATTTTAAAATTGAAATGAAATTTATGATACCCTTCTTGTATTATGGATGGTGTGAACAGTTTCCTAACAAAAATAATATTTTAGTAGTTATGAAGCATTTATTTATTTAATAACATTAATTTGCCAAATATTATATTACGTAATTTAGACATTACATTCCCATACTAGTCGAAACACCATTAATAAATAAATACATTCCCTAGAATATTGTGATCATATGATAATCTCAACAATCCAAGCAAATAGCAAGGCAGATTGAACTAAAATATCGGATTGTTTGTTGAAAATATTAATTATTAATCAACATCCTTATATTTCTATCCTACCCTAATTCGAACTCTTTCTCTACAAGGTTTATATCATTCACTACAGTATATAAACCCTCATCAAATTCTATGATCAAATGTTAAAATCTTGTTAATTCTTCCGTTGTGTGACATAACTGATATCCGATAATATTCAGGTATGTGATTCTGGCTTATAAACTTCTGAGTTCAAAGTTTTTGTTTTCTTCTTTAATTGATTATTATTGATGAATGTGTTTATAAAAAAAGTTGTCATGATTTTCCAGATGATGATTGTAAATTTGATATGGGTCTTTTGACAAAACATAAAAAGAATGAACAATTCTCTCTATATATTTTCAAAAAAATTGTAAAAAGTTTTTTTTTTCTTTGTATCTATCATTAGTTCTTAAAATGCATTAGGTCAAATGTAATACATTTTCGTTCTTATTTTTTATGTACGTTTTCAGTTGGTCACTTGATGTTATAAATTCGCTTTTTTGTTTTATGTTTTTCCCGGTTTTGGTAATTGTTCGGTTAGCACCGTTTTACACGCCCCTCCACCCTATGCTGGTAGAACGGTTTTACACCCTTGCGAACGCAGGGGCTTAAGACTAGTTGCAACCTTAATTTATGTAGAATCTTGGTTATATGCTGACTGCAACTCATAGCCAGTAGATATATTATAAGTTTTGGTTACATCTTATCAAAATCTAATAAATATATTGCATGGCTAAATTGATATATATGAGGTTATAATTTGGTTTCATTTAGTATGATTAAACTTCTGTGAAAAATTTAGGGTTAACTATAACTTATGGTTAATTTAAAAAAAAAAAAACAAAAACAAAAATATAAAAAAAAAAAAACACTAACACACTGTCCACACACAATGAGAAAGCGGTATGGGTCGTATGATAGATGAAAATGAAAATAGTAGCATGTGATCACTCACAAATTTATATCACCTGTATATGTGATAACTCACAAAGTCATACGGCTCGTGTAAACGTTTTCACCTATCATACAACTTGTATATATATCAGGATTCAGGACCCAAAACTTATATGCATTTTTATTTTTTTAATATGTGATTAAACTTCTGTGAAAAACTTAGGGTCAACTAAAACTCATGCTTAATTATAAACAAACATACTAACACACTATCCACACACAATGACAAAGCGAAAATAGCATATGGGTCGTATGATAGACGAAAATAGTCATATGTGATC
Source organism: Helianthus tuberosus (assembly GCA_030545235.1). Classification (NCBI taxonomy): domain Eukaryota; kingdom Viridiplantae; phylum Streptophyta; class Magnoliopsida; order Asterales; family Asteraceae; genus Helianthus; species Helianthus tuberosus. The sequence continues at coordinate 185,991,976 of CM060351.1, read as the reverse complement.
ACTCACAAAGTCATATCACCTGTATATGTGACAACTCACAAAGTCATACGGCTCGTGCAAACGTTTTCGCCTCTCATGCAGCCCGTATATATATGATATGATGATGTTATTCAGTGTATCTATATCAGGATTCAGGACCCAAAACTTATATGCATTTTTTTTTGCAGAGAAAGAGAGGTTAAAAGATGGCATCTGAGGGCAATCTACATGTTCTCAATGCACTAGACGGTGCAAAAACACAATGGTATCACTTCACTGCTATAGTGATTGCTGGAATGGGCTTTTTAACCGATGCTTATGACCTCTTTTGCATATCTTTGGTTACCAAGATGCTTGGTCGGATTTACTACTACCAACCCGGCTCTCCGAAGCCAGGAAACTTACCTCCGAACGTTTCTGCGGCAGTAAATGGTGTCGCTCTTGTCGGAACCCTATCCGGACAACTGTTCTTCGGGTGGCTCGGTGATAAACTGGGTCGGAAAAAAGTTTATGGGATCACACTAATGCTCATGTGTATATGTTCGATCGGTTCGGGTTTGTCGTTCGGTAGCAGCCCGAAATCGGTCATGACTACGCTTTGTTTCTTCCGGTTTTGGCTCGGGTTTGGGATTGGTGGCGACTACCCGCTCTCGGCCACGATCATGTCCGAATATTCGAATAAGAAAACGCGAGGGGCGTTTATTGCGGCGGTGTTCGCGATGCAAGGGTTTGGAATTTTAGGAGGTGGGGTTTTCGCGATTATCGTGTCATCATTATTTGATGCACATTACAAGGCCCCGCCGTACGAGGTTGATCCGGTGGGGTCCACAGTACCCGAGGCGGATTATGTGTGGCGGATTATTCTAATGGTGGGAGCGGTTCCTGCGATCTTGACTTATTATTGGCGGATGAAGATGCCTGAAACCGCGCGTTACACGGCCTTGGTTGTGAAAAACGCTAACCAAGCAGCGATGGACATGTCAAAAGTGATGCAAATGGAGATCAAAGCCGACCAGCCGAAGCTCGATCGGGTGGTCTCGAAAACGGGTAACACTTTCGGGCTTTTTAGTAAAGATTTCCTTAAACGACACGGGTTGCATTTACTCGGAACAACAAGCACTTGGTTCTTGTTAGATATCGCGTATTACAGCCAAAACTTGTTCCAAAAAGATATCTTTAGCGCCATCGGGTGGATACCCGCGGCGAAAAAGATGAATGCGATTCACGAAGTGTACCGAATTGCGAGGGCACAAACCCTGATCGCACTATGCAGCACAGTCCCCGGATACTGGTTTACGGTGTTCTTGATCGATAGAATCGGGCGTTTTGCGATACAACTAATCGGGTTTTCGATGATGACAATCTTTATGTTCGCATTAGCCATCCCATACCACCACTGGACTCTTCCTCAAAACAACATATGGTTTGTGGTGATATACTCGTTAACATTCTTTTTCGCGAATTTTGGGCCGAACGCGACAACTTTTGTCGTCCCAGCCGAGATTTTCCCGGCTAGGCTTCGTTCGACTTGTCATGGTATCTCCGCTGCATCGGGGAAACTAGGTGCCATCGTGGGCGCGTTTGGGTTCTTATATTTGGCGCAAAGTAAGGATCCGGCTAAGGCGGATGCTGGGTATCCTGCGGGTATCGGGGTCAAGAACTCGTTGATCGTGTTGGGAGTGATCAATCTTTTGGGGACGTTTTGTACGTTTTTGGTGCCTGAATCGAATGGCAAGTCGCTAGAGGAAATGTCTGGAGAGAATGAAGAAGAAACCATTTCACAAGTTTAACTCGAAATTATAATTGTTTTACTCATTAACATTAGTTTGTCAAAGATTATTAGAGGTTTTAATTTTGTTATTTTATGTGTTTTATGAAATTTGCTACTTGCTATCTTTAGGTTTGTGTTTTTGGTAACGACTGTTTGATGATTATGAACATAGTTGTGTCTAGCAAAGTTTATATAATTATATGTCATCGATTCATATGGGTGGATATTAATGTTTTTTGATACTATTGTTAACCGAAATACGATATTTAACATATTTTATTATTGGACATTTCGATTTAGTTAGATCTCAAATCATCTAACTCTTTGAGCATCTCCAATGATTGTTTTTAGCTAACATGAGGGAAAGAGATGTTAAGTATGTGAAGGAGAGGAGACTGAGGGTGCTTTTCATTTGATTTTGAACTTCCGATAGGACAACGGTCTGTTTCAATTGATGGACGATGTGTTAAAAACCATATATGTGATAAACGAGGGAGAAGATGACGTTTTTAGGGTGTTTTTGTCTCCGAAACAAACAATCCGTACATGTATCCAAGTGGAGTGAGGTGTTTTGAGATCATTGGTTGGAGATGCTCTTATGTTTTCACATACATAGGGCTGTAAACGAACCGAACGAACACGAACAAGGCCATGTTCATGTTCGTTCGTTAAGGAAATTAACATGTTCGTGAACTGTTCACGAACGCTTACCGAACATAAGTTTATTTTCGTGTTCGTTCGTTAAGGAAATTCAATTGTTCACGAACAGTTCGTGAACACTGGTCTCGAACACAAACGAACGCAAACAAATAAAAATGAACGCAAACGAACATTTAACTTGAAAATAAAAAAATGAAAACATTGTTATCCTTAAACATTGGATATAGGTAGTTAAATACAACCATTAAATGATAAATCAAAACACAAGAAGTCTATCACGCCACCAAACGATAAATACAGTTTAACTAACTTAGACATAATTATCCCCAAAAATGTCTTGGAATGTCCAAATTTTAGCCAACTTAGACAAAAATAGGGTTTCAAGTTTTCAATATGTTTAGATAAAAGGTTTATTATTTATTATTTTTAATATAATTAAATGAACATATTACCGAACGTTCACGAACGCAGTCGAACGAACGAGACCTGTGTTCGTGTTCGTTCGCTAAGCTAACCGAACGAAATTCTTTGTTCGTGTTCGTTCGTTAAGCTAATCGAACGAACATAAACAAACTTCCCGCCAAACGGTTCACGAACTGTTCGCTGAACGTTCGGTTCGTTTACAGCACTACACATACACATAATGTACATGGTACATCCGAGATTGAGAAAGATGGAAATAAGACAACGGGAAATGAAAAGAGAAATAAAATTAAGGCTAGATAGAAATAATAGAGTACTAGGTATTTTTTTTTTTTTAATTTAAACGGCTGATTCATACTCTCACTAAACTTGCACCTAAATTTACATGAATTTTCAGGAGTAGGATCAAATATAAACCACATTTGGCATACAAACAGTAAGAATCATTTAAAAAGTGTCACGTGGCATCCAACCAATTATAGCAAAATGATAAAATAATATCCCAAATAATATCAATTATATTGAATTCCCTATAAATATGTTAACAAACAATTAATTCTTTATTTGGATCTTTTTTTTTTGTTTTCAATGTGCTGATTAAGAAAAATGGTGATATCATTCAAATATGTGTTAAAATCAATTATCTTGATTAATTTTCATGTGCTAATATAATTCAGATGTGCTACTTTTATGTATATATTGTTTTGATATGTGCTAATTTAACTTTTTTTAAGTGTTAGGATCTGTTCTTACGGTTTGTAGGATAAATATGGTTTGTACCGCAACCAACCCCTGAACTTCCATCATAATATCAAATGCCTTAAGCGTTGCCATCCCCTATCAAATTCCAAAAACAATATTTTTTAAATACATAAAATTAAATATGAGAGGCAAATAAAGTAAAAACACATTTGCATTAAATTAAAAAAGTACACCAAAGAAAAAAAAAACCTAAAACATACAAATAAAAATAAAAAACAACCTAAAAGATAAAAGGTATTTTTTAAAATTTTTTTAAATTTAGTTTAATTGGGATGTAAATTATCTATCATATTTTGGGAAAATAAAATACAAAAAAAAAATTGTCCATCATAGTCGTGACCAATGTCACTAACCGTGACCACATTATTTCCGGCGATGTTTTACGATTATCCGATCACACGACTCCATCACGTAGCACCCGTTCCACCATGACAACTAAAGTTTTGGACTAATAACACACTTGAAAAAACAATCTACAAAGTTGGAAAGATCAAATGGCACAACATGGACTACATGCCCCTTAGCATAATCACACTTAGCATTGTTCTCACAATTCTATCGGTTCTATGTAGCTTTTCATTTATTCTCAGTAAATTATCTCATTACTTGCTCTCACTCCAGAGTTAGATTATATGAAAAATTTCCCCATATCGTGAAAAGATTGACAGTTGTGTAGTATACGAAGTGACGATAAATGATGTTAGACACGTGAGTGGAGTTATATAATATATGCGGGGAGCAATGAAAGAAATAAAACCGAAACCCGAAGAAACTTATAATATATTAAGAATTACAATTTTAAAAGAAAATATATAATCTTAGAAAGTTATGGTTAAGTATTATTTTCAATAGTTAAAATATAATAATTCATGCCTTAGTTATTCTAAAATGACTAATGGTTTTTTATTGGTTCAATATTAATAAATATGTAAGGGAGGCCGGGGCATCACCCGATGAAACCCAAAATCCAATCAATGTAAAAGTGCCACCTCAAATACCCGTACACCAAAACCTGAAATCCCTCCCACCAGTGCCGGTTTTACCGATGACAAACACCTCTCTGCGTTGTTTTCCAGGCAAACACACACACACACACATATAATCATCACACAATCCTCACCTACCAAAATCGATTACCTCCTTCCGATTTCCTTACCCGAAACCTCCTACTCAAACCGTTGATGACAGTTTTCTCGATCGGATAGAAGTACCCGATTGCAAACAATCAAAGTACAAAAAAGAGAGTTAAATGCCATTTTAGTCCATGTGGTTTGGGTCATTTTTGCAGTTTAGTCCAAATGTTTCATTTTTCGCTTGTGGGTCCAAAAATGTTTCACCGTTGCCAGTTTTGTTCACTGGGTTAACTTCATCAATTTTTTATGTCAACGAGAAGGGCAATTCAGTCATTTTATATGTAATTTTGTTAACTATAAGGGTAATTCGGCCATATAAAATGACTAAATTGCCCTTTTTCATTAACAGAAAAAATGGATAAAGTTAGTCTAGTGGACTAAAATGGCAACAGTGAAACCTTTTTAGACCCATATGCAAAAAATTAAAATCTTTAGACTAAACTGACAAAACGACCCAAACCACATAGACTGAAATGACATTTAACTCAAAAAGAAATACGAAAGTTAACTTTTAAATATAAGTAGAGGGGGGCTAAGTGGCACTCTTTGAAATCCGAGGATAAACCTTGAGGAGCAAGTATAAAAGGTCGCCGGAGTTTGCCACCGTTATCACATCCCCAATTCACCGGCGGCACCACCGCCACCGTCCACCCTTCTCCGCCATGAATTTACTGGTCCGTACCCTCTTTCATCCAATCCTCTGTTCAATTCATATTTTCAATGTAATGTCACTTATTCACATTTTAATTCCAGGAAAAGATAAACTTGCTGAAGAAAGATGCCGAAAATACTTCGCCGGAAATAGTTCCCACGGTTGTCTCTTGGACTGAGACCTCCGACACCGTCTCCCGCCACTTTCAGTTTCAACCAGACGGCCAACTTTTCGTTAGTTTTCTTTCTGCCTGTTACCTGTTCGACGAAATGCCAATTAGAATTAAAAAAAAAAAATAGGGGTTTTTCTTCAGTTTTGAAATACACCCAATTCGTAATAAAATGAGAAAATTGTTTATATGAGAAGAAATCACATACAGTATTAATGGTTGTTTTTTTTTTTTTTTCGTCAGTATTTTTTTTGCCTGTTAAGTGTTCGACGAAATGCCAGTTAGAAATCTTTAAAAAATTAGTTTTTTTTTTTAATTTTTATTTCAGTTTTGATTTGCACCCAGTTCATAATAAGATGACGAAATTGTTTATATGAGAAGAAATCACATACAGTTTTAATGGTTGTTTTATTTTTTATTTTTTTTAGGTGAAGGTGCTTAATGATTCAAGACCAGTAATCCATAAGCTTTCTGAGTCTTTTGTCAATACTTTTTTCCCTTCTGGTTATCCATACAGGTGAGTTCATAAAACATACGTTTATATCGTTTTCAACCTCATAAAACTGTTATTTTAACTGTCAATTCTTATGAAACTAAATCTAGTGTAGTGTTAATGAAGGATATCTAAGATACACGCAATTTCGAGCGTTACAACACTTTTCAAGTGCTGCATTATCCGTGTTATCAACTCAGGTCTTCTTTTAGTACTTCAAATCATCGCATAGTTCCGTTTGTTTTGAAAACTCTTGTTGATCAATTACATGTCTTTTGTAGTCACTGTTATTTGCTGCAGGATTGAGACCTACCCCAGCACAAGCTACTGCCGTTAGTTGGGTGAGAACGAGCTCTTAACAAATTTCATGAATTCAGAAACGTTTAATTGATTGTGTTAGTTTCGAACAGGTACTTAAGGATGGTATGCAGCATGTGGGAAAGCTAATATGTAGTAATTTAGGTGCAAGAATGGATTCTGAGCCCAAACGGTGGCGGGTTTTTGGTTTGAATCGTTCCAAAGCACACACATTGTTTTTTAACAATTTGGTTTACTTTTTGGCAGAAATATTAACTTTTATTCTACTTTTGATTTTTAGCTGATGTGTTATACGACGTGGGCACCGGTTTGGAAGTTCTATCTCCATTATGCCCACAGCTGTTTCTTGAAATGGCTGGACTTGGAAATTTTGCCAAGGTAATTTGGTGGTTAATCATTGACGGTTTGAGTTTACATGATAACTATTATAACATTTATGTGTGCTTCACAGCCTTCACTCATTCACTGCTTAACGATAGACGATAGTGCCATTTTTGTCTTTTTAGTGAACAATTTCATTTACACCCCTTCATCTATAATAATTTTATCATTTGACCCCTCAACTTTAACAAATTTATATTTTACTTTTTTAACCGATTTACCCTACCTCTGAACTTTAATAAAGTTATCACTTTGAGTTTGAATATTCTGTTACGTGATTTTTTAATGGTTCCGTAACGCTCCACACGAGTTATTTTTTGTAACGCTATTTTTAAACCTACCGGTTATTTTAAACCTCTTTAAACCACTTGGTTTTTACACCATTGCGACGTGTTTTTTTTATCTATGTTTAATCCGACCCGCTGCAATGCATGATCGTTGTGCTTATCTTTATATACATTTTTGATGCAACTTTGGATAAACGATGTAACTTTTCCATCACTTTCGACTATACCTCCGTGACGTGTTTTGTCGTTACGTAAAATGTCCCGTCACAATTTTCTTATTTTTATGTACGTTTCGAACCCCGCGTGAACCCACTAGTCAATAATAAATCTTGATTTTGTAATTTGACAGGGGATGGCAACGGTTGCTGCAAGAGCAACAAGATTGCCAATTTATTCTTCGTTCGCGAAAGAGGGCAACCTTAGTGATTTGTATGCAAAAGGAGAGGCGATTTCTACTGTGTTTAATGTGATTGGATTGGGTGCTGGGATTCAGTTAGTTTCTACAGTTTGTTCTTCAATGCAAGGAAAGGTATATTTCATTTTTGTATTGCGTGTCCCTTTTATATCTTGCGAACATATTGGTTTGGGTTTTAATTTGTATCGCTATGTTGCAGATTGTTGTTGGGTCTTTTCTTTCTGCAGTGCATGTTTATAGTACGTATGAAGAAATGAGATCTGCTCCTATCAACACGTTAAATCCACAGCGCACTGCAATGATAATTGAAGATTTCTTAAAGGTTGGTTAAATAAATGCAATGTATCTTTTTCTCTAGTTACTTTTTTGATATGTATGCCGTTTAATGTGTTATTACTCTTGTGTCGTAAGGAGTTTCAACTATATGTATGTGTGTGTATGTGTGTATGTGTGTATGTATATACATAACCACAAATAATGCTAGAACTATGAGAATCAATCTAAACCATTCATTTGTTCTTAAAAATTAAATGAAAAATATATAATTATAAAAAATAAATGATTTCTTTCTTGAATGGATTAATTTCTTACTTTGTTTCTCTCTGTTCCCTGTAACAAGTTTCGTACACATGTGGAGGTTAAAGAGTTGTAATCAGTCTACACGTGTGTAAACGTTTATAATATAGGAATGCACATAACTTTATCTACACATGCATATATTAATTCAAGTACATCACATAACCATGGTGTATCTTAGGCTGCACGGTATGGAACCGTCGCCCAGCCCGTCGTGGATCGTCGCCGGCGTCGAATCATCCCACCCCCTCCCGTCACCGTCGAGGACGTCGAGTTGCGGACGGTCAAGACGGTCCAAGCTGGTGGGCCCCCCTTCGTTTTTGACTGTTAAAAATAAAAAAAATAAAATAAAATAAGGAATCGGATTGAGTTGTGGGTTGAATCGGAGTTGCCGGAAATTCTGGTTTCGAACTGAAAAACGAAGGTGATGAAGACAGGTTCTTTTTTCAAAACACAGGTTCTTTCTTTATTCTTTTTTTTTGAGTGGTGGGCCCCCTTCATTTTAGATCAAATTCTTTGTAAATTACACATATGGTCCCTCTGATTTAGATCAAATTCTGGTTTGGTCCCTAAAGTTCTTTATTTTTGAATTTAGAAATTATTTAAGTCTATGTTTTTTTTTATTAAGTCATTGTTTTTTTTTTAATATTAATGAAAATATTTTGTTAGTTTATTTGTTAAATGTTAAAAAAAAAAGTAGAAGATTAAAAAAAAAATATATAAAAATGGTGGGGAGGACTATGACTAGGACCATCCTCCCATACCCTCTACTTTTGGGGATGGAGCATCCTTGGGAGGACTATGACGTGGCGCCTACGTGGCGGATCATCCTCCCTTGGAGGACCATCACCATACCCACTAGCCTTAATTGTCACGTAACTCACGTTGGAATCTTAAATAAACACACAAATAAATAAATGTTCCAAATTGGTTCTTTTAATAGTTCTTGCATTATTTATGGTTCTGCATTGAAACGTCTCCCGTATTTAAGCTGGTCAAACTGTTTTGACTCGTTTTCAGTATAGATACTTTTATTTTATTTTTAATCGTTTGATCTGTTAGTTATACAGTATAAATCGAAACCGAATATGTTACAATTCAGACAGGAAAGGTATCAGGTCCTGCAGACCTAAGATTCAGAGAAGATCTTTTCTTTCCCGGGAGAATAATAAAAGGGGCTGGAAACGTCAAAGTGGGCCGAAACTTGCGCAAAGTCATGAAGCCTTCAAGACTTAAACAACTCAAAGAAATATTACCAGATGAAAACTTTGTTTTAAATTTTGGAAATACCTCAACAGACTTGGTGTTGGAGCAGAACGCTAGCGGCGAAGATGCGTTACGAGGGTGGCTAGTGGCAGCTTACGCTTCTCCAGCCGCAAACCGGGAGGTGGAAACGATAGAAGAGGCTTATGAAAAGATGAATACAGTAATGCCGACATTGCTGTCTGAATTACGTGCAAGAGGGTGGCATACTGACCGTTTTCTTGACGGAACAGGTAGTCGTTATGGTTTCTAGTATTTTCCTGTATTTATTTCGGTTTTATTTTGTAATTAGGTTTTCATGTATATGCATATTTTAGATGAAATGTTAACTGATAGTATGGCCTTTGTTTGAATGGAGTGAATAGTGGTTAGTTGGTCTTATAAGTTATAACATAGATGATCACCTAGATCGTAGGGGTCGTTGGATTCTATACTTTGCATGCCCAAGATTAGCCGTTGACCATTGATTGAGCCATTAGGTCGTTTTTAAATAGGGTGTTAAGTGTAAAACTATTGTACATTACTCTAAACAAAAAGCTGTAGATGTATAGGTGTTAGTAAGTTGAGATGTCTCATATGCTGTTGAAACACCAAGTTAACCCACAGGGCATCTGGCATCAATGTTGTCGCACCAAAAAGCAGGTGAAAATGGGAGCGGAATGTGTAAGCTCGTGTAACACCGGTATTATCCACGAAGTTCATCAACAGTGAGCAAAGACACAATACTCAACCTTAGTAGTGTAGCAAGTAAACTGGACAAAAAGGTGCCCAAGTTTAAAAGAGCATAGTTTGAGCCACATTTGGAGTTACGAGGCCCATAAGTAATGGATGCAAACTCCTTCGCGTGCCGGATCATGTGACATATATCAATCGGCGGTTTGTTTTACTTGTCGGGTAACAATGATATGCAGCTTGTCATGACATATGTAAACTGACCCTATTATAAAAGTTGGACCATCCGTTATCGTCGTTCATGACCACCATCACCTATCGCCACTGCTAAGAAATCGTTGTTCACTAGAGCTAGCCACACTAGTTTGCTGCTTTGAAGCGGCACCATTTCCATCGGCAGTGGCGTAACAGAAGACTTGTAAACCGTCTTCCCTGACCGATTGACCTTCATCGGACCCACTTTCACCACTCATTACAACGTTTCCAGTTATGATTAAACCGGCCGGCTGAAGCCCTATCATCAGACTCGACCTGAATCTACCACTAGGAGCACAGTACAGATTAAGCACTAGTGGCGGGTTGTCTGCAATTATGTTCCCGATCTTGCCGGTTTTCTTGACATCGCCTGCGGTTTAGGATGTTCATGTGTCCCATTTAAAAAAAGTTAAAATACAATATATATTGTGTATATATATATACTGTGGTAAGGTTATTGTAAAAAATGTTAATATATATATATATATATATATATATATATATATATATATATATATATAGGGGAAGGTTAAAATGAGAACCACCTCGAGTTGTAAGAACCAGTGAGAACCACCCCCGCGGGGGGCCGTTGACCACGAAATTTTTTTTACACCTAGATCCGTATATTTTAACACGGGGGGTAAATTTTGGGTTCAAACGGCGCGCCCGAGGGGGTAGTTTTTTACGCCCAAAGTTTGGGTTTTTTTAATTTTTTTAATTTTTCTTTTTTTTTTACCAAACTTTGGGCGTAAAAAAATACCCCCTCGGGCGCGCCGTTTGAACCCAAAATTTACCCCCCGTGTTAAAATATACGGATCTAGGTGTAAAAAAAATTTCGTGGTCAACGGCGCCCCGCGGGGGTGGTTCTCACTGGTTCTTACAACTCGAGGTGGTTCTCATTTTAACCTTTCCCTATATATATATATATATATATATATATATATATATATATATATAGGGTAGGGTTCCAGCGTGAACAACCTCCCAAGAGTGAACTGCGTGAACAGATCTGGACCCTTGATTTCATTTTTAGTTGTTAAGGGTAGGATTGTAATTGTATAAAAAATTAGATTTAAATCATTATTTAAATATTGAATTAAGTTACATCTTTCCTTTTTTAAATTCATTATCCACATAATGTTTTATTTCAATTTTAATTTTTATTTCAGATTTCATCACCAGAATTCAAATTTTGATTTTTAAGATCCACGTAACCTTCATATTTCAACGGTATATACATGTGTACTTGGATATAAATAGAACAGTACACACGTGTACTCCGCATCGTACATATGTGTAATTAGCTACATAATACGTACATAGAAACAATACCTGTAAAACTATTTTATATTTAACAAATTACAAGTTCCATAATGTTTTCCAAACCAAACAAAAAAACATATAATTACAAGTTCCAGTTTCGTAAAAACAATAAACCCAACATAATCGAAAAAACAAAAAACATAATCTTTTACAACTATTCGCCACGTTGTATGCTGAATCATCCTTGTCGACCAAGCAAAAAAACATATGTGAATCATCCTTATCGACCTCATACGTGAATCATCCTTATCGACCTTCCATCTCCACATTTCTCGTTAACGACATCTCCTATAATAGCACAAAAAAACTCAGCAACTAATACTTTGCATAATTCACAGGTGTACATCAAACAACCTTACACATTCAATACAAAAAAAAATCTGAGATATAACAAAAACAGCCGCAATACACATGTGTACATCACATTAAAAACAGAGCAAAAACCAGAATACACATGTGTACATCGCAGTAAAACCAGAGCAAAATCAAAATACACATGTGTAGGTGATAGATACACCATGGTTTTTAACCCGTTTTCAATTGTTACAAGAGCTTCAGATATTCGAGCACATATTACCAATAAAGCAATAGCTAACGAGAAAGCTAGACCTCGAGTAGCGAGTGACATCATTTACCCTCAACGTCAATTAATCTGTTGCAAAAGATATATACATAAAAGAGAGTACCTGTGTTGATCGTAGTTGATCGATCCTCTGATTCTTGTTTAGTTTTTGTGAAGAAAAGAATATGAATTGTAAGCTGTAGCTTTAAAATTTCCCCAATATTAAAGTTATATTTCATTATCTTATTATTATATACAAATAATTTAAGTTTCTCATTATCTTATTATTATATACAAATAATTTAAGTTTCTCAGATCTAACAGCTATTTCATTATTATTATTATATACAAATAATTTTAGTTTCTCAGATCTCACAGCTATAGATGAGAAACCGATAAAGTCAACCCATTATTTAAATTTGAGTTAATTACACGTATGGGCATGTGGTTTGTAAAATTGAATGTTTAGTCCTCAACCCCTACTGTTTAGTTACGCTTCAACGTTAATACGTTATATCATAAAGAAATTAACAAAACCAAAGTATTTCACTATTTCTTGAATAAACAATACAAAGTAGCATTTAAAAAAGATTTATCTTTACGTATTGAATCTTTTTCACATCACAGCATATATAAATCATAAAATAGTTCAAGAACTATGAAATCATTAAATATGGAGTTCTTTGATCCCCTTATTTTCCGTCACATGCCCATAACAGAAGACTATCTAATAACCGAAAGTAGTTGTGATCGAATCATACAAAAAATACAGAATCATCAAGAAAAAAGTGGGAAAAAAACATACCCAGATGAGTATTCGATGTAAACTTCAGAACTTAACAATCTTTTGGAGAATACTTCTTCGATCTGGGCGATGAAGGTGAGAGAGAAATTTGGATCTGGGCGATGAAGATGAGAGAAAGATTGAATATGATGATTTTCTTAGATCTGGTCAACGAAGGTGAGAGAGAAAGTTTGATGATGAAGAAAGATTGAATAGGAGAGAGAACGAGATTTATGGAATTAGTTTAAAATAGAAATTACACATATACCCTTATTGATTTAATTAAATAGTAACAATTAAATAGCTAAAAAAACCTAAAAAAAACCTAACCCCCCCCCCCACCCCCAAAAAAAAACCAAAACCCCCCACCCCCCCCCCCCCCCCCCCCAAAAACCTAACCCCCCCCAATCTAAATGCTAAAAACTAAAACCTAAAAGAAACCTAACCCCCCCCCCCCCCCAAAAAAAAAAAAAAAAAAAAAAACCTAAACCCCCCACCCCCAAGCTAAAATGCTAAAAACTAAACCCCTAAAAAACCTAAAAAAATCTAAACAAATCTAATTTTTTTTTTGAATTTTTTAATATTTTTTTAAAAAAAAAATCGCTACTTTTCGAAGCAAAAAAAAATTTAAAAAAAAAAAACTTAAATTTTTTTTTTGCTTCGAAAAGTAGCGATTTTTTTATAAAAAATATTAAAAAATTAAATTTTTTTTTTGTGATTTTTAGCTATTTTTAGGCATTTTTGGTTGTGTTCACATTGGTTCTCGCGGTTCTCGCAATAAGAGAGGGTTGGGGGGGGGGGGGTTTAGGTTTTTGGGGGGTGGGGGAGGGGGGTTTAGGTTTTTTTTGGGGGGGGGGGGGGTTAGGTTTTTTTTAGCATTTAGCTTGGGGGGGGGGGGGGTTAGGTTTTTTGGAGGGGGGGTTAGGTTTTTTTTAGCTATTTTAGGTTGTGTTCACATTGGTTCTCGCGGTTCTCACAATAAAAGTGGTTCTCGCATGAGCTCCTCCCTATATATATATATATATATATATATATATATAGGGGAAGGATCCACTAAAAAGTAAATTTTGCCTAAGTAGCCTAAGAAGGATTGTGATAATTACATGTGACACTCCTAATAAGTAGTAATGAAGGGCATTTTGGTCCTTATAAATAGGAGTGAAAATGACATGTGGCACCCCTTGTGTTTTTTTTAAAATACAAAAAAAAAAAATCTAGTACAAAAAAATCTAACACAAAAAATCTAGTACAAAAAAATATAGCACAAAAAAAATTAGTACAAAAAAATATAGCACCAAAAAATTTAGCAAAAAAATGTAGTACAAAAAAATTTAGCACAAAAAATTGAGAAAAAAAAAATTTAAGATAAAAAAATCCAGCACAAAAATCCAGCACAAAAAATGTTATACAACATAGAAATACAACACATTTTAGTGGGTTTTTTTAGTATTCATATTTTATATAGCAATATGGTACTCAAATTAAAGATAAAAAGACGCTCGATTTTATGGTGAAATTTTTATGAAAAAATAATTTCGTATAAAAAAGTTATGAACGTTTAAAAAATGAGGGTGAAATATGCATGTGCCTTGCATGTGGAGAGAGAGTCCATAAATAAGATTTTACCAAGATACCCTTGCACTCCTTCTTTCTCCTACACTTTTATCTTAATCATTGATAGTTGAAATGAAAACCACTTTTATTGTGAAAACTCGAAAACTAACTAAAAAAAGCCTAAAAAACACACAAATTTTTTTTTTCAATTTTTTTTATAAAAAATCACAGGTTTTTGTATATAAAAAAAACTATTTTTCAAAAATTTTTTTTTTTTGTATTACACATGTGCACTACAAAAAAAAAAATTTTTTTGAATTTTTTTATATACTAAAAGTAGTGAAAATTATTATGCAAAAAAAAAAATTAGTATGTTTTTTTGGCATTTTTAATTAGTTTTCGAGTTTTCACAATAACTAGTGGTTTTCATTTGAACCTTCCCCTATATATATATATATATATATATATATATATATATATATATATATATATATATATATATATATATATATATATATATATATATATATATATATATAGAGTGGGGATCATACGGAAAGTGTGTTTTTTTTAAAAAGTGTAAAAAGTCATAAAACACAATAATTTCAGGCATAAAACACACCTAAAACTCACAAATAATAGAATGAATATTACTAAAACACCATATTCAAACTCTAATAGTCCATAAAAACTTCAAACACACCATCGTAGAACTATGAATATAAAACACACAATGCTAAACAACATAAAACACAATAATATTTGTCATTCCACAATCAGAGCCTTAACATCTAAAACACAACACAAAACCCACATACATGATGTTTTAGTAATCTTCATCATATTATTTGTGGGTTTTTGGTGTGTTTTATGGTTGACATTGTGGTGTTTTATGACTTTTTACACTTTTTAGGAAATTTGGACTTTCTGGCCAACTCCTATCCTATATATATATATATATATATATATATAGGGGAATGTTCATTGGGGAACACTAAAAAAGTGGGGAACAGCGGGGAACCGACTCAAACGAACTCCGATTGGACTTATTCCAGCGGCGTTGGAACCGGCTCGTCGAACCCTAACTAAGATCTCTTAACCCTAAACCCTAACTCCTAAACTCTAAACCCTAAACCTAAAAAATTAAGGCTAAAACCTAAGCTAAACCGTAAAATCTAAACTATAAACCCTAAAAGCTAAACCCTAAAGGCTAAACCTAAAGCTAAACCCTAAAGCTAAACCCTAAAGCTAAACCCTAAACACTAAAGCTAAACCCTAAACCCTAAAGCTAATCCCTAAAGCTAAACCCTAAGGCTAAACCCTAAAACTAAACCCTAAAAGCCAAACCCTAATATATTTAGGGTTTAGGGGTTATGATTTAGGGTTTAGGGTTAAGAGATCCTAGTTAGGGTTCGACGAGCCGGTTCCAACGCCGCTGGAATGAGTCCAATCGGAGTTCGTTTGAGTCGGTTCCCCACTGTTCCCCACTTTTTTAGTGTTCCCCAATGAACCTCACACTATATATATATATATATATATATATATATATATATATATAGGGGATCGCTAAAATGAAAACCACCTCTAGTTATAAGAACCATGAGAACCACTTTTTAGCCCTTAGATCAACTAGATGGATAAATGAGATTAAAAGTAGTTAATATTAATATTAAAAGTTTTTTGTCTTATTATGTCTTTAATATTTTAATCAAAAAGGGTATTTAAGTAATTTTGTTTTTTTTTTGTCTTATTAGTTTTATTGTTTTTTAATACATTTTTGTCCTTATTGCATTAAATGATTTTTTTTTTCTTAAATCAGTTTTTTTTTATATTAAATAAACATCAGTTTTTTTTTTTTTCTAAAATCAGTTTTTGTTTCTTCTAAAATCAGTTTTTTTTTACGCTCCGTTTTTTCACGCCGTTTTACGACCCGTTTTAACGACCCGTCTTACGCCCGACTTTTCCACTCGTCGTTTTTTCAACGCGCCGTTTTTACGTTAACGTTTTTTACGTTTTACGCGCCGGTTTCTTACGTTAACGTTTTTCTACGTTTTACGCATCGGTTTTTACGTTTTACGTTAAAATTTTTACGTTTTACGTTTTTATGTTTTACGTAAAACTTTTTACGTTTTACGTAAAACTTTTTACGTTTTACGTAAAACTTTTTACGTTAAAATTTTTACATTTTACGTCTTACGTTTTTACGTAAAAAGTTTTACGTTTTACGTTTTTACATTTTACGTTTTACGTTTTTACGTAAAAAGTTTTACGTTTTAGGTAAAAAGTTTTACGCTTTACGTTTTACGCGCCGGTTTTTTACGTTTTACGAGCCAGTTTTTTACGTTAACGTTTTTTACGTTTTTACGTTTTACGCGCCGGTTTTTTACGTTAACGTTTTTTTACGTTTTACGTAAAACTCTTTACGTTTTACTAAAAAAAATTTACTTTTTACGATTTACCTAAAACTTTTTACGCTTTACAAAAAACTTTTTACGTTTTACGTAAAACTTTTTACGTTTTACGTTAAAAAAGTTTACGTTTTTTATGTTTTACGTTAAACTTTTTACGTTTTACGTTAAAAAGTTTACGGTTTAACAAATTTTTTTTTACAAAGACTTTTTTACGCAACACGAACGCACCCAGAAAACGCAAACTCGGTAGGTGTCTCAGATAGATAGTTATCGTCATCGACTAGGGAAAATAATATAAAAAGCCAACAACATCAAAACAAAGCGTATCTCAAAAAAAAAGGGTTTGGCTCAGATTTTCCGATAATAAAAAAGGCTGCAAAATGGGGTTGCAGGTTCAAAAAACCTACCCTCCGCCGTCTTTGCCGCGCCATCGTCATCAAAATCAACGTTTTTTTTTCATCATCACAGCCAATTCAAATAAAGGCACCATATTCAACCGATTTAAACATTCAAAAAGGACCAAGAACATCATTCAAACATATTCAAACAGTTTCCACAGAATTCAATCCAGATTCAACAGAATTAAAAACCCAGATTTAAACCCAGATTCAACATTCAAAACCCAGATTCAACATTCATAGCCGATTCAAAACCCAGATTCAACATTCACAGCCGATTTACACCCAGATTCAAACCCACAAGGAACATGAACATCATTCAACCCACATATCAGATTCAAGATTAAACCCCCAACATACCACCATCAGATTCAAGAACAGTAGAACACCCAAATCAAACCCCCAACATACCACCATCAGATTCAAACCAGATCATTCAAACCAGAAGGAACATGAACATGTTTCAAACCAGATCATTCAAACCAGAAGGAACAGGAACATGTTTCAACCGGAAGGAATAGTAGCATCATTCAAACCAAATCAAAAAAATATCAAGAACATACCAAAAATCAAAACAAACATCAAGAACACATGCCAAAAATATGAAAATCCCCAACATACCAAATCAAAACAAATATCAAGATCAAATTCCCCACACATGCTAAACCCAGAAAAATCAAGAACACATGGCGAAAAAAAATACTAGAGAAATCAACAACACAGGAGGAGACCGGGACCTCCGCCGCTCACGGCGGCGCTGCCGCCGGCCCACCACCCAGCCATCGAACCTCCACCACCGCTCACGGCGGCGCTGCACCACCGTCATCGAGCACCCACCACCTCCGATTCAACAGATCTGTCGGGATGGAGTGTTGTGGCGGTTGCGGCGGCGGAGGAGCACTTGTGGTGGCGGAGACGGTGATTTCATTAATGAAGATGGAGTGTTGTGGCGATTACTGTAGAGACGGAGGGGGGGAGTGTTTGGCTGGTGGTTGTCGCCAGAAACACCATCATCATCGGAGAACAGGGGTGTCATCGGCCAAAACCACCCATTTAACACAAGATCTTGAATGGAGATGAGAGAGGAGAGAGTAATGTGAGATGAGAGAGAATAGATTAAATGATAAATGTCAGTGACAATAAATAGAGAGAGAGAATAGATTAGACATTTAAGAGTAAATGACCAAATTACCCCTTTTCCTGATTGGTTGAGAGTGGTTCTCGCGGTTCTTACAACTGGAGGTGGTTTCTATTTTAGCGGCTCCCTATATATATATATATAGGGTAATGATAGTGTAAAAAGGGCCTAAAGTGTGAGAAGTGTATTATAACACTATATATAATACTATATAACACCATATAAACACCGTATAACAATATGTAACACCATATAATACCATATAACACTATGTAACACTATATAACATTATATAACAAATATAACACTATACATCTATCATAGACATGCTATCAGACAACTTATAGTGTTATATTTGTTATATAATGATATATAGTGTTACATAGTGTTATATGGTATTATATGGTGTTACATATTGTTATACGGTGTTTATATGGTGTTATGTAGTATTATATATAGTGTTATAATACACTTCTCACACTTCTCACACTTTAAGCACTTTTTACAGGATCCTCTACATATATATATATATATATATATATATATATATAGGGAGAGAGAGCGGTTAACATACAAAAGCCCTTATCATACTTCACGTACGCGACAATCGTAACCATCAGGGCTATAATCACGCATGGAACAATTAATAACGCATGGATCAGTTTGTTTTGTGATAATCACGCATGGGAGCAATAATCACGCACGTTAAGTTGATCAAAATGTAATCACGCATGTTATCTATATTAATCACGCATGTTGTGTTTTGGTCGCGTACGTTAACGTACGTTAAGCCGTGAAGTACATTATACTTTCTCTCTCTCTCTCTCTCTCTATATATATATATATATATATATTGTTTGAATGTCGTGCTTGAGAGCACTCATAGCAACAGTTACCCACGGTTGGTCATGAAGACTATTAACATCATTCACATAACACAAAAATTTCTTTCCCAATTTACCTACCGGGGTAGGAAAAACAATGTCATGCAATGCTATTAATGCAAAAGTTTGCTTAATAGCATTGTCATCAACGACATTCTTGAGGTTCATTCTTAACCTTATTAATGTCAGTATTTTTGTACATCTCATTTTTTCCAAAATGCAAAATTTATCGAGTAGATTATAATCTAATTCCACGTTTTCTGCAACTAGTGAGACACCTTTTCCATTTTGTATACCCATTATATTAGAAAAATCTTCATCTGTAATAGGAAAGTCTCGGGTCTCACCCCCTTACATATCGTTAGCGTCATTTTATCACAATTAAAACGGCTAACTATTGATTTGATTAAATCCCGTTGTAGGCTTAAACCTCCATTCTCCAAGTCTAGAAGACTTGAAAAAGGAGTTTTTGCTATAACTTCTTTTTGACGGTTCGTTAGGTCACTCAAAACAATACGAAAGTTGTCCAAACTACACCTTATACGGGATTTATGAGTCTTTCCCCTCTCTGGCTCACTAGGATTATTTTCCTTTTTTTTCTTGTATAAATCATGGCAGTGTTGTTTTTTTAATCCTGGGCGCTCCCACCTAAATAACAAATAAACAAGTGTTTTTCAGGTCAGTGTACACACACATAAACGAGTGTTTTTCAGGTCAGTGTATACACACATATTTCTCAGGTCATTGTATACACACATAAACAAGTGTTTTTCTGGTCAGTGTACACATATATTTCTATGTCGAGTTTTCGTCTTTTAATTGTAGAAGTCAGGTAAGTTTTATGTCGAGTTTCCGTCTTTTAATTATAGAAGTCAGGTAAGTTTTATGTCGAGTTTTCGTCTTTTAATTATAGAAGTCAGATTAGTTTTGTTTATTGGCATTTGCAGAAATTTTATTCTTGATTTCTTGGCATTCTGGAATTTGTGAATTCTTTGAATTTTTTGGGTACAGGGGTATTGGGTCGCAGGTGGATTTATACGATTACTACCCTAACATATTTCAAGTTGCAAAGCAGATATAAACAAACATTTTTCAATTCAAATGAGTACACGATTACTACCATAACATTCACACAGTTTTAAAAATAATAATTATAAGTATGATTTAAAAATACTTACTGAAAAACGTTCCACTGATTAGGTCTTCTTTCTTCTCCACTGATTAGGCCTTCTTTCTTCTCTGATGCCATGATTTCTTCTCCGATTCCATGATATAAAAAACTCATCTCTAGCTTAATTGTTAGCGTAATAAAATTAATAAGTGTTAAATAATATAAAAACTATCGAGAAAGTACAAAAATCTTTAATTAAAACACAAACAAATGATCGCAAATGAACGAATATTCATGAACATGTTCACGAACACCTTGCCCAACGTTCACGAACATAATTGAACGAACGAGACCTTTGTTCATATTCGTCCATTTAAATAATCGAACGAAATTTCTTGTTCGTGTTCGTTCGTTTATTAAAGAACGAACATAAACGAACTTTCCGCCAAACGGTTCACGAACTGTTCGTTGAACGTTTAGTTCGTTTACAGCCCTAACAACAAGGTTGCAAATGGAAATTCGTGCACATAAATATAAACGCAATGGATATTTTGACATCACAAAGTTTATCGGTCTACATACTTGTTTGCATTCTAAGATTACTCAAAGACCATTCTAAGCTAGATGCAAGCTTGATCGGTCATGAAATACAACACCTTATAAAAGAGCAATCTTATATTAGCGAAATCACTTTGAGAGCCGAAGAAATTAAGAAGTTAGGCTATTCCTATACTCCTTCATACATGAAGGTTAGGTTACGAAAACAAAATGCAATGGAAGATGTCTTCAGGGATTGAGATTGAATCTTAGATAATTTTACCTAAATTTATGGAGGCACTAAAAAGTCATTCGAGGGATCACTATTGAATGGTGCATTTTTAGACACAGGTGTAGAGCTCGTGAAATTTAGATGTATGTTTTGAGCATTTGTGTAACAACCCGCACTTTCGTGCGTTGTTACTACTCGATATACTCGTTACGCCTAGCACCAGAGATTCGGATCATAATGTAACTATGTCGCTTACGCCGCTGTTCGAAGGATAATCACATATTTTCGCAATATATTATGGCTACACCACATCACAAACACTAACACTCACGATGACATTGAGTGAGGACCTATTCTACCCTCCTCGGTGGCCGTGATGTGTCAAAACGCAGACAATTAACGCTAACAAAGACTCTCGGGTGAGTGCTATAGCTCCAGTCGTCGTGACGATGATGACAATACGAGTGAGTGGTACCCCGTCAGTCATTGTGGCACAACGCACAATAACGTTCCAGATGACATCGAGAAAGGACCTATACTACCGTCCTTGCTGGCCGGGAAACGTCGTTAATAATCACATACTCGAATCGGAAACCGATTGTTATTTCGAAACTTTGAAATATGGATACGTAAATACGACCCCTAGTGATATATATACATATACAATAATGATATAAATTAACTATAGAAAGCACGTACTCCAAAAACTATCGCAACGCTCGAAAAACAGAGATTTTCCCCGTGCCGGAGTGGCCATCCGAATGGACAGCCTCATCCGAACGGATGGTCCATCCGAAAGGATGGGCCATCCGACCCAGTATCTCCCTTCTCCACTTTTGCCTATAAATAGCCCGTCACATCACTTAAACAGTTGTTTTGGTCAAAAATTACTGAAGCAATTTAGTGATCAAATTAGTAATGTGAGGTAGTGTGCTAGAAAGTTTATAGAAAATATGCTTGTTGAGTTATTTAGAAAATCAGTATTCAGGATACGGCTCAGGATATTGAGCTGTATCTGCGATCAAACAGTGAGCAAATAGTAAGCTAAAAGTAAAGAAAACGACACGAGATGTACGAGGAAAGCCCTTGATCAATCTAGATCGCCGGCATAAAACCTCGGGAGCTGACAATCGCAGCTGCCTTGTTCTTCTTATTGCTTTAAACTTCAGGATACAGTGCAGGATATCAACCAGATCGCTAAGTGTTACAATGAATTCGTGTGAGAGTACAAATTGCGAAAGAACAAGTGTTAGTGTGTATTGAGTGTGATTGCAGTGAAATTGTTGTGTCCTATTCGATCTGGTGTTCCTCCTATTTATAGTAACGAAATACAAACAAATATCCCTATAAATATGGGATGCTCCGAATATTCCATCACGAACGTTGTAGACCGAGTAATAAGGCTTCAACGTCTTTCTTTGAACGGTTTGGACCGAGTCTTCCGCAGAATAAGTCTTTGTGAACGTTGCTAGCTTCCAGCCCACGTACCTGCACATAATCCGTTAGTGATCCTGAGGATACCATTCAGGATGTTACCAATACCCTGAATCTGCACCCCGGATATAAACAGACATTATTTAATCAAGATATAAGCCAAGATATTTCTCAGGATATGAGCTCAGAAATTAGCCCACAACAATTGTCCCCAAAAATGTTACCGTTTAGTATCCTCATTACTAACGGTTACATTTTTTACGCAAACCGAGGCAATTAAGAGATAAGACCTGTGATGTGACCATTTGCAACTACTCAGCCTATATCTACTCATCATGCCCTATATCTTCTCATCCTCATCCCTTTTTTAATCATAATCGACAAGGAAAAGGTACATTTTCTCTCTATCTTTCATATTTATCTTCATCTTTTCTCTCCGGCGAAAAATTCAGGCGATCAAATGCCGCGCCAAACAAGATCTAGTTCAGGTGACTCGGCCCCTACGTTCTTCCAACAAAACCTTCTCCAAGAACCGGAGAAGGAAGCCTGTACCTTTGATAGTGCCCACCTGTCAGCCTTAAAATCCTCCGGTATCTTCCCGGAAGGAACCGTATTTAGACCGTTTGACCGTGAAATCCGGTCAGATATGGTCTCCAACGAGTGGATATGCTTTAGTGCTTTCCCTTTTACCCTAGGGCTACGATTCCCCTTTCCGGACTTCATCACCGAATTCTTTAATATCACAAAAATCTCTTTTAGCCAGACAATGCCAATGCTCTGGCGTGTTTTATCTGTTCTTGACCAGATCAAGAGAAACCACATTCCTGATCTTTCCATCCATGATCTCCCCCTGGCTTACAAGCTTAGATGCCACGGATCATGCAGATTTCTGTTTTATTCTACTTCCGGTGACCCATTGATACTTCGTGCCACCAGGAACGAGGATGGTTGGCAATCCAAGTTTTTCTTTGTAAAAAGGGACTCAATCCCTGGTGGAACGGAATATCCGGTACAATGGTTGAAAAAGGGTAGGATTTAGGGTTTAAGAATGATCCTGTCGCTTATCCTGTTCTATATCCTGAACTAACTTATCTTCTTTATTGTGCAGCTGATTTCAGGAAGATTGCTCCTCCTCTTGCTAATTCCCAAGAAAGAATTGACGCCATTAGACTTCTCCCAGAGGCAGAAAGAAGTTTCAACCCTTCTCCACCAACTCCAAGTCCTCTTTCAAGTGCCAACATGTCTGGTAAGGATCCTGCAAGATATCCTGCACACATATGCTTCTTATCTGTTATTTATAGGAGGGATTTAGAATTTACTCCCTGTGTGCAGATTCCAGCAAAGTCCCAGTCTATCTAGACCTGGATGAACTTGACAGCTATCCAACTCCAGCCATAGTCAAGAAGAAGACTCCTGCTACCACCAGCTCCAAGCCACTCCCGGCTCCCAAGGCCAATCCAAGAACCCGTGCTTCCGCAGCGAAAAAGAGAAAGGGCCTTGAGGTCAGTACTCCAGGCTCAGAAGGGTTCTCCTATGATGAACTCAGCTTCTCCGACTCCTTAGAGCCAATGACATCCTTCCTCAACAAGGTAATATCCTGACGCATATCTTTCATGTATATCCTGCACATATATCCTGCACGTATATCCTAACAGGATATCCTGGTAGGATGTCTTAGTCAGCATACATTCTAACCCCATACCTGTGATCAATGTACAGGGCCTCCAGCATTTGCTCCACTTGTACAATGACGCTTGTGGTACTGTGGCACTTCATGAAGCCAGGATCAAGCAGCTCGAGAGCACCGTTGCTGACCAAGGTGCTATTGCCGAAGCAAATAGCCGGCACTATGAAAGCTTGCTAAAGAAGGTCACCCATGATGCTGAGGTCAAACTTGCCAGCGTTCAAATGGACCATGATCAGGCCTTGATCAGCTTTCGAGAGGGAATCAAGGCTTCTGCTATCGTCTCCCTGCTACAAGCACGCATCAAAATGGCCTATGAGGCCAAGGAGACAGGCCTCGTTTGTCCATCTTGGCCAGTCGAATCCTGGGTGGCTAAATTGAAGGAGCTCGGAGGCAAAGCTGCGCCACTTCCTGCTGAAGCCGGTGAGTCTTCCAAGTCAACGGAGGTGGTGGTCCAAGCTGGAGAGAAGAAGGATGCTGGAGGTGATGCTGAAATGGACATTGGTCAGGATGCTGCGCAGGATGCTGGTCAAGACGCTGGAGCGGAGAAGTCTGAGAAGGTCGGAGGTGATGCCGCTGTGTGAGGGCATTTAGGTGGGCGATGACGGATATACGTGCCAAGGCCAGAGCCCACCTTTTTGAATCTGAATGTTGGTCTGTAGTTCCACAAACAATTTACTTTTCTGCATTTTACTTTCCCGTACCTGAACAATTTACATTTCCTGCATGCTTTTTGAACAATACAACAGTTGAAGGTGGATGGGTCTCGGTTTGAGACGAAGCCCTCAACTGTTGGGTAAATATGGTTATGAACTACTAGTGCTCTTAGTGGATGGGCCTTGTTTTGAGGTGAAACTAAGAGCACATCTTTTGGTATGTTAATAATATAACTACCCTTTTGACTTCATTATTATTGCCACACAAATTTTACTTGTGAAAACTGTTTGGTTTGAACATTCTTAGGAACACATATCATAAATGTATCCTGGGAGATATCCTGAAAGATATCTTAAAAGGGATATTGAAATATGACCTATAAATTATCCAAATAAAAAGGAGAGATCATACCATAGATTCTTAGAGAATCAGTTCCAATCCTTTATCATAAATTTGTCCCCAGTGCATACTTATAAACTTGGATCCATCCTTTGAATTAAAATAATGTGTGTCCCCTGCGTTTGACAAAGACACAAATGTATTTACCTTTTGACTCGAATGAATTCCGAATGCCCAAGGGCAGAACCCCTGATATCCTGAAAAGAATCCTTAGCATATTGGGGATAAACCCTGATATCTGGGGATAAACCCTGAATTTCATGCGCTACAGGCGAGAGTGTATAAACTCCTAGACTTAGAAAGGTGAAAACCTTTAAACCTTTGAGAGTATGAAAATACTCTTTCGTGAGAGAGGGTGATCAATCCTCATATACCTTTAGGATCCAGGATATAGCCAACAGTAACGAAATTGTCAGCCACTTTTACATGAACTGGTCCCGCTACCTCGAACTACACCTAGATAACTTGCGCTCCAGGCGAGGTGTTTAAACCCAATTCGAAAGAAAGGTGAATACCTTTAAACCTTTGAAGGGATCAAGATCCCTTAAACGTGAGAGAGGGGGCCAATCCTCTAATCTTTCGACTTATCCTGAGTATATATCCTGGAGCTACATCCTGAAACATATCCTGCAAAACAGTTCTAAACTAAGGTGGGTGTTTGCTTGGCTAACACCCCTCCGATGCTTAAGTCAGTATTGGGTTCAAGATAATAAACAAATATATTTTAAAGAGATAGAACACATACCATTCCGAGATAGAAAATAAATTCTACTCTTACTTGAAATAGAGCTTCAAATGTATTGCATTCCAGGATCTTGGTAGCATATCTCCTTCCACATTCCTGAGTCGATATGCTCCTTTCCCTGCTTCTGACTCGACTTCATAAGGTCCTTCCCATTTTGGAGCTAGCTTGCCATCGGCAGGATTAGTGGTATTTTGAAAAGCCTTTCTCAGCACCCAATCACCAACTCGAAATCTTCTAGTCCTTATGTTCTTATTATATGCTCTGGATATTCTTTGTTGATATGCTGCTATCCTCAACCTTGCTGCATCTCTTTTTTCATCTATAGTATCCAAATCCTGACATAAGACTTCAGGATTCTGTTCAGGATCCTGTAGCATAGATCTTGCAGTAGGTATCGTCATTTCTGTTGGAATCATTGCCTCTGCTCCAAATACCAAGGAAAACGGGGTTTGGCCAGTTGTATTCTTCACCGTTGTCCTATCAGCCCACAAAACAAAGGGTAACTCTTCCGCCCATTTTCCTTTTTTGGCTCCAAGTCTCTTCTTTAAGTTATTGACTATTATCTTGTTCGAGGATTCGGCTTGTCCATTCGCTTGAGGATGTACCGGAGTAGATGTGATCATTTTGATTCCCCAACTCTTGCAAAAGTCAGTAGTCCTTTTGCTTATAAACTGGGACCCATTATCACAAATGATCTCAGCTGGTACTCCAAACCTAGTCAGGATATTCCTCTTTATGAAGGATACTACTTCTTGGTCTCTTACTTGAACGAATGCTTCAGCCTCGACCCACTTAGAGAAATAATCCGTCATTGCTAACATAAATACTTTTCCTCCCGGAGCCTTTGGTAACTTCCCTACTATATCCATCCCCCACTTCATGAATGGCCAAGGGGAAACTACAGGATATAGTGGTTCAGCTGGTTGATGTAGTATGTTACTATGCCTTTGACATGCATCACATCTTCGAGCATATTCTGCAGCATCTTTTCTCATTGTTGGCCAAAAGTATCCTGTCCTCAATACTTTCGAGAATAATGATCTGCCCCCAGTGTGATTACCACAGTCCCCTTCATGTATATCCTGAAGTACTTCTTTGGCTTCATGATCCTCCAAGCACCTTAAATATGGTCCTGCAAGAGATTTCTTGTATAGAATATTATTTATAATAGTGAATCGTGATACCTTCATCCTAAATGCCTTAGGAGTTTCATTTTCGGGGATGTGTCCATCTTTAAGATATTTCATAATTGGAGTTGTCCAGGATTTAGGATCCTGTCCAGGATATTCCACTCCAGGATCCCGGATATCCGCTACTTCTTTACCCTGAGGATTAGTTGCAGGATATAAGACATGTATTATTGGTATTTGGGTCCCTTCCGGTATCCTGATTGATGATCCCAGATTTGCTAAGGCATCCGCTTCAGCATTATCCTCTCTTGGTACCTGTTCAAGTGTAAAAACATCGAAATATCCTGCTAATTTTTTGAGAATATCAAGATATTCAGTCAATTTCTCACCCTTAACTGCATATGATCCATTAAAATGGTTAGTAATTAACAAAGAATCAACATATGCTTGTAAAATTTTTTATACTCATATTCTTAGCCAATTCTAATCCTGCAATTAAAGCTTCATATTCTGCCTCATTATTGGTAGCAGGAAATTCACACCTAATAGCCTGGGGTAATATGTCCCCCTGTGGCGATTTTAGTAGTATTCCCAATCCTACTCCTCTTATATTAGATGCACCATCAGTATATAATGTCCAGGATCCTGAGGATTCTCCTAATTGTTGAACTTCTAGGTCTACCTCATCCTGGATGTCACTACTAAAATCAGCCACAAAGTCAGCTAAAGCCTGAGATTTTATGGCATTCCTAGGTTCATATACTAAATCATAAGCACTCAATTTTACGGACCACTTAGCCATCCTGCCTGACATCTCTGGTTTCCTAAGCACATTCTTGACAGGATAATTTGTTTTAACATGAATCCTATGAGTCTCAAAATAATGTCTAAGTTTTGTTGATGCCATGACTAATGCTAGTATTAATTTTTCTAAGTGAGAATACCTAGTTTCAGCATCTAACAAACTTTTGCTAACATAATAAACAGGATATTGCTGACCTTCATGGTCCTTTACAAGGACGGCACTTACAGCGTTCCCTGATACCGCGAGGTATAGGGATAATGGTTCACCATTCTCGGGCTTCATCAGCAGAGGTGCGGTTGAAAGATATTGCTTTAACTCCTGTAGGGCCGCTTCATGCTTCTCACCCCACTCGAATTTTTTGTTCTTCTTCAGGATATCATAAAAATCTTTGCATTTCTCTGAGGATCTTGAGATAAATCTGTTTAATGCTGCCACTCGCCCCGTTAATCGTTGAACATCTTTCATATTTGAGGGTGATTTAATATCCAAGATGGCTTTAATCTGCTCCGGGCTTGCTTCTATTCCTCTTTTGGTCACCATATATCCTAGAAATTTTCCTGCCCCCACTCCAAAATGGCACTTAGCAGGATTCAGCTTCATATTATACTGATCCAGGATATCAAACGCTCCTTTAATATCCTGGAGGTGATCCTGAGCTTTCTTTGACTTTACCACCATATCGTCAATGTACACTTCCATGGTGTCCCCCAGTTTGTCTTTGAACATCATGTTTACCAATCTTTGGTATGTTGCACCTGCATTTTTCAAACCAAAAGGCATAGCTGTATAACAATAAATACCTGTTGGTGTCATGAAGGCAGTATCCTCCTGGTCAGAAGGCTCCATTTGGATCTGTTGAAATCCTGAGGATGCATCCATGAAAGTCAGCATTTCATGCCCAGCAGTAGCATCTACCATTGCATCAATATGGGGTAGAGGAAATGGGTCTTTAGGACAAGCTTTATTCAAGTCTGTGTAATCCACACAGACTCTCCATTTTCCGTTTTTCTTCTGTACCACAACCACGTTTGCTAGCCACCTTGGGAACTTGACTTCTCTAATCATTTTGGACTTCAACAATCTTTCAACTTCTTCTTGAATAATTGTATTGCGTTCAGGAGCAAACTTCCTTCTTTTTTGTTGCACTGGCTTGAATGATTTATCAATTCCAAGCTTGTGAGTGATAATATCTTTCGATATGCCTGTCATATCCTCATGCTTCCATGCAAACGTTGACATCCTGCATCTTAAAAAGTTAATTAATTGCTCTTCAATATCCTGAGGGATATTGGTTCCCACGAGCACCGAAATATCGGGATTATCCTGGTCCAGGACAATTTTCTTCACATCCTGCTCCGGATCCTCCACGATATCCTGGGCCCGCGTCTTTAATTGCTATGCTGCACTAGGTTTGGTTGAGGATTTCATCGAGGATGAGTAGCATTCTTTCGCCTCCTGCTGATCGCTATCAACTTTAACAACTCCCCAAGGGGTAGGTATCTTGATGCATTGTTGATGGTACGGCCTTCATGTCGTGAATCCACGGTCTTCCCAGTATAATGTTATAGCAGGATAGAGAGTCCATCACACAGAAACGTTGTATTGAGTTGACTCCTTCAACGTACACCGGCAACTTTATCTCTCCCACTGTGTTTCTGGCCTCTCCATTGAACCCAACAAGCACGGTGGACTTCGAAGTGATATCCATTGGAGATACATTCATCCTTTTAAGTGTCTCTAGTTAGATTATGTTGACGGAGCTGCCATTATCAACCAATATCCTGCGTACAAAATGGTTAGCCACATATAACGTTATTACCAGAGCATCATGGTGAGGATCCTGGACAGTATCCCTGTCATCAGCATCAAATGTGATCACTTTGTCAGTTGTGAGTGTAGTCATCCTGACAGGTTTGTCTCCCCTTTCGGCCTTAGCTTCTTTTGCATGTCTCTTTGCTGCCGAATACGAAGTCCCACAAATGTCGGATCCTCCCGAAATGAAGTTGATTATCTTGGCATCCGCGGGAGGTGAGGCTGCTCGCTCAGGATCCTTCTCAGTATCCTGACCCTTATTCTTCTTTCTTCCTAAGAGATCTTTCAAATATCCCTTGCTTAGAAGATAGCTTATCTCTTTCCTCAAAGCAATGCAATCCTCGGTCATATGTCCGAAATCTTCGTGGAAAGCACACCATTTTGATTTGTCTTTCCAATCCGCTTTTTGTTGATTCTTTCGAGGCCATCTTGCCTTGTCCCCTAGACCCTGCATGGCATACATCAATTCAGGAATGTTAACAGAAAAGCAATATTCAGATAATTCAGGATATTCTTCAGGATCCTCATCTTCAACAGCATTCACTCTCGTGTTCTCATTCCTGCCATATGGCTTGGACCGATACGACTTGAATGAGGATTCCGACTTCCTGTTAGTTGACTCATAAGTGTTGGATGAGTTCATCCTTTCTTGCATCTTTCTGTCATCTTCCAACCGAATGTATCTTAGGGCCCTGTTCCGAGCTTCATCCAGGTTCCTGCATGGGTTCATTACAAGGTCTTGGTAGAATTGAGAATCTTTTTGCAACCCCATCTTGAAAGCTTGCACAGCTGTTGCAACATCAAGATGAGGAATGTCTAGTGATTCTCGGCTAAACTTGTTCACATAATCCCTAAGGGATTCCTGAGGCCCCTGCGTTATCCTGTAGAGATCACTTGTTAATTTTTCAAAGCTCCTACTACAAGAAAACTGACTATTAAATAAATTTACTAAATGAGCAAAAGATGTAATTGAATGTGGAGGAACATTCAAGAGCCACTTCAAAGCTGATCCTGTCAAGGTTGAACCAAAACCCTTGCACAAGCATGCTTCCTTGAGATCCGGAGGGATAGGGTTGATCTCCATCCTCTCCCTATACTGAGCAATATGCTCCTCAGGATCCGTCGTTCCATCGTAAAGCTTCATGTTGGGGGTTTGGAACCTCTTTGGAATCTCAGCATCACAGATAGGATATGCAAAGCGAGATATCTTATGGCTGTCTTGAGACACTTCCGGGATTGGCTGGACCACCCCGGGTACACTTGATATCATGTCCTTCAACTTTTGAAGTTCCCTGGTAAGTGCTGACGTCACACCTGTATCCTGCAAGGATCCACTATTGTTAGTAGTATGAGTATTATTATTATTTATTATGTTACTCGTTGGAGGATTCTGCACATATCCTGAAGCATATCCTGAGCTCCTTGTGGTCGATATCCTGACCGAGGAGGGTATTTCAGGGGTATGATTCTGAGGAAGGCTGGGCACAATATTCCCCCTGTTATCCTCTGTATACACGGCTGAACTGAAGTTCAAAGCTCTGGGTTGTAATGGAGTGACAATATCCTCGGCGGATCTGCTCGAGCCAGACTTCAGGAGTTGTATTTCCCTTAAGAGCATTTGGTTCGTTTCCTGCTGCTGCCTCATTTGTTCCTGCACACTTCCAAACAAGGTTAAAATTTCGTCGTTAGATGCTAAAACAGGGGCAGATTCCTGAACACTGCGGGTAGGGATAATATCCTGAGGTCGTGTAGAGGCTGGCATTCTTGGAGGAGGTGGTGGAAGCACCGAACCTGTAGTAGCAGAAGTCGTAGCAGACATAGTAGAGGAACTCATGTTTGATCGTGAGGCCATTGTGGACAATGTAACAAAAAGTTTTGAAAATAAAAAACCGATTAGCGATTTAACAAAAATTTTTAGTAAAGAGAGCACCACTTGCCCCACGGTGGGCGCCAAATTGTTTTGGTCAAAAATTACCGAAGCAATTTAGTGATCAAATTAGTAATGTGAGGTAGTGTGCTAGAAAGTTTATAGAAAATATGCTTGTTGAGTTATTTAGAAAATCAGTATTCAGGATACGGCTCAGGATATTGAGCTGTATCTGCGATCAAACAGTGAGCAAATAGTAAGCTAAAAGTAAAGAAAACGACACGAGATGTACGAGGAAAGCCCTTGATCAATCTAGATCGCCGGCATAAAACCTCGGGAGCTGACAATCGCAGCTGCCTTGTTCTTCTTATTGCTTTAAACTTCAGGATACAGTGCAGGATATCAACCAGATCGCTAAGTGTTACAATGAATTCGTGTGAGAGTACAAATTGCGAAAGAACAAGTGTTAGTGTGTATTGAGTGTGATTGCAGTGAAATTGTTGTGTCCTATTCGATCTGGTGTTCCTCCTATTTATAGTAACGAAATACAAACAAATATCCCTATAAATATGGGATGCTCCGAATATTCCATCACGAATGTTGTAGACCGAGTAATAAGGCTTCAACGTCTTTCTTTGAACGGTTTGGACCGAGTCTTCCGCAGAATAAGTCTTTGTGAACGTTGCTAGCTTCCAGCCCACGTACCTGCACATAATCCATTAGTGATCCTGAGGATACCATTCAGGATGTTACCAATACCCTGAATCTGCACCCCGGATATAAACAGACATTATTTAATCAAGATATAAGCCAAGATATTTCTCAGGATATGAGCTCAGAAATTAGCCCACAACAACAGTGATGTGACAGCTCCCACTCGACCAAGCACGCTTCAGGACCCTTTTCTCTCGATTTCTCTCGATTCCGGTAAGATTTCAACCCAAGAACTTGTACTTCTATGATCTATACGCAATTCTACATCATTCTGTCTTTCGAAACTCAAATTCTAACCGTGAAATCTACTGATTTGAGGTGTTTTAAGGTGATGTTACCAAGAGTTCATATGAACTTCAAGTTGTGACCTCATCCCACCATAAACGACTCAGATCTGGTTGATTTCCACATGTTTTGATGATAAATCTCACCTAAATCTATGTATTTAACCAAGGAACTGTGCGATTTCGAATTAACCATGAGAAACCGTCAAGAACGGCCAGATCTGATGGAACGGGGTGGTTCCCGGCCGTTAGAACGGGTCGGAACTGATAGAATTTCAATCGTTAATGCGAAATTACACTGCCCCAGTTAAACCGCATGTAATCCTTCCAAAAACACTCGAAAACAGTTGATCAGAACGTTAAAACAGACATGTCATCCGAACGGACCACATGTCATCCGATCGGATCACATGTCATCCGAACGGATCTCATGTCATCCGAACGGATAACATGTCATCCGAACGGATGACAGCAATCAGACCAAGTCAACACGTTATCCGACTGGATGGGCCCTATTCGACTGGTTAACTACCATACAATGCTACTTTCCGCTTAAAACCGTTCACCGTTTAACGCAGACGTACTCCTAACCGATCCAATCAAATTGTGCCATCGCTAAACACGCGCTGTGAGTATACTTGAACCCTTTTTAATCGCATTTTGGGTGTAACATACGTTTCTAACAAATCGAACTTATCAAACGAACTATTCAATTAATCGAATTATCACTTGCGAATAACTATTATGCATAGATATACGTGATGCTAGTTGCATATGTGTTAGGGCTTATACTCGCGACGTCCCACCACGACTAGTATAGTACTATTGCGCCCGACCAGGTCTAGTTTGCCATCGCATATTCGAGCATCGAGGACTTAGTTGGTAGTATCAGCTTTGTGAGTGTATATGTCGTGTGTTACGTTTATACATGTGGAAATTCGCTACACACTTTTATCTATTACGCTATACATATCAAACCTGTATACTCGCCAATACTTTTGTATTGACAAATATTTCAACGTATGTTGCAGGTTAGATCGCAGACTATATCAAATCAAGCTAGGAAGTCT
Source organism: Helianthus tuberosus (assembly GCA_030545235.1). Lineage (NCBI taxonomy): Eukaryota > Viridiplantae > Streptophyta > Magnoliopsida > Asterales > Asteraceae > Helianthus > Helianthus tuberosus. Next base: position 185,958,232 of record CM060351.1, on the reverse strand, counting down.
AGAAATTCAACTGAAATATAGGTTGTCGGATTTGTATTGTTCGAGAGGACAAGAAATCTGTGATAACTTATGTGATTGTATTATTTGTTAGTATGGGATAACGAATGTATTAAATATTATCGCAATATAGTTGTTATGGATTCTCTTGAGCAATCTGATTCGCCTAGTGCCGCGCCCCGACGACTCCGCCATCGGTTGGGGTGTGACAATTTGATCTTTCTATCAATGGATTTAAGCATTGTCGACGTGTGATTAACATTGATGCCGCACATTTGTAGGGGAAGTATAAGGGTAAGATGATGATTGCGAGAGGAGTTGATGGTAATAATCAAATATTACCACTTGCATTTGCTTTTGTTAAAAATGAAACTTACGGCAGGTAGAGTTGGTTTCTTTCTCATAGTAAGAAACATGTGGTGAAAGATACTATAGGGATATGTCTGATATCCGATTGTCATGCTAGAATCCTAAAGGCAGTTAACGAACAAGGATCTCCTTGGATAGAGCCACTTGGTTTTCACAGGAATTGTTTATAAAAATCATATTGATTTTGGTTTCTTTTTCTACGTCAATAACATTCATAAGTTTTTAGAGGTATTGCTTAAGGAATTTTATTAACAACTATAATGATAAGTTTCATTATTGCTAAGTGGCTCTATCCAAAATAAATCCAAAAAGCCCGCAAGTGGCTCGAGTCACATGCAGTCAGATGGACACTTACACATGATGGTGGAAAGTGATGTGGGCTACTCACTTCAAATTTGTCTGAGATTACTAACAATGTACTTAAAGGTGCTCGTTTCTTAGCAATCACGACATGTGTTTAACTTACATTTTATAGGTTAGTACGGTATTTTGATGTCAAAATTCGATGCATATTCTTTGAGGTCTTTTAATTGAAATAAAGGTATATTTGAGTTGATAACTCAAAAAGAGAAAAATATAAAGGTTGTTGATGAAGTTGAGTTGATAAGCATTTCTATTCTCATGTTTTGAGTGCACGTGGAAAACATTCTTTCAACATTTGGAAATTTGTTGATAAATGTTACTCGTTTCCTGATTATTGTGCTACTTAGTCATATGAGGTTTCTCCAATTCAATGAAGCATAGTGGCTTAACTTATCATCTATTAGAGAATTACATCCTACCCACTTCGGAGCTAAAACGCGATTAAAAGGGCCGCCCACTCAACAAGACTACAAAATGGAAAGGACACCAATGAAAGTAAAAAAAGCTAACCTTTGTGGAATCTTTGAACGACGTGGTCATAGTTGAGAAACATGCCCCTCTAAGCCCGGAAGAAATGGATGCCTAAGCGGGTCGAATCATTTTGACATTTAGCTTTAATTTGTATTTGATGTTGATATCACTAACAGATTGGCTTTATTTAGTATTTTATTTGTATTTGATTTGTGTAAGGCCCCGGGAACCCAACTCGTTGGTAATATGACAAGCACACATAGTTTTAGACCAAAATGCCACCAATACGTAGCAGAATGATTAAACAAAGTATGAACAAAACAACAAAGTGTATGAATTGCTTAAAACACGAAAATTGTCAAAACACTAAAAGATTTGGGTAACCGCTGCCAATGCCAAAAAGCCGCAAACATTCAAACATTCTCCTTACTTGAAACACATACTAAAAACATTAGCCACGGTAAGTGAGTTCTATTGTAGTTAATTTGGGGTTTTGTCCCCAAAATAGTTTCATAAATATGGCGGTAATACATATTTTCTGAAGATCCAAAAATAGTTTTGTGAAGAAGGAATTACTTTACTAATTAGTGAACCTTATTTCAACTTTCATAGTAATAGAAACTGAATATCATCTCAAAATCCCAATGACATGTGAATAATGCCATCAAAGGTTAAGCATATACATTCATTATTTTATACATGTGTTGGTTTTAACAATTCATACAAAATAACATAAGTATATATTTTCAAACCATATCTCACAACTCAAAAGCAATGATAACCTGTTTAAAAACCATAAACTACAAACCATTTCAAACTAGGTTGCTTTTGACAAATATCGTTAAATTTATTAAAACAAAACCATAAATAGATACTTACATACCTTACACACTTTTGGACGTTTCATAGCTTTCATCAACCATTTCATGAATGATAATGGTGGGTTGTTACAAGGCTAAGTCCTTCATACGTATTGTATAATAGAAAAAAAACATATTAAAATGCATGAACATATAAAAGATACAATTGAAATCCACAATAATAATTTATATCTAATTTATATAACCTTCTTCCAAGCTCTCCATTTCAAGAATGGTATCTTCGATAAAAATCTTAATATTAGAAGCAAGCAACCAATCTTGGGCACACACCAACGCTTCCACCAATCTTGTGCACATACCAACGCTTCCTCCATTCTAGGGGTTAACAAAGTTTAGAACGAATCAAACACCCTTCCACCGGTGCTAAAAGCAGACTCTAAGGCAACCGTAGACACTGGAATGGCGATAATATCTCCAGCCATCTTAGCAAAAACGGGATATCGACATTGTTGAACTTTACACTATTTTAATATGTCAAACCATGGGTCTATAGGCTCTCGATCTTCCATGAGATATTTATCTAACTCACTTATTTTTCAAAGCTGTTTCTGAACTTCCTATGGCCATTTCAAATCGTTTTGTCATGAGTTCTTCAATGCCCATTAGGTAAATAGAATTAGAACTCCCCGTGGCCATTGATGTTAAAAATACTTCTATAAAGTTGTTTATAATTGTACTAATATATAAATGGTCTTATGCGAGGTGTTATACATTGGTGAACATGTAAGAGATATGGTGAGCTTGTAGCAGAGATTGAAGGAATAAGTAATGGGCCGACTATTGCCTTGGCCCATTCCTCAACGTATTATACTATCCAGTGTATTAGGCTGGCCATCCGTAGTCATAAAACCCTTTGTGGGGCGTTATGCGACACGTGTCGTGCCACGTCACACAGGAGCTTTATGGGGCGTTATATCACTAGAGTCCGTAGTCATAAACCCTACCCATCAATACCTAATTATTAATTTTCGTTTTTATTAATTAATTTAAAAACACTAACTAATTTTTGATTGGTCCAAACTTTGAAAACCAAACCACCGCGCCGTTATAGAGGTCGCGCCCCACCTCAATTTTTCCTTCATACCGCCCCTTGTGGCGGTGTTCTTGGGCGTTTTGGGCGCTATGGGCAGGGCATACCGCCTCACTACAGAAGCACTTAGGGGGAGGGGGTGGTTATCACTTGCAAAAATTCCATCATTCTCAACATCCAATCAAGTTCCGCAATGTCATCAACCATTGTTCCATCACTCACAATCTTTTTTAGTGGCAATGGTCATCACTCACCACCAGTGTTGTAAAAGTCGGATTCCAAGGCCGAGTACTCGGTCCTCGGAACCCCTCCGAGGCGACTTCCTCCTAGGCGGACTCAATTAGTCGGCCTCGGTCAAACTCGTCGCCTAGTCGGCCTAGTCGGCGCCTAGTCGGACATAGTCGGAAAGAGTCGGCCTAGTCGGTCTAGGCGGTCAACATGGTTTGTTGACTTTTAATTAGTCAAAATCGGTCAACATCGGCCTACTCGGCCTTGTACTCGGACTACTCGACCTTGTACTCAGACTAGTCGGACTTGTATTCAGAATATTTGAACTTTAAACATGTTTCATTTTAAATTATACTCGGTTGACATGAATTATGCTTATTTTAATATTATACCTTTATACATTTAGCAACTTGGGTTATGTCCTATTTGTTTAAAAGTCACACCCTTTAGTTTATTTTACTCATACCCTTTCATTATGTTATATTATTATATATTATATAATAACAAAAAATAACTTAAGACACCATGGTTTAGATCACACCTCTTTAAAAAGTCACAACCCTTCAAATTAGTTATTTATTTATACATAGAAAAATCAACATATACCCATTTGTTTAACACGCATATACCCCTTTTTACATTTAGCAACTTGGGTTATGTCCTATTTGTTTAAAAGTCACACCATTTAGTTTATTTTACTCACACCCTTTCATTATGTTATATTATTATATATTATATAATAACAAAAAATAACTTAAGACACCATGGTTTAGATTTAGATCACACCTCTTTAAAAAGTCACAACCCTTAAAATTAATTATTTATTTATACATAGAAAAATCAACATGTACCTATTTGTTTAACACGCATACCCCTTTACATAGAAAAATCAACTTTACTTAAAAGTCATGTCCGTATTATATATACTAGGGTCATATGTTTTCTTTTAAAAGTCGCGTCCGTTAGAAAATTAAAAACTAACATTATCCCCTAATCGAACACTCTTACAAACCATCATGTTGTTTGCCTATGGACACATCGATTCCCCTTTTATTCAACCATTTAAATGAAGAGGTGTCATATTCCACATACATTAATTAAATTACTCTGCAACATATATACCATATTTATTAACTTTCGAAAACTCTCAAAGAGGTGTGATGTTTCACACACAGTGTTACGGAAATTGCTTGACCACATAAATACCATATTTATTAAACTTCCCCTACCACGTATGTACCCTTGGAAAATAAACCGCCTAACAAAAATTGGCCTCCAGATATTCGATCAAGCAAATTTGGCATCCAAATCTTTGATCAGGCAAGAAACCCAAAGACATAGAACAGGACATCACGACAACATTCACGTTCTGCATCACAAATCGAGCCCAACGCATCATTCATGTTCCACATCGACGGTAACATTTATAAACTCTATTAATTCGATTCAAGCATATGTGTTTCCATGTTTTTTTTAAAGAATCCCGATTCTATCTCTTTTCATCACGGTTTATATTAGATCTGTTTGGAAACCGCTAAAATTGGGGATATATGTTTTGAATTTTGATATTTTGTTATTAAATTGGAGATATGTTTTTTTTTTTAATTTGATATTTTGTTCTCGACCAGTATGATTTTGTGATTGAAATACAATCAAAAGATGTAAATGTGTAACATGTGCATCTTTCGTGATGCCCTGTTTTTAGTCCGATTCCAAATCCACGAAACTTGGTAATATTTGTTAAGGATGCTTATGAATACACATATAAGAGCCTTCAAAATGTTATTGGACACATCAATTTTAAACATATTTTAAAAACAAACAAAAAAATGTGTATGCATATGTATGTTACTCATTTTGTGTATAGCAATGAAACCCAGTTTGTAAATATGTTACGTTTCTTTTTATACATATGATGTTGGTTCAGTTCTGTTTAAACATAATGGAAAACATGAAAACATACCTGTTACAGCAGACAGTGCAGTGGAGAATCCAGTCAGAGAAGATGACATTGAGTTCGACATATTTGTCAGTGTGATCTGGTTCCTCCTTAGGGTACTGACTGATGATGGTGATGATGAGAACCGAATAGGGAATTCGGTTATGGAGAAGAGGTTTCGATTATGATGTTATGCTTATGGGGTTTTTGTGTCTAACTGTGTAACCCTTTAACCTCTATATAAGTCTCCTTATATAAGCACACAGGAGGAAACCTAATTAGTTAATAAGGGTAATATGGTCCATCAACAATTACCAACTAATTATATTAATAGGTTGTTATATATTTTGATCTATATTATGTAAATGATTATAATGGCTATAGATTAAATATTAATACATAATATATTTAATCTTACATATGATACTTTTCTTCTTTGTTGATTTACTAGGTGTTACTCGACACAACAGAAAGGATATTCACCCGACGGTGTGTTCTTCCGTTCACAATCCGAACGGTGCGTTTCTTTGGTTGCCAACTCATTATTGTGTCGGTTCAGTTATTTTAAATGTTTTAATTTCATGTGACAATTTTTGTAGGTTTTTTTAATGTTTTTGTTCGTTGTGTCGGTTTGGACGTAAAGTCCAACTGTTATCCCATTTTTAGAATGTTGTTCGTCACGTAGGGTTGGATGTAAAGTCCGATTGCCGTTCGATTGTTTAGTATGTTGGCAACTGCCAACCGGTGGTTCGATTTGATTAGAACCAAAGAACGCGATGGATTGATTTGATTAGATCGGAAGAACACGATGGGATTATGTGATTGAATGGGTTGTTTAAGTAGTCATGAATAAACCATGTTTATAAATGGAAGCGGATAGCAGTGGTTCATTATTTCATTCAAATCTTTGAGTAGTCACGAAGATATGCAAAATTGAATCAATGAAAGGGCGATGGTCGTTATTTTGTTCATACAAAAACTAAATCAACATGCGAACACGTGTAACGATCGGATCTGTGGTTGTGGTTGACATTATAATCAACATCCCGCCACAAAGCGCGGGTTAACATCAACTCGTATATATATAATATATAACAATTAATTTTCTTTATAGTTACCATGTCCGCGTACTCCCCGAGTACTCCGATTACTCCCAACTCCCCAGTCGGCTAGAGGTGTACAAATCGGTTTTTTTCAAAAACCGGTTTCGGTTATTAACCGAACCGGTTTTTTTCATCCAAAATGAAAACCGGTTTTTTTAATAACCGGTTTCGGTTACTAACCGGTTTTTCAAGTCCAAAACTATAACCGGTGTAACCGGTTGGGATCGGCTTTTAACCGGTTTTTGCCAAAAAAAAACCGGTTTTTAACCGGTTTATAACCGTTTTTTTTTTAAACCGGTTTCGGTTATTAACCGGTTTTTCATACCAAGAATCCTAACCGCTCTATAACCGGCGGTTCGGTTATAAAACCGATTCGGTTATAAAAAAACCGGTTAAAAAAAAAACCGGTTTCGGTTTTTTTCCCGGTTTCGGTTCTAAAACCGGTTTTTTTGTACACCTCTACAGTCGGCCGACTAGGGACCGCCTAGCGACTTTTACAACACTGCTCACCACCATACCCAACAATTTCCCTCACAACATCAAAAGTATCACGCGTTAAAAAAATCACTGGCTATGCATCATCATGCGTTATAGATGATGGTGGCGGTGGTCTTGTTCAATTCTCCACGCGTGGAAGATATTCATCACGGAGAATTTTTTCTCCACCCCCACTCCCCTTGTACTCGTACATGATGTCTACCATATATATAGAGAGAGCCTTGTGTCTAGACTATTCATTGATCAGTCAACAAATCTCTCAAAGGGCGATTAGGGTTTTCATACTTTGTAACACTGATCCGTCTATGCGCTTTAGGTTATGAGTGAATCTGTTATTCGTAGAAGATTATCGTGTTGATAGTTTTGTGTTGAGTGATATTTGTTTGATTGTAATCTTCGTCTGTGGTGATTCAGATCTGGTTTAGGGTTAAAATAATATTGTTTGGGTATTTGTGTTCTTCTTGAAGATCTGTTCCAGATCCATGTTTGTTTACATTATTATTTTCAAATCTCTTTCAAGATAGCTAAAAAGACCATATAGCAAGTAGTTAATACTGCAATATCACCACAAAAGTTAACATACAACGAAGGGTCGTAGGTTCTTTTATTATTATTCGAAAACCATAATAACTACACAAGCTCGCCCTTCTTTTACATACAGCTTGTTACTCTCCAACAAACTACAACACCTTTTATTCTTGTTTCTTAACAAACTCTCGATCACCCAACTACGACCCTAAGCTTCCTACATCCCACCACGACCACGGGTGTAACTACCGCCAGGCGTGAACAACACAGACTCCTGCCTATTATACTTGACTTTTTGTGCATCTTCCCTAGACAACTGGTACGCATTTGCTAGGACATCCACGGGCAACGCCCTCATGACTGAGGTCTTTCCAGCCAAGGTGTTGATCATCGCGTTGTCGTTGGTCCTGAAGGAAATCCACCTACATCCTTGCTCACCGGCTTGTTTCACCACCGCGAAATTCTGTGGCACCACCACCAGCTGTTGCTCTTGGACCTCGTCGTTGAACACCTCTTGACCCATGTCGTTAACTATTTGAATCCTCATGTTCCCTTGTGTCACGTAGATTATGTTGTGGGCATTCATTATCCAGTGTGGTGACACTATACCATACTGCAAAAAAAAAAAAAAAAAAAAAATCTTCCCATAAGTAAATGTGTAGCTTTGATTAAACTAATTTAATGATTAAATATGATCTAAATGTTATTAATAAATAAAGTATATGTTTTTTTTAAATAAAAAAATAGCATATATGTTTTGGGCCAATATTTATTATCCAGACTTGTGGTGACTAAACCATGATGTAAAATTACTTAAGAAAAATAAGTGATGATATAAAGTCTCATTTGCCTAAAAAAGCTGTAGGTTTTTTAAAAACTAATTTAGTGGTCAAGAATGAGTTGAAAATCATTAGGTAAATTAATTTTTTTTACTAAATACTAATTTTACTAGTTTTTAATTTCAAATAACTTTTATATTGCTTTATTATCTTAAAAACAAGAATTTAGATGCGTACCTTTGATCAATTTAATTTAGTGGTTAATAACTTAATACTGGATTAAATATTATTAAGTAATTTTTTATTAAATACCAGATTTATCAATTTATAAATTCAAATAACTTTTATTTGGTTTATCATCTTAAAAAATTATACCATAAAATCGAGAGTTTTTTTTAACTCAAGTTCCACTTAATCGAGTGGAACTGTATTGTTCCGGTTTCTTACCCTATGGAGGACACCTCGTTCGGCGCTGAGTTGCAAAAACTGAAGAATGGGGAACTTGAAGCTGTTGAGATTAGTGCAACGGCCGGCTTGCGGGTTGTAAAAGTCAGCTTTCGAGGGATCGTCGATATTCATCCGGAGTTGCATCGAGCAAATGGTTTCTTCTATACCGTTGGCTCGAGGACCACGACGGTATTCTTGTTCTTCACGTCGCATAGGTGGCTGGATAACTTGAAGACCATTTTGTACTAAGATAATGTGTCCCCTTTGGTCATTCTCACCACGGAGTAACTCTGCGGTCTGGTGATCTACGTTAAACGCCTCTGCGAGAGTTTCGGTTGTGAACCCTCTGAGAATGTTATCCCAGCCCTCTTGTTGTGATTCGCCTTGTTGTCGCCTTTGCCATGATCTTGGTTGAAACTGTTGTTGTTGTTGTTGTTGTTGCTGCTCTCCTTGTGAGTTTCCGGCTAGGAAAAATCTCTGCATCAAGAAACATTTCCAATGATCAACGATTGTGACGGACATCAAAGTGATAGTTTGGGGTGACAGCGGCAAATAGCTAATAGTTAGGGGTGATAAAATCGAATAGCCCTTGTTAAAAACATATACAAAAAGGTAAACTAAAACATGAAACCCTGAAACAACTACATATAAGTAGGCAATTGTTTACTTACTCTGTGGTTTGGATCAAGCTGGTTAGCATAGTTTGTGCTGTCAAGTAAGGCAATAATAACAAGCTCATCTTGTCCATTGTTGTAAAGCCAATGTGCAGCTCCAGTAGGTATGGCCACCACATCTCCTTGTCGGAACTGGTGGATCTTCTGGTGGCGATCTGTAAACGCGCTTCCGCCTTTACGTCCTTCGAATTGTTCGGTCGATACTTCATATGTCTCCGGGCAACCAGGCAACATCACCCCCTGAATACCACTTCCTATGTATCCCAACCAATAAATATAAAATTCAAAATCATGCTTTCTTTCATCTTTAAGTTTCATATTTGTGTTTATGTTATGGTAATCAATGTAATTTGGTACTTTAATTGGTCTAATATTTATATTATTTAATATAGGTCTATGTAAGTTGTTTATTTCATCGAGTTGAATATACGAATACGGGTGGCGCTCGTTCGTTTTAGATGGGAGGCGAGGTTTTACCGATTATTCCACTGTCGCGTCTTCGGGTGGGTGGAGGTCGGGTTTCCACGCATCTGGGAGAGCCAAGCGGCTGGCGGCGGTCGAGTAGTCGACCTTGGCCACAGCGCCGCCAACCAGTGTCACGATGATTGACACGTCGTTCCTTGCCGTTAAAAAAAAGTTGGGTGATTTCGTTTATTTTGTCAGGTTGAATACATAGAAACCTTTATTTTATTTATTTTTTATTTTTTTAAGATTTCAAATCATTGTGTTTGTATTTAGTTTCATACTATAAAAAAAAGTTGGGTCTTGTTTAGAGCAGCCTCTTAATTTTATATATTTTTATTTTGAAAGATTTCAAATGATTGTGTTTGTATTTATTTAGTTTTATAATATAAAAAAAGTTGGGTGTCATAAGAAGCAGACTCTTTATTTTATTTATTTTTTATTTTTTAAGGTTTCAAATCGTTGTGTTTGTATTTAGTTTTATACTAGAAAAAAGTTGGAAAGGTTTGTCATAAATATTACTGGATTCTTAGACTATATTTCATATATTTTTAAGTGAGATATTATTAGGTACGTTTGTTTTAATCAATGTAAGGTACCGTATAAGATATTATTAGGTAAGTTTGTTTTAATGAATGTAAGGTACCTTGTTCGACATAGAAGAGGATAGGGGTGTTGGTGTAGGACGGCAAGAGAAGTCCTTGCGGTTGAATCTGGTGGCGAATAACCTCTACACCGGCACACTGGAACTCCTGTTCATTGGAGTTAAAGAACTCGGTGAAACCGGCTTCGGATTGAACTCGTTCAATGGGTTCAAGGGCATTGAGTCGTTGAATCTGGCACTGGTTTTGCTGTTGGAAAGATGGTTGGTAAGCAAGGCAGGCATGGATGAGTAAGAGGAAGCTTAAAGAAACAAAGAGTTTAGCCATGTTGGGTTGGCTTGTTGCATGGAGTGAGAGTGGTGTTGGGTGGTATATAAGGTGGTGAAGGGTGCCAAAGGGGTGGACACATAGTGTGGTGATGTCAGGGAATATGAAGACAAGTTGCAGCTTGCATGGCATGAAAGGGTGATGAGGTTACACCTCAAGTGAGTGGGGTTCTGGTTTTTCACATACAAGAGCGGCACCGGGTGGCTTTGTTTGTTTGTATTTGTATTCGAATTGAGTCGTTTTTACTATATGATTCAATAACAAAACTTTCGATAACAATTTGAAAACACTTGTGTAATGACATATAGTTTTGTACAAGACTTATTGTGGTGCTATTGCACATAGATACTATATTTTTAGGGATCTAAATAGACCAAATATTAAGTGAACTGATCTTGAATCGTTGTAAATTTTGTTTATATATGCATATGTATAAAATATATAACATAAATATATAGGCATTTAGTTATGGAAAAGATGAGTGATCCATACAACGTCTACAGGAGAATTGCTCATGGACCTGTATTCAGATTCACAATTAGACCAAAAAACAATGGGTTGCTTCTTTGCACTCCAAGACACAAGATTTCCACCAAGGAAAATAGAGTAGTCATAGGTAGAACAACGTGTGTCTAGACAACAAACCCAATGCATAAGAATATCCAACTATGGTACTCTTGTGTGGCCGACTATAGCTGAGACCAAAGGAGACAGTGCCTTAAACATATCTGAGGATCCATTTAATAGCCTGGAAATGAGCAACGGTTGGTGCATGAAGAAATTGAGACACTTGATTAACTGCATAAGATAGATCAGGTCTAGTAATCATCAAATACTGAAGAGCCCCGACTAACGAGCGGTAGCGTGTAAAAATCCGAATAGGGAAACCAATCTAATGTGAAAGACTCATGAGGAGCCAAAGGTGTGATAACCGACGTAGAATCATATAGTTCGACTCTCACAAGAATGTCTTTAGCATAATTTAACCGAGTGAGAAATAGACCATGATCGGTGTAGGCAACTTCAAGTCCTAAAAAATATTTTAAATCACAAAGGTCCTTGATGGCAAATTCATGATTGAGATGTGAGATAAAGGTGGCAATGTTAGTCTCATTATTTCCTCTGAGAATGAGATCATTAGCATACACGATCAAGTACATGACGGAATAAGCCTGTGTGAACATAAACAAAGAAGTGTCAGCACGACTGCATGTAAACCCATCAAAAAGAAGAAAAGAGCTCAAACGTTGGAACCAAGCACATGAGGCTTGTTTTAAGCCATATAGAGCTTTAGATAATTTGCTCACATGATTAGGAAACTATGTGTTAACAAATCCCGGTGGTTGCTCCATAAACACAGTCTCACTTAAGTTGTCATTCAAGAAAGCATTCTTGACATCTAGTTAATGCAGCTTCATGGCATTTAAAATTGCAACAGATAAAACAATTCTGACACTAGATGCTTTAACAACTGGATTCGCTTCGACTTCTACTAAAAGGAAGTCTTGTTTCTTTTTTCTCTTTACACCTTTTATTGTCTTAAATAAACTAACTTCGACTTCCACCAAAAGGAAGTCTTGTTTCTTTTTCCTCTTTACACGTTTTATTATCTTAAATAAGCTAACTATGGCTAATCACATTAGGGACAATGTGCATTTGAAGTATGGGGAGCCAAATACGGGTTAATAATAAAAACTTGAATTTTGTGAATCTTAAAAATCAAGTCGTTCACAAAACTCTCGTGGAACCACTTTCCTACCCCAAAGTTTTTCAAAATTTATACAAAAATGAACATATTTTTGTAAAAATTTATCCGTCTAAATATAACTCGCATCAAAAACAATTTTAAAAAGCTAAAACACCTATAAAAACGTTTTTTAACTTGTAAAAATAAAAAGAAACTTTTAGGTATTACCAAGTAGGGGTGGGATTCGACTACAAAGTCCATTCTTCCTACAAAGTGTACAAAGTCATAAAACACCACAATTTCAGCCATAAAACACACTCAAAACCCACAAATAACATAGTGAAGATCACTAAAACACAATATCCAAACCCTTAACAGTCCTTAAAAACTTCAAACACACCATCGTACAACTATGAATATAAAACACTACATGATAATCGATATAAAACACACTAATGTTAGTCATTCGATACTCAAAGCCTTATCATCCAAAACACAACACAAAACCCATAAATATAGTGTTATATTAATCTTCACTATGTTATTTGTAGCCAACTCCTACCCTACCAAGTAGAAACAATAAAATCTTCTTTTATGCTAAAATCATACTAAACTTTCCTACTCATTTCTATGTGAGGATTTGAGACTTGTGAGCATATCTAAAATATATATATATATATATATATATATATATATATATATATATATATATAGGATAGGAGTTGGCCAGAAAGTCCAAATTTCATAAAAAGTGTAAAAAGTTATAAAACACCACAATGTCAACCATAAAACACACCAAAAACCCACAAATAATATGATGAAGATTACTAAAACATCATGTATGTGGGTTTTGTGTTGTGTTTTAGATGTTAAGGCTCTGATTGTGGAATGAAAAATATTATTGTGTTTTATGTTGTTTAGCATTGTGTGTTTTATATTCATAGTTCTACGATGGTGTGTTTGAAGTTTTTATGGACTATTAGAGTTTGAATATGGTGTTTTAGTAATATTCATTCTATTATTTGTGAGTTTTAGGTGTGTTTTATGCCTGAAATTATTGTGTTTTATGACTTTTTACACTTTTTAGGAAAAACACACTTTCCGTTATATATATATATATATATATATATATATATATATATATATATATATATATATATATATATATATATATATATATGCTTCTTCTTTTGTTATATGAGTATTTTAGTCGAACGTTCACTGGAAATTTAGAACTTGAAAAGTGTATACGATCTAAAAACCTAAAACAAGATGCGAGTAAACAAGTGATAGAGGCTTAAGGATTTTTATTTTTAGCCATTTCATTTTTAAACCTACTCATTAAACACATTCCTTTTAGTTAACCCTTTTGAGGCAAATACCTTTTCATTTTTTAGCCCAATTAAAAAGTCGCTAATATTTTCCTTTTAAAAAAAAACCCAATTTTTTGTAGAAAAATATAGTTTTCAAAAATAAAACTATTTTCATGCCTTTCTATCTTTAAGAAGACCCGCTCCACAAAAGTGCACGATGAATATATATATATATGTAGGTAGAGGTTCCTATAGGTATAGTGTTATATTAATCTTCACTATGTTATTTGTAGCCAACTCCTACCCTACGAAGTAGAAACAATAAAATCTTCTTTTATGCTAAAATCATACTAAACTTTCCTACTCATTTCTATGTGAGGATTTGAGCCTTGTGAGCATATCTAAAATATAGATATATATATATATATATATATATGCTTCTTCTTTTGTTATGAGTATTTTAGTCGAACGTTCACTGGAAATTTAGAACTTGAAAAGTGTATATGATCTAAAAACCTAAAACAAGATGCGAGTAAACAAGTGATAGAGGCTTAAGGATTTTTATTTTTAGCCATTTCATTTTTAAACCTACTCATTAAACACATTCCTTTTAGTTAACCCTTTTGAGGCAAATACCTTTTCATTTTTTAGCCCAATTAAAAAGTCGCTAATATTTTCCTTTTAAAAAAAAACCCAATTTTTGTAGAAAATATAGTTTTCAAAAATAAAACTATTTTCATGTCTTTCTATCTTTAAGAAGACCCGCTCCACAAAAGTGCACGATGAATATATATATATATATATATATATATATATATATATATATATATATATATATATATATATATATATATATAGGTAGAGGTTCCTATAAAAAAATGTTTTTTTGTGAGAAATGTAAGAAAGAATCTACACCATTAGATCTTTGATCTAATGGTAGAGATCATAAAGGCAAAATTGTAAATAATGTTTACTATTAAACATATTAATTTTCTAGATTAAGGGTATATAGGTAAATTTAACATTTTTAAATTAAGAAACTAACATTAATGCACATGTAACTTCCTCCCGTCTTTTTTAAACGTCAATAACTTTTTATACGTAACTTTTTTTTAAAAAAATTACACCATAATAACGAGCGTTTTTTTATCTTTAATATGAGTACCATATTGCTATACTTATATAGAGAAAAAAATATGTTTCGATCAGATGTTTTGTCCATGAATGGTGTTATACACTTACTGAATGGTGTTATATACTTGCTGAATGGTGTTATATATACTTACTGAATGGTGTTATATACTTGCTGAATGATGTTTATAGAGATCTTTTAAAAAAATCCAGTTCCTATAATTAAGGTGGCGGTTATGGTAAATTTTTAATTAATTGAATTAATAATAAAATTACTTGTTTACCCTTTTGAATTAATTTAGATTTAGGACACATGTCATCTCCACAATATTTCTGAGCTTTCTCATACTTTTAACCTTTTTTACAATACCCTTGCCATATATATATATATATATATATATATATATATATATAGGGTGAGATTCCAGCGTGAACAACCTCCCAAGAGTGAACTGCGTGAAAAGATCTGGACCCTTGATTTCCTTTTTAGTTGTTAAGGGTAGGATTGTAATTATATAAAAAATTAGATTTAAATCATTATTTTAATAACTAAATTAAGTTACATCTTTCCTATTTTAAATTCATTATCCACATTATGTTTTATTTATTAATAAGATAATTATCAAAACAAACAACAAATCACCAGATTTCAATGTTAATTTTTATTTCAGATTTCATCACCAGAATTCAAATTTTGATTTTTAAGATCCAAGTAACCTTCATATTTCAACGGTATACACATGTGTACTTGGATATAAATAGAGCAGTACACGTGTGTACTCAGCATCGTACGTATGTGTACAGTAATTCACAAGTGTACATCAACATTCAATAAAAAAAAATCTGAGATATCACAAAAACTGACGATATACACATGTGTACATCGCATTAAAAATAGGGCAAAATCAGAATACACATGTGTACATCGCATTAAAAAACAGAGCAACATCAAAAATTGAACATCAGATCCGGCGATAAACATCAGAGCAACATCAAAACAGATCAAAACTCAGCAACTAATTTCGTCTGCAATTCGATCATCCCTCGTGTCTGCCCTCAAATGCAGCCTTTTTGTCCCAGTAAAAAATGGAAACTCTTTTGTCATCTGACCTACCTTCACGAACAGATGAAACCTAGAACACGTCGACAAAAAAACAATCTTGTCATGTGCAGTCAAATAGAAAAGACAATACACCTAACCATCATATTTAATACATCAACAAAGACACTCAAAGGAGGGTTTCAACCAGCAAGATACAGAACAAAACATCAACGCAAATGTGAAGTTGAAAGAGGTTTAATTACCGTTCATCAAGGTGTTGTGGGATGCATACTGAATCGGAATATGATATAGAGAGAAATGATATACTAAATAAAAGTTTGGAGATTGCGAAAGATCCACCAGTGATACTACACTTACATGAAGAACGGGATCAAATCAGTGGTGGTTTGGGTGTGTGGGAGTGCGGCCGGATATTGGGGTGATGAAGGTGGCCGGCGTTGCTCCGGTTGCTGGAGCCGGAGAAGAGAACGAGGGAGAGAGCAGGGTGTCGGCTGGTTAATTTTGGGGTAGGGTTTTGACAAAATGAAGAGGATAATTGATTACTTGATTTGTGAGAGATTTATGCAATCAATTTAAGATTGAAATTACAAATATACCCTTTTTGTGTTTAATTAAATGGAAAAAATTAACCACATAATTACCATCATGCCACTCATTTAAATCTCAAGATCATAAAAATCAAGGGCCCAGATCAGTTCACACAGTTCACTCTTGGGATTTTGTTCACGTTTGAACCTAATCCTATATATATATATATATATATATATATATATATATAGGGCAAGGATAAATCGAAAACCCACTTAAGTTGAAGAAACCCTGAAAACCCAATAACAACCATTGATTAAACAAGATGAATGGCTATGATCCATTTGAAGTAAAAGTAATCACACTTTTACTAAAATAATAACAATAAGTACAGACAAGGGTATTTTCGACATGGAGGAAAAAGTTTGATTCTTTTGAAAAAGTGTAATTATGATGACTAATTAATACAAATATCTTGAAGGTATAATGAATATTATATGTGGCTTTGGGTACTAGAACAAACAAAAAATACATAGAGCCAAAATAAAGTCAAATAACCTATAAAGTAAATCTACAAAATTATATGACTGATTTGAATTTTTTTTTGAGTAGCCAACGGAACTTCATTCATAAAAAATCAAAAACCAAAGGTTCTCAGCCAGTAACTGAGACGTAGTGCAAGACCGAAAACAAACTGAAAAGGAAAAAAATGACAGAAAACACGAAAAAAAGAACAGGAAGTTTATCTACAAGTTAAGGTTGAAATCCCACCACTCTTGTTTTGTTATCATACTTTGTTTCGATCTTAGTCTCACGCCTTGTAGAGATGTATCCTTAATGTCCTCGATAATCATCTGGGTCGTTCGGTTTCTTCTTGAAAAGACTCTATCGTTTCTAGTTTTCCATAGGGTCCACATCGTTTGGATTGCTATAGCATGTAATACCTTCCTTACGTTCCGGCTCCTTTGGCTTTCGAGAATAGATTGCAACAGTTCCGTTATACTACCTTCTGAGTTAACCATCGGAGATCTTGTCCAATTCGCCACTTCTTCCCATACTCTTTTTGCGAGGTTACATCTCAATAGAATGTGAATCGCTGATTCTTCGTCCGCTCCGCATATTTTACACGTGATATCTTGCATAAAAATTCCCCTATTCCTTAATGCTACAGCGATTGCTCGCCAAACGAAAGCTGTACTTTTCCTTGTCGCCCAATTGTTCCGGCAGAAAGTACTTGGTGATGAGTTTATATCCAAGTTTCGGCCCAAAGTGAGCCTAACGTCCTTTACGCAGAATTCCTTATACTCATGGTACCTCCATACCCAAACGTCACCGGTATTTGACATATTTTGTTGCTCTTGTAGAGTATCCATTTCTTGTTTCTCCACTACACTGTTTGGTGCTCTTATCCATGCCCAATCCCACAATGTTCCCCCATTTACAATTCTATAAAATTCCTGAATCTTTGCTTTTTTCTTTGATGATATCTGGTATAAACTTGGAAATTGTACCTTCAAAGGTTCACTACCGATCCATGTATCGACCCAAAATAAAGTTTTGTTCCCCAAGCCCACTTTACTTCTAAAACTTGTGTTGATATTGATGTTATTCTTCACGAAATCTTTTGCTATCTCCCCAATGTTTTTCCACACACCCACCATAGATTTTTTAAGCGGTATTGATTCCACTTTTCTTTGATTTTCATGTATCGACCCAATTACTCTTGCCCATAAACTATCCGGTTCCATCTTTAACCTCCATCACCATTTTGCTAGAAGAGCCAGATTCATATCTCTCAAGTTTCCAATACCTAGTCCCCCGAAATCTTTCGAGGCAACCACTTTTTCCCATTTTACCCATCTAATTTTATTATTTAAGTTACTTCCACCATATAAGAATTTTCTACGTATCCCTTCTAATAACTTTAGGACACCATTCGGACACTTATATAGAGAGAGATAGTAGTTTGGTAAACTACCCAAGACTGATTTAACAAGTATAACTCTCCCAGCGAAAGATAAAGTCTTCGCCTTCCAATTTGTAAGTCTTTTGTTAAAAAGATCAATCACTTCCTTCCAATATATAATTCTATTCATGTTCGCTCCTACTTTTAAACCTAGGTACACAAACGGGAATTTCCCATCCTTACAATTAAAAAATGTTTCCATATTTTTACTTCCTCCTCATTTGTACCTACCCCGTATAAGTGACTTTTTCTCGGACTAGTGGGGACCCCGCGCGTTGCAGCGGAGTCGACAATATGGGTCGAGAACATAATGTAAACCTAAAAACATTAAAAAAATCATATATAAGTTGTGTGTGTGAATATATATATATATATATATATATATATATATATATATATATATATATATATATATATATATATATAAGCACTCGGGCAATCATATATACGCTATATATAATGTATTCAGAGTTTATTCTAAGATTTTGGTTATATACTCACATTATACAGATTATCACCTAATTTTAGCTTTTAAAGCACCACACTTATAACTTACCCATTTATGTAGCAAGAATTTCATTCCTTGGATTAGACAAAACTAATCCAAGGCCTGTTAAAAAATTCATAGCTTCTTAACATAAGTGTGGATAATTATTTGGTCCACTTGATAATACGCATGAAGATAGGTTCAAGGAGTAAAGATTTAATGAACTTAAGAGTAAAATAACATATAGGGCCAATTTGAATTATAACTATTTGATTCCGGGTCAGATGTATCAAACAAGATAGGTCAGACCACTTGAACGAAACAAAAAAAAAGAGTACACCAATCTCACATCTGAAATCATGTTTAAATCAAATGTTTTAGTCGTCAGATCATGTGGACACTTTCACTAAACAAGTCAAGATCGTCGTAGATAACAGATACTTAACATTTTGTATGTACATATTAAAACACCATGCACACCTACCAATAAGCCAAAAGTAAAAGATTCAACGGCTGAAACTTATTTAACGAAACGAAAGAGTGACCGGCCAAGCCAATCACACGCACGCAAACAACACCAATTCAATTCAGTTGTCATGAACTAAAACAAAACACGTCTCTGAATAAGAGAGAACCCATTCGAAATAGAATACGATCAATATCCACTTTCATATACATTTTATTAGTCATACCGTGCAGATCATGTCGCCTAAACCTAACAGGTTCTCATTTTTGGAATGAAGGACGCAAGACAAAAATAAAAATACAATGTACATAGTTACTCAGCATAACCATGAGAGTCATAGCCTTGTACATAATAAACAGAAGATCAAAACAATCAAGATATCTTAATAATGTGTTTTACAATCCAGCCAAACGAGTGCGTACCAGTAGTTGCCGATGCAGAGTTTGGAATCTCGTTCAAGGACGCAGAGCTTAGATTCTCAACACAAGGGCGCTTCCCTTTCACTTGAGCTTTTCTACCTATGTACATATTAATTAACAAGCTGTTAAGATTGCAGACATCTTTGATTAATGGTCAGACAAAAACACTTTATAAAAAAAGTGAGCTTAATCATGAATGAAATTTAGTTGGACCCCCTTTTATTTATAACAATGGAACAAATTTAGAAGTTATACAAGTTTGGGTGCCTATAAGAGAAACAATATTGAACTTTCTAATTGCTTTCTTCTTCTTCTTGTTTATTATACACACACACTAAAGCCTCTAGAACTACACACACATAACCAAAAAAGAAGAATCCACACTACATGAAAGTATAAAACTCAAACTTACTTAAAGGAAGATTAAGGATTAAGTTCCTCTATCTAATCCAAATATGTTGTACAACCCAACCAAACAAGACGTTACCAGTAGTTGCTGATGCAGAGTTAACAAGATCCTCCTCACAAGGGCACTTGAGAGCCTTTCTACCTATTATTAATTAACAAGACAAGGCAAGATTAAGAATAATCCAAAAATCTTGACTAATGGTGAAACAAAAGGGAACTTGCTCACTATACCAGCCAAAATCTTGAAAATGGATCCTCCAGCTTTAGTACCTGTCAAGTAAAGATAAAATTGTTCAACAGAAACATGATAAAAGTAAAGATACAATATGGTTATTTATCATAACTATAAATAAAAGATACAAAACAATTCAAATATCTTAAAAACCAAACCAAACAAACGTTTACCAGCAGCAGTTGCTGATGCGGAGCTTGGATTCTCAACAAAGTACTGGTCAAGATCCTCACAGAGGCGCTTCCCTTTTACGTTTACGTGAGCTTGTCTACCTAATTAACAAGATAATTAAGATTGCAGATATCTTGATTAAGTAGTGCTCAAGCAAAACCACTTTATATAAAAATGAATGGACCAGTTAAGCGTGCGTCATAACTATAAATAAAAGATACAAAACAATTCAAATATCTTAAAAACCAAACCAAACAAACGTTTACCAGCAGCAGTTGCTGATGCGGAGCATGGATTCTCAACAAAGTACTGGTCAAGATCCTCACAGAGGCGCTTCCCTTTTACGTTTACGTGAGCTTGTCCACCTAATTAACAAGATAATTAAGATTGCAGATATCTTGATTAAGTAGTGCTCAAGCAAAACCACTTTATATAAAAATGAATGGACCAGTTAAGCGTGCGTCCTATTTAGTTGAACCACTTTGTAATACATATACGAATTAAAGACGATATGAAATTTATATATAAATGAATGGACCAGTTAACTGTGTTCATTCTTTAATGCATGAACTGAAACCTGAGGACAAGTGTGATCACATGTATCTCCTAAATCAAGTTGACCGTGTTCGCCCCATCCCCATGTCATTGTTATTCCATTTTCTGCAATAATAATAATAATGAAAAAAAAACTATGTACACTTAGGAATGCTCTACTATATCATCTTTTTGTGACTTGACTCTGGATTTGCGTTGGATTTCGGGTAGCTTATAATGAGCTGAATGGGTCAATAACTTGAAAGTCGCCTGACATGTATTTTTTAAGCAAATAAATTCATAACCTGTTTCATTCATGGTAGTCCGATGGGTATTTGGAGTATTGTATTTTTCATAATATGTTTACTGTGATAATTGTTTATAATCTGTTAAATGAAGAAAGACATGTTTTCAGGCCGACCCGTTTCAACCGACACCAAAAGGTACTTGGTGTTTTACTTAACCCGTCTGTTCCGTTATCCAACCCGCAAGACCCGCCCATTGTGGCAACCAAAATGCTTGCCTGTAGTGATGACCGAGTGCTCTGATCCTGATGCAACTCCCGCAACTTTTATCCTATGCAGTCCAGGATTTCCTTTACTTGGTCTTCATCTAAATCCTCTGCAAATCAAAATATAATCAACTTAGTTCAAGAAATCACTACATCATTAGCGGAGTCAAGATGATACATACGGTTGACCGAGATTTCCTTCTGAGGATTGCTAAGAACCCCATGATGGCTCCCCCCAAGCATAAGAATGTATCCTTCGTCTGTACTCAAAATAATCTTTAATAGAAACATATTAGCACACGCATAGGGTAACCAAATTTCTTTAGGCTATAGAAAACCTCAGAGAAACCATCCACCAGAAAGGAAAACCCGCTATAAACAACAATTTGTACGTCTGATTGTAATTGAATATTGCTAATCCAACAAACCCTAACCCCTAATTCTCCCTTTTGAAATAGTAAAACACACAAGGGGGATTTGGACCTGCAAGGGGGATTTGGACCTGAAAGGGGGATTTGAGAGGACGATTTAATGGGGGTTATGCAGGCTCTTCAGTCGTGATTGAATGAAATTGGACGTTTTGTGTGGTTGACATTCACTCTTCCGATTGATTGTGAGGGACGTCTAGGTTTCCTGAGGGCAAAGAAGTAATGGATTTGGGGGTTATATTTGGAAGAAATGTAAAAAATCATTGAAACCTAGGTGAAGGGGGGCATATTTGGAAGCTTGTGATGAAACCCACGAAAAATGCACTGACCTTCCATATGACGTCTTAAAATTAGGGGGTAAAATTACATCTTAGTCCTAAGGAGATGCATTATATAGGTCTATAGATTAACTTTCAAACCTGATATTAAGTAAAAAATGCAAAGAATTCTTTTGAGATTCTTCACACTATTTTCCTCCCATTCTCCAATAAAGATCGAATCGTCCGCATATAGCATGTGGGTCAAATATGGGCCGTTCCTCGGTAGTTTTATCCCGTGAAACATGTTGTTTTCTTTAGCATTCACCATCATAACATGTAGAGCTTCCATAGCAATAATAAACAGAAAAGGAGACAAGGGGTCACCTTGCTTTAAACCTGTTTTGTAATGGAACTCACCCGTAGGTGAACCGTTCACCATAACTGATCCTCTACCCGCAAATAATACACCCATAACCCAATTCTTCCACTTTGGAGGGAAGCCCATATGTGTTAAAATGGAAATCAAGAATTTCCAATTTAAAGTGTCGTATGCTTTCTCAATGTCAGCTTGAACAACAAACAAACGCTTCCCCGATTTTTTTTGCCCAACCCACCACTTCATTTATTATTAATGGTCCATCTATTATGTTCCTATCCGACATAAAGGTCGACTGGACATTGGAAACAATACTCTTGATGACGCCTTTAATTCTATTAGCTAACACTTTTGAGATTATTTTGTTTATCACACCAACAAGAGATATGGGTCTGAAATCGGAAAGAGTAATAGGATCTGTTACCTTCGGTATAAGAGCTATGAACGAGGCACTGCATGATTGATGAATTGATCCATGTACATGAAACTGATTCATAACCTCCATTATTAGTCCCTTCACATCCTCCCAGTATGATTTGAAAAGTTTGAAAGTAATCCCATCCGGACCCGGCGACTTATTTATACTAGGCATGGGCAAATACCGATCCCGGTACCATACCGTCCCGATACCGACAAATCCCGATCCCGATTTTTGTGAAAAATGGGTACCGATACCGATACCGAAATACGTCGGTTTGGTACGGTATCGGTGCGGTATCGGTATTTTGAGGGTAAAATGCGGTATTATACCGATACCATACCGTACCGATACCGACAAATACCTAAAGTGGATACCGATACCGGTACCGAAACCCCTTCGGTATGGTATTCTCGGGATCGGGATCGGGATGGGATCGGTATTGGATACCACTTGCTCATCCCTAATTTATACCACAGTCCCAAACTGCTTTACGTACCTCCTGAATCGAGAACTGGCTTATTAGACCATCCGCTTGTACCCCACTTAACTTTTTGAAGCCCCTCGCACCGATTCTCGGCCTTACATTAACCGGTTCTTTGCATTTTGCTTGAAAGGCCGCCAAAAATTGTGTTTTGATTTCCTTGAGGTCCGAAACCCACTCCCTATCTATCCATAGACCACTGATCTTGTTTCTAGCTATGTGGTTATTTACAATAGAATGAAAATAACTGGTGTTCTCATCTCCCAATCCTATCCATCTCGTCTTTTCCTTTTGTTGCAAATCCAATGCAACTTTGTCGTGCCACTTTTTAACTTTATCTTTAAAGTCTTGCCAGATTGCTATTTCCGAATCAGATAGTAGTCTATTTTCTGCTAGATCATCCAGTTGTACCAATTTATTTTGAGCTTCCAACAAATCTCTCTCTTCTTCCTCTTTTTTATTTTTTCGCCATTTTTTCAATTCTTCTTTTACTGGCTTAAACTTCACTGCCACAACCTCGTCCTTGAACCTTGAGTCACATATCTTATTCAAACCCCTCTTTACTACCTCGTCTAAACCCTCCAGGACAAACCAACTATTAAAAAGTCTAAAGGGGGATGGGCCGAAACTATTATTGATAGTTGTTAATATTAATGGGCTGTGGTCCAAAATGTTTCTATTAAGCGCTAATAAGGATGCATTCGGCCATTTGCTCATAAAATTGTCACAAACCAAAACCCTGTCTATTTTACTCAGGTTAGAGCCATCGCCGGATAGAAAAGTATATTTCATTCCCCCCCATATTATATTCTTGAAATCCCCCTCTACTTATAAAGCTGTTAAAGCACATAGTTCCACCTACATTGAATTGTGAGTTAAACCTCTCTTTGGGGAATCTAACCACATTAAAATCTCCCAGCATTATCCATAAATCCATAATTGAACTTTTTGCTTCCAATAATTCTTCCCACATCATTCTCCTATTTGCTTTTAACGTTGATCCGTAAATATTTACTATTACCAACTCCACGTCATCCCCAACAATCCTACCCTTTAGCAAAATAAAGTTTTGGTTTTTTACCTCTAGCTCTTTCTTGAACACACTAGGATTCCATAAAGATAATAATCCCCCAGACTGACCATCCGCATCCACTTTTATAAACTCAAAACTTGTACTATCCCAAAATCTTCTAATTCTGCTTAAGGATAAATCCCTAAATTATGTTTCTTGTATAGCTAAGAAAGACAAATTATACTTACCTAAGAAACCTCTGACTTCAGCAGCTTTCCCTGCCCCTCCTGCCCCTTTTATGTTGAGAGATCCGAAGTTCATTGTTTCCTGGCATCCTCCTGATCTTCGACAACTGTGTTCTTCACCAACGACATATGTTTTGACAACTCAACTCCAATTTTTCCCCGATCTCTAATGTCGCCTCTACTTCCTTATTCACTTCCTATGCATTCAACTCCTTATTATCGGCGTCTTCGACGTTCACTGCTCCACATACACCTGCTTGTTGTAATTGTCAACTTACAAAAAAATGGTTCTTGAAATATGTCATTTCCCAATCTAAGATAATATCAAAAAAGGTAGAAAGTCCAAATTCATCTTTCCCTAGAACTGAAAAACAAACTCTTTCCCTCTCATAGTTGTTTTCAAACCTACACCATAATTCATCTTTCCTAGTCTCTCTCCCTTAACCATTGGGTCTTGGCTCAGTGGCCACCGACACCCATTTAGTGTCTCTTGAGGCCTCCCATTGCGTGTAGGTCGCGGGTTCGAATCCTGGGTACTCCAGGCTCTTCAATCCAATCAAGTTGGCAAGGGTATTTACCACCAGGGATCATTGTCGGGTCGTGAACTGGGAAGGGAGATCCCTTCCGCGGCTAAGGATACCGTGCACCTATCCTTTTTTAGTCTCTCTCTCTAGTATCGACCCTTTTTGTTTTCATTTTCAAATATATATGTAACGACAAAAACGTTAAATAAAATGTTATGCACATAAACGTTATGTAAAATGTTTCATAAAAATGTTACGCATAAAAACTTTCTTGATTCGATTGTTACATTTTTAACACCCGGTTACCTAGTGTTACATAAAACGCTACACAAAACGTTACATATAATTATTACACTGCTAAGACCAGATTATTGGTATGTCACATAAATAACTTGTATGTTATGACTTATAGTTCTTGTCAAAATGTTACAACTTGTATGTTACATGTTTTTTTCATGTATGAACCTCATATTTGATCAACAATTGAGTCGTCGGTAACTTACAAAATTCAAATCATCTAGAAATATAACACTTAATTCAAAATTTAAAACCTACTGCATTTATTTTATATACATAATAAAAACTTGAACTATATATGTAAATAATTACAAGCAATAAAGTCATTTTTATCCAATGTTTGCAAGAATCTTGATCTGCATCTTCATAATCACTTACATCACTACACCAACATTATTTCTGTAACACAAAAAATGTAACAGACATTTTTGTTTTGATTGTTACATTTTTTATGTAACACAAAAAAAATGTAACAGACATTTTTGTTTTGATTGTTACATTTTTTGTGTAACACAAAAAAATGTAACAGACATTTTTGCTTTGATTATTACAAAAAAATGTAACGGGCATTATTTATGTAACACAAAAAATGTAACTGGCATTATTTATGTAACACAAAAAATGTAACATGCATTTTTTCTTCGATTGTTACATTTCTAACACCCGGTTACATAGTGTTACATAAAAAATGCCTAGATTTTGGAGTTTCGTAACTAAGACGCAAAGAATTGTTATGAGAATTGTTACATCAAAAATATAACATGTATATAAAAAATATAACTTCATTAACAAGAATCCAATACATAAGAACTTAAATCAAATTGTTTCCATTTGTTCAGATCTGAAAACAAATTTTACAAAAAAAAAAAAAATGAAAAAATCAGTAATAAAAAACAACATATCCAGAAAACAAGAACTAAATGCTTTAGATCTTAACCAGTTGTTCAACATCGACCCCGTAATCTGAAACATCGAACCGTCATATGAACCACACCATGCTTCACGCCACTCTACAAAAATCAACAAATTTAACTGTTAAAAACACTAGATCTAAGGCCGATTTAAGAAAGAAAAAAACTAGGATAAAAAAACATCATCTCCAAAAATAAATCGAGACCTGAAAAATGGAAACGAGAATTCAAGTAACTAACCATGGGCCACCACCGCCAAGTACCTACTAATTGGTTTTCCGGCAGGAGGAACCACTGCCACCTCCACCACTTGAACCAGATCTGAATCTGATGTTGTATGGAACACCCGTTCGATCTTCTGATCTTTCTCCTATCTTCACTGCCTCTCTCACCGATCCTCATTGCCACTCTCTCTCCGATCTTCTCTCTCTAACCATCTATCTCTCTGGATTTTTGGGAAGTAAAATATATTCTTCATTTGAGAAATGCTTCAAAAAAGTAAAACACAGATCTGTTCTTCATTTGATAAATGTAATAAGAAAGAGAGAAGGTAAAACATGTAATAAGGAGAGTAGGTAAAACATGTAAAAAGAAGGAAAGAAGGTAAAACATTGATCTGTTCTTCATTTAAGAAATGCTTTCAAAAAAGAAAAAATATGAGAGAGAGAAAGTGATATGTTCTTCATTTGAGAAATGGTTTAAAACATAAAAATACTTCACACTTTATGTTAAAATAGGAGAGAAAGAAAGCGATCTGTCCACACTTAGTCAAAAAGTGATGTCTGCCATGTCAAATGTAAAAAGACTCATTTACCCTTCTTATCATTTGGTGTGCATATGACGTGGTTGGATCCTAACCACATATATAGGTTTCCTGAGTTTTCTCATCTGGAGTGGGTTTTCTCATTATAATTAGCCTATATATATATGTGTGTGTGTATTGCATCTTGTATAGTTCGATCTTCTCGACCTTAAGAAATTAAAATCAAATCTATAAACCAAACTCAAAATGGTTATAGCTTGATTTAAATTTGTACAGCCACTCCGAAAATGTCACGAGAAATATATTAAAAAAATAACTATTCCACACCTTACCCGAAGGCTGCCTAAAAACCCAATAAAAGACCTCTTGATGCTTAGTCGTTTTGGTTAAGCGGTTGAGGATTCGATCACTTGTCAAGCCTATAATATTTTCTTGTTTCGTAGCGACTCAAGTGTCCCCCCCCCACATAAGATATCGGCCAAGTGTTGAGCAAACATTGTGAGGTATGTGATTTAGTATAAAAGACAATTTTTTGTAAGCTTGTTATATTTTTCCGTGTCTTTTTAAATATATAAATTAAAAACAAAAATAAAAAGGTTGAAGCAAGAGAAAGACGTGGAGATGCTCAGTTCTTGGCCCATAGATCAAAACCAAAGAAACTTGGGTGTACAATAAAACCAAAAATTTATAGAGTTTTGCTTGAGAACAAACAAAGATTCAAGTGTAGAGATATATGATATGAGCTAAAATACACATTTTTATATAATTTTATTATGTTTTGTTAAAGAAATATTCAAAATAGACTTAAATTGGTTTAGATTTGATTTTCAGGACAAAACTAACCCAAGAATAACAAAAGAAACAAACCGGGTAAAAAAGGAATAAAACGGGAGAAAATGTCCAGATACGCCCCATGCCTTGTACCTAGAGACTCCTAGATACATCTAGAAGATCATTGTGCAAAAAACAAAGAAGAAAAGCCAATGCACACGCTATGCTGCGAAAATACAAGACAAAGAGACCTTTTGGAAGATTTGGAAGATCCCGTAGGACCCACAAAGTTGACCATGGGTCGTGCCTCGTGAACCAAGAGTAGCCAGGTACTCCCCGTGTGTGGCCCCAGTCAGCCTATAAATAGAGGTCATTCTCCACAATTTTCACTTGCGTATTTTCTCCCATCTTCTCCACTGCACACTATATCTGGTCATTGTAATCATTAGGAAAACTCAAGAATCATTAATGTAATCAAGCTTTTTATGATTTATGTAATTTTTTTTTCATGTGCGGTAACATCTAGTTCCATTGCCATTCTTCAATTCTTGGCTAGATTCTTGAAGGTGTTTGGGGGAAACTTATCCCCTTGATGTTGAGCTAATTAAGGAAGATTATGGGTGAACAAGGTTTGTGTGTGTATGTGTATGTTAATGATTTTAACTAATTAAATGGTTTATTTAAAGTGAGTGAAATAATAGTGTCACTATTAAGTTGGCTCATTAGAGTTTCACCTAATCCTTAAAATCTATCAAAGATCTTGCGACGCCATTAACTTGGGTCGTTCACGTTTTCTGTGTCTTTGTAGAGTAAAAACATGGTTGATGTTCTTAGTGGATGTTAAAGGTTTTGAATGAGATTTCGAGTTGGATAAGCTCTTGCCTTTTCGCGGAGAGAACACCAAAGTGTAAAGGGCTTAGTTTATATAAAAGTAACTACCTTAGAGAAATTGACGACTCACCGACGGACTAATAGGGACAAGTAATATAAACTCCTTAAACTATCTAATTAATTAATACTATATTCCGGCCTCGATTGGCGTTTCCCTGCCGATTCAAAGCGTTCGAACCAAGATACTTCACAACAATACACATTTATACACACAGTTTCTCGTCTGACAATCGAGCTCTTATTATCCCATGGTAATATCTAGTTTACGAAGCATCAAGAGGTTTGTTGATTCTAAACACCCATTTTTCTATTGTTGATTATTACCTTTTTAATTTCCCATTCATTTTTTCTTTTGAGCCATTTTTAAAACTTTTACTTTTGGATTTGACTAGACGTTAACGACTCGGTACTAATATTCTTGTATCGTTGGACGACCTCGGTATCTTACCATCAATGTATTATACCAACGATAGGTGTACTTGCCCAACGTTAGTTGTAGTGTGATAGTATTTTATAATGTTTTATAAAACTTAAAACTTGAATTAGTGAATAAAACAACTAAAATCAGCCATCTTTTTTATAAGCACACCCAACCATGTCAGGCCAGTTATGTGTAAACTTTTCGAAAAGTTATTTGAACACGGGTCCGTTCCTTTCTCGGTTATTACAAAAAGGTTGGTCGTGGAGATACAACTTTTTCGTATGATATTTGGACGGGAACCTTGGCACTAAAAGATGTCTATTCTAGACTTTTTGCTCTAGAAATAGACAAACAACGCTTGGTTTTACATCTATTTGGCACAAATGCATGGAATTGGAGAATAACTATTTGTGGTGTATGCAGGGGCGGACCCACATGGTGTGGGTCGGGGTCTCCGGACCCCAATGTTTTTTTAAAATTTTAATAGAACCGGTATGTTAATTTTTTTAAGGACCCCATAGAAATAATTAGTTGGACCCCATAACGTTAAATGTGAAGCTGTTGCAGTGGAAAATTCCTTGTTTTCTAACAAGCAAGTTAAGAGTTCAACTCCTAAATGTTCCGGTTTTTGTTTTTTACAATTCCTTCTGTCATGGTTTTGTATTTTTTTAACAATCCCAAGAGGTTTAATGCTGCCATAATTGCTTATGGTATTGGGAACCCACATATATAGTAATACTATTTAATCCTTGTTTAATTTATACTTGTTATTTGTTAAGATTTATACATTGGAAAGTGGTAATTCTAGTTATAAGATGTGGTATCATTATGTGAAAAAAAAATTGATTGAAATTCTAGACATGGAATATGAATACGAAAATATAGAAAAAGAAAAAGACTAATATTACATGTCGTCATTATTATGAGGTTGAAAATTTTAACACAATGTTAGATATGCAAGTTTGAATATTTGTAATCTTTTTCATTTCGTATGACATCAAATTTTTATTGTGTGTCTTCTAATGAGTAATGATCATATAGTTTTATTTGATATTGTATTTTATTATGTTTCTCGCCCGCCCCGCCCCGAATGACGACCGACCCAAAAATTATAATGTTTGGTTGTGAAATATGTTTTTTTTAAAAGAAAACTTTATTCAAACCAACCAGCCACTCGAAGCCGAGCGGCCAACCCAACAACAATTACATAAAAACAAACCTACACCAATCCTTCCAATCTATACATTTGTCTTTCACTCTATTATTGTAACAAACAACCCCCAAGATCTAATATCGCTAAAAACCTCGTTGATGACAAAAGGCTTCCCCTCAAAAAGCAACTCATTCCTAGCTTTCCAAATCCTCCAACAAGCGAGGATGACGATACCCTGAAACACCTCCTTCTTATGCCCTTCCAAACCCACCCAATTATGCACCTCCAGGATGTCACGAAAAGAGAAGATGAACAAATTGGAAGATTTACACCAAACCTGAATCTTTTGCCAAATAACCGCCGACACTCCGCATGATGTAAACAGGTGATCCACCGTCTCGATGTCCGAGTTACAAAGCGGGCAACTGCTGTCATCAACCCGAATGTTCCTCCTACTCAGCGCCTCCCTAGTCGGGATCCTGTCCTGTTCTGCCCTCCAAGCGAAAAAAATGCATTTCTTCGGAATCCATCTACACCACTCCCAAACGAACCGCGAGCTAAAGTCTTTATTGATATCAAACAAATCTTTGACTGCTTTGACTGAGAACCTATTCGACCCGGATCCCAGCCAATCCCACCTATCATTACGATCTGATAAGAAAGCAGAACGGAGCAATCCACATAACCTACTCCATTCGGCAAGCTCCACGTTAGAGTCAGGCACGGACCTCAACATCCACTTCCCACTGGGATTAGACACTGGTCTCACAATCTGCTCCTTCACCTTGCATTTCTTATTTTTCTCCAACCGAAATAAATTAGGAAACTCGACTTTCAACGGAGAACGCGTTAACCACGGATCGAGCCAAAACAATAAATCCTGCCCATTTCCAACCACCCCTCCCATCAAGCTTTTAAGGGACAAAAACTCGACAGACCGACCAGAACAAACCTTGTGGATATTACGCCAAACACCGTTAATGGACACACGAAGCGGGAGAAAGTCCCAACATAACTTGTGGCAATGAATAGCATTAATCACCTTCACCCAAAAATTATTAACCTCATTCTTGAACCTCCATCCCCACTTAAAAAGAAGAGCGACGTTAGTTTCGGCCAAGTTACGTAAGCCCAAGCCCCCTACCCGAACCGGCGAAGTAACCCGATCCCATGCAACCCAACGAAGCTTAGACTTATCCATTTAGCCTCCCCAAAGAAACCTTCTCATCAACTTTTCCAGATCCTTAACCACCCGAACCGGAGCCTTGAAAAGTGAAAAGTAATAATTCGGCAAACTCTCAAGCACCGACTTAATCAACGTCACCCTGCCTGCAAGAGAAAGACCCGACGCCTTCCATAAAGAAGGACGAGATTCAAAAACCTCGAAGACCGGTCTCCAATTGCAGATCCTGTTCATGTTAGCACCGACCGTAATCCCTAAATATTTGAACAGAAACCCATCCGGTTTACACCCAATCGAATCAGCAACCGACTCCACCTCACTACGATCGACACCAATACCATAAATGTTCGATTTCCTGATATTCATCCTCAACCCTGAGCATATATAAAAACACCTCAGAATCCGGATGACCACCTTCACGTTCTCGATTGACCACTCTCCCATAATAATCGCGTCATCTGCGAAAAAAGGTGGGACACACACAGCCCGCCATTGGGAAGAGAGATCCCCTTAAAAAGGCCTTTCTCCACTGCTTTATTAATTAAAAACGACAAAGCCTCCATCACAATGAGAAACAAAATCGGAGAAAGCGGGTCCCCTTATCTCATCCCTTTGAAATAAGGGAAGTCAAAGGTGGGCGATCCATTGACGAGAACCGAGGCTCTGGCCGAAGACAGAATCCCTTTGATCCAAGCACACCATCGTTGCGGAAAACCCATCTTCTCCAAAATGTCAATCACGAAATTCCAGTTAACAAAGTCATAAGCCTTTTCGAAGTCGATCTTTAGCACAAACGCAACCTTGCCACTTTTTTTCAACCAAGAATACACCTCACTCACAACCAAAGGACCATCGAGGATAAACTTACCTTTAAGGAAAGCCGACTGAGACTCTGAAATAACACTCCCAAGGACTACCTTCAGTCTGTTAGCCAAAATCTTCGAAATAACCTTGTTGATGGCTCCAACCAAGCTAATCGGACGATAATCACCCAAACCAACGGGATCCTTGACTTTAGGGATGAGCGCAATAAAGGAACCAGCACACCCCCGAGATAAACTCCCAGTCTGGAAAAAATCCTCCAGAATATTCTCAAAGTCCGTCTCGAAGAGACTCCAAAAGTGCTTAAAGAACCTGAAATTGAATCCATCTGGCCCAGGGGCCCTATCAGCCCCGCACCCAAAAACGGCCTTTTTAATCTCGTCCCGACTAAACCTTTGTGTCAGCAAAGCCCCATCCATATCCGAGAGAGTCTTACACCCAACCAAATCAAAGCTCGGTCTGACCGGGTAAGATTCTTTGAATTTATCCCTGAAAAACTCAAAAACAAACTTCTTGAGCCGGGTCGGCTTGTCACACCACACACCATCAATAACCAAACCAAAGATCCCGTTCCTTGCCTTCCTAAAATTGACCACTGAATGAAAATATTTGGAGTTCTCGTCACCATCCTTGATCCACCTATCACGCGACCTTTGTCTGATATCCTTAGATTTATTCTCCTCGGATAGAAAAATGATTTTCTTCGCTTCGGCCAACGCCCACTCTCCCTCTTCCTCCAATTCCCTTTCCTCTAAAGTTCGCTGAAGACCCTCCAACTCAATATTAGCCGTGGCGACCTCCCCTTCCTCTTTCTCCTTCAACTCATCTCTCCAAATCAGAATACGGGATTTGATAAATCTAAGTTTATTACTTAAAAAGACATCAGGAGGCCCCTCCCCCACAAAACCGGAAGCAGCACCCGAGACCACTTCCTCATACCCGGGCCGGCCCAACCACGAGTTGAAGCAGCGGAACGGAATCGGGCCAAAATTCAAACTCTTCGTAGATAACAGCAGAGGGCAATGATCGGAAAACAAATTGTGAAGGGCCCTAAGACAAGCAGTGGGCCACTTGGAAAAAAATTCAGCGCTGACCAAGACCCTGTCGATCTTGCTCATCTTTCTCCCATTGTCCACCCACCTCGTAAACTGTTTATCCTGCATCTTATACTCCAAAAGACTCGAGTTGAAGATAAAAGAATTAAAATTACCCGCACACCGAGGCTTGAACATAGAATTAAGGCGCTCCTCAGGAAATCTAACCGCATTGAAATCCCCAATAACCACCAGAAGACCCGAAGACCCAGTGACGAGCCCTTCAAGCTGATCCCATAACACCTTTTTAGCTGAAATGCCATGAGGCGTGTAGACGTTGATGATACAAATAGGAGACCCACAACCCTTAAGGAAACCGTTTACCAGCAAAAAATTCCTGTTCTTTATACTATCAACATAAGAGAAAACGGCTGTGTCCCAAATACAAAGCAAACCCCCAGAAAGACCAGACGATTCCACAGATTCTGACAAAAAACCTCTACCTCCCCAAATTTTGGCCACAATAGAGTCCTCAACAGCCGCAGACTTAGTTTCTTGGATAGCCATAAAATGAACATCGAACTTCGATCGGATATTACTCAACCACCTAGCCTTTGCATCCCCCCAGCCCCCTAATATTAATGGATAAGAAATTCATGGTAAACCTCCATTAATACCTTCATTTAAGATAGATTCCTTCACCATCTTTTCTGCATCCTGGAGATCGACTCCTAAAGCTGCCCCCAATTTGATTGTAGCTGCTACTTCCTCGATTAACCTAGCACCCGATTCAGCCTCTTCATTCAACATATCCGACACCCTCTCCAAAGGATTCACAGCATGCTGAACAACCGGCTGCGAGTTAGAGCTCCGATTCAGGTCCAAAGAAGTCTCAAAATCCCCGTCGCTACCTGGCTGGCCAATACCTGTGCCGTTCAAATCCACGTTCGTCTGAAAAGAATAGGGGCCTTTCTGAATAAGCTCATCCAGGCCGAAAAGGTCTTCCTTCTCAACTTGGGCTATAACCCTCTTCTTTGGTCTGGACTCCGCTGGTGAGCCCATAGATGCCGGCCCACTTTTCCCTTTCCTCCTTTTGACATTTCTGGCCCCACCTTTTTTACAATTATTAATAATATTAATACCAACCGCCTCTCCAATGTCCCCACTACCAAAGAAGTGACAAGAAGAACCCGCTGCCGACAAGGAGTTCAAAATAGGATCACTTTTGTCAGGACATTAACTGTTCGAATTCTCCCCCATAACCTTGGAACCCGAAACGTCTCCTCTTTCATCTTCCATCTGATCGTCATGCCTACCGGAGTTCTCCATTTCCGGGGCCTCCATCTCCGGCGACGATACCTCCTGATCCAAAGCTCGAATGCAGTCAGGCAACCATTCGCTATCATCCTCCGACACCCAAACGCGGAAAACCTTGTCATTCCATCTCAGGCTCACGAACTCCTTCACTCTGCACTCATTGCCTGCCAGAATCCCAACACACTTACCAGACAGATCCAACTCTTCTTCAACATCCGGAGGAACGTAAACCGTTTTGCCAAAGACATCACCGATCTTCCGAAAAACCTCCAAACCAAAAATATGAACAGGAATGCCTTGGATCCTAAGCCATGCAATTCGTTCCACAGCTAACACTTGACCCTCCCATAAGTCCAAACTCGAGAACCAGGGTCCCCACCGGTCCTTCTTAGTCAAAAAAGACTCAGCTTCCACCGAGCTTCCGAAAGACACCATCAGAGACAACCCACCCAGATACTGCATCCTCACATATCTCACCTTACCAATTCTTAACAGCCGATCGAAAAAGACAAGTGTGTCCAGGTCCACAGTTCGTCCTACCACTGCCTTCCCATGCAAATCACCAAAAGCCCTAACCCTGTCAGGAACCACCACCGACTTCTCTGAGTTGGCAGGGAACCGGTTCCAAGCCAACCCTGAAGGACCCGCACCGGCCGGTTGAGGTTTCACCACGTTACTATACGACCTTCCGTCCCTATTAGCAGCAAAGTTGACATCTCCTTGCTGATATGAACCCCCTCCTTGACCTCCAGAAACCTTTGGCTTAACCTGTTCTCTAACCACTCCATTGTTCTCCACCGCAAACCAAGCAATATTCACTTTTAGTTTGAACCCTCCCATGTTCACGCCATTCAACGACTTCTCCAAATCTTTCCAATCGCGAACGGATAAGAAGGAAACGAAGCCGAACCTATTACCCAACTTGTCTCTTTTTTTAGCAACGAAGCTCCGAGACACCTCCCCAAACCTATTCATGAAGCTTGAAAGTTCCCAAGGGGTGCAACCCTCCGGAAGATTAGAGACGAAGAACTTCGTCACCGCAGGTCCCTCCATGCCAACAGGCAGCGAATGGATTCAAGAAAAAACAAGTTAGGGGGCAAAGTAAACTCCTGATCAACTGTCGCCAAGACAGAATCAACACCACTTCACCCGCTAACCCGAATATCCGTTGTCGTCGAGCCGCCTGAAGATGAAGAGACAGAGAAGACACCGCCGGAACAAAAACTGAAAAAGACAGGAACCCTACCCCAGAAGGCGAATGGATTCGGGACCGATCCAAATAGAATGAAAGGGAAACTCAAGGCGGTTCTCCGAGCCCCCCACGCACGCTATTCCGACGAGTCCACCCTTGTCGAGCACTTCCGACAGCCTAGGGTTTGTTTCTATTGCGTTTTCAAAAGAATGA
This sequence comes from Helianthus tuberosus, assembly GCA_030545235.1. Classification (NCBI taxonomy): domain Eukaryota; kingdom Viridiplantae; phylum Streptophyta; class Magnoliopsida; order Asterales; family Asteraceae; genus Helianthus; species Helianthus tuberosus. The sequence goes on along the minus strand of CM060351.1, from coordinate 185,921,903 downwards.
AAAACACACTGGTTGTGAAATATGTTAACACAGAAAAAGGGGACCCCATTAGAAAAAAATTATGGGTCCGTCACTGGGTGTATGTGACCAAACACAACTCGATGACCGTAAATCAAAGCTTGACATGATGGGTCTTAATTCTTTGTCGGATACTTTGTTGTGGAATTTCAATGGCATTGACTTCTATTCTGTTAAGTCTACCTGATTATTGATTGATGATTTTAGATCTCCGTTGGTGTCTAGGCCGACTCTTTGGTTTAAATAAATTCCTCGAAAAGTAAATATTAGTGTCTGGAGGGTGATGCGGAATAGATTTCGTACTAGATGTAATTTGAATAAAAAAGGAATCCATATTCCTTCATTACTTTGTCCTTTGTGTCGTGATGAATCTAAATAAATTGAGCACATCTTTGGCACATCCAAGTTGGCGAATAGTTTATAGGATCTCATCTCTGTTCTCTGGTTGAACCTCCATTTAGTTCTCTTTCGATTGTAATCCTTCCGCGGTCATCGATTGGCTAGAGAATTCATCTTTGATCAAACAAAAGAAAGAATTTTAGCTTCCATTATCTTTGTTACATGGTGGGCGAAATGAAAAAAAAAAGAACAATAAAATAGGTTTGCAGATCAATAATCTCAAAGCATTTTGTTTGAAGATGTGAAGACGTTTTCTTTTCGTTGGATTACAACTACAGCGAACAAACAATTGAAGACTTGGATTTTGTGGCTTGTAAACCCTATAATGTATTTGTCTTTTTAGTTGTTTTGTCTAGCTTCTGGCTAGAGTTTTCTTTAATTAATCAAATTCCCGCCGTTCCAAAAAAATACACCATATGTTTTAAAAGTTCTAATTACTTAGACCATCCATAGTGGGGGGTTTTGGCGTTTTTTCCCCAAAAAAACGCCCAAACACGCCTCGGAACCGCCCTTGGGGGCGTTTTTTTTAAATTGTGGGGCGTCCTTTTTTAAACGTCTTCACTTGTTTCTTTGGACCAATAAGAAATTTCCAACTCATTTATGATAATATTGTTGATCAGTTCTGTTCAAACATAATGGAAAACATGAATAACATACCTGTGATTGCAAATAGGTCAGCATAGAATCCAGTCGGAGATGCAGCCATTGAGTTTGACATACTTGTCAATATGATCTGTTTCCTCCTTAGGGTGCAAACTAATGATGGTGATAAAGAACAAAAAAAGGGTATTCGGTTATAGAAAGAGAGGCGATTTGATGTTATGAGAATAATCAAGTTGTCTAACCTTGTAACCTCTATATTAGTTTCCTTATATATGCACCCAATAGGAAACCTAATTAGTTAATAAGGGTAATATGGTCCATCAATAATTACTAACTAATTATTTAATAGGTTGTTATATATTTTGATCTATATAATATAAAAGATTATAATGGCTACTAGATTAAATATTACAATAATAATATATTTAATCTTACATTCTCCCACTTAGCGGAGTAATCATTTATCATGAGTATTAGATAAGCGTGAACACTCATTTTAGCTCTAAACCAAGAACCATAGCAGAGAAATACAGTCGTTGAATCGTTATGCGACTAAAGACCCCAATTAGTCATACTACAGCCTCAATTTAAAACCTAACCGTTATGATCAAAATATGCATAAGCCTTTTGTTTGATTTGTAATTATATTTGTCTATATGCCATTATACCAGTTGAACATATGTTAGAGACATACAAAATTAAACTGAGGAAATTTCATTAATTAAAACATAAGCTAGTACAATATGCTATTACATAATGTCTTTAGTAAATCCCATATTCGAAACATGTTCTTCGAAAACTTTAGGTGGGAGACCTTTAGTCATTGGATCCGCAAGCATATCTTTGGTACTAATATACTCAATACAAAGATTATTTTCCTCGACTCGTTCACGTACGAACAAATACTTTGTATCAAGATATAAACCAGCTCCAGTCAAACTGTTACTGTTCGAGAAACTAACGGCAGCTGAGTTATCACAGTAAAGCTTCAATGGTCTAGAAATGGAATTAACGACTTTGAGTCCCGTGATCAGATTTCTAAGCAACATTCCACGACAGGTCGCGTTATAAACAACAATGTATTATGCCCTCATTGTGGAAGTTGTGGTTAACTGTTATTTATGAATCTTCCATGAAAGGGTCCGCCTGCTAACATAAAGATATAGCCCGAAGTGGATTTCTTGTCATCTTTCCATTTGGCAAAGTCATAATCAGAATAACCTACCACTTCTAAATGATCACTTTTTCTATAAGTCAGTTTATAATCTTTCGTCCTCTGCAGATATCGAAGTACCTTCTTAGCTGCTTTCCAGTGATCTAGGCCGGGATTAGTCTGATAATGGCCTAGCATTCTAGCAATATAAGCGATATCTGGGTGAGTACAGACTTGAGCATACATCAGGCTCCCGACTACTGACGCGTAAGGTATCTGGCTCATTTGCTCCTTTTCAACCTCTGTTGTCAGACATTTGAAAGAACCGAAAACATCTCCCTTAACTACTGGAGCGACTGAGGGTTGGCACTGTTGCATGTTGTAACGTGTAAGGACACGATCTATGTAAGCCTTTTGAGACAATCCTAAGATCCCTTTGTGTCTATCTCGGTGAATTTCGATGCCAATGACGTAAGAAGCATATCCGAGATCCTTCATGTCGAAGTTATGCGAGAGTAACCGCTTCGACTCATGCAACATGTCTAAACTATTACTTGCCAATAGAATGTCATCTACGTAAAGGACAAGTATAGTAAAGTTTCTCCCACTCATCTTGAGGTAGGTGCATTGATCCACTTGATTCTTTACAAAACCTTGTTTCTTCAAGACTTTATCAAACTTGAGATACCATTGACGTGATGCTTGTTTTAACTCGTAAATGGGTTTCTTCAACTTACAAACTAGATGCTCCTGACCTTCAGGTTTAAAGCCTTCAGGTTGTTTCATATAAACATCTTCGTCTAAGTCTCCATTAAGGAAAGCGGTTTTAACGTCCATCTGAAGTAGCTCTAAATCAAAATGAGCTACTAGGGCCATAAGGATCCTTAATGAATCTTTACAAGAGACGGGAAAACGTCTCTTGATAATCAATTCCCTCTTTCTGAGTGTAGCCCTTTGCAACCCATCTCGCTTTGTAGCGTTCAACGTTCCCATTCGCATCCAGTTTTCTTTTGAACACCCATTTACAACCTATGGGTTTGACACTGTTGGGTAATTCTACCAAATATCAAACGTCATTTTTCTTCATGGATTCAAGCTCATCAATCATTGCTTTATTCCATTCAAAAGACTGATCACTTCTAATGGTTTCATTATAAGAGATAGGATCATTGAGCAATCCGGCATCCACTTCAGCCAGGTAGGTAACATAATCATCCCAATTAGTAGGCTTTCTGGGCCTAGATGACCTCCTAAGTCGATTATCGGGTTCAACATTGTCTTGGTTTTGAGCGTTTGATATGCCTTCGTTATGAGGTATAATGGGTTCTGATTGTGAAGGTAAATTTAGAGTTGGTGCAGTAGCTGTGACAACTCGAGTTTCCGACTTTCACTTTCGCATTAAATGCACGTTGACTTTGACTGTTTAGTTGTTTGACTTGTAACTATACACGTTATGTTATAATGAAAGGCACTATGATTGTTACATGTTTATGTGATTTAGATTATAACATGAAACGTATTGTATTGTGAATCCTGCATGTATGTGATCGATATTATAACATGAGACTTAGTATTTTAGAAAAACACTTGAACTGTTTAACACCTGAAACGACCCGACGAATTAAGTGATTCGCCATGACCCAACTCGACGAAACAGAAATCTCTTTCGTCATTTCAATCCCGACGAAACATGTGTTTCGCCGGCCCACATGTTACGCGAGGCCCAGTTAAGGCCCAGTAACCTTAGACGCGTATAAGTTACGGAACAACCACTTTCACCACACTTTAGCAAAACAGAAAAACCCTAGAACTCCCTTGTGTGTGTGACGGCAACTCTGTGTTCTCCCAAGCCCTCTCTAGCGATCAAACTATCATCCCGGATATCTCGGTTAGTGCGTGCTCGTCTAATCGGTTTCTTTGTCCTTTGATTTCTTTATACATGTTGTGTATATGCTTGATTTCTGGATTAAATATGAGTATATGTGTATGATGAATACTTAGGGTTTTCATGAACCTCTCGATGATTATGCATGTTAGCGGTTATGCATAGGGTATGGATTACATGAGTGTTGTTTTGTGATGGTTACATGATTTTACTGATGATCGATAATACTGATGCCGACTGTTAGCAGGGGTTAGGGTTTCTGTAATGACTGCGTAACTGATACTTGTTCACGAAATGGAGTTTACGGCGAAACAGGTGTGTTTCGCCAAGGGTTAACGACGAAACAGTGTGTTTCGCCAAGGGTAATCGACGAAACAGAAGTGTTTCGTCAAAGGGTTCCACGGCGAAACAGGGGTGTTTCGCCGACTTGGTAACCTGTTTGGTAATTTGATGCTGTTAAGACTTAACTGAGTTAACTAACTGTTGTTAGATGCTATGCTTGACTTGTATGATCTTGAATACGTGCAATGTGCTACTTGGTGATTATTGATGCGTTGTCCACTATGGTTATACTTACGTGCCAACTTCGTAAATATAAACTGATTATGTACACGTGCGTACTTTAGGACGTGATTGATTAACTGTGAGGACATACTTAGCATACCGAGCAAAACAAGGTGAGTTCACACTCTTACCAAGGCATGGGATTCCCGGGGTTGGGAATGGGTTGATTGATTATTTATGCTTAAGAGTTATCGGAATTACATACCATAGGCCTCGGGAGAGGAAGGTCAATGGTAGATACTGCTAGACTAGTGATACATATACTTCTCTTCGCACACACGCCGGGATCGGCCGCGATAATAGAACAATCTTCGCAAACATGCCTGGAATGGCCGCGAACTATACTTTAATCTTCGCACACATGCCGGGTGGGCCGCGATACAAATATACCTAGTCTAGAGAACATGGGAAACCCCCACTAAACTTCGCAAACATGCCTAGAGGGCCGCGATACCATTATATACGATACATGATTACTAAACGAACTTACAATTTACGATACGAACACTATAACTGAATAACCAACTGTGAACTCGCTCAACTAGTTGTTGACTCTCTGTTACATGCCTTGCAGGACCATAGGTACTCTTGGAGCTTGCACGGGAGGCGCGGTCGTTGTGGGCACGGATTTTGGATGTTATTATTACACTCTTTTGTGATACTTCAACTTAATACTTATGTTGGGTTTTTACATTATTGCTTCCGCTACACACTTGTTTATGTTTGGTTTTGAAAGCACCTATCGTATTGATGAATGACATTTACTATTTACTTATATGTTCAATATGATTGGTGGCTTGATCCTGGTCAGTCACGCCTCCAAGCGGTGGTACTCCGCGTGTGGATTTTTGGGGGTGTGACAGATTGGTATCAGAGCCATTGGTTATAGAGAACTCGGTTTTAATAAGGGGAAAACATTTTTTTATTAAAACCAGACTATAACCAGAACAGTGCTCAACGATCCTCAACGACGCTTCGCTCCACGTGCAAGACTCAACACTCTAGGTAGTATGGTACATGTTTTATTGCCTACTTGCTAGAATTGCATAGAACTTTGCTCAGGGTATGCTTAGATTAACGTAACACTATTGCATGAGAACACTTGTGTGCTTACTCTCTTCTGTCATTGCACTACGCGCGAACCTCTCTCACCTATGTTATCCTTGTTATGAAGATCATGTCTGGACGCATTAACATGACACAAGCCCAGTTGACAGCTCTCATTAACGAACAAGTTGCTGCGGCAGTTGCAGCCGCACAAGCAGGAGGTATATCCTGCAGTTGTAACTCACACTAGGATCTTTAGATCCTACACTCCTAAACCAACTCTTGTGTTTAATCTTGTCCTGGTTCTTATACACAACAGGTCAACCACCTGTGTGCACCTTCAAAACTTTCATGGACTGTCGTCCAACTACTTTTAGTGGCACGGAAGGAGCGGTTGGACTTCTCCATTGGTTTGAAAAGCTTGAGTCAGTATTTGAAATGTGTGAATGCCCTGAGGCTCGCAGGGTGAAATACGCCACTGGTACTCTAGAAGGCATTGCGCTGAGTTGGTGGAATGCGCAAGTTCAGATGTTAGGGTTGGCTGTTGCTAACGCCACACCCTGGAACGATTTCAAGGAGTTGATCAAAGAGGAATACTGTAGCCGTGATGACATTCATAAGCTGGAGGTAGAGTTTTACCACTTGAAAATGACGGGGTCAGAAATTGAAGCCTACACCAAAAGATCGAATGAGCTGGCCATTTTGTGTCCAACTATGGTGGACCCTCCCATTAAGCGTATCGAACTGTATCTCAATGGTCTGGTGCCGGAAATTCAAAGTCACGTAACCTCAGCGAATCTTGGCACCATTCAGCAGATCATCAAGTTAGCTCACCGTCTCACAGACCAGGCAGTGGAACAGAACAGACTGCCTAAACGTATCAGCGCTACTACTACCGCTACTACTTCAGCTACTCCTGCTACTCCCAGTGACAACAAGCGGAAATGGGAGGGGGATTCCAGCAGGGGTTCAGCCACCGTTCAGTCACAAGCACAGCAACAGCGCAAGACCAATGATTACCAGAGTCCGAGTCAGCAGTCGTCTGGTGGTCAGGGGCAGAGTGGATATCGGGGAATTCACCCACTGTGTAACAGGTGCAACAGACACCACAGTGGTCAGTGTCGTAAAGGCCGCTGTCAGAGATGTCTAAGGGTAGGTCATGAAGCTAAAGATTGCAGGAGCTCCAGGCCTGCGAATCAGAACCAGCAACAACAGCCACCAGCTCCACGAAACCAGCCACAGCAACAACAACAAGGAAATAGGGCATGCTTTCAGTGTGGGGCTGAAGGTCACTTCAAGCGGAACTGCCCCCAGTTAAACCAGAATCAGAATAACAACAACAATAATCAGGGCAATGGGAACAACAATGGGGGAAACAACAACGACAATGGTGCTAGGGGTCGTGCATTTGTGATTGGTCAGGGTGATGCAAGGAACGATCCTCATGTGGTTATGGGTAAGTTTCTTCTCGACGACTTTTATGTTACTGTATTATTTGATTCGGGTGCGGATACCAGTTATATGTCTCTGAAAGTTAGTCAAATGCTTAAACGCGCACCAACACTTTTGGACACCAAACATGTCGTAGAGTTAGCTAACGGAAAAAGTCAAGAGGCCACACACATAGTTCAGGGTTGTAATCTTATCCTCGCTGGTCAGACTTTCTCTATCGATCTCATCCCTATAACTCTGGGTAGTTTCGACATCGTCATTGGTATGGATTGGTTATCCCAACAACAAGCAGAGATCCTATGCAAGGAGAAGATCATTCGCATTTCCCGTACTGGAAAAGAACCTCTCGAAGTTCAAGGCGACAAGAGTGGTGTCGTGAGTGGCATCATCTCCTTCTTGAAGGCACAGAAGTGTTTGCGAAAGGGCCACACAGCTATTTTAGCACTCGTTACAGATACATCGACGAAAGAGAAGAAGTTAGGGGATATTCCAGTCGTACGCGACTTTCCTCAAGTGTTTCCTGAAGAGTTACCTGGGCTACCGCCCCATCGCCAGGTCGAATTTCAGATCGAGCTAGCTCCAGGAGAAGCACCTATAGCTCGAGCACCTTATCGCTTAGCTCCAACTGAACTGGAAGAACTGTCTAAGCAATTGCAAGAACTCTTGGAAAAGGGTTTCATACGTCCTAGCTCTTCGCCCTGGGGAGCTCCAGTATTATTTGTGAAGAAGAAAGACGGTACTTTCCGCATGTGCATAGATTACCGCGAACTGAACAAGGTGACCGTGAAGAATCGCTATCCTCTTCCACGCATCGACGACTTATTCGACCAGTTGCAAGGGTCGAGCTATTACTTGAAGATTGACCTGAGGTCGGGCTATCATCAATTGAGAGTCCGGGATGAGGACGTCTCCAAAACAACATTCAGAACTCGCTACGGCCATTACGAGTTTCTAGTCATGCCATTCGGGCTAACGAACGCGCCTGCGGTTTTCATGGATCTTATGAACAGGGTGTGTAAACCTTATCTTGACAAGTTTGTTATTGTTTTCATCGACGACATCCTGATTTATTCGAAGAATCGGGAGGAACACGAGCAGCACTTACGACTTATTTTGGAACTCCTTCGAACGGAACAACTGTACGCTAAGTTTTCAAAATGCGACTTCTGGCTTCGTGAAGTCCACTTCCTAGGCCACGTGGTAAACAAGGATGGGATTCATGTCGATCCATCCAAGGTAGATTCGATCAAGAACTGGCCTGCACCTCGCACACCGACGGAAATACGCCAATTCTTGGGCTTGGCGGGTTATTACAGACGGTTCATCAAAGACTTCTCAAAGATTGCACAGCCGCTTACACTACTGACACAGAAAGGTGTTGTTTATCGTTGGAGTAATACACAGGAAACAGCGTTTCAGCACTTAAAGGATAGACTTTGTAGCGCACCTATCCTCTCATTGCCTAAAGGCACGGACGATTTTGTAGTCTACTGTGATGCATCCATCCAAGGTCTTGGACGTGTGTTGATGCAACGGGATAAAGTTATTGCTTATGCTTCGCGCCAACTTAAGATTCACGAACGGAATTACGCAACACACGATTTAGAGCTGGGAGCTGTTGTTTTTGCGCTCAAGATATGGCGACATTACCTGTATGGCACTAGGTGCACCATCTACACCGATCACAGGAGTCTTGAGCATATATTCAAGCAGAAAGAATTGAACATGCGACAACGTAGATGGGTTGAACTACTGAACGATTACGAATGTGCTATAAAGTACCATCCGGGCAAAGCCAATGTGGTGGCCGACGCCCTCAGTCGAAAGGATACTACACCTAGGCGTGTACGAGCATTGCAACTCACTATTCAGTCTAGTCTTCCTTCACATTTACGAGATGCTCAGGTAGAAGCATTGAAACCAGAAAACGTCAGGGCTGAAGCCCTACGAGGCTCAAGGCAAAGGTTAGAACAAAAGGCCGACGGAGCCTACTATGTAACAGGACGCATCTGGGTCCCACTCTATGGCAACTTACGCGAGCTTGTAATGGATGAAGCCCATAAGTCTCGCTACTCAGTACATCCTGGTTCGGATAAGATGTACCACGACCTCAGAACTACATACTGGTGGCCTAGCATGAAAGCTCACATAGCCACTTACGTTAGCAAGTGTTTGACTTGTGCGAGAGTCAAAGCGGAATATCAGAAACCTTCAGGCCCACTCCAACAACCTGAGATACCACAATGGAAATGGGAACAAATTTCCATGGATTTTGTTACTGGCCTACCTAGATCTCAGCGCGGGAATGATACTATTTGGGTGATCGTGGATCGACTCACAAAGTCTGCTCACTTCTTGGCTATCAAGGAAACGGATAAGTTCTCCACTCTAGCAGACGTATACCTTAAGGAAGTTGTCTCGAGGCACGGGGTGCCCACCTCTATTATCTCTGATCGCGATGCACGTTTTACTTCAGAACTGTGGCAAGCAATGCACAAATCTTTTGGCTCTCATTTAGACATGAGCACAGCTTATCACCCTCAGACAGATGGGCAGTCTGAGCGCACTATTCAAACTCTAGAAGACATGCTTCGGGCGTGCGTAATTGACTTTGGCAATGGCTGGGAAAAACATCTGCCACTTGTGGAATTTTGTACAATAACAGCTACCACACCAGCATTAAAGCTGCTCCATTTGAGGCATTGTACGGGCGTAAATGCCGATCACCTCTTTGTTGGGCAGAGGTGGGTGACAGTCAGATCACAGGTCCAGAAATGGTAGTTGATACTACTGAAAAGATTGCTCAAATACGACAACGCATGGCGGCAGCTCGGGACCGTCAGAAAGCATACGCAGATAAAGACAGGAAACTACTTGAGTTCCAGGTTGGGGATCGAGTGCTACTCAAAGTTTCACCCTGGAAGGGTGTTGTTCGTTTTGGCAAACGAGGCAAGCTCAATCCGCGGTATGTTGGACCATTCGAAGTCTTAGAGAAAATAGGCAAAGTGGACTACAGACTGAATTTACCAGCTGAACTCAGTGCAGTTCACAACGTCTTTCACGTGTCGAATCTGAAGAAGTGTCTGTCAGATGAGACCCTCATAGTTCCTTTGAAGGAGCTCACTATCGATGAACAGTTGCATTTTGTCGAGGAACCAGTTGAAATCACGGACCGGGATGTTAAGGTCCTCAAGAACACGAGAATCCCTCTTGTACGAGTTCGTTGGAACTCCCGTCGTGGCCCAGAGTTCACCTGGGAATGAGAAGATCAAATGAAACTCAAGTATCCCCAGTTATTCGGAAACCGTGCAACCACTACTGAGGCTGAAGCTACTACAGAATTTCGGGATGAAATTCCAACTCAACGGGGGGATGATGTGACACCCCAGGAAAACCAGTAAACGATACAACTTACCTAGCTTCCTCAGTACCCGCATGCTAAATTTCGGGACGAAATTTCTTTCAAGTTGGGGATAATGTGACAACTCGAGTTTCCGACTTTCACTTTCGCATTAAATGCACGTTGACTTTGACTGTTTAGTTGTTTGACTTGTAACTATACACGTTATGTTATAATGAAAGGCACTATGATTGTTACATGTTTATGTGATTTAGATTATAACATGAAACATATTGTATTGTGAATCCTGCATGTATGTGTTCGATATTATAACATGAGACTTAGTATTTTAGAAAAACACTTGAACTGTTTAACACCTGAAACGACCCGACGAATCAAGTGATTCGCCATGACCCAACTCGACGAAACAGAAATCTCTTTCGTCATTTCAATCCCGACGAAACATGTGTTTCGCCGGCCCACATGTTACGCGAGGCCCAGTTAAGGCCCAGTAACCTTAGACGCGTATAAGTTACAGAACAACCACTTTCACCACACTTTAGCAAAACAGAAAAACCCTAGAACTCCCTTGTGTGTGTGACGGCAACTCTGTGTTCTCCCAAGCCCTCTCTAGCGATCAAACTATCATCCCGGATATCTCGGTTAGTGCGTGCTCGTCTAATCGGTTTCTTTGTCCTTTGATTTCTTTATACATGTTGTGTATATGCTTGATTTCTGGATTAAATATGAGTATATGTGTATGATGAATACTTAGGGTTTTCATGAACCTCTCGATGATTATGCATGTTAGCGGTTATGCATAGGGTATGGATTACATGAGTGTTGTTTTGTGATGGTTACATGATTTTACTGATGATCGATAATACTGATGCCGACTGTTAGCAGGGGTTAGGGTTTCTGTGATGACTGCGTAACTGATACTTGTTCACGAAATGGAGTTTACGGCGAAACAGGTGTGTTTCGCCAAGGGTTAACGACGAAACAGTGTGTTTCGCCAAGGGTAATCGACGAAACAGAAGTGTTTCGTCAAAGGGTTCCACGGCGAAACAGGGGTGTTTCGCCGACTTGGTAACCTGTTTGGTAATTTGATGCTGTTAAGACTTAACTGAGTTAACTAACTGTTGTTAGATGCTATGCTTGACTTGTATGATCTTGAATACGTGCAATGTGCTACTTGGTGATTATTGATGCGTTGTCCACTATGGTTATACTTACGTGCCAACTTCGTAAATATAAACTGATTATGTACACGTGCGTACTTTAGGACGTGATTGATTAACTGTGAGGACACACTTAGTATACCGAGCAAAACAAGGCGAGTTCACACTCTTACCAAGGCATGGGATTCCCGGGGTTGGGAATGGGTTGATTGATTATTTATGCTTAAGAGTTATCGGAATTACATACCATAGGCCTCGGGAGAGGAAGGTCAATGGTAGATACTGCTAGACTAGTGATACATATACTTCTCTTCGCACACACGCCGGGATCGACCGCGATAATAGAACAATCTTCGCAAACATGCCTGGAATGGCCGCGAACTATACTTTAATCTTCGCACACATGCCGGGTGGGCCGCGATACAAATACACCTAGTCTAGAGAACATGGGAAACCCCCACTAAACTTCGCAAACATGCCTAGAGGGCCGCGATACCATTATATACGATACATGATTACTAAACGAACTTACAATTTACGATACGAACACTATAACTGAATAACCAACTGTGAACTCGCTCAACTAGTTGTTGACTCTCTGTTACATGCCTTGCAGGACCATAGGTACTCTTGGAGCTTGCACGGGAGGCGCGGTCGTTGTGGGCATGGATTTTGGATGTTATTATTACACTCTTTTGTGATACTTCAACTTAATACTTATGTTGGGTTTTTACATTATTGCTTCCGCTACACACTTGTTTATGTTTGGTTTTGAAAGCACCTATCGTATTGATGAATGACATTTACTATTTACTTATATGTTCAATATGATTGGTGGCTTGATCCTGTTCAGTCACGCCTCCAAGCGGTGGTACTCCGCGTGTGGATTTTTGGGGGTGTGACAGTAGCTTCAGGTGCATTTGTTGCATTGGGTACAAGAGGAGTAAACGGAGTCATGGTAAGCGATGAGACTCCCCCCCCCCGCGTCTTGTACTTCTTGCAATTCTTCATAAGGGTTGGTATTGCTCCCACTGACCTTGAAATCCTCTAGGAACGCAACATGCTTGGTTTCAACAATACGGGTGACATGGGAAGGACAATAAAAATAATAACCCTTTGAGTGATCAGGATACCCGATAAAGACACAGGTAACTGTTTTAGGGTCAAGTTTCCTTAGGAAAGGATTATAAAGTTTTGCTTCAACAATGCAGCACCATACTTTCATATATTTAAGACTCGGTTTCCTTCCTGTCCAAAGTTCATAAGGAGTTTTAGGGACAGACTTAGAAGGAACTCTATTGAGTATATGAACAACTGCTTTTAACGCTTTAGTCCAGAGAAATAATGGTAAAATAGTGTTGGCTAACATACTGCGCACCATGTTCATAAGGGTATGGTTTCTTCGTTCAGTGACACCGTTCTGCTGAGGTGTACCAGGCATGGTGTATTTGTTTACAATCCCCTGGCCCTTACAAAACTCATAAAATGGACCAGGAGCTTGACCCACATCAGTATGTCTTCCATAATATTCACCGCCCCTATCTGATCTCACAACTTTAATTTGACGATCTAGTTGCTTTTCAACTTTAACTTTATAATATTTAAAAGTTGTAAGAGATTCATATTTTTCCTTAATGAGATACAAGTACATGTAACGAGAATAATCATAAATGAAAGTGATAAATGAAGTATGTCTAGTGATGCCAGCGATTTGGTAGGGACCACTAATGTCAGTGTGAATGAGTTCTAATAAGTTAGAGCTCATAGTGGCACCTTTCTTATTCGCTAATGTCATTTTACCTTTAAGGCATTTGACACATGTTCCAAAATCAGTGAAATCGAGAGGAGGTTAGACTTCATCCTTTACGAGACGATTTAATCGTTCTCTTGAGATGTGGCCTAAACGTTGATGCCACAACATGGATGAAGTCTCTAAGTCTAGTTTCTGTTTCATCTTTGTGAGTGATTCATTAATATTATATGGAAATAAAGATTTGGAAAAATCATCATCTAGTTCTAATCTATAGAGACCACCATCCAGAATGCCAGTACCATAAACAACGGAATCATAGAGAATAAAGAGTTTGCGATGACTATGGGAAACAACAAAACCGTCTATCTCTAACTTTGGTCCTGATACAAGGTTCCGAGTTACCTTAGGAACATATAAGGTATCATAAAGTTTAATGCATAAACCAGTTTTCATAAATAATTGTAATGTTTCTATGGCCTTCACTTCTAATTCCCGATCATCCCCAATCTTAAGTGTTCTTTGGTTTCTTCCCAGCTTTCGGATTGTAATGAATCCTTGAGTAGAATTGGTTACATGAACCATAGAACCAGAACCACCAAGAATTAGCAGGAACATTTAAATTATAGGACTAAAGTATCATGAAAAAATTGTTACCTTTCTTGGCCAGCCACTCCTTAAAGTCAGGGCATTCATTCGGCTTATGTCCTGTCTTTTTACAGAACTTGCAGTAGGGTTTGCCCTAAGGAGTTCTTAGAGCTGGAAGGTGCACTTGTATTAGGATTGGGCCTTTGGACCTTTGAAGCATCCCTTCTTGGATAATTGTTCTTCCTTTTCTTAGAGTTGGAGGTGGTGAAGTTTGCAACATCAGTAGTACGATGCATCTTCATACACTCTTCCTCCTGCACGCACATAGCGATAAGCTCACTCATCGTCCATTTGTCCTTTTGAGTGTTGTAATTGATCGTGAATGCTTCATAGGACGAAGGAAGCGAAGTAATGATGAAATGAACGAGGAAACCATCACTGATTTCCATGTCTAACCCCTTCAGCTTATTGGCCATGTCATTCATCATCATGATGTGTTCGCGAATGCCGCTCCTCGCATCATACTTAGTAGTCACCGGCTTGAGGATTAAAGTACTAGCGTTTTCTTTAGACGTTCCCTTGGATTTGCGCCTCCACAGAAGCCACATTGGTTTTAGCATCATCAAAATCGGGAAGGGCTCCTCTAATTGCATTGCTTATGGATTGCTTCATAAACATGAGAGATATGTGGTTACACCTAGTCCACTTTGCATGAGTCATCTGCTCAGCAGCAGTACTTGTAACATCCAGCCCCTCTCATCACCAATATTGTCCGCTCTGCCCCCGATCGGGGAACTCACGGATTTGTTTTTGGTTGCTGATCGATGTCATAAGGTCGGTCAAAAATATGTTTAAAAAGTGTCCTAATCACCTTTACTAGTAAAGGGCAAGTAGGGTGTCGAATCCACAGGGAATTAGTGGAAAGTATCAGAGCTCGTTGTTTTTAATGATTATCTAATTCTAAACTAATTGCTTTTTGCAGTTTGAGAATGATTGTGAAAACAAATGTAAATTATGATTGTAAACAATGATGAGAAAAGGGACCAATCCCCGGGTTTTCAGGTTATGCAAAAAATCGGTTTACTTAGTTACTACCAGTTGGAGATCACATAGACATGATTTGTAAAACTTGTTTAGATCAATAGTTAACGGACAATATATTTGATTGCAATGATCCACGATCGAAACCGAAAGATTGATGCAAATGAATAGTAGTCCAATTAATTACCAATTTCAGATTTCATAAACATAATCGAGTTCAATGATTAAAGGTTTAAAACAATGACATCCTAGAATTTAATCCCGGTTGTTGATAAACAAACCAAATAATTGATGAACACGAATGATTACGATAATCTAATAACGTTTAATCAAAACAAATAACAAAAAGATAGACTAACCGAATGATTAGTTAAATCTCAATCCAAAAAGTTGTAAACATAAGCAAACCCAAAGTTCTAACACAAACCCTAGCCCCGGAGACGGTCACAGGTGGTTTAGCCGCTCATGACGTGCGTACAACCTTCAAAAGCTTGAAAGAGAGTTGAGATCATGATGATATGATGATTGGTCGATTCAATGATGATGAGTGGTGTTGATATTCAAGAGCCAAAGGTCTACGTGCTTGCTGCCAAATTCCATTAATGGCCCACTCCCTTTTTTTATTAGGGTTATTAAAATCCTTATAATCTCCTCCATAAAACAACACGCACGTGCAACCCTTGTTATTGTTAATTGTCAAACCGTAGGCCCCATGTGCAACTGTAAACCCCATGTTAACCTTGCTGTTGATTTTTGTGAAATCTCGCCCGAAACCGTAAGTTACGGTTTCAGTCCGTAACCCCCATCGTAAATCACAGCCTCCTTTTCAATGCTGGTGGTTTCTTCAAATAGAACCTCAATTGCCACCACCTGTCCCAAAAGTGATGATGATTCATATTTCAAAAGATGTTTTTTTATTTATTTATAATAATCCTCCACTTTCTTCACATTCACGTGATGTAGCCACCAATTTCTTCCCAAAGTGTGCATGAATATATTTGTTGACTTGGTTACTTGTAGGAATGATTATGATGATATTAATGAAGCTAAAATTCCCACTATAGCTGTCAATAAATAATGATGATTTGATTTCTCAAAACAAAACTCTCAAAGTCTCATAATATGCATATCTTGGCTGCATCCAATCCTTTCTCTTGCACATTTCCTACACTTTATAACCCGAACCGCATCCCGAAAATTACCAAGTGATGCATTTATCAATCTTGAACGTTCCGCTTCGTCTTTAAACCCGCTAACTTTTCTGAATTAAGCAATTAACCTGCAAAACCACAATTTCTCGCAGTTATCTTTTTCAACGCATTTAATTACTTAACACCGAATAAAACACACAAAATAGCCACTTTAAAGCTCGGGTTTCACCCGCTACATCACATCCCCACACTTAACTTTGATTGTCCTCAAGCAAACCGTTATCGAACTACTTACCATAGTAACAATACCTCTAAACCCCTAAACCAAAGCAACAGATTAAGTCCCAAGTCATACCCGTTCCATAGACTGACACAATCAAGATTGACAGTCCGACAAGTAATTAGTGCAATTTCTAAAACTCAAGACTTGTCTATCCAAAACTAACATGCTTAGGATTATACACATGCTACACGCCCCTCATAATAAACTCTCCTCTCGGTTTAATATCTGAACTAGCGTGTAATGTGCTAGTATGCATAACACTCAAAACCAAACATGAAATTCTGTAATCATAGGCTTGTATAACAATCATACCTCCACTGTATCATATAACACGTCGCATATCAAAAGGACTTTCGGTTTTGGGCTTAGGCTAAAGGTAGGAAATTTTTCGGTTTATATTTATATTTTTTTATGTGGCGAACAAACAAACGACCAAACCGTGACAACTTATTTGCAAAACACATAATGACTAACACCTTTGGGTTGGTTTCTACCCAAGACACGGACAATATGCACAAAACTTCCTTTTTGTTCTTTTCTTTTTTCTAATTTTTTTTCTTTTTCTTTTTCCTTTTTTTCTTCAAAGCTTGTCATTCACGGTCGGTATCAAACATTTCACGGTGGGTGGACAAACGAAAGGTAAGTAGGCTCAACAGGGCTACTAAGGGTAATAATTCGGTAAACATAAAACAAATAAACAAACAGATGTAAGGGATATCCTAATGCCTTTATCATTTACGTGCACAAGTCAAACCACAATCTCAGCATGTTTCAAATCATACAAGTTCTAACACAGAATAACACGTGGCCTGCTCTCATCAAATGAAGTCATAATGTAAATCATTCTATCATTCTACAGGCTCGAAATTCTCACCAAAGAAAGGGTAAAAGGTTACCGACGTGTAGCATATGCAATCTAAAGCATGTTACCCCTAAATAGACATCTCTTCTCAATTATTTTACCCTAAAAACACCTGTTGGACTTACTCTCATGAAACTTAAAGAAACGACCATGACAAGGGACTATGTTAGTTTACTACCGGCAAGGAACCTATTAGTGATTGAAACAGTCGGTTTTCATATCCATTTAGTTCACTTAAGGCGATGAAATTCTTTCAAATTTTAGAAAAATTTTCAATTTTTTCGCTTTCATCGTTTTCAATCACTTACAACCTTTTTCAAGCTTTTCCCTTCCCGGGTTTCCCATATCCCCACACTTGGGCGACATTGTCCCCAATGTATAGTGCTTTTAAAACAAACCCGGGAATAACAACCAAACCATCCCATAAGCGGCCAATCTCTAACACAAATAACATAAACACATTCCCTAACACAGAGAGTTTAACACCACCAAGAACATGAATAAAAATGCAATAATAAATGTGGAACAGACTCCCCTGGTTTATAGCGTAGAATCCTCATGCGTCTTGTTCCACCACGACCGTATAGCATTTCATTCGCGGTCGTGTCCTCAAGTACTCAGGTCAATCTCTACAATTAGTGTGCAAATCATCCCCGTCCAAATGGAGATTGAGTATGGACAGTTTTGACTGAACTCTAATCTGCGCATCGTCCGCCATTGCAACTAGAACATAATGGGACTTCACCAAACATCCCCACACTTGGACCATTGCATCCGTATAGATGAATAACCTGGTAACCTGCAAAAGTACTTACACAAACATAAAACAAATATACACTACTCTACATCCTCGGGCTGCCTCCCGAGTGCGCTAAGTTTATAGGTCTTCAGCCAGACCATACCTGGTATACCCTCATGGTGGTCGAGTGGGATGTTTGCGTCCCATGGCCTCTAAGTATGTACTCCGCCAATGCTCCGGTAAGTCGTCCACTGTCTTCCACATTGGACCGAATAACATTAACCTTCGTTTTTCATTATCACATTCTGGTGGTTTCTTTTTCTTCTTCTTCCCTCGTCGCTTCCCCTTGTCCGTTTTAAACTCCTCATGCACCACACTTTCCTTTTTCCTTACCGCTTCGCATCCTGCCACTTCAAACCTGTCAACCAACAAACACTCCTGTTTGGTTTGACTCTCCTTTGCAAGAGAGACATTTTCATCACCATTTTCAGCTTTTGAGCGTTCACCTGAAATGGGAGGATTAGTCGCATCTGAAAACACATTTAACCGCAATTCACGGTCACCAAACCTCATACTTACCATTCCATCAACACAATTGATAATGGCATGAGCAGTCGCTAAGAACGGTCTACCTAGAATGACTGGAGGGTGCGTGTTCTTTGAACTTGTGGCACAATCAAGAACTAAGAAGTCAACTGGGTACTAACACTCTTCTACCTTCACAATTACATCTCTTATAATCCCCCTCGGACACATGGGAGTCTGATCAGCCAACACCACAGTGGTGTTGACTTTTTGTAGCGGACCAAAATCATATTGGTCATACAGACTCCCTGGCAGGATACTAACACACGCTCCAAGATCCAACAACGCCCTTTCTATTTTAAATTCACCCACTTGTACGGAAATAATGGGTGCTCCTGGATCTTGGAGTTTCGGGGGAAGGGTACCCGACAAAACGGCATTCACATTTGCAGTCAAATCAAGTTTTTTAGGAAACTTGTGAAGTTGTTTTTGGGTACTTAACTCCTTCAAACATTCAACATGATCGGGACTATCTTTAATCACATCGAGTAGAGGCAAATTAAGTTTAGCTTGTTTAAAACTTTCCCACCTTTCATCCCTTGGTGGGTCCCGATCATATTGAGAGTCCGATACATTACCAGCATCCTCCACCACCTCCTCAACTAATTGTGATGATGGAGTAATTGTGACACCACCAATTTCAGAAATTGGAAGAATACTTACCACGTTGATGTTCACATTTCTTCCAATTTTCAAGCTAGATGACTGGTGTGCTGGATTCACTATGGTAGTGCTTGGCAACTTACCTGGATCTCTTCTCAGCTGGGCTAGATCCTCTGCTAACTGCCCCAGCTGCTTTTGCATTGCTTCAGAAGTTTTATCTTGAACTTCATTATCTTTCTGGATGTCCTTCATAAACTTCATAATAGCATCCAATTTTTCGTCACTTGTTCCACCACTACTTGAAGAGTTCCCTTGCTGATTACCCTGATTATATTGGCCCTGATTATGGTAATTTCCTTGTGAGTAATTACCTTGACGGCTCTGATACTGTTGGCCTCCTTGCATGGGTACCTGAAAATTAGGGTTCATTTGATTAGCAGTATTTCCATAACTAAAATTCGGGTGATTTCGCAAACTTGGATGATATGTATTCGGTTTAATATCATATTGCTTTCGTTCACCGAATACTTGATTCACCTCTTCATTCGAACCCATCCTTGCGGGACAATCTCCAACCTGGTGTCCTAACTCACCACAATCTGTACACACTGCGAATGCATTAGCTGCCCTAACTTCAGCTCCTTTTCCCAACTTCATCTGAGCTACCTGTCGCTCTAATAGCAAATTCTGTTGTTTCAATTTCTCAACTCGTTCTTCAGCTTCATAATCAATTGCTCTCGCTAATGCTGACCTTGCCCTCCTGCTAGACTGTGCCTGTCTTTTAGAAGTGGCACTCTGTCTTTCCAAGTATGCCCAATCTGCAGCTTCGGTGTTTGTGAGAAACGTACCATTACTGATGGCTATAAGATCTCTTACATCATCAGGAAGTAGCCCATCATAAAATGCCTTTATCAGTTCCCACGTCTGAATGCCATGATGTGGACATTTTCTTAACAATTCCTTAAATCTTGTGAACGCCTCATGGAACGCTTCCCCTGAATGTTGCTGGAATGCTCTGATTGCATCCCGAGCTTCACTAGTTCTATTCATGGTGTAATACTCCTCCAAAAATACCTGCTGCATCTCTTGCCAAGTGTAAATACTACCTGGAGGTAATGTCGCGAACCACTGTCGAGCTTTGTCTTTCAAGGTGAACTGAAACAGCATCAACTTAACTTCATCCTTTGTAAACCCCGAACCCCCAATCGTCTGACAAATCGAATCAAAACTTGCAATGTGCAAGTATGGTTCTTCGGTCCTTTTTCCATAAAACTCCGGCAAATGGCCTAAGTATTGAGGCCTCAACTCGAAAGGTCTGTTATTGTTTCCAACCGGTGTGACTATAGCCGACGAGTTAGGTACTACAATTGGTCGACAGTGACCTTCAACGCCTTGAATTGGTGCCCCTTGAACGACTTGTGGGACACCATCCACAAACTGTATCTTATCGCCCACAACCCGATTAATAACTCTTTGATTCCCCACATTGAATTGCGGGACTCCATGTTGAACTAGATTTTGTGGAATCGGGCGCGGGATGTGATATCTTTGATTGACCTGTTGTACTGGGTAGCCTTGATTCACATTGTACCCCTCATCGTATCTGTAATCTGCGTATCTCCCGTCATACTGATTTTGATAATCATCATCTTCCCAACCGGATTCCCAAGTATGCACGCTGCCTTCTCTGTGTTGGAAACCCTCATCATACCCGTGTTGATGCTGTGGTTGGTTAAGGCGAATGATTTCCCCCTATCAGAGATTAAGATTTCCAGGTTGGTTTTGTGGGCCTGGGTTGAAGTGTGGGAATGGTTGTGGTGGTGGTTGATTCTGGTTTTGGTTATTGGGCTGGTTTTGATTTTGATTTTGGTTTTGGTTTTGAGGAATTGGTGGATCTGGAATGGGTGGAATTGGTTCGTTCTGAGCTTGGTTTTGTGGTTCTTGATCAGCCATCTCGTTAGCTGCTTGTTCAAGGTCTTGAGCAACTGTTGATGACTGAGCTCTAGCTTTTACTGCTGAATGTAGAAGAACCAGATTCTGTCGATCAGTCTTTTCGATTTCTGGATCAAACAAAAGCGGTGATGACTTCTTTGAAAACCTGGTATGCATGCAACACGAGAATCACATGCACACAGACAAACAAGAAACCAAGCGTAATATGGAACGAAACAAAGAAAAGACAAACAAAAGGAAATATTTTTTTGGTTTTTTCTAATTTTTAGGTTTTTTAATTTTTTAAGAAAAACAACTAACAAAACTAAGCGCACCGATTCCCCGGCAACGGCGCCATTTTGATCGATGTCGTAAGTTCGGTCAAAAATATGTTTAAAAAGTGTCCTAATCACCTTTACTAGTAAAGGGCAAGTAGGGTGTCGAATCCACGGGGAATCAGTGGAAATTATCAGAGCTCGTTGTTTTTAATGATTATCTAATTCTAAACTAATTGCTTTTTGCAGTTTGAGAATGATTGTGAAAACAAATGTAAATTATGATTGTAAACAATGATGAGAAAAGGGACCAATCCCCGGGTTTTCAGGTTATGCAGAAAATCGGTTTACTTAGTTACTACCAGTTGGAGATCACATAGACATGATTTGTAAAACTTGTTTAGATCAATAGTTAACGTACAATATATTTGATTGCAATGATCCACGATCGAAACCGAAAGATTGATGCAAATGAATAGTAGTCCAATTAATTACCAATTTCAGATTTCATAAACATAATCGAGTTCAATGATTAAAGGTTTAAAACAATGACATCCTAGAATTTAATCCCGGTTGTTGATAAACAAACCAAATAATTGATGAACACGAATGATTACGATAATCTAATAACGTTTAATCGAAACAAATAACAAAAAGATAGACTAACCGAATGATTAGTTAAATCTCAATCCAAAAAGTTGTAAACATAAGCAAACCCAAAGTTCTAACACAAACCCTAGCCCCGGAGACGGTCACAGGTGGTTTAGCCGCTCATGACGTGCGTACAACCTTCAAAAGCTTGAAAGAGAGTTGAGATCATGATGATGTGATGATTGGTCGATTCAATGATGATGAGTGGTGTTGATATTCAAGAGCCAAAGGTCTACGTGATTGCTGCCAAATTCCATTAATGGCCCACTCCCTTTTTTTTATTAGGGTTATTAAAATCCTTATAATCTCCTCCATAAAACAACACGCACGTGCAGTCCTTGTTATTGTTAATTGTCAAACCGTAGGCCCCATGTGCAACCGTAAACCCCATGTTAACCTTGCTGTTGATTTTTGTGAAATCTCGCCCGAAACCATAAGTTACAGTTTCAGTCCGTAACCCCCATCGTAAATCACAGCCTCCTTTTCAATGCTGGTGGTTTCTTCAAATAGAACCTCAATTGCCACCACTTGTCCCAAAAGTGATGATGATTCATATTTCAAAAGATGTTTTTTTATTTATTTATAATAATCCTCCACTTTCTTCACATTCACGTGATGTAGCCACAAATTTCTTCCCAAAGTGTGCATGAATATATTTGTTGACTTGGTTACTTGTAGGAATGATTATGATGATGTTAATGAAGCTAAAATTCCCACTATAGCTGTCAATAAATAATGATGATTTGATTTCTCAAAACAAAACTCACAAAGTCTCATAATATGCATATCTTGGCTGCATCCAATCCTTTCTCTTGCACATTTCCTACACTTTATAACCCGAACCGCATCCCGGAAATTACCAAGTGATGCATTTATCAATCTTGAACGTTCCGCTTCGTGTTTAAACCCGCTAACTTTTCCGAATTAAGCAATTAACCTGAAAAACCACAATTTCTCGCAGTTATCTTCTTCAACGCATTTAATTACTTAACACCGAATAAAACACACAAAATAGCCACTTTAAAGCTCGGGTTTCACCCGCTACATTAGTTGCCCCTGTGGAGACTTCCCAGGAGGTCACCCATCCTGGTACTACTTCCACCTAAGCATGCTTAACTGTGGAGTTTTCATGTGCTCCACAGCCAACTAAGCCAAAACGCGTTGGTGATTTAAGAGGCAGGGCATTCCTTAAGAACCGAGGATCTTTCCTGGCCACGGCCGATGTGGGATTCCCTAGGGTGTCACAAATGGTCCTTTTAAACTTTCGATAGTCAGTATCCGTATTGTTACAATCACCCCCCTTAGGGACTTATCGCCCTCGGTGGTTTCTCACAGCGGCGAAAATGGTGGAGGAGGTAATAGACAACCGCACCCTTCACCTCTCTACTTCTTCCGGTACCTGAACGGCAAGCGGCGGTGGCTCCGGTCGGTGTCCGTCGGAGATGACGACGATGATGGTGGTGGTCTCCGACACCATCGCCGACGACGGTGAGGACGAAAACAGAGGTTGAGGATTCTTTGTTTTCCTGATTCAGTTTTGGTTTAGGGTCTCGTTAGGTTCGACTACGGTTCAAGACACGGGCTCGGTTAACTCAGTGGTGGCTCGGTTCAGTGGCGCATAAGGTTCAACAGGTCCGGGTTGTTTCGGGTTTATATAGTTAGACTCGGGTTCTGTCGTTTGGTTTTGGATCCACGTTAACGAGTTCGGGTCTCAGAATCAGTTTTGGGTTCAGGTTATGTCTCAGCTCAGATTCGTGTTCGGGTCAAGCAGTCAAACACTGGTCAACTTCAGTCAAACTCAGTCAACACGAGATTCGGTAAAATTCTAACGCCGTTAAGTTTATTAAATTATTTATGTTAATGTTATTGTAATCGGGGAACCGACTCTAATGTTATCTAAGTTAATGTTATTTTACTCATGAAATCATTTATTGTTGCGTTTTTTACAAATATATCGACAACTTGTGTTGTCGGGATCGTCCAAAAACAGAGGAAACTCTGCTCGTTTTTTTTTAAATCCTTAAAACCAAACGCGTTAAATAATAAAACGAGCCTATCGGATTCTATTAAAATTTTCATTAAATATATATATATATATATATATACATGAATAATTATTATAACAACATTTCATTACTAACGTTTACCCATGTATGATGACCTCGGTGTTCGCCGTTCAACTCTTCAACTCCTCGCGGGATTTCTAAAGGAAACTTCGCAAAATGTGAGCATACTCGACCCCTTTTTACGCTTTATGCACTTTTTGGGCGTAACATGTATTATTTAACAAATCCACTTGTACACTCAAACCTACCCAACTATGCATTCCAACAAACACGTTATTCGTTATACTTAGGATGTTTATACATGATAGCTTCAACTTGTTTTTCCATGCTATTCGTCGTGTTTAGATTGTTTATGCATGCCAGTTTTAATTTGTGTATTCATGCTATTCGTTATGTTTAGATTGTCTATGTGTGATAGTTAGGACGTGAATACAAGTTGCCATGTTAGATTGAAACAAACTTTTGTACTTATACTTTTATTCAAACTTGTATGCTCGCCAGTGCTTTTGTACTGATCCATGCTTTTAATACATGTTGCAGGATTGTGACAGATGAATCCAGTAGGATTGCCTACAAACGCACTTAAACTTTATTGCTCATTGTATTGTAATTTACTTTCAATCCTGTTATATTCTGGTTCCAATACTTGTAATAATTCATTATTAATGAAATGAAATATAATTATTTGAATACTTATTGTGCATTACTTATTTTGAATTTATTATATTCTAGATTAAACCATGTAAGATGTAACCATTAAATACTTGACACAAATAGCGTTATGAAGTCTCGAGCAATCTACGATCTTTGTCTCATCCCGATGTTTCCGCCATCGGTTGAGGTGTGACAGTACTTTGAGCAGTAAGGTCTGCCAGCTTATTCTCCCTTAAATCATAATCGAAGTCCAGCAAAGCAAGAGTAAGCATGAGAGAGTCCTTCCATGCAGCAAAGTTATCTCCAGTCAAATGTGGAATCCCGCAATTGGGTGCTGATAGTGCAAATAAGATGAGCGAATTACGATACAAAGAATGATGTCCTAATGTGATCTAAGGGCAGGTTATACTAAGGCAGGCAAAAATAATGACCATTTTAATTATGAAGCTGTGATATTGTCTATTACTAACATCAAAATAATATACTTAGTTAAAATTCCACTTAAACGAAGACAAATCAACTTTGGCCAGAAGTGTAATCATTTAAGCATGTGTGCAAAGTGATCGTGACAAATTAGCTTTGGCCATAAATGAGACAATCACTTTAGTTATGCACTTGTTAAGTATGCTAGACATAAATGAATTAAATCAACTTTGGCCAGAAATAAGACATTCACGTTTGTAATGCATACTTAACATAGCTTTTATAATACTTGAACAATAAAGAGATGCATCAAATTAGCTTTAGCCAGAAGTGATAAATCAGAAGCTCATTCAAGTTAAGCTATTTTGGTTTTGTGAAAAGTTATCTGATTCTGATTAATTAAGTATTTACAAAACCAAGTATTTAATAGCAAACCACCTGTTAGCGCAAAATTTTAGTTCACATTAACAACCTAATAAAGTAATGAGGTTTCAAGTGAGATTTCGACTTTTTTATGAGTTCCTTAATGATTTCTAGTAGCCTTTTAATCTCGAAATCCTAATGAGATTTCGAGTCCCTTAATGATTTCGAGATCTGATGAGATTTCGATCTCTAAGTGGGGTTTCGATATCCACGGTGATTTCGAGTTACTAATGCCAGTCTCAACCTCACTCGAAATCTCGAGGTTTCGAGTGATGAAGACTAATGCCTTAATGAGATTTGGATTGATTTATGAGGTTTCGAGTGATAAACCCTAGTGGAAATCAAGCAACAGTCTTCTCAGTCGCAAGAACCTGATTGCGAGTCGAAATCTTAGACGCAATCTCAGTTGTCCTCAAATTCTATCGAGATTTCGAGTAGGAATCTCAATCGGGATCATATGATCTCGAAAACTTGTTCACCAAGTCTCGAAATCTGCTTATCAACAGTTGTTAGTTGTGATAAGTTTGAAAATTTGAATTTTTAGGGATTATGAGATTTAGTTTACTGTTTTAATGCTGATCTAAACTTATCAAAAAAATTTTGAGATAATATCCATTTATCTATTAACAGATTTTGAAAGTTTTCTAAGATAAAAAATAGATCAAAAACAGGAAAACACCCAAAAATCCAAATTTCATTCCAAAACATAAGGGAATTTTCGACTTTTCATAAGAACACGTGACGAACCCTAAAAAATAAAACCAAAAATTCTGGAATGCGAAACCTGAATATTATAGTTTTAAACAGATTTCGGACAGTTAATTTTACCCATTTGATTTCGAGACAACGATTAACCATTCTTTTTTCGAAACAGTGATTTCGGGACAGTGACTTGAAAACGGCTTTCGAATTTTTATTAAGTTTTGAAAATTTTGTTTTCCAAATTTCAATCCCAGAATAATGGATACGAAAACAGAACTGATTTATCAACATATGCATGTGTTTCAAGCTGCGTTAATACCATAGCATTCAATCATAACAATGCTATATGATAAAACCATAAGATGTTCATCCATTGATTAAGTTTAAAAATAACACAACATAATTGTCTGAAATGTTGACACCAAATTTAAGTTGCAAACCATAACATGTTTTAACGAGTTCACGAAGACTCGACCACATAACTTAAACCAAACCCGAGCTTAGGACCATGTATCTCGTCCAGGAGTAAGATACATCTCCTAAACCCTACGACCTCGGATGACATCTTTTATTTATAACGCAGCTTGAAACACATGCATACACCTGCCAGGTCCACTTAGTTTCCTGAAATACAGTAGTTTAAAAATATCAACAAAAGTTGAGCGAGTTCATGTGTTCGTGAGTATGTATAAAACCTTTGTAAACAGTGTAAGTATGAATGTCCCGGTATGATAGCAAACAAGGAAAAGATCACCAATGGTTTGCAAGGCCACTGATATGTGTGACGGTGTAGGAAGACTCCAACCTAGCAAAGTTGCACCGGGCTTCCGGCTGGAAGACATAGTCACCCTATGGGCCACCCTGGTCCTCATGGGTGTGGGCTCGCTACACCCAAATAGATCTATCACTCATGCCCCCCGGTCCTTATACGAGGATTAATGGTCCGAAGTATCCGCCTACCCAATCACATGATCTATGGTTCTTTCCTAGGCTAACCATACCAATAGTATCTGTATGTAATCCTTTTGTAACATGTATTTCACCCCCGAAGTAGATAAACAAAACAGTTTAAAGAAAAGGGGGACATGAACTCACTGTATTGCGTCTTCAGAACTAGTAACTCCGATCTCGTCAGCAAACACGACTACCTACAATGTACTAGTGTCTATTAGGCGGACGGGTCGTGCATTTGCTTAGTATTAATGTTTTGGAGTTACGTTTCTAATGTTATTCCAAGTTGTATAATTATTTGTCAAAATAATTAATATTTCAACTTAAATTATATTTAGTTTTGGAATAATTGTTTAAGCAATATTTCTGTATTAATACTTCTCAAGTATTTAACTTCGTATTTCCTTCCCAAGGATGGGGGTATCTTATACATGTGTATTCGTATTTTTGTACTTATGGTTCCAAAATAATATATTTTCTAGTCTCACTTAGAAAATATATTTAAACTGATTTTTATCCAAAAATTAATGTATTGTCCAGAAAATATATATTTTACCAAAAATCATATATCTTCTAAATATTCCAAGAAAATATATTTTAACTTCCCAAAATGATATATTTTCTCTTTGTCGAAAATACAATATTACTTTGGTAATATTTACAAAAAATAATATTTTCATTTCTTGCATCCAAAACATTATTTACCAAAAATATATTTGTAACGGTATTTTCCGGAATATTTGTAAGTTACATTCTATCGTTCGGTTCCACAATATTATGTGTGTAACTTATATATTTATTCCATGATATTCTTGGTATTATTTTGGATGGCAAGTTCTTGGTATTATGTTAAGTTATATTATTTTACCCTAAAATAATATTACTATTTCACAAAGTATACAAATATTCACACAAGTGTCTCAATATATATATATATATATATATATTAACTATATATTCACCCATTTTTATTTATAAAAACCAACCTCCAATACTTGTATTTTTGTTACAAAAATTATGGGAAAGTTTATATTGAAAACAATAGTTAAAATACACTAGTAAATATTTGTTAGAAAATATTTCTTTAAGTGTTTATATTTTTAGAAAATTTTGCCATAGTTTCCCCTAAAAAAATGGAGGTGTCCATGCTATTAAAGCATATCATTTTTTTTTTCAAAAATCATCACAACAATCATCAATCAAACCCTAGACAAGCTATCTTCATAAAGATCATGAACTTGAGTTTTCATAAAAACTTGTAGTAACTTGGTAGTATGTTTAGTAGACTTAGTTACCCCTCAAAGTGTGTTTACTTCTTTAAAAATCTCATTCTTAAAAGATTTGGATGTTTACAACTTGTAAACATGTTTTACAAAAACGCTTCTTTATGAAATCTTTTTGTTTCTCTAGTGTTTCTACACTTGTTTCATCACAAAAAATAGTGTAGGTTTAAGTAAGCATCAAGATCTTCTAAAAATCATATTTTAAACTTGGTTCTTTTGGAAAACCACTCATAGATCTTAGATTCATAAGATTACTAGCTTACTTTGTTTATTATTTTTCAAGAAATCATCTTATTTTCAAGTTCATGCTTATATATGAGGATGATCTTCTTGTGTTAACACATAATCATCCTCTAACTTGCTAGATCATGTGTTTAATCACAATCTAGCAAGCTCCTTATGATGATCAACATCATAATCTCAAGTAAATAACAAGCAAACATCATTCATACACTAAACAACATAGTTTCATCACTATTTCATCATATAACAAGCTTACGTTAGAGTTTTATGAGTATGTCTTTTAATGTTCTTGTGATTAACAACATGCTACATCTTTTAACCAATCAAAATTAGAAGTAACAAAGGGTTACAAAGGTCTTACTACTAGCTCTATGGCTAGGGATGAACTCTTGAAGATGAAGGTGACAAAGATCGAGGATAATAGCAATTGGTGAAGGTCCTTCAAGTTCCACAAACACCAAACCTTCTTATATGGCTCCTTACACCTTAGAATGGTCTTGGAATGGTTAGATGATGGATGAAAGATGGTGGTGGTGGTGGCACTATGCTCGGCCGAGAGCAAGAAGGAGAGAGGGAGAGAGTTGAGGTGTTTTTGTGTGTGAGAAAGATGAGTTCATAGTCCATTATTGTCACACCCCAAATTTCCACGTGTTACCGGTGGGCCCGGTAGGGGAGTAACGTGACGTGGTTGGCAACATCATAGTCAAACAACACAATATATAAATGCACAGCGGAAGCAAAAAGGATAATTATATTACAATCCGTAATAATGTAACATCAAAGTATTACAACGGAAGTAAAGGATCCACATGCGGATCGCAAATAAAATAACATGGTTCAACAGACTTTAGGCATCTAAGCTTGCGAGACTCTTTATTGATGCTAGGAGTAGCCAGCCAATTCCAATTAGTACCTGCACTTAGCCTTTTTGGGAAAATACGTCAGTTTACACTGGTAAATACAATCAACCGACTCATTTTGAAAAGGGTTTAAGAAAATGATTGATTTGAATGCACATGGCACAAATAATATTTTATAACTTGGGATACTTATCTAATATATAAACTTGTAAAGGATTTACATGTTCCTTATGCGTTCAGTAGCCCGGATCGAGCCGGGTTAAAGATTAATTGACACACCACATTTAATTATGAGACACCGACGGCGTACGCCTACGCCGGGTGCTGAGGTCGTGGCCATTCGTAGAATGATGCCAGGGATATCCGGGACAACGGTCATTAACCCCCAAAGGCTTTAAGTAAACAAAACAAATTAAACGGAGTCATCTCAATAACTTAACCATAATAAGATTAAATATTCAATGCCCGACCAAGCGGTATTTTATATACCGTACCCCAAGCCCGTATAGGGAAATAAGTTAAAAGTATTTACCTGAGCTTAAATATAAATTCAATCCCAGCCGTATC
Source organism: Helianthus tuberosus (assembly GCA_030545235.1). Classification (NCBI taxonomy): domain Eukaryota; kingdom Viridiplantae; phylum Streptophyta; class Magnoliopsida; order Asterales; family Asteraceae; genus Helianthus; species Helianthus tuberosus. The sequence goes on along the minus strand of CM060351.1, from coordinate 185,891,629 downwards.
AAATCAGCAAGTACAGATAGCTTTTACTGAGCTCCTAAATCTGGAACGAAGGTTTTTAATAACCTATTAGAATCCTAACGGGTCTTTAATTAAGCCTTGACTTAGACCGGTTAGTTTTCAAGAGGGAGATACGGTTCAAACGCATGATTAAGCGAAGACCAGATAGAATGTGATTTAGACCCTACAAGTTTGAAGACTTGCTTAATATGGGTATTTCATACACATTCTGGATTTTGAGACGAAACTGATAAGTCTTGATCCGTTTCGGCCAATTTATGTAAACTAGTTACATAAACCGAACCGAACGCATATGACGCGTAACGGGTAACCATAAGAGTCCTAAACAGGTTTCCTAAGTTATCATGCCCTAAATATGTTGTGATATCAGTGGGATACCTTCCATAATGCCCAAAACGAGTTAAATCTTATATTAAGCCCCGCAGGGGTATTTTGGTCATTTTTAAGATTATAAAAGGGATTTATTAAGTTTCTGTGAACCGGGCCTGAATACATCAGTAAAATAGTTTATTTTAACAGGTTATAACATTTGGTAATAAGTCTTATATGTTAAAATAGTTTTAAACCCAAACTATGCATTAGATACGCGTATAAAGTCGTTTTAAGCGACGTACGGTTTAAAATACGATTCTGAGTTTTCTGATCAAATAAACAGGCTCCAAATACTCTATTTATTATTTAAAATCAGTAGCAATTGGATTGGCGTTAAAAGGATTTGTAAAACTCATTTTATGGCCGAAAAGGGTATATTCGGTATTAACCGAATTAAGGCGCTAATCCAAGCTTATGATCAGTTTAAAAATAATTAAAAATCTTTAGAATTCCTAAAATATTATTTAACATCTGAGGGTAAAAGATTTGGTGTCAAAAATGAGTTTAGATAGGCTTTACGCTAATGGCGCCGTTTAATTAATAAACTTGTTTATAAATACGCCATTAAGCATAACTCCTAATCTAGACTTCCGATTGACGTGAAATTTTGCAGACACGTTCAATAATCAGTATTAAAGACTTTTGCACTTTTACATTTTCTAAAATCTCGTTTTATGGTCATAAGGGCAATATGGTCAACATTTGGCAATTTAACGGAAACATCGGACAATTAGGGTTTCGAGTAGTATAAACGCAGAGGATTATACTAACATGTAACTTGATCCTAATGGAACTTTAAGGCATGTCTAAACCTATATAAATCGGGTCAGAACTGAGGTCAACGCAAAAGTCAAACTTTTGCGTCTCTCGGCTCCGAATCGATTCAAAACATAAAGTTGTCGAATCAAACAAGGTTATACAAGTTATCATACTCATTTTCAAGTTGTATGACTGATAAAACAGATTAAACACATTCCGCATCGTTAAATATGCGATTAATGTTTCTGTTGACTTTTTCGGACAACCTTTGACTCGACAAACGCCCTAGTTAGGATTCGAATCAGTGAGTGCCCTTTCAGGGGTTTATTACTCACATAAATACCAACTTATAACCACTTTCGGTTCGACAAAACTCTGGCCCGTTTATGATCTAACGATAAGTCAAACCGTAGTTACGACGGTTTGATTTCTAGGCCATAATCGCATCAAAACTTGATTAAGAAGGATCAAGGATACTTACATAAGTCTAATAGATGATTTGGAAGGCTTATGAATGATCCGTATGCTCCTGAGATGTCCAGAAGTTGATATGTGTTTGTATGTTGAACATGAGACTTTTGATAAGAACTTTGATCTTCCTTCTTTGATCCCAAATGAATTTAGTAATGATCAAGGATCAATACATAGGTCATTTACAGGCTATAAATCATGTAGGGGCTTTCACAAATGCAGATAAGATCAACATAAGTCGGTTACAACATCAAACAGGCAGCTGTCCTTAACTTCTGTCGCTGGGCAGTGCTAGCGCACCGCTACGCTTCTGGTGTAGCGCCCCGCTAGGCTGGTAGCGCACCGCTACGCTTCTGGTGTAGCGCCCCGCTAGCCTGTCATCAGCCTTGAAAATTTTGCAATTTAGTCCCTGGTCCCCCGAAAGGTCGCTTTCTCATGTTTTCTTGCATTTTGGGACTTTGTTATTAACATATAGGGGCTTTAAAACTTATACCCACTTTGTGAAGCCCTCGGGTAACTTTGTGATCACCCGAAAAACCCTAAATTTCAACGTTGACACTTATAACCCTCGTACACGAATTTTATCACAACTTGCTCATACGATATCGAAACTTCATGAAATTTTTGTGGTACATTCTAGTGAGCATAATTAATCGTTACAAAGCTTCGGGTTTGTTAAAAGGTCACTCAGAGGTATAACTTAAACATGTTGGCACATTTAACCCCTGTAGTTTGTAATCTCTCACTTTCTTTCACAATTCACTTCGTATGATCCATGATCTATTTATGTAAGGTTATAAACATCATGTAGAGTTATTGCAAAGTCTAATTATTCATTGTTGACACTTTGAACCCTTATAATTACACAGTTTCACTGTTTGTCAACTTTAGTCCTTCAAGAACATTCCTTCACACGTTCAAACCTATGACACGTGTCAACACCTTATAGGACGTAAATTTTCGGGGTGTTACATCCTCACCCCCTTAAAAGAAATCTCGACCCGAGATTTACTGAAACAAGTAAGGGTACTTTTCTTTCATCGTGGATTCAATCTCCCACATGAATTCGGGACCTCTACGGGCATCCCATTTTACTTTACAATTGGTACTTGCTTCCTTCGAAGCTTCTTAACCTGTTGATCCTCAATCGATATAGGATGTTTATCACATCGTATATCCGCATACCAATTTGTGTTAGTGCTTCTTGACTTATTGGCGGAACACCTCCTTCTGTCACTAGTGTGCAATGTATATTGAGCTCCGTCAAACTCCTTAAATAAGTTTTAGCTTATAAGATACCTGATCTTGATACATTCGATTTCCTTCGAATGATTCTATATATTCAGAGCTTAACTAGCCTGATAATTTCACAAATTTGGTACACCCTTCCTGGGTGATATCTTATGTTAATCCATATTCCTTAACAAGAACTTAGGAAGTTTGCTATTTTCATAACTCCTCGATTTCTTTCCATATACTGGCAACCTACTATCAATTATGGATTGGTATAATCTTATTTGTTGTCCCCCAGGCAACTTTCAGATCTTGCTAATTGGACTTACCAATTCTCTATCTAATACTAAACATTTAATATTCCATCTATACAAGGTCTCCCAAGGAGTAGCCTTAATACTTACATATCAATTATTATAGAAAAACATAATCTTAAGGTGAGATGGTTATTCCAACCACTGCTTAGCTAATGTTTAGGGAATAGCTAATCCTTGCCGTTAGTCGAACAGATCGACTATCCTGTGCAGTTGATGGCAATTTCTTAATCGTTACCTAATTAGGGTGACGATGATAATGCATAAGCAAAATGAACCGTCTTTCATATCTAACTATACCGAACTCTCAGAATATTGTGTTAGGCTATATGAATCTATATCTTACAACTTATTTGACCAGGGTTTTCAATCCTGTCAAAAATGGTACTAGCTGTCTTGGAGATCTCATAATAATGCAGCCCTAACTGGAATATAACCCTTAACTCTACCTGCCTCTCTGGGGTAAACAGGATAATCTTAGAAGAAGATGATCAAGATATTAGGAGGTTACAGAGAGATTTCCATATTTCAGGCTCCAGTTCACCCATAATTGCTTGTGTCAAATAAGTGACACATTCATGTTACTAGTCCACAATTTCCTTAATCGGGAACATTTACTTGGACAATTCCATTCAGGATATCTTCTTTGAATACTACTAGTCGACTTTAGTACGATATGACTATTGGGATATCTCAGAGGTTCCATGCATTAAACCTCCATACTGATCAGGCATGAAAGCAATCTATGGGACACACTAGGATACGCCACTCCTCATATGGCACTTTTATCAAACATAGTTTGGCATTCGCAGGCGATAGAAAACAATGAGAAAATAATAAAATAAAGTAATATATATTGTCGTACTCGATTTGAAGAAAGAGTACTCTCAGATTTTTCAGAAGGATCCCTTGCCGATACTCAGAAGAATCGGTTACTATGGTTTCCTTGGTAAGTTATACCTTGTGGATGATATAAAAGTTTGCTAAGCTTATGGTTTATGAAGATTTATTATTGCATGTATTAAATCAGGACACTTAGCAGAAATTATCATTGGTAAATGATAAGGAAGGTACTTGATGACATCGCGAACTGCCTCTCCGCATTCATCAGGTGAGTTCAGGCGTTTCCTTTCTTAGCCCTTCCAGGCTTAGCTGCACCTTCTTTGGTAGCCTTATGGTATCTAGTTCTGAGGCGGCCTTACTCACCACAGTTGTGACAGACTGTATTCTTTATGTCCCTACATTCATGGGAAAATGATGACCCGTTCCTTTGCAGATGTCACACTGCTTTGGTCCTTCCAACTGCTGCGTCAACCACAGCTTGGAGATTAACTCCATTAATATTGAGGTTTACATTTGTAGCTTTATTAACTTTCGTCGCCTTAATAGTATTGCGACTGTCGTCTACCTCTTCTCAGTTTTCCATACTTGAAACTTGGTAACAATCACCAAAATTTAACAATTATTAGTCATCATCCTGATGACCCGACTTAGATTAGCCACGACATTCATAAACCGTATGGGCTATTCTGTTCTGAACATTCCTAGTGAATGTTATTGTACATGTGCTTATATTTAAATCAGATGGGAAGTTTCACAAACTAGGCACCTAGCTTGATTGGCTAGGCGCGCGAAAGGGTGCGGCCTAGACCCAGGTTCAATTCCGGGGACGGCCGGTTCCACCATTTTTTTTTTGACGCGGGCCGCGTAAGGTATCACCCAGGGCTTACGCGGGCCGCATGAATCTTCTGATCCGAAGCAACCTTCAAAATGACAGCCTTGATAATCAACTGCTTCTTATCACCCACAATATGGGCTTGGTCACAAGACGCCAAATCCTTGCCTATTACTATATAGAGTCCTCTTATTAACGGAACAAGGACAACGGAGAAGGGTAATTCTTAATGGATATAAAACATCCATCTAATATTGCTGAATTAGTTTCTGAGGTACTATCGGCCAATTTTACTTCATACTTAACGCTTAGAGTTTTTAACAGGCAGGTTTAATGATTTATAAAATATCTTGTCTACGAGAGACTTATCTGATCCTGAATCAGTTAATACTCTAGCATGAGTGTTATTGGTAAAGAAAATACCTGTTGTGACTTTGTTATCCTGAACAGTCTCTTGAGCATCCTTTTGAGAGCTTCCAGCTTTGATCTTTTTAACTTCCTCCAGCTTTTTAGCGTAGTTAGGGCAGTTAGTCTTAATGTGCCCTTTTTCATTGCAACCATAGCAGGTTGCGTCCTCCATCTCCTTGCAATCCAAGGTCTTATGCCCCTTGGACTTGCATATCCCACATGCAAAAGTTCTCGACCGTGTATGCGAGTTCAATCCATACCTGCACTTTCCGAAGTGCTGTTTCTTGCAGATTTTGCATCCGGGTTTTTCAACCGACTGTTGGTTGTTTTTCATGTTCTTGCATTCATGGGTCTTGTGATCCATCCCTTTACAGATGACACATCCCATGGTCTGATCATAGAAGCATTTTCCAAAGTGCTTCTTCTTGCAGGTTTTACATTCGGGTTTTGCCTCCTTTGGCTTGGACTGGTTATAGTTGGAACCGGTCTTACCCTTTTTACCACCTTGGTTTGGGGTATTATTGCACTTTCGCTTATGATCCTTCAGTACACGATCCACAACTTCATTTATGGCTGTATTTAACATAGCCTGTAGCTCGGTGCTGGTTAAGTTTAATCTTACATCATCATTCTGATCAACTGGACGATTGTGAGCTTCAGAGGAATCAGCCATGGTGAAGCTTTGAAGGCTACAAACCAAGTAGTAATAATTGGTATGGTGTATTGTCGAATTTGATGACTAATTAGCCATGGTGTAAATAAATCATATAGGCCAATAGATAGTATTTAAGTTAATTGATTATGTTCTGCCTAGGTTTTTAAGTAAACCATCCTTGGCGTGTAAACAGAATATAATCCTTCATATTTATTAGACAGGGGACATAAATCACAACTGTCAATGTCATACTGACATTTCCTATAGCACAAGAGCTTGTTCCCAAGGACTCTTGATGGCACAGGGGCCTTGTTATTAGGGAAAATTTAAAACATAATCGATAATTCCTTTGGATCGGAAAATTTCATAGTTCGTTGTCCTGACCAGAATTTATGAAATAAACACTATCTTTTCATGTATTCACCTTTTTCCGTAGGTAAACATCCTAATGGACGTTTTGATGCGTACATCATATTCGACGTTTACTAGCCATGATTCCTATCGGTTATTTTATTATAAATAAAGGATGTGGAAAAATCCTAATATAAAGATGACAAATGTGATTTATCGCATCACTGATGTCGGGAGTGTCAATCCATTTTCAAAGGTTAACAATGATCTGAATCTCTTTTTAACCAGGTTTTACCATCTTAGCTAGGTCTTCAATGACATTCAAGCTAGGTCAAACCTTTTAAGATTCTCTCTTAATATTTATACTGGCAGGAAAAGAATGATATTTATTTTATTCAGGATTTTCACTATTAATCCTAAATTATAGTCTAGTAATAGTAAAAAGGCTTAGTCACGTAGACGAGTTTAATTTATAAGCCATGATTTCAGAGAATCGAGGCATTAAGGTTTGAACATATTTCATTACCTTTACTGGACAGAGAGTCAAAGACTACTACTGTCATTGTCATAATTGACGATACAATATGGCCAGTAGGCAAATCAATTGACATTACAAAACGATGTTTTAAGAAAATAATAATCATCACACTGATGATAGTAGTCATGATAATATTGATCATATTGACTATGAGGCTTGGGCATAGCCCACCACCTTAGACAGGAAACCTAAGAGTTACAACTGTCATTGTCGTATTGACAATATTATAAAGTATAGCCAGTAGGCACTTCATCACTAAGGATGCTGATAATATGATCATCATATTGATGATATTAGTCATGATCACATTGATCATAGGCTAATAGGCTTGAGCATAGCTCACCACCATAGACAAAGAATCATAAAGATCACAATGTCGGAGACATATTAGTCATGATCACATTGATCATATAGGCTAATAGGCTTGAGCATAGTTCACCACCATAGACAAGGAATCATGAAGATCACAATGTCAGTGTCCCAGATGGATAATACGTTAAGGCCCGTAGGCACTTCCCTTCTAAGGGATGGTTATAATATGATCATCTTATAGGATGATATAAGCTATAATTTCTAGATCAATAAACTAGATAAGAATATTGGAAAAATCCAATATATGAAAATAAAAGTACAGAGTTGCCCTAAGCGGGACTTGAAAGGAAAATGTTGTCCTCGAAGGGACTGAAAAGATAAATACGTCCTTATAAGGACTATTGAGGAAACGATCTACAGCAAAGGAGTTTCTTCTTTATTCAATTCCTGAATGCTTTCTCCTTGGTTGCACGTTTCATCCTAGCCGCTGTACGAATGTCAGCAATATAAGGCTCCGGGTGTGGAGGATTCCTATTACAGCTTCTTCGCTTGGCGACGTATCCAATATATAAAAATTGGAAGTAAAATTCCCAAATGAGGATTGAGAGTATTCCTATGTTAAGTCTAGACGCAGAAGGTCAAAGAATGTGCTAATGTGTCATTGAGATTAAACACAAAAAGATAGTGTTTAATTCACTCAATGTTGGCTCTGATACCAACCTGTCACACCCCAAATTTCCACGTGTTACCGGTGGGCCCGGTAGGGGAGTAACGTGACGTGGTTGGCAACATCATAGTCAAACAACACAATATATAAATGCACAGCGGAAGCAAAAAGGATAATTATATTACAATCCGTAATAATGTAACATCAAAGTATTACAACGGAAGTAAAGGATCCACATGCGGATCGCAAATAAAATAACATGGTTCAACAGACTTTAGGCATCTAAGCTTGCGAGACTCTTTATTGATGCTAGGAGTAGCCAGCCAATTCCAATTAGTACCTGCACTTAGCCTTTTTGGGAAAATACGTCAGTTTACACTGGTAAATACAATCAACCGACTCATTTTGAAAAGGGTTTAAGAAAATGATTGATTTGAATGCACATGGCACAAATAATATTTTATAACTTGGGATACTTATCTAATATATAAACTTGTAAAGGATTTACATGTTCCTTATGCGTTCAGTAGCCCGGATCGAGCCGGGTTAAAGATTAATTGACACACCACATTTAATTATGAGACACCGACGGCGTACGCCTACGCCGGGTGCTGAGGTCGTGGCCATTCGTAGAATGATGCCAGGGATATCCGGGACAACGGTCATTAACCCCCAAAGGCTTTAAGTAAACAAAACAAATTAAACGGAGTCATCTCAATAACTTAACCATAATAAGATTAAATATTCAATGCCCGACCAAGCGGTATTTTATATACCGTACCCCAAGCCCGTATAGGGAAATAAGTTAAAAGTATTTACCTGAGCTTAAATATAAATTCAATCCCAGCCGTATCAAATCAGCAAGTACAGATAGCTTTTACTGAGCTCCTAAATCTGGAACGAAGGTTTTTAATAACCTATTAGAATCCTAACGGGTCTTTAATTAAGCCTTGACTTAGACCGGTTAGTTTTCAAGAGGGAGATACGGTTCAAACGCATGATTAAGCGAAGACCAGATAGAATGTGATTTAGACCCTACAAGTTTGAAGACTTGCTTAATATGGGTATTTCATACACATTCTGGATTTTGAGACGAAACTGATAAGTCTTGATCCGTTTCGGCCAATTTATGTAAACTAGTTACATAAACCGAACCGAACGCATATGACGCGTAACGGGTAACCATAAGAGTCCTAAACAGGTTTCCTAAGTTATCATGCCCTAAATATGTTGTGATATCAGTGGGATACCTTCCATAATGCCCAAAACGAGTTAAATCTTATATTAAGCCCCGCAGGGGTATTTTGGTCATTTTTAAGATTATAAAAGGGATTTATTAAGTTTCTGTGAACCGGGCCTGAATACATCAGTAAAATAGTTTATTTTAACAGGTTATAACATTTGGTAATAAGTCTTATATGTTAAAATAGTTTTAAACCCAAACTATGCATTAGATACGCGTATAAAGTCGTTTTAAGCGACGTACGGTTTAAAATACGATTCTGAGTTTTCTGATCAAATAAACAGGCTCCAAATACTCTATTTATTATTTAAAATCAGTAGCAATTGGATTGGCGTTAAAAGGATTTGTAAAACTCATTTTATGGCCGAAAAGGGTATATTCGGTATTAACCGAATTAAGGCGCTAATCCAAGCTTATGATCAGTTTAAAAATAATTAAAAATCTTTAGAATTCCTAAAATATTATTTAACATCTGAGGGTAAAAGATTTGGTGTCAAAAATGAGTTTAGATAGGCTTTACGCTAATGGCGCCGTTTAATTAATAAACTTGTTTATAAATACGCCATTAAGCATAACTCCTAATCTAGACTTCCGATTGACGTGAAATTTTGCAGACACGTTCAATAATCAGTATTAAAGACTTTTGCACTTTTACATTTTCTAAAATCTCGTTTTATGGTCATAAGGGCAATATGGTCAACATTTGGCAATTTAACGGAAACATCGGACAATTAGGGTTTCGAGTAGTATAAACGCAGAGGATTATACTAACATGTAACTTGATCCTAATGGAACTTTAAGGCATGTCTAAACCTATATAAATCGGGTCAGAACTGAGGTCAACACAAAAGTCAAACTTTTGCGTCTCTCGGCTCCGAATCGATTCAAAACATAAAGTTGTCGAATCAAACAAGGTTATACAAGTTATCATACTCATTTTCAAGTTGTATGACTGATAAAACAGATTAAACACATTCCGCATCGTTAAATATGCGATTAATGTTTCTGTTGACTTTTTCGGACAACCTTTGACTCGACAAACGCCCTAGTTAGGATTCGAATCAGTGAGTGCCCTTTCAGGGGTTTATTACTCACATAAATACCAACTTATAACCACTTTCGGTTCGACAAAACTCTGGCCCGTTTATGATCTAACGATAAGTCAAACCGTAGTTACGACGGTTTGATTTCTAGGCCATAATCGCATCAAAACTTGATTAAGAAGGATCAAGGATACTTACATAAGTCTAATAGATGATTTGGAAGGCTTATGAATGATCCGTATGCTCCTGAGATGTCCAGAAGTTGATATGTGTTTGTATGTTGAACATGAGACTTTTGATAAGAACTTTGATCTTCCTTCTTTGATCCCAAATGAATTTAGTAATGATCAAGGATCAATACATAGGTCATTTACAGGCTATAAATCATGTAGGGGCTTTCACAAATGCAGATAAGATCAACATAAGTCGGTTACAACATCAAACAGGCAGCTGTCCTTAACTTCTGTCGCTGGGCAGTGCTAGCGCACCGCTACGCTTCTGGTGTAGCGCCCCGCTAGGCTGGTAGCGCACCGCTACGCTTCTGGTGTAGCGCCCCGCTAGCCTGTCATCAGCCTTGAAAATTTTGCAATTTAGTCCCTGGTCCCCCGAAAGGTCGCTTTCTCATGTTTTCTTGCATTTTGGGACTTTGTTATTAACATATAGGGGCTTTAAAACTTATACCCACTTTGTGAAGCCCTCGGGTAACTTTGTGATCACCCGAAAAACCCTAAATTTCAACGTTGACACTTATAACCCTCGTACACGAATTTTATCACAACTTGCTCATACGATATCGAAACTTCATGAAATTTTTGTGGTACATTCTAGTGAGCATAATTAATCGTTACAAAGCTTCGGGTTTGTTAAAAGGTCACTCAGAGGTATAACTTAAACATGTTGGCACATTTAACCCCTGTAGTTTGTAATCTCTCACTTTCTTTCACAATTCACTTCGTATGATCCATGATCTATTTATGTAAGGTTATAAACATCATGTAGAGTTATTGCAAAGTCTAATTATTCATTGTTGACACTTTGAACCCTTATAATTACACAGTTTCACTGTTTGTCAACTTTAGTCCTTCAAGAACATTCCTTCACACGTTCAAACCTATGACACGTGTCAACACCTTATAGGACGTAAATTTTCGGGGTGTTACAATTATATAATCTCTAATCCCTTTTGTCCAATGGTTCATATGTTTCTAGAAGTACAAGCATGATCTTTAAGCATATCCAAGAAAGATTAAGATGAGATTTAGTGTGATCTTGCAAGATTGTGGATGTGGGGTCACTCCTTGTGACCGTAAATACAAGGGGGAGGGGGTCTTGTGTAAGTTGTAATGATAAGTAGGTTATTAGTTGAAAACTAAGTGTATTAGTTTAGGTGTTATGCATAAGGTATGTTATATAGTGTGTTAAGGTGTTCGGGAATCATAACTAGCCAAGAAATAATAAAACAATGCTTTTAGTAAAATTTTGGTGTTCCGGATATTGTCCGATTGTTCGGTTAGATACCGGTTCGTTAAAGCGTCAAACTATTCCGTTTAGTGTTCTTTAAGTACCCTTTTGTGACACTTTTAATTCCCGACACTTAGAAAAGCATACATGACCATTTTGCCATATTTTTGCACATTACTAGCTTGTTAAAAAGCTGAATTGTGCTGAAATATGCAGAATTCTGCACTTTATGTGGGTTTTAGTCACTTTCCGGCACTTAGACTATCACCTAGTGAAGCAGTTTTATGGTTCTTACTTCCCTACACTCCATACTAGTGTAGTACCTTGTTTCTGGCTCATACTGGGTCTCAAAACACTGTCTGTCTATCTACTGAACTCCGTCAGCATTTTTCTGAGTTATCCGCTAACTGTGCTAGCTGTGCTTTGTGCATCGTTTATGTCACTAAGTGTTTGTATGTAGTAATGATGTGACAATATGAAATGTGATGCACATGTATGTATGATGCAGTAATCAGAAAACAATTATTTGTAATTCAGCATAGTCATTAAGCACTAATCAATATTAATTAATCGTACGGATACCTGGATTTATGAGGGTTGTCACAATGGGAAACATGAATAACATATATGTGATTGCAGACAGGCCAGCAGAGAATCCAGTCAGAGATGCAGCCATTGAGTTTGACATACTTGTCAAGATGATCTGGTTCCTCCTTAGTGTGCAAACTAATGATGGTGATGAAAAACCGAAAAAGGGTATTCGGTTATGGAGAGAGAGGCGATTTGATGGTATGAGAATAATCAAGTTGTCTAACCTTGTAACCTCTATATTAGTCTCCTTATATATGCACGCAAAAGGAAACCCAATTAGTTAAAAAGGGTAATATGGTCTATCAATAATTACCAACTAATTATTTAATAGGTTGTTATATATTTTGATCTATATAATATAAATGATTATAATGTCTACTAGATTAAATATTACAATAATAATATATTTAATCTTACAAATATTATGTGTTTTATTTTTTTAAAGAGCTACTAATTAGGTAATCATTATTGGGGCATTATAGGGTATTATACCACTACATCCATTTTAGAAAAAACGCCCCATAACCCCTTTACTATCGTTTTGTCCTCTATGTTATTAGTAATGTCATACAAAATTTGTAACTCATTAAAACATCAAATAGATAGTATGACACGAGAAAAAAAGTCTAGTAATTAGTAGTAGACAAAATAAAGTCATACAAAACAAAGACCCGTTAAAACCTCAACTACAACACCTTTATTCTTAACAAAATCTCGACCACCTAACTACGACCTTAAGCCTCCTACATCCCACCATGGGAACCGGTGTAACTACCGCCGGGCATGAACAACACAGACTCCTGTCTATTGTACTTGAGTTTCTGTGCATCTTCCCTCGACAACTGATATGCATTCGCTAGGACATCCACAGGCAATGCTCTCATGACAGAGATCCTTCCGGCCAAGGTGTTCATTATCGCATTGTCGTTGGTCCTGAAGGAAATCCACTTAGACCCTTGTTCGCCAGCTTGTTTCACCACTGCGAAATTCTGTGGCACCACCACGAGTTGTTGTTCTTGGAGAACGTCGTTGAACACCTCTTGACCCTGGTCGTTCACTATCTGAATCCTCATGTATCCGTCTGTCACATAGATTATGTTGTGGGCATTCATTATCCAGTGTGGTGACACTACGGCATTCTGTAAAAATTACTTCAGATAAATAAATATTTTTTACTAACTACAAAGTTACACCAATGTACATAGTTAATTATTTTTTATAAAAATTATAAACCACAAAATCAAGAATTTTTAGTTGAGTCTAAATGTATACTAAGGTTTCTTACCCTGTGGAGAACACCTCTTTCGGCGCTGAGTTGCAAATACTGAAGAATGGGGAACTTAAAGCTGTTGAGATGTGTGCAACGACCGGCTTCCGGGTTGTAAAGGTCGGCTTCCGAAGGATCGTCGATGTTCACCCGGAGTTTCATCGAGCAAATGGTTTCTTCTACACCATTGGCTCGAGGAACACCACGATATTCTTGTTCTTCACGGCGCATTGGTGGATGGATAACTTGAAGGCCTTTTTCCACGAAGACAATGTGTCCCCTATGGTCACTTTCACCGCGGAGCAACTCTGCGGTCTCGTGATCTACATTAAACGACTCGGCAATAGTTTCGGTTGTGAACCCCTTGAAAATGTTGTCGGAGCCCTTTTTAAGTGATCGGTCTTGTTGTAGATTTCCCCATGATCTTGGTTGTTCTATTTGTTGTACTTGTTCTCCTTGTGAGTTTCCGGCTAGGAAGAATCTCTGCAACAAGAAACAATTTTGATGATCAACAATGGTGGTGATTCTTGAATATTGATTTTGATGACAAATTATGTTAGTTTTTGTTCTAATTTGAGCATTAAAATTTAACCATGAGTTTTGGTTTTACAAAAAAGCATGGTGAAAGCTTTTAAGTGGCTAGGGGGGCCCTCCCCTACCAGTTTTTTTCTCAATAGTGTAAATTTACGCGTATTTCGTCCGAAAATTATATAACATATCGAGTCCATACCCATGAATTGATTTTGCCAAAAATTCCCGCCCCTGATTTTCTTGAGACCCCCTCTGATATATTTGTTCAAGTTCTGCCACTAAAAAATGTGGTAAGGAGGACTAAAGCTCCCCCACTAAAAAATGTGTTAAGTAGGACTAGAGCGAATCTTTTTTTTCTTGTAAATAGAAATTTTAATTGTTTAATCTTGTTTACTAAATCATTTTTGGTGTATTGAGGTTTATTAAGAAACATTAATTAGCTTTTTTTCTATATATAACATTTGAAAGAATCAAAATACGAAAAAATATTAAATAAGGTAGACAAATCACATTGAAAAAGTCAAACTTTTGCTTTGTATATACCAAAACCCTTATTTGTAGAAAAAAAACCACTCAATTCTTATATACAATTTTAATTAGGATTTCATTTTTATCAAAAGTTTGGACTGAACAAATCAAAATACTTGAAAATTATGCAAATAGACAAGTTATTGTAAAGGTGAAATATTTTCTTTTATTGTATAACCAAAACCCTAAAAAAATTCATGCCATAAGGGGGACGGGGCGCTGTGATGGCACCTCCATCACTTGTGGAATGCAAGGGAACACCGCCGCCACCCCTTTTTATCACTCGTCAATTTTAAAACGCGTTGAGATTTTCACGCGTGAAGAACATGCAATTTAGTTTTGTTTTTTTTTAAGATTTTAATAGTGTGTAGTTAGTGATGGACATTTACACTAAAAACCATCACTAGTGATGGAATAAATCTAGATGACATGGCGGAAATTGAATGGATTTTGTGAGTGATGAGTAATGGGCGCCCCTAAATATGAGGTCTACAGCGGACTTTTTTTCTTATATACTTTCTGTACGTTAAAAAAATTATGACAATCAAATGTTCATAACATACTGTATGCATGTTAAGAACATTTGATTGTCATAATTTTCTTAACGTACAGAAAGTATATACTCTTTAACTACCAAAGTAGTTATATTATAAGATGACCATTTTTAAAATATAAACAAAATTAAAAGTATAAAGTAAAACATGAAACACTATACAAGTATATATAAATTTGGCTGTTTCCAGTTTACTTACCTTGTAGCTTGGATCAAGTTGGTTAGCATAGTTTGTGCTGTCAAGTAAAGCAATGATGACAAGCTCATCTTGTCCATTGTTGTAAAGCCAGTGTGCAGCTCCGGTAGGGATGGCCACCACATCTCCTTGCCAAAACTGGTGGATCTTCTGGTGGCGATCCGTAAACGCGCTTCCGCCTTTACGTCCTTCAAATTGTTCGGTCGATGCTTCATATGTCTCCGGGCAACCAGGCAACATCACCCCTTGAATACCACTTCCTATGTATCCCAACCAATAAAATTTAAAATTCAAAATCATGCTTTCTCTCCACATATGTTTACTTTTAAGGTTTTATTCAAATCATATGTTTTATATTTGAATATGATCTAAGATAGTTTAAATTTTGATGTGTTAAGAAATACAAATAGAAATAGAAATAGGGGTTTAAACGCTAATTCGCTCATGAGCTACTCAAGATTGGTTCGTTTAAAGCTTGAAACGAGCCTAAGTCCTTGGGTATACTCTAACTTCATTGGTGTTAAAGATGACATGGTAAGTTAACATTTCTTCCAAATCACTCCCTTCCTATTCCTATGTTAAGGGATGTTAAAACCTCCTTTGGTTAACATGTTAACCTAGGTAAAAAAAGAATAAGAAATTAATGCTATTTAATATCAATGTTTAATTTAGCTAAAAGTTAATGAAATGGTATTAGGCTTTTTGGTATACTTTAAGCTATCTTAACTCTATCTAAGTGTCACATCAATCCATTGGGAATAGCCCAATGGTGTTGGTGAGTTAAATAAGGTGTAGAATAGTAGGTGATTATGGGTTCAATCCCCATGGTGTGCAAGTTTAGTCATTCAAAAAAAAAAGTGTCATATCAAACTTTTTTCCCATTTTACTTTGCCTCACTTCAACGAAATGGTTTAATCCTATTAACTTCATCTAACCCTATCTTTTAGTGGTTTTTAATCTAAAAAAGAAAAGAATAATTAATTCAATTTCTTAACATTGAGTTAATATGTTAACACATAACCCATTTAATGCCCTTTAACACAAGGAGTGAGTGATTTGCTATGTTAATTAACATGTCATGTCACTTTTAACACTCTAAATGTTAGATTACACCCCATGGCATTATTGTCATTTATTTTGTATTTAAAAAAATATTTAATACTATAACAATTATAAAAATGGTGGGTGAGGTTGAGTTAACAAGGTTAAACCATTTTCTTATGATGAGGTGGAGTAAAGAGGGAAAAAATCGAGTGATGTGGCGCTTACATGAAGTTAAGAAAGGTTAAGATATACAATGGCCGAAGCTTCACTTATCAAGTCACTAATTTGTTCGTGAGATACTTGAGATTGGCTTGCTAAAATCTCAAAATGAGTTGGAGCATAAAAAATTCTTGTTAAAAAAAAAGAAGCTCATACTTCATTTATCAAGGTCAAGTAAACAAACCTATGATTTAAATATAGCTTTTATTTAATATATTAATTAAAAGTGTATATAGTACAAGGATGAGAAACGATGTTGGTTTTAATACCTAGGATGTTAAAAAATCAAAAATTAATACTCTAGATTATTAATTTAAACTTTTAATACCGAACATTGTTACTTTCTAACAAATCACAGACCTTCCAATTAACTCCAAAATAAATTATGATAGAATTTTTTATACATTATGTTATAAAGTATTAAAACATAATTAGAAATATATATTATAAAAATAATTAAAAATGTATACAAAATAAATTAATAAAAATAAATAATAAACAAACGAGTACAAATGTGAAAAACTACCCACAAGCCAAGTTTGAATTTTACAGAGTTATAAAAATAGAACTAAGACACAAACTCTAGCTATGATAAGTAATTTAACAGCCAACCCAAGCTTGTCTAATCTCGGACTCAGCTCAGCTCGTTTATACAACGTATAATATACGGTGTATTGGCTCCCATTTTTTTGTGTCTATGTATGTTACACTAAAACCAAAGTAATGTACCTTGTTCAACAAAGAAGAGGATAGGGGTGTTGGTGTACGATGGCAAGAGAAGTCCTCGCGGTTGAATCCTGTGGCGGATGACCTCAACACCTGCACACTGGAACTGCTGTTCATTGGAATCAAAGACCTCAGTCACACCAGCTTCAGATTGAACTCGTGTAATGGGTTCAAGAGCATTGATTCTTTGAATCTGGCACCGGTTTTGCTGTTGGAAAAATGGTTGGTAAGCAAGGAGGCCATGGATGAGCAGGAGGAAGCTTAGAGAAACAAAGAGTTTAGCCATGTTGGGTTGCATGGAGTGATGGTGGTGTTGGGTGGAATTTAAGGTGGTGGAGGGTGACTGAGGGGTGGACACGTAGTGTGGTGGTGTCAGAGAAAATGAAGACAAGTTGCAGCTTGCATGGCATGTAAAGATGACAAGGTTACACTTCAAAGTGAGTGGGGTTCTGGTTTTTCACATCTAGGTGTCTTTGTTTGGATTCACATTCAAACACTAGTACAAAATCAATTTTTGGGTGGTGTCAAATTCTTTTTTTGGTGTTGTTCTGTAGTACAAAGGACCAAATAACAACATTACCACACTAATAGATAAACACATCATTAAAAAATAGATTACAATTAAAGAGGAAAGTTCTTGTACAAATAATCTTAACATACAAATTGAAGGAAAACTCAAAAAGACAAGGTGACATTTTTGTAATTATCAATAACTATCAAAGTTACTCTACAAATATACCTAAAAAACCTAAAAAAAAAAACTAACCCCCCCCCCCCCCCCCACCTCCAAAAACCTAAAAAAAACCTAACCCCCCACCCCCAAAAACCTAAAAAAAACCTACCCCACCCCACCCCCCCCCCCCCCAAAACCTAAACCCCCCACCCCCCAAAAACCTAACCACCCCCCCCCCCCCCCCACCCAAGCTAAAATGCTAAAAACTAAACCCTCAAAAAACCTAAAAAAAAATAAAAAAAAAACACACAAAAAAATTTATTTTTTTTTAACATTTTTTATTAAAAAATCGCTACTTTTAGTAGTAGCAAATTTTTTTTTTTTTTTTGTTAACAAAATGTAGCGATTTTGTTATAAAAAATATTAAAAAAAAATTGTGTTTTTTAGGTATTTTTTGTTGAGTTCACATTTGTATAGTAACTTTTATAGTTGGTGGTAATTACAAAAATGTCACCTTGTCTTTTTGAGTTTTCCTTCAATTTGTATGTTTAGTATGTTAAGATTATTTGTATTTGATCTTTTACCTACAATTAAATGCTTACAAGTATTTTGACACCATAAAATTAATTTTTTTCATAATAAAATTGTTAATAACACCAAAATACACCATTTTTTTAGGATGAAGTTGTTTATGGGAGACCGCCTAAAACCATCAAAATACTCAAACCCCAAAAAATAAACCTCAACCACTTTTTCATCCTCGTGCTGCTGTTCTATCTTCTCCTTAACTCAAACCCCTCCTACTAAAAATAAATAAATAAATAAAATCATTAAGTGGTACACACTTTTAATGGCATTAAGCTTTTGTGTCACAAATTTCGGTTTTCAGTGACACTTTGTGTATGTCATAGTTGCTTAACACATATTTTAATGACATTTAACTTTTCTACTACGAATATAGGTTTTGGTGACACTTTACTATGCCACTAAATATTTCAAAAACTTGTTCTGAAAATTTCCTTCCCTCTTAAAACCCTTTCATAAAATTAGTTTCCCTCTACACCTACGTATCAAAATTTTAGATTCTCTCTATGCGGAAGACGAATTAACAATTTGTCAGTTTAGCCTTCTTTCATGTTCTATAGAGATGTGAGGTTTCAGTTAGAATTTCTTGTTGGTGGTTTGAGGTAGAGCAGACGCACAAAAGAGGGATAGAGAAGTAATGTGAAGAAGTTTGATGTAAAACTGAATGAATAAACCGTTACGGGTTTATATGAAGTTTGGAATTACACAGTGACTACGTTATCTTTGTAAGGTTGCTATTGTCACACCCCCAAAATATCACACGGATTTCATCGCTAGACATGTGACGTACCGGGATGTTGGTGCATACATCTGTCGTCTTCGTCTTGTATCTAGTCTTGGGTTCGTTGCGGTTCTGAACAAGGATTATGTCATCATCATTGATGATGACATCATAAGGATGACATCATCATATGCAACATCTCACGATATACAAGGCACACATGAAGACAAAACAGAATGATTCATTTGAAGATGTAACCGTGAGCTTGTCCATTTGAGAGGATTTGTTTGAACTTGTAACCGTTTGAAATAGGTTCCGTTTGAAGTGTGTCCGTTTGAAGGGTGGCATGTCACCTTCAAACGGAAGGGTCATTCCCTATAAATACCCTTCATGTCTAGTTCATTTTAGAACTTTCCGGCTTGTGCAACGAAGTGCTGCCGAAGTGTTGTCAGGTTGTAAAACGTTACGAAATCAATCATACAACAGTTTAAAGAGTAAATCTAGCTGAATTGAACTCTACACGTCTGTTTCCGCCTTTCGTTTAGAGATAAACTCTTCTGATCGACTCGTTCGGGTCTGAAAACGATCCTACAAGTGGTATCAGAGCTCAGGAGGAAGAGTTCATACCAATTCAGCCTTTAATTCTGATTTTCTACACCTTCTTTCAAAATTAAACAGTTTTTCACGGTTAAAATCGGCTATAAATTTCACAATGTGTGCGTAATTGTGTTTTAACAAACCCTTGAGTATATCAGACCTAAACTCAAAGTAAAACTGGTAAAAATGGCTTGAAAACTGGTGTCCGTTTGAACGAAGCATCAACATTCCGTTTGAAACTGAACTGACCGTTTGAAAATACATGGTATTCCGTTTGAAATCGACCGTTCCGTTTGAACTGACCGTTTGAAACTGTCTATTCCGTTTGAAATTGACCCATTCCGTTTGAAGCTAGCCATTCCGTTTGAAAGTGGTTCAGTAATTCACATGAAAGTACATTGATTTGTGTGAAACATTTAACAAGATCATGTGATATTTCATTAAATTCGAGGTGTCAGTAATTGGAAAAGGAAGTCACGAGTTTGTGTGTCAGTTGGTTTTGTACAAGAAATTGCATGTGATATCGGTTTGTCGGTCATTTGTCAGTGGGTAAAATTGTTGGACATACATGAAAGGATTGCATGTGTATATGATTAAGAATTGAAAAGTCCAATGATAATCCATTGAATATTGTTTTGATAAGTTGATGTCAGTCCAAGAAGCAAATCGGCCCAATAGATTTGTGAAATATTAGGGAGTGTCGGCCATTTATATTGAGTGAATACATGTGATTTCTTGGGAAGTCAGATTGCATGTGAATATCTTGGTCATTGTCGGTCACGAGAATTGAAGCGGCCCAATCAGAGTATTTTAGCATTGTTTGTTTGTCGGTTTAGTGGAATTATTGGCCCAATAGATATTAAGTCTTGAACAGATTACCATGTGAATTGAATAGACAGCCCATGTGATATATTCTCGGCCCATGTGACTTGGATTAGTGAAATACACAAAGTTGAGTTCGGCCCAGTTGAATCAATTATTTTTTCGGCACATTCAAATCAGATCACACAGTTTGATTACAGTGTGGAGCTCAAAGTTTTCAAAGGTTCATAAGGTCGTTTGAATTTGATCCAGGGTCATAGCAGTCCGCACAGTGTGTCAACCTTCAGTCCGCACAGAATATTCACCAGTTCGACTCTAAGTTGCAAAATTTTGATTCAGCTCCAAATTACTTTGTGATTTCTCTTCAAACAGAGATCTTGCTTGAAAGTATATTCTTGTGATTTCGCTTGAAAGAGATATTGCTAATGCTTATGATCTAAAATGGGCAGAAAAATGCAGAAAAGTCAGAGAAGCTGAAGAAGAAAAATGGAGAAAGATTGAAGAAGAGGAAGAAGAAGAAGAAGAAGAAAGATTAAAAACTGAAGTTGAAGCTGAGAAAAAGAGAAGAGCTGAGATGTTTCAATTGAGTAGAACAGTCAAAGAAGTTCCGGAATTTGAAATCAAAGTTGATACTGAAGCAGTCAAAGTTCCTGAAAAATGCTTAAATTGTGACTCTTTGATCAAACAAAACAATGAACTGCTACACAACATTAAAAGGTTGAAAGAATCATATGATACTTTGAACAGGGAAATCAACAAGTACACTGAGTCGAACAGTGAACAAGCTGTAGCATTGAACACACTCAAAGGAGCTTACATGAGACAGCTTGATGATGTCAATTTCTACACAAAGAAGTGTGCTGAGTTAGAATTAAAATTGGCAACACAAAAAATTGAAACTGAATGTGTCAACAATTTATTGAAAAGTTACTCATGTTCTACTTTTGTTGTTGACATGATTTACCCAATCGTTGAAAGAATAAAGACATTTGAAGAAGAGAAGACTTCGGAAGAAAAGAATTCTGAGACAAAAGAAGAGGATGAAGTAGAAATTTCTGGTAAGAAACCAAGTGTTGTCTACAATAGATGTCCGCCCCCGGTCGAAAATGGATATTTGTCTCGCAATCCAAATTCTGAAAGAGTCAAAAAGGCAATTAACTTACAGTGGGAGTCGGGGTTGTCGGATAATTTGCCAGAAAATATTGATGTTACGTTCACATCGTCTGATACTGGTCATGAGTCCAAGTTGATAAAAAGTGTGGTCGATCAGGTGTTAGACAAAGATGACATAGAGGAGTCAAAACCGGAGTCCAAATCCGAGTCAAAGTCTGGGTCCGACAAGTCAAAGTCAACAATCAAAAAGGACAAACGGGTTTATGATAAGGAATTTTTGCTATCAAAATCTAATTTGAATGACGAACCGGTCAAAGTAGCATATACTTTGAAAGATTCTGACAAATTATATTCTGATGAGACTTTTCCAATAAGAGGTGTTAAAACTGAAATGATTAAAAAGGTTTTCAAACTAACAGAAATCAACATTTCTGAAATAAAAGATATTAATCTTTCTGAAAATCCAAGACCTTACACCTCAAGAGTGCAACAAAGATTAAACAAGAAAAAGGGTTACAGTTCTGGTTCTGGTATTCATAAAAAACCAAACCATAACTGTAATTTCAAAAAGAAAGGATTAGGATTTAATCAACCGAAAAATTATAAAAATGAAAAATTTTATAAACCAAAAACTGTGTTTGTTTCAGGAAAATCTTTAGATGATGAGAAAGAGCAACCATTCAGAAAGCAGACAAATCAAGAATTCCTTGCAAAGAAGCAAGATGAGATGAAGAAAAGTGTTATTCAGAAGAAGACTGAGACAAGAACCTGTTTTCAGTGCAAAACTGCTGGTCATATTGCTAGAAATTTTCCGAAAACATTCAAACCAAAACAGGAAGTCTCTGGTAAATTGAAAGAAAAAGTTGTTGAGAAAACTGAAGTTACAACCAGAAAATTTACAGGCTTTGAAAATTCAACCTTTGAGATTGGTGAATGTTCAAAGAATGTGGTAAAAAGAAAAGAAAATCTGAAAAATCAAAAATGGGTTGTTAAGGGTTCAGGAAACAGTTCTGGTGATGAATCTGATTCCACAAAATCAGAGGAGCCAAAAGTTGTTAAAGAAAAGGTTGAGAAATCAGTTCCGAATGTGGATGATGTGAATTTTCCACCTCTGCGGGCTGAAATTTTTAAAAAGAAAGTTGGGAAAGTTGAAATTTCAAATCAATTTTATTCTGACAAGAAGAAATTTGATGTTGATAAGGCTTTCAACGGAACTGTGAAACACATTTTTGGAAAAATGATCGATGGTAAAGTCAAAGGAGTGAAAGAATTTTATGCTTCAAAAATGAATGTTCATAAGTCTGTTGATAGTAAAGATGAAGAAGGGGTTGTTTCACCCAAGAATGGTCAAGCTTGGGTGGATATATTTTT
Organism: Helianthus tuberosus; assembly: GCA_030545235.1. Classification (NCBI taxonomy): domain Eukaryota; kingdom Viridiplantae; phylum Streptophyta; class Magnoliopsida; order Asterales; family Asteraceae; genus Helianthus; species Helianthus tuberosus. The sequence goes on along the minus strand of CM060351.1, from coordinate 185,868,572 downwards.
CAAACAGTAAAAAACCTGACTTGCCGGAGCTCTCAAGTTGGTAATCGTGGAGCATGAATCGGCATCATTCTTATATTGTGTTTGAAAATTGTTTTTGTATAAGTGTGATTTGCCGGAACTCCCAGGTTGGTAAGCGAGGAATAGGTATCGGCACTTTGAGAATTCAACCAATAGATGATGATTCGTTGAAAATGTTTGATATTTGATCTTGCAAGTGGTTAATCAAGGTCATTAAGTTGAACTTGATTTAACTATCAGTTAAAAGTGTTGGTATACAATGTGATGAGTTTTCCCCGAACCTACAAATGGTAAAATCAACAAAACTAATTTTCCGGAAAAGCCATTTTGATTAAAACAAACTTAAGTGTTTTGAGATCATAATGGGAAAATAGTTTGTTGTGAGGGGGAGTTCTGATTGTTTATGCCAAGTGGATGGCGAATTGAGGCAATTGGCGAATTGAGGCAATTCGATATCAGTTGTCATGTTCTTGTACAGTTTGTTTTCAAAAAGATTTTAGATGTATTTGTATTTTAGGGGGAGTATATTTTTTCAGAAAATCCAAAAACATTAGAAAATTTGAAAAAGCCAAAAACATGATAAAATGAAAAATGAGTTTTTGTTGCATAAAAGAGGAAATGATAGTACATCAGTGGACTGTCACAACACGCTAAAGAAATGGAAAATTAAAATGTGATAAACGGTCTCACTAAGGATGTGACGATAGGCTCAGCTAGACTAGTAGATTTGCGATAACGATACAAACTTAAATGAAAAAGCCTAGTTCTAGTGGGAAACATGGTCGAAAGCATAGTACTTAGTTTTGTCCTTCTTGACTGTGTGCCTACTCAGTAATCGCTGATTGTCGAAAGACATAAAACTGGTTAAGTTTGTGAACTTTCACAACTTTGCTGAAAAGTCACTGTGATTGTACATTTCATTTTGCAAAGATTTAAACTTGTTTTATTTCTTTATTTTGTTTAAGCATCGGACATCCTCTGCGTATACGTGAGTATCGACCTGGATGTTGTTGCCTAAATGTTCTGCTTTATTTTCTTTGGTGTTTCGTTTAAGCTTTGGACCTCCTCTGCGTATACGGAAGTATCGACCTGGTGGTTAAAGCCTAAACAACTTCAACTTGTTTTATTTTTCTTATTTTGTTTAAACATTGGACTTTCTCTGCGTATACGGAAGTATCGACCTGATTGTTAATGTTTAAACATTCTGCTTTGTTTTCGCACAAATCACAGTTGATAAAAGTTTAAAGGCATTGCTTGAGATAGTGTATTACATGATGAGGGGATATGCTAAGATCGTGGGGTCCATAAGAACTTAGTGCAAAATTAATATACCTTAACGTATCGGTAAGCATTTCGAAAGTTTTTAGATTGAGTTTAAGTGGAAAACAATATCGTCAATCAATGTGAATCGTTTAGAGCTTAAAATGTTTAAAGCTTAACGGTGCTGGTGATTTGTCTCATAAACTGATATAATCTTCTTGCACGAACTCACAAAAATATTGTTTGTAAATATTTCTTTATTGCATTTCATTACAGTCAAAAATCCAAAAAGATTTTAGTGTGTTTTAGCATAAATTTTGTAAAAATCCAAAAAGATTTTCGACAACTGATTTTGGAGAGCTGATTTTCAAAATTCCCTATAAATACCCTTCATGTCTAGTTCATTTTAGAACTTTCCGGCTTGTGCAACGAAGTGCTGCCGAAGTGTTGTCAGGTTGTAAAACGTTACGAAATCAATCATACAACAGTTTAAAGAGTAAATCTAGCTGAATTGAACTATACACGAAATTAACAGTGAAATAATAAATACGAAATCTTATTCAATATGAAAAGTGCATTTTAAAACGTTTCATTTAAACAAGTATACGTTCAGCGGAAGCATTTGAAATTGTTCTAAGTATTTGAAATCAAGTTATTCATAAAGCATAACATAACATTAGACGTGTTATTGAACGGAACGACCCATGACAACCTTAGCTCCTCCGATTGCAAGTTTCGTTCTATGCAATAACCTAACGAGCTGTAAGCATGCAGAAAGTGTGTCAACATAAAGTTGGCGAATTCACAGTTTTGTTTGGCGAAAATCATGTAAGTTTTTAGTTTAAAGACATGTTATGAATAATAAACTCTGTACCGATTGACTGTTCGTTTTTGGTGCCCTCATCAATGCATATCATCATTGATCAAAGTGTTTAAGGTCATTAGTTCACGCCCGTCCTCCCAGGTATGGTGTGAGGTTTGTCAAGCCTAATAGCGCTATCAACTAACACCTCGTTGCCTCCCAGACAACTAGCTCGGTATGTAAGTAGGGACTTTCGTGATAGAGTAGAGTTTATTAACTAACCTTGAAATTAAACCTAAGCAGTTAAAGTATTCCTCCCAGGAATATTAGTTTGTTTGTCCCCCTGGGACGCATGCTTGTGCAAGAGTAGTGAACTCACCTTAGTTTGCTCGGTATAAGTTACGTACTTCTACGCGTTAATGATATGTTAGGTCCGTTACATGCGACATAATGTAAGGTGAATATAAGTATATGTATGTAGGGTTATGCCATACCCTAATTATCCAAACAACCAAAGGTTTGTTGTGATCAGATTAACATGTTTTATCATACGATAACACGCAGTGATTCTCTCTAGTTCATGTTAATAGTTCAGATTCAATAATAATTGCTAAGTTCGGATCCTTGACTATCTATTAAACATCAGAACACATAAACAACAAACCCTGATTATCATAATCACAATGTAAGTTCGGATTCAACATAAAGATAAACCACTTTAACCCTAAATTCAGAACTCATTCAGAAACATATATACATAAAATCAGACAACTTATATTTTCTGACAACCTAGATATATTGTAAGTTCTGACATTTAAAAATTAAGTGCAGACATATAAGTCATGTGCGATCTATACATAAAGTGCGGACATAGTTAAGTGCGTGTTCACATGGTAAGTTCGGACATAACTATTATAAATAAGCTCGGACCTTTAAACTCAAACAAATTCGGGCACCATAAGCTTTATAAGTGCGGACATATCAAGTTTACACAAGTGAGGACATGATGTTGATTAACAAATGCGGACCATATATCATAAATATGTGCGGACATCTTATCACTTAACAAATGCGGACCATCATGCACATACATCAAGTGCGGACTTCCTCAAAAACCACAAGTGCGGACCCTAACAATCCACTAAGTGCGGACATTTCAAATGCGGACTCACTTAAGTTCAACAAATACGGACATTATGAAATAAACATATGCGGACAAGTCAAACTTACTTAAGTGCGGACAATATGAAATAAACAAATGCGGAAAACTTTGATTCTTATGCGCACTCTTATATGTTTTAACAAATGTGGACGGAAACATCAACTTTGTGACTCCATAAAGTCTGACAAATCAGAAATTCCCTTCTTCAAGGTTTTCACGAACCGAAACCCCCAGACGCACATAAATCAATTGCCACACCCCTTTCTAAGGCGGAAGCACGAGGTGTGATCAGGAAAGGTTCGCATTGCATACGAATGGTAAACATACTACATGCTCGTAAAATAACTTCAAATGACAATAACATTACATAACTGAAAACATAGGTTAAGTGTTTACATCACAAGACAGCATTTTGTTTGATAAGTTTACAACTTTATTCAAAGATAAAACATAAGCAACATCCATGAGCAAGAGTATGACCGCGCGCACATCCACTTTAGTTACCTGAAATACATGTGAGTTTTTGGAAAAACGTCAACATAATGTTGGTGTGAATTCATGCAATTTTTGTATTGAACGTTTGTACACTTTGTATGAAAACATGGTATGTAATTTGTATAACTCAAGTATTCGTCTATGTAACAAGATTGTTAATGGGTTGCAAGGACATTAACATATGACACGACATAGGAAGCATCCAAACCATAGGCATTTTTCTAGTTGTTGATTCACGACGGAGACACAAAAGCACTACTTGGTACTAGTTTTCACCAAGAGTGTGCCTGCCCGAAAACCCATTAGATCTAACCTTTTGTTCTGCGGTCTTAGTATGTACACGATTAATGGTGCTTCTGGTACCCTATTCATGACACGATTTAAAGTATCATTCCTTAGTTTTTGTATCCAGCATACCATAACACATGTATTTTCCCCAAGTTTAAAAAAAGTATGTAAAAGATTAAAAGTGGGGACATGAACTCACTTTTCTGTAAACATTTAATAACATGTACTTCACCCCCGAAGTTATAAAACTGAAAACAGTTAAAAGAAAAGGGGGAGCATGAACTCACAACTTTGCGTTCCATGCGCCGTAAACTTCACCGGTTTTTGCTTATCTAGCGTCGTGACCTAAACGTGTTTTATTAACGTTAGTCACTAGACTTGTATCGCACAAGTACAAGTCACCATCTTTTATGTATTTGTTTCTTTGTGTTAAAAATAATTTATATTTTTAACTATGTATCTTACTTATATTATTTTCTCAAAAAATAAATATAAGTTTCTTGTATTTTTCACCCGAGTTATGTATCTTGTCCAAAAACTTCATTTCATGTTCACAACTTGTCCAAGTTATTTAATCTATCAAGTAATATATTTTCATAAATATATTCTCTTGTATTTGTCTAAGCATGTTGTATGTGTATTTTTGAATTTTCACTCCTTAGGAGTATTTAGTGTATTTTCAAGTCCTAATACACTATCACATACAATACGTATTACATACACTTAGCACAAAATTTGGTGATCAATAAATATATATATTTTTCCTCAAAAATATACATAGAGTAAACTGCAATTTTACACCCTGAGGTTAGGGGTCATTGGCATGTCTACCCCCCCCCCCCTAAGGAAATAATTGCAATTTTACCCCCCACTGTTCAGTGTTATGTCGCAACCTTACCCCCTGTTAACGGATTCTGTTAAGTCAACGTTTGTTTTGACTGTTATAATGTGTGAAAAGTCATTTTTGCCCCTGTCTTATTAAAATTATATAAAAAAATCAAGAATCAAGTTCATCATCATCAGTTCATTCTTCTTCATTATCATCATCAGTTCATTCATTCTGGGTGTTCTAGATCCACAAATCACCTACAAACAATTACTCTCATAATTCATTCAACATCAAATTTACACAAATCATCAAACCCTAAGTGCCCTAACAACAACAACAAATCCAGATCCACAACACAAATCACAAAATCAACGAAACAAGTTCATCATCATCATCATCAGGTTCATCATCATCATCATCAGTTCATCACCACTACCACCTCCTTCTCCAGTTCTGACCACCGCCACCATCATCCCACCACTGTTCATTCTTCATATTCAAAACATCCCCGTACAAAACAAAACCAGATCTAATAACCCAAACATCTTCATACAAAACAAACCCAGATCTAATAACCCAAACATCTGCACATGAACATGAACACAGATTCATAATCAATCTTCATACAAAACAAATCCCCTTTGACTTGTTCATAATCAATCTTCAAAAAACCCAGATTCATAAACCCAAACCGACTAAATAACCCAAACATCTGCACATGAACATAACAGATTCATACAAAACAAACCCAGATTCAAAAAACATCTTCATAATAACCCAGATTCAACTGATGATGATGTTTCATAAAAACAAAACAAACCCAGATTCAAAAAACATCTTCATAATAACCCATATTCACATGAACATAACAGATTCAAAAACATCTTCATACAAAACAAACCCATATACATAAACCCAGACATGCCAAGTTCATGTGCAGATTCAACCCAGATTCAACTGATGAAGTGGCGGAGACGGTGGTGGTGATAAGTGGCGGCGGAGACGATGGTGGTAAGGAGAAGTGGCGGCGGAGACGGTGGTGGTGAGGAGAAGTGGCGGAGACGGAGACGGTGGTGGTTAGGGACCTGATTGTGATTGATGGATGGAATTGAGGGATTGTTGTATAATTTGGTGGATAAAAATGGAAATTAGCTTGTGGAATTGATGGATCTTGATGTGATGAAGTGATTATTTTCCAGATTTGTGTGGGGATTTAATGGTCATTGAGATGAGATGAGAATCGGGTTCGATGAGGATGAAAAGAGGGATTTGTGAATGAGGGTAAAAGGGGTCTTTTATTGTGTTCTTGTTCTTTGGATTGTGATTGCGATTGGGTGGATAATAATAATAATAATAATAATAATAATAATAATAATAATAATAATAATAAATATTGGGTAAGATTACCAAAATACCCTCATCTATAAGGTCAAACTACCGTTGACTGTTAACAGGGGGTAAGGTTACGACATAACACTGAACAGTGGGGGGTAAAATTGCAATTATTTCCTTAGGGGGGGTAGACATGCCAATGACCCCTAACCTCAGGGTGTAAAATTGCAGTTTACTCTAATATCAATTTTGATCTTGAAGAAATCATCATTTCTTAACTTGAAGTTTACATAAATTAGGGAAACCTTGGTAAATATTTTTAGGTGAATTTTTAGGGAATAAGTTTCACCAAAACTTATATTTTTCTAAGTGTCAAAATTTAAATTTATAGAAATTTTGACATGGTTTCCCCTAAAAATGGAGGTTTCCCATGTTTTCAAAACATGTGTTTATTTTCTTTTAAAATCATCACAATAATCAACAACTCATTCAACACTTACCGAGTGTCAAAATTTAGTATATTACACTATATCATGAACTTGAAGTTTTTGTAAAAACTTGTAGTAATTTATCATGTTATTTAGTAGGTTTAGTTACCCTTAAAAACATGGTTATTTGTTTGTAAATTACTTTATTAAAAGATCTAGTCATTTACAACTTGTAAGATGATTTTTCTAAAAATACTTCTCTTGTATTTTTCTTGTTACAACATGTTTCTATTCTTGTTTAAATACTAAAAACATTATTAGTTTACTTAGAAACCATGACTTTGTAAGTCTTGTAAATAAAATTGGTTTCTTGAGAAAATCATTTTTGTAATCATCTATTTACAAGATTTGTATTTTATTTATATCATTTTTACATATGAAAATCAATTTCATTATTCAAGTTCATGAAGACATAAAACATGAAGATCTTGGTCTTTCACAAGATCACCACTCTAACTTACTAGATCATGTGTTTAATCACAATCTAGTAAGTTTCTTATGATGTCTAACATCACCTACTCTAATAATCAATCAACAAGAAGCAAATCAACATATTCAACATGTATTCTTGTATTTTTAAGCTTATGTTAAAGTATCATGATCATGTTCTTTTGTGTTCTTCAAGTTTATCATTGTTCATAATCTTTTAACCAACAATATATGAAGTAACAAGTTACAAGGAGCTTACTACTAGCATAACGGCTAGGGAAGAACACTTGGTGTTGAAGATGACAAATGTGATGGTTAAAAGCAAAAATGAGAAGGTTCTTCAAGATCCACAAGCTCTAAACCTTCTTAAACACCTTCTTGCACCTTATGTAAACCTTGGAATGGATTGAAGTGAGATGAAGGTGGTGGTGGTGTGGGTGGTGGCTCACGGCCGTAAGTGGGAGGAGGGAGGAGGAGGTTGTGTTGTGAAGAAGATGAAGTGAGTGGTTATATTTATAGTGCACTCAAGATCTTCCATATCTTTTGTGATCTTTCAATATCTAAATAATATCAAAATAAATCAAAGTGGATCCAAGGAGATTGTGCAAGATTGTGGTGGGGTCACCCCCATGTGACCGTATATATGAAGGGGGGGGGGGGGGTAATGTGTAAATTCCAAACTTTAATTTTATAAACAAGTTAGCTTTCAAGTGTAATTTTTAGGGACTTGATGTGTTATTATGTTATAAGAGATTTTATGGTGTTCGAGGACCATAACTTGTTCAGAAATATTAAAACAATGCTTCTAGTAATATTTTTATATTCCGGGTAATGTCCGGTTATTCGGTTAAATACCGGTTCGTTAAAGTGCTAAATTGCTCCGTTTAGTGTCCTTTATGTACCCTTTTGTAACCCTTTTAATTCCCAACACTTAGGAGGTTATTCTGGATAATAAAACATGAATTCTGCATAATATTTATGTGTTAAAAAGCTGATTATAACTGATTTGTGCAGAATTCTGCATTTAAAGTGCGTTTCGGGTGCTTTTTAGTGCATATTCTAGCTTCCGAGAAGTCTATAAGTTAACCCTTGTATATACTCTTGGGTTTTAATGTATTTTTGACGTTGGACCTACACCTAGGCTCCATTTCTATTGTCTGACTGCTTTATGCAGAATTGTTGACACAATGTGTCTTACCGGTGAGTTTACTAGTATTTCTGACGCAACGCTATCATTAATGCATAAAGCAATTTCTTGTAGTATAAAACGTGCATGAATTCACTTGTATTGTATGTAATCCGAAAATGTTGACATTTAAGCACATAATTTCAGTTATTAAGTATTAGTTAAATTGTACGGAAATTACCGGTTTTGTGCCAGTTGTCATAGTCTCCCCCCGTTAAAAGAATTTCGTCCCGAAATTCAGGCTGAGCTAACTCTTGCAGGATTTTTATTGAACAGGTGGGGATACTTTTCTTTAAACTGGTCTTCACGTTCCCACGTGCACTCGGGTCTGTGCTTAGAGTTCCAACGTACTTTGACAAGCTTGACACTACTCCTTCGGGTCTTGTTGACTTTCCAGTCAGTAACCTCAACGGGTTGTTCTGTAAATCGGAGGGTGTCGTCAATATGCACTTCATCCGCAGGGATGATCACTGTTTCTTGTGTTGTACTCTTCTTGAGGTTGGATACATGAAACGTATCATGTACTCCATTAAGTTCTTCCAGTAATTCCAACTTGTAAGCCACGGTACCAATTCTTTCCAAAATCTTGAATGGTCCGATGTATCGTGGATTCAGCTTTCCACGTTTTCTGAATCTTACTACGCCCTTCCAAGGTGAGACCTTTAACAAAACTTTGTCTCCCACCTCGAACTGTAATGGTTTTCGTCTTCGATCAGCGTAGCTCGTTTGTCGATCTCAAGCCACCTTAATGCGCTCTCGGATCTGCATAATCTTGTCGGTTGTCTCTTGCACAAGTTCAGGACCAACCATACGTTTGTCTCCGGCGTCTGCCCAACATAATGGCGAGTGGCATTTGCGGCCATACAGAGCTTCGAACGGTGCGGCTTTTATGCTTGTATGATAACTGTTATTGTAGGAAAACTCAACTAAGGGTAGATGAGTATCCCAGCTGCCGCCTAGGTCCATAACACATGCGCGAAGCATATCTTCTAGTGTTTGTATGGTTCGTTCGCTCTGGCCGTCTGTTTGCGGATGGAAGGCCGTGCTTAGATCTAGTTGAGATCCAAAGGCTTCCTAAAAGGATTGCCAGATCCTTGAGACAAAACGTCCATCTCTGTCTGAAATAATTGAAATAGGCACTCCATGACGTGCCACGATTTCTTTCAAGTATAGCTCAGCAAACTTTCCAGTGCTATCCTTCTCTCGGATCGGTAGGAAATGCGCAGATTTCGTCAATCGATCAACTATTACCCATATCATATCGTGCCCTCTCGGGGTCCTGGGTAATTTCGTTATGAAGTCCATCGAGATTTGTTCCCACTTCCACATGGGTATCTCTGGTTGTTGTAGTAGGCCAGACGGTTTCTGATATTCAGCCTTAACCTTAGCACAGGTTAGGCACTTTCCAACATTGATAGCAACATCGCTTTTGAGTCTCGGCCACCAATAGTAGTCCTTCAAGTCTTGATACATTTTGTCCGATCCTGGATGGATCGAGTATCTCAACTTATGAGCTTCATTAAGGATGATTTCTCATATACCGCCATAGAGCGGAACTGATGACTGTCGTTAGTGTCATACAAAAACCTAATTAACCTAGGTAGCTAGGGTAAGCAGGGTATCAATCCAGGAGAGTATGTGGTCAGTTAAGTTTTCTATTTGATTAACTACAATAAACTGAAAGTAAAAAGTGAGCGGTTTAAATAATTATAGAAAAAACTAAACTAAACGGCTGAAACAATAATAAAATAAAGCAACTCCCTCCAGATTTCAGGTTCTAGGTTTGACACGTTCTGAATTAATTAATTTAACAGAACCACATAGACATAGTTCTGTTAACGTTTATTTACCAGTTGTGATAATTAAGGACCATTTTCCCAGACTGACCTAATAGCGTGGGGTTATCTCAAAATTACCAACTACACGTTACCAATCCACCTACCCCTCTAATATAAGCCAATTACTAGAACTCTCGGCCATTGAAAGATAAAGCAAGTGAATATAAAATAACGCAAGTCTGTTACAACCGGTTCATAAATTAGTTAACTAGCAATTAATTATATCAAGTCTACCCTCTTTATGTCACACCCAACCCGCTCAAAGTTTTATCATCAACCGAACACGTTGTAAAGAAGGGACTCAAAATATAACAAAAATCACATGTCAACCGAATCAACCAAGTTAAATATCTGTCACATAAATAACATAGATTGAAAGTATAAAAAACTCAGACATGAAAAACCTATAAAACCGTCCATCAGGAGGAAGCCGCAAAGAGCGTAGCCGCTCATGGTTGTCTTTACCGCGTCAGTTGTCATCCTGAATTGGTTAAGCCTCCCTAGATTGGCTTGAAAGATGAGACCCCTCAATGTATGCCATCTACTGCCGTCGAAGATGATCCTCCCCAGATGGTGATGTCTGCCGCCAATATATGCGTGTGTATCCCAAGTCCAAGTGTGCGGCCCAAAAGCCCACTCCCTATTCGCCCCAATTGGGAAGTCCACGTGCAGCCTGTCAAAACATATGTATACGTGTATTTGTGTGTGTCTCAGGATCCATCATGTGATGATTTTGTTAATAATTTTTATTGTTCACCCCAAAAGTCAAGACCCACAAGAGCCCATGTGCATATGTCTGCGCATACATGCCAGCCGTTTACTTTTATTTCCTTTGAACAATAAAACTTAAACCCACATGCTGCTTATTTTTTTTTCTTTAACCGTGACCTACGGTTAAAACCGTATGCCGCTAAACATGATGTTCTTCCCAATGCCATCAAAGTCAAGTCCCTCTTTCAAGTTTGCATGTAATGATTGATCTCTTGATGATGTATGTATGTTGACAAGAAAAACTCCAAAGTCACGTGAATCTCTATATTGTGATGGAATTAATTATAATTCAAAGTGATAGTCAATATATTAATTCTGCCAACAATCTCATGTCCGAAGAATTAGGGTGTTAAACCCATTAAATGCCTTTTCCCAAATAACACGTGCACTGCTTTGTTCTTTCAACTTCGCCATAAAACGCGTTTTATCTGAAAAATTACAAGCACACGTAGTTAACATATTCAACATACATTATCACTTAAACGACAATAATTCACACAAAATACGCACGTTAACACTCGGGTCTCACACCCTCCATCACATCCCCACACTTATCCTTGATTGTCCTCAAGCAACCATTACAAACATTACTCACCTTATTAACAAATCACCTTCAAATTCCTTACCGAATTCACAATTTAAGATCCCAAGTCATACCCGTCCCATAGACTAACACAATCGAGGTTGACAATCTGACAAATAAGTGATACGCATTTAAAACAATTTAAGACTTGCCTAACTAAAACTAACATGCTTATATTACTACACACATGCCACACGCCCCTCACAATAATCACTCATCTCGGCTCAATCAAGACTAGCGTGTAATGTGCTAGTAATTCGCTCAATACCAAATATGAGACTTTGTAATCATAAGCTTGTATAGTGATCATACCTCCGCTGTATCAAGTAACGTAACACATATCAAAAGAACTTTTCGGGTTTTGGGTTAAGGGTAAAGGTAAGGAAATATTTTTGGATTTTTACGTTTATATGGCTAACACAAATGAACATACCAAACCATGACAACTTCATTCACAATAACACTAACACTTTGGGTGATTTTCAACCCATTTATTTAACACGAACATAACAATGATTTTTTTTTTGTTTTTTCTTTTTCTTTTCATTTTTTTTCAACAACCATCTAACACGTACTTGTCATTCATGGTTGGTAATCAAACAGGTCAAACGAAGTGTAACAAATGAAAGGTATAAGGCTCAACATGGTTAACTAAGGTGGGTGGATAAACAATCAACAAACAACACAATGGAAGGGATCCTAATGCCTTTATCATCTATGTATATACGCTAAACCACAGTCTTGGCACGTATCAAACCACACAAGTTCTAACACAAAGCAACATATGGCCTACACTCAACAATTGAACAGTTATTGAAATTCAACTAACAATCTAGTAGGCTCAAATATCTCACCGAACAAAAGGAATATGGGTTGCCGACATATAGCATGTGTAATTCCTAAAGCATGTTACCCCTAGTTAGGCATCTCTTCTCAACTATTCTTTACAACTTGTCAGAAATACTCTCATGAAACTTAAAGGGACAACCATGACTAGGGATCTAAGTTAGTTTAATATCAGTAGGAACCCTTTAGCGATTGAAAATGTTGGTTTTCATGTAGTTCAAGCATACTTGAGACAAAAATTTTTAAAATTTTTCAATTTTAACCCAATTTCAACCAATTCAACCATTTAGGATCATCAATTATACCAACCCTCTCTCGAGTTACCGCATCCCCACACTTGGGATACATTGTCCCCAATGTATAATGCAGTTTATAGTATAAACTCGAGAGATACCACCTAACAAACCATGAACGGCTAACAACCTAGACGACTCAACACAAGGAAACCACTCCCAACACAAAAATTTCACACCACCAAGTACACAAAAACAAATAAAGTGCATGATAGAGAGACACATGAACCTGATCATTCAATCATCAAGTGTCTGTAGAGGTGCGGTTGCTATGATCAACAGAGACATAAACTCCTCTTGGATTCTCTGACACCTCATCAGGGATGTTGCCAAACATCTCCACACTTGAATCATTGCATCCGCGAGAATTAAACGTAGTAACCTGCCAAAATAGAACCAACACCAAAACAAAAGAAAACAAAACACGAATACAATACTCTACATCCTCGGGCTGCCTCCCGAGTGTGCTAAGTTTAAAGGTCTTCAGCCAGACCATACCTGATATGCATTACGGTGGTCTCAATGCACACTTACCCAAAACATTTCCAACGAATGCCCAGAATTTTACATGCCATCTCCATAGGTTTGTCAGTATAATTGGCATGTTCAGAAAGCACATGCGGGTTCCGCTAATCCACTTCATGATGTATACCCTGATGTCTTGTAGTTTCACCCTTCTCATCTTCTTCCTCGAACCCTCTTCCCCACACTTGTTATTTTGAATGATTGATATGGGAAGAGGTTCGGTACACATATTCATCTCCTCAGACTGTTCTGCCTTATCATCTGCACACACCATCTGATCCGACAGTGACTCTTCATCAGATAAAGGACTCATTGGTGTGGTATTATCCTCCACAACCTCCTCCTTCATGTGAGAATAGTCTCTAATATCATCAGACAATGGTGAGAGGCGTTGTTCTATTTCTATCTTCATTTTTAAATTCTGACACTTAGAAACTAAACAGCTGATTCGATCTTCATCGGAAAGGTTGGGTGCTGATAAATATTGCTCGAGTTTGGACAAAATCACTTCCAACATAGCAAGCTTTTTCTCCTCCTCGGTCTGATAAGTATAGACACCCTCGGGCTCAGAATATTCCTCGGGATGATACTGTCGGTATCCCTGATACGGTCTTGATATGTGCGCATCCATCATTTTTTTATTCCAATACTTCGGATTTTCCAAATACACCGCGCACATATCAGAATCATAAGTATGATCACGACCGCAACAGAAACATTGTCCATCCGTCCTCGGCTCATAATAAGCATCCTCGTCCCGATCCCATCCATCAGAGTAATAATCATCCTCCATCTCTGAGTAATAATCATCAAAGTGTGGTGGAGGTAGAAGAGCTGAAACATAAGACAGCGGTTTTCCATGTGCCCTCCTGTATTGGGCCTCGTGGCAACCGATACACGGATGACGTGGACTCCCGCACAATCTACACATAGAAGAGCTGAAATATGTGTAAGGCTCTGTCATCCTGCACAACACAACTCAACTACCAAGTGTAAATCACGAACATAAAAAAAAAACTTTTTGGGTTTTTAATTATTATTATTATTATTATTATTATTATTATTATTATTATTTTAAAAGCTAACTAAAACAAGAAAACCAAACTAAGCGCACTAACTCCCCGGCAACGGCGCCATTTTGATGACTGTCATTAGTGTCATACAAAAACCTAATTAACCTAGGTAGCTAGGGTAAGCAGGGTATCAATCCAGGGGAGTATGTGGTCAGTTAAGTTTTCTATTTGATTAACAACAATAAACTGAAAGTAAAAACTGAGCGGTTTAAATAATTATAGAAAAAACTAAACTAAACGGCTGAAACAATAATAAAATAAAGCAACTCCCTCCAGATTTCAGGTTCTAGGTTTGACACGTTTTGAATTAATTAATTTAACAGAACCACATAGACATAGTTCTGTTAACGTTTATTTACCAGTTGTGATAATTAAGGACCATTTTCCCAGACTGACCTAACAGCGTGGGGTTATCTCAAAATTACCAACTACACGTTACCAATCCACCTACCCCTCTAATATAAGCCAATTACTAGAACTCTCGGCCATTGAAAGATAAAGCAAGTGAATATAAAATAACGCAAGTCAGTTACAACCGGTTCATAAATTAGTTAACTAGCAATTAATTATATCAAGTCTACCCTCTTTATGTCACACCCAACCCGCTCATAGTTTTGTCATCAACCGAACACGTTGTAAAGAAGGGACTCAAAATATAACAAAAATCACATGTCAACCGAATCAACCAAGTTAAATATCTGTCACATAAATAACATAGATTGAAAGTATAAAAAACTCAGACATGAAAAACCTATAAAACCGTCCATCAGGAGGAAGCCGCAAAGAGCGTAGCCGCTCATGGTTGTCTTTACCGCGTCAGTTGTCATCCTGAATTGGTTAAGCCTCCCTAGATTGGCTTGAAAGATGAGACCCCTCAATGTATGCCATCTACTGCCGTCGAAGATGATCCTCCCCAGATGGTGATGTCTGCCGCCAATATATGCGTGTGTATCCCAAGTCCAAGTGTGCGGCCCAAAAGCCCACTCCCTATTCGCCCCAATTGGGAAGTCCACGTGCAGCCTGTCAAAACATATGTATACGTGTATTTGTGTGTGTCTCAGGATCCATCATGTGATGATTTTGTTAATAATTTTTATTGTTCACCCCAAAAGTCAAGACCCACAAGAGCCCATGTGCATATGTCTGCGCATACATGCCAGCCTTTTACTTTTATTTCCTTTGAACAATAAAACTTAAACCCACATGCTGCTTATTGTTTTTTTTCTTTAACCGTGACCTACGGTTAAAACCGTATGCCGCTAAACATGATGTTCTTCCCAATGCCATCAAAGTCAAGTCCCTCTTTCAAGTTTGCATGTAATGATTGATCTCTTGATGATGTATGTATGTTGACAAGAAAAACTCCAAAGTCACGTGAATCTCTATATTGTGATGGAATTAATTATAATTCAAAGTGATAGTCAATATATTAATTCTGCCAACAATCTCATGTCCGAAGAATTAGGGTGTTAAACCCATTAAATGCCTTTTCCCAAATAACACGTGCACTGCTTTGTTCTTTCAACTTCGCCGTAAAACGCGTTTTATCTAAAAAATTACAAGCACACGTAGTTAACATATTCAACACACATTATCACTTAAACGACAATAATTCACACAAAATACGCACGTTAACACTCGGGTCTCACACCCCCCATCAGGAACCCAAATACGCCCCTTAAAGTATAAGGTTCCCTCGTTGTTTGGCACCAAATTCTTCAGCATACCTCTGAGATATTCAGCTCTACGATTCTCCATCTTAAGGGCTTCTTGTTGTGTGTCACGAATGCGTGTAGTGAGGTTCGTTTGAATAGTCATTTCCAATGCTCGAACCCTTAGGGTCTTAACCCTTTCTCTTCGGCTTAACGCGTCTGCTACAACGTTTGCCTTTCCAGGATGGTACTTAATCTCACAGACGTAATCCTTCAGCAGCTCGACCCATCGTCGCTGTCGTATGTTTAATTCCTTCTGATCAAATATGTGTTGTAGGCTTTTGTGATCTGTGAAGATTGTACATCGAGTACCATATAAATAATGTCGCCAGATCTTCAAGGCGAATACCACCGCGCCTAGCTCCAGGTAGTGCGTGGTATAATTTCTTTCATGCACCATCAACTGTCTTGAAGCGTAAGCGATGACTTTTTGACGTTGCATGAGCACGCAACCCAAACCTTGACGCGAAGCGTCGCAGTATACCACGAAGTATTCTGTGCCTTCGGGTAAGGATAGTATTGGTGCATCGCATAGCTTATTTTTGAGCAGTTGGAAGGCTTCTTCTTGCTTGTCACCCCAGTCATAGTTCTTGTCCTTCTGTGTAAGGGTAGTCAGCGGTTGAGCTATTTTGGAGAAATTCTCAATAAACCGTCGGTAATAGCCCGCTAAGCCCAAAAATTGTCGAACTTCAGTCGGGGTTTTGGGGGCTTCCCAATTCTTTATTGCTTCAATCTTGGATGGGTCTACATGAATGCCCTTCTCGTTCACAACGTGACCAAGGAACTGTACTTCGCGAATCCAAAATTCGCACTTTGAAAACTTTGCATAAAGTTTCTCTTTCTTCAGTAGTTCCAGGATGGTCCTGAGGTGTTGCTCGTGTTCTTCTCTCGATCACGAGTAAATCAGGATATCATCGATAAATACAATCACGAATTTATCGAGATATGGTTTGCATACGCGGTTCATCAGATCCATAAATACCGCTGGCGCGTTCGTCAATCCGAATGGCATTACCAGGAATTCGTAATGCCCATAACGCGTTCTGAATGCAGTCTTTGGTACGCTTTCCTCTTGAATCCTTAACTAATGGTATCCAGATCGAAGGTCGATCTTGGAATAGTAGCTCGATCCTTGCAACTGATCAAATAAGTCATCAATCCTCGGTAGTGGGTACCGATTCTTGATTGTGAGCTTGTTCAGTTCTCTTTAATCGATACACATCCGCAGTGTTCCATCCTTCTTCTTTACGAACAATACTGGAGCTCCCCAAGGCGAGAAGCTTGGCCTTATGAATCCTTTATCCCAACAACTCCTGGAGTTGTGTAGATAATTCTTGCATCTCGAATGGTACAAGCCGATAGGGTGCCTTGGCTACAGGAGCGGCTCCTGGAACCAAGTCTATATGGAATTCGACTTGTCGTTGCGGAGGTAGTCCTGGTAGATCTTCGGGAAAAACGTCAGGGAATTCCTTCACCACAGGAATGTCTTCGAGTTTCGGCTCCTCAGCCTTCTTATCTACAACGTGCGCTAGGAAAGCAACACATCCTTTCCTTAAGCACTTCTGTGCCTTCATACAACTGATGATCCGCAGAGGCGCGTCTCGTTTTTCTCCATGTACGATGAGAGTTTCATCATTCGCCAGAGGGATGCGAATGATTTTCTCGTGACAAATAACTTCAGCTTTGTTCTTGGACAACCAGTCCATTCCGACCACTACATCGAAGCTACCCAATTGAATAGGTAAGAGATCGATGCTAAATCTTTGTCCACCAAGTTCTAATGTACAACCTCTAACAACTTCGCTCGATTCAACAAGTTTGTCGTTGGCTAGTTCTATGGAATAAGGAATATCTAATCTACTAGATTCTATTCCAAGCATACGTTTAAATTCCACAGTCATGAAGCTATAATCGGCACCAGTGTCAAATAATATGGATGCGAAGTGATTGTTAATGAGAAACGTACCGGTGACCACATTAGGGTCCTCGCGTGCGTTCCTTGCTCCAATCACAAATGCCCGAGCCTGAGCATTGTTCCCCCTTGGGCAATCTTTTATGAAATGATCCTTGCTTCCACAACCGAAGCATCCTTGGTTCTGCCCAGCTCCATTACCATTCCGGATACCATTGCCATTGCCATTTCCACCACCATTCCTATTGCCAGCACCGTTGCGGTTTCCATTCCCGTTCCTTCCTTTTCCCCAACAATCCTCAGTATGGTGACCCAGTTTACCACACTTGTCGCATTTTGGAACGTGACAAACTCCTTCGTGATGACGCTTGAACTTGTTGCAAGTGGGCAGAGTGCCCAGGTACCTTTTGGCAGGTGCGTCATTCATGGTTGCAAGAGTTTTCGCCTCCTGAGACGGGTTGGAATCTCGTTTCTTGTTGTTGGAACCCTTGTTGTTACGTGTCGCTTGATTCAGGTTCGCATGCTTCCTATTCTTGTCACCAGACGACTCAGCATGCGTCTCGGTCTTTTCTGTTGGGTTTAGTGATAACTTCTTCATACGAACAGAATCTTCAGTAAGGTTGACAGTAAGAGTTACAGCCTCAGTGATCGTTTGAGGTTTGGCCGAAGTTACCATGCTGTGAAATTCCGAGGCCAATCCCCAAATGTAGCGTTCAACACGCTTAAATTCGGGAGTCACCGTGTAGGGGATCACTCTCGACAGATCGTGGAACCTTCGAGTATAACCAGTAATGTCAGCACCTTCCATGGTCAAGTGCCAAAACTCAGTCTCCAACCTTTGGAGTTCAGCACGAGAGCAATACTTCTCTCTCATTCGTTCCTTTAGCGCATCCCACGCCATGCCGTACGCAGCATCATCACCCAGAATCTGGACTTACAAATTCCACCAAGTCAGAGCTTCATCAACAAACAACCCAGTAGCAAAAGTGACTTGCTGATCTGCGGTGCACTTGCTCATACGGATAGTGGCGTCAGTCTTCTCCGTCCAGCGTACAAATGCCACTGCACCTCCAGTGTCATCGTAGTTTAGTGGCTTGCAGTCGAGAAACTGCTTGAAAGTGCAGCCCTGAGTTGCGTTTCCTCCAGATGAATCTCCATTCCCATTACGTCTAGCATTGCTTGGTCCTCCACTTTGTTCGGTGTGGTTCGCCTCGTATTGAGCGATAGCTGCGGAGATCCTTTCTTCCAGCAGAGTGTTCAGTTCTTCAGCGGTCCTTGGCCGGAGAGGAGGAGGGGGTTGGTCGGAATCTTGGTTGTTCACAACTCTTCTAGGTGCCATGTTCTGAAAGAACACAACACAATAGGGTTAGACATGTGTTTGATATCGTCATACGAGACAGTAGTAGTATATATATACACAGGCATATACCACATAAGTGACATCAAACAATCCGCCATATAAATCAATTCATACAGCAAAAATCATGCATAAATAGATAAATACTAGTGTGTCATAAGATATTCACCGATGTCCTTACTCATATCAGGGCAACTTGTTATGTCATTGTAAGCAAAATGCATATGGGTTACATCTCCCCATGGTACAAGTTTAATATATGTAAAGGACAGATATCTTACTCCACATAGGCGGTTCATGTCTTTATACCCTAAATCATTACTCCAAAAGAGTATTTAATAGGCTGGGGGAAGGGTGTTCACGTTTGACCTTCTCTTGTATTTGAAGGAATCTCTTATGATACGTGACAAGACTTGTTGTGGTTTCTGTGTACTGAATTCCATAATTATGTATGCATCTATAATTACGTAAGTCCTTGCACAGCCCGCACAGTTCGTTTCATCGACGGATCACTACCTTCAGATAGGCCACTATTTTCAGGTAAAGTCACGAGTACCTGAGATATTCTATTTCTAGTATTATGTATATATCAATTATTACACATAATTGCAAGTAATTTCTAGTCAAAGACAAGTGCTACTCCAGTGCACCCTAAGTCTCGTATCGTCTTTTCTTGACTCTTTGTAAACAGTTTCAGGTAGTGGATGTCGCGGAAAGTTTTATGCAACGAAAACTCTTTGAAAATTGTTTTCGTGAAAGGATCCTAAAGATTGTAGACTAGACTCGAGAAGGAATCCTGGTTCACTACAATCGCAGCTCTGATACCAATCTGTCACACCCCTTTCTAAGGCGGAAGAACGAGGTGTGATCATGAAAGGTTCTCATTGCATACGAATGGTAAACATACTACATGCTCGTAAAATAACTTCAAATGACAATAACATTACATAACTGAAAACATAGTTTAAGTGTTTACATCACAAGACAGCATTTTGTTTGATAAGTTTACAACTTTATTCAAAGATAAAACATAAGCAACATCCATGAGCAAGAGTATGACCGCGCGCACATCCACTTTAGTTACCTGAAATACATGTGAGTTTTTGGAAAAACGTCAACATAATGTTGGTGTGAATTCATGCAATTTTTGTATTGAACGTTTGTACACTTTGTATGAAAACATGGTATGTAATTTGTATAACTCAAGTATTCCTGTATGTATCAAGATTGTTAATGGGTTGAAAGGCCATTAACATGTGACACGACATAGGAAGCATCCAAACCATAGGCATTTTTCTAGTTGTCGATTCACGACGGAGACACAAAAGCACTACTTGGTACTAGTTTTCACCAAGAGTGTGGCTGCCCGAAAACCCATTAGATCTAACCTTTTTTTCTGCGGTCTTAGTATGTACACGATTAATGGTGCTTCTGGTACCCTATTCGTGACACGATTTAAAGTATCATTCCTTAGTTTTTGTATCCAGCATACCATAACACATGTATTTTCCCCAAGTTTATAAAAAGTATGTAAAAGATTAAAAGTGGGGACATGAACTCACTTTTCTGTAAACATTTAGTAACATGTACTTCACCCCTGAAGTTATAAAACTGAAAACAGTTAAAAGAAAAGGGGGAGCATGAACTCACAACTTTGCGTTCCCTGCGCCGTAAACTTCACCGGTTTTTGCTTATCTAGCGTCGTGACCTAAACGTGTTTTATTAACGTTAGTCACTAGACTTGTATCGCACAAGTACAAGTCACCATCTTTTATGTATTTGTTTCTTTGTGTTAAAAATAATTTATATTTTTAACTATGTATCTTACTTATATTATTTTCTCAAAAAATAAATATAAGTTTCTTGTATTTTTCACCCGAGTTATGTATCTTGTCCAAAAACTTCATTTCATGTTCACAACTTGTCCAAGTTATTTAATCTATCAAGTAATATATTTTCATAAATATATTCTCTTGTATTTGTCTAAGCATGTTGTATGTGTATTTTTGTATTCTCACTCCTTAGGAGTATTTAGTGTATTTTCAAGTCCTAATACACTATCACATACAATACGTATTACATACACTTAGCACAAAATTTGGTGATCAATAAATATATATATATTTTTCCTCAAAAATATACATACTTAATATCAATTTTGATCTTGAAGAAATCATCATTTCTTAACTTGAAGTTTACATAAAAATTAGGGAAACCTTGGTAAATATTTTTAGGTGAATTTTTAGGGAATAAGTTTCACCAAAACTTATTTTTTTCTAAGTGTCAAAATTTATAGAAATTTTGACATGGTTTCCCCTAAAAATGGAGGTTTCCCATGTTTTCAAAACATGTGTTTATTTTCTTTTAAAATCATCACAACAATCAACTACTCATTCAACACTTACCGAGTGTCAAAATTAAGTATATTACACTATATCATGAACTTGAAGTTTTTGTAAAAACTTGTAGTAATTTATCATGTTATTTAGTAGGTTTAGTTACCCTTAAAAACATGGTTATTTATTTGTAAATTACTTTATTAAAAGATATAGTCATTTACAACTTGTAGGATGATTTTTCTAAAAATACTTCTCTTGTATTTTTCTTGTTACAACATGTTTCTATTCTTGTTTAAATACTAAAAACATTATTAGTTTACTTAGAAACCATGACTTTGTAAGTCTTGTAAATAAACTTGGTTTCTTGAGAAAATCATTTTTGTAATCATCTATTTACAAGATTTGTATTTTGTTTATATCATTTTTACATATGAAAATCAATTTCATTATTCAAGTTCATGAAGACATAAAACATGAAGATCTTGGTCTTTTACAAGATCACCACTTTAACTTACTAGATCATGTGTTTAATCACAATCTAGTAGGTTTCTTATGATGTCTAACATCACCTACTCTAATAATCAATCAACAAGAAGCAAATCAACATATTCAACATGTATTCTTGTATTTTTAAGCTTATGTTAAAGTATCATGATCATGTTCTTTTGTGTTCTTCAAGATTATCATTGTTCATCATCTTTTAACCAACAATCTATGAAGTAACAAGTTACAAGGAGCTTACTACTAGCACAAGGGCTAGGGAAGGACACTTGGTGTTGAAGATGACAAATGTGATGGTTAAAAGCAAAAATGAGAAAGTTCTTCAAGATCCACAAGCTCTAAACCTTCTTAAACACCTTATGTAAACCTTGGAATGGATTGAAGTGAGATGAAGGTGGTGGTGGTGTGGGTGGTGGCTCATGGCCGTAAGTGGGAGGAGGGAGGAGGAGGTTGTGTTGTGTTGTGAAGAAGATGAAGTGAGTGGTTATATTTATAGTGCACTCAAGATCTTCCATATCTTTTGTGATCTTTCAATATCTAAATAATATCAAAATAAATCAAAGTGGATCCAAGGAGATTGTGCAAGATTGTGGTGGGGTCACCCCCATGTGACCGTATATATGAAGGTGGGGGGGGGGGGTAATGTGTAAATTCCAAACTTTAATTTTATAAACAAGTTAGCTTTCAAGTGTAATTTTTAGGGACTTGATGTGTTATTATGTTATAAGAGGTGTTATGGTGTTCGGGGACCATAACTAGTTCAGAAATATTAAAACAATGTTTCTAGTAATATTTTTATGTTCCGGGTAATGTCCGATTGTTCGGTTAAATACCGGTTCGTTAAAGTGCTAAATTGCACCGTTTAGTGTCCTTTATGTACCCTTTTGTAACCCTTTTAATTCCCAACACTTAGGAGGTTATTCTGGATAATAAAACATGAATTTTGCATAGTATTTATGTGTTAAAAAGCTGATTATAACTGATTTGTGCAGAATTCTGCATTTAAAGTGCGTTTCGGGTGCTTTTTAGTGCATATTCTAGCTTCCGAGAAGTCTATAAGTTAACCCTTGTATATACTCTTGGGTTTTAATGTATTTTTGACGTTGGACCTACACCTAGGCTCCATTTCTATTGTCTGACTGCTTTCTGCAGAATTGTTGACACAATGTGTCTTACCGGTGAGTTTACTAGTATTTCTGACGCAACGCTATCATTAATGCATAAAGCAATTTCTTGTTGTATAAAACGTGCATGAATTCACTTGTATAGTATGTAATCCGACAATGTTGACATTTAAGCACATAATTTCAGTTATTAAGTATTAATTAAATTGTACGGAAATTACCGGTTTTGTGCCAGTTGTCACATCAATAATGTCAGGAATCAAATCAATCAATCTAACAGTTCTATCATGTCCATAATACCCACTATCATCAAACAATAACTACACATTCAATCTAACATTCTACAGCAATTACATATTCATCTAGCATGATCAATTACACACAATCAATTGTTTGGATCATCTAAGGTTTATATGAATCAAAAGAACAAGTTATCAATAGAACACAAGCACATGCCTTTGATGGATATAGAGATGGTTCTAGGAGAATTGGAAAGATCAAAGATTTATGATTTGTGTGTGAAACTTGTATAGCCAAATGATAGAGAAATGATTTGTAGAAAACTGTTCTATGATGATTATGGGAGGTTTTAGGGTTAGGAGTACTTTATTAAGGTCACAAATACTCTAAACACCCCCTCCCCCTAATTATACAACTTTCAATCCATGGCACATAAATCATGCAATTCACATTTAAAACACATAATTCACGTATTTGACAAACAACATACAAATTTCATGTAAACAGTCTGTTTATAGTTATTCGTGCTAGTCACCAACGTTCTAGAATCAGCTTGTGCGTGTTCCGATAACGCCCCGAATTACCAAAGTAGACTCATTTAACCAACCCTAGTTAAATGCAGTGCTATGAATGTACGTCCAAATTATATAATAAATGTTATATACGGTACTATAGTTTATTATATTATACCATACTACAACTATAAGCATATGCAAGATCTATACTACACATATAGGTCTATACGAGGTCTTATACTACACCTATGCTACATCTGTTCTAAACTATACCTATACTACAACTATAAGCATATACGAGACCTTTACTACACTATACTATACTATACTATACTATACTATACTATACTATACTATACTATACTATACTATACTATACTATACTATACTATACTATACTATACTATACTATACTATACTATACTATACTATACATGTACCAAACCTATACCATACTATCTTATTAGTGACACATAGAAAAAAATAATACAGCATAAATGTTGTTAGGAGAGGTATGTTTTCGATTGCTAATATTGTACGAGGTATAATTTTTTTTAATATTTTTATTAGATATATATATATATATATATAGTGAAAGTGTAAAATATAATATCCCTTAACGTACAATACGTACGATGTTGTGAAATCGCATGTTATAAAAAAAACATGTAGGAAATCACATGTTGGTAGTTTTGATGAAATAGCATGTTGGTAAATATGATGAAATCGCATGTTGGTATATAAAGCAATTTCGCATGTTGGTTTTTCAGCATAAATCGCATGTTCAAAAGTGAATTAGCACCAGATCGGACGACTGAGATGATCGCGTATATACTGTACGATAAGAGCTATTGTACGTTAACCTAACCATATATATATATATATATATATATATATAGGGGATGGTTCAAATGAAAACCACTTTTATTGTGAAAACTCGAAAACTAACTAAAAAAAGCCTAAAAAACACCCAAAAGAAAATTTTTTTTTTCAAATTTTTTTTATAAAAATCGTTGCTTTTTATGTATAAAAAAAAACTTTTTTTCAAAAAAAAAATTTTTGTGTAGTACAGATACACATGTGTAGTATTACACATGTGCACTACACAAAGAAATTTTTTTTTTTTTTGAAATTTTTTTTTATATATAATAAAACCTGCGAAAATTGGTTTGCAAAAAAAAAATTTGTATGTTTTTTTTGGCTTTTTTAATTAGTTTTCGAGTTTTCACAATAACTAGTGGTTTTCATTTGAACCTTCCCCTATATATATATATAGGGGATGGTTCAAATGAGAACCACTTTTATTATGAAAACTCGAAAACTAACTAAAAAACACATAAAAAAAAAATTTTCAATTTTTTTTATAAAACTCGCTGGTTTTTATATATGAAAAAAAACTTTTTTTCAAAAAAAAAAAAATTTTGTAGCTACACACATGTGCACTACACAAAATTTTTTTTTTTTTTAATTTTTTTATATAAAAAAACCTGCGAAAATTATTATGCAAAAAAATGGTATGTTTTTTTTGGCTTTTTTAATTAGTTTTCGAGTTTTCACAATAACTAGTGGTTTTCATTTGCACATTCCCCTATATATATATATATATATATATATATATATATATATATATATATATATATATATGTAGAGGATCCTGTAAAAAGTGCTCAAAGTGTGAGAAGTGTATTATAACACAATATATAATACTATATAACACCATATAAACACCGTATAACAATATGTAACACCATATTTTACCATATAACACTATGTAACACTATATATCATTATATAACAAATATAACACTATAGGTTGTCTGATAGCATGTCTATGATAGATGTATAGTGTTACATAGTGTTATATAATGTTATATAGTGTTACATATTGTTATACGGTGTTTATGGTGTTATATAGTATTATATATAGTGTTATAATACACTTCTCACACTTTAGGCCCTTTTTACACTATCCTTACCCTATATATATATATATATATATATATATATATAAGAAAATTTGTAAAGAAAAGTTTGTAAAAACTATAAAAAAAACTTGTAAAAACTATAAGAAATTTTGTTAAAACTATAGATAAATGTATAAGAAAATTTATTAAAAAAATCCAATACGACGCGTATAGACCTATATGTCCAGTCAACCAGACAAAATCTGACACATCAAACTTTATTGGAAATTGAAAAGGCTATACAACCCATATTAAAAGTGTCGATTTAAGGATTCAGGGTGTGTCAATAATAGTATAATACGACCCTTTGAATTGGTATCTCAAATAGTAATTACCCTGTTTCTGAAAAAAAAATAAAAGAATAAAGATGGTTTATTTTCCAATGCTATAAAATTCAAAACACGCATAAAAAAATATTAAATTAATAAATATATGTGTGTGTGCGTGTGTGTGTGAATGAGATAGGGAAAGATGTGACAAGGAGGCACCACTCATGTCCGTTACACAAAGTTCACCTACAACACATATCGTATGAAAATGCGAGGTATGGAATTTCCGAATAAGTGTTACACGTCACGGTGTTGGAGGTAATCCAGGGAGTCTTTTGAATTCCCAATCAAAATTAACAAAAAAACCGATACATGTGTGTAAGAAGTCTGTAGTGTATAAGAAAGCATCCGACGTTTGAGGTATCATCCATTATTATTTCCTTTTCTGCGTCGCTTAGGGGTCAAGAAGAATTATCTTTTGTGGGGAAACCAACGTTCAATCCTTGGGAGATGTAAGTATTTAAGAGAAAAAATAGCCGTTAAAAGCAAATACCGCTACCATTTTTATCCATATTTTATGAATGAAAAAAAGGTTACATGTAACACCTCGAAAATTTATGTCCAATAATATATCGACACGTGTCATGAGCTTTAAACATGTAAAAGATTTCTTTAGAGGGACTAAAGTTGGCAAACATAGAAAGTATGTGAATAAAAGGATTCAAAATGTCAACAACGGATAAATATGCCTTTCAATAACCCTACACGATGTTTACACCCTTAAACGAATGAATCATGGATCATACGAAGCTAATTGTGAGAGAAAGTGAGAAATTACAAACTACAGGGGTTAAATGTGTTAACATGTTTAAAGTATACCTCTGAGTGACCTTTTAGCAAACCCGAAGCTTTGTAATGATTAATTATGCTCACTAGAATAAGTGATAAAAATTTCACATGGTTTCGATAAAGTATGAGAAAGTTATGACAATATTCGTATACGAGGGGTTAAAAGCGTCAACGTTGAAATTTAAGGCCTTAAGGGTAATCACAAAGTTAACCAAGGACTTAACAATGTTTGGTTATGTCATGGAGCCCCTAAAAGTCAAGTTAGAGGGCTTAAAATGCAAATTTGGAGGTTGAAACCACGTTTGGAAGGACCAAGGACCTAAAGTGCAAATAACAAAACTTGTTTGGCTGGTTCTGGAAGGCCAGGCGGCCCGTGTAAGAGTGTCCTATGGGTCTACGCGGCCCGCGTGGGCATGCCAGCGACAGAATTCACCTGGCAGCTGCCAGTTCAGGCTGTTAACCGACTTCAGACGCTTGTTTTACACACCAGGGGCTGCCCCAATGGTATTTCATGCATAGGGGGCACTTTTAAGCATCTCATATCACCTGTAGACTTCCTTGGCATGATCCTAGATGATCAAAATGGGTATATAAGGAGCTCCAATGTTGCAACTCATGTGCACACTCACTTGAAACTCTCACAACTTCACTTCTGGAGAATTTTGGAGCTCAAGCACCCTTCCTAGGAGTCACTAGTCGTGCTTAGGACCCTTGTAAGTATCCTTAACTTTCTTTAATTCAGTTTAGCTTAGTTAATTAGCTTAAAGTCAAACCGTCGTAATTAGAGTTTGACTTTGTGATAAATCATAATTTGTCCAGTCAATTTTCAAATTGAAAGTACCTATGAGTTGGTAATTATGTGGGCAATAAACCCTTAAAAGGGCACCCTCTGATTCCCACTCTAACTAGGTCAATTGTCGGGTCAAAGTTAATCTTAAAAAGTCAACACAAAGCTTATTTTCAAATTAATGCATAATTAGCAATGTAGGAGCCATGCAACCTGTTTTATCACTAATATAACTTGGTAATTAATGTAAGAACATGTCTAAACATGTTCAACCCGACAATTTTCAGTTTAGGCTCGGTTCGGAACCGAAAGTCGCATAATTTGACTTTTGCTTTGACTTTCAGTTCTGACCCAATGTAGCATGTTTTAGAAATGCCTTAGAGCTTTATTTGGACCAGGTTTAATGTTAGTATAACTCTCTGTGATTATACAACTTGGTTCATTAAGTTATCCGATTCATATGCATGTTTTCGTTAAATGCTTAAATGTTGACTATTATGCCCATATGACCTTAAAACGTGATTTTTGGAAATGTAAAAGAATAGAAACCTTAGTTACTGATTTATAAACTTGTCCCTAAAATTTGACATCAGTTTGAGGTCTAGATTAAGAGTTATGCTCAATAGCGTAATTAGAAAGCTTTTTATTAATTAAACGGCGTAATTAGCATATAGCCTATCTAAACCCAATTTTTAATACCAAACTTTTTACCTACTAATATAAAATAATATTTTGGGATTTTTGAAGATTTTTATTTAATTTTAGGCTGAGCATAACATAGAGTTCTAAGCTTGTTTCGGTAATTGGCGGTTTTGCCCTTTTGGGCTATAAAATGAGTTTTACAAATCTTTTTGACACCAAACCTTTTTCTACTGATCTAATATGATAAATAAATTATTTTTAGCCTTCTGAAATAATAAAAATATCAGCTTTTCTTATAAAACCCGGAAATCGCTTAAAATCGCCTTTTTACGCATTTTAAACGCATAGTATGTACTAAAACTATTTTGAACATATAAGATTCAATACCTACTGATATTTTTAGTAAATTTTTATACTTTGATAGTAAGCAAAAGTTTTAAACTCAGATTTCCAGAATTGACCTTTTAGGCTTAAGTGAAATTACAAAAATGCCCCTACGGTGCATAGTTTAGTTATAAATGGTAAATTTCACATATATGTAATACCCTACTGATATAACCTATTAAATTAAGTATATTTACTGATTTTATCAGACCTGAAACTCAGATTATTATTTAAACTCTTTTATAACCTTTAAATGACCAAAATGCCCCTACGGGGCATAGTTTGAGTTTAAATTCGTTTCGGGCATAATAGAAGATATCTTACTGATGTCACAACATATTTAAGGCATATTAACTTAGGAAACCTGTATATGACTCTTATGGTTACCCGTTACGCACTATTCGCGTTCCGTGCGATTTATGTAACTAGTTGCATAAATTAGCCAAAACGGGTCAAACCTTATCAATTTTGTCTCAAAATCCAGAATGTGTTTAGTTTACCCATATTACACAAGTCTCCAAACTTGTCGGGTCTAAATCACATTCTATTCCGGTCTTCGCCTAATCGTGCGTTTGAACCGTATTTTCCTTTAAACTAACCGGACTAAGTTTAGGCTTAATTAAAGACCCGTTAGGAATCTAATAGGTTATTAAAAACCTTTGTTCCAGAATAGGAGACCCGGTAAAAGCTACGTGCACTTGCTGTTTGTGATTAACACTTGCAAAGGTAAATACTTTTAACTTATTTTCCCTATACGGGCTTGGGGTACGGTATATAAAATACCGCTTGGTCGGGCATTGAATTTTTAATTGTATGAAGATTAATTTATTGAAATGTCCCGTTTAAATTGTTTTGTTTGCTTAAAGCCTTTGGGGGGTTAATGACCATGTCCCGGATATCCTTGGCATTATTTTACGAAATGGCCACGACCTAAGCACGGGGTGTAGGCGTACACCCGACAGTGCATAGATAAATAATAAGGTATAACCGCCGGTTTCGGGAATAACTCGCCGCGGGACTATATCATGTGGTGTGTCTATTAATCTTTAACCCGGTGTCAATCCGGGCTACTGAACGTATAACAAACATGTAATTCTTTTACAAGTTTATATATAAATAATTATCCCAAGTTATAAAATGTTTTGTGCCTTGTGCATTTAAATCAATTTTCTTAAAACTTTTCAAAATGAGTCAGTTAATTGTATTTACCAGTGTAAACTGACGTATTTTCCCAAAAAGGTTAAGTGCAGGTACTAAGCGTAATAGGCTGGCCTCTCCTTAGCATCATTAAGAGTCTCGCAAGCTTGGATGCATTTTAAGTCTGATGAACTATGTTTCCTTTTTGTTTGATCTGCCTGTGGATCTGTTTCAACTATTTTGTGATACTTAATATTACAATTTATTCGGTTGAAATAAATCTATCTTTTGCTTCCGTTGTGCATTTAAAATTATGTTGTTTGACTATGATGATATCAACTACGTCACGATACTCCCCACCGGGCCCACCGGTAATACGTGGAAATATCGGGGTGTGACAGGTTGGTATCAGAGCCAACACTGAGTGAATTAAATACAAGCCTTTTGTGTTTAATCTCAGTTACACAGTTGCACATTCCTAAATTTTCGAGTCTAGACAAAGAACTTAGGACAAATCCCGATTTGTTTTATTTTTGTCCTTTATATATATTCCTTGTTGTTATCTTTGTTTATGTTGACAGGTTCAATCATGCCACCAAGATTCAACAGAGGAAGAGGAAAGGCACCAATCACAGGCCACGACCATGAGGCCAGACCCTCACACAGACGAACCCCACCAGCCTCAATGAGTACGAGTCCTAAGGAGCATTGGAGGACGTATATAGAGCCAGCGAGGCGATCCGTCTCGCTAAGTTCGTCACCTTCCTATCACCATTCCTACGAGCCTCATTCTGAAAATGAGCCCCATAACCCACAGCCATCTTTTATCCCCCTCCAGAGATCCAGCCCTCACTATTCATTCGATGACCCGACACCTGTCTTCCGAAGCCGGTTTAACCCGGCAAACTACATTGAAGAACCCGTGGGTTTTAACCCACTAGGACCTGAAGACCACTTCTCGGGCGACCATGCGATGGACATGGACGAAGACACGGATCCCGCCGAGCCTCCAACCGGGACCCCTAACCACCCCATTTAAATTTCGGATGGGTCACCTTTTGTGGGATCACCTTATAATGGTCCCGACTGCTATGAGGAGAGGTTCAGACAGATCGACTGGCTGTTTACTCCCAGTTACCACAACTCACCACAGCCGCAGCAGCCACAGCAGGATCCCTCCGAGGATTCTCGTTTTGTAGCGGTGACCACCACCAGCCCTGCAACAGCCTCCGGAGCCCCCGAGGCGAAGAAGATCGAACGCACGGAAGTCCGTGTGAGGAGGAGTGCATATCAGCACCCCTCAACCTTCAAGTGGCAGCCGCTACCCGCCACTCCATGAAGACCCGCAGATGGGTGGGCCTTCAAACCCCGTCTCGGAAGTAAACTCTGCGCCTGTCGCGCCACCACCGTTGGGCTTTGGCGACCCAATTCCTACGTACGCCGCTTCTGCGGCGTACAACCCATTTGAGCAGCCGGTCCACACCAACTATAACTACGCTGAGGCCGACCCTTACCTGGTAGCAGCGGCGAATTACAATGCCCTTCATCCGGAAGGATCCTTTGGGGTCCCATATCAAGCCGGATACCCACACTATGGGTACCCACCATATGGGTATCATCAACCGCCACCTCCTCAACCTGCACTACATCAGCAAACCTCGCAGCCGCCAGTGATGTCGCCACCGCAGCATCAAGAGATTCTTCAAAGGATTAATGAGGTGCGGCAGGAAGTGCGGGAAGACCGCAGGCAAAACCGAGGAATGTTCAAGAGTCTGGCAAACTTAATCAAGGGAAAAAGCAAGAAGGATCATTAAATCCTTTAT
The DNA here is from genome assembly GCA_030545235.1 of Helianthus tuberosus. Lineage (NCBI taxonomy): Eukaryota > Viridiplantae > Streptophyta > Magnoliopsida > Asterales > Asteraceae > Helianthus > Helianthus tuberosus. The sequence continues at coordinate 185,836,799 of CM060351.1, read as the reverse complement.
TTGCTTGTTTGTCCTTAGTGTTGTAATCATGTCCCTGCGTGGACATTTGTTTCTGTATTCTGCCCCTGCGTGGGCATGTCTTTTTGTATTCTGCCCCTGCGTGGGCATGTCTTTCTATTAACCCCTGCGTGGGTATGTTATTTCTGTTTAAGCCCCTGCGCGGGCATGTTACTTCTTATAGAAGTCCCGTTTAGGGCAAATCTGTACTTGTTCAATTTTTGTAGTGGAATTGTTGAATTTTAAATTTTCATTTTATTAAAATATATGCATAAATATAATATGTGAACTAAATGAAAATATAACATTTCTTTTATAAGATCTATCATTATAATAAAATGACAAAATCTAAAAAGGACAAGACCTAGCCATGTGTCATCTTAAGACAGGGCCAAAATGGTAGTTCCATAATTAGATTCAGATCCTTATTAACACCTCAATTTAGGATTTTTCTGCGTTAAATATTAAAAAGAATCTTAAAGGTAAAACCTAGTCTATATGTCGTTGCAGACATGACCAAGATGGTAAAACCTTTTCAAAAGGTTCCAATCCTTGATAACATCTGAAAACATGTTAACACTCTTGACAAAATGCGATTCGATAAAATCGCATAAGTCATCCTTATGTTGGATTCTCCTAAATACTTTTAATTAATTAAAACATCCATTAGGGATATAATGCCTATGGGCTATACTCATTGTCATATAAGACAAAAGACAGTCGTGGTCTTCGACCCCCTGTTAAGAAGAGGTAATAACCTATGATTAAAACCTCAATACCTTGATCCTATAAGATCATAAATAAAAATTTAAAACTGTCCATGTGATTCGGCCTTTTATGCCGTTAATTTATTTTAATTATAACTAAGGGTTTATATAATGAAAAATCCTGAATATATATATATATATATATATATATATATATATATATATATATATATATATGCCTAACAAATTAATCAAAATGGTTTCTTAAATACCATGATTAATAAATCATCTAGAATGATAAAACTGCTATAGACCTCTGAGTAAATTAAAATCATTTATCTTATCTAGTAACCAAGCTACATGGCTGGGTCTGATGAAGTCAACAGCCACCCCAGAGATAATCATGACACCTCCAGAGTCAACGTTGCAGGAGCAGAATTACAGGCATTGATAGACAATGCTGTTACAAGAGCTTTGGATAGGCAATTCAATGAATCCAGTGGTACCCATGTAAGGACCCAATCCATACCACATACGAAGCCACCCTCAAGAACTCATACTGCTCACAAAAGTGATTCTCATCACTCATCAAACCAGAGGAGTGTTCCATCTAAGAGAGTTGTGTTAAACCAAGAACCACGTGTTAAAGGTTGCACCTATAAGTACTTTGTTTCCTGCAAACCCAGGGATTTTACTGGGGAGAAAGGAGCAGTTGACTGCATGTCATGGTTAGATGAGATGGACACCGTGGTAGATATCAGTGGTTGTGCTAATAAGGATGTGGTAAAGTTTGTATCTTAGTCATTCAAAGGCGAGGCATTAGCATGGTGGAGATCTTTGATCCAGGCCACCGGAAAAATCCCACTGTACAATTTAACATGGGATCAATTTGTTGCTCTCATCAAGGAGAACTACTGCCCTCAGCATGAGGTCGAAAAGATTGAGTCTGATTTCTTGTCTTTAGTTATGAAGAATCTGGATTGTCAAGCCTACCTTACGAGCTTCAACACTATGTCAAGACTGGTTCCGTATCTAGTGACCCCGGAACCCAAAAGAATAGCTCGTTTCATTGGGGGTTTAGCCCCAGAAATCAAGGCCAGTGTGAAGGCCTCCAGACCAGCTACTTTTAGGTCTGCAGCTGATATATCATTGTCCCTTACTTTGGACGCGGTCAGGCAAAGATCACTCAGAAACACCGATGCTAAGAAGAGAAAGCGTGAGGATGACAACTCACGACGGTCAGACAAGAGGCATAAGGGAAACAATGGCCACAAAAAGGGTTTTGGAACTAAAAAGGATGGTCATCAGACGGGTGATAAGCCCAAGTGTAAAGTCTGTAAGAAGCACCACTTCGGGAGGTGCAGATTCGAGTCGAAATCCCAATCGCAACCAAGGCCTTGTGGGATTTGTAAATCTTCTAAGCACAAGACATTGGACTATAAGAAAATCAAGGATGCGACGTGCTATAACTGCAATGAAAAAAGGGCATATCAAGTCCAACTGCCCAAAGTTTGCTAAGAAGGCTGAGGATGGGAAAAAGACCAATGCTAGGGTCTTCCGAATGGATGCACGAGAAGCTATTCAGGACGATAATGTGATAACAGGTACCTTTCTCATCAATGACGTTTATGCAAGAGTGTTATTTGATTCTGGAGCAGATAAGTCATTTGTTGATGATAAGTTTTGTAAGTTGTTAAATCTACCTGTTAGAACCCTAAGCATAAAATATGAGGTTGAATTAGCCGATGGCACCATAGAAACCGCATCAACTATATTAGATGGATGTTTCATATCCATTAGGAACCACTCTTTTCCTTTATCCTTACTTCCTTTGAAATTAGCTGGTTTCGACATAGTAATAGGCATGGATTGGTTATCTCATAACCAAGCCCAGATCGTTTGCAACAAGAAGCAAGTGGTGATCAAGACTCCGTCTGGTGAACCACTGAACATTCAGGGAGATACCCAGTATGGATTGCCTAAGCAAGTGTCCATGCTCAGGGCATCTAAGTGCTTGAAGAAGGGTTGTGTCATTTATATGGCACAGGTAACTATTGATGAGCAGAAGCTCAACATTGAAGACATCCCCGTCATTTATGAATATCCCGAAGTATTCCCTGAAGAACTGCCTGGTTTGCCACCAGATAGGCAAGTAGAATTCAGAATTGACATTATTCCAGGAGCAGCACCTGTTGCAAGAGCACCTTACAGGTTAGCGCCAACAGAAATGAAAGAGTTGAGGACTCAATTAGATGATTTGTTGGCAAAAGGTTTTATACGCCCTAGCTCGTCTCCATGGGGAGCACCAATACTATTTGTGAAGAAGAAGGATGGATCGATGCGTCTATGCATCGATTATCGCGAGCTTAACAAGGTTACCATCAAGAATAGATATCCATTGCCCAGGATCGATGATTTGTTCGATCAACTTCAAGGGGCGAGTTATTTCTCCAAGATCGATTTAAGATCGGGCTATCATCAGCTGAAGGTTAAAGATGAAGATGTGCACAAGACTGCATTTAGGACTCGTTATGGTCATTACGAGTTCCTAGTGATGCCTTTTGGACTCACTAATGCACCAGCAACATTCATGGATCTCATGAATCGTGTCTGTAAGCCCTACCTAGATAAATTCGTCATCGTCTTCATCGATGACATTCTCATTTATTCAAAGAATCAAGCTGACCACGAGAAACACCTTCGATGTATTCTGGAACTACATCAACAGTAGAAGCTTTATGCCAAGTTTACAAAATGTGAATTCTGGCTTCGTGAAGTCCAATTCCTTAGACATGTGGTTAGTGAGCGTGGTATCCAAGTTGATCCCGCTAAAGTTGAAGCTGTCATGAATTGGAAAGAGCCAAAGACGCCTACCGAAATTCGTAGCTTTCTAGGTTTAGCAGGATACTACAGGCGATTTATTGAAAACTTCTCAAGAATTGCAGCACCCCTGACTCTACTAACTCGAAAGAATAGCAAGTTTGACTGGGGGCCTAAGCAGCAAGAATCATTCGATATTTTGAAGCAGAAGTTGAGCAACGCTCCAGTGCTTACGTTGCCAGATGGAATTGATGAATTTGTGGTATATTGTGATGCATCACACACCGGTATGGGATGTGTGCTTATGCAGAAAGGCAAGGTCATTGCCTATGCTTCACGTCAGTTAAAGGTGCATGAAAAGAACTACACCACCCATGACTTGGAGTTGGGTGCCGTTGTATTTGCACTAAAACTTTGGAGGCACTACTTGTATGGTACCAAGTGTGTGATCTATTCTGATCACAAAAGCCTTCAACATTTGTTCAATCAGAAGGATTTGAACATGAGGCAGCGGCGATGGATGGAAACTTTAAATGATTATGACTGTGAGATACGATACCATCCAGGCAAGGCAAATGTGGTTGCCGATGCCTTAAGTAGAAAGGAAAGGGTGAAGCCCATAAGAATCAATGCCAAGAGCATTGAATTAAAGAATAGCTTAAATGAAAGGTTGTTAGCTGCACAGAAGGAAGCCGTATTGGAAGCTAACTATCCTAATGAAAAGTTAGGAATAACTGAAGAGCAATTATCTCAGGGCAAAGACGGAATCCTGAGATTAAATGGACGAATATGGGTTCCAATTTATGGAGGACTTCGGGATGTTATCCTCCAGGAAGCCCACAATTCTAAGTACTCCGTTCATCCTGGAGCTGACAAGATGTACCAGGATCTGAGAGCAAATTATTGGTGGATAGGCTTGAAGAAGTCTATAGCTACCTATGTAGCCAAATGTTTGACATGCGCTTAAGTCAAAGCTGAACATCAAAAGCCGTCAGGTTTGCTACAACAGCCTGAACTTCCCACCTGGAAGTGGGAAATAGTGACAATGGATTTTATCACCAAGTTGCCAAAAACAAAGAAAGGAAATGATACTATATGGGTCATAGTAGATAGACTGACTAAGTCAGCACATTTTTTACCCATCAAGGAGACTCATAGCTCCGACATATTAGCCCAGTTGTATGTAGATAAGATTGTATCGCTACATGGCGTACCGGTGTCTATTATCTCGGACAGAGATACTAGATACACATCTCATTTTTGGAAAAGTTTCCAACAGTCTTTGGGCACGCGCTTAAATTTTAGTACGGCTTACCATCCTCAGACGGACGGGCAGAGTGAGCGTACCATCCAAACTTTGGAAGACATGCTTCGTGCATGTGTGATTGACTTAGGTGGTAGTTGGGATAACCACCTGCCATTGATCGAGTTCTCCTATAACAATAGCTACCATACAAGCATTCAGGCTGCGCCTTTTGAGGCATTATATGGTAGGAAATGCAGGACGCCTATTTGTTGGGCAGAAGTAGGAGAAGCTCAGTTATCAGGACCTGATATAGTCCTTGAAATGACGGACAAGATTGTCCAGATTCATGATCGCCTGAAAGCTACCAGGGATAGGCAGAAGAGTTATGCTGATAAAAGGCGAAAACCTCTAAAGTTTGAGGTTGGTGGTAAAGTTCTGCTTAAAGTATCGCCCTGGAAGGGGGTGATGCATTTTGGTAAGAAAGGTAAGCTAAGCCCAAGGTATATAGGACCATTCGAGATCATCGAATGTGTAGGAACAGTGGCTTATAAGTTGAACTTACCTAAAGAGCTCAGTGGTATTCACAATGTATTCCACATCTGCAATCTAAAGAAATGTCTAGCTGATGAATCGCTAGTCATACCACATACGGATGTGCATATAGATAAGAGCTTGAAATTTGTGGAAAAACCTTTGTCTATTGAGGATCGACAGGTTAAGAAGCTTCGAAGGAAGCAAGTACCGATTGTAAAGGTCAAATGGGATACCCGAGGTCCCGAGTACACGTGGGAGGTAGAGTCCACAATGAAAGAAAAATACCCTCATTTGTTTCAGTAAATCTCGAGGTCGAGATTTCTTTTAAGGGGGTGAGGATGTAATGCCTCGAAAATTTATGTCCAATAATATATCGACACGTGTCATGAGCTTTAAACATGTAAAAGATTTCTTTAGAGGGACTATAGTTGACAAACATAGAAAGTATGTGAATAAAAGGATTCAAAATGTCAACAACGGATAAATATGCCTTTCAATAACCCTACACGATGTTTACACCCTTAAACGAATGAATCATGGATCATACGAAGCTAATTGTGAGAGAAAGTGAGAAATTACAAACTACAAGGGTTAAATGTGTCAACATGTTTAAAGTATACCTCTGAGTGACTTTTTAGCAAACCCGAAGCTTTGTAATGATTAATTATGCTCACTAGAATAAGTGATAAAAATTTCACAAGGTTTCGATAAAGTATGAGAAAGTTATGACAATATTCGTATACGAGGGGTTAAAAGCGTCAACGTTGAAATTTAAGGCCTTACGGGTAATCACAAAGTTAACCAAGGACTTAACAATGTTTGGTTATGTCATGGAGCCCTTAAAAGTCAAGTTAGAGGGCTTAAAATGCAAATTTGGAAGTTGAAACCACGTTTGGAAGGACCAAGGACCTAAAGTGCAAATAACAAAACTTGTTTGGCTGGTTCTGGAAGGCCAGGCGGCCCGTGTAAGAGTGTCCTATGGGTCTACGCGGCCCGCGTGGGCATGCAAGCGACAGAATTCACCTGGCAGCTGCCAGTTCAGGCTGTTAACCGACTTCAAACGCTTGTTTTACATACCAGGGGCTGCCCCAATGGTATTTCATGCATAGGGGGCACTTGTAAGCATCTCATATCACCTGTAGACTTCCTTGGCATGATCCTAGATGATCAAAATGGGTATATAAGGAGCTCCAATGTTGCAACTCATGTGCACACTCACTTGAAACTCTCACAACTTCACTTCTGGAGAATTTTGGAGCTCAAGCACCCTTCCTAGGAGTCACTAGTCGTGCTTAGGACCCTTGTAAGTGTCCTTAACTTTCTTTAATTCAGTTTAGCTTAGTTAATTAGCTTAAAGTCAAACCGTCGTAATTAGAGTTTGACTTTGTGATAAATCATAATTTGTCCAGTAAATTTTCAAATTGAAAGTACCTATGTGTTGGTAATTATGTGGGCAATAAACCCTTAAAAGGGCACCCTCTGATTCCCACTCTAACTAGGTCAATTGTCGGGTCAAAGTTAATCTTAAAAAGGTAACACAAAGCTTATTTTCAAATTAATGCATAATTAGCAATGTAGGAGCCATGCAACCGGTTTTATCACTAATATAACTTGGTAATTAATGTAAGAACATGTCTAAACATGTTCAACCTGACAATTTTCAGTTTAGGCTCGGTTCGGAACCGAAAGTCGCATAATTTGACTTTTGCTTTGACTTTCAGTTCTGACACAATGTAGCATGTTTTAGAAATGCCTTAGAGCTTTATTTGGACCAGGTTTAATGTTAGTATAACCCTCTATGATTATACAACTTGGTTCATTAAGTTATCCGATTCATATGCATGTTTCCGTTAAATGCTTAAATGTTGACTATTATGCCCATATGACCTTAAAACGTGATTTTTGGAAATGTAAAAGAATAGAAACCTTAGTTACTGATTTATAAACTTGTCCCAAAAATTTGACATCAGTTTGAGGTCTAGATTAAGAGTTATGCTCAATAGCGTAATTAGAAAGTTTTTTATTAATAAAACGGCGTAATTATCATATAGCCTATCTAAACCCAATTTTTAATACCAAAATTTTTACCTAATAATATAAAATAATATTTTGGGATTTTTGAATATTTTTATTTAATTTTAGGCTGAGCATAACATAGAGTTCTAAGCTTGATTCGGTAATTGCCGGTTTTGCCCTTTTGGGCTATAAAATGAGTTTTACAAATATTTTTAACACCAAACCTTTTTCTACTGATCTAATATGATAAATAAATTATTTTTAGCCTTCTGGAATAATAAAAATATCAGCTTTTCTTATAAAACCCGGAAATCGCTTAAAATCGTCTTTTTACGCATTTTAAACTCATAATATGTACTAAAACTATTTTGAACATATAAGATTCGATACCTACTGATATTTTTAGTAAATTTTTATACTTTAACAGTAAGCAAAAGTTTTAAACTCAGATTTCCAGAATTGACCTTTTAGGCTTAAGTGAAATTACCAAAATGCCCATACGGTGCATAGTTTAGTTATAAATGGTAAATTTCACATATATGTAATACCCTACTGATATAACCTATTAAATTAAGTATATTTACTGATTTTATCAGACCTGAAACTCAGATTATTATTTAAACTCTTTTATAACCTTTAAAATGACCAAAATGCCCCTACGGGGCATAGTTTGAGTTTAAATTCGTTTCGGGCATAATAGAAGATATCTTACTGATGTCACAACATATTTAAGGCATATTAACTTAGGAAACCTATATATGACTCTTATGGTTCCCCGTTACGCATTATTCGCGTTCAGTGCGGTTTATGTAACTAGTTGCATAAATTAGCCGAAACGGGTCAAACCTTATCATTTTTGTCTCAAAATCCAGAATGTGTTTAGTTTACCCATATTACACAAGTCTCCAAACTTGTCGGGTCTAAATCACATTCTATTCCGGTCTTCGCCTAATCGTGCGTTTGAACCGTATCTTCCTTTAAAACTAACCGGTCTAAGTTTAGGCTTAATTAAAGACCCGTTAGGAATCTAATATGTTATTAAAAACGTTTGTTCCATAATAGGAGACCCGCTAAAAGCTACGTGCACTTGCTGTTTGTGATTAATACTTGCAAAGGTAAATACTTTTAACTTATTTTCCCTATACGGGCTTGGGGTACGGTATATAAAATACCGCTTGGTCGGGCATTGAATTTTTAATTGTATGAAGATTAATTTATTGAAATGTCCCGTTTAAATTGTTTTGTTTGCTTAAAGCCTTTGGGGGGGGGGGGGGTTAATGACCATGTCCCGGATATCCTTGGCATCATTTTACGAAATGGCCACGACCTAAGCACGGGGTGTAGGCGTACACCCAACAGTGCATATATAAATAATAAGGTATAACCGCCGGTTTCGGGAATAACTCGCCGCGGGACTATATCATGTGTTGTGTCTATTAATCTTTAACCCGGTGTCAATCCAGGCTACTGAACGTATAACAAACATGTAATTCTTTTACAAGTTTATAGATAAATAATTATCCCAAGTTATAAAATGTTTTGTGCCTTGTGCATTTAAATCAATTTTCTTAAACCTTTTCAAAATGAGTCAGTTAATTGTATTTACCAGTGTAAACTGACGTATTTTCCCAAAAAGGTTAAGTGCAGGTACTAAGCGTAATAGGCTGGCCTCTCCTTAGCATCATTAAGAGTCTCGCAAGCTTGGATGCATTTTAAGTCTGATGAACTATGTTTCCTTTTTGTTTGATCCGCCTGTGGATCTGTTTCAACTATTTTGTGATACTTAATATTACAATTTATTCGGTTGAAATAAATCTATCTTTTGCTTCCGCTGTGCATTTAAAATTGTGTTGTTTGACTATGATGATATCAACTACGTCACGATACTTCTCACCGGGCCCACCGGTAATACGTGAAAATATCGGGGTGTGACATTACAATACCCCAAAAGTTAAATTATAGGAACATTTGAACGTAAAAAGGTAAAAACCCTCACAAACCATCCTAGTCATTGACATATCAACAACACCCACAAAGCTTATTCACAAACTTTTCTCCAGCAATCATTTCATTCCAAAAAAAAAAGTCCCTTCGCTTTCTAAACTAACTTTCTATTGAGTTTTTTTTCATAACCAATGTAATTATTTTAATGTCTAATTTTAAAAAAATTGTACACATAAATAAAATTAACAATTAAATATTTTATGATAGAAGATAGTTTTTAATTTTATGAAATTAACATTAGCGGTGAGCAAGTTTAGGTCCGTACCGAAAATAACCGTGAACCGAACCGAAAATATACCCAACCCGACCGGAACCCAAGTACCTAGGTATTTAAATCGGTTCCAATTTTTCATATAAAATAGGGTCGGATCGGGTCGGTTCTCGGTTCTTTTCATGGTGAAACCCGACTTGGACCTATGGACCGGAACCGACCCTATATTTAGGGTAGTGAATCGGTTCTGTATTTTATGTTTGATCGGTTCTCGGGTCAGGTCGGGTAATGGTCAGGTCGGGTCGGATTTTTCCTTTTGCTCACCCCTAATTAACATAGTTTTAAATTCTATGAAATTAATAGTTTACCATTAGTAGTAAAATGAGTTATGATATTTATATAACCATTAATTAGCAACATTTTGTGTATGAGGGTGTTATACTTCATGTTTTGGGGTTTTTTAAAAAAATATTTTTTTTTATTTAACCCAAAAGGTTTCTTCTTTTGTAATTTTAACCATACAATTATTTTATTCTAACACAAAAAGTTTCATTATTTGCAATTTAATCTCACAACTTTTTTACTTTTAACTTTGGTCCCATATAACTTTAATCCTTCGAAAATTTTTGTTTTATGTTTGGCTCTAAATTTTGTGAGTGACATGGCGTAACATGTGTGTGTAGTTCAACGGTTTTACTTCCGTTCAAAATTTTGCGAGTTAACACAGCGTAACGTGCATGTGGGGTTCAACGTTTTTACGTGTATTTATTCTTTTTGATAGGTCCGTTACAACATGTGGGTCCTAGATTGACTTAGTGTTGATGGTCACTTGCGATGACATGGCAGTGGTGCTATTTGACACGGTTTTACATTCTCGTCACAACACGGTGATGAGTTAATTCTAAGTGTTAAAAATAAGTATTCTATGGGAGCAAGAAGAATCTGCAAATAAATTTTATTTTAAAATAGTTTTTATTTTGGTTTCAATAAATAATCCAATTCTAGCCCAATTTCTCACCAAATATGAGCCCAAATAAATCCACTGTAAATATCTTTTTATTTCTACTGAAACCCAAGCCTCTCTTATTTCACTCAAGCCTGCGAAGATGGCTACGCTTTCTTATTATTGTTTTTGTTTTTGTTTTTGTTTTTGTTTTTGTTATTGTTATTGTTATTATTATTATTATAATTATTATAATAATAATAATAATAATAATAATTATTATTATTATTATTATTATTGTAATAATAATAATAATAATTATTATTATTATTATTATTATTATTATTATTATTATTATTATTATTATTATTATTATTTGTTTCTTCTTCATTTCTTTTCTTCCGTATCTTTATTTCAATCTTAGTTTTTAAAGGTTTTAAGATTACTCAGTGTGAGGGGTTTGAAGAGGGGGCATGAAGCGTCACGTACCGCCCCCTCCCGCCTCCACTATGTTGCGCCCCTGCCCACACTTTTAGTCTATGCTGCATACGAAACTTAAGGCCCACACCTCTCATCTGTCATCGTCTGTCACCACATACACGTTCTCCAAAAACGCTCCAAGGACCCACACCACAAGCCTCCTGTTTGAGACCTGCTACATAGGCGTCCGTGAATCACATTGTCGATAGTCTAATAGAATGAAAATCTATAACTTTTTGGAGAATATCAATTCCAATACATTTACAAGTGTTGAGTTCAAAAGAAATTTGACAGTCAAAAGTGTTTGATCAGGAAATTTGTAAAATTATTTAAAGTAGAAGATCATCAGTTCACCATTAGTGTTATTAAAGCTTGTGGCAATAACCATTATCAACATTAGATTTGAATAACCAAAATTAAAATTGAGGTTTGAATTTGTTCATAGAAGATAGGTTTTAATGAATATCCTCTGATCCTGCCATATTGCTAGAATTTCAATTGTATGAAATATGACCTAATAGCTTAAAATTAAACCCAGTTAAAGTTTAAACCCATTTAAAATTCGCCTAATAGGGACCCCTTTTTTCCATTCACCTCGGGCCCAAAATGTATTTGACTTCTCGGGGACGACCCTACTCACAGGGGGCTTGGCTCGTTTTATAATCCTAGCTATTATATAACCATTGAGCTTCTTTGGTGATCTCTAAAATGTTGAAATTTGTGTTCTAGAAATTAAAATGCAGTAGTTATGGTCCTCGCATCCTGATCTTTGTATATGGTGACGTTGTTGATGCATAGTAGATCACTTATGTTAAATACTTGTGGAGGTCTAGAAATATTTATTGCGCGAAGCTTCTAATTTTGGTGCAATAACCATGATCATCGTGTTAGCCATGATCTCGTATATTTTAGTGTGATATGTAATTTAGTATAAAAATATTTGTATTTTTAAGTGTAATATCTAGATATGTAATGTAGTGCAAAAATCATCTGTTATAACATGATATTGTCTTGTGTAACATAAAATAACTCACTATGATTACGCCTATTAAAAGCCCAAAGTGACTTGTAACACAATTTTGGTCTGTGTGAGTGTGTGACATAAACTAACTCTATAATACACGCTAAGGCTCACTAAGACCCAAAATCATCATACACGTGTGTTTGTCAAATATCATATCACCCACCCATTTCCCGACAGTGTAATACCAATGTATTACCGTCGATAACCACCTTCACCAATGGATAACCTATGGATACGACTGTCAATGAAACTCATTAACTTTATAGTGTACATCAGGTGTTGTTGATTGGTTTAGTCAAGCATGTATTATATTTCATTCTTTATAATTGGTCTTTAGTTATAGAATATAGATCCTATTACATCTATGATTTAAGGCTAATGGAAGATGTAGTACGTTGATTCTAGCTCTCGAAAGTGACATTTTCAAGTTAGCAATAGCACATATGCTATTTTCGGTTCTGGTGGGATTTTTTTATAACCACTAGAAAATAGTGTTTATGAGACTGAAGAAGTGTTTGCTTTCCATATAACTAGACATGAAGTAAATGCTGATATCACACTCAATAAAGGTGTGGACTACGTTAGGAGGGAATATAGTGTCACTCATGTTCTCATGCATGTTAACATCCAGACTGAAAAAGGATAAAAATTAGATTCTATGTAATTTTGAGCTATCAAAATTTATTCCATAGTTCAACAAAGTTGTGCATGCCTGGTTATTTTTTAATGGATCTTTTGGGGCTAGTTGAGTGTTCTTATATTGCTTTGCCTTTTAGTTTCTTTCTAATTTCATGGTTTATATTGTTAATGATGTTTATAGACTTTAAGAAATTTGTTCTCTTGTTATGAAGAGAAAATTTATAAGAGTGTTAGCTCTATTTGAGTTTACTTTTTAACATTAGGTGTTTCATATATCGACATTGTCTTCAATAACAAACACATCATTATATCTTTGATATACCCGGGAACCAATTAATCCCTATCAACATAAATATCAATCAACTAATTGTTCTCGTTCAACTCGAATAAATTCATTAGCAATTTAATCGTTGTTTAAGCGTAGTTTGATATATATAGATTTTACACCAACTTATGTATCTAACCGTTTTTATTTTTATTTCTGAATATTGTAATTCGAATATATGTATAAATTAATAACTTTCAAATTTCAATATAATTTTTAACTTATATAAATGTAACAACATAATTAGATATGTGTAATAAAGGTGATAATCTTTTAAAACTAGAAATCCTACATATATGTATTGTATATTGTAGGTCCACCCGGAGGATCGAGTCAACCTCTATTCCTGTTTTCCGACGAACCCGAGAGTGCGGAATCCAAACGGGTAAGTTAAACCAAGTTACGAAGACAAACACAACGATTCACCGATTAACACTCCAATGTATTAATCTAGAAAACGGTTACAAAGCAATGTTTACAAGATGTTCTTATAAACTCTCAGTGTGTGTGTGTTTACAGTGTGTTCTCTCTCAAATCTATTCAGACTTGCACACTATGTTATGTCTGTTTGCTGTGTTTATATACTAAAGGAAATGACGAAATCCTGTTGTCGACGAAGTTCCTCGGCGAACATCCATCATCACGACGAAATCCAGTGATTTCGTCACATATGGGATTTCGTCATACACAGCCATTTCGTCACATGTGATTTCGTCACATGTGTTGGGCTTGGACTTCGTCGCATGTTGGGCCTATGGATTTCGTCACTTGGGCTTCGTCAATGGATTACAACAAACAGACAACACATAAGCAATACTAAGATGCAAACTGCACACATGCAGTTGCATTTACATCAATCGTTACAAAGTAAATAGCATACCGAGTCAAGATAGGAGGATATCTTGACTACGGCCTTCACTTCGTAGCCGAGACTAACCGAGTCAAGCCGTATCCACGCAATATGTATCAACGAACTCCCCCTTGGATGCTGCTCGCGAGGTTCGTAATCTCGTTCTCCATCTCTTGATGATTCTTTTTCTCGGGAAGGATCTTCAAAGTCTTCACGTGTCACACATAGAAAGTGTATTAACAAACTCCCCATTTCATTTAGGAAGTGCATCAACAAACTCCCCCTTTGATTATGCTTGTGAATCTTTTGATCTTCAATGCTTTAGATCATTGTGGTGTTGATGATTGATCAGCGGCAAGTCGATCATCTTTATCATTTGAGTGCCTTCACGTCATGTCTGCATTCCGAAGCTTATCATCGAACATGTTCTCTTCGCCTTCAGCATCTGCACATGTAAGAAAGCTAAACGCGTAATGAGAACAAACGCTTGGAATATAGTTAACATTAAACAAATGACACACATGTGACCATATTTCTATCAACTACCGTCCGACAATTTGTTTGAAAAGTTAACAGATTTTTCAATTTTGATTATTAACTTTCAAAACTTGCAAACTCTGACCGTTTATGAAGATTCAGTCGTTTTGGTTTTCATCAGATTTCAGGCAACGAAGACTTGAGTTCCAACATCGGTTAATCAAAAACTAAAGCAGAAATAAAATCTTTTTGACTTTTATAAAGTTTATATTAAAACACACCTAAAATCTTTTTGGCATTTTGAATATTTCAAACTTAAAGACTGAAAGCAGTAAATAAATATATACAGAGTTGCAGAAACTAAGAAAAGTAAATATATACAAACATTCTTTTTGCGAGTTTCGAGGGTAAGAGAATCATATCAGTGTACGGTCATGCCAAAACGCTCTTGTTGTTCAATTAGTTAACATTGAGATAAGCATCCTATAACGATTATCGGTATTGTTGTCCACATAAGCTCAACTTATCAGATGTAATCATGGCGGGGGGATATGATTAGTGTATAATTTATACTTACCGACCGGTGTTCATCCACACACGACACATTCCAGTATCAAGGTATGCACGAGAGTTCATCTTACTGGTGAGTATACCATTTATCATCTGTTTGACCGTATGAAAATGTGAGATACTCACTTATTTTGATGAAAACAAGCCCTATGTGATAGAATCACTTATTGATGAGGAACTTGATTTTCATATGCATGAGGGCACAGGAGCAAGTCCGTGAACAGGTCAGTACAAACGTACAACAAAGAGACGAACTTGACTCCCGGATAAATGTGATATATTATCACTTATTTTGTGGACATGTGATTGTTGATCACTTATTGAGGTCGTATGCAGTATGTACACGTATGTATGGTATCATGGAAGATCTAGACTTCGTCTCCGTTGTTTTTCGGTAAAAGAAACAACCATGATACCCAGATGATAAACAACATAAAGACCACATATCTCAAAATCTCGGAAATCTCTCAAACGAAATTTCGGTACTAAGACCATATGCCAATGAGCGGCTCCCACACAGTTTTCAGTCGATTTAAGTTTATATCACCCTGCACACTTTAAAATGATTGTGAGCCTACCGATACATCTTATATAGAGCTGCTTAACATTTTTCATTTAAGGTTTAAAGAGGTTTCGACAAACCACTGATGTACTATCATTTTCTCTTTTGCTCGCCAGGAAACTCATTTTTGTTTTTCTATTGTTTTTGTGTTTTTGACATTTTTCGATGTTTTTGAATTTTCAAATTTGGATTTACTCCCCCTAAAATCAACAAACTTACAATAATTTTAAAAACACAAAGATATTTACAAAAACGAGTTTCCGATGCGGATTACTCTTGATTGACCTTAATGCCGTTTACCAATAATAAAAAGTCAAATCTTGATTTATCAAATCCTTTGGTAAAGAGGTCGGCATGTTGGTCATCGGTATGGACCTTAACAACATCGATAAGCCTTTTATCAAAGCAATCACGTATGAAGTGATACTTAATTTCGATGTGTTTGGTCTTTGAATGCTGCACAGGATTTCTAGTGATAGATAAGGCAGCAAAATTATCGACTAAAATAAGAGTAGTTAGGAATTCAAAACCGTAATCACGCATTTGCTGTTGTATCCACAGGACTTAGGAGCAACAACTTGAGGCAGCAATGTATTCAGCTTCACAAGTTGATGTAGCGACACAAGTCTGCTTCTTGCACTGCCATGTTACGAGGCGATTTCCTAAAAACTGGCATCCAGCCGTTGTGGATTTGCCGTCGATTTTGCATCCACCAAAATCAGAATCACTGAAAGCGACTAAATCAAAGTTATCATCCTTAGGGTACCATAGACCGGTGTCTGGGCAACCCTTCAAATTACGAAAAATCTTTTTTACAGCTGCAAGATGTGAGGCCTTCGGGTTCACTTGATATCTGGCTAGCAGACATGTTGGATACATTATATCTGGTCTTGATGCTGTGAGGTACATAAGGGATCCAATCATTGCGCGGTAATATGAAGAGCTAACGAGTTCACCCTTCAATTCTGGATTGATTCCGTGATTTTGCTGCAGTGGGGTACCAATGGGCGATGTGTCGGACATCTGGAATCGGTTCAGAATGTCTTGAACATACTTAGTCTGGTGGATGAAAATCCCAGACTTCGTTTGTCCCCCATAGCGCTCATCTCGAATTTATCCTGCATTACACGCTTGAAATCCCTACACATAACATTGTTAGTAGAACCAAATATAATATCATCCACATATACCTGTACCAGTAGAAGATCTCCATCTTATTCTTTTATGAAGAGAGCGCAATCGATAAGACCTCTGCGAAATCCAGTCTCCAGCAGATAATTAGATAAGGTTGCGTACCAAGCTCGTGGTGCTTGATGTAGACCATAGAGAGCTTTGTTCAGCAACCAAACCCAATCGGGATGGATAGGATCTTCAAAAACTAGAGGTTGTTCGACATACACCTCTTCTTCGACTAGACCATGTAAGAATGCACTTTTGACGTCCTTCTGGTAAACCTTGAATCCTTTGAATGAGGCATAAGCCAGAAAGATCCGAATTGCTTCCAGACGTGCAACAGGTGCATACACTTCGTTGTAGTCTATACCTTCAATCTGACGAAAACCTTGAATGACCAATCTTGCTTTGTTTCGAATAACGATTCCACGGTCGTCCTTTTTGCATTTATACACCCAACGGGTACCAATCTTCTTGTAATCAGCAGGTTTCTCTACGAGCTTCCAGACATCAAGTTTCTGGAATTGTTGCATTCAACCCAAGAGTTATCTTTCAAAGCTTCTTTCCAAGTTCTTGGCTCTTCCTGTGAGACATAACACGCGAAAGACCAATCGTTTTGTTGACCAGATTCTCGAATACAAGCCTGCGTTGTTGTTGTTTCGCAACATGTTTCTTGTTTGTATGCCACTTTGTACATTCCCGATGATGTTTTGCTGAGGATGGATATTGTGAATCCTTGTTTCTGGATTATCTTGAACTGGAATATTTGTACCCAGATTGTTGAGATTGAGATCAACAACCAATTCAATAGCCAAAACTGGCGAAGAGGATGATGCAGTAGCTTCAGCTGTTTTGGGGTTATCAACTGGAGATGTAGCTTCCGAAGTACCTTGTACAGCTGTTGTTGGAGCTTCTTGATCTACATCTAGAAATTGTTCATCCTCTGAAGATTCGTTCAGTTCGGTTGCATCATGAAAATCCTCATTGTCGAGAGCATTATTGTTCACTGAAGATGGTTCTGAATTGTTGACAATAATTGGACGAACCAACGGTGATTCTGTTGCATTGTCACTCTCGAAAAACATCCTTGCCGCAGCATTTTCTTCAACTGCTTCAACATTGATCGAATTGAAAAAGTCATCGTACTCAAACATCCATGGTTGACCTGGACATTTGACTGGCAATGTGTGCCTTTGTACTCTGACTTCAGACCATTCATCGACCCTTTTAGTCTCTAGATTCCAGACTCTTAAGTTAGGGGTGGCATAACCAAGAAAGTAACCTTCAATAGCTTTTGCCCCAAACTTTCCATTAGGATCGATCATTGTACAAGGAGCTCCAAACGGTTCAAGATATGAAAAATCTGGTTTCCGTTTGTGAAGAAGCTCGAAGCAGGTCTTGTTGTGCCTTTTGACTGTAAGGACTCGGTTCAATGTATAACAAGCAGAGGACACAGCTTCAGTCCAGAAGGGAATCGGCAATTTTGACTCTACCAACAACGTCCTAGCAGTCTCGATCAATGTACGGTTTTTACGTTCAGCGACGTCGTTTTGTTGAGGAGTGTAAACCGCACTAAATTCATGAAGAATACCCTTTGAAGTACAGAACTCCTTCATGGCTTGATTTTTAAATTCTGTTCCATTGTCGCTGCGTATCCGTTTAACCTTCAAAGTATACAAATTCTCAATCTGAATGATCAAGTTTTTTTATAATACCGAAAGTTTCACTCTTGTGAGCCATAAACGCTACCCAAGAAAATCTTGAATAATCATCAGTTATCACGAGGCAGTATTGATCATTCCTGATGCTTTTGTGCTTGACAGGACCGAACAAATCCATGTGCAAATGTTCAAGAGAAACTGCCACCATGTTGATTTTCTTTGTCGGATGTCGCTTCTTAGTTTGCTTTCCTTTTTGGCATGAAACACAGACGTCTTGAAGATGGAAATTTTTAAGAAGAACACCATTTACTAATTCATTCGACACCAAATGATTCATTTTCCGTAAGTGATGTGACCCATACGTCTGTGCCAAGAGATTGAGTCTTTTTCTGTGGCTTTGGTAATAAAACAAGTTGCTTGTGCAGTCATTGTTATTGCTTGGCTCATATCAAGGACATATAAATCATTTATCCTTGGAGCTGATAGGAGAATCCATTCTTTTGGGATCTTGAAGCCGGGTTTCAGCACGTAACATCCATTTGCATCAAAGTGTACTAAAAATTGTTTATCACAGATTTGTGAAACGCTGAGAAGATTGTGATCAAGCTGTTGTACAAAGTTGATATTGTCAAAACTTACAACCCCGTTGGATACCATTCCTTCTCCTGTAATATATCCACCTTTATCTCCAGCAATGGCAACATAACCTCCTCTAATAGATTTAACGTCGTAGAGAAGCTTCATGTCGCCGGTCATGTGCCTGGATGCCCCACTATCAACAATCCAATGACTGCTGAAAGTTCCTCTTGGAACACCCTGCACATGTACTCACATGATTAGTTGGAGATGGGGACCCAAGACTTTATGGTCTTGGGTCTTCCATTTTCATCAACGTAAGTTACTTGAACTTCTCGATGTTGTGGAAATTGTGATGTTCCCCCTGATTCAGTAACCGTTTTTGGTTTCCAGGTCTGTTTTGTTTTACCAGTTTTATTCTTTAAAATCTTAACTTCATGATTGTCTGAAGTTTTTGAATTGTCTGGTTTGACAGAAACAGATGTTTTGTTAACCACATCGGTTTTGATTGCTTTTTCAATTTTCTTAACCTGTTGTCGTTTCTGTTTCTTTTCCCTTTCTTTTACAAGACGGGGATCTGGTTTTGATGAAACAGATCGCTTGCGGTCAATTTGGTCACGGGGATCATCAACTTTGGCTTTTAGTTTATGAAGATATGGACAATTTCGAATGATATGTCCAATTTCACCACACTCAAAACATGATCTTCGTTCAACATACCCCGAAGTAACATGTGATTGTCTTGTTGATGAACTTTGTGATCCCGAGGTACTTGGTTTTGAACTGTTTTGTTCATTTCTTTTCCAAGATTTAACTTGATTGACATGATCTAAGTTAGATTTATTGGCAAATGTTTCAAGTTTATCTGTTCCCTTCGACTTCACAAAGTTCACCCTTTTGTTCTTCTTTTGGTTCGGTTCCTTTCGACCTTCAGTCGTTGATTTACCTTTTGGTTTGGTATGATTTTGCTGCTTTTTCACTGTTGGCAATCGTTGATTTCCATATTGTTTTCGAACTTCAACTTTTGGAATCAGAGGGCACTATGTTACCACAACGTGTGAACCCGACTTTCCCAAAAACCTACTTGTCGAATCTTCAAAAACTTAACTGATTAAAGATTGATTTACATTCTTAATCAGAAAATCTTTGTCAGAATAGATTTTATCATCACCAACAAGAGTGTACAGCAAATTCACACTCTCTGACTCTTTTGCAGACGTGGACTCGACCAGAACAGTCTTAGCAGGTTTTGCGGGAGGATCACATAGAATATGATTCTCAAGAGATATGTCCTCTTCTTTGATTACCGCATCAGACTGTGCTGAGTCAGTATCATCAGATTCATCATCTGAAGAATCAGCATCCTCAACAATGACTGGAGGATCCTGATTTTGTTCAGCAGTTGACACACTTGAAACTATTGAAACATCCGAATCTGATGATACTTCATTTTTGTATCCAAGTCCGGTTGCAAATTCCTCAATGTCTAAAGCAACAAATTCCTCATAATAAGTTCTATTCTCCTCATCAGGCATTGCATCATAATTTTGTCTAACAGGTGGTGGACATTTCTTGTATCTGACGGGTGGTCCGTAGGACAACCCTTAAGGCCTTTAAATAGACTAAAATACCATACTTTATCCGGTTAATAGCTTGAATTTGGTAATCACAAGATGTTTGATGTTACAGGTGTTAAAGAGCTTAAAATGCGGGTTTTATGGAGCTTGGATGGATGCTAGAAGTTGGCGGTGTTGGGATTGAAGAAATGGTGAATTAAATGAAGGAAACAAGGAAAATCTAACACTCAGCGCCGTAACGGCCCCAACCTTTGCAAAAAGCCTTCGCCGTAAGACAGAAGCCACCCGCCGTAAGGGAAAGCTGCCCGCCGTAACCTACGGCCCTCAGCCGTAGGTTACGCCACCGACTGATCCAATTTTGTAACTTATGCATTAAATTGTCATTTCATGGGTTTTTATGGTGTCTTATCATTGGATTTCGGTTACCTTTGGCTTGTGGATGAATTTTGGCTAATCTTGGTGACCGAGAGCTTGAAGAACACTTGTCTAATCATTGGTTTTATTGTCTTGGATCTTTATGAACATTGAAACTTTTGTTATGATGTTGCTTCAAGCCATGAGTGGCTAAACACTT
Organism: Helianthus tuberosus; assembly: GCA_030545235.1. Taxonomy (NCBI): domain Eukaryota; kingdom Viridiplantae; phylum Streptophyta; class Magnoliopsida; order Asterales; family Asteraceae; genus Helianthus; species Helianthus tuberosus. The sequence continues at coordinate 185,815,833 of CM060351.1, read as the reverse complement.
GGTGATTGTCCTGGATTGAAGGTTTGGTTGAGACATTTTATGTTTGATTTCTCTAATTTCTAGAATAACAATGTTTAATCATTATGATTTGTTGTTATGGTGTGTGATTGTTTGTTAGTAACTTGTTAATCCTTATGTTGAACTAATTAGAAACCATACGTTCTTGGTGCCGTTGGCAATCGAGATATCATGGGTATAGTTAGGCTTGGGTAAGGGTTGATTGATCATCGGGTAACAACCTCACGTTCTAGGAATCTGAGTACTTAGTTCCCTTTCATCACTGCAAGTAATCACACATGAGCTATGTCTATGTAGTTCTTTCTAGTGAATGATAATATGAATGTCGAAACAAACCAGAAATCTAGGATGGTCATTTGTCTCTAATTTGCTTACAACCGAAACTATTCTTGTGCAATTTGTTTAGTTAAATTTAGTTTTAAAACCAATTCACTCAAACCAACTCTTGAATTTTACTTTACTTGCAAATTAGTTTAATTTTAGTCAAGTTAGATAATCTTCTAAATAACACATATTCCACAAACTCCCTGTGTTCGATACCCACTTACCGCTAACTATTTAGTTGTATTTGGATTAAATTTGATTGTGACCACGACATCACGTCAAATTTTGGCGCCGTTGCCGGGGAGTAGTGCGCAACGTGTGTTATTTTTTATCTTTTTAAGTTTGTTATTTTTCTGGTTTTCGCTGTGTGTGTTAGTGTGCAGGTATTGACAGGTGCATGCGTACTAGGAGCTCTCACAAGCTTTCACCATTAGCATTTGATCCGGAAATTGAACGAACTTTGAGAGGAAACAGAATATTGTTAAGGGAAAACAGAATCAGTGGTTCACCAACAACACCAACTACACCAATTACACCACTTAGATACATGGATCCACCACTACCACCCACTACGGGTGAACTTATACCACCTTTCATACCATCATCCACTCAACCTTCACCAAATACTACCATTCCTATATCCACACCAGAAATCAAACCAACCAACACTACTTTACCCGAGAACACTCAATCTGAATACTCTTTTAGCTATCAACCTACATCATCTACCGTTCCATCCTATTCAACATTCTTCCCATCATCCGGTCAACCATCATCATCACAAATACCACCACCTAACTTATTTCAAACCAGTCCATCCATTATTCATTCTACTCCATTTCAACCGGGAGTACAATTCCAACATACTTCGGGAGTAAGACAAGATGGGTATGACGATGGATATGATGACGATTTTGGGGGATACGATGAAGAAGGATACATGTATGGAGGTGATGGAGACCAAGGAGAGTATACTTATGTGCAAAGTCGCGGTGTGAGTCAAGGGATGCAAGGTTATGGAAGAGTTCAACAACCAGTTATTCAACAAATTGTCCCTCAACAACAAGTGCCACCACAAGGTCCACAAATTCAAAGGCAAGTGCAACAACAACAAAATGTGAGGCCAATGTTCCAACCACTTCCACAACACTTTGGGCCTCCACGAATGCCAGTTCAAAGACCAATGGGTCCTATACGTCCAAGAGCTCGGGTGGGTGTACCGAGACGACATCTTCGAGAACATGCTAGAGGTATAGAGGCACATTTTAGGCCGGTAATTACTCATAATCCTTTACCGGTGGTTATTCCTCACAACAACCAAGGAAGAACCTTTGAAGTAAGGACTAATTCACTACAAAGTTTGCCGAAATATAAGGGGCTAGCAACAGAGGAACCTTATTTTCATTTGGAGGCCTATGATTCAATTTGCAATACTCTTGGGAGTCAAGGTTTTTCGGCCGATGATGTTAAGTTAGTCTTGTTTCAATTTTCGTTGGAGGATAAGGCAAAGAAGTGGTTCTATACTTTGCCTTCAGCATCAATTTATACTTGGGCGAAAATGCAACAAATATTTTTGGATGAATTTTACACCGCTCAGAAGACCAATGATGCTAGGAAGGGTTTGAGGAGTTTTCAGCAGCAACAAGGTGAGATGTTTCATGAGGCTTTTGAGCGTTTCAACATGATGATCAAGAATTGCCCTCACCATGGAATTGAACTTTGGGAATTGATGAACGCTTTCCATGAGGGGTTGAGTGCCGAAGATGCTCGTGACTTAATGTCTATTACCGGTGGCACTTTTGGTACGAACTATGAGCAAGATGATTGGGAGTCTTTGGAGCAAATGGCCATTACTTCAAAGAGGAAAGCTCAAGCATCAAGGAGAGCACGACCGGCCATTACCCGAACACAAGTGCATGCGGTTGATGATGGTAATGTACAAACTTCTAATCAAATTTATGATGTTTGTGCTATTTGCAATGAAATAGGTCATGCGGCTGAAAATTGCCAAGGAGGTGATGGGAAATACGAAGAGGTTCATGTTGTGCAAGGTCAAGGAGGGGGTGGTAGAAATTACAACAATATGAATTCTAACACTTACCACCCCGGGTTGAGGAACCACCCAAACTTTCGTTATGGGAACCCTTCAAATCAAGTTAACCCGAATTTCCAAGGAAACCAAGGATTTCAAAGGCAATATCAAACGGGTCAAAGCTCTTCGGGTGGAAACGAAGTAATGGAAATGTTGAAGGCGATGCAAGTCGAAATGCAACGAATGAATCAACGTGATGAGGTTCGGATGCAAAAGGACGAGGCCCGTGATAAAGCTATTCAAACTTTTACTACTCAAATGGGTCAACTTGCGAGTGAAGTGGCGATTTTGAAGAAAGCAAAAGGCCAGCTATCAAGTGATACGGTGACAAATCCCAAGAACATAAAAGGCGTTAATATCAATGTGGTAAGCACCGTTCCTAGTACCGAATTTAATGAAAAATGTCTAACCTCTTCGTGTCAAATAAATACAGGTATAGAGAAGGATGCCGATGGTGAGAATGATAAAGAACATGGAGCACCAATCGTGCCTATCCGTGTGGGAAAATTAAAAATCCCTCACGCATTGTTGGACTACGGGGCAAGCATGAGTGTGCTACCAGGCGATTTATATGATATGTATGACTTTGGTCCGCTTCAAGATATAGACACCATGGTAAGCTTGGCGGATGAAAGTTGGAGGCGTCCACGGGGAATGGTTCGGAATGTTAAGATTCAGTCGGGAGAGTTTGAATACCTAGTGGATTTTCTAGTTCTAGACTATGCTTCTACCAAAATGGCAGCACAACAAAGGGTAATCTTAGGTAGACCGTTTCTATACACAGCAAATGCTCAAATTAATTGTAGAGACGAGATTATTACCATGACCGAAAAGAAGCGTAAGATGTCCTTTGATGTTCAAACTAGAGTGATTAGTTATGAGTCCATTGAGGGGAAGGGTGGTGAGTCTAGTGATTGTATGAAAAATGTGTTTCAAAGAATGAGAAAAAAACACCCACCGGACCGTGAAGAAAAACATATGGGTATAAGCAGGAGTGTATTTGATTACCCACCGAGTCGAAACGAGACGGATGCATTTTGCTCAATGGCACAATGTAGTGATGGAAGTGGCAGTAACCGATTCTTTGAGCCACCATAAATGGGGGTGGCACGGTCTGGCTGAAGACTCGAAACTTAGCGCTGCTCGGGAGGCAACCCGGGGTTTTATATTGATCTTGTTGTTTTTATCTTTCTATGTTTCAGGGCCATGGCGACATTCAAGTGTGGGGAAGATGTACGGATATTTGGGTAAAAGTGGTGTTAGGAAGTCGGATTATCTACAACATCTGTTGTGGCAAACTTCACCAGGTCAATGTACTCTTTCCTTAGTCTTGTTGTGTTCTTTAGCTTTGAAATATTGGTAGTTAGTTTGTTTGATTTTGTTTAAAAAAAATACAAAAAAAATTTGGGGTTTGAGTTTATAAGCTTTTAGTTGGTGTTTAAGAATTTATGCGATCAAAGTCTCTCAAAACCATACATTGGGGTCAATGTATCCCAAGTGTGGGGATGGGGAGAAATTTTGAGATTTTTGAAAACTTTTTAAATCAAGCAAAACATGAAAACTTTGAACACCTTAGTCTAACCCCAGATGATGCACCGGCAACCCTTAATACCCTTTTGTTCTTTGTGAGAGTTGAAGCCACACTTGTACATAAATAAAATTTATCATTGATGAGAGTGGCAATGGGCGGGGGTGCATTAGAACTTGTGCTTGCATGCGGTTTGAGTCCTTAGTTGGACGTGAATGTGAAAAGGATAAGGGCATTTAGGTAGCCTCGTCTTTAGTGTGTGTGAGTGTGGGATTTGGGGGGTTGGACCTCATAAATTATATAAATGAGCATGGTTGTGAGAGGGGCGCGGGTTTGGACATTTAGTTGCCCAATTTTGTGCCTACAAGCCTATCGTTTGTTACCCCTAGTTAGTTACCTAAAAATTTACCCGATCTGACCCGGTCTTATAGTATTAGTGGTTGTTTAGTAGTTTGTGATTTAGTTTGTTTTATAAAAAAAAAAAAAAAAAAAAAAAAAAAAAGAGAAAAAGCAATGAAAAATGAAAAAAAATGAAGAAAAAAAAAGTGATGTTTAGTTGTCTTGTATATAGTAGTTAAGTTTGATAGTGGTTCGTTTGTTTCTTTGGGTAATAAAAGACCGGGTTAAGTTTTCGCTACTTCATATATATTCCATTTCCTACCCATTCGCCTAGCCTCGTTACAACCTTAAAAGCCCCTTTGATTTGCATTCATGTTTGGCACTTGTAGGAGGAGGACCGATTTAGGTACAAGCCTATAGTTGTGCAATCACCCGTTTGCCTATTGTGTGTCTAGCTTATCTTTGCTAGTACTTACTTGTAGCCGAGAGGAGAGATTTAGAGAGGGGTGTATTGTTTTGGGTGTTAAGAACGGGTTAGTAAAAGAATGACATGTTTTTGTTTAGTTTATGTTGATCGCGTATGTGTTGAAAATAGTTTTTGAATGAGTTGTTTGGGACAAGCAACGGGTAAGTGTGGGGATGTGACGGGTGGTCCGTAGGACAACCCTTAAGGCCTTTAAATAGACTAAAATACCATACTTTATCCGGTTAATAGCTTGAATTTGGTAATCACAAGATGTTTGATGTTACAGGTGTTAAAGAGCTTAAAATGCGGGTTTTATGGAGCTTGGATGGATGTTAGAAGTTGGCGGTGTTGGGATTGAAGAAATGGTGAATTAAATGAAGGAAACAAGGAAAATCTAACACTCAGCGCCGTAACCTACGGCACTTGGCCGTAAGTTACGGTCCCAACCTTTGCAAAAAGCCTTCGCCGTAAGACAGAAGCCACCCGCCGTAAGGGAAAGATGCCCGCCGTAACCTACGGCCCTCAGCCGTAGGTTACGCCACCGACTGATCCAATTTTGTAACTTATGCATTAAATTGTCATTTCATGGGTTTTTATGGTGTTTTATCATTGGATTTCGGTTACCTTTGGCTTGTGGACGAATTTTGGCTAATCTTGGTGACCGAGAGCTTGAAGAACACTTGTCTAATCATTGGTTTTATTGTCTTGGATCTTTATGAACATTGAAACTTTTGTTATGATGTTGCTTCAAGCCATGAGTGGCTAAACACTTGGTGATTGTCCTGGATTGAAGGTTTGGTTGAGACATTTTATGTTTGATTTCTCTAATTTCTAGAATAACAATGTTTAATCATTATGATTTGTTGTTATGGTGTGTGATTGTTTGTTAGTAACTTGTTAATCCTTATGTTGAACTAATTAGAAACCATACGTTCTTGGTGCCGTTGGCAATCGAGATATCATGGGTATAGTTAGGCTTGGGTAAGGGTTGATTGATCATCGGGTAACAACCTCACGTTCTAGGAATCTGAGTACTTAGTTCCCTTTCATCACTGCAAGTAATCACACATGAGCTATGTCTATGTAGTTCTTTCTAGTGAATGATAATATGAATGTCGAAACAAACCAGAAATCTAGGATGGTCATTTGTCTCTAATTTGCTTACAACCGAAACTTTTCTTGTGCAATTTGTTTAGTTAAATTTAGTTTTAAAACCAATTCACTCAAACCAACTCTTGAATTTTACTTTACTTGCAAATTAGTTTAATTTTAGTCAAGTTAGATAATCTTCTAAATAACACATATTCCACAAACTCCCTGTGTTCGATACCCACTTACCGCTAACTATTTAGTTGTATTTGGATTAAATTTGATTGTGACCACGACATCACGTCAGTATCCAATGCACGTGACATCCTTTTTCTCTTTTTGTATGTCAATGATGTGATCCAGCACATATTTAGAGTTTGAATAACTGTCTAGCTTAAGCCGGATCGCCTCACTTTCACACTTTACACAGGCTAACTCTTTTTGCATGATCTCAAGACGATTGATATAACAGTTTATGTCAGTTTGTTTTCTTGAAACCATTTTTGTCAGCTCGGTTTTATCTTTTCTTAAATTTGCAACCACCGTTTTAAACTCCTTTTCATGGTTTTCATAAAACATGTTAGCCTCTTTGCATTTCGAAAGATCCACTATCAACTTTTGATTGTGGATATATGTCACTTCATATTTGTTTTGCAAAGCCTCATGTTTGCTTTGCAAATCACACCACTTAGCATCTAAAAAAATATGTTTGTTTTGCAAGTCAGACATATTAGCATCTAAATCAGCACATTTATCACTTAAGCTAGCACAATTATCACAATTAACGACAGTTGGTTCATCGAAACATACCTGGCTTGATGAACTGCCAACATTAGCCATAAAGGCTGAATGAAGAGAAGAAGAAGAATAAGCAGCTTGATCCACCAGAATAGATCTTCTATCATTCCCTACTGCAGCTTCTCCTAACAATTCATCAATATCTGTATCGATTCTCCCACTAGATACATCACCAGAATAATCTTCACCTGAGGTTGAGATTTCCTCATCTGAACTCCTTGAATAACCAGAACTCTCTTCATCTGAAGATTCACCACCACTGGCGGAAGATTCTCTACCACTGGCGTGATTCAAATCCTTAGCAGTTTCAGCAAAACAAGCTGCTCCTCCCTGATCACCAATGCCTAATTGCATTGACCAGTCGCAACCCTCATCTATTTGCACCACAAGAGCTTGATTGGTGTTCGATGGTCCTGCTTGATTGTTTGCAGGGACCAAGGTGCGATTGTCATTCCTGGTTTGATTCTGATTCTGTTGGTTGCCTTGACCTCTGAAAGGATTTTGGTTCCCATGCTGTGCTGGCTTTGTTCATTCCCTCTTGAAGTGACCACGTTCACCACAGTTAAAGCACTTAACAGACTGCTGGTTCGACTAGTCCGTTCCATGAAGTCCTTTGCTCGCCTTACAGCACTGGCGAAAGCCCATTTGATGTCCATCATATCCATCTCTTCTTTATCGATCTGCTGATAATCTTCTTGAGTTAGATTGATGTTTCCGATCTGCCCTGCAATCAACCCACAATACGAGCTCACCAATGTGTTTAGTATCTCCATATGATCTTTAGCTACTTCAACGCTAACTTTGGAGAAGTTTGACGTGTCAAGCCGTAGTGTATTTGAATTTGATGGCTGACCAGCAGATGATGTGCTTCCATAACAAGCTTGTTGTTGAACAGGAAGTGGATTCCCATACAAATCAGTTGCTACGGTAGATGGCCGGTAGCTTTGCTGTTGTGGAGCTGGTTGTAGTGGATTTCCATACAAGTCTGTGGTTGGAGCTGGCTTTACAGGAACTTGTATCAGATTGCCATATAAATCTGTGCTTGTGACAAACGTCGTTTGAATTGGAGCATGTGAATTAGGTCTTGCAGAAGTGCTAGAAGCTCCATAATACATATCAGGATTTTGTCGCACTGGAACCCTTTTCGCCTTTAGGGTTTCTTCCTGATCTTTGTTCTCCAAGAGCTGAACGAAGTCATTGATGTTTGTCGTAGCCAATGTGCCATTGTATTTCAGGATTTCCAAGAAACCATTCCATTGAGGTGGCAGTGCATCAGCAAACTTTGTGACAACTTCTGCTAGAGTTGTTACTACCCCATAATTACTCAATTTAGTCAGCAAGTGATAAAATCGACTTGTCATATCTCCCAAAGATTCATTTTCCATACATGTGAAGCCATCAAACTCCTTCTTGAGTAAATCATGTCGCAATTGGCGTGACTTTTCATTTCCTAGACCTCTTGTCTTCAATGCATCCCATAATCGCTTTGACGTCTTGAAGCTGACAAACTGATGATATATATCCTTGCTCAACGCCTGAGTCAGAATAGCATATGCTTTCTTTTCTAAATCATATGCCTTTTTCTCGTCTTCCGTAAGATCTGCAAATGTCGCGGCAGTTGAAGCGGCAACCTCAAGAGCTTGATTGAAATCTGTAGTAAAACATAACCACAATTCCGTGTTTTGCCCAAGGACATACGTATGGAATCTATCTACCCATCCAGGATATTCATTTATGTGCATCAGTTTCGGTGGGCGATTTAGACTTCCGATCTCGCTTTCGCTTAGAAGTATACTTTGAATACTTGGAGTTTGATTTGAAACAAACGCCCATTGACCTGTCGAAATTGGATTCGCTTGCGAAGATGCGGGTGCGGGAGATTCGGCCCATGATGGCGACAAACCCGTGCTTCTATACTTGCTCTCCGTATTAGATGCGGGTGCGGGAGATTCGACCCATGATGGCGATAAACCCGTGCTTCTATATTTTCTCTCCGCATTTGACGGACTACCCCACCAGTCTGGGTTCATTTTGAATATGTAAAGATGAATACCTGCTCAAAACACTCAAATCAAACAGTTAAGAATGTTTTCAAGTCTTCTGTTAAAAATCACAAGTGTAAGTGACGAAATCTAAACGAGTTCGTCCAAGACCAATGTTGACGAAGTTTAGTGATTTCGTCGATGGACAAGTGTGACGAAATTAGGGGTTTTCGTCAAACAACAAGGTGACAAAGTTTGGTGGATTTCGTCGATGTCAGGTGTGACGAAAATGGGTGATTTCGTCCAGGATATGTTTGACGAAGATGGGTGATTTCGTCTAGGATATGTTTGACGAAGATGGGTGATTTCGTCAGCTGGGATTTCGTTGACAAATGTAACCAGACAGCTTGCAAGATATTTTTCAAAACAAAATCTTATCTTCTGAAATAGTTGGTGACACAATAGTCAAGCACCCCTCACCGTAACAGTTACCAACCCATCATTCCAATTGTACACAAAATTCAAACAATATTTTTATAATCAATAACACCTCAATATTTCATCAAACAAAGATCAAGCATATATATATTTGAAGAACACTTATGAACTGGATGAATATCCTGATGAAACTGATGAGTTTTCCGGTGACGGAAAGTTTCCGAACAACAAATTTTGCACTAAAGTTTAGTAAAAACCAAATCTCAACATGTGTACATGTATTTAAACAAAGGTTTTATAAAAACTAATAGCAAAATACAAAGATTTTAAAGGTTTTGATGAAAAGTTTTTCCAGAAATATGATTTTTAAACAAGAATGCAAACTGAAAAACCCTTTTAAAATCTATCAAAACACAAGAAATCAACTTGGTTTTAACAAGGAATCAAGCCAATGCTCTGATACCAATTGTAGGTCCACCAGGAGGATCGAGTCAACCTCTATTCCTGTTTTCCAACGAACCCGAGAGTGCAGAATCCAAACGGGTAAGTTAAACCAAGTTACGAACACAAACACAACGATTCACCGATTAACACTCCAATGTATTAATCTAGAAAACGGTTACAAAGCAATGTTTACAAGATGTTCTTATAAACTCTCAGTGTGTGTGTGTTTACAGTGTGTTCTCTCTCAAATCTATTCAGACTTGCACACTATGTTATGGCTGTTTGCTGTGTTTATATACTAAAGGAAATGACGAAATCATGTTGTCGACGAAGTTCCTCGGCGAACATCCATCATCACGACGAAATCCAGTGATTTCGTCACATATGGGATTTCGTCATACACAGCCATTTCGTCACATGTGATTTCGTCACATGTGTTGGGCTTGGACTTCGTAGCATGTTGGGCCTATGGATTTCGTCACTTGGACTTCGTCAATGGATTACAACAAACAGACAACACATAAGCAATACTAAGATGCAAATTGCACACACGCAGTTGCATTTACATCAATCGTTACAAAGTAAATAGCATACCGAGTCAAGATAGGAGGATATCTTGACTACGGCCTTCACTTCGTAGCCGAGACTAGCCGAGCCGTATCTACACAATATGTATCAACATATATTAATAGGTTTACATCTACTTCTTTATTTATGTGTGTTACCTTAGCTTAAATCACAGTACTAATAAACTACCTTGTTTAAAGGCTACATAATAACAAAGGATTATTATCAGTAGCTTTCGTGTCATTGGGTTGGTAGTTGGTGCTTATAAAAGCCATACACCTCTATGATGATGTAATTGTCTATTTGTGACTATGTACGTATTGTTGTGTATTAGGTATTAATCATTTCTTCAAATTAATTAATGATCTAGTTCCTCAAGTCTTGAAAAAATATATAAGTTTTGAAATGTGCCCTTTAACACACACATATGTATGTATTAGAGATCTATGTATAATATAACACACAAAAAAAAAAAGTTGAAATTTTCATTTTTATAGTCCAAGAGAAAAATTGAAATAAAGGAATATGCTGGTATAAATGTAATGTTTGTTAGTTCTCACTCATTTGTTTCCAACTAAAAAAGATAAAATTTCAAAAAACGTCCTTTATGCATACCTCAACTTTCATGTTTTAGCATTGTTTAAATGCAGGCTTAATTATCATCCTTTATGTTTTTATTTTGTTCCAGGTCTTTATGACAATTTCATTAGTTTTTGGTGTTATATCGTGTCACATGTAGGGCTGTAAACGAACCAAACGAACACGAACAAGGCCTTGTTCGTGTTCGTTTGTTAAGGTTTTCTGTCTAACAAACGGTTCACGAACACGTTAACGAACAAGATTCTATGTTTGTGTTTGTTTGTTAAGGAACTTTAGTTGTTTGCGAACGGTTCGTGAACACAAGTTCTGAACACAAACGAACATATGATAAGTTAAATTATACTAATTTAAGTTCATGCTAATCCACCACATGATAAGTTAAATTATATTAATTTAGACATAATTATCCAAAATACTTAGACATGAATACATGATAATCATAATTTATAAGTTCATAATTATCCCAAAAATGTCTTGTGACCAACTTCCCCAAAGTCTTCATATCATCTTCAATTTCCCGTGAGTATTTAAAAACAAGTATCAATAAGACAAGGTTTTTCCAGTAGTTTAGTATGACCAACAACTCAAAAGATGGATCTAAATGATGATCTTCATCAACGAAAAATGGGCCACAACATGAGCCATCAGACATCTGCAATGTAAATAGAGAATAGTTAAAACATATACTTAAAATCATGTAATTAATGAACATTACTAAATCAACAGACTTTCCGTTTCGAATATCACATTCACATTGGATAAAGTTGTTATAGTTTTGAAAGATTCTTATACTACCCACATCCCAGTTAATTAATACTAATGTAATCAAACTAAAGTATAAAACTAAAAAGTCTAAAACTAAAAAGTCTAAATAGTTTAGCCAATCTATTAAGATGGGGAAACCGTGGTATACTTGTAAGAAGCAACAAGCAGCGATTGAAGATTAAATGTAGAATCGGTGACCCGGAAGTTAGCTTGATTTAGAAACTTTAAGTGTGAAACACTATGATGGGAGCCAAATTAGGTATAGATGACTGGTCAAAATATTTAGGTGAAGACTAAAGAGTTAATATCTAGGGGAAATAAATATTAGGGGGAAATGTTAGGAGGGAAAAATATTAGGGGGGAAAAAGATTAGGAGGGAAAAATGAGAGGGAAAAAAGTTTGGAGGGATATTGATTAATGTTTAAGAGAAATAAAAATATTTTAAATTTGTAACTAATGAACATAAACAAACGAACACGAACGTATATAAACGAACGAACGAACGTAAACGAACGAACATATTATCGAACGTTCACGAACGCAATCGAACGAACGAGGCCTTTGTTCATGTTTGTTTGTTTAGTTAATCGAACGAAACTTTTTGTTCGTGTTCGTTTGTTTATTAACGAACGAACATAAACGAACTTCCCGCCGAACGGTTCACGAACTGTTCGCTGAACGTTTGGTTTGTTTACAGCCCTCACATGCCTTCATGTAAGGGTAATTCGGTACTTTACCACCACCCCTTTTTTTAAACCTATTTGACTATCTCTCTCTAACATCATTCTCTCTCTATTGTATATCTCTAATAAACGGATGGATTGGACTTAGGTATCTAGAAACAATTTTGGGCATGTTTGGCTAAGCTTTTTGAAACAACTTATTAACTTATTCGCTTTTTAAAAGTCAGTATGAAGTGACTAATTGACCTGTTGGTTTTTTTCCCTCACATACACTCTCATTGCCAGACATTATTTTGGAGCTTATAACTTTTCAAAAAGCCAATAAAACAATAAGTTGTTTCAAAAAGCTCTAAATGCAATTGGATTGAGATAATAAGGCAGATATATATATATATATATATATATATATATATATATAAAGTATAATGTACAAAACTGATAATCATACTTCACGTACGCGATGATATAGACCGTCAGATCAAAACGTAATTAGCAGCAATTAAGATTTGTCATTAAGGGTAAATTAGACATTTTCATTTTTTGATCCAGGGTAATTCAGACATTTTCTAACATCATGGATTTATGCGAGTTCGTTATTTTCTGTATCCCGGTAATTACGATCAGTATCAGTTTCAAATAATTTCCGTTTTTCAAATTGTCATTTTAGCGGTTATTTGTGGTCGATTAGGGTTTCTAGCGCTTATTGTTTGTAATGGATCCACAGAGTAGTAATGCTCAAAACGTAGATGATATTGAATTTGTAGATGCTGAGGTACATGCTTGTGATGATGATGCAGAGCAATATAGGAATCCGACATCAGACAACAACGTGCTATTAGACGATCAGACCAGTAAATAGTCATTTAAATTGTTTCATTTTATTTAGGATTTCTTTTTTTTGATTGTTGTATGATGGGTTGTTTTTTGCTAATTTTTTATAAGCTCTGTATTGAAGAATCCCTGTGTTATTTCACTAATCATGCGTTATTATCATGAAGAAGACATATGAAGTGGAATGTAATATAATAACGCCTGTAGTATAAACAATGTGTTGGAAATGCGGCATTTTTTGATATATGCGTTTTTTTATCTTTTTTTATGCAACTTCCATGATTTTGATCTTTACCTGTTTGTCCTTTGGTTAAATGTCATGATAATATTTTATTTTTTGTTTGTTATTTTTAAAATGTGTAGATGAAAGATTGTACATTCCGGAGGTAGCTTCATCATGTGTTCCTGTTATTGGAATGGAATTCTCTTCAATAGAGCAAGCATATGTTTTTTACCAGACATATGCAAAAAAGGCAGGTTTCTCTGCTCGGAAAGGAGGTGAACATCATGTTGGTGGTATTATCAGGAGTAAATACTTTGTGTGTTCAAAAGAGGGGCATAAACCACAGGAATTTGATGATCCGTATTCTAAGTTGTCTAAGCCATATAAACGTAGGAACAGACCGACTATTCGAACCGGCTGTAAAGCTCAAATTAAGATTTGTTCGACGGATGGGGTGTTGTGTAAGGTTGATAAGTTTGTTCAGTCGCATAATCATTCTTTCGTGTGTCCCAAAGATATGCATTTATTACCAGCTTATAGACATCTTTCCGAAACACAAGAAGAGATGATATGGGAGCTTGGTACATTGAATCTTGGGCCAGTGAAAGCCTTCAATATAATGAGACAAAGATACGGAGGTTTTGAAAATGTTGGCGCAACTAAAGACGATTGCAAGAATTTTAGAGCTAGGATACATAGTTATATCGGTGAGTATGATGCAGATATGGTTATCAATAGGTTGACTGATAAAAAGCAGTTTATGGTTGATTATTCATTTGTTCACTCAGTCGACGAAAACAAACGATTAACTGGCATGTTCTGGGCCGATGGTTTGTGCAAACGTAACTATGCAGAGTTTGGAGATGTTATATCGTTTGATGCTACATTTAAAACCAACAAGTTAGTCCTCATTTCAATCTTATTTACTGTTATTTTTGTATTAATCTTCTTGTTTTTTTATTAATTTTTTCAAATACACATTTTGAAGGTATAAAATGGTTTTTGTACCTTTTACCGGTATTGATAACCACTGTCGGAATGTGACGCTTGGAGCCGGGTTGTTAGCATCCGAAAGCATTGAATCATACAAGTGGCTGTTACAATCATTTTTGGATTCATTTGGTAAGCAGCCTAAGGTGGTCGTCACTGATCAGGATCCCGCGATGAAACAAGCTATCGAAGCAGTGTTAGATAAGAGTAGGCACAGATTATGTATGTGGCATATAATGAAGAAACTTGCTGATAAGGTTAGGCTCATTTACAAATACAGAATGCGTGATTATTTATTACAACTTGCGCGATTAATTAATCATGCGTGATTATTAGAAAAAGATGCGTCATTTTTATTTACTAAATTCATTTTTATTTTTTAGAAGCCCTTTGTTTTGTTCAATAAGTTCCAATTTTTTGTTTTTAATAGGTGGGACATGTGCTGTGTAACAACGAAGAGTTCAAGAGACGTATGTGTGATATTGTATGGACCGATTCGATTACGCCAGAAACGTTTGAGATAGAATGGAAGCTGTTGATGATTGAATTCGGTCTAACCGAGAACAAATGGATTGATGATATGTTTGGCATGAGATCTTCGTGGATTCCAGCTTACTATCGTCATGAGCCTTTGTCTGGGCTTATGCGGACCACCTCGAGATCAGAGAGTGAAAATCATTTCTTCTGTCAAGTGGCCAATTCTCAACTTACCCTTGTTGAGTTCTTTAACCATTTTGATGGTGCAATGGACGTGCAAAGATTCAACCATCGGAAGAATGATCATATATCTAGAAATACAGTCCCAGATAACTTTTCTGAATCCACTTTAGAGGATGATGCTATGAAAATTTACACCAGGTCAATTTTTGCTGATCAACAGGCAGAGTTACAAGGAACACTGTCCGAGTGCCTTCCTATGGAAACAAAAATTGAGGACCCGTTTTTGAAGATAAGTATGAAGGATTGGAAAGCCCATGGGGACGGTTTACTAGAGGTAACACTATATAGAATATCTATCATGCGTTATTACATAACAGTGTGCTTTTATTATTTGATTTTTAATTTTCGATTCATTTTCGTTTAGGTTTGTTTCAAGAAAGGGGAGGATGTAATTGCATCATGCAGTTGTCGCAGGTTTGAACAATATGGATTGTTGTGCAAACATATATATTTTGTGTTCAAAATGTTCAAAGTGAAAGAAATTCCTAACAAGTACGTTATGAGAAGATGGACCAAAGACGTTGTACCGAATGATCTAAACAATACATTTGATTTAAGTGTTGATGATAACGATTTGCATAAAAAGGCCAAAGAGGTTGCGTATGAGATTATGCAGACCGGAGAGTATCTTATTGGTAACTTGATAAAAGATTTCGATCATCTACTTATAGTTAGGGATCGGATGAGGGAGATGAAAGAAATGGTTGATGATCTTCGCATTACCAAGCCCATCGACCCTAAGTTTGATAGATATTCAAGGTTGATAGGTTACGAGAAACCGAACACTGATGCTCCTCCTACAGTCCGTGTGCCAACCGGTATTAGAAACAAAGGACGCGGTTCACATAAGCGGATTAAATCAAAAAAAGAGAAAATTAAGAGTCTAAAAGGCAAGAGAAGTCGGACATGTAGTGTTTGCAATATCAAAGGTCATGATATTCGTACTTGCGAGGTTTTAAAGGGAAAAGCTAGTGCTGCCGATAAGAATGCCGATCAGAATGCCAATAAGAAGGGGACGAAAAGAAGAGCAATACAGTTACAGAATGATCCTGGTTTAGTTGACGAAGAGGACGAGGAGGTAGAAACTGGTGAAGAAGAGGAGTATGAGGAGGTTGACGGAACAGACGATAGTGATTCTGAATGGGAAGAGTAATGAGTCAACCATAACTGCATTCATTAAAACATTCCATATTTCATTTTTTTTAGTAAGACACTTTATGTACTCTGAATAATTTCTCTACGTGTGATTAAATATCTCACTTGATTTTTTTTACCAATTTTATATAAGCATAACTACACAAGACCTCCTCTTTAACGTTGTTAGCCTAAGTTGTGTTTACCCTTGTTTGTGATTTCAACCCAAATCATACTCAATAACAGATTTTCAACATCATAACTAGCGTCATAAAAAAGACAAATACGTGATAATATTTATACATGCTTCATAAAGATACCAAAATCATGTTATAATGTAAGCCCTGGATGATTCCCCCATATATACACACATTAAGAGTTTAATAAACAAAAAACCACAGTACTTCAAAATACCAACCATCATTAGGGCATCCCAAAAATCTACAAAAGAAGTGGATTAATCAGCCATACCACTTAGTTTTGTGACAATATCTTCCCAATCTCCTTCTCAGACGTCTCCATCTTCTCTTCAACTGTCTCCACTGCATCTTTCAGATATGAGTATACTAAGTTATCTGCAGATGCTTGATCCTTCATCAGTTGTATGCCTTTGTCCCTCAACAAAGACTCTGGTTCTTCCAGCAGTTTCCCCCAGATTTCTTGGTTTTTTTTTTTTGAGCTTCTAATAGCCTTCCCTGCACATCCAGAATACTGTTACAAGAGTTAACATTAGAAGCAAGTTCTGTTAACCTGCGGGTGTTCAAGAGCTCCTTGATTGCTTCGATTGCGGGATTTGTCGACATTGTTGGTTTTGAAGAGTGGTGATATAGGGGGGGGATGAATCATATATGTATGTAGTTTGTAAATTAAATTGGTAGTGGTGAAGTAAATTAAATTGGTAGTGGTGAAGTAATTTGGTAGTTGAGAGATATTTTGGTAAGTAAAATTTAATTTTTTACATAATTACTAGTCATATCAACTTAAAAGTGTAGATGTAGGTTTAATTATTAGTAGATATAAGAATATTATATTTCAATTTTTATCATGAATGTTGTGTCATTTTTTATTCAGGCGTGATTTTACATCAATTTGGTTATCAGGGATCATATGTGGCGTAATTATTTTATTAATGAGTCAATTTTCTATATATATGCGTGATTATATATGAAGGCGTGATAATTTGTTTCATGAGTTTTTTTTTGATAGATAATATATGTACTTGTACTGTACTGGACCAAGAAAATTACAAAAAAAAAACAGCTGTCATGGGTAATAATTGTAGTTTTGTCCTCTTGTTTTGCAATTTCATTTTATATATTGTTGGAAAACCGTTCAATTATTATCAAACAAAAAATGGCAGATTCTTCGAATTCATCGTGTGGTTCTTCTTCGTCATCTGGTATGCGTGCTTATCTCAAAAAGCGGATCGAGGATCAAATAGCTGAAGACAAGTCTTGTAAAGACTTGTTGGAAACTAATATTTCTAGGGTCAGAGAGAACATGAAAAGGCGAGAAGAGATTTTCAATTTGTTGTCTGGTATGTCAGATTCAAGTGTGAAAGAGGTGGCTATGATGTTTATGGTTGATATTGGCAAGCGGGACGAGAAACAGTTAAAACAGCTTGCGGACGCAATAACCGTATTAGGATGCTCTATGGACATGAAGATCAAGTTTTTGGAGACTTATTTCTGATGGTTATTTATGTATAATCAATCAACTGTGGTAGTGAAAGCATGCTTTTTTTTATGTCTAACTAAGTGTTTTATTTTTTGTATGAAATTTGTGTGTTCAATAATGATGTTGTACCAGTAGTTTATGATTATAATCAGGAATTAGTAGAATTAAAAATAAAATCAAAAATCCAACATGTGAAAGATGTTTGGAACAAAGAACATCAAGAAAGTAGTTCTACGACTTATCATTTTGTTCCCCCTTTTTTAGATTGAAGAACTGATCCAATCGTTCCTTTATTTTTTTATCTAGATCGTGCAAAACATCTACGGTGCTCGGTTTCTTCATAAATTCCTTAGCTTTGTCGTATACCTCTTTCCTTATAAGATTGTAGTCGGACAATACAATCTTACTAAGATATCGGTACCGCAAGAACCGTAGTTGTGAATCTTGAGCTTTCTTTTTATCTTCGGTTTCAAAACCTGGATTCCATGGAGATTTGCCCTTGTATGTCTCCATATGTCTCATAGTGAAGACACCACAGTCACTACCGTTTTGAAGAGTTCTCCATGACATTTCCTTTCGAATTATTTTTGCTTTTTCCAACTTTGTTATCCACTCTTTTTGTCCAATTTTGCCTTTTAGATATAGGACTAGAACTCTTCGCTATAAGCACGATAAAAAATCATATTAGTACATATTCATTATAGTAATATAAAGCTACTTAGAATTACCAGCTTTTCGGGGCGCCCACAGTAGCGTTTGGTAAACGATTCGGCAAACCTAGAGTTGTCAATTAACTCGATGTAGCCATTTTTCAAGTGGAAGCATAGGCACCAGTAATGATCAGAAAGTAGAACTGGTATGAAGATGAGATCCAATGTGTCAACTTTCTTCACCTGATACTTACACAATATATCGTCTAGGATTGGTGCGAATACTTTCAATCGATCATTATCTGTGATTTTTTGCCCAAACATATCGTCTTGCTGCATAAAATTTTTGTGATTTTTCTCATTAAAATCCATCGTGTCATCAAGCTTTAACAAGCGTAATTATAATATAGAATGGTTGGGTAACCTTAAACATGTACTTATTTAACTATAATATGTGCGTGGGGAAACACATAACATATATAAACCATGCGTGATTAACATAATTTTTTCATACATGCGTGATTATTGTAGATAAACTTACCAATATTGTAGTTGGCAAGAACAGCCGATAGGGTGACGATTTTTTGTCCCTTTTTTTCTCTTCAAAGTTTAAAACATCTACAAACGCGTCCATTCCACCATAAGATATGTATTGCGATGGGTGGAAGGTTTCAAAAATGATTTTTAGCGTTTCGACTCCACTTTCAGACTTGTATATTAAGGTCCTGTTTTGTTCATACAAATAAAGAACAGTTTAAAAAGGGATGAAAATTTTAAACTCATTATCAGGGAGAAAAATTTTACCCAATATCTCCGACCGGAGATAAGAGATAACAGATGATCGTTTGGTCACGGTCCAGAAGTGGCTCATATAAGTTGGTTATCCTGTTGCAGTAAGGTGATCTGTATGCGTCACCTAATTCTGCCATCCGCTTTTCGTTCTTTTCCCTCCAAATTTTGATACGCGTTCTATGTATCTCATCATCCGTTTTGTCTGTGTTCTCTGAGACAGGAGTGGTTTGATTATTTTCACTTGATGTTTGTAGGATGGGAGCCAATTTTAAAAGCGTTTCAACCGACTGTAGTTCTGCATCTGTTACTTCATCAGTTTCATCAGCGGATGTGGTCGGAGGATTTTCTTTACCATAGACGTCAGGGTTTATCTTTTCAAGCTCATTCAACATCGACTCGGTTATTGTATTCTGGCTTTTTGCTTGTTGCTGACTGCACTCTGCCAGATTTACAGGTTGGTCCATGTTGTCTACCACATCTGTTTGTGTCACTGTTTGTATGGTCGAGTAGGTTAACTTATTGTAATCACAAGTTAGAAAACTGTTAATTTTTTTTAGTAATGATCGTATTTTTGTTACCTTCTGTCGTCTGCCTGTATACGCCTGGTTCGATGGTTTGTAAGGCAGCCAGGCATGAGTCTGTAATACCCCCATCATCAAATGTCATATTTTGAACATCATCACACCCTATAAAATCACAAACGTTTTTGTTATTATCAAACAAAAGTTCTTGTAAATATTAAAAAATAACACAAATTATTATCTACCTTTTTCTTTTCCTGTGATTACATGTTCCACTGTTGCATCTCCATGTCCAACTTTGTTTTGGAACGCCTCATCACCTCCAGAGCTTGTTTCAGCAGTTATCGGAACTGTATTTTTAACCGCATCATCCCATCTTTTACACATTCCCATAATTTCTCGATCCCAGAAACATTTTTCCTTTACGCCCTTAACGAGATTATTCATTTCCGTAACCAGAGAAATGTATTTATTTATATTTTTGTCCATTGTTTTCAACAACAGCTGCAGAATTGGAGTTTCATCAATATCATGCGTGATTTTTAATGTAACAAGCGTAATTTTCATTTTGTTCAAATACTATGCGTCATTTGCATGGAAACTAGCGTAATATATATTTGGGCTCAGTTCAGAGTAATGTCAGCCTAAACAAGAAGCAGCGTATGTTCATGTTTTGAAACCCTAATTGTTTACACAAGCATTATAACATTATAAAGAAGCATTATACGTTATTCATAATAACACAAACAAAAAATCCAGTTTACCTTTTTATTTTTGTTTGAGGCTTCTCGCGCAGCATGATCATAAACCACCCCGGTTAGTTGAACCGGAGTGTTGCAGTAGTCAAGCTCTTTTTGCGTTTGTGTCCCTATGCCCAGTTCTTCTATGTTCAATTCTGAAATATGTTCATTTGGATTCCAGCCATCAAACCAATCCGTAGTTGATTGTATGTAACTTTCGTCAATCGGATCTTCCCCAGCCAGCTTTCTTCTTTTGTAGAATTGTGTGTTATCCACTGGTGGTAGTATGAAGTCATCCGTATCTGCCATAGGCTGATCTGATGTATCGAATTCGGTGAGGTTTTCTTGTACCGCAGCTGCCTCGTGTAACGGGATGTTGTCACCGAAAAGGTCCGTGAATACTGTCGAAGTGTGTTGTTTTACGATTTCTAATGGTGTTGTCGGAGCATTTTCATTTATTTGAGTATCGGCATTGATGTCCGTGGTAGTAACATGTTGTTGATCCTGGCTATTATCATTCGTTTCTTCGTCTTTTTCAACTTCATCACAATCTTCAACATTCAGCGGCCCATTGTTGTATAAATATTCTTCCACGTCGTCAATCATACCAGATGTTACATAATGTATGACAGGCAGTTTGACAACTTCATCGAAAATTTTGTGTTTTTGGTTGAAATAATGGCTGTATAGAAGCTGCATTTTGTTTTTTTGGAAAAAAACAAATTACTAATAGCAATATTGTATTTAGTAAAAGTTTTAAAGATGTATATAAAACATACCGTTAGAAATGCAACTGGCCCATTGTATTGTGACGCATATTTTTTCCAACCTTGCCTAGTTCGTTTGAGCGATTCTAAAACAAAGGAGCACCAATCGAGTTTTGAGATGTCTTCATCTTTGTCAATTGCAAGTAGAAAACTTTGTTTAACAGTTGTTGACTTTGTTATCTCTACAAACAAAGTGTTCCAGTAGGCTAGGAAATTTAACTTGAATAATCGCCCCCCATTGGTTTGTGTTTTCATAGTTTTTGCAAGTAATGTATGAGTAATTTTGTTGGTGTCTGGCTATTGGTTTTTGAACTCATCAATGGTTGTTTCTGCGCCTTGAGTAGCAGTATTTTTTTCCACTATAGCTCCTTTCCTTGGCTTATTTTTTTCCCGTACTATAACATCCCCCTTTGGAATACCAAACACGTCATGTACTGAATCTCGGGTGATTTCTATCTTGTGATTTCCTATGTTTAGCGTGCTATACTGCTCGTCATAGTTTCGTACGAGCCAATAACCTAAACGTGTGCTTATATGATAAAGCTTTATATCAAGAACATCACCAAATCCAATGCTCTTCACATCTGCTACTTGCGATTCAGTAAAGTGTTTTACTGTATCCAAGAAACCAAAAGGACTACACCGTAGGCTTATTACATCATGGTGATAATCATAGTACGGTCTTGGTTCTTTCCTAATTGGGTCTGCATCGGTAATCTTCTGTTTCCCCTTTATAGGATCAATCTTCTTTTCGTCTTTCGATGGTTTCTTTTTTACTGGCTCAAAGTCATCATCATCTTTGTCAGTTGGAGGATTTGGCCTTTTTTTCGTTTTTTCACCCCTCTTGATTATCAAGTCTTTAATCGGTACTTCAAAGTCATCATCATCATCTTGAAGCCTTAATTTTGTTTGCTTTTTATTTACGTTTAACTTGTGAGGTTGGTTTGGCATAATCGGCTGAATTGGGGGTTCAAAATCATCATCATCATCAGCAACCCCTACAATCATATTTCAATATAAAAAATTAACATACCAAATTACGTTTTTAATATAACATCAGGCGTTGTTATTTTTTTTCTGGTTTGGTGGACATGATTACAGGTCACACTATTTGCACTTTAAAACTAATGCCGCTTGTTTAGCCTAATACCGCTAGTGCATATCAAAGAATCAACATATGTAATATCAATCATGCTAATGCCGCTTGTTAGCTCAAAATCCCCAATTTTACAATTACATCATAAGCCCCAATACCAACAATTCCTTATTTTAGCTAATAAAATCCCCAATTTCACTTAACAATCCAAAATACCCAATTTCACAATTTAACCTAATACAGTTAGTTCATATCAAAGAATCAACATCATCTAATGTCAAGCCTGTTAATACCGCTAATACATATCAATGAAACAACATAAAACTACGCATCTTCATATCAAATAACGCTAGTTACGAATGACCGAATTTTTCTAGAAGAAACCTCAATCAACATCAAACCTGGTTTTATGCCGCTACTGTGCACCGTCTTCACCGGATCGTTTCTTTTTTTGCTCCGTCTCTCTTGTTTACCTTGTTCAACATACGATGAAAACGCCGATTAGTTCAACTAAAAAGGTATGACTGAATAACAAAATAAACCGGATTACAAGATGATTTAATCGATACCTCTTAATGCCGGATTCGTCATTCTCACTTGAAATCGATGGTCGTTTGTCGTTCACCGTTGCCGTCGCCGTTCTCAATCCGTCGTAATCTTCTTCAAACTCACCGTAATTTTTGGTGTTCAAATATGGGTTTTTGATTAGATACTGAGATTTAGCCGGGTATATAGTTATAGGAAATTGACCATTTTAACCTTTGGTTACCGTAATTACGATTTCATACCCGCTTTTAAACTTTTACTTAATCACGCTTTGGACCCCTTGATCCTACGGTCAGGATTGTCGCGTACTTAATGTACGATTACGCTTAATGTAGGTTAACCGCCCTCTATATATATATATATATATATATATATAGAATTAGGTTCATTTGTGAACAAAATCTTCATAGTGAACTGTGTGAAATAATCAGGACCATTGATTTTCTTTTTAGTTGTTAAGGGTAGCATTGTAATTATACAATAATTTAGTTTTAAATATTTATTTTAATCATTGAATTTCTGTTACACTTTTAATTTTGGTAGTTTTCTTAAATTGCATAATTATCTTCTCCATTTCTCTTAATTCAAAATAATGGATTTTTTTAATTGCATATTCATTCAAGAATGGATTATTTACAGAACCGTAATTTGGCTGGGAGGGGAAAAACGAAACCAAGAGTATGACTGTAAATCTAAACGGGTAAAATGGTAATTTGGCTAGACTAATGAAAAGATGTCACGCAGCTGCCAGTGCCCGACACTATAAAGTAAATTTACTATAGTAAATTAACCCTCTTCGTAAAAGACATTTAGTTAATTTACCCTCTTCGTAAAAGACATATAGTATTGTTTGTGAGTACACATTATGATTGAATGATTTATTATAAGTGGACTTCTGTGCTTCATATTGAAATATATAATTTTGAGCCATCAGAAAATAAACTGCTATACCTTGTATTACTTGCAAAAGAAACTTAATTAGCATTGTACCGAGTCTTCCATTCTCAAATATAAAAACTTATGGTGTGTGTATATATATATTGGGGAATATTTAAATGAGAACGCTAAATATTGTGAGAACCGTAATAACGAATGAAAAATTCGCAAGAACTTGGTTAAACACAATTCGAATTCAAAAGTTTTTTCTACACTTATTATCATCATTCGAATACAATGTTAAAAATTTAACCTACACGTTTAAATTTACGTGAATTCGTAAATAAATAAAATTTACCCATGTGTAAATTTGTTATATTTATACACTAGATTAGAAACCCGTGTAAAACACGGGTTGAATAAATGTAATTTTATATACCAAATAATAAAAAAATATCTTTAAAAACCTCGTTTATTACACGGGTTGAATAAATGTAATTTTATATAACAAATAATAAAACAACATATCTTTAAAAATCTCGTTTATTACATGGGTTGAATAAATGTAATTTTATATATTAAATAATAATAAAAAGAGTAAATTACAAAAATCGTCCTTTATGTTGACAGTAGATTACAAAGTGTGTCATTTATCTTCAAAAAGTACAAAAAACGTACTCGATGTTTGCAAACCCCTACACATTATGTCATTTATCCCTAACTTAGTTAGTTTTCATTGTTAAGTGGATGTGAAATGACCTAACTACCCTTACTGTTAAATAAATAGATAAAAAGTTAAAAGAAATATAATTAATATATAAAAATTCATGTGGGACCCACCACCCACCCTACCCTCTTCATCTTCCCTAATTTCCACCACTTCCACCTTTCACCACCACCACCACCCTCTCACCATCATCTTCAACCTCATCCACCTTTTCACTTTGTGGTACGCCCCAACCCATCGGCTCCAATCCTTCTCGTTGCAACCACGTAGATGCCCTAACCACTTAAACAAATATCATTTCCATTTACAAAACAAACAATTTCATTCACACCCCCAATTTCTCTGCATCTATATAATCTTTCTATGTATTTGCCATATTTATTTTCATAATTTTCTTTGGTACAATTGATTCCTGTCATTTCTTGATCTGTAGATCGTTAGTATTTTTGTTTTTTCTTATGGATTTACTGTTGAATTTGTGAATATACTGAAAATCGAGTAGAGATCAGAAGGTTTGACTAGATATTATTGGATAAACTGTTGTTAGACGGAATTGACAGGGTTTGACATACAGCTAGGGATGTCAGTTTACTTGTGCTTGGGGTTTATTGTTAATAGAGTGTTCCGGTTATGTTGAACAAATGTTTGTTGACTTTTTATTGTGGTGTTTAGGATGGTTGCTTGCCTTATGATTAGCATTTTTTCTTCATGTTAGTATGCAATAAGAGGAACATGGCCCAGATATGGTTTAGTGAATACTGAATAGTATTTATGCTTCTGAAAACATTGATAATTCTAAATCTGTTTTTCTTCACCAATATTCTGCCATTGTCGAGCCCGTATTATGATAGTGGTGGATGAGGTTGAAGATGATGGTGAGAGGGTGAGGTGGTGGTGGTGAAAGGTGGAGGAGGTGAAGATTGGGGAAGATGAAGATGGTGGGGTGGGTGGTGGGTCCTACATAAATTTTTATATATTAATTATATTTCTTTTAACTTTTTATTTATTTATTTAATAATAAGGGTATTTAGGTCATTTCACAGCCACTTAACAATGAAAAATAACTAAGTTAGTGATAAAGGACATAATGTGTAGGGGTTTTCAAATATCGAGTACGTTTTTTTTGTACTTTTTGAAGATAAATGACACACTTTACAATCAATTGTCAACATAAAGGACGGTTTTTGTAATTTACTCTAATAAAAATATATCTTTAAGAATCTCGTGTATTGTATGAGTTGAGTAAATTTAATTTTATATATTAAATAATGAAAAAAGTTACATTTTTAAGAAACTCATGTATTGTATGGGTTGAGGTAAGGTTGTCTACATCTACCATCCTCAGACCCTACCTTAGTTTTCCTATTGGTGAGATTTACTGAGTATGATGCTGATATATTGTATGGGTTGAGCACATGTAATTTTATATAACAATCAATAAAAAAGTTATAACTTGTTATATCTTTATAGACCATATGTATTATAAAACGTTTGTACTAAACTGACAAAATGACACAAACCACGAGTACTAAAATGACATTTGACTCTTTACATTATATTAATTTATATTTAGTGTACATCTTTTGTTAATTTCAAGATAAATAATTTTGAAATCTAATAAATATTTCAAAAGACTATATTATCTCTTATACGAGTTCTTTAAATTTATACTAAATTTTATTCTATACTTATCTTTTAATTATAATTAAGTAGGAGATAGAGATGAGAAAACTAAAAAATAGATAACTCCAATTAATGACATGTGTCCCCCATTGGTTTCTTTTATTATATAGTACTAGCAGTAAGACCCGTGTGCAAACACGGGTCGTTTCTTAGAAACCATGCATAGCACATATTGATAGAGAGTAAAAAAAATAATTAGTGCAGACTTATAAAATTGATATACACTAATGGTCAATAGGTTTATTCAACAGCAATTCCATTATGTTGATAGCAAACCACTGTTGTCTATTAACTGTTAAAAACTTATGTTGCTTTCCAACAGACTTTCCTAAAAACTGTCATCCATTATCTCCAACAGAGCTTGCCAGATGGATAGATAGTAAGTATCAGATGTTAGAAAACCATGCATAACACAGATTGATAGAACATATAGATATGTGTATAGATATTGTACCAAAACGTGTTATCTATTATAACTAAAAGACAACTATAAATATGCATCATCAGTTAATATAGAAAATACATATGAGTATTTCCATTGTCCTATCCACAAAAAAAAGTAGCACCCACCCATTGACAACGAAAGCTGTTTATAGACATAACTACATATAGAACATGTCTAAGAAGCAAAATTAGTACCACCGACGAACCAAATGTACAACTACAAACAATCATGACATGAAACTAAGAGGACTTAATCTTTGTCACGGCATGCACAACTTTTTTTAACTTTAGCAATTGAGTAGACTTGTGAAACTCTAACGAAAGTTCATCACCAAAAGCAATATTGCAAGATCTCAGATAAGAAGACCATCCAACAACAGAGTATTTGAATCCAATATTGGTTTTTTGAGATGTTGTAAACAGTTCCTTGACCTCACATTTGAGATTCTGGATCTTGATAGGCTTAGGATTATCAGTATGCAGATCCAACGCAGAAGATACATCTGATGGCAGATGCTAAAAAACAGAAAATTGAATAGTGAATTTTATAAAATATTGATATATAAGTGAAATTGTTGAAATAACGAAACAAAGCAACGACTGCAAAAGCTTACAAGTCTGTCTTCAGCATGTATAGTGAAGTGTAAGACTGATTCTGAAGTGGATGATACTAAACGAACCTTTTGAACTTTACACGGTCTATCAACAGCTTGGTTATCCTCTACAATTGTCTTGCCACGAAGTTTGTGCATCTTATCCACCTAAGTAAATTAATTTAGAATATAACAACTCTAAATTCTTGAAATTTTATAACTTTCTTTATCAACACAAACTATCTTCTCAACTCAGCTTTGAAGTTTAAGACTCAATCATACAGAAGAATATCAATATATTGAGACAATAATAAAATAGACAGTATAAAACTAATAAACGCTTACATTAGATACAACACTTGAAGAGGCAGAAATGTCACGAACAGGAAAATCTTTAGACTGTAGTTGAGGATCGTTAACATCATTAGCTATTTTTACAGAATGATCTTCAGGCTACAACAAAATTTAAAAAAACCTTCTTATACTTATTATACAATAAAATATATGCGTAGAAAATTATAAATTTGCAGCATTTTTAACATCTGACTTGTCAACCAGACGCGCAATCTTTGAATCAAATAGCCCATCATCAGCAAACTATATTTATAAGAAGGATCATATATAAGAAACCATATTTTAAATCATAATAATATATAAATATTACATGTGTATATTGTAACATCCCGAAAATATAAGTTCATAAAATTTACAATTTATTTGTAAATAAATTAGTAAAATAAACTAACTAGGGGTGACACTAACCTAGTTAGATAATGACTATTGAGTAGTTAAAGGACAAAAAGGGGACTAAAGGAAATTAGAGGGACCAAAAGTGATTAAACTAAAATTTAGTTTAATAAAACATGAAAAATAGAAATCTCAAACACACATACGTGTGTGAGATCGACCAGACAAGAGCAGGGGGAGACCAAGTTCATCAAAACCCTAGTTCAGCATAAAATCTCTAAATTGAAGGATCAAACTCAGTCCAAATCAAAATCCGAACATAGATTAGTGATCCTCATCACAAGGGGGTTACAAGGTATGTAAAATTTGGTGTTAATTCTCTGTTTGAAATTCTCATGAAATTGGGAAATCTGAAATTAGATGATGCATGTTTGTGATTTGGTTAGCTTAGTGATGAGATGGTGTCTAGAAGTAAAACCTAGACAACTACATGTGAAATCATGTCCAAATTCAGGAAATTCCATGAACACATTGAAGGTGGGTTATGGGTTTTACAAGATAATGATGAACACTAGGGTTTAGAATGATTATTCTAGTGTAATTTGATCATAGAAAGTGATTTCAGAAAAAGTATGATGTTTAGGGATAAACCCTAGATGATTTCTTGTCAAAATCTTGCATGATACTTGTAGGGTTCATAATCACCATTGTAGGTGATTAATAAGTTGTAGAAACTTGGTAAACACTAAGATCATGATTCTTGTTCTAGTGTAATCTGAGTTTTATGAGGTACTTTCTGAAATTTGGAAGTTAAAACATGTGTAAATGTGACTAATTGAAGTTGATTTAGATGATTATTACAAGTCATGAACTTGGTTTTGATGATGTAAAAATCTGACCCGCTAGGTGTTTGTTAAAATGCCTAAGTGGGGATTAAAATGTTAAAAATCAGATGAAAACGCAGATTTGATTATTATAGAGAATTATGCGTTAATGATTATGAAAAGAGTTCTAAGTTGATTGTGAATTGAACTCTTTAGGCAAAGAATCCGGATCGTCAAGCGGACAAGCCGGAGCGGATACGTGTTTGAAGGGTGTGCTCTAAAGGTACGCGACTTGTCGTCTCGTTACATTTACGTAGATAAGCCTAGTCGTAAATATGTCTAATGTTGTCATAGCGAAAATAGTTGCGTTTGGTAAGTCTAAGAAGTGATGGAATTCACTCGACAAACCAAACGGGTTAAAAGAAATAGTTGAAATAGGTATGATGTCGAATAGTGAAATTGAAACCCTTTGGTAAGTCTAAGAAGTGATGGAATTCACTCGACAAACCAAGCGGGTCAAAATAAATAGTTGGTTAAATATGTTTATTGATAATATCGCTTAATTAGTCATAATGGGATGTAAGTAAAGTGATGTAACTCACTAGATGAAGAATGTGTTAAAATAATGGTCGAAATGGTAGTGTTTGGAGTGACTCGAACGTCACTCGTTAAATTGAGTTATAAAAGCAGAAACCGAGGATTAGAAGGGATACGCTAAGGTCGACAAGCCCGAGAATGGGTAATTATGATTAGAAAGCAATGTCGACGAATTATGAAGGTATGTAACTTGATTCGTTACATTTGGGTAAATTTTGATATTTAGCATATATGTAGTTGGATTGTGAATTAAAAGTTGAGTTGGATTAAAGCGATGATATTCGCTATGTCAAATAATAGGCCAAGAATCTGGTTAGACCTCGTTGGTAGTCATCAAAAAGGAGAATTCCTTAGATGAGCCAAACGGGTCGAATAACCAAATAAGGCATAGTAATACATTGTAGTATGGTTACTCGGTCTCTTGTTATTATTGACAAATGACATATTAGAATACGAGGGTTAAACATGTTGATTTGTAGGATTGAAATCCGAGAACTTGATTCAAGTAAACAAACAAATCAAACCAAACATAACATTCCAGCGTCTACCGTAAATTACGGTATATACCGTAATTTACGGTAGAGACCAAAAGGTTACGTTGGGTTTCCCCAGTGTTACGGTGGAACCAGAATTTCCCAGAAGCTACCGTAACTTACGGTATCTACCGTAAGTTACGGTAGAGCTTTAGAACTTATGATAAATTTTGTATTTCTTTGTTAATTCGAATCCGTTTTAGACGTAGTTTCGAATATGTATTATTTCTAAGTATTCTAATACTAATGTTTAATGTAAACATTTCAGTTTTTAGGTATCCAAGGATTACGGATGACGGTCAAGCTAGCTTTTGAAGAACCGAACACAACCTTTTGAAACTTCCGCGTAAATTAACTCTGCGTAAACAATGTTATGATGTAAACCGTTTGTTAAACAACTTATGGATGGCTTAATTAGTCGGTAGATAACTAATGTTTGTTAACTTAGAACTTGGTTGTTGAAACTAAGGTATTAAATTAGACATCTTTTGTATAAAATATTATGAATTATTATTAAATTCAAGTAAATTTGGACGGGTGTTACATATATATACATTAAAAATATCCTCAAAACTCATAAACTGCTTAGACTTACCAACCGAAGCTCCAGTATCCTCATCATCCAAAGCAACTTCCCCGGAATCCAGAAGCTGTTTGTGTTTAGCCTACAAAATGAGATTTCAAAAGTTATCAGCATAATATAATAAAAGTTACTTATCACCGTCATGTTATCAAACAATGTATTTTATCATCAAAATTTTATACCGCAACCAATAAATCAAACCCATCATCTCCATAAATTGAATCATCCAAAAAAACTACATCAGCTTTCTTGAAGGAAACCTCAGTTCCATTCTTGGAATGGAAAACAGAAAGCTCAAACATTTTAGATGCAATCATGGTGAAAACCAACCAAGATTCAACTGCTATGGGAACTTCTTCAATCAATTTTAACCATCCATCAGTAAATCCGCATCCATCAGTCCATCCTTTCATCATCACATTCCAAAACCTTTCGCCAACATAGATAGTTGCCATCCCATACTCGTAATTTTTACTATAGAATTGTTTCCAAAATTTGTCAGCAATTAGCTATAGATGAAGCAAAGGAATATTTAGTGCAGACTTACAAATTTGATATGAACTAATGAGCAACAGAAGTTACAACGGATTAGTCAACAAAAGTTAAAATGAGAATTACTCAACAGGGTTAGTCAACAGTAGTTACAATATTTACACACAACCTAACCACTGTTTGGCTATCAACTATTTCATACCTCTGTTGCTATCCAACAGAGGTTTCGTAACAACTGTCATCCATTATGTCCAGCAGAGGTTGCAACGTGGACAGATCTTAAATATCAGATGTTAGTCAACCGAGGTTAAAAGACTTAGTCAACAGAAGTTAAAAAGGTTAGTCAACAGATGTTAAGATTATAAGGAAACGGACGTTAAAAGGACAAACAGATGTTAGCAAGCTGTTGAGCTAGCAAAAAATGTTTACAGTAAGTAACAAAATAATATGTCGTTACTTACAGTCATGCCAAGTTCAGGGCTAATATTTGCTGAAATGTAAGAGTTCTCGTAGACATTTTCTTTAAAACATGAGACAACGAATGACAAACGTCCAATAGCTTTCACCAATACAGCATCTTTCGTTTTCAAACAACAATCTCTAACAAACTTTGTCCATCCATCCGTAAATATACAATGATCATCTCTCTTCCTTACTCGTACTAACCATGATTTGTCACCATCAAGTAACTCTACAATTCGCCCATACGGGACCTCCTTGCCCCACAACAGAGTCTGAAAATCAAGTGGTATATTCTGCAACAGTAATTAACAAACATCTTACATCAAAAATTAACGTAGAATCCTTATAGTAGCAAGAAAGTTAAAAAACATACCAAAAATATAAAATCATCTTCATTAAGGAATTGTAAAAAGGATGGTGTTTGATTGGATAGATTCATATCTGCAATAAATAATTTAACCTTACAAGTTATAAAGATGAACAGCATCCAACAAAAGTCATAGACAAACAACATTATAAAATAGACATCACTAACATCCCTTAAACTAAATCAACACTTAAAAAACAAAAGTACCAAATATTAACCGGACTATTTGTATAATCACACACTTAAGGTATTATAAAAACAAAGCACAAAACGAAAATCATCATCTCTCACAACACTTAAGCAAATGAGCATCAACCAAAAATTATATGGTTGATTTATCAATTGTAATGTAGAAGACAACATCACGAAGATGCATACACAAATTGTGACTGAGAATGCTATCAGTAACTTCATTTAAGTTAATGAAGTACTTAATCAATAAAAATACAACGGATTACAGCAACTATTATTTGCTTCAAGAGAGAATATGAAACGCCGTCAGTGACAAACACATACTCATAACATCAAATAATGATTAATCTAACATATATAATACAAACAATAAATTCAAAGAAACAATACTTGATTTTATAGCGTGTAATCTATATTATGCAATAGAACCTTGCCGATTTTGATAAGAAAGTTATTTGATAAAACTTCCGAATATGTTTTCTGGATCTTATATTCAATAATGGAGATGAAAAATATATTAAATGGAGTTAATACAGATGTTACATTTACACTGGTTGGTTGAAATTAAGTTTTGTAAAATTTATATTTTACCCCCTTTTACATTAAAATAGGGCAATTTTTACACAGCAATAACCACTGTTTGACTATAAATTTAAAATGTTAAATACGAAAAACTTATCTATTAATTTAATATATTTATATTTATATAATTAAAAATAGTTTTTAAATCCCGATATTAAAGATTATTATAAGTTAAATAAATAAACAATTACAAGTTAATAGATAAATATCTTATTTTCAACAATCCCAATACAATCTCACCTCTTCTTCTCCGGCGAAAAAACTCTACAGTTTCTTTTTCTTTAGACTTGACGATCAGAAGTTTAAAGTTTTAGATCAGGTATTTTTTTTGTTCTCTTGTGTATTTTACAGGTATGCTTTGACATGTTCCTTTCAGTTTCCTCATTTCAAATTATATAAACAACAAAATCATAATCTACTGATGTTAAAATAGATAAACTTATATGAACTTGACACAAACATGCATATATGAAAACTTTATTGCCATATAATACTTCTTTATTATACAAGAATATAAATTTGATCTTACACGGTGTTAGATTTATATTGTTGGTTGTAGGGACCATATTGAAGTACACAACATATAAGTTTGGTCCTACAGAGTGTTGGATATTTTTTTATACCTTAAATAGAATGCCTTTCAGATACAATTGATTTTATGTTTTAGTATTTAACTGTTATTGTATTTTTTACTTTCAGATGGAGTTTATGATAATTATCAACGTCTCTGAATTGGCAGACCTAAATGAGGGATTGGTAAGTTATATTCTTAGAACAAATTAGCTCAAATCACAATTGTATGCTAAAAACTGTATTTATAAAATTAAAGATATATTAAATGTTGTGTATTTTATATACATAGGTACTTTCAAGGATAATGAGTAACCAATTACCAAGAAAGTGTGAAGTAATAAAGTTGGTTGATTATACGGGTTTTAAGTATAAGATTGCAGTACAGAGCATCGGTTATAAAAGTAAGAGGATAAACGGGCCAGAATGGACTCGGTTTGTTGAAACTTATAGAAATAACAACAAAGACAAGTTGTGTTTAAAAAAATTGAAGGAAGAAACATACTGCAAACAGGTTAAAAATTGCTACCTTATTTTTATATATTGCCAGTGTATCTTTTGGACTGTTAGAAAAACTTCTAATTTATATTTTGTACCCTATATAAAATCTAATATGACATTTCTGAAATGTATGAAAATTATAGCATTTACCACACGATTTGTTGAAGCTGTTGTCGCAGAGGAGATTAAAAATTGATAACTTGGTTGCAAAAGTTCATGGACTAAAGCAGAGTAGTAAATTTGATGTGTATTATGTTTTCTCTCCTGAAAACAAAAAAGGATTGACTGCTGGTTTTATAGGACCAGGATGGACAACTTTTTTCTTCGAAAATGACATTGAGGAAAGCTGCCAACTGCTGTTTCAATGGATGGGAAGTACTCCTGAAGACGACTTTAACTTCACTGTGAAGGTTTTTAACAAAGATAGGATTGGACTTCACGGGGAGACTAAACATCACTGCAGCCGTACCAATCACCAACACCGCAAAAAGCGTCCACATTATAAAAAACAGTTTGAATACCATGTTTTAGAGACACACAGCTTGGTATTTACATATCTACTTTTAATATGGTTGATTTTACTTATAATGTTGGATCTATCTGTTATTACTTAAATTATATGTTGTTTTGAATGAATAACTAAAGAAAGAATTTTCCTTTACAGGCAATACCGAGGAACTTTGTTCGAGAACATCAGCTAAATGATTACCGTAGAGCTGTGCTGTCATTTGGTCATGTGAAGTTTTTGGTACAGCTGGTTGTTAGGAGAGATCCTAGAAGACCTGACGACAACAACCATCTAGTGATGCATACAAACTGGCAGCGTATCATGGATGAAACGGGAATATCTGTGGGGAAAAAGCTGAGGTTTGAGATAGTCGAAGAAAAAAGTGTAACGGGAGATAAAATACACTTTGAAGTTTGTTAACATAGTCTTTGAACATCTTTTCAGCCTATAATAATTTATGTTTTAGTTGACATGTTTGATGGACAAATTTCTTCTTTGAAAACTAACTTAAGAATGAAGTTATGTAGTGTTAGTATATACTTTCAAAACTTTGTGGTTTTACCTTTTTATATTTTTCAAGTAAACATTACTATATTTTGCATCTAAACATTACTATTTTCCATTACATTTCCCGGTCACTCAACAAAAAGAAATATAAGACTCAAAATTAATAAAATAGTATACAACTTGTAATTACAAATAACAGTGTTTTAAAAACTGCTCCTACCAAAGGGAGAAACTCAACATCTGTTTCACTAAACTTTACAAACCAAAACGTCTGTTGAAGACAACCACTGTTGAAAGAAAAGTCTGTTACTTAAACCAAACAACCTTAGCTCATGAGCCAAACAAACTCTGCTGATGAACCAAAAGGTCTGTTAAGACAAAGACTGCTGAAGCAAAGGTCTGCTAAAGTGAACCTCTGCTGATGAAGCAAAATGTATGATGAACCTAAGTTCTGCTGTGCACCAACAGATATTACATAATTCAACAAAAGATCTATAATATAAGATCTTTAACAGATGATGATCAACAGCTCATAAGGTCTGTTGAAGCACGCTATAACAGTGCTTAGCCTTTAACAGATCTTTAACAGTGCTTAGGGGTTAACACATGTTAGCACGCTATAACCTCTGCTGATGAAGCAAAATGTATGATGAACCTAAGTTCTGTTGTGCACTAACAGTTATTACACAATTCAACAAAAGATCTATAATATAAGATCTTTAACAGATGATGATCAACAGCTCATAAGGTCTGTTGAAGCACGCTATAACAGTGCTTAGCCTTTAACAGGTCTTTAACAGTGCTTAAGGGTTAACAGATGTTAGCACACTATAACAGTGCTTAGCCTCTAACAGATATTAATGTATCTCAGACCCCAACAGTTTTCCGACTAACCAATTGATTAAATTTTCACTCATCAATCTAACAATAATATACAACCCTACTACTTATCCAGTCCTTCAATATCACCAAAAATGTATATAATGTATAATAACAATATTATATAACAAATAAAAGGTTAACCTTACTTGATATTCAACCCGTAGACATTACATACCATATTCATCATTGTAGCCCTTACAAACCAAACTTTTAACCACAGTTTGTTAAAACAACAGTTAACAGACATAAATAAAAACCACAAGGATTCTTCAAAAATAAGTGATTTCTACTTATCTCTCATAAGAATTGTTTTTTCATAAGCATCTAATTGTTAAGCTTAGTCAGCTTCTTCCGGGTTCTTCTCACATTAGTGGATAGCTCACCAACGTTGACAACATCAGCATCTTGGGCCATCCGCTTTCCAATGGGACTTGATCCAGAATCCTTTTCAACTTCAACGGCTGAAGAGTCGGCCGTAACAGAGACAACATCCTTGCAACAGATCACAAAACAACTATTGATCTCATTTAATAAAATAATGAACTCTTTTTAAACATACTTTAAAAATAAGTACTCACCCTTGAAGTTCGTTCACCAGACACCTGGGAAGATTCTGAAAGGTTAATATCTTTAACGTCAGCTACCTCTTGAGTAACCTAAAGGATCATAATATATGATATCATATAAAAAAGTGAAGAATCCAGTGTTTAAAACTCAAAAGAAAAATAAATAGATTGAAAGAGTAATTTTATATGCTACCTCATCAGTATTTTCATCACCATTACCATCTCCACCAACCAACTCAGCAATTATTACTGGATCATCACATGTTTTTTGAACCGTATAAACACGATAGTCATTTTTAAGATTGAACTCTGAAACATCAATCTTAAAAAGCAGCCTTTTTATCAACCAATCGAAATATCTCATGAGGAAATCCGGTATCATTGGCCTTAACCTGCCTCTCTCTTATGTCACTCACCGCCAATCCAAGAAGCTTCTGAACATCTCTATCAAACATAACAAAAGAAACACTACCCTCTCATCCTGCACCCGCACTTGCACCTTGAACCTGAAATATACACAAATAACTAAGTAAACTGCAAAACTATATTCAAATATCAGTCTTAGAATGTTACTTATATAAATATAACGCTAAATAATCATCATTGCTTACTTTGTGGTGATCGATGTACATTCACTATGACATTTGGGACAAACCAAAGAAGTAGCAGGCAATCGAACAATATCATCTGAAACATTTTCAACATTCTGCAAGTATTCACTTTTACCCATCACCTTCTTGAAACACTTACGACAGGCAGCATAAAACCATCCATACTCTTCTTGCACAATCTTAATTGTCGCAACCACAACACAAGACATTTCCTGTAAAAACAATATATGAACTTGCGAACATGCAGGTGACAAACCAAACAAATAACCAAACTATATACAAAGATGTGAAACCTTTTCTACCTCCCTAATCTCATCAACATGTTTCTTCACACCTTCAGTTACAAATTCTTTATGTAATGGAAAAACACTCTGAGACGATAGTATTGTTTGAGAAGTAGAACCACTCCCTTGTCCAAACTTCAGTATAAGCCTTTTGAATACCACAAATGATTAGAATTAGTATACAAATGACATGAAACCAAGTATTTGACTTGAACATCTATATACAATAGAAATTACATATTGAGAAATTACCTCTTCCTTAGCTCATCAACTTCATCAATTTCTTCATTCAGAAAAATTCGTGTTGCAAACTTATCACTTTGAACAGTATATTCACCTACATGGAAAAGTATATAGATATTTAATGTATACATGTCTTTATATTGCCAGAAATAAACAGTATAGTTATGATTTGCAAAAAGTAACAAAAATACCTTTCCATTCCTTACACTTTCCATGCTGTATAACAGCCATCACATGCTTATGAGGTGTGATTTTAGAAATGAAGTCCTTAATCTGCAGAGCATAAGCATTCCACACAGTACACCGCAAAACCTTACCCCTATATGAAAAGAATATTCATATGACGATATACTAAAGACTAATTTACGACCATTTCTTTACAAATCTCTAATATCAAAACCACATTGAATGAATAAAAACAGAAAATCAAAGGAAAATTATGACATTTATTAAAGTAGCAAATGAGCCATCAATTAACTAACATATTCACTAAGAATAAACTGTAGACCTCATTTATTACCATGATTCAGCATTAGATACAAACACTATAGATCTCATTTATTACCATTACCATGATCCCACATTAAATACCAACATTCTTCATCTTCTTTATTAACATCATTAAATACAAACAATGATCAGTACATGACTGCACATGTAATCAACAACTTACTCCAAGTCTTCAATATCGAAATTCATCTTCTTAGTCTCCTTTGGAGGTCGATCAAAGATTTCAAGATCTCCATAAGAAATCACAGATCCAGCAACATCTATATGATCACATTATACAAGAATATAAGTAAAACTCTCTAATATTATACAAGCAAGACATGATTACAAAAATAAACACTACCAACACTCAAAGCGTTTAACGCCTCTCCTTGAAGAATATCTTCATAAGCTCTGAAGCTGTCCATCAAAAACAGGTATCAGATGACTCTTAATACCTGCTTGAATCTTAGCACCCTGAAGAACATTTAAAGAAAGTATATTCTTAGCATACACCACTACATTCTCTAATAACACGGAAAAGCAGAGATACAAATTATCTTTTCATCAATGAAGATGAGATCCATCTTGTAACCCTGATTCCATTTTCGAATGATTCTCGCTTTCATGTTCCACATATCTTTCCTAGGATTCAAATCGTTAACAAAACTAAGATTGTTACTGTCAACTGATATTGGCATGCTTCTAATTCAGAATTCGGATTGTGATTAAATTTCAAATTTCAAAATCAGAGAAGATGAAAGCGTGATGAAATATGAAGAGGGAAATGAGAAGGAAAGCCTTATATAAGAAGGACGATTGACAGGAGTTTCTGAGTGACATGCATTAATTGCTAATTACTTATTCCCATGCATTTTTGAATTTGAATTTCCCGGTAATTAGCCTTAAACATCTGCTGATCTAAAAGCATTACGGAAGATAATAACAACTCCTGCTAGGTATTAAAGTAAACTCAAATATAAATGAGCAGATGTTTGCCCTGGCAGAGGTTTAGACCGAATTTTAAAGTGATTTATATATTAGGCTTTATGATGTAATAATGACATAAGAAAAGCATTGTTGGACAGCCTCTCCTGCTGACACATCAGCTTTTCTTATGTCATTGGGATTTCTCCTTTTATAGAAAGTATAGATATATGTTTAAAAAATCTAATAAGAGTGATTTTGAGAGGAGAAATAAATTATTTGATGTTGTAAATTTTTTTTATATTGTATCTTAATTACAATGAGATTTGTATTAAAAAGGTGGTTTTGATTGGTTTTTCATTCATTCTTACGGTTTTCGCAATATTTACCGTTCTTAAGATAACCCTCCCATATATATATATATGAGTTCATTTCAGAACTCTAAATAACTACAGAACTTTCAGAACTCCTAATAAACAATCATTTTATATATAAGTTTTTGTATTTAGGATCTTTTTGTCATCTATTATATGTATTTCTTTGATTACATACATGTTAAAAGTAGTTTACATATGTTTAATTGCCAAAACTATATATATGTGTCATAACTAATTACATATATGTAAAAAACTAGTTTACATATGTGTAATTATAAAATTACATATAAAAATGATAAAATTACTCTTAACATGTATGTAATCGTAAAAATACACATAATAAATGATAAAATTATCCTAAACATAAAAATATATAAATAAAAAGATTGTTTATTAAGAGTTCTGCGAGTTCTGTAAATATTTATGGTTCTGAAATGATCCTGGCCCTATATGACTAGGTTCAAGAGTGAACAACATCTCCAAAATGAACTGTGTGAACTGGTCTGTGCCCTTGATTTTTATGATCTTGAGATTTAAATGAGTGGCATGATGGTAATTAATTGGTTAATTTTTTCCATTTAATTAAATACAAAAGGGTATATGTGTAAATACACAATTAAAAAGAAATAAAACAGGAAACCTAAATTGTTTCCACTATATTAAAATCTAATCACAAAAATCACCACAATCATCTCTCTCTTTGCTATTTCATCCTTCAAGATCACAGATGAAGATCGCAGCTGTGGTTCGGAGTTCTTTCCCGGTAATCATCCTTCAAGACACCGGAGATGACAACGAAGGTGGTGGTTCTGAATCACGGCAGGCATGGTTCGGAGTTCTTTCCCGGTAATCGTCTCTGTCCTTCCTTTTTATTCATCTTTCAGATCTGTTTAGATCCACTTTTCTCCGAATCGTTGCATGATGTTTCGGAAGTGATGAAGTGTGGCGGTGGTCGTGGCACCGGCTAAGTGGAGATCGGTGATGATAAACGATGGTTGTCGAAGATCAGTGAAGAACATGGTAATGGTACGGTGACCAGAGGGTTTCGGAGGTACGGAGATGATTGATGAAAGTGTTTGGAAGAGATAACCGGAGATGATGATCGGAGACGATGACCGGAGTGGTTGGAGACGATGTTGAATATGTTAGGGTTTAGTTTCGTGTTTCAGGTCGGTGTACACATGTGTACTCTGTTTATGCAAATGGGTTTACACCTGTGTATAGTAGTAGTTATGTGTTTCAAGTCTGTGTACACATGTGTACTCTGCTTATGCAAATGGGTATAAACTGTGTATACACCTGTGTAAATTGGGTGTACACCTGCGTATATGTTTGTACATAGGTCTATTAAATTTAAATACACAGGTATACTTCGGGATTCATGCATGTGTGTACGTAATCGAAATCTGGGTTTTTTTATCGATAAAGAAAAAATACATGATGATGAGAACTGCTCATTTGAAAAAAAAATCTAGATTGTTTTGAATGGTGATTATGATATAGATCTTGTTTAGATTTAAAAGATATTTTGGGTAATCACAAATAAATAGGAAAGTGTAACTTCCACATATTAATTAAAATAAATAATTAATAATAACTTAATGTACAATTACAATCTTATCCTTTTCAACAAAAAAAGATAATTAAGGGCTATGATCAGTTCACATAGTTCACTCTTGGGAGGTTGTTCACTCTAGAACCCTATGTTGATACATGTATGTGGACGCGACTCGACTCGACGCGACTTGGTCCGGTTCGACCCGGTTAGGTTCGGCTCAAGCCCGACGTCACGACATTCCTCCGTCGTGCGCCCCAGAGTTCGACACGCGAAGCACGGAGAGCCGAGGACGTTTCCCGCTTGACACATCATCATGACATCATCATGATGATGTCATGATGATGTCATGATGATGTCAAGACTTTGACTAAACTTCACAAATATGAAACAAGTTGGATACGTGCATGCTGTTGGTCCAATCATCTCGCATGGTCGTTTGGTCCAATCAAAACGGTTGGGCTTCTACAAACTGACTGGCCCAAAGCCCATTATGGACGAATCACAAAGGATCTCGACGAAACAGCCATGTTTCGTCGACATGATCCATTTCCGTCGAGCATTTCTTTGTTTCGCCAAGCTTCTGATTCGCCAAGTCTGATTCGTCGAGTTTTAATTCTGTTTCGTCATGTGTATGTGTGTCTGTGGGTATAAATAGATGTGTTATGTTTCTGTTTCAGAACTAGAGAACACTTTGTAGAGAGAATACACACACACGAGAGTTTTAGAGAGTTTGCAAAACATATTTGTGAACATTGCTTTGTAACCGAACCTTTCATACGTTTTAATACAGTGGTGTTAATCGGTGATATTTGTGTGTCGTGTTCTTACGTGTTCGATCTCGGTTTGCTATTCCGGTTGGATTCCGCACAACCGGAGTGGTTCGTATACAAGGATTAGGCGACTAGATCCTCCCCTAGCCGGACCTACAAGTGGTATCAGAGCCTTGGCTCTTCTCCTTGTTAAAACCGAGGTGTTCTTGGTCGTGTTTCGGGTTTTTGAAAAGTTCATATTTTCTGAAAAACTTGTTAAAATCGGCTGTAATCTTGTTATTTTGCTTTATGTTTGGTTAAAAACCTTGTTAAATTAAAGTTCACATATTAGTTATTGGTTTTTATTGAACTTTTTAGCAAAATTCGGGTTTCGGAAACTTTTCGGGTCACCGGAAAACTCATATTTTTCACCGGAATATTCATAGTGTTCTTCACATCATCAAAGTGTTCTTCATAAATTCACTTTTTGATCTTAAAAATTTGAATTTTCAAGTGTTTGTGTCATTGAAAATTGTAATCTGATTAAAATATAGTAAGTCATCATTTGGTTGGTAATTTGGTAAGAGTGTAGCCGAAAGCACTGTTGCGTGTGTCAGTAAAGATAAAAGTCAAAAGGTTTACCAACTCTCTGAAACACCCATCGGCGAAACAAAATTCAGTCTCGTCATTTGCATTCTCGGCGAAACAAAATTTCACTTTCGTCAACTGGATATAAGTTCTGTTTCGTCAACTGTTCAAAGCCCATCTGTTTCGTCAAGTATACTGGGCCATTTCGTCAACAATACAAAGCCCAAAAGGTCCTTCCATTTCGTCGACCAAAAAGCCCAAAAGGACTCGCCTTTCATTTCTGTTTCGTAATCATCAGTTTTGGGCCTGTGTTTATTGGGCTTGTTTCGTTGAGTGAAAGCCCAATAGCAAATAATTCCTGTTTCGCCGAACCAGAGTATTGGAACCTTGTTTCGTCAGTTATTGAAGCTCAAATAACAAATTTTGTTTGTGACAATTTTTAGTGGGACATTTATTTAAAAGATAAGCATTTGATTCGTCAACAACATAAAGAATTATGTTTCGTCAATTTGTGAAGTGGGCTTAGCAACTGGGATTTTTTTTTAAAACAGAAGTGCAAGTGTGATTTAACAGTTTGTTTGAGGTGTGATTTTCAGGTATTATTTTTCTTGATCAAAAATGAATTCGATGTGGGGTGTTCCGGTAAATGCAGAAATGTATTTTGGTACTCCAGCTCCGGATTCGGGTTCGCAAGCTAATGCTACATCTACCGGTCAATGGGCATTCGTATCAAATCAAGCTCCAAGTGTTCAAAGCATTTTACTAAGCGAAAGTGAAACGGGAAGTTTGAATAGGCCTCCAAAGTTGATGCATTTAAGTGAATATACGGGATGGTTTGACAGATTTCATACATATGTCCTTGGTCAAAATACAGAACTGTGGTTGCGCTTCATCACAGATTTTGATCAAACGATAGAGGTTGCCGCTTCATCTGCTGCTACGTTTGCTGATCTTACGGAAGATCAGAAGAAGGTCTATGACTTAGAAAAGAAAGCATATGCCATTCTTACTCAGGCATTAAACAAAGATATTTATCATCAATTTGTCAGTTTCAAGACAACGAAGCAGTTGTGGGACGCATTGAAGATAAGGGGCGTGGGAAATGAAGCAACACGTCAATTGAGAAAAGATCTGCTAAAGAAAGAGTTTGATGGTTTTTCTTGTATGCAAAATGAATCTTTAGGAGATTTGACAAGCCGATTTACTCATTTGCTGACTGAATTGGCAAATACTGGGGTTGTAACAACTTCAGCAGAGATAGTGAAGAAGTTTGCAGATGCACTGCCACCTCAATGGAGTAATTTCTTAGAAATCATGAAGTACAATGGCACTTTGGATACAACAAGCTTCAGTGATTTTGCTCAACTCCTGGAAAACAAGAATCAGGAAGAAACTCTCAAAGCAAAAAGAGTTGCAGTGCCACAAAATCCTGAAATTTATTATGGAACTTCTAGCACTTCTACAAAACCTTCTTCACACGCTCCAATTCAAAAAGCATTTGTGTCTAGCACGAGCTTGTATGGCACTCCTCCTCCAACAACAGATATGTTTGGAAATCCACTTA
Organism: Helianthus tuberosus; assembly: GCA_030545235.1. Classification (NCBI taxonomy): domain Eukaryota; kingdom Viridiplantae; phylum Streptophyta; class Magnoliopsida; order Asterales; family Asteraceae; genus Helianthus; species Helianthus tuberosus. Next base: position 185,772,447 of record CM060351.1, on the reverse strand, counting down.
ATCCAGCTCCTCAACCAGCACCACAACAGCAACAGCAAATCAGAGCAACTGATATGTTCGGGAATCCACTTCCTCCTCAACAGCAAGCGTGTTATGGAAGCACATCATCTGCTGGTCAACAATCAAAGCCAAATACAGTACGGCTCGACACCTCAAGCTTTTCTAAAGTCAGTGTGGAAGTAGCAAAGGAACACATGGAGCTGCTAAACACTGTGGTGAGCGCATACTGTGGATTAGTGGAAGGTCAGATTGGCAACATTAATCTGACTCAAGAAGACTATCAGCAGATAGATAAAGAGGAGATGGAGATGATGGATATTAAATGGGCCTTTGCCAGTGCTGTTAGGCGAGCAAAGGATTTTATGGAAAGAACAGGCCGAACCAGCTTGGAAAGCAAGAAAGACACCAAGTATGGGTTTGATAAGCAAGCTGTCAAGTGTTTCAATTGTGGTGAACGGGGTCATTTTAAAAGGGAATGTACAAGACCATCTCAGCATGGAAACCAGAATCCCTTCAGAAATCAAGGCAACCAGCAGAACCAGAACAGGAACAATGTTCGCACATTGGTGCCTGTCAACAACCAGAGTCAAGCAGGACCATCTAATGCCAACCAGGCACTTGTGGTTCAAGTAGATGAAGGCTGTGATTGGTCAATCCAATTGGGAAATGATGCTCCGGATGGAACAGCGTGTTTTGCTGAGATTGTCAAGGACCTTAATCACACCAGTGGTGGAGAATCTTCCGCCAATGGTGGTGACTCTTCTGAAGATGAAGACTCTTCTGGTTACAGCAGAAGTTCGGATGAGGAATCCTCGAGCTCAGGTGATGATCATGTGGATGAAACATCAAGTGTGTCAGTCGATGCAAATATTGATGAGCTATTGGAGGAAGTTGCAGCAGGAACGGATAGAAGATCTATTTTGGTGGATCAAGCTGCTTATTCTTCATCTTCTCTCCATTCAGCCTTTATGGCTAATGTCGACAGTTCATCAAGTCAGGTATGTGTCGATGAACCTACTTCTGTTAGCTGTGATAATTGTGATAGATTGAATGTTAGATGTGCTGATTTGGAAGCAAACATGTCTGAGTTGCAAGGCAAACATGATGCTTTACAAGCTAGTTTGTTTGACTTGCAAGACAAATATGTTTCTGTGAATGATAGGTGGTGTGAATTGCAAAGCAAACACGAGGCTTTGCAAGAGAAATATGATGTGACATTTATTCACAATCAGAAATTGACCGTTGATCTTTCAAAGTGCACTGAAGCCAATATGTTTTATGAAAACCATGAAAAGGAATTTAAGTCAATGATTGAAACGTTAAAGAAAGATAAAACAGAACTGACAAAAATGGTTTCCAGAAAACAAACTGACATTAACCTTTATATAACTCGTCTTGAGGTTATGCAAAAAGAAATGGCTTGTGTTAAAACAGAAAGTGAGGCGATCCGACTCAAGTTAGACAGTTATTTGAGTTCTAGCTATGTGTTGGATCACATCATTGATGTTCAGAAAGAGAAACGGGATGTCACATGCATAGGTTACAAGAAATGTCCACCACCCGTGAGAAACAATTTTGATGCTTTGCCTGATGAGGAGTATAGGACTCATTTTGAACCATCTGTTCCTTTGGATGTTGAAGAATTCGCAGCAGGGCTCGGATACAAGAAAGAAGTATCGTCAGATTCAGATGTGTCAGCAGATACATTTGTAACTGCTGAACAGAATCAGGATCCTCCAGTTGTGGTTGAGGATGCTGATTCTTCTGATGATGAGTCTGATGATACTGATTCAGAAAAGTCTGATGCAGTAATCAAAGAAGAGGACATACCTCTTGAGAATCATATCCTATGTGATCCTCCCACAAAACCTGCTAAGACTGTTCCAACCGAGTCCACATCAGCAAAAGAGTCGGAGAGTGTGGATTTGCTGTACACTCTTGTTGGTGATGATAAAATCTATTCAGACAAAGATTTTCCTATTAAAAATGTTAATCAATCTTTAATAAGTAAAGTCTTTGAAAATTCAACAAATAAGTTTTTGGGAAAGACAGGACCACATGTTACAGTCACACAGTGTCCTCCTATCCCAAAGGCTGAAGTCAGAAAACAATTTGGGAATAAGAAATTACCAACAGTGCAAACCCAGCAAAATCATACCAAACCCAAGGGTAAGGCACCGACTCAAAGTCAAAAGAAGCCGAATCAGAAGAAGAAGAAGAATGTGAACTTTGTGAAATCGAAGGGAACGGACAAAATTGAAAAGTTTGCAAATCAATCTAACTTAGATTTTGTCCAGAAAGCAACTGTGATGAAAAGGAATGAACCAAGTAGTTCAAAACCTAGTACCTCGGGATCACAAAGTTCATCATCGGCAAGACGACCACATGATACTTCGGGGTTTGTTGAACGAAGATCATGTTTTGAATGTGGTACAATTGGGCACATTGTCAGAAATTGCCCGTATCTTCATAAGTTAAAAGGAAAAGATGATGATCCCCGTGGCCCAACTGACCGCAGGCGATCTGTTTCTGTAAAACAAGATCCCCGACTCATAAGAGAAAGGGAAAAGAAACAGAAACGCCAACAGGTCAAGAAAATTGAAAAGGCAATTAAAACCGATGTGGTTCACAAACCATCTATTTCAGTTAAACCAGATAATTCAAAGTCTTCAAAAACTTCAAACAATCAAACTGGTAAAACTCAACAGACCTGGAAACCAAAAACGGTTACTGAATCAGGGGGACCATCACAATTTCCGAATCATCAAAAGGTGGAAGTTATTGTTGTTGATAAAAATGGAAGACCCAAGACCACAATGGCTTGGGTCCCCATCTCCAACTAATTATGTGAGTTCATGTGCAGGGTGTTCCAGGAGGAACTATCAGTAGTCATTGGATTGTTGATAGTGGGGCATCCAGGCACATGACAGGCGACATGAAGCTTCTCTACGACGTTAAAACTATTAGAGGAGGTTATGTTGCTTTTGCTGGAGATAAGGGCGGATATATTACTGGTGAAGGAATGATTTCCAACGGGGTTGTTAGCTTTGACAAGATCAACTTCGTACAACAACTTGATCACAATCTTCTTAGTGTTTCTCAAATTTGTGATAAGCAATTCTCAGTACACTTTGATGCTAATGGATGTTATGTGCTGAAACCCGGTTTCAAAATTCCAAAAGAATGGATTCTCTTGTCGGCTCCAAGGATAAATGATCTGTATGTCCTTGATATGAGCCAAGCTATCACAACGTCTGCACAAGCAACTTGTTTCGTTTCCAAAGCCACAGAAAAAGACACAATCTCTTGGCACAGACGAATGGGTCACATTCACTTACGCAAAATGAATCATTTGGTATCAAATGAATTGGTGAATGGTGTTCCTCTTAAAAACTTCCATCTTCAAGACGTCTGTGTTTCGTGCCAGAAAGGAAAACAAACGAAGAAGCGACACCCTACAAAGAAAGTCAACACGGTGGCTGTTCCTCTTGAACGTTTGCACATGGATTTGTTCGGTCCTGTCAAGCACAAAAGCATTAGGAATGATCAATATTGCCTCGTGATAACTGATGATTATTCAAGATTTTCTTGGGTGGCGTTCATGGCACACAAGAGTGAAACCTTCGGTATTATCAAAAACTTGATCATTCAGATTGAGAATCTTTACAACTTGAAGGTTAGGCGGATACGTAGCGACAATGGTACTGAATTCAAAAATCATGCCATGGCGGAGTTTTGCACTTCAAAAGGTATTCTTCACGAATTTAGTGCAGCTTACACTCCTCAACAGAATGGCGTCGCTGAACGTAAAAACCGCACATTGATCGAGACTGCTAGGACTATGTTGGTAGAGTCACAATTGCCGATTCCCTTCTGGACTGAAGCTGTGTCCTCTGCATGTTACACGTTGAACTGAGTCCTTACAGTCAAAAGGCACAACAAGACCTGCTTTGAGCTTATTAACAAACGGAAACCAGACTTGTCATATCTTGAACCGTTTGGAGCTCCTTGCACGATAATCGATCCTAATGGAAAGTTTGGGGCAAGAGCAATTGAGGGATACTTTCTTGGGTATTCCACCCCGAACTTAAGAGTCTGGAATCTAGAGACTAAAAGGGTCGAGGAATGGTCTGAAGTCAGAGTACAAAGGCACACTTTACCAGTTAGAAATCCTGGTCAGCCTTGGATGATAGTACGACGACTTTTTCAATTCGATCAATGCTGAAGCCGTTGAAGAAAGTGCTGCGGCAAGGATGTTTTTCGAGAGTGACAACGCAACTGATTCACCGTTGGTTCGTCCCATTATTGTCAATCAAGAACCATCTTCAGTGAACAACAATGCTCTCGACAATGAGGATTTTCAAGATGCTACCGAATTGAACGAATCTTCAGAGGATGATGAATTTCTAGATGCAGATCAAGAAGCTCCAACAGCAGTTCATGGTATTTCAGAGGGTACACCTCTAGTGGATGTCCCTAGAACAGCTGAAACTTCTGCATCATCCTCTTCGTCAATTCCGGGCCTTGAATTGATTGTTGATCTGAATCTCAACAATCTGGGTACAAATATTCCAGTTCAAGATAATGCAGAAACAAGGATTCACAATACCCATCCTCAACAAAACATCATAGGAAATGTTCAAAGTGGCGTTCAAACAAGAAACATGTTGCGAAACAACAACAATGCAGGCTTGTATGCAACTATCCGAGAATCTGGTCAACAAAATGATTGGTCTTTCGCGTGTTATGTCTCACAGGAAGAACCAAGAACTTGGAAAGATGCGTTGAAAGATAGCTCATGGGTTGAAGCAATGCAGGAAGAATTGCAACAATTCCAGAAGCTTGGTGTCTGGAAACTCGTAGAGAAACCTGCTGGATACAAGAAGATTGGTACCCGTTGGGTGTTCAAATGCAAAAAGGATGACCGTGGGATCGTTATCCGAAACAAAGCACGATTAGTCGTTCAAGGTTTTCGTCAGATTGAGGGAATCGACTACAACGAAGTCTATGCACCTGTTGCACGTCTAGAAGCCATTCGGATTTTTCTGGCTTATGCCTCATTCAAAGGTTTCAAGGTATACCAGATGGACGTGAAAAGTGCATTCTTACATGGTGTGGTGGAAGAAGAGGTGTACGTCGAACAGCCTCCAGGTTTTGAAGATCCTATCCATCCCGATCGGGTTTGGTTGCTCAACAAAGCTCTATATGGTCTACATCAAGCACCGCGAGCTTGGTACGCAACCTTATCTAATTATCTGCTGGAGAACGGTTTTCGCAGAGGTCTTATCGACTGCACTCTTTTCATCAAAGAACAAGATGGAGATCTTCTACTGGTACAGGTATACGTTGATGATATTATTTTTGGTTCTACTAATGATGTTTTGTGTAGGGATTTCGAGCGTGTTATGCAGGATAAATTCGAGATGAGTGCTATGGGGGAAATGACCTTCTTTTTGGGCCTACAAGTACAACAAACAGAGTCTGGGATATTCATCCATCAGACTAAATATGTTGGTGACATCTTGAGCCGGTTCCAGATGTCTGATGCAACGCCCATTGGTACCCCATTGCCACAAAATCACGGAATTACTCCAGACTTGAAGGGTCAAGATGTTAGCCCCTCATTCTACCGCGCGATGATCGGATCTCTTATGTACCTCACAGCATCAAGACCAGATATAATGTACCCAACGTGCCTGCTTGCCAGATATCAAGTGAACCCGAAGGCCTCACATCTTGCAGCTGTAAAAAGGATTTTTCGTTATTTGAAGGGTTACCCTGACACCGGTCTGTGGTACCCTAGGGATAATAACTTTGACTTGATCGCATTCAGTGATTCTGATTTTGGCGGATGCAAAATCGACGGCAAATCCACAACGGCTGGATGTCAGTTTTTGGGAAATCGCCTAGTCACATGGCAGTGCAAGAAGCAGACGTGCGTCGCTACATCAACATGCGAAGCTGAATACATTGCTGCCTCAAGTTGTTGCTCCCAAGTCCTATGGATCCAACAACAAATGCGTGATTACGGTTTTGAATTCCTAACTACTCCTATTTACGTTGATAATTCTGCTGCCTTACAGATCACTAAAAATCCTGTGCAGCATTCAAAGACTAAGCACATCGACATTAAGTATCACTTCATACGTGATTGCTTTGAGAAAAGGCTAATCGATGTTGCTTACGTCCACACCGATGACCAACGTGCCGACCTTTTTACCAAAGCTTTTGACAAATCAAGATTTGACTACTTATTATTGGTAAACGGCATTAAGGTCAAGCAAGAGTAAAACCAACATCGGAAAATCATTTTTGTAAATACCTTTGTGTTTTAAATTTATTTCAGTTTGTTGATTTTAGGGGGAGTAAATCCAAAATTTGAAAATCCAAAAACATCAAAAAAAAAAATTTCAAAAACACAAAAACAATAGAAAAACAAAAATGAGTTTCCTGGCGAGCAAAAGAGAAAGTGATAGAACATCAATGGTCTGTCTAAACCTCTTTAAACCTTAAATGAAAAACGATAAGCAGCTCTATATAAGATGTATCGGTAGGCTCACAATCATTTTAAAGTGTGCAGGGTGATATAAATCTTAATCGACTGAAGACCAGGTGGGAACCATTCATTGGCATATGGTCTTGGTACCGAAATTTCGTTTGAGAGATTGCCGAGGTTCTGAGATATTCGGTCTTTATGCTGCTTATCATCTGGGTATCATGGTTGTATCTTTTACCGAAAAATAACGGGGACGCAAGTCTAGATCTTCCATGATACTATACATACGTGTACATATTGCATACGACCTCAATAAGTGATCAACAATCACATGTCCCAATCAAAATAAGTGATAAAATATCACAAATTCTTTCCGGGTGTCAAGTTCGTCTCTCTGCTGTACGAAAGTACTGACCTGTTCACGGACTTGCTCCTGTGCCCTCATGCATCGAAAATCAAGTTCCTCATCAATAAGTGATTCTATCACATAGGGCTTGTTTTCAATCAAAATAAGTGAGTTTCTCACATCATATACGGTCAAACAGATGATAATCGGTATACTCACCGGTAAGATGAACCCTCGTGCATACCTTGATACGGGAATGTGTCGTGATGTGGATGAACACCGGTCGGTAAGTATAAATCATACCTTAACGTATCCCCTCGCCATGATTACATCTGATAAGTTGAGCTTATGTGGACAACAATACCGATAATTGTTATAGGATGCTTATCTTAATGTTAACTAATTGAACAAAGAGAGCGTTTTGGCATGACCATACACTGATATGATTCTCTTACCCTCGAAACTCACAAAAAGAATGTCTGTAAATATTTATTTAATGCTTTCATTTTCGGCACCTTTGTATATATTTATTTACTGCTTTCAGTCTTTACATTTGAAATATTCAAAAATACCAAAAAGATTTTAAGTGTGTTTTAATATAAACTTTATAAAAGTCAAAAAGATTTTATTTCTATTTTATTTTCGATCGTACGATGTTGGAGCTCGAGTCTTCGTTACCTGAAACCTGAACGAAAACCGAAAATGACTAAATCTTCATAAACGGTCGAAATTTGCAAGTTTTGAAAGTTAAAGACTAAAATTGACAAATATTTTAAACTTTCAAACTGTCGGACGGTGTTTGTTTGAACAATGGTCACATGTGTGTCGTTTGTTTATGTTTACTATATTCCAAGCAGTTGTTCTCATTACGCGTTTAGATTTCTTGCATGTGCAGATTCTAAAGGCTAGGAGAACATGGTCGATGACAAGCTTCGGAATGAAGACACGACGTGAAGGCACTCAAATGATGAAGATGATCGAGTTGCCGCTGACCATCATCAACACCACAAGGATCTCAAGCTAATGATCAAGTCATTCACGAGCATAACTCAAGGGGGAGCTTATGTTAAGGCGGAGTTTGTCAACACACTTCCTACATGATACGGGGAGTTTGTTGATACACTTTCTACTTTGAAGACGTGAAGACATTGAAGATCCTTCGACATAGAAGGCATGAAAGGCGAATCTCGCGAGTAGCGTCCAAGGGGGAGTTTGTTGATACATGTATGTGGACGCGACTCGACTCGACGCGACTTGGTCCGGTTCGACCCGGTTAGGTTCGGCTCAAGCCCGACGTCACGACATTCCTCCGTCGTGCGCCCCAGAGTTCGACACGCGAAGCACGGAGAGCCGAGGACGTTTCCCGCTTGACACATCATCATGACATCATCATGATGATGTCAAGACTTTGACTAAACTTCACAAATATGAAACAAGTTGGATACGTGCATGCTGTTGGTCCAATCATCTCGCATGGTCGTTTGGTCCAATCAAAACGGTTGGGCTTCTACAAACTGACTGGCCCAAAGCCCATTATGGACGAATCACAAAGGATCTCGACGAAACAGCCATGTTTCGTCGACATGATCCATTTCCGTCGAGCATTTCTTTGTTTCGCCAAGCTTCTGATTCGCCAAGTCTGATTCGTCGAGTTTTAATTCTGTTTCGTCATGTGTATGTGTGTCTGTGGGTATAAATAGATGTGTTATGTTTCTGTTTCAGAACTAGAGAACACTTTGTAGAGAGAATACACACACACGAGAGTTTTAGAGAGTTTGCAAAACATATTTGTGAACATTGCTTTGTAACCGAACCTTTCATACGTTTTAATACAGTGGTGTTAATCGGTGATATTTGTGTGTCGTGTTCTTACGTGTTCGATCTCGGTTTGCTATTCCGGTTGGATTCCGCACAACCGGAGTGGTTCGTATACAAGGATTAGGCGACTAGATCCTCCCCTAGCCGGACCTACAAGTGGTATCAGAGCCTTGGCTCTTCTCCTTGTTAAAACCGAGGTGTTCTTGGTCGTGTTTCGGGTTTTTGAAAAGTTCATATTTTCTGAAAAACTTGTTAAAATCGGCTGTAATCTTGTTATTTTGCTTTATGTTTGGTTAAAAACCTTGTTAAATTAAAGTTCACATATTAGTTATTGGTTTTTATTGAACTTTTTAGCAAAATTCGGGTTTCGGAAACTTTTCGGGTCACCGGAAAACTCATATTTTTCACCGGAATATTCATAGTGTTCTTCACATCATCAAAGTGTTCTTCATAAATTCACTTTTTGATCTTAAAAATTTGAATTTTCAAGTGTTTGTGTCATTGAAAATTGTAATCTGATTAAAATATAGTAAGTCATCATTTGGTTGGTAATTTGGTAAGAGTGTAGCCGAAAGCACTGTTGCGTGTGTCAGTAAAGATAAAAGTCAAAAGGTTTACCAACTCTCTGAAACACCCATCGGCGAAACAAAATTCAGTCTCGTCATTTGCATTCTCGGCGAAACAAAATTTCACTTTCGTCAACTGGATATAAGTTCTGTTTCGTCAACTGTTCAAAGCCCATCTGTTTCGTCAAGTATACTGGGCCATTTCGTCAACAATACAAAGCCCAAAAGGTCCTTCCATTTCGTCGACCAAAAAGCCCAAAAGGACTCGCCTTTCATTTCTGTTTCGTAATCATCAGTTTTGGGCCTGTGTTTATTGGGCTTGTTTCGTTGAGTGAAAGCCCAATAGCAAATAATTCCTGTTTCGCCGAACCAGAGTATTGGAACCTTGTTTCGTCAGTTATTGAAGCTCAAATAACAAATTTTGTTTGTGACAATTTTTAGTGGGACATTTATTTAAAAGATAAGCATTTGATTCGTCAACAACATAAAGAATTATGTTTCGTCAATTTGTGAAGTGGGCTTAGCAACTGGGATTTTTTTTTAAAACAGAAGTGCAAGTGTGATTTAACAGTTTGTTTGAGGTGTGATTTTCAGGTATTATTTTTCTTGATCAAAAATGAATTCGATGTGGGGTGTTCCGGTAAATGCAGAAATGTATTTTGGTACTCCAGCTCCGGATTCGGGTTCGCAAGCTAATGCTACATCTACCGGTCAATGGGCATTCGTATCAAATCAAGCTCCAAGTGTTCAAAGCATTTTACTAAGCGAAAGTGAAACGGGAAGTTTGAATAGGCCTCCAAAGTTGATGCATTTAAGTGAATATACGGGATGGTTTGACAGATTTCATACATATGTCCTTGGTCAAAATACAGAACTGTGGTTGCGCTTCATCACAGATTTTGATCAAACGATAGAGGTTGCCGCTTCATCTGCTGCTACGTTTGCTGATCTTACGGAAGATCAGAAGAAGGTCTATGACTTAGAAAAGAAAGCATATGCCATTCTTACTCAGGCATTAAACAAAGATATTTATCATCAATTTGTCAGTTTCAAGACAACGAAGCAGTTGTGGGACGCATTGAAGATAAGGGGCGTGGGAAATGAAGCAACACGTCAATTGAGAAAAGATCTGCTAAAGAAAGAGTTTGATGGTTTTTCTTGTATGCAAAATGAATCTTTAGGAGATTTGACAAGCCGATTTACTCATTTGCTGACTGAATTGGCAAATACTGGGGTTGTAACAACTTCAGCAGAGATAGTGAAGAAGTTTGCAGATGCACTGCCACCTCAATGGAGTAATTTCTTAGAAATCATGAAGTACAATGGCACTTTGGATACAACAAGCTTCAGTGATTTTGCTCAACTCCTGGAAAACAAGAATCAGGAAGAAACTCTCAAAGCAAAAAGAGTTGCAGTGCCACAAAATCCTGAAATTTATTATGGAACTTCTAGCACTTCTACAAAACCTTCTTCACACGCTCCAATTCAAAAAGCATTTGTGTCTAGCACGAGCTTGTATGGCACTCCTCCTCCAACAACAGATATGTTTGGAAATCCACTTAATCCAGCTCCTCAACCAGCACCACAACAGCAACAGCAAATCAGAGCAACTGATATGTTCGGGAATCCACTTCCTCCTCAACAGCAAGCGTGTTATGGAAGCACATCATCTGCTGGTCAACAATCAAAGCCAAATACAGTACGGCTCGACACCTCAAGCTTTTCTAAAGTCAGTGTGGAAGTAGCAAAGGAACACATGGAGCTGCTAAACACTGTGGTGAGCGCATACTGTGGATTAGTGGAAGGTCAGATTGGCAACATTAATCTGACTCAAGAAGACTATCAGCAGATAGATAAAGAGGAGATGGAGATGATGGATATTAAATGGGCCTTTGCCAGTGCTGTTAGGCGAGCAAAGGATTTTATGGAAAGAACAGGCCGAACCAGCTTGGAAAGCAAGAAAGACACCAAGTATGGGTTTGATAAGCAAGCTGTCAAGTGTTTCAATTGTGGTGAACGGGGTCATTTTAAAAGGGAATGTACAAGACCATCTCAGCATGGAAACCAGAATCCCTTCAGAAATCAAGGCAACCAGCAGAACCAGAACAGGAACAATGTTCGCACATTGGTGCCTGTCAACAACCAGAGTCAAGCAGGACCATCTAATGCCAACCAGGCACTTGTGGTTCAAGTAGATGAAGGCTGTGATTGGTCAATCCAATTGGGAAATGATGCTCCGGATGGAACAGCGTGTTTTGCTGAGATTGTCAAGGACCTTAATCACACCAGTGGTGGAGAATCTTCCGCCAATGGTGGTGACTCTTCTGAAGATGAAGACTCTTCTGGTTACAGCAGAAGTTCGGATGAGGAATCCTCGAGCTCAGGTGATGATCATGTGGATGAAACATCAAGTGTGTCAGTCGATGCAAATATTGATGAGCTATTGGAGGAAGTTGCAGCAGGAACGGATAGAAGATCTATTTTGGTGGATCAAGCTGCTTATTCTTCATCTTCTCTCCATTCAGCCTTTATGGCTAATGTCGACAGTTCATCAAGTCAGGTATGTGTCGATGAACCTACTTCTGTTAGCTGTGATAATTGTGATAGATTGAATGTTAGATGTGCTGATTTGGAAGCAAACATGTCTGAGTTGCAAGGCAAACATGATGCTTTACAAGCTAGTTTGTTTGACTTGCAAGACAAATATGTTTCTGTGAATGATAGGTGGTGTGAATTGCAAAGCAAACACGAGGCTTTGCAAGAGAAATATGATGTGACATTTATTCACAATCAGAAATTGACCGTTGATCTTTCAAAGTGCACTGAAGCCAATATGTTTTATGAAAACCATGAAAAGGAATTTAAGTCAATGATTGAAACGTTAAAGAAAGATAAAACAGAACTGACAAAAATGGTTTCCAGAAAACAAACTGACATTAACCTTTATATAACTCGTCTTGAGGTTATGCAAAAAGAAATGGCTTGTGTTAAAACAGAAAGTGAGGCGATCCGACTCAAGTTAGACAGTTATTTGAGTTCTAGCTATGTGTTGGATCACATCATTGATGTTCAGAAAGAGAAACGGGATGTCACATGCATAGGTTACAAGAAATGTCCACCACCCGTGAGAAACAATTTTGATGCTTTGCCTGATGAGGAGTATAGGACTCATTTTGAACCATCTGTTCCTTTGGATGTTGAAGAATTCGCAGCAGGGCTCGGATACAAGAAAGAAGTATCGTCAGATTCAGATGTGTCAGCAGATACATTTGTAACTGCTGAACAGAATCAGGATCCTCCAGTTGTGGTTGAGGATGCTGATTCTTCTGATGATGAGTCTGATGATACTGATTCAGAAAAGTCTGATGCAGTAATCAAAGAAGAGGACATACCTCTTGAGAATCATATCCTATGTGATCCTCCCACAAAACCTGCTAAGACTGTTCCAACCGAGTCCACATCAGCAAAAGAGTCGGAGAGTGTGGATTTGCTGTACACTCTTGTTGGTGATGATAAAATCTATTCAGACAAAGATTTTCCTATTAAAAATGTTAATCAATCTTTAATAAGTAAAGTCTTTGAAAATTCAACAAATAAGTTTTTGGGAAAGACAGGACCACATGTTACAGTCACACAGTGTCCTCCTATCCCAAAGGCTGAAGTCAGAAAACAATTTGGGAATAAGAAATTACCAACAGTGCAAACCCAGCAAAATCATACCAAACCCAAGGGTAAGGCACCGACTCAAAGTCAAAAGAAGCCGAATCAGAAGAAGAAGAAGAATGTGAACTTTGTGAAATCGAAGGGAACGGACAAAATTGAAAAGTTTGCAAATCAATCTAACTTAGATTTTGTCCAGAAAGCAACTGTGATGAAAAGGAATGAACCAAGTAGTTCAAAACCTAGTACCTCGGGATCACAAAGTTCATCATCGGCAAGACGACCACATGATACTTCGGGGTTTGTTGAACGAAGATCATGTTTTGAATGTGGTACAATTGGGCACATTGTCAGAAATTGCCCGTATCTTCATAAGTTAAAAGGAAAAGATGATGATCCCCGTGGCCCAACTGACCGCAGGCGATCTGTTTCTGTAAAACAAGATCCCCGACTCATAAGAGAAAGGGAAAAGAAACAGAAACGCCAACAGGTCAAGAAAATTGAAAAGGCAATTAAAACCGATGTGGTTCACAAACCATCTATTTCAGTTAAACCAGATAATTCAAAGTCTTCAAAAACTTCAAACAATCAAACTGGTAAAACTCAACAGACCTGGAAACCAAAAACGGTTACTGAATCAGGGGGACCATCACAATTTCCGAATCATCAAAAGGTGGAAGTTATTGTTGTTGATAAAAATGGAAGACCCAAGACCACAATGGCTTGGGTCCCCATCTCCAACTAATTATGTGAGTTCATGTGCAGGGTGTTCCAGGAGGAACTATCAGTAGTCATTGGATTGTTGATAGTGGGGCATCCAGGCACATGACAGGCGACATGAAGCTTCTCTACGACGTTAAAACTATTAGAGGAGGTTATGTTGCTTTTGCTGGAGATAAGGGCGGATATATTACTGGTGAAGGAATGATTTCCAACGGGGTTGTTAGCTTTGACAAGATCAACTTCGTACAACAACTTGATCACAATCTTCTTAGTGTTTCTCAAATTTGTGATAAGCAATTCTCAGTACACTTTGATGCTAATGGATGTTATGTGCTGAAACCCGGTTTCAAAATTCCAAAAGAATGGATTCTCTTGTCGGCTCCAAGGATAAATGATCTGTATGTCCTTGATATGAGCCAAGCTATCACAACGTCTGCACAAGCAACTTGTTTCGTTTCCAAAGCCACAGAAAAAGACACAATCTCTTGGCACAGACGAATGGGTCACATTCACTTACGCAAAATGAATCATTTGGTATCAAATGAATTGGTGAATGGTGTTCCTCTTAAAAACTTCCATCTTCAAGACGTCTGTGTTTCGTGCCAGAAAGGAAAACAAACGAAGAAGCGACACCCTACAAAGAAAGTCAACACGGTGGCTGTTCCTCTTGAACGTTTGCACATGGATTTGTTCGGTCCTGTCAAGCACAAAAGCATTAGGAATGATCAATATTGCCTCGTGATAACTGATGATTATTCAAGATTTTCTTGGGTGGCGTTCATGGCACACAAGAGTGAAACCTTCGGTATTATCAAAAACTTGATCATTCAGATTGAGAATCTTTACAACTTGAAGGTTAGGCGGATACGTAGCGACAATGGTACTGAATTCAAAAATCATGCCATGGCGGAGTTTTGCACTTCAAAAGGTATTCTTCACGAATTTAGTGCAGCTTACACTCCTCAACAGAATGGCGTCGCTGAACGTAAAAACCGCACATTGATCGAGACTGCTAGGACTATGTTGGTAGAGTCACAATTGCCGATTCCCTTCTGGACTGAAGCTGTGTCCTCTGCATGTTACACGTTGAACTGAGTCCTTACAGTCAAAAGGCACAACAAGACCTGCTTTGAGCTTATTAACAAACGGAAACCAGACTTGTCATATCTTGAACCGTTTGGAGCTCCTTGCACGATAATCGATCCTAATGGAAAGTTTGGGGCAAGAGCAATTGAGGGATACTTTCTTGGGTATTCCACCCCGAACTTAAGAGTCTGGAATCTAGAGACTAAAAGGGTCGAGGAATGGTCTGAAGTCAGAGTACAAAGGCACACTTTACCAGTTAGAAATCCTGGTCAGCCTTGGATGATAGTACGACGACTTTTTCAATTCGATCAATGCTGAAGCCGTTGAAGAAAGTGCTGCGGCAAGGATGTTTTTCGAGAGTGACAACGCAACTGATTCACCGTTGGTTCGTCCCATTATTGTCAATCAAGAACCATCTTCAGTGAACAACAATGCTCTCGACAATGAGGATTTTCAAGATGCTACCGAATTGAACGAATCTTCAGAGGATGATGAATTTCTAGATGCAGATCAAGAAGCTCCAACAGCAGTTCATGGTATTTCAGAGGGTACACCTCTAGTGGATGTCCCTAGAACAGCTGAAACTTCTGCATCATCCTCTTCGTCAATTCCGGGCCTTGAATTGATTGTTGATCTGAATCTCAACAATCTGGGTACAAATATTCCAGTTCAAGATAATGCAGAAACAAGGATTCACAATACCCATCCTCAACAAAACATCATAGGAAATGTTCAAAGTGGCGTTCAAACAAGAAACATGTTGCGAAACAACAACAATGCAGGCTTGTATGCAACTATCCGAGAATCTGGTCAACAAAATGATTGGTCTTTCGCGTGTTATGTCTCACAGGAAGAACCAAGAACTTGGAAAGATGCGTTGAAAGATAGCTCATGGGTTGAAGCAATGCAGGAAGAATTGCAACAATTCCAGAAGCTTGGTGTCTGGAAACTCGTAGAGAAACCTGCTGGATACAAGAAGATTGGTACCCGTTGGGTGTTCAAATGCAAAAAGGATGACCGTGGGATCGTTATCCGAAACAAAGCACGATTAGTCGTTCAAGGTTTTCGTCAGATTGAGGGAATCGACTACAACGAAGTCTATGCACCTGTTGCACGTCTAGAAGCCATTCGGATTTTTCTGGCTTATGCCTCATTCAAAGGTTTCAAGGTATACCAGATGGACGTGAAAAGTGCATTCTTACATGGTGTGGTGGAAGAAGAGGTGTACGTCGAACAGCCTCCAGGTTTTGAAGATCCTATCCATCCCGATCGGGTTTGGTTGCTCAACAAAGCTCTATATGGTCTACATCAAGCACCGCGAGCTTGGTACGCAACCTTATCTAATTATCTGCTGGAGAACGGTTTTCGCAGAGGTCTTATCGACTGCACTCTTTTCATCAAAGAACAAGATGGAGATCTTCTACTGGTACAGGTATACGTTGATGATATTATTTTTGGTTCTACTAATGATGTTTTGTGTAGGGATTTCGAGCGTGTTATGCAGGATAAATTCGAGATGAGTGCTATGGGGGAAATGACCTTCTTTTTGGGCCTACAAGTACAACAAACAGAGTCTGGGATATTCATCCATCAGACTAAATATGTTGGTGACATCTTGAGCCGGTTCCAGATGTCTGATGCAACGCCCATTGGTACCCCATTGCCACAAAATCACGGAATTACTCCAGACTTGAAGGGTCAAGATGTTAGCCCCTCATTCTACCGCGCGATGATCGGATCTCTTATGTACCTCACAGCATCAAGACCAGATATAATGTACCCAACGTGCCTGCTTGCCAGATATCAAGTGAACCCGAAGGCCTCACATCTTGCAGCTGTAAAAAGGATTTTTCGTTATTTGAAGGGTTACCCTGACACCGGTCTGTGGTACCCTAGGGATAATAACTTTGACTTGATCGCATTCAGTGATTCTGATTTTGGCGGATGCAAAATCGACGGCAAATCCACAACGGCTGGATGTCAGTTTTTGGGAAATCGCCTAGTCACATGGCAGTGCAAGAAGCAGACGTGCGTCGCTACATCAACATGCGAAGCTGAATACATTGCTGCCTCAAGTTGTTGCTCCCAAGTCCTATGGATCCAACAACAAATGCGTGATTACGGTTTTGAATTCCTAACTACTCCTATTTACGTTGATAATTCTGCTGCCTTACAGATCACTAAAAATCCTGTGCAGCATTCAAAGACTAAGCACATCGACATTAAGTATCACTTCATACGTGATTGCTTTGAGAAAAGGCTAATCGATGTTGCTTACGTCCACACCGATGACCAACGTGCCGACCTTTTTACCAAAGCTTTTGACAAATCAAGATTTGACTACTTATTATTGGTAAACGGCATTAAGGTCAAGCAAGAGTAAAACCAACATCGGAAAATCATTTTTGTAAATACCTTTGTGTTTTAAATTTATTTCAGTTTGTTGATTTTAGGGGGAGTAAATCCAAAATTTGAAAATCCAAAAACATCAAAAAAAAAAATTTCAAAAACACAAAAACAATAGAAAAACAAAAATGAGTTTCCTGGCGAGCAAAAGAGAAAGTGATAGAACATCAATGGTCTGTCTAAACCTCTTTAAACCTTAAATGAAAAACGATAAGCAGCTCTATATAAGATGTATCGGTAGGCTCACAATCATTTTAAAGTGTGCAGGGTGATATAAATCTTAATCGACTGAAGACCAGGTGGGAACCATTCATTGGCATATGGTCTTGGTACCGAAATTTCGTTTGAGAGATTGCCGAGGTTCTGAGATATTCGGTCTTTATGCTGCTTATCATCTGGGTATCATGGTTGTATCTTTTACCGAAAAATAACGGGGACGCAAGTCTAGATCTTCCATGATACTATACATACGTGTACATATTGCATACGACCTCAATAAGTGATCAACAATCACATGTCCCAATCAAAATAAGTGATAAAATATCACAAATTCTTTCCGGGTGTCAAGTTCGTCTCTCTGCTGTACGAAAGTACTGACCTGTTCACGGACTTGCTCCTGTGCCCTCATGCATCGAAAATCAAGTTCCTCATCAATAAGTGATTCTATCACATAGGGCTTGTTTTCAATCAAAATAAGTGAGTTTCTCACATCATATACGGTCAAACAGATGATAATCGGTATACTCACCGGTAAGATGAACCCTCGTGCATACCTTGATACGGGAATGTGTCGTGATGTGGATGAACACCGGTCGGTAAGTATAAATCATACCTTAACGTATCCCCTCGCCATGATTACATCTGATAAGTTGAGCTTATGTGGACAACAATACCGATAATTGTTATAGGATGCTTATCTTAATGTTAACTAATTGAACAAAGAGAGCGTTTTGGCATGACCATACACTGATATGATTCTCTTACCCTCGAAACTCACAAAAAGAATGTCTGTAAATATTTATTTAATGCTTTCATTTTCGGCACCTTTGTATATATTTATTTACTGCTTTCAGTCTTTACATTTGAAATATTCAAAAATACCAAAAAGATTTTAAGTGTGTTTTAATATAAACTTTATAAAAGTCAAAAAGATTTTATTTCTATTTTATTTTCGATCGTACGATGTTGGAGCTCGAGTCTTCGTTACCTGAAACCTGAACGAAAACCGAAAATGACTAAATCTTCATAAACGGTCGAAATTTGCAAGTTTTGAAAGTTAAAGACTAAAATTGACAAATATTTTAAACTTTCAAACTGTCGGACGGTGTTTGTTTGAACAATGGTCACATGTGTGTCGTTTGTTTATGTTTACTATATTCCAAGCAGTTGTTCTCATTACGCGTTTAGATTTCTTGCATGTGCAGATTCTAAAGGCTAGGAGAACATGGTCGATGACAAGCTTCGGAATGAAGACACGACGTGAAGGCACTCAAATGATGAAGATGATCGAGTTGCCGCTGACCATCATCAACACCACAAGGATCTCAAGCTAATGATCAAGTCATTCACGAGCATAACTCAAGGGGGAGCTTATGTTAAGGCGGAGTTTGTCAACACACTTCCTACATGATACGGGGAGTTTGTTGATACACTTTCTACTTTGAAGACGTGAAGACATTGAAGATCCTTCGACATAGAAGGCATGAAAGGCGAATCTCGCGAGTAGCGTCCAAGGGGGAGTTTGTTGATACATGTATGTGGACGCGACTCGACTCGACGCGACTTGGTCCGGTTCGACCCGGTTAGGTTCGGCTCAAGCCCGACGTCACGACATTCCTCCGTCGTGCGCCCCAGAGTTCGACACGCGAAGCACGGAGAGCCGAGGACGTTTCCCGCTTGACACATCATCATGACATCATCATGATGATGTCAAGACTTTGACTAAACTTCACAAATATGAAACAAGTTGGATACGTGCATGCTGTTGGTCCAATCATCTCGCATGGTCGTTTGGTCCAATCAAAACGGTTGGGCTTCTACAAACTGACTGGCCCAAAGCCCATTATGGACGAATCACAAAGGATCTCGACGAAACAGCCATGTTTCGTCGACATGATCCATTTCCGTCGAGCATTTCTTTGTTTCGCCAAGCTTCTGATTCGCCAAGTCTGATTCGTCGAGTTTTAATTCTGTTTCGTCATGTGTATGTGTGTCTGTGGGTATAAATAGATGTGTTATGTTTCTGTTTCAGAACTAGAGAACACTTTGTAGAGAGAATACACACACACGAGAGTTTTAGAGAGTTTGCAAAACATATTTGTGAACATTGCTTTGTAACCGAACCTTTCATACGTTTTAATACAGTGGTGTTAATCGGTGATATTTGTGTGTCGTGTTCTTACGTGTTCGATCTCGGTTTGCTATTCCGGTTGGATTCCGCACAACCGGAGTGGTTCGTATACAAGGATTAGGCGACTAGATCCTCCCCTAGCCGGACCTACACCCTACCATATATATATATATATATATATATATATATATATATATATATATATATATATATAGGGGATGGATCATGAGAAAACCAAAAAACTAACTAAAAATGCCTAAAAAAACATACCAACTTTTTTTTTACAATTTTATTATTATTTTTTTCGCAGGTTTTATATATAAAAAATTCAAAAAAAATGTACTGCACATGTGCACTAATACGGAAAGTCTAAACCACTTAACCCACCCCCCACCGACACCCCCCAAAAACCTAACCCCCCCCCCCCCCCCACACACACACAAAACCTAAAACTAAACCCTAAACATAAACCCGAAAAAACCTAAACCCCCTCACCCCCACCCCTCAAAAACCTAATCCTAATCCTAAATCTCCAAAAATCATAACCCTAAAAGCTAAACTAAACTCAAAAGCTAATTTTAAGCATGTAATGCATATGTGTAGTACACATATAATGTGCAATATAAGTTTTTTTTTCTAAATTTTTTTTATATATAAAAAATAGCGATTTTTTATAAAAAAAAAATTGGTATGTTTTTTAGGCTTTTAGAGAGAACACATATAAGTGTGAAAACAGTGAGAACGCCTCTCATCCGTTGGATCAAAACAATCTACAGATTAGATTGGCACGGTGGCGTTTTCATAAATAACATCAACTTTCGAAAGTGGGCGCGCTTCATTAAGGGTAAAAAGGTAAATGTGCATCTACAAAACCCATCAAACGGGACCAAAACATATATATACTTCCTAGAGAAACCTCCCCAACTCCAACGAAAAACGCGAAATCACAAATATTATGGCGTTTAAAGATTAAACAAGATCTAGAGGCAAAAAACAGAGTGAGTTAACTTCGATTTACATTATGCTAGTTGTATGATGTTTTTGGCGTTTTAATTTTATCAATAAATGTGCAATTTCTATGGGTGTGGAAGAGGAAGGGTCACCTGCTCCGAAACGCCAAAGAACCACCAAGTAACGAACGAAGACAACAACAAAACATGGTACAGATGGTTACTTTTTATGATGTTTGTTTGTAAAACTTCATATATCATGTAATATACTTACTAAACGCCAATACATATATCGTTTGTATAATATTGTTTGACTGTGTGAGAACGCCATTTTACATATATCATTTGTGTTATTAAATGTCATGTATCATCTGTGATTGTCTTATTGAACAACATATAAAATAGAACAAAGGATGGGGGAATATGTAGATTAGCTTAAACACCTTAAATTGCATACATTTTATAATTTTAATGTTGACTAATGTATTTTGGTTTACAATATTGCATCTACTTGTTTCTTAATAAAACATATTTGATTATGGGGTATTCAACATGGCGTTTTCAATAATATGTGGGCCTAGAGGTGAGAAATCCATGAAAAATCCATGATGAATACTCCATAATGAAAACGCCATTAGTTGAATAATAAACAGTAAGAAGAACTGATGTTACTGTCTTCCTAAAACATGTTAATGAAAACGCTATAATTTGAATAATTAATAAAGAGTAACCAGGTGTAAAACACCATTGATCATAGACAATAAGAATATATTAGAACCCAAACGACAATTAACATTAATAACTAAAACGCCAAATATTGGAAGATAGCCATTGAAACATAAACACCATTTCAAAAAAAATTATTTTGAAAGAAAAACGCCATTGAAACAAGCATAAAGAACAAAACGCCACATCTGTTGAAATTTTGTTTGAAATAGAATTATAATGCCATTTATTGAGGGGGGCGTGGACAATGACAATCGTGCCCCTGCATATCATTTAGCGTCCCAGCCACGTGTTCGACCAGGATCGGTTCTCACCGTTTTTCACACTTCCAACCGTTTTCTCTTGATCCCGTTTCTATATATATATATATATATATATATATAGAAAGCGTAAAATACAATATTTCTTAACGTACAATCGTACGATATGAAATTACACACTTTATAAAACTCTAAACCTAATCACGCATGTTGAAAAATCATAACCATGCGTGATTTTGTTTTTTCAACATTCGTGATTAGGGTTTTGAGATTTATAACGTGCGTAATTTCATACCGTACACTCGTACGTTAAATAATATTGTACGTTAACCTCCCCTATATATATCACAAAATATAACATGTTAAATTTTCGTTATCTAGCAGATATGGGTCAAATAAAATAAACTTTAACTACATAATAATAATTGCTCATGGTTTTATAGCCTAGTGTTATCTTAGGGGTGGGATAAGGCTTCGGGACCAATAGGTCCTAGGTTTGATTCCTAAAAGAGGGTTTTTTCCCATATTTATTGGATTTCCTCCTGAATTGGTGTATAGACATTATGCCTAGTGGAGATGGATATGATCGGATGGTTCTGTTGATGGCACGATAATACTCCAGTGATTCATCAGTGATCCAAATTTGTCGTTCAAAAAAACTACATAATAATTCAAAAATATATTTCATTAAATATAATATTACAACTACAAAAAATATCTTTTTCGTATTTTCGTATTTTGAAAAATCTTAGTTGCATATTTTTTAGTAACTAGATTTATACCTGTGCCACGTGTAGCGTTTTGAACTTTGTTACACAAGTTACGTTGGTGACATTAACGTGGTTCGACATAGATAATAACTTTCTCGTTCGGCGACAACTGTTCTGAAGCATACCATAGGGAGAAACGTTGTCTCCACCCAATCACAATCTTCACACAGTTTAAACTAAAACGTCCAAACAACACGTTCAACGTCATTATTTCCAGCAGACTGAATCAAAACACCCGCAACAACACACACAAACCACAATTCATCTTCAATTCCTTCTCTGTTTGTTTGTAAGTTTGCTGTGGGGTGCTCAAAAAGAAAAAAAAACAAACTTCAAATGCCTATATCACACATATCACAATCAACAAATAAAAATCAACAACAGAAATACTGAATCCTCACTTAACATCAACGCCACTTCCGTCAGCGCACTGATCCATGGGCACTGACTCCGCAACCACCACCGAACACGGAAGCGATAGCTCATGCTTATCCTCATCCTTCCGCTCTCTTGTAACTTCCGACAACATCCAACGTCCAAAAGAAAACGCAGATAGAGCTGTAAACGCTAGCCACAACTGTCTAGCACCGAATCCCAGCGGTCCAAACAAACCCTCATAACTTCAACGAAACCGTGCGTAGGAACACAAACCAAATCGGTACCGCACATTAGAAACCGATGACAAATGTTTCGATTAAAGCAGGTTAGGTGTTGAAATCGATCAGTAGTTAAATTATTGAAGTAATTTTGATTTTCTATAATCTGATCGGTTGATATGTGACGGATCTGAAAGAATAGATGTCGCCGGAGTGTAACTCCGATCGGTACCGGAGGAATATAGACGGAAGAGATGTGGATTAAATGATTGATAAAACGTGATGACTCATGAAAGGGCAAAACGAAAATGTGAGGTGTGTGTGTACGTATGTAGCAGAGAAGAAGACATAATCTATTTGGGAGGGACTTAAAGCGTTATATCTGAAAAGTTTAAGGGCTATTTTGTCGTTGGTAAAACCCTACCGACATAGGTACAACCTCAAAACATAAATGTACAATAACACCCTGCAAGTCAAACCCTTAATACACAACTTACAACTTACTAATTCACTCACTTGTTGCAAATTATAAAATTGTTGCAAATTATATAATCATATACTTACATTCAGCAAGTACCCACCCATCTTTCTCTGCGACAATAGTTACTCAAGATTTTAAAAATCATGAACAATATGATCATGTTGTTGAATTTACATGCTCCGATGCCGAAAAGCGTTTGCCAAGAACCAATATTAACGGAATATTAACCTACATCAATCAAATGATATTTTTTATGCGGTCAATGTTTGAACCGAATATAGCACGTTTATTATTTTGTTAACAGCGAAGTTCTTTTTTCTTGTGAGACTTTAACCTAATATCTCACACTTAAGTGTTTTAATCCTTTATAACGGCTTAATTTTGTTGTTAATGACGGAGCCAGAAATTTTTTCCCATGGTTTCATTTTCTTGATACACGGGTTTATAATAACCGAGAGTCAAAGTTTTAGAATCGGGTGAAGTCGGGTCACGTCAAATCACATAATTAAAGCTAATGTCATTATAAAGGAATAATGTCATTGAAAAAACACATAATAAAAATACAAAGTCTTTTGAAATATAAATTAAACAATTCAGATAAACTAATTGGATATGAGGTAAAATGGTTATTGGGTTAAAAGAGTTAACATAGGCCTTTATTCTTTTACTAAGTTAAAGTCCACTGTTAAAAATTTGTTAGTTAGGCTTAATATTTAAATTATAAAAGTGTTTAGTATATAAAAGGTTTAGCAAAAAAAAAACAAAAGTGTCGATTGTTAAAAAAAACAGTGGTGGCGCTCAATTTTCTATTACGCGTTACATATGATACGTGAAATTTATTGGCGTCAGGTGACACCATTCCCAATATGATGGCTTCGTCAATAATGAGATTTGAACCCTCAATACATGAAAAAACAAAAATTTATCTAACAACTTGATAAGGCTAAAGGTCTTTTGGTTATGTCAACTAAAACATATAAACACGTTATCTTAATTGAAACACAATACTAAAAAAAGACCACCCAAAGTGTTATTAATTGAAAGATTAATCTTATTTTTCCCTTTTAAGCTATCTAAAAAGTAAACTATTTTTCCCTTTTAAGCTATCTAAAAAGTAAACATATTTGTAGTTTATACTTTTTTATTCTTATTGTAAAAGAAAAATAATTATGTTAAAACAAAATTGTTTTCATTTTTGTTTCTCAAAATAAATGTACTGTACAAATTGTTATTTTGAATTCTAAGAATTTTTATTTGGTTTGTATTCATGAAATTAGTATTACAAAGTTTTATCTTGTAAACCTCAGGGACGATTTTGGCAATTTACTCTACAGAGTCTATAGAGTAAATTGTCAAAAAAGTTCCTGAGATTTGTGCATATTTTCCACTTTCATTCAAAACAAATTTTTTTTGCTATATTTGATTATTTTTTCTTGCAGATATTTGGATGAAAATGATAAAAAAATTCAAACCTTTGGGACGATTTTGGCAAAAAAGTTAGACGTTTGGATGAAAATGACAACTTAGCCCAAAAGTGAAAGACAATATAGTACAAAAAGTTGTTTTAGATGAAACTGGCAAAGGTGGTCAAACAAAAGGGACGATTTTGGCAATTTAATCTATAATAAATATTATATAGATTTTATAATATTATCGTCATGTCAAAAGGTTTTAAAAGTATTATCCTAATTAGATTTTGACTTAATATTTAAAAAATGTTGTTGAGTTCTAGACAAATAATGTTAAAAAATTTCACACAAGCTTGTGAATGTCAAATTATTTAAATGTTTTATATACTTAAATATACATAATATATAACACTTTTAGACAAATAATGTTAGAACTTTTTACACAAGCTTGTAAATTAGATATGTTAGAATAAAACTAATATAACAATCATTATATTTATGAAGTTACTAGAATAAGACCGTGGGGTGTGGGGCGTGGGTTGGGGCGGTGGAATGCCAAAAACGTTGGCTAGATCATACCAGACTAGCGTTGGTCATGGCGTTGCCCCGCTGACGTGGGGCGGGGGGGTGTGACTTGGTTGGTTCGATGTAGCCGTTGGGGCTAGCCGATGCCAAACGGCTACTTAATTATAAAAATATTTCCTTTTTACACATTATAAATACCCACCCATTTTTACCACTTCTCTACTTCTTCTATCATATCTTTATATATTTTTTTTAGAAAATCAACCCACTTAATCCTCTACAATGCATTATTTTAACTGCGGATACAACCCACACAACCCCTTTGAATACCAAGAAACGAAACCCGAACCCTGGCTTACCACAAAACCATCCACCACCTTTGGATATCAAGAAGAAACTACTTTAACAAGATGCTGGATCGACGAATCGCAAAATCTGATTCATGGTGTTTTTTAAATAACATATTTAATGTTTACAATATTATTGTTTTAAGTTTTTTTATAATTTTTTCATAATGTCTAAAATAATTTTGGAATAGGGAATTCACGACACAAAAAAGATTTTTGGGATTCCATAAAGAAATCATTTCATACGCAAATGCAAAGGGCAGAGGTGTATCGTGAAAATGATAGCCTCTCGTCCAAGTGGGGTGATATAAATACACGCGTCACCGCGTTTAACGCTTGTTTCCATAAGACGAAGAATGTGCCAAGAGCGGTGAAACCGAGGTTGACTTTATCAAGAATGCCTTTCTAGCATATAGAGAGAACGAGTTTAAGTACATGCATTGTTGAGATGTATGCATGTACGCTTCGAAATGGGCGAGAGTCCTTCCTACTAGCGAGTCAACCTCATCCAAAAGGGCAAGAACACTCTCGTCCCAAGCTCAGTCTGATACTCGTGTTGAAGAGTTTTATCTTAATTTGGATGATTTTGATGATTCTCCTTCCCGTCCACCCAACAGAGACACGTAAAAAAAGCGGATTCAAAGAACGAGATCGGCTTCAGCATCGGATTCGGCCCCGAGTTCGGCCTCGGGTAAAGGGTTGTACACCGACCAGTTGGAAGATCTTGGGACAAAAATTGATACATTTAATTTCCTCCAACAACAAAGGATCGACTTGAGGAAAAAAAATCCAAGCGTCGTACGATAAAAACGTATATCTAAAAGAAAAATGCGAAGATATGAAATTTCTCGCCATGCCCGTCGATCACCTTATTGGCCCACAATTGGCAATAACGTTGGAAATGAAAGAAGAAATCATGAAAAAATATAATATGGAGATATCATAAAGTTTTAATTTTTTTTTTAATTTTATGTAGTTTTTTTTTTAATTTTATTTGTAGTTTTTAAACATATTATATGTAATCTTCTATTTTAATTAGTGGGTTATTTTAATAATATGAAATTTTAATTTAGTTTAAAAAAACAAAATACACATGGCTGGCCACGTCAGCTGAAACCACGCCACACCACACCCAGTCGAAGCCACGTCGCGCCACACCTTGTGGATCCTAAACTTGCCACGTGTCGAGCAATACCCCCCAACCTAAACCCCTCCACACAACCACACCACAGTCTAACATTAATATAACAATCATTATATTTATGAGTACTATCAAACTATTTATATATACTTAAATATAACATAACATATAACACTGTTTAATAAATTAGTAAGAGTACAATATAGTCTCAAATTTGGATTTTAAAACCAAAATAGAGTTAATGGTTTGCTTGCCCTATTTTAGGAAACCCAACTTGAAGGATTAACATTTACATGCCAGTACACAAATACACCAACCTTTTCTATCTTTCCAAGATTTTCTTGCAACATCTATTTCATCTCAAACATCACACTTTCACCAAACCCTAACTCTCTCACCAATCTCTCTCTCATCACATATATGGAAACATCTATCTAAACATCAATCCAAAACACCTTGTATTTACTACTACAACATCACTTTATCTCATATCTTCTTCTTCCCCCCCCCCCCCCCCAAAGAAAGCTACCTGCTTGTGTATGTAAGTCTGCTTTCTGATCATCTGTTTCTTTCTTTTTATATGTTATAATAGATTGTTTATCAAGAAAGAAGCCTACAAGTTTCAGAGAACAGAAAGAAACCCTAAAAAGAGGAAACATCATGTCCAAGATCTTCTATTGATAAGAACCCAAATCAGGAAAACCCTAGATCATATCAAATTCAAGAAAACTCATCTTTTATTTCTTAAAAAATGGATCTTTACCCAGAAATGGAAAGCTGTAACAACTCAGAAAACAGTCATCATAATATAAGCAGTTTAGTCACCGGAGCAGCCATCTCTTCCTCCACTTCACCATCAATCACCTCCACCCCTAGCCGCTACGAAAACCAGAAGCGTCGAGACTGGAACACCTTCAGCCAGTACCTCAAGAACCATCGCCCACCGCTGTCACTATCCCGGTGCAGCGGTGCGCACGTTCTTGAGTTCCTCCGCTATCTGGACCAATTTGGAAAGACCAAAGTCCATACACCTATATGCCCGTTTTACGGGTATCCGAATCCACCTGCCCCATGTCCTTGTCCTTTGCGACAGGCATGGGGCAGTCTTGATGCCTTAATAGGCCGTCTCAGGGCGGCCTACGAAGAAAACGGGTGGCCTCCAGAGACGAACCCTTTTGGGGCTCGGGCTGTGAGGCTTTTCCTTCGAGAGGTTCGTGATCTACAATCGAAAGCTAGAGGTATCAGCTATGAGAAAAAGAAACGAAAGAGAGGTCCAGCACAAGAACATCAACAGTTCTCTCCAAACTTTTCACCATTCCAAGCTCTCCCTCTTCCACCTGGTGATCATATCTAAGCTACGAAAAGACGGTTCTACAAGTACCATCTCCTGTATCCAAAAAAAAAGTATCAAGTTTTGGATCTTGGTATCTTGATCTAAGTTTCTTTGGTTCTAAGTTTGATGTTTATGGGATTATTAAAATATTATCATGATGACCTGCCTATTGTTGTTGCCCTAGCTAGGGCTAGTTTTTTTAATTTTTATGTTGTGTAACCTAGTGTTGCTATGCAAATGTGAACAATTTGGGATTGTAATTTTGTTTATGTAAGTGGTTTTATTAAATCTAAATGTTTACATGATATTACCAAAAGCAGCAGCACCACCCCCACCACCACCACTACGCATGTAGTCATTCTTGACTATGAGTGGTTGCAGAAGTTTTACTAGCAGTAAGGGTATACGGGGCACTCTCGGTGACCCCATGCGGTGACCCAAGTCCTCGAGCGGGAACACCGCCACCATCAACGCGGGGACCGAATTAGGTGAATGGGATCGGTGTGTGTTCACCGCTTGAGAGAGAGGAGAGAGAGAGGGGGTGATTGGTTGTTAATGTGGGTCCACCCTTTTTCCACCAATCATATTTTTTCCTTCTTTTTTTATAAAAAAATAATTGTGTGAGTGGAGTGCCGCCATCAAATTGAGGGTGTGAGAGGAGTTAAGAGGGGAGTTGACGTGGCGCGTGCTGATTGGCCGTGCGTAATAGAGGGGACTCCCCTAAGAGAGGAGTGCCCCTCTCACCCTAAATGTACTTTCTGTTGTGGTAGTATTTATAAAAAAAAAGACAAAAAAATAGTACTAAAATCTGTTCAATCTTGTTTTCAACATAAGTTTGATCCAGTATCCAACTGCTAGATCTTGTGTTTTTCCACTCTTTCACCAGGTAAATTACAAGATCTGACTTAGATTGATCAAGCATGTCTTCAAAGATTTGCAAGTGCATTGATGAATGATTAATTTAAATTTAAGAATGTTTTCTTGGCTATCTAAGTTACTGTGAGTGGGAATATTATGTGGTTGTCTCTCTAATTGTGTCTACTAATTATAATAAGTTTGATGGTCTACGAAATTAATTGTTCTTTTTGTAAAGAGTAGAGCTTATAGTTTTTGCTAATAATCGTTCAAGGGTGTGTGAAATGGCAAAATGAAATATATATATTAGTAGTTGCATGCTCTTAGTTTTGGATTGTTAGCTATTTCTACATGAGATTCATCATATGATTATCTTCCATTCAATTATTGAGTGGGATATGAGTCATTGTATAGTGTTGTCGTTTCAATATGTAACCGATCAAAGTGATCAAAGAAATTGGCAGTCTTTGTTGGTTGAGCCATTGAGGTAGACCCAAAGTTGAATTGATTATATATGTTAGTAAATTTTTCGTTAGGGTGGTCGAAGCGCGTAATTGTATTTGGTAGAAGTTACCAATACAAGCATGTGTAAATTCTAATTACAATATGAAAAATACTTTATGTTAATAATAACTAGCTTTTCAATAAAAAATATATTGAAATGATGTAAAAAAATATACATGAGAGTATATTTAAAAGTTTTGAAAAAGTTAAAAGAACAAAAGTTGTTATAGAAAAATCAAATTAAATAACAATTAAATTATAATTAAAAAAAAATCCACTAACATTGCATATTGTATAGTATATAATTTTGTTGGAATATTATTTACGGGTGGTATTTGCCTAATTACTTAACTTTTCTTGTTAAATTATAAGTCAACCAATTATCTATTAGTTTTGTTCATATCATAATTCGTTAAAACACTTCTAACAATAAAAAATTTCAATTTTGCCATTTTTATAAAATTTTCACTTTAATCTTTAAATCAATTATGGTAGTTAGGTGAGATTAATGAAAGTTCTCACAATTTTTTTTGTTATCACAAGTTCTAATGGGACAAAGACATTGAATTAAACTTAATAGAACTTGATGAACAATTGACATACAACAAATTGATTTAAGTTGAACTTTCTAGCTACTTCAATGCATGTAAAGTGAAACTTCTACATCATTATTTATATATGGATACAACGGACCATTTTAAGAATATTTACATTATGTGGTGTGGGGCGTGGGTTAGAGCGACGGAATGTTAAAAATGCAGACTAGACCACATCAGGTTAGGGTTGCTCATGGTGTTGCCCCGTTGACGTGGGGATTGAGTCTGGCGTGGGGTGGGGGTAGTGTGACATGGCTGGCTTTGATTGGCTGGTTCGATGTAGCCGTTTGGGGGTAGCCGTTAGGGATGGCGATTATCGTATAGTAAATCAAATTTTTTTTAAATTGCATTTTTACCTATAAATACTCACCCAAAATTACATATTTTCTCCTTCTTCTTCAACCAATACGCAACCCAATTTTAACATTTTCTCATTCTTCTTCAACCAAACCCACACCAAAAAATCGAAAATGGTGCATCGGAACGAAGAGGAGGAAATAGCACTAGCGACATCAATTGTTGACGCACAACGTACCCTATAACGTGGTCAAACCACGTATTGAGGGCGAGCGTTTCAACAATACCAACAACACGTCGGGAACACGCGTCACAAGTTAAACGCGTGTCAACACAAATGGCGTGAGCTCAAACCGAAGTTGGATCGGTTTAAAGTTTGCTTCTATTGTGTCCCTGGGGGCGACTTGACCACGACGATCGACTGGAGATCGCGAAGATCGAGTACAGGCACGACGGGAATACGGAGTTTAAGTGGGTTCCCCACTTTAATAATTACCGTACTTTGTAATCTTCTTTATTTTTTGTAGGATTTAATAGGTTGTTTTTTTTTATTTTTTAGGATTTAATAAGTAGGTTTTTTATTTTTTATTATTTATTAAGTAGGTTTTTTATATTTTAGATTGTCTTTTATGTAACTTTTTTTTAATTAATATAAGATGTATTTATTATATAATTGTCAACTTTAGAAAAAAAAAACCCACATGGCACCCCACGCCAGCCTGGTCACGCCGCTCCCACACCCCACTTTTTTAGGTGTGTACTGGTGGAGCCCACATCTCTCACATGTCGAGCAATGCTCCCAACCCAATCCCCTCCACACCCGACAGTCTTAGATTTTTTTTTCTAACTTCCTTTTTAGTGGCTAAGGGATAAATTACTACAAGAAAAAGAGGTTATAGCGACGAAATATAGTCGCAAAAAGCTTGTTTTTCTTAGTCGCGAAAGCCTTATTTCTTGTAGTGAATATAATTAAAAAACAGAGAACTCAAGGGGCTATAAATTGTAAGTCACTAACCAAACAAGTGAACAAATTCAGATATTAAGTTACACGAACTCTCCTAATCTAGAGAAGGTAAACTAGCTCTATTTTTAATCTACAAAAAGGTATTTTGTATCTCTTTAGAAAACCTTTGGATAGATTTTCTCTTCCCGTCAAAGATGGTAGGGGTGAGCGTATAACCGAAATAACCGAACCGAAACCGAAATAACCGAAATTACCGAACCGAAAATAACCGAACCGAGTCTTAACCGACGGTTCGGTTATCCGTTTTTATAATAACCGAAAAATCGGTTCGGTTACGGTTAAGCCCATTTTACCGAACCGATTTATCCATAACCGAACCGATGTTTAGGCCCAATGCATATTTTTGTGATTATATTTATATAGAGTCCAAGTTTTTAAGAAGCCCATTGTTTTTAGACCCAAGTTACTAAGCCCATTTTACATTAATAACAAATAAATGTCAAAGTGAAAACCAATTCAAAGTTTCAAACCCTAGAGATAATACGTATCGTCATTCTCAGTCTGGTTCTCCCGCTCAAAGACGACGACGCTGATTCTCTTCTCGACGATCTCGGTGGACGCTGATTCTCTCCGTTCTCTGCTCGACGCTGATTCTCTTCTCGACAGTCGACGCTGCTTCTCTGCTCGTCACGTCGCTTCTCTACTGGACGCTGGTTAGTATAATACTATAATTTGTTCTGATAAAAATGGTTTACTTATATACGGTTACTGGTTGATTGAAACTTATATACGGTTACTGGTTAGCATAATTTGTTCTGTTCTATACATATGGTTGTAAAAGGGTGCGAGACTTTATTGATGGAAATTCTTAAATTTAACATATCTACTAGCTTATAAGGGTATTTGTTTTTTGATGAAAGTTCATATGGTTTACTTATATTCGGTTCTGTTGATCTGTTCTATACATATGAAAATTTTAACTATTTAAATGCTTATAAGGGTTTTGTAAATCTGTGTAAATGTAGATGGAAGAATCGAGTAGCGCGACACCTGATGTTGATGTAACTAAAGAAACATTGAACGAACCAGTTGATAGTGTTGACGAGCAAAACACGGAACAAGAGAACAATGAAGGTGGTAAAAAAAGATCATTCGTGTGGGATCATTTTACATTTGATAAAGTTTCTCAGAAAGCAAAATGTTGTTATTGTTTAATATGGATGGCAGCCGGTTCTAAAACAAATGGTACGAGTCCCTTGCGGTATCATTTGTTGAGAGTATGCCACAAGTCACCACTTTATAAGAAGGCTGATTTAAAACAATCTAAATTGAGCTTTAAGCCTAAAAGTTCGGGGGAAGGCATTGGTAGCTTGGCTTCTCATTCTTTCAGCCAAGAAAAATGTAAAATCTCTCTTGCTCGTATGTGCATAAAAGATAATCAACCGTTTAGTATAGTTGATGATGAGGGATTTAGAGAATTCGTATGGGATTTAAATCCTATGTTTAAGTTTCCTTCTAGATGGACAGTAGCTAGGGTTTGCTTGTCGGTGTACCAAGAAGAGAAAAAGAAACTAAAACAAGTTTTAAGAGGTCAAACTGTATCTCTTACAACCGACACATGGACGTCCTTTCAAAACTTTAACTACATGTGTCTTACCGCCCATTGGGTTGATGAAGATTGGGTTTTGAGGAAGAAAATTCTAAACTTTTGTCAAATAGCAAATCATAAGGGTGAGACAATAGGAAAACTTGTTTATCGTTGCTTACAAGATTGGGGCATTGATAGGGTTTTTACGGTAACCGTTGATAATGCTTCATCAAATGATGGAGCAATTAAGTTTTTAAAAAGAATGCTTAAAGGTCCTCATTCCGTGTTAGATGGAAAATATATGCATTTGAGATGCAATGCTCATATCATTAATCTTGTTGTCAAGGATGGTTTAGAAGAACAAGTTGATTCCATAACTAGGATTCGAAATGCGGTAAGATATATAAGATCATCTCCTTCTAGGTTTCTAACCTTCAAAGATTGTGTTGAGAACGAAAAGATTGTTTCTAAAAGGAAACCATGTCTTGATGTGGATACTCGATGGAATTCAACTTTCTTAATGTTGGAAACGGCACTTAAGTTTTCAAACGCATTTGATAGGTATTTTTTAATATTTTGTCGCAAAATTTTATTTGCTTTGTCTAATACTAATTATCTAATATCTTACGATGCTATATGTTTTTTTGTTAATAGGCTTCAAGATGTGGATATCAATTATAGAACATATTTTCATAGTGAAGTCGTCGATGAAGAGACGAGTACAAGGAAAAGAAAAAAAAGTGATAGAGTTTTGGGGGCACCCGATGAAGAAGATTGGGAAAATGCGAGGTACATTATCTTTTAACCTTTTATTCACTTTCAAGAAAAATATCTTTAAAATTTATTTTTTTAGTAAGATCTTATTTTGGTTTCATGTGGATTATAATATACTTAGCGTAAACCATATGTATTATAATATAGTTGAGATGTTATTGTTTTAGGCTATTCATGGAATTTTTGAGGATATTTTTTGATGTGACAAAGAAGATATCGGGGTCTAAATATGTGACCGCAAATTGGTTTTTTGTTGAGCTTTCCAAAATGCACTCAAGTATAGCAAGTATGTGTTTAAGTATTGATGAGAAGAAGCGAGCCATGGGTTTGTCTATGAAAACAAAGTTTGAGAAGTATTGGGATAATTTAGACAATATTAATCATTTGTTGTATGTGGCACTTGTTTTAGACCCACGGAATAAGATGTCTTATCTTGGTTATTCTTTAAGTTTGATATATGGCAAACGTTCCATAAAAATCAAGCTAATCAAGGAGCTAGTGAAAGAAACATTAATGGAGTTGTTTGATCATTATAAGCTAAAGGTAGGTAAAACAAAGGAGCGACAAAGTACTTCGTCGTCCTCGCGTAATTTGGTTGATGATGTTGGGTATGTTGACTTAGAAGATGGTTACAAGAAGTATTTAGAGGAGGAAGGTGAAGAAGTTCTTGATGATCATGAAGTAGAAATTTATTTACGTGATGGAACGGAAAAAAGAGAGGAAACATTTGATGTTTTAGTTTGGTGGAAGGCAAATAAGATTAAGTTCCCTGTTCTCTCTGAAATTGCTAAGCATGTTTTAGGAATGCCAATCTCAACTGTTGCATCCGAGTCGGCTTTTAGCACCGGTGGTAGGGTGATTGATAAATATAGGAGCTCTCTTACTCCTAAAACTGCAGAGGGATTGATTTGTGCCCAAGATTGGTTACGGTCTACACCAAAAGATTTGCAAGATCTTTACGTGCATGGTGAACAACTAGAGGTGTTGGTTGATGCTTTGGAGAATATGGAAATTGGTAAAAACATTTTTAATTTACATGTTCTTATTTTTACTTAGATATTAATATATTTATGTGTGCTTTTGTAGATTGCATACCCGGAAAGAAAACGCCCAAAGACTCGATTGCTGAAGATGATGAAGATGAAGATTGGGACTAACGTCTAGAAGTAGAACTTTTAGCGTTTTAGGTTTAAAACTTTGTTAACTTTAAAACTCTAGCCACTTTTTTGTATTGTTGTGGCTTCACGTAACACGTGCCTACTTTAGATTTTCGGGTTAACATTATGATGCTATTTTGTTGGATTTAAACCCTTATGTTAGTGGATTGGGTTGTATAACATTTGCTTGTCTAGGTAGCTGCTATCTTGCTAATGGTTTAAGTTGCATTTTGTTTATGCTTTAATTGTTAATGAAGATCCTTGTTACTTTCATCATGTGGGCTGTTAGTTTTTTTGAATTGTATTTGTATCATTCACACCTTCCCAACAAGTCAACAACAACTTACACAAACTATAAAAAAAAAAAAAAAAAAAAAAAAAAAAAAAAAAACGGTTATTTAACCGTAACCGAACATTAACCGAATTATCCGAAACCGAAATAACCGAACCGATCGGTTAAGGATATGTAATAACCGATCATATCGGTTTCGGTTACGGTTACGGCTCAAAACCGAACCGAACCGAACCGTGCACACCCCTAAAAGATGGCATGATTATGAGCTCACCATATGCACTAACGTAACATCCAATATTTTTCAAGTATGTTGTAAAATACTTCGTGTTTTTTATCATTTTGTTATTTTATTTAGCTTTTCATAATTTATATTTTAAAACAATTGAATAAGTAAATAAAAAAATTTTCTTTTCATGTTCAAAAAGAAAAAGAATTAATAATAATATATAGAGTAAATTGCCACATTTGTCCCTAAGGTTTAGATCTGTTTCCCAGTTTCATCCAAAATGACTTTTTTTTTGTGCCAAACAACCCTTCACCTTTGGCATTTTTTTCTCATTTCCATTCAAACCATTAACTTAGTTTACTTTTTCTGTTAAGTTGAAGGATATTTGGATGAAACTGGCAAATATAAAACCTCAGGGACGATTTTGGCAATTTACTTAAATTTTTTTTAATTCCTTGTATTTAATTAATTTTGTCACATAAATTATAAATTTTCATCCAAACACTAACTCAGTTATTTTTTTCTATTAAGGTGAAGAATCTTTTAAATTTTATAAAGTACGACAAAAATTAATTTCTAAATTTTTTATATACATCAGTTTTATAAAAACAATCTACTTCAACCTCTAAATTTTATAAAACTAAAATGCTAGTGATTTTATAGAAAAATGTCAAATAAACAAATCTTATCATATGTACCAAGTTTGTAATTCATCTTCTACTCTTTTAAATTCGCTCCTAACAAAAAACAGAAGCCATTACCCCCTCCCCTTATCAAACAACGTATCGTTACCAAACCTTACAATTATCCACCAAATAGTATGTATAATGCCATGAACCAAAAGTTTCTTTACTCAAACCACTCGGAATAAATATTAGTTAGTTACCCTCATAATCTTAATTCGAAAAATATTTAATTTCTGCCAACATATTTTTTAGGTGCTCAACACATTTAAAAATATGTAACATTTTATAAAAAAAATTTCTATCTCTACACTTGATTAAATACTAAAAGTTATAACATTTTACAAAAAAATTTCTATATCTACACTTGATTAAATACTAAAAGTTGTAATCGATTAAATACCATTGATATTTATTTTATATATCGTTTTCTCTTATTAAACTGATCTATATAAAAAACTAGATATTAATTTCTGTCTTGATTTATAAAATTTAAAACATCCTTCACCTTAACAGAAAAATAAACTGAGTTAGTGGTTTGGATGAAAATTTATAAAAATTATTTGACAAAACTTGTCACGCCCTCAATTTCCACATGCGGAGTAATACCGCGAGACGTGTGACTGACCAGGATCCAACCACCAATCATATCGAACAATTAAATTAATAGTAATATAGTTCACCAAATCAATAGGATTAGTGACTACTAAAGTTTAAGTCCAGAAGTTTTTAAGTTCAAAATAGCAGTTTAAGTAAGTAGCGAAAGCATGAGTAAAATAGTTTAAACAAAAGTTCATAGTTCATAATTATTAGAGAACCCAACACGGGTTAAGACGTCCACTCCACATCCCCAAGCTGCAAGCTCCTAAGTCACTGGGTACCTGCAAAGCATGGAGTAGGGTGTCAACATAAAGTTAGCGAGTTCACGAGTTTGTCCAGTTTTAATTCCAAAAACTTGTTAAGTAGTTAAGTTACTCATTTATATCATGCCATTGGGAGCTACCCTATTTGTAAGCTACTAAACTGCGTAATACCGAACACTTACGACCGTACGTTTCTGTAATGTGCCCCGTTTGTCAATGTCTATCATCATTGACGGTTTGCCAGAGTCGATTAGTTCACCGCCGATTCTATCCAGGCACGGTGTGAGGCTGGTGAGACCTAAATAGCGCTATCAACTAATAACCCGTTCGCCAGGCCCCAACGACTAATCGGTATAGTAAGTAGGGACTTCGTGATAAAGTTTCGTTTAGTACACTTGTTGCATCTAATATAAATAGTAATTAACTGAGCATCCCACACAAGGGGAGAAAAGTGTTTGTATCCCACACAAGGAGATAGCGTTGTTTGTTCCGTTTCCCAACCACCGGGAACGCACGATTTTTGTAATAGTCGTGAACCCACCTCGGTTTGCTAGGTAGACAGTTTACTTGGTTTGGTTTGTTGGTCAACCACGTCCTATTATGGTTACCAGTATAGGTCAGGTTTGGGTACAAATAATTCACGTATATCCTACATGTATCTAACAAATAGCATGCATGTCAAACCAACATATGAAGGATTTGGGCCTAGCCTATCATATGAACAGTAAACAGCAACATGTAGCCCATAACATAACATAACATAACACGGAACTGTGCGGCCCAAATAAATAACAGCCCAATAACTAGGTCACTCGAAACCATGTGGTCTCGACTCGAAAACAGAGGTTTTGAGTTGCAACCAAAGGTTTCGAGTCGCAATCATGAGGTCTCGAGTTGTGCATTTCTTAGTCGAAACCGTTAGGTCTCGAGTCAGGCTTTGAGTCGAGATCAGGAGATCTCGAGTTGCAACCAACCCGGTCTCGAGTCCCCTGTTGTGTGTTGCCTGGTTTCGAGTTGTCCCTAAGTGGTCTCGCGTCGAAACCATACGATCTCGACTTGTAACCACTGCTGGAATCTTTCTAGAACCTTGTCCATTCAGTACGAACCAATCACATTACCTTAACATGTTTTATTATCCGTACACTTACCAATTCAGATCAAACACAGCAAATTTCAAATATTTATAGCACCTTAAACAGTTCATCATGTTCATTAATCAAAATAGATCTAATCCAACATTTTCTAACACTGTTTTATTCATTAAGTCCAACAGGAAAACATGTAGCCATTTTTATCACAAGAATCATCATAACACTCATTCCTAAATATCATTAACTATTACTGTTTCATCAACACTAAACACCCATTTGCTTTACATTAAGACAAACTGTAGGTCCCTCGGAGGTTGAGGTTTAACCTATTCCTTGTTATATCTAACACACTAGCGAGTGCGGAATCCAAGCTAGCATGCAAACCGAGAAAGAACAAGCATAAACACACCACACAAGATTTCACCGATTAACACCACTTGCATTAATACGTATGAAAGGTTCGGTTACAATGCAATGTTTACAAATCAGTTTTGCAAACTCTCTCAGTGTATGTGTGCTCTCAACAGAATGCTCTCTCTGTTTCTGTCTAGTGTCTCCTTCTAATTTTCTGTCTAGTGAACACAACACACGGGTATTTATACCCAACTCAGATCGTCTGGTCGAAGGATCAGACAGACTGATCGAAAGATCATCTGTCGACCAGAAACCCATCGAAGGATCACATAGACCTCGAAGGATGATATCCTTCGTGGTCTATCCTTCGAAGGTCATCTTTCGAGCTCATCGAAGGATACAAACAAACCTTCGATGAAACATCCTTCGACACATACATGTTACAAACATTGTTCGAACTGTTTGACCAAGTCAAACCGGAGGATGGTTGACTTGGTCAAACTTACATCAAAGACATCGTTTTGAATCAAGACGAAATACAGACAAAGTACAGACACAAGTGCACCAACAAACTCCCCCTTGGCTGTAGCTTTGTCTGGCTGTAGCTTTGTCTCGATCTTTGTGACTTCAAGTCTTTGACGTCCTTTCAAGTCTTCAATGTCGGAGGATCTTTAAAGTCTTCACGTCTTGAAAGCAGAAAGTGTATCAACAAACTCCCCGTTTTATGTAGGAAGTGTGTTGACAAACTCCCCCTTAACATAAGCTCCCCCTTGAGTTATGCTCGTGAAATACTTGTTCTTTATGAATTGAGATCCTTGTGGTGTTGATGATGGTCAGCGGCAACTCGATCATCTTCATCATTTGAGTGCCTTCACGTCGTGTCTTCATTCCAAAGCTTGTCATCGACCATGTTCTCCTTGCCTTTAGAATCTGCACATGCAAGAAATCTAAACGCGTAATGAGAACAACTGCCTGGAATATCAAAAGTAAACGACACACATGTGACCATTGTTTAAACAAACACCGTCCGACAGTTTGAAAGTTTTAACAAATTTTATCAATTTTAATTTTAACTTTCAACACTTGCAAATTTCGACCGTTTATGAAGATATAGTCGTTTCGGTTTTCGTTCAGGTTTCAGGTAACGAAGACTCGAGATCCAACATCGTACGATCGAAAATAAAATAGAAATAAAATCTTTTTGGCTTTTAGAAATTTTATATTAAAACACACCTAAAATCTTTTTGGTATTTTTTTTTTTTTTTGAATATATCAAATGTAAAGACTGAAAGCAGTAAATAGATATATACAAAGATGCGAAAAATGAAAGCATTAAATAAATATTTACAGACATTCTTTTTGTGAGTTTCGAGGGTAAGAGAATCATATCAGTGTACGGTCATGCCAAAACGCTCTTGTTGTTCAATTAGTTAACATTAAGATAAGCATCCTATAACAATTATCGGTATTGTTGTCCACTTAAGCTCAACTTATCAGATGTAATCATGGCGAGGGGATACGTTAAGGTATGATTTATACTTACCGACCGGTGTTCATCCACATCACGACACATTCCCGTATCAAGGTATGCACGAGGGTTCATCTTACCGGTGAGTATACCGATTATCATCTGTTTGACCGTATATGATGTGAGATTCTCACTTATTTTGATTTGAAAACAAGCCCTGTGTGATATAATCACTTATTGATGAGGAACTTGATTTTCATATGCATGAGGGCACAGGAGCAAGTCCGTGAACAGGTCAGTACTTTCGTACAGCAGAGAGACGAACTTGACTCCCGGAAAGAATCTGTGATATATTATCACTTATTTATTTGGACATGTGATTGTTGATCACTTATTGAGGTCGTATGCAATATGTACACGTATGTATAGTATCATGGAAGATCTAGACTTGCGTCCCCGTTATTTTTCGGTAAAAGATACAACCATGATACCCAGATGATAAGCAGCATAAAGACCGAATATCTCAGAACCTCGGCAATCTCTCAAACGAAATTTCGGTACTAAGACCATATGCCAATGAATGGTTCCCACCTGATCTTCAGTCGATTTAAGATTTATATCACCCTGCACACTTTAAAATGATTGTGAGCCTACCGATACATCTTATATAGAGCTGCTTATCGTTTTGCATTTAAGGTTTAAAGAGATTTGGACAGACCACTGATGTACTATCATTTTCTCTTTTGCTCGCCAGGAAACTCATTTTTGTTTTTCTATTGTTTTTGTGTTTTTGAAATTTTTCGATGTTTTTGGATTTTTTTAAATTTTGGATTTACTCCCCCTAAAATCAATAAACTAAGACAAATTTAAAACACAAAGGTATTTACAAAAATGATTTTCCGATGTGGGTATTACTCTTGCTTGACCTTAATGCCGTTTACCAATAATAAATAGTCAAATCTAGATTTGTCAAATGCTTTGGTAAAAAGGTCGGCACGTTGGTCATCGGTGTGGACGTAAGCAACATCGATTAGCCTTTTCTCAAAGCAATCACGTATGAAGTGATACTTAATTTCGATGTGCTTAGTCTTTGAATGCTGCACAGGATTTTTAGTGATCTGTAATGCAGCAGAATTATCAACGTAAATAGGAGTAGTTAGGAATTCAAAACCGTAGTCGCGCATTTGTTGTTGGATCCATAGGACTTGGGAGCAACAACTTGAGGCAGCAATGTATTCAGCTTCGCATGTTGATGTAGCGACGCACGTCTGCTTCTTGCACTGCCATGTGACTAGGCGATTTCCCAAAAACTGACATCCAGCCGTTGTGGATTTGCCGTCGATTTTGCATCCGCCAAAATCAGAATCACTGAATGCGATCAAGTCAAAGTTATTATCCCTAGGGTACCATAGACCGGTGTCAGGGTAACCCTTCAAATAACGAAAAATCCTTTTTACAGCTGCAAGATGTGAGGCCTTCGGGTTGACTTGATATCTGGCAAGCAGGCACGTTGGGTACATTATATCTGGTCTTGATGCTGTGAGGTACATAAGAGATCCGATCATCACGCGGTAGTATGAGGGGCTAGTAGCTTCACCCTTCAAGTCTGGAGTAATTCCGTGATTTTGTGGCAATGGGGTACCGATGGGCGTTGCATCAGACATCTGGAACCGGCTCAAGATGTCACCAACATATTTAGTCTGATGGATGAATATCCCAGACTCGGTTTGTTGTACTTGTAGGCCCAAAAAGAAGGTCATTTCCCCCATAGCACTCATCTCGAATTTATCCTGCATTACACGCTCGAAATCCCTACACAAAACATCATTAGTAGAACCAAAAATAATATCATCAACGTATACCTGTACCAGTAGAAGATCTCCATCTTGTTCTTTGATGAAAAGAGTACAATCGATAAGACCTCTGCGAAATCCATTCTCCAGCAGATAATTAGATAAGGTTGCGTACCAAGCTCGCGGTGCTTGATGAAGACCATAGAGAGCTTTGTTGAGCAACCAAACCCGATCGGGATGGATAGGATCTTCAAAACCTGGAGGCTGTTCGACGTACACCTCTTCTTCCACCACACCATGTAAGAATGCACTTTTCACGTCCATCTGGTATACCTTGAAACCTTTGAATGAGGCATAAGCCAGAAAGATTCGAATTGCTTCTAGACGTGCAACAGGTGCATATACTTCGTTGTAGTCGATCCTTTCAATCTGACGAAAACCTTGAACGACTAGCCTTGCTTTGTTTCGAATAACGACTCCACGGTCATCCTTTTTGCATTTAAACACCCAACGGGTACCAATCTTCTTGTAACCAGCAGGTTTCTCTACGAGTTTCCAGACACCAAGCTTCTGGAATTGTTGCAGTTCTTCCTGCATTGCTTCAACCCAAGAGCTATCTTTCAAAGCATCTTTCCAAGTTCTGGGCTCTTCCTGTGAGACATAACACGCGAAAGACCAATCATTTTGTTGACCAGATTCTCGGATAGTTGCATACAAGCCTGCATTATTGTTGTTTCGCAACATGTTTCTTGTTTGAACGCCACTCTGTACATTTCCGATGATGTTTTGTTGAGGATGGGTATTGTGAATCCTTGTTTCTGGATTATCTTGAACTGAAATATTTGTACCCAGATTGTTGAGATTGAGATCAACAATCAATTCAAG
This sequence comes from Helianthus tuberosus, assembly GCA_030545235.1. Lineage (NCBI taxonomy): Eukaryota > Viridiplantae > Streptophyta > Magnoliopsida > Asterales > Asteraceae > Helianthus > Helianthus tuberosus. The sequence continues at coordinate 185,730,065 of CM060351.1, read as the reverse complement.
GCCCGGAATTGACGAAGAGGATGATGCAGTAGCTTCAGCTGTTCTAGGGACATCCACTGGAGGTGTACCTTCTGAAGTACCATGAACTGCTGTTATTGGAACTTCTTGATCTGCATCGAGAAATTCATCATCCTCTGAAGATTCGTTCAATTCGGTAGCATCGTGAAAATCCTCAATGTCGAGAGCATTATTGTTCACCGAAGATGGTTCTTGATTGACAAGAATTGGACGAACCACCGGTGAATCTGTTGCATTGTCACTCTCGAAAAACATCCTTGCTGCAGCATTTTCTTCAACTGCTTCAACATTGATCGAATTGAAAAAGTCATCGTACTCGAACATCCAAGGCTGACCAGGACATTTGACCGGTAAAGTGTGCCTTTGTACTCTGACTTCAGACCATTCCTCGACCCTTTTAGTCTCTAGATTCCAGACTCTTAAGTTCGGGGTGGAATACCCAAGAAAGTATCCCTCAATTGCTCTTGCCCCAAACTTTCCATTAGGATCGATTATTGTGCATGGAGCTCCAAACGGTTCAAGATATGACAAATCAGGTTTCCGTTTGTTAATAAGCTCAAAACAGGTCTTGTTGTGCCTTTTGACTGTAAGGACTCGGTTCAACGTATAACATGCAGATGCCACAGCTTCAGTCCAAAAAGGAATCGGCAATTGTGACTCTACCAACATAGTCCTAGCAGTCTCGATCAATGTGAGGTTCTTACGTTCAGCGACGCCATTCTGTTGAGGAGTGTAAGCTGCACTAAATTCGTGAAGAATACCTTTTGAAGTGCAAAACTCCGCCATGGCATGATTTTTAAATTCAGTACCATTGTCGCTACGTATCCGCCTAACCTTCAAGTTGTATAGATTCTCAATCTGAATGATCAAGTTTTTGATAATACCGAAGGTTTCACTCTTATGTGCCATGAACGCCACCCAAGAAAATCTTGAATAATCATCAGTTATCACGAGGCAATATTGATCATTCCTAATGCTTTTGTGCTTGACAGGACCGAATAAATCCATGTGCAAACGTTCAAGAGGAACAGCCACCGTGTTGATCTTCTTTGTGGGGTGTCGCTTCTTCGTTTGTTTTCCTTTCTGGCACGAGACACAGACGTCTTGAAGATGGAAGTTTTTAAGAGGAACACCATTCACCAATTCATTTGATACCAAATGATTCATTTTGCGTAAGTGAATGTGACCCATTCGTCTGTGCCAAGAGATTGTGTCTTTTTCTGTGGCTTTGGAAACGAAACAAGTTGCTTGTGCAGACGTTGTGATAGCTTGGCTCATATCAAGGACATACAGATCATTTATCCTTGGAGCCGACAAGAGAATCCATTCTTTCGGAATTTTGAAGCCGGGTTTCAGCACATAACATCCATTTGCATCAAAGTGTACTAAGAACTGCTTATCACAAATTTGAGAAACACTAAGAAGATTGTGATCAAGTTGTTGTACAAAGTTGATCTTATCAAAGCTAACAACCCCGTTGGAGATCATTCCTTCACCCGTAATATATCCGCCTTTATCTCCAGCAAAAGCAACATAACCTCCTCTAATAGATTTGACGTCGTAGAGAAGCTTCATGTCGCCTGTCATGTGCCTGGATGCCCCACTATCAACAATCCAATGACTACTGATAGTTCCTCCTGGAACACCCTGCACATGAACTCACATAATTAGTTGGAGATGGGGACCCAAGCCATTGTGGTCTTGGGTCTTCCATTTTCATCAACAACAATAACTTCTATTCTTTGATGATTTGAAAATTGTGATGGTCCCCCTGAATTTGTGGTTATTTTAGGTTTCCATGTCTGTTGTGATTTACCAGTTTGATTGTTTGAAAATTTAACTTCGTGATTGTTTGAAGTTTTTGAAAATTTTGAACTTTCTGGTTTAACTGGAACCGTTTGTTTTTGAACCACTTCAGTTTTAAGTGCCTTTTCAACCACCTTGACTTGTTGGCGTTTCTGTTTCTTTTCCCTTTCTCTTACAAGTCGGGGATCTTGTTTTACAGAAACAGATCGCTTTTGGTGATTGCGTTCACGGGGATCATCTTCTTTGGCTTTCAACTTATGAAGATACGGGCAATTTCGAATGATATGCCCAATTGTACCACATTCAAAACATGATCTTCGTTCAACAAACCCCGAAGTATCATGTGATCGTCTTGCCAATGATGAACTTTGTGATCCCGAGGTACTAGGTTTTGAACTGCTTGGTTCATTCCTTTTCATCACTGTTGCTTTCTTGACAAAATCTAAGTTAGATTGGTTTTCAAACGTTGCAATTTTGTCCGTTCCCTTAGATTTCACAAAGTTCACATTCCTTTTCTTCTTCTGATTCGGCTTCCTTTGACTTTGAGTCGGTGGTTTATCTTTTGGTTTGGTATGATTTTGCTGTTTTTGCACTGTTGGTAATTTCTGATTGCCATATTGTTTTCTAACTTCAGCCTTTGGGATAGGAGGGCACTGTGTTACCACAACGTGTGATCCTTTCTTACCCAAAAACTTACTTGTTGAATTTTCAAAGACTTTACTGATTAACGATTGATTAACATTCTTAATAGGAAAATCTTTGTCAGAATAAATTTTATCATCACCAACAAGAGTGTACAGCAAATCCACACTCTCCGACTCTTTCTCAGACGAGGACTCGATTGCAACAGTCTTAGCGGGTTTTGCAGGAGGATCACACAGAATATGATTCTCAAGAGGTATGTCCTCTTCATTTATCACCGCATCAGACTTTGCTGAATCAGTATCATCGGATTCATCATCAGAAGAATCAGCATCCTCAATCACAACTGGAGGATCCTGATTCTGTTCAGCAGTTACAAATGTATCTGCTGACACATCCGAATCTGATGATACTTCTTTCTTGTATCCGAGTCCTGCTGCAAATTCCTCAACGTCCAAAGGAACAGATGGTTCAAAATGAGTTCTATACTCCTCATCAGGTAGTGCATCAAAATTGTTTCTCACGGGTGGTGGACATTTCTTATAACCTATGCATGTGACATCCCGTTTCTCTTTCTGAACATCAATGATGTGATCCAACACATAGCTAGAGCTCAAATAACTGTCTAACTTGAGTCGGATCGCCTCACTTTCAGTTTTCACACAAGCCATTTCCTTTTGCATTACCTCAAGACGAGTTATATACAAATTAATGTCAGTTTGTTTTCTGGAAACCATTTTTGTCAGATCTGTTTTATCTTTCTTTAACGTTTCAATCATTGACTTAAATTCCTTTTCATGGTTTTCATAAAACATGTTGGCTTCTGTGCACTTGGAAAGATCAACAGTCAACTTCTGGTTGTGAATGAATGTCACATCATATTTCTCTTGCAAAGCCTCGTGTTTGCTTTGCAACTCACACCACTTATCACTCAAAGACACATGTTTGTCTTGCAAGTCAAACAAACTAGCTTGTAAAGCATCATGTTTGCCTTGCAACTCAGACATGTTTGCATCCAAATCAGCACATTTAACATGCAATCTATCACAATTATCACAGATATCAGCAGTGGGTTCATCGACACATACCTGACTTGATGAACTGTCGACATTAGCCATAAAGGCTGAATGGAGAGAAGACGAAGAATAAGCAGCTTGATCCACCAAAATAGATCTCCGATGATTTCCAGCTGCAGCTTCTCCCAATATCTCATCAATCTCTGCATCGACTGACACACTTGATGTGTCATCCAAATGATCATTGCCTGAACTCGAGGATTCTTCATCTGAACTTCCACTGTAACCAGAAGAGTCTTCATCCTCAGAAGAGTCATCACCATTGGTGGAAGATTCTCCACCACTGGCGTGATTTAAATCCTTAACGACTTCAGCAAAACACGCTGTTCCATCTGGTGCATCATTTCCCAACTGGATTGACCAATCACATCCTTCATCTACTTGAACCACAAGTGCCTGGTTGGCATTAGATGGTCCCGCTTGACTCTGGTTGTTGACAGGTACCAACGTACGAACATTGTTCCTGTTCTGGTTCTGCTGATTGCCTTGATTTCTGAAGGGATTCTGGTTTCCATGCTGAGATGGCCTTGTACATTCACGCTTGAAATGACCACGTTCACCACAGTTGAAACACTTAACAGCCTGCTTATCAAACCCATACTTGGTGTCTTTCTTGCTCTCCAAGCTGGTTCTGCCTGTTCTTTCCATGAAATCCTTTGCTCGCCTAACAGCACTGGCAAAGGCCCACTTGATGTCCATCATCTCCATCTCCTCTTTATCGATCTGCTGATAGTCTTCTTGTGTCAGATTAATGTTACCAATCTGACCTTCCACTAATCCACAGTATGCGCTCACCAAAGTGTTTAGCAGCTCCATGTGTTCCTTTGCTACTTCCACACTGACTTTAGAAAAGCTTGAGGTGTCGAGCCGTACTGTATTTGGCTTTGATTGCTGACCAGCAGATGATGTGCTTCCATAACACGCTTGCTGTTGAGGAGGAAGTGGATTCCCATACATATCAGTTGCTCTGATAGGTTGTTGGCTTTGCTGTTGTGGCACTGGTTGAGGAACTGGTTGAAGCGGATTTCCATACATGTCTGTTGTTGGAGGAGGAGTGCCATACAAACTAGTGCTAGACACAAATGCTGTTTGAATTGGAGCGTGTGAAGAAGGTTTTGTAGAAGTGCTAGAAGCTCCATAATACATTTCAGGATTTTGTGGCACTGGAACTCTTTTTGCCTTGAGAGTTTCTTCCTGATTCTTGTTTTCCAGGAGTTGAGCAAAGTCACTGAAGCTTGTTGTATCCAAAGTACCATTGTACTTCATGATTTCTAAGAAATTATTCCATTGAGGTGGCAGTGCATCTGCAAACTTCTTCACTATTTCTGCTGAAGTTGTTACAACCCCAATATTTGCCAATTCAGTCAGCAAATGAGTAAATCGACTTGTCAAATCTCCTAAAGATTCATTCTGCATACAAGAGAAACCATCAAACTCTTTCTTTAGCAGATCTTTTCTCAATTGACGAGTTGCTTCATTTCCTACACCCCTTATCTTCAATGCGTCCCACAACTGCTTCGTTGTCTTGAAACTGACAAATTGATGATAAATATCTTTGCTTAATGCCTGAGTAAGAATGGCATACGCTTTCTTCTCTAAGTCATAGACCTTCTTCTGATCTTCCGTAAGATCAGCAAACGTAGCAGCAGATGAAGCGGCAACCTCTATCGTTTGATCAAAATCTGTGATGAACCGCAACCACAATTCTGTATTTTGACCAAGGACGTATGTATGAAATCTATCAAACCATCCCGGATATTCACTTAAGTGCATCAACTTTGGAGGCCTATTCAAACTTCCCGTTTCACTTTCGCTTAGCAAAATGCTTTGAACACTTGGAGCTTGGTTTGATACAAATGCCCATTGACCGGTAGATGTAGCATTAGCTTGCGAACCCGAATCCGGAGCCGGAGTACCAAAATACATCTCTGCATTTACCGGAACACCCCACATCGAATTCATTTTTGATCAAGAATAATAATACCTGAAAATCACAAACTTGTTAAACAAAAACAGACTAAGTTCGAAAGATCAACACGTGTTCGAAGGATCAACAGTGTTCGAAAGATTACTGTTGAGTTTCGAACAAATGTTTTCGAAAGACTCCCCAATCGAAGGATCCTGGTCTTTCGAAAAAGAACTGTAGATCGAAAGATGTATGCTTCGATATGCTTCCTTGGTTCGAAGGATGATAATCTATCGAACCTCCACTGATCGAAAGATGATCTTTCGATATGATTCCTTGGTTCGAAGGATGATAATCTATCGAACCTCCACTGATCGAAAGATGATCTTTCGACTTCGAAGGATATCTTTCGAACTGCTCTGACACAGTTGACAAAGAGTGACAGGTTGGTGAAAAAGGTGATGGGTTGGTGAAATCCTTCGGCAGAGGTATGGTCAGACCATGATTTTCTGCCAAAAACAGATTTTGAACCAATAAAATATTGCTAAAAACAGAAGGTTCAACCCAGAAACCGGTTACCGGAGTAAGCCGGAATTTGGCCGGAAATGACCAAAACAACTTAAAAGCAAGTTTTCAAGTTACCCAACCCGTCTATTAGCACACCCGGTAAGTTTAGAACCGTTTTAACGTAAAGATAAGCGAGAAAAACAGAAAAAAACGGCTGCAAAAACCAAGTGAGTTTTGTCCAAACACTCCAAAAGCTTGTATAAAACCCGGTTTTTAACAAGGAAAAGAGCCACGGCTCTGATACCACTTGTAGGTCCCTCGGAGGTTGAGGTTTAACCTATTCCTTGTTATATCTAACACACTAGCGAGTGCGGAATCCAAGCTAGCATGCAAACCGAGAAAGAACAAGCATAAACACACCACACAAGATTTCACCGATTAACACCACTTGCATTAATACGTATGAAAGGTTCGGTTACAATGCAATGTTTACAAATCAGTTTTGCAAACTCTCTCAGTGTGTGTGTGTGCTCTCAACAGAATGCTCTCTCTGTTTCTGTCTAGTGTCTCCTTCTAATTTTCTGTCTAGTGAACACAACACACGGGTATTTATACCCAACTCAGATCGTCTGGTCGAAGGATCAGACAGACTGATCGAAAGATCATCTGTCGACCAGAAACCCATCGAAGGATCACATAGACCTCGAAGGATGATATCCTTCGTGGTCTATCCTTCGAAGGTCATCTTTCGAGCTCATCGAAGGATACAAACAAACCTTCGATGAAACATCCTTCGACACATACATGTTACAAACATTGTTCGAACTGTTTGACCAAGTCAAACCGGAGGATGGTTGACTTGGTCAAACTTACATCAAAGACATCGTTTTGAATCAAGACGAAATACAGACAAAGTATAGACACAAGTGCACCAACACAAACAAACACCATCACAGATTTATCAACATTCATTCTACCCATGAAGCCCCTAAACCATTATCATCAACAGCATCATGTGCGATCATTCTACACAAGGAATCATGGCAACGTACATAGTCATCCCACATAAAAACGTCATCATACTTCATTTAACAAGACATCAATGAGCAATACTATTCGTAGCATCTACACCTAAATGGGTCATCAAGCTAGCATTTTTAACACACCTTATCATCATGTATAGAATGGTGCACTAACCGTTAGAGTTCCGAAGTGAGAGAGGTGTAGAATCAGCGAAAAGAAAGCACCAAGCGATGAACACGAGCTGATGTGAGAGTTTAAGCTGCTGCCGATGAAACCGAGAGGAGGAGAGGAGAGTTTTGGTAAAACTTTAGGGTTTTTCTAGTGAGAGAAAGTTAGAGAGAGAGTGAGAGGAGAATGTTTTGGGGATTGGTGAGGGAATGATTGTGTGTCAAATCATTCCCTATGTCGGCTAGATATAAGGGTTTTATACCCTTCCAAAAGAGGTGCGCCCTAAAATGGTTTCGGGTGGGCTTGTGGAGTTGTTGGGCCGAATTCCAATACACCATGTTGCGGCCCAAGGGGAGTCGAGAGGGGTGTCGGAACCAAAGGAGTCCCGACCCAAGACCATGATGTCACGAGTCGAAACCTAAGGGTTTCGATTCACCTTCACACACATGCACATAATAACATAAATAAGCACACATGTTTTATATATATCACACGTTTTCACATAATACACGTAACACATGACGATTTTAACATAGGTTTTATTTAATAACTTCATATATTCGTATTATACAATAAGGTTGCTCGGGAAAACCAGAAGTATCACAAAACTATTAATTTTTTTTATAAAAACTGCATGTATATATCATATATGTCCAATTTCTCAACAAAAATATTAATGAATTCATTTTTTTGATAATTACTATTAAACTATTATTATTGCTAGGTTGTGGACCCCGTGTACTACACGAATTGAATAAAAAAGATATCTCATGTAAATAAATACGATAAATACCATAAAAATTTGCTTAAGACCACTCATAAATTTAGATGCTAATAATCATAGATAATTATTGCTATTTATCAATATATACATAAGTTAAAACCTACAATTTAGACAACTTGAACTATAAATAATTTGAAATGGAAAGCTACATATTATAAATCTGATAGTACGCCTAAATCTTAATATTAGCTAGAACACATTATGGATTTCATTTTGATATCATGTTTTGTTTTTTGTGCAAAAAAATAGTATAATTTTATTTTTTAAGTCACCACAATATTTTTATACCAATGTTTAAAGATTTTATTCCGTTTGTTTTTTTCTTTAGGTTGTTATATCGAATGACGTTATCGTAACAAATTAAACTGATACTGATCGAAGATGAATTCCTGCCGCATTGTGCGAGGGATTCCACTATTTATAACCAAAAATTTATATATTTGTTATTGTTAATAACTAAAAAAACTAAGCTCATCCCATAGTTTATTCCACCGATCAAATGTAAAATCGAAAAAAAAAATGTCAAAGGTGAAGGGTTGTTTGGCACATAAAAGTCATTTTGGTTAAAACTGGCAAACATGCCTAAACCTTAGGGACGATTTTGGCAATTTACTCGAATATATATCATATATGTCCAATTTCTCAACAAAAATATTAATAAATTCATTTTTTTATAATTACTATTAAACTATTATTATTGCTAGGTTGTGGATCCCGTGTATTACACGAATTGAATAAAAAAGATATCTCATGTAAATAAATATGATAAATACCATAAAAATTTGCTTAAGACCACTCATAAATTTAGATGCTAATAATCATAGATAATTATTGCTATTTATCAATATATACATAAGTTAAAACCTACAATTTAGACAACTTGAACTATAAATAATTTGAAATGGAAAGCTACATATTATAAATCTGATAGTACGCCTAAATCTTAATATTAGCTAGAACACATATTTCATTAATGAATTTCATTTTGATATCATGTTTTGTTTTTTTGTGCAAAAAATAGTATAATTTTATTTTTTAAGTCACCACAATTTTTTTATACCAATGTTTAAAGATTTTATTCCATTTGTTTTTTTCTTTAGGTTGTTATATCGAATGGCGGTATCGTAACAAATTAAACTGATACTGATCGAAGATGAATTCCTGCCGCATTGTGCGAGGGATTCCACTATTTATAACCAAAACTTTATATATTTGTTATTGTTAATAACTAAAAAAACTAAGCTCATCCCATAGTTTATTCCACCGATCAAATGTAAACTTAAGGCGCTATGCAAATATTATTTACAATAATGAAAAATAGCTTATATATATATGATTGATCGTAAATAGATTACGGCCATATGTTAAATAGAATTTAATAACTATATAAAATTAATCTAAGAGTGAATTACAAACAAAACGTCCTTTATGTTGACATTAAATTGAAAGTGTGTCATTTTTCTTCAAAAAGTACAAAAACGTACTCGATTATTGCAAACCCTTACATGTTATGTATTTTAGCCCCAACTGGGTTAAATTTGGACAAATTGGTAATTTTACTCATTTATTTATAATATATTTAATAAATACAACAGAAGAAATTTTTGAAAAAAAATTAAAATATAGAAAAAGATACATATATCATATCAGATCCTCTATCACTTTCTCTCTGTAACTCTCTCTCTTTCTCTCTCTCTCTTTCTCTCTCTCTCTCTCTCTCTAACTTGTTCTCACCACCATCACCACCACCATAGAACCACCATCTTTTCCAGCCGACGGCCACCACCCTAAAACCTAAATTAACCTTCGCCCATCTTCAAAAAGAGAGGTGGGAGCTCGATTTTGGAAAGAGAAAGATGGGAAATCGATTCAAAACCCTAATACCAAATTGAAGCCTCAAATCTGTAATTGCGTTTGATTTTGGAAATAGAGGGTTGGAGATCGATTCAAAATTGGAGATTGGCTAAGGGTGGCGGTGAATGATGGTTGAGGTGTGTGTTGTTGCTTGGGTTTATGTCTGACCGGTGGTTGTGGTGGGGGTGGTTTTGGTTTTTTCATATTAATACACATTTGCAGTGCAAATTTTTTTTTTGATAAAAAAATTATACATAAAATATAGCGAGATTTATTAAAAAAATTCAAAAAAATATATTTTTTTTGTATGTTTTTTAGGCCTTTTTAGTTAGTTTTTTGGCTTTCTCATTTAAATTAGTTTTCTCATAATTCACATATATATATATATATATATATATATATATATATATATGTGTGTGTGTGTGTGCGCCTGTGCTGAAAAGGGTTTTGTATCAATGTAAAAATTTTTCTAAATTTATGATATGTTCACTCAAAACCAAAACAATCATGATCTCCGGTTGGTGCATCTGGCTAATGTGGAATGAGGTTGCATTCAATCAGAAAGTGGCCTCGGTCTCAAAGGTTATAACAAACATCAAGGTTTTTGCTTACCTTTGGGTGAAGAATCAAATGAAAAAGAATGTGGCGGATTGGTATCTTTAGAATCCTGATTAGGAGATTTGTAGCTTGGGTCATTGTAATCTTCTCTTTTGTTGTATCTTTTTAGGGGTTTTTAGAAGCTTGCTTGCCCCTATCTTAATAAAAAAAATTTCGCCTTGGCTGTCAAAAAAAAAATAGCGGATCGGTCAGTTTTAGTAGTGTCGATCTCTACCTTACGTTGTGTACAAATTTTAAAAGCTCACATAATATTCTTTTAATTTAAGAAAATATAAATAAAATGATAAGTTAAGTTAAGTGAGGAGTAACAGTTTAGACCGTGGGGTATGGTGGGGCGGGGGTTTGAGGCATGGGTTGACACGTGGCTTGGGGGGGCTTCGCTGGGCTGACCCACATTGAAGACGGTATGGTGGGGCGGGGGTTTGGGGCGTGGCCAGCCCAAACCGCTATTTGAATATTTTTAAAACAAGAAATTTAATTTTTTTAATATTTTTAAATAAACAAAATTACATAAAAAATTTCCTAACGCTTATATTTTTTCTTTATCTCTTCTCTCATCTCCAAGATTAGTTCCAACTCTTCACCCTCTAGGTGATCAATGAGCTGGGATCGAAATTTCAAATCATCTCGTTTTTGTTTCAGGGCATCTCTGGCTTCTTTGCTTTTTCGAATTTCGGCCCTTTGTTGTTGGAATACGTTGAATGTATCTAGCTTGCATGCAATGTCATCCAACTGATCTCTGTATATTCCCCTACGCGAGCCCGAACTCCCAACTTAAGGCGATGCCGTATCCGATCTTGATTTTTGAGCGCGCCTTTTTGCGGCATCTCTTCCATATTCAGGCCGGTTTGACGAATCATCCAAAAGGTCCTCAAACTCTTGATCTCGTGCATCAGATTGGGCTTGGGACGAGACCCTTGACCTTTTGGGAGACGTGTTCGTTTCGCTACCACTGGGGATATTCGCCCACTTTGGATGGTACTTACAAATCTCCCAACAATGCATGAAACGGAAATCGCTCCCCACATTTGTTTTGAATGCAACCAATGCATTTGTCACAATGTCGGCTTCGGTTTCACCACTTTTTGGGTTTTGTTTTGCTTTATTTAAAAAACCACTAAATTTTGTAGGTTGGCCGCTTATCTCGCTCCACTTCGAGGATAAGCTATCGTTTTCACGATAAGCCTCCCTTCCCATTTCTTGATGGAATGCTTTACTAATCGCTTCCCACAAATGGCTTCGATGTTGAGAATTTCCTATTTTAATAAAAACAAAATTTAATATATTACAAAGTTATATAAAAATTAACCATAAATATTAAAATAAGGCTACAAAATATTTAAAAATACCTAAAGTTGGATGTTTAGATTGTTGAAGCCAAGCCCTCGCCAATGCAAGTTCTTCATTAACGACCCATCTTTGTTGTTTTCGTTTGGCGGTTTCAAGTGCTTTCTCCGCCTCGGTTTTTTTCTTATAACTTCTCTTTTTTATGGGTTGGGATGCGGAAGGACCATCGTTGGGTGGTTGAGTTTCGGGGACGGTTTCGGTTTGGGAAAGATTGATGGAGGTTGGTGAAAGGTTGATGGGCGTTTGTGAAAGGTTCATCGGGCTAGGTATTGAATCGTCGGTATGTGGGAAGTTAGTAAACAAACGATTCCCGAGATACGATGCATAACTCGCCATATCGGGCATAGGGGAGTGTATTAAAAATGGACGAGGCATTAGACGATTGGGTGGTGGGCTAGGATTATTTTCTTGGAATGCAAACGGGTTATTCGGGTCATAACCACGATTATGAGGATACATTTTTCGTTTTGTAGAATGAGAATAGAGATGATTATAGAAATTGAAGATGATTATTGTGGTTGAATGTGGTAAAAATAGGAATTGAAGTGTGATATTTATAGTGAAAAAATAATTTTTTTTAAACATAGCCGTTGGCCAACGGCTAGTTTGGTTTGGCCATTGAGAGCCCGCCATGTCACCTTGCTAGACCCGCACCACGCCCGGCTTAAAACTCCCGCCCCTTGGGCCACGCCCCAACCCAAGCCCACCCGGGGTGGTGGCTTGGGCGTTTTCAGCCAACCCAAGCCCCATACCCCACAATCTTACTTCCATGTTTTTTATATATTTTTTAGTTAAGATCTATCTATGATAATATAGATTTAAAATAAGGTGACAAAAATATTTTCTAATTCAAAAACCGTATAATCCATATTCTTTCAAGAAAAGTAAGGTTAATCTTTCCTTAGGCCAAAATATAGCTCCTATATTTTAAAATATCAAATACTTATCATTTGTATACTATATTTTTTTTTCACTTTTATTTTTTCATTAAGATGTCAAAACAACAAATTACAAATAAACGATAGGTAAACGGACAACAATCTATACATCACAAGTCACAACCCACTTTTTAATTGCAAAACTGATTCTACTATAGACAAAACAACTTAAAAATTCACATTCATGTTTCTAGTACCGTATCCGTATTTGTATTTTTATCAAAGACTTGAATGTGCTAGTGTTATTTTGCTTACAAATTCCGCATTTATTCCAAGAAATACAAGTCACGATAGGCAAAATAGTTAGTTGTAAGGCTAGACAACATTTAAAATGCAAAATTCTAGTCACTAAACTTTATAAAAGCTCTTTTAATATTAATATGTTTTAATTACTTATAAAAATAATATTATATCAGTAAAAAGTTTAGAACAACTTTGGAGTTTATTTGATTTAAATCTTTTGACATATAAAAGACAAAACCTGATTAAATCTTCGTTGTACAATATAACTCTTTTATACTTAGTACGATTTTTTAATTAAAAAAGGGTGTACCTATTGGCACACCACGTTGCCAATCTACACACCAAAAGGTGTTTTTTGTCCTATATGCACACCCTGCAGTGTCGAGTTGTGGTCAAAGCGCGGCGTTTTGGTCCGGTCAACCAGACAAAAGACTGACGGGTGTCTGACGGGTCTGTTGACCGGACCAAAACGTCGAGCTTTGGCCGCGTTTTGGTCCTGTCAACCAGACAAAAGACTGACAGGGTGTCTGGTTGACATGATCAAAACGCGGCCAAAGCTCGGCGTTTTGGTCCGGTCAGACACCCGTCAGTCTTTTGTCCGGTTGACCGGACCAAAACGTCACGCTTTGACTATAGCTTGACACTGCAGGGTGTCCATATAGGACAAAAACACCTTTTGGAGGTGCCTATCTACACACCAAGTGTGTAGATAGTTTGAGCCTTAATAAATAAGTAACATTTAACTTTAGAACATATAACTTTTTACTACCAAACGTCAAATATTGAATACAATTATTATTGAAATGAAAGAAAGTACAAAAAAGTTCTTGATTTAATGATGAATTAATACGGTTAAAATTATTATTTTATTGAGCATATGATACGTGCAGTGGAATAAAAAATGTATTAATATAGGTGCATAGTGTCCTTACTAAAAAAGGGCAGGAAGAAAGAAATGAGAAGTGACTTTACATACAACGTGTGAAATGTCATATCCTTCAAATTACTGCCCTATATACATTTGACGGGACAACACTTTGCTTGTATTTAACATATATTAACACCATTGGGTACGGGCCCCGTCGCTGGACCGTCCCCCCCTATTTGGGCCGTCGCACACCGCCCCTCAAGGGCCCGTCGCGGCACTTCCGTCACAATTTGGACGATGGAGACGGGGCTAACTGGTGGGCCCCCATCTGACTTCTCTCTCCTCCTTCATATATATATATATATTAAAATATTATTAATGGTTGGCTGCATTCATGAAGGTGGGCCCTCTCCCTCTCTCTCCTTTTAGTAATGTATTGATTTTTTTATTAAAGTGGGTAGTCCCCCCACACCCTTGGGTAGTCCCCAAGGGGATGCTCCTCCTCCGAAGCTTATGTGGCGGATAGTCTCTTTGGAGACTATCCCCCATATCCAATTGTCAAATAAAAAAGTGATATGTGCACAAACCTTTGATTATATAGTAAAAGTATTATGAAGTTGACTGTAGTATATTTATTTGGGTGTACTTATTGGCACATCAATGTGCCTGTATGCACACCAAAAAAGTGGTTTTTGTCATATATGCACACCCTGCAGTGTCGAGCTATTGCCAAAGAGCAGCGGTTTGGTCCGGTCAACCAGACAAAGACTGACGGGTCTGTTGACCGGAACAAAACGCCGAGCTTTGGCCGCGTTTTGGTCCTGTTAACCAGACACCCGGTCAGTCTTTTGTCTGGTTGACCGGACCAAAACGCGGCCAAAGCTCGACGTTTTGGTGCGGTCAACAGACCCGTCAGTCTTTGTCTGGTTGACCGGACCAAAACGCCGCGCTTTTGTCACGGCTCGACACTGCAGGGTGTGCATATAGAACAAAAAACCACTTTTTAGGGTGGCTATCTACACACCAAGTGTGTAGATAGTTTAAGCCATTTATTTATATCATTTTAATGCATTTACTGCTTAATAAAATAAGATTATAATAATGAACATAGAAAAATCATTTAATCGTAACTAAGTATTTTATGAAAGTCACTCCAACTTTTTATAGTCCTTTAAAATCACTCAATATCATTATGTTACAATTTTGTAAAAAATTTATAAGTAGATATAAAGTTAAATGATCCAAATGAAATATATAAAAAAAAAGCTTAGTTACAATTTAATATTAACGCTTATGAAAGTTGGAGTAGGATTATATACAAACTAAATTAAATCTAAAAACTAGAAGAACTAATAACACATGGATAAATTATAAAGGAGATTTTTACATATTTCCCCCTCCTAAGGCTCCTTATTACGTATTTCCCCAAATCATAAAATCAATTACATATTTCTCCTCTCTAACTCATATATATTACATATTTCACTTTTCATTTAAATGACTCTTATTTATGACTATTTTACCCTTAATTACTTATTAAATGAATATTTATATATTTCTTCGTTCTAATATGTAAAATCAATTAAATATTTACCCATATTATGTAGTATCATCCCGATTCTTCTACTTATCTCTAACCACACTTGCAACCTCTTCATTCAAATCATCAAAGTCATACGAGTGTGACATTTTTGAAAGCCAAAACCATAATATGATACAAATCATTTAATAGAACTTTCATAATCAATTCTTCAAATAAATCCATAAATTCTTATTTCACACTCCTGCAAAAGATATATAAACATGAAGTTCACATTGACAACTAATTTTTTAAAGCCTTTAAAATTATAAGGCCCAAAGCCCTTCGTTAAACACTAAAATCTAAAACACTATTTAACGCCCTGTATATTTTTACAAGTAAATTAATCAAGATTGTGTTAAAGGTTTTGATCCAAAGCTTCGTTTGTGTTGGTGTTTGAAGATTCAAGTATTTGATATGAGATAGGAAATATATCAGTAGGTAAGACATCTTGACAACTCCAGTTTGAGAAAACTGATCTATGAACCACTATCGAAAACATAAGCTTTTTATATATATAAAAAAATAGAGCTAAAACAATTAGTAAACTAAAAGTACATCCACATGAGTGGTCAACTAATTTATGTTAAAGAAGATCATGAGGCTAATATTGATGTAGGGATTATTAGTAGAATTAAGAAACAAGCATTAATGAATACAGATCACATTGTAACTTAAGGTGAGGGTAATTGGGTAATTTCTCAAAAAAAATGGAAATATGTAATTGATTTTATGGTTTGGGAAAATACGTAATAAGGAGACTTAGGAGGGGGAAATATGTAAAAATCCCTATATAAAGACTCAATAAGGGTATATTTGTCTTTGACAATATGCAAGGATTATGGAAATCCCTAGTTGTAAATTTAACAATGTCATTTTTCTTTTAGTTTTGTAAACAACATATGCTATTACATAATTAGCATAATTTAATGTTTTTTAATTATATAAAAAGCACATGCTACTACATAACTAGCATAAGCACAATCTCATTTTTATTTTTTATTTTGTAAACAACACACATGTTGTTACATAACTAGCATAATTTCAGGCTTTTTTTATTTTGTAAACAACACATACTATTACATAACTAACACAATTTCATATTTTTGTTAGCATTGTAAACAACACATATTGTTACATGCTAGCACAATTTCATGTTTTTGTTTTAATTTTGTAAATAGCACATACTATTACATAACTAGTAGAAAACAAGTAATAAACTCCTCGTAACAACACAAAAAGGGAAAAAAAATAGCAATACATAAGAATTACACAACAAAACAAGAACACACGCATAGATTTAAAATCAATACAATATATTTTTTATACAAGCACATTCCAACTACATAACGAGCACAATTACAAAAACACATTTTTGTAACTTTTTTAAAAGTCACTTTTATAAATAAAAAAAAAGAATTGCAATATGATACTCATATTAAAAATAAATGTCGTCATCTGCATAAAATATACGTGAAATAGTTGGGCCAAAAATATGGAGATCAATCCCATTAATGAGGCCAAAGTTCAAGGTTTTTTTTCATAGTTATGCATAAAGCTTCCATAGACATTAAGAAAATGTCGGGAGAAAGTGGATCACCTTGTAAGATAATCCACTTTAGACCGTGGGGTATGGTGGGATAGGGTTTGGAGTATGGATTGACACATGGAACTTGAATAACTCAATACACAAACCCAAGTTGTAGGGGGTATGGTGGGCGTGGCTGGACTGGCGTGGTCAAGCCACATCAATTTTTGTTTTTGTTTTTAATATATATATATATATATATAGGCTAAAGATAAATAGAAAACCACTTTTATTGAGAAAACCCGGGAAACTCTAAGCTCCCGACTTTTTTTTTTTGAAAAAATTACCACACGTAATATACATGTTTTTAAGAGTTTTGGGCAAAAAAAATCGAAAAAGTGCCGAAGGATTATTTAAAAAAAAATAAACAAATTTCAGCAACTTTGTTGTGTAACACGTGTTAGGCAAAAAATGCTGAAACTTGTTTATTTATTTTTTTTTTAAATCCCTTCGGCGCTTTTTTGTTTTTTTTTTTTTGCCCAAAACTCTTAAAAACATGTATATTACATGTGTTATTTTTTTCAAAAAAAAAATGTCGGGAGCTTTGAGTTTCCCTGGTTGGGGATCATCGTCATCATAGTAGGTAACGACCGCTCTACCTTCATCCTCAAAAATTCATTTGACGCTTTATCTTCGTCATGAACTTGAAAAACTCATGGCAAGATTGTGTTTTATGTGTTTGATATTGTGTGAGAAAAATTAACCAACTGGGGTGTCCCAGTTGGCCAGTCACACCTCTACTCTTCATAGAGACCCGGGTTCGACTCCAGGGATGAGCACCACCCACCCACCTCTTCACAGGGGAAACGGATCGACTCGGGATGGGGTATTCACCGCCAGCAACCTTGGGACGGGGTAAGCTGTGGAGTGAGATCACTCCAGCGGCCGGGAGGTCCGTGCAATAACACCCCCCCCCCCCCCCCCCGATATTGTGTGAGAAAAATGTTAAATATGGTAAGGTATTTATAAAGGAAAAAAATTATTTTTAAATGCCCCAACGGCTAGTTTGGTTTGGCCATTGAGAGCCTGCCATGTCAGATTCATAGACCTGCCCCACGTCCGGCTTCAAACTCCCACCCCTTGGGTCACGCCCCAACCCAAGTCCACCCGTGGTGGTGGCTTGGGCGTTTTCAGCCAACCCACGCCCCAACCCAAGCCCCATACCCCACAATCTTATCCAAAACTTTTGAGTGGGTGAGCCATTGACCAAGACGGAAGTCCTAGTCAACTTAAGAGTACCCATAATCCATGTGCACCAGAGGGGAAATTGTTGATAATCGAGTGAATAAATTCACAATTCAATTAGTTAAAATCTTTTCCAAAACCTACTTTAAAGAGAATGGCTTTTGACTTTTCCTTAATCCTGGATTATAAGGGACCATCTAACACTGGATCGTTGATTATTAAAACTATGTTCAATTAATCAAGAATAAAACTTTATTTTGATTAAAAGTGGAAGTTAGTTGAATGGATTAATCATTGAATATTTGGTTGAAAGCTTAAGACACAAAAACAAAGATGAAGGGGTATGGTCTCAAATCCTGTGTCGATCAAATGAGTTAACCTCGTGTCGTGTGCGAGACCATAACCAAAGTAAACCAATGCTTTGGCTTCCTCGACCTCGTGCAGACTACAAGGGTGTGCCCCAGCCGACCGCGAGGTCAGGACCAAGACAGAACCATTTCTAACACTTAGTTCCTTTGACAAAAGACCTAGCTTCCTTAAACTTGCGCCGGCTACACGGGCTTGCCCCGGGTTGCATGCAGGGACAAGAAGCGCAAGGCAACAAGGGATAGTAGAGAAAGCACGAGTGGCAGGACAGTGGGCAAATAGGCGCTCAACAGGCTGTATCTGATCGTGCTGCACGATGAGCAATCGTGCATGAGACAAGAACTACACAATGACACATACGTGGCACCAATCAGCTTACACCGACCACTGCTCCATGATCTCCACTTAACTGCTGTTGACATACTAGACAACAAGGACAGTTGTTAGGACACGTGGATCCATTCAACATGCACCAACTACCCTTTCATCTGGAATCACTAATGGTTGTGACAGGGGAGACAGAATGGATATTCCTTGTTGTCGACCTCAGACCCAAGGCCCATCAGCCCATCTCCTTCACAAATCACCTCGGCTATAAATAAAGAACTTTACCTCCAGGTTTAAGGATCACTCTCTTGCTCTCTCACTTAATACACATACTTTCATCCTCAAAACAAGTTCTTATTCTCACACCGGTAGGTGGTTACAAGAACCCCCATATTCCCTTTCTTGTAACGAGCTTCACGGTGTGTTGATTGTTTTGAATGATTGACGTAGTTGTTCATTGAGTTCAGAAGAAGATTAACCTTATTTTGTCGAGGCACTAACTACGAACTAATCACTTGATTAGTTTCGTATTTCTTCAAAACAATTGTGTAATCTCAAATTCAACTAATAACTTTAAGAATATTGCATACTACAGAGTTTATTATTTTATTCAATGATTCGTTATATAAGCGATTCCTAAATTAAAAATAGCTAAGATTCTCTAAATAATCTTTAAAATAATTACAAAGACATAAACAAGAAAAAAAATCCTCTTCAAATTTTTATCTTAATCTTACTATGATTTTGCTTATTATTCTATGTGGAAGTAATTTCTTAATTAATGTGTTCTGCATCGGTAGCAAGTTACCATAATAGTAACTTGATCTTCATGTTTTCAGTTTTCGTTAGTATTAAGTTACCATTAGTAGGAATTTTCTTCTACCATATCAACTTTAGTAGAAAGTTGTTCTTCTTCTCCGCTTAATTAGTAACTTGATCTTCATGTTATTTTGAGCTTCAATCGATTACCATTATCAAATGTTTCATCAGCATAAATATTAAATAAGGGGGAATATTACTACCAATAGTATTGTCCTTCAATATCACACTAAGCAAATATCACGAATTGTAAGGCCCTTAAAACCGGGTAATCTATAGTCGGATCAGATCACAGTGTACTGTTTAAAAAAATAGTAGTTCTCTTAAACACGCAATAAAAATTCAACTAAAAATAGTACTAGTTGTTTAAAAATTCAATTTGTTAATAAATATCAAAACATATGAAGGCCTTACACCACTATCATAAGTAATCATATCCGCTAGCCAAGAGTATCACCGACTTGAACCACATACCTGCAAACAATGTAACGTACCTGCAAAAGTCAACTACGATGAGTAAGTTATATAGTTTAGTTTAAAGTGTTAATTATATGTCAAAACACGTTATTTTAAACTTAAGCTTAGTATATATAAAAATACCCATATCGTCTTTAAAACACATTAACTATCCAACTGATTCGCACGACACCAAGCTTGTCACCTAAAACAACCCACAACTCAAGACTCGTGACACCTACAGGTAATCCCCCCTCTTTAGGACATACTACTCTCAATACATACAAACAATCTACATCTAAACACAACCACACAAGGCTTGTCATCCAAACCGACCGGTATCTAGGACTCAGCAACTCCTAACACTTGCACGTAATCCGCCTATGTTGATCCTAGATAACAATCTTTAATACAAAATAACAAGTGATTATAAACAAATACTAGAAAATAGTGTGCAGAATAAGAAATAAACTTCTAGAAACACAGGTACATAATTTTCAAATTTATATCACTTTGAAATGATTACATGGTGATTAGAAAGTTATTGACTAGTACAAAACAATAGTTAAATAAGTATGCGTGATTAATGAAGGGCAATGGAGTTTATAAGTTATAACTCTTAGGTTTGGCTGATTTACTCCTTGTTGAATCGGTCTTCTATTTATAGAAGAATGTTGGGGTGAATAAACAAGTAACTGTGACAACTCGTATTTCAGAACCTATCTTTGTGTTTAATGTAACTTGTTTGAACGATATGTGATTATGTGACACGTTGATGTTAATGGAATGTTATGTTATTATGTTATGTGGTTATGTGTAATGTATGTATATTACCTAAGTTGGATCGCACAAGACCTTTTGGGCCACACTCCTTGTATTCAAAACCAAAGGGCAGCCCATGATGGGTTCGGCCCACCCTTTACATGCTTAACCCCATGAGGAGGGTGTATACTCCTCATTACTTGCAAATTACACAACACACACAAACCCTACTCTCTCCCTTCTCCCCTTCGAGTCCGACGGCAGCCCCTCTCCATCATTCGAAGTCTCCTTCGTTCCAAACATCAAATCCGGTTAGTGTTTCACTATGGTTTGCATAATACATGATGTTACGGTCCTTATGATTGATTGTTTGTTAATCGATATTGTGGTTGAAATGATCTTGTATGATGACTTAGGGTTCTTGTTAGTAGAATCATTGATGATATATGTTTTCGATACAAACGATTAGCAATAATGATTAAGGTTGTATGTGGATACAAGACGTGGTATTTATGATAATCGGCTCACATGTATATTGTAACTGAATCGAACATAAGCTAATCGGTTGTGATGTGTGTAGATGTTCAATTGATTCGTATGTATTGGCATGAAGTATTGTATGACGATTTTGAAACCAATAATCTGATGGTTTAATGTTATAAGTTGTTGTTTATGATTTGAATATGATTAGGGTTCATAGGATTTAGATGATAAAGTCCTAGTTTGATCGAGTATTGCATAATTGGAAACTGTTAATCGGATTTTGCAAATTAAATGGAATTGATAAAACTGATTGCATGATTTAAGGAAACACAAAACCGATCGCACAAGACAGTCGCACAAGACAGTCGCACAAGCCAGTCGCACAAGACAGTCGCACAAGCTTGGTGCATGTCACATCCTGATATTTCCACGTATTACCGGTGGGCCCGGTGGGGAGTATCGTGACGTAGTTGATATCATCATAGTCAATTTATCACAGTTCAATGCACAGCGGAAGTCTAAAAGTAATAATATTACAAACGGAATGATAGTAACATAAGTATTACAAACGGAATGCAAAAGGATCCACAGGCGGATCAAAACGAAGGAACTATTGTTCAACAGATTTTAAGTGACAAAGCTTGCAAAACTCTTTATTTATTCACTCAGGAGTAGCCAGCCTATTTCGCATAGTACCTGCATTTAACCTTTTGGAAAATACGTCAGTTTTCACTGGTAAATACAATTAACCGACTCATTTTGAAAATGTTTAAGAAAATTGATTTAAATGCACAAGGCACAAATAATCTTTTATAACTTGTGAGAATTATTATAAAAATAATCTTGTATACAGTTTTAAATGTTTGTCGTCCGTCAGGGCCGGTTAGAAGAGCCGGACAAGATTAACTGACACACCACAAGTATAATGCCCACAAGGAATACCTTATTGTGGGATACTTTTCTACATACGCAACTGTCATGTGTATGCCTACACCCCGTGCTTAAGTCGTGGCCATTTCAATGAATGAGCCGAGGATATCCAGGACATGGTCATTAACCCCCCAAAGGCCATATACCAAACAAAACAGATTAAAACGGGTTATGTAATTATATTAATCACAATCTGATTTAAATAATTACACACCCGACCAAGCGATATTATTATAATACCGTATCCCAAGCCTGTATAGGGAAAATAAGTTAAAAGTATTTACCTGAGCAAATTATACAAATTTATCCCAGCCGTATACAATCAGCAAGTGCAAATATCTTTTACTGGGCTCCTAAATCTGGAACGATGGTTTTAATAACCTATTAGATTCCTAACGGGTCTTACTTAAGTTTAAACTTAGACCGGTTAGTTTTAAAGAAAGGTATACGGTTCAAAACGCAAGATTAAGCGAAGACCGGATCAGAATGTGGTTTAGACCCGACAAGTATGAATACTTGTATAACATGGGCAAACTAAACACATTCTGAATTTTGAAGTGAAAATGATAAGGTTTGACCCGTTTCGGTTAATTTATGCAAACTAGTTACATAAACCGTACCGAACGCGATAAATGCATAACGGGTAACCAAATGCGTCATGAGCAGGTTTCCTAAGTTAATATGCCTTAAATATGTTGTGATATCAGTAGGATACTTTCCATTATGCCCAAAACGGATTTAAAATCAATTTAAGCCCCGTAGGGGTATTTTGGTCATTTTAAAGGTTGTAAAAGAGATTAAATATTAATGTGAGGTTCTGGTATAAAATGATAACTAAAAATATTTATTTTTGCAAGTCATATCAGTAGGGTATTGCATATATGTGAAATTTATCATTCATAACCAAATTATGCACCGTATGGGCATTTTGGTCATTTCACATAAGCTTTAAAGGTCAAATTTGGAAATCTGAGTTCAAAACTTTTACGTACTGTTAAAGTATAAAAATTTACTTAAAACATCAGTAGGTATTAAGTCTTTTATGTCAAAAATAGTTTTAATCCATCCTATGCGTTTAAAACGCGTAAAAAGTCGGTTTTAAGCGATTTTCAGGTTATATAAGGAAATCTGAGTTTTTGATCAGTTTATAAAGTTCAAAATATTTTATTTATCATATAAAATCATTAGCAAAAGATTTGGTATCAAAATGTTATGTAAAACTCATTTTATTAGTAAAAAGGGTATAACCGACAATCACCGAATCAAAGCAAGAACCCTATGCTATGACCAGTTTAAAAATTAATAAAAATCTTTAAAAATCCCAAAATATTATATTACATCAGTGGATAAAAGGTTTGGTATCAAAATTTGGGTTTAAATAGGCTTTATGCTAAAAATGCCGTTTAATTAATAAAAAGCTTTCAAATTACGATATGGAGCATAACTCCTAATTCAGACCTCAAAATGATGTCAAATTTTTAGGACATGTTTATAAATCAGTAATAAAGGTTCTTGTCCTCTCACATTGTCACACCCCAACCGATGGCGGAATCATCGGGGCATGGCACTAAGCGGAACAGATTGTCCAGAAGTTTCCATAACAACTATCGATACCATTCAATTTAAATAATACGTACCATACCGTATCTCAAATAGCAAAATAATTATTACAGATAAAAATCCAGGCAAATATTCTATTCCAACAACTCAGATTTCAAAATAGAGCAATTGTTTATCTGCTTCTAGAGACCCTTAGTTTGACCACTACAGACAACTATTTGTTGGGCTCTAAAGCTTTATTCTAGCTTCAAATTCCTACCAAGTGTACGTCCTAAGCACCTGTCACATACGTTAAAATAAAAGTCAATACATATAATGTAAAGGTGAGCATACAAGTTTGATAATAGCATATAGAGTTTGAATTCGTTTATGCATAACCAGCACGTACACATAGTGAAATGAAGCACGTTAGTTATCGACATAGATCCATCGATACCAATGACTGCGGGTTGACTGCCCGAGGCAGTTCGCAATACATGATTACCACCGTAATCCATGCAAGTAAATGATCCTTAACAACCCCCGTGTGAACGGGTGCTGAGTCCAAACTATAGTACTATCGTTGCTAAGGCAGGTAAACAGCATTCCATGTGTAAACATAACAAAAAAGCATTCATAAGCCACGTATAACATGCATTAACGGTTAGCGTTCAAATAGTATTGAGTAGTGTGTTTGATGTGATTTGAATAGCTGTAACGTATGTAACACCCAAAAGTGCTTAAAGCAAAAAGGGATCGAGTATACTCACAGCGGTTGATGGATTGAAGGGAGCGCTTAGCGGGTAAGGTTAGCCTGAATGGTTGATAGCATAATAATAAGCGACGCGTAAAACGGAAAACAAGTGTCGGACGGCTGGTCGATCGGACGGTAGTTCGATCGGACGGCTGACCGTTCGGTTGACAGTCCGCTCAGACCGCTGTCCGGTCGGTCGATAAGCCGATCGGATGGCTGTTCGAGTGGATTGTTTCTTCCTTTGAGAAGGATGTGTTTGTGTAAGATGGTTTGACTTTTGAAATTTTCGTTGTAGCATTTGAAAACATTGAAGAACCTTTACCCTTCAGGTCGGGTGATCGGACGGCTGTTCGATCGGCCGGCAACCCGATCGGTTAGGCATTCAAATGAATTGCAATGTTTAGTCTTTGGATCGGACAGGTGTTCGATCGGACAGGTCAACTAGTCAAAGACTTTAAATGAAATGCAAAGTATGGTGCAGTGGATCGGATAGTTGATCGATCGAATAACACAAATGTTTTTCGATCGGACAACATGCATGATCAACTACGACGAGTTCTCAGCAGGGTGTCACTTGATCGGACGGCTGTTCGATCGGGTGGCACTTCTAGTGCATTGAACATGTTGAAAAATCGATTAAGTATTAAAGCATAGTATCTCATGATCCGAGGAGTAATTCGTTCGGACAGTAGTTCGATCGAATCACAGCCCGTTCAATACTAGTCTTCAAAATAGGTTGATTGTGCGGGACCATGTGTTAGCCGATCGGCTGACTATCCGATCGGTTGGCTGCCCGTTCGGACAGCAGTCCGATCGGTCAGCATCCTGACCGGATCAGCCTATTCGCCTAACATTTGGTTGTTCTGATTGTTTGTCGTTTTATTGAGGTGATTTGACAACGAGTCGAACCATAGTTTCCTCGTCCTTACTTGGTTCCCTCGGTCGGGCAGGAATCACCCAACCCAGCCTGCGAACTGTTCAGTATGAAGTTTATTGTTCAACCCGAGGTCGGTTAACCTTGTGGATAGAATCCGGACCTTGAGCCATACAACCACCGAAGTGATTTGTAAACCGGCACAGACCCCGTTTCTATCGGTTGAAGGCATTGAGTGTAAAAGAGTTGAAAGAAAGTTGGAATATTCCTCTTTCAATCCTTTTTCACCGTGTATATGTTTAGATCTACTAAAGATCTTTGTTTGTTTATGTGGAAATCGGCTAGATCCAAGCTATTCTTGGTGGATTGAGGCCAAATCATGAAGTTCTTCAAGAACCCATGATGACGTCATCCTAGAACACTTGAATCTTGATGATTTCACAGTTAAAAGTTAAGATTTGAAAGATAGAAAGGTGCAGGAGTGTGTATAGATCAAGAAAGTACAAGATTTAGGATGAAATCTTACCGGGATCGAGAGGAATCTGTGAAAAGATGAGCTGGGCGTGCTGGTCGGTCAGAGGTTTCCAAAAGTAGAAAGAATGACAATGACAGGGGTATTTATAGGATGCCAAAAGGGGTAAGTGCCGGCCGATCGACCAGGCAGCTTGATCGGACAGCCTGTCCGATCGGGCAGCAGTCCGTTCGGCTGGCTGTTCGATCGGCTGGGAGCCTGATCGATCAGTCGCACGTTTCGATTGTTTCGCGCGACGATTTTTGATGTTTCGATTTCGTTTGCTAGCGGCTTGCCACGTTAGGGTTCCCTAGTCAAATTACTTTTAGTCCCAACTACTAATTATCATAGTTTCGATTTAGATTCGGATTCGAGTTCGATTGCATTTCGAGTTTCGATTGAGTTCGATTGATTTCCACAATATATCTACATATATATAACACGCACAAGTAACACATAGGGCACACACACACGTATAATAACCAAATTAAATTGAGTTGCGGTTCGTATCACGATTTGATGTCGAGTAGCATAGCTTGATTATTGATTAATTAACTTTATCGCATTGTTACCTCCTATAATTCACAGTCGTAAGTCGATTAGATAGCGATTGCACACATTGATTTTAGCAATTAACAACACTTACTCCACATAATACAATTAAAATAAAGAAGTTTCTATAAGTCAAATTCGTACAATCGGCCGTTGAGTTTGACCTTGACTTTGACTTCAGAAAACACGGGGTGTTACACACATTTTCAAAAATCTCGTTTTATTATCAAAAGGGCATAATGGTTAACATTTAAGCAATTAACGGAAACATGCAAATGAATCGGATTAATTAGGGAACAAGTTGCATAAGCTCAGAGGGTTATACTAACCTATAACCCGGTCCTAATGGAACTCTAAGGCATATCTAAACTAAGCTAAATCGGGTCAGAACTGAAAGTCAAAGCAAAAGTCTACTTTTGCGACTTTCGGTTCCGAACCAAGCCTAAACTCAAAATTGTCGGGTTGAACATGCTTAGACATGTTCTTACATTAATTACCAAGTTATATAAGTGTTAAAACAGGTTTCATAACTTCTACATTGTTAGTTATGAGTTTATTCGCAAAATAGCTTTCTGTTGACTTTTTAATATTAAGTTTGACCCGACAATTGACCTAGTTAGAGTGGAAATCAGAGGGTGCCCTTTTTAGGGTTTATTACCCACATAATTACCAACTCATAGCCACTTTCAATTCAAAAAATGACTGGACCATTAGTGATTAATCACTAAATCAAAGCTTAATTACAACGGCTTTGACCTTTGGTCATTAGACTAATAAAACTTGAACTTAGGAGGTTAAGAACACTTACAATGGTCCTTAACATGATTTAGGAACTTGAGAAAACTTGCTTGAAGTCCAGAGAGCTCCAAAGAGTGAGTTCAAAAGCTCCAAAGCTTGAGAGCAAGTTTGAAAGTATGAATTTGAACTTGTGAGTGCAATTGGCTGCTAAACTTGCCCCTTTATATAGGATTTTGGATGGCTCCAAGATTGTTACAAGTGTCCCCAAGTATAATCTGAGGCATACATCTGTTTAGGTGGTTTTTAAAACCAGCGAAGAGTCCATAGAATCGAGTTAAAGCGGAATTGGAGAAGATAACTTGCTGAAACTTGCAGCTGTGCAAGAATTCTGTTCAGATCAGGCTGTCGCGTCGCACGACGACAGAGGGTGCTGGTGGTGGCGAGACGCCACCATGAGGATAACCTGATCAGCAAGTCTCAAACATGACATGTTCACCCCCTGGACCTTCTAAAGCGTAAAATCTTTCATTTTAGGCACATTTAACCCACATAATTTATATTTCTATGATCCATGAGATATAACCAAATATTATTAGGTCCGGTTTCGTTAAACTATAACCGAAAACTCAAGTTTTGCCTTGTTGACGCTTTTAACCCCTTAATTACGAAAGTTAACGTATTTTCCTCATACGATATCGAAACCTTGTGAAATTTTTATCACTCATTCTCGGGAGCATAATTAATCGTTACAAAGCTTCGGGTTCGTTAAAAGGTCACTCAGAGGTATAATTTAAATATGTTGACACATTTAACCCTCGCGTCTTGTAAACTTTCACTTTATTCCACAAACGGTTTCAGACGATCCATGATTCATTCGTTTAAGGGTATAAACATCGTGTAGGGTTGTTGAAGGACAAAATTATCAAATGTTGACACTTTGAATCCTTCTACACACATACTTTCTTCGTTGTCAACTTTAGTCCTTCATAATCAATCCGATAAACATTTAATGTCCATGACACGTGTCGATACTATATTGGACATGATTTTGCGAGGTGTTACAGTGCAACTGTTTAAGCTCATAGTACAACTCTTTTAAGCATAAGCACACAACACCTTGTGAATCGCACAAGGTTGTGCTGATCGCACAAGATGTTGGGCTGCACATTTTATGTTGGGCTGAACAGCCCAAAACTCAATCGCACAAGTTATACTGGATCGCACAAGTGTAATTGGACCGCACAAGTTGATAGTCTGTTTATATGTTTGGGCCGTATAGGTTTTTGGATTGTATTTTTTATTGGGCCGGTTTTGTTTTCAATTGCACAGCCCGTTGTGAGTCGCACAAGATTGTGCTAGACGCACAACAGGTTGGGCCGGTTATCTTTTGGGCTTTATCCTTCGGATCGCACAAAAGGATTAGGCTTGGACTACCATAACAACCCAATAACTCAAGTCGCACAAGATGGATTATGTTTGTATAGACTGTATGCTACTGTTTGACTAGTTGCCATGATCATTACGTGTTCGTAACCTGTTAGCTTATGTGTAAACCTACGTGCACTACTTGAACCTAGACCTGACTTGTATGGTAACCATGTTAGGACGTGGTTGACCACAAATAGCTCAAGTAACCTTTTTGTATATCTGCCGAGCTAACCTAAGGTGAGTTCACACTTTCCACAAGGCATGGGATTCCCGGTGGTTTAGGAATGGGTTAAAGTATACTAAGGAAACCTGCGTATTCTCCTTGGGTAGAATGCGTACTCCCACCCTCTTTGTTGAAGGGTGACAACATTGAAACCTGCGTGTTCTTCTTGACATGTACTCCCACCCTCTTAACTGAAGGGTGACAACATTGACACTCGACAAAACTCTATCATTAAGTCCCTCATTTTATATCGACTTAATCTCCGGGCCAATGGCGAACGGGTCATTAGTTAAATAGCGCTATTAGGTTTGACATGCCTCACACCGTGCCGCAGAGGACGGGAGTGGACTAATGGATATGGGCACATCAATGATGATAGACATTGAGTTAGGGCACCCAACTTTCTCAGTCAGTAGTCGATATGGTAACGGGTCTAGTGGGATTTTCATGGGGTAGCCCCCCCCCCCCTGGCTGGGAGCCAGAGTAAAAGGAAATGGTTAATCATGTTTTTCAACTATGGGGTAACCCCCACGGCAAGTAAGCCAGCTAAAAGGAAAACTATGTTTTTGAAACAACTTAAAAATGAACACTCAACTGTGGACTCGCTCAACTTTGTTGTTGATTCGTTACTATATGCCTTGCAGGTCGTTAGGTGCTTAGATGGAGCTTGCATAGGAGGAAAGGGTCATTGTGGGACATGGACTGTTGAGTTCCATGTTGAACTTTTAAACTTATCTTTTGGTTTTAAACTTTATGCTTCCGCTGATAACTTGAACTTGGTTAATTTGTTTTTGGACACCAATTATATTGTTGGCTGGTTTTATATTTACTTTAATGCATTGTTCAATATGATTGGTGGCTTGATCCTAGTCATGTCACGCCTCCTGCGGTGATACTCCGCTTGTGGAATTTGGGGGTGTGACAGATTGGTATCAGAGCCATTGGTTATTGTGAACTTGGTTTTAAAAAAGGAAAAGCTTTTTGACAAAACTAGACTATAACCTGTACAGTGCTCAACGATCCACAACGACACTTCGCTCCACATGCAAGGCTCAACACTATAGGTAATATAGTTTGTGTTTGTATTGCCTGCCTGTTAGTTTAAGTAGTGCATTGATCATGGTATGCATAGTTGGTATAACAACTGATTGAAAACCCTGTGTGCTTATTCTCTTCTGTCACCCCATACTTACGCACTTTCGTGACACCTCTCTCACTTGTGTTTACTTCGATGTGAAGATCATGAGTGGACGTCTCAACTTGACTCAAGCCCAGCTGACGACTCTAATCAACGAACGAGTTGCTGAGGCACCCGCAGCAGCTCCAGTAGGAGGTATAACATGCCATTTTGACATATCCTAGGATGTTTAGATCCTACTCTCACGAACCAACTCTCGTGCTTAACCTTGTATTTTCTTTCTCGTACGACAGGCCAGCATGCTCAACCTCCCGTGTGTACGTTCAAGACTTTTATGGACTGTCGACCTAGTACCTTCAGTGGTACAGAAGGAGCTGTAGGTCTCCTCCACTGGTTTGAGAAGATTGAATCCGTTTTCGAAATGTGTGAATGTCGCGTTGCTAGTAGGGTGAAGTTTGCTACGGGAACTCTTGAAGGTGGTGCGCTCACTTGGTGGAACGCACAGGTGCAAATGCTAGGGTTGGTAGCTGCTAATGCCACCCCATGGAATGACTTTAAAGATCTGATGAAAGAGGAGTATTGTCATCGTGATGACACTCACAAGCTGGAAGTGGAGTTCTACAATCTAAAGATGACGGGGTCAGATATCGAGGCGTATACGAAGACATCGAATGAACTAGCTGCTTTGTGTCCTACCATGGTGGATCCTCCCTGCAAACGTATCGAGCTTTACATCAAGGGTTTAGTGCCAGAGATTCAGAGTATGGTGACTTCAGCTAACCTTCTCATGATTCAGCAGGTCATACGACTATCCCACCGCCTCATTGATCAGACAGTTGAGCAGAATAGGCTGCCAAAGCGTATTAGTTCCACCACTACTTCTGATGTTTCTAGCGAGAACAAGCGCAAATGGGATAGAAATTCAAGCAAGGGTACAACTTCTGTTCAGTCTCAGTCTCAGCAGCGAAGGACTGACGACTACAAGAGCCCTGGTCAACAATCTTCTAGTAACCAAGGTCAGGGTGGGTACAGGGGAAGCCACCCTAAGTGCAATCGATGTAACTTGCACCACAGCGGGCCGTGTAGCAAGGGTAACTGTCAGAGGTGTAATAAACCAGGCCATGCGGAAAAAGATTATAGGAGCCTGTATCCTGCAAATCAGAGGCAACAGCAGCAGCAGCCTCCACAGAACCAGCGCCAGCAGCAGCAACAACATCAGGGTAACAATAAAGGATGTTTTCAGTGCGGTGCTGAAGGACACTTCAAAAGAGATTGCCCCCAGCTGAACCAGAATCAGAATCAAAACAACAACAACCAAGGAAATGGAAACAACAGGGATAACAATGATGGCAATGGTGCCAGGGGACGTGCATTTGTGATTGGTCAGGGTGATGCAAGGAACGATCCCAACGTTGTGACGGGTAAGTTCCTACTGGATGATTTCTTTGTTTCTGTTTTATTCGATTCGGGTGCCGATACTAGTTATGTGTCCTCAAAAGTTAGTCAGATGCTTAAGCGTACCCCAATTCCCTTAAATACCAAGCATGTTGTAGAACTAGCAAACGGTAAAAGTCTTGAGGCCACACACATAGTTAAGGATTGTAACCTCACACTCGCTGGTCAGATCTTCCCTATCGACCTTATCCCCATCGTTCTTGGTAGCTTCGACATTGTCATTGGGATGGATTGGTTATCGCAACATCGAGCAGAGATTCTTTGCAAGGAGAAAATCGTCCGCATTCCTCGTTCTGGTGAGGAACCTCTCGTCATTCGTGGCGATAAGAGTGGTGCTGTTGTAAGCATCATCTCTTTCCTTAAGGCCCAGAAGTGCCTGCGAAAGGGCCACACTGCTATTCTAGCTCTCGTTACTGACACCTCAATGAAAGAGAAGAAGATAGAAGACATCCCGATCGTACGCGACTTTCCTGAGGTATTCCCTGAGGAATTAACTGGACTTCCGCCCCATCGTCAGGTCGAGTTTCAAATTGAGTTAGCTCATGGAGTAGCGCCTATAGCTCGTGCACCTTATCGTTTAGCCCCCTCTGAATTAGAAGAACTGTCCGCGCAACTACAAGAGCTCTTGGACAAGGGTTTCATTCGTCCTAGCTCTTCGCCCTGGGGAGCTCCAGTTTTGTTTGTGAAGAAGAAAGACGGTACCTTTCAAATGTGTATTGACTATCGCAAACTCAACAAGGTGACTGTGAAGAATCGTTATCCTCTTCCGCGTATAGATGACCTGTTCGACCAGTTGCAGTGGTCGAGCTTCTACTCAAAGATTGACTTGAGATCGGGCTATCATCAGCTGAGAGTCCGAGACGAGGACATCTCTAAGACAGCATTCAGGACTCGTTACGGACACTACGAGTTCCTGGTCATGCCTTTTGGGCTAACAAACGCACATGCGGTCTTCATGGATCTTACGAACCGAGTGTGCAAACCTTATCTGGATAAGTTTGTTATTGTATTCATCGACAACATCCTGATCTATTCCAAGAGTCAGGAGGAACACGAGCGTCATCTGCGACTCATTTTGGAACTTCTTCGAACAAAACAGCTTTATGCTAAGTTTTCAAAATGTGACTTCTGGCTTCATGAAGTCCATTTTCTAGGCCACGTGGTTAATCAGGATGGGATTCACGTTGATCCATCCAAGGTTGACTCAATCAGGAATTGGCCTGCACCTCGAACTCCAACTGAAATCCGCCAATTTTTGGGATTGGCGGGGTACTACAGAAGGTTTATAAAGGATTTCTCAAAAATTGCGCAGCCTCTTACTATTCTTACTCAGAAGGGTGTCACCTACCGTTGGGGTGATGCTCAGGAATCCGCATTTCAGCAGCTGAAGTTGAAGTTTTGTAGCGCACCTATTCTCTCGTTGCCTGAGGGCACAGACGATTTTGTGGTTTATTGTGACGCTTCGATACAAGGACTTGGTTGTGTGTTGATGCAACGTGAGAAAGTCATTGCTTACACATCGCGCCAACTTAAAATTCACGAAAAGAACTATACTACTCACGACTTGGAGTTGGGAGCACTGGTGTTTGCTCTTAAGATATGGAGACATTACTTGTACGGTACCAAGTTCACCATTTACACCGATCACAAGAGTCTCCAGCATATCTTCGATCAGAAGGAGTTGAACATGCGACAACGTCGATGGGTCGAACTTCTTAACGACTACGAATGTGCAATCAAGTACGATCCAGGAAAAGCCAACGTGGTGGCTGACGCCCTCAGTCGAAAAGAAACCAAACCTAAGCGTGTACGTGCGTTACAGCTTATCATTCACTCTAGTCTTCCTGCCCAAATCCGTGATGCTCAGATTGAAGCATTGAAAGAAGAGAACATCAAGGCTGAGTTCTTGCGAGGATTGGAGAAATGATTAGAACTAAAGGAAGACGGTGCTTACTACTTAGCAGGGCGCATCTGGGTTTCATTTTGTGGTAATCTTCGTGAGCTTGTGATGAATGGAGCACACAAGTCTCGTTACTCAGTACATCCTGGTTCTGACAAGATGTGCCACGATCTCAAAGCTACGTACTGGTGGTCCCACATGAAAGCTAACATGGCGACCTATGTTAGCAAATGTCTGACCTGTGCTAGGGTCAAAGTTGAATACCAGAAGCCATCAGGCCTACTTCAACAACCAGAGATCCCGACATGGAAATGGGAGCAAATTTCCATGGACTTCGTTACTGGCTTA
Organism: Helianthus tuberosus; assembly: GCA_030545235.1. Lineage (NCBI taxonomy): Eukaryota > Viridiplantae > Streptophyta > Magnoliopsida > Asterales > Asteraceae > Helianthus > Helianthus tuberosus. Next base: position 185,696,312 of record CM060351.1, on the reverse strand, counting down.
CCTAGATCCCAATGAGGAAACGATACCACTTGGGTGATAGTGGATCGACTAACGAAGTATGCACACTTCCTGGCTATCAAGGAAACGGATAAGTTCTCTACTCTAGCAGACATCTACTTGAAGGAAGTAGTATCGAGGCACGGGGTGCCAACTTCCATCATTTCTGATCATGATCCACGTTTTACCTCTGATTTGTGGCAAGCGATGCACAAATCCTTTGGCTCGCGTCTAGACATGAGCACAGCATATCATCCACAGACGGATGGGCAATCTGTACGCACCATTCAAACTCTTGAAGACATGCTTCGAGCATGTGTTATCAACTTTGGTAACGGCTGGGAAAGGCACCTACCTTTAGTAGAATTTTCATATAAAAACAGTTACCACACTAGCATCCAGGCTGCTCCATTTGAGGCTTTGTATGGATGAAAATGTTGATCACCTTTATGCTGGCCAGAAGTTGGTGACAGTCAACTCACTGGCCCAGAACTCGTCGTCGACACGACAGAGAATATTGCCCAAATACGACAACGAATGGCGGCAGCTCGTGACCGTCAGAAAAGCTATGCTGATAAGCGCAGGAAACTGCTCGAGTTCTAGGTTGGGGATCGAGTGCTACTAAAAGTCTCACCTTGGAGGGGTGTGATTCGTTTTGGCAAGCGAGGCAAGCTAAATCCACGTTATGTTGGACCTTTCGAAATCGCTGAAAGAATTGGCAAGGTGGCCTATAGACTGAATCTACCTGAAGAACTCAGTAGAGTTCACAACGTATTCCATGTGTCAAATCTGAAGAAGTGTCTGTCTGATGAGACCCTCATAGTTCCTCTCAAGGAACTCACTATTGACGATTAGTTGCGATTCGTCGAGGAACCAATAGAGATTACAGACCGAGATGTTAAGGTTCTTAAACGTACCAGGATACCCATTGTTCGAGTTCGTTGGAGCTCCCGTCGTGGCCCAGAGTTTACCTGGGAACGAGAAGATCAAATGAAACACAAGTATCCCCAATTGTTCGAGAAAAACGAAACCACTACTGAGACTGAAGCTACTGCGGAATTTCTGGATGAAATTCCAAACCAACGGGGGAAGGATGTGACACCCCAGGAAAATCAGGAAACCACGCAACCTAACTAGCTTCCTCAGTAACTACATGCTAAATTTGGGGACGAAATTTCTTTCAACTTGGGGATGATGTGACAACTCGTATTTCAGAACCTATCTTTGTGTTTAATGTAACTTGTTTGAACGATATGTGATTATGTGACACGTTGATGTTAATGGAATGTTATGTTATTATGTTATGTGGTTATGTGTAATGTATGTATATTACCTAAGTTGGATCGCACAAGCCCTTTTGGGCCACAATCCTTGTATTCGAAACCAAAGGGCAGCCCATGATGGGTTCGGCCCACCCTTTACACGCTTAACCCCATGAAGAGGGTGTATACTCCTCATTACTTGCAAATTACACAACACACACAAACCCTACTCTCTCCCTTCTCCCCTTCGAGTCCGACGACAGCCCTTCTCCATCATTCAAAGTCTCCTTCGTTCCAAACATCAAATCCGGATAGTGTTTCACTATGGTTTGCATAATACAAGATGTTACGGTCCTTATGATTGTTTGTTAATCGATATTGTGGTTGTTATGATCTTGTATGATGACTTAGGGTTCTTGTTAGTAGAATCATTGATGATATATGTTTTCGATACAAACGATTAGCAATAATGATTAAGGTTGTATGTGGATACAAGACGTGGTATTTATGATAATCGGCTCACGTGTATATTGTAACTTAATCGAACATAAGCTAATCGGCTGTGATGTGTTTAGATGTTCAATTGATTCGTATGTATTGGCATGAAGTATTGTATGACGATTTTGAAACCAATAATCTGATGGTTTAATGTTATAAGTTGTTGTTTATGATTTGAACATGATTAGGGTTCATAGGATGTAGATGATAAAGTCCTAGTTTGATCGAGTATTGCATAATTGGAAACTGTAAATCGGATTTTGCAAATTAAATGGAATTGATAAAACTGATTGCATGATTTAAGGAAACACAAAACCGATCGCACAAGACAGTCGCACAAGACAGTCGCACGAGCCAGTCGCACAAGCTTGGTGCAACTGTTTAAGCTCACAGTACAACTCTTTTAAGCATAAGCGCACAACACCTTGTGAATCGCACAAGGTTGTGCTGATCGCACAAGATGTTGGGCTGCACATTTTATGTTGGGCGGAACAGCCCAAAACTCAATCGCACAAGTTATACTGGATCGCACAAGTGTAATTGGACCGCACAAGTTGATTGTCTGTTTATATGTTTGGGCCGTATAGGTTTTTGGATTACATTTGTTATTGGGCCGGTTATCTTTTGGGCTTTATCCTTCGGATCGCACAAGAGGATAGGGCTTGCACTACCATAACAGCCCAATCACTCAAGTCGCACAAGATGGATTATGTTTGTATAGACCGTATGCTACTGTTTGACAAGTTGCCATGATCATTACGTGTTCGTAACCTGTTATCTTATGTGTAAACCTACGTGCACTACTTGAACCTAGACCTGACTTGTATGGTAACCATGTTAGGACGTGGTTGACCACAAATAGCTCAAGTGACCTTTTTGTATATATGCCGAGCTAACCTAAGGTGAGTTCACACTTTCCACAAGGCACGGGATTCCCGATGGTTTGGGAACGGGTTAAGGTATACTAAGGAAACCTGCGTATTCTCCTTGGGTAGAATGCGTACTCCCACCCTCTTTGTTGAAGGGTGACAACATTGAAACCTACGTGTTCTTCTTGACACGTACTCCCACCCTCTTAACTGAAGGGTGACAACATTGACACTAGACAAAAACTCTATCATTAAGTCCCTCATTTTATATCGACTTAATCGTCGGGCCAATGGCGAACGAGTCATTAGTTAAATAGCGCTATTAGGTTTGACAAGCCTCACACCGTGCCGCAGAGGACGGGAGTGGACTAATGGATATGGGCACATCAATGATGATAGACATTGACTTAGGGCACCCAACATTCTCACTCAGTAGTCGATATGGTAACGGGTCTAGTGGGATTTTCATGGGGTAGCCCCCACGGCTGGGAGCCAGAGTAAAAGGAAATGGTTAATCATGTTTTTCAACTATGGGGTAACCCCCACGACAAGTAAGCCAGCTAAAAGGAAAACTATGTTTTTGAAACAACTTAAAAATGAACACTCAACTGTGGACTCGCTCAACTTTGTTGTTGATTCGTTACTATATGCCTTGCAGGTCGTTAGGTGCTTAGATGGAGCTTGCATAGGAGGACCGGGTCGTTGTGGGACATGGACTGTTGAGTTCCATGTTGAACATTTGAACTTTTAAACTTATCTTTTGGTTTTAAACTTTATGCTTCCGCTGATAACTTGAACTTGGTTAATTTGTTTTTGGACACCAATTATATTGTTGGCTGGTTTTATATTTACTTTAATGCATTGTTCAAAATGATTGGTGGCTTGATCCTGGTCATGTCACGCCTCCTGTGGTGATACTCCACTTGTGGAATTTTGGGGGTGTGTTAGTAACTGTTATTCATATTTGACTTTTGGAAGCCGTTTGGTAAGTTCATTGAATAAAGTGCTTCCATTTGACAACTTGTAGATCTTTGTTCCTTATCTTTCTAGTCAAGTGGGAACATCAGATATCTAATGATTATATCTAATACTCTTTATTAGATATAAGGTTTCATTTTTATATTGACCTGATCTTCTTCCTTTTGCGGAGATCTTCTGATCATTCTCTTGAAGCACATAATCATTATCAAATCATCGTTTGTTGTCATAAGATGTTCATTGTCTTGGAGTTTTCTTCATCAGATCTTTGACTTTATAATCGGATCTTCGTTTTTTTTAACACTTACATAAATTTGAGAGTTGGGTTCTAACGATTTCCCCTTTAAGTGTTGTAAGTAAAACGAAAAATTTGAAACATGAACTAGTGATAAATGATATCAAATACATCAAACAAACTTTGAAGTATTAAAAACTTAAAAGAAATAAACATCAACATAACATATTTCAATAATCAGCATGTATTTCCCTTGTCTCCTGCTCTGAGTCTTTTCTTGATAGCTACAAATTGAGACCATTAATGATAGTTTGTCTTGGGAGTTTCCATGTCTTTCATCCATTCGTCAAATTTTTTTTCTATTTATTCTTTTCTTGTCGTCTTGCCTGACCCTTTAGAAGATTTTCTTTCCCTTTCATGCAGTCTTTGAGATAGTTCAAGGTCTGATTTGAATGCTTGCATATTTCACTCAACCTAAACATTGATCTTCTTTTCTTGTTGTTTCTGTAAATTATTGAGAGTTCAGGTTTTGCAAGTATCATACCAGTTTTTTCTAATATTCTTGAGTTCTTTAGGGATCTATTCATTTGGAGCAGTGAGATCTATCTTATCTGGTATAGTGTATGGCAGATTCAGACGTAGGTCGAAATCATTCATAGCATATATTTTGTATATTTTCTTCCCTGCTGCTAAGATAGCATCTATAGTTCTTCTGACCTGTACTACATTGGACTTTTCTATTGCAAGCTTTCGTCTTATGATTATTAGATCTACGGAATGTAGTAATCCATGTTCCCCATAGGGAATGGTTTCTGTTCATCCATCAACTCTTACTATCTCATAATTGTTCTGAACCATATCACCTAATTGACCTTGATCAGTTTTGTCTTTCCCTTCCAGTATTTTCTTTATTGGATTGGTCAATGGTGATGGTAGACTTGCTTAGCCTCTTATTGGCTGCTCTGATTCAGGAGTTGGAGCTTCATCTTCGAACTCTGGATCATCGTTTATATTGATAGTACATCGTGCATTAGAAGCACCAGCACTATAACCCCCCAACACACTCGTTTTAAATCTTTTAGCTTGTGATACCTCATTAGGCATCACTTTCCACTTCTCACATTTTTTCAATATATTTCATACAGCCACATGTATGGAAACGCCCCATGTTTCTTGGTCTCTTTTTCAATAGCCTCCTCCAAAACACTTAGTAACTTGTAAACCATCAAATTTCGTGTTCATCTTTCTAAATTTAAAACTAATGGAATGGACAAGTCGATATGGTTCGCGTTGCATCAAATGAAAAAATTGTTGCGTAATTTGGTTCCAAAAACCATCACTTTTTCGATTAGTACCTATACAATTTAATTTTTAAAGTAGAACCATATTATTAAAATACAATATTTTTAATACTTTGCTTAAAAAATAAAAAATAAATAACTGAAAATGCATAAGTATAAAAAATGACTTTTAATCGGATCGATAGAAATGTTAGCGCTTCCAACTCGATTTGACTCCAACGAATGCTCGGTGCCTTTCCACTTGCTTCTTCTTATGTCTATTTTCCTTCTTGTGTCCGTTTCTTTTGTTTCTTGCTCTTCGTGGTTTGTGGTTGCATTTGGGGTATAACATCATCGTCTACACCTAAAAAAACATAACCTTGCTCGGGTTCAATGTGATACTTATAGACTATTTAAAACAAATAAACATTTTTTATTCCATATAACGACCGTATGTTTAAAACGTTCGAATTTTTCAAGCTCAGGGAGCATGGGGAGATTCCACCGAAGGTGCCGAAGATTAAACCCAAGGGGTGTTCCCCCGAACTTGCTTCTTCTTGTGTCTATTTTCCTTCTTGTGTCCGTTTCTTTTGTTTCTTGCTCTTCGTGGTTTGTGGTTGCATTTGGGGTATAACATCATCATCTACACCTAAAAAAACATAACCTTGCTCGGGTTCAATGTAATACTTATAGACTATTTAAAACAAATAAACATTTTTTTATTCCATATAACGACCGTATGTTTAAAACGTTCGAATTTTTCAAGCTCAGGGAGCACGGGGAGATTCCACCGAAGGTGCCGAAGATTAAACCCAAGGGGTGTTCCCCCTCAGGGCTGAAGGCCACGTCAGGTCTCTGGCCCTTCCCCGCTTTCCACACTCCATGTCCTAAGACTATACGGTGTTGGAGGGCATGAAAGGAGAGCGTGAAGCGCCATGTGGTTGTCACGTCATCAGCTGTCATAAATGTGGCGTGGTGCCAAAAAAGGGCAGAGTAGGATGAGACGTGGAAGGGTGAAGTGGTGTGAAATGTGACACATACTTTTATATTTATTTTATATTTTAAAAATATAACAAATCTATTAAATTAGAAAAAAAAACATTGATACTAATAAAATAAAAGATAGATAATAAAAATTACATAATTCAACATAAAAATTAAACATTACATAATTCAAATTAAACATCAAACCTAAACATAATTAAACATAAATAAACGAAAAAAAACATAATTAAACAAACATTCTTATTATTTGGCACGTCGAAACGTGTTTGAAGTCACAACCATATGTATGTTTGTCGTCAACGAGGGCCACTTGAATCACGACGTCTTCCTTGAGCTCACTATCGTCGTTTTCACATCGTTGAAAGGTACATCAAATCTTGAACTTTTCAAACGGATAGACCTGAAGCGTGAAGAAAGTCCATCCATGTTTCGGGTGGTCTCACTCATATGAATACAACAATATGCCACGTCGTCGAGTCAATGTACACAACACCAGTGATTTCATCCACTTCTATCGCTACGCCGTCCTTCATGTCAACCTTAGGCCGGTACATCGTCCTTCACGTCACCTAATAAGAAAATGACGTAAGGGTATAGGGAGTGGTTAAACACTTTCAATAGGTAAACTCTCAAATCACCAAATCAAACAGTGCCACGTCATTTTACCTATTTTGTTTACCTATTCCTAAAAAACGTTGGCGGTGGTTAGACACTTGGAATAGGTAAACTAATTTTTTTATTTTTTTTTATTTTTAACTTATGTGTTAAGATAAAACAAATAAAACATCAAACTTTTATAAATAAAAAAACCATTACATTAAAATCTAAGTTTCGTGAGACAGTTCGGTCCATATCCGGTGTGGGCGTTAGAGCATTGAGAGGACCTTTCCCTAGTAAGAGAGGACCGGGAAGGACGCACCTCTGGTGTACCAGTTATCGTGCCCACGGTAAACGCTGGGTAGCCAAGTGCGGAGCGGATAACTGCTAAAAGCATCTAAGTAGTAAGCCCACCCCAAGATGAGTGCTCTCCTATTCCAACTTCCCCAGAGCCTCCGGTAGCACAGCCAAGACAGCGACGGGTTCTCTGCCCCTGCGGGGATGGAGCGACAAAAGTTTTGAGAATTCAAGAGAAGGTCACGGCGAGACGAGCAGTTTATCATTACGATAGGTGTCAAGTGGAAGTGCAGTGATGTATGCAGCTGAGGCATCCTAACAGACCGGTAGACTTGAACCTTGTTCCTACATGACCCGATCAATTCGATCAGGCACTCGCCATCTATTTTCATTGTTCAACTCTTTAACAACACGAAAAAACAGGTTTGATTGTCCATCTTTTTGATAATTGGATATCTATATAAAGCATTCTCCGGATAATTCAAATCGAAGCAATTGAATGTCCAATTCGTGCCTATATGACATGACCGATCATTAGAAATACTCCAACACTCCACTATTCCATACATCACATTAGATAGATATCATATTCATGGAATACGATTCACTTTCAAGATGCCTTGGTGGTGAAATGTTAGACACGCGAGACTCAAATTCTCGTGCTAAAGAGCTTGGAGGTTCGAGTCCTCTTCAAGGCATAATATTGAGAATGCTCATTGAATGAGCAACTCAATAAGAGAGCTCAGACAGCAATACCGATTCGATCCGAGCTCTCTTGGAATCAGTTCGATAGTGGATCACGAAATCTTGGTCATCTTCTCTATCTAATGAATGGGGAGTCTGCTTTAAAATTGAAAATCGCCCGCCCTGCACCCACCCCTCGAGTATATGCTTCAACAGGAATCACACAAGGGTAGATTATAAACCTCTAGTAAAATGACCGCCCTAACAAAGTACATTACATAGCATTACATAGTCCGTTTTAGGGATTGGCGACTTACCCATTCAATGACTTTGGCACTAGACGTTCCCCAAACGGGTACTGTCAGGTCGGGTGAATTCAATAATAGACGCTTGTTGGCATTCCAGCCTTCCTTCGCCTTTCATGGCTACATATCTTTCCGGCTAAGGAATGGGAAATCCTTCTCCTGTTCCATGAATCCAATTTGCATTTCATCCGGGAAAAGCCATCTTTTTCTCAACAATGTCTTTGTCATTTGATCCAATAGTGTTCCGTTAGATAGGAACAGATTTGATAAATACTGATAACTCTCGGATAGAGTATTAGAACGGAAAGATCCATTAGATAATGAACGATTGGTTCTAAGCCATCTATGGCGATAATAATAATAATAAAACAATGCAACAACAAAAAAACTAAAAATTACAAGGCCAACCACCACGTTTATCTTGCGCCCCCGAATGCTTTTTCTTCCCTTCACCTTTGTTTGAGCCTTCCATTTATTTGAAAAGATTTGCATGTAAAGGTGAAAATTATTTGTTTGTAATATTGTGCTTTATAAAAATGGAAGTGAATTGGGTTTGTTTATAAAGGTGAATTTTTTTTATGTTAAACGGCTATATAGCCGTTGGATTGCTCAACGGTCAAAAAAACCAAACTTTTCCCGAGCGGTAAAGGTTCACGGAACCAAACACTTCACCGAGCGGTAAAGGAGGTTGGCGACAGTGTTACCGTGCGGTAAAGGAGTTTACCGCCCCTCTTTACCGTCTATTCCGTATACCTTAAACTGGCTTTTATGCCACATTTTAATGCCCCACTCCACATGGTTTAAGTTACAAACAAAATTATTAGACTAGAAGGAGTGGGGGCCGGCTGAGGCCCGGCGCCGGTCCCCCACACCGCCCCCCTCCATCCCACCCGTCCTCACCAGCAAACCCAAGCCGGGCTTGCCGGGCCACCTTTGAAGATATAGCCGTTAATAACGGCTAGTTTTATAAATAAAAAAAAAAAAAAAAAAAACCTTTTTCAATTTAAATATATACCCATTCTTTATACCATTTCTTCAATATTTCACCCATTCTCATCCATTTTTATACAAAAACACTCTCATTTTTATACCAATCTTTTATAAAAAAATATCTCTTCATCCACAATGGCATCTAATCCTTGGTGGTCCGGCTCTTCTTCGGATGAAGAGGAGATGTTTTTCGCAAGCGCTATGGTACAGGCGGCGCAAATTCTTTTGGAAGAGGAAGAGGAAGAGGACTCGTCTGAAAACGTTATTACCAGACGAATATATGTTAACAGAAACCGCGAAGGAGCGCACGAGAAATTGGTTAACGATTATTTTTCGGAAGCACCCCTTTACAAGAAAAGACATCGAACGTTGTTTTGGTGTTTTAAAAAAAAAATGGGCCGTCCTTGATCAACCGGCACGTGCGTTCACACCGAAGCGGTTGCGCCTGATTATGTACGCTTGCATTTTGCTCCATAACATGATTATTGAAGACGAAGGTCGGGCGATTTGTGAGTATGATGAGAATGCATCTTACTGGAATACTGTCCCGGTAGATCCGACGCAACAGGATTTAAACTCGTTCGCGCTAACCAACGACTTCACGCATATAAACCTTCAACAGGATTTGGTAGAACATATTTGGAACAACGTTAACGTAGCGGACGGTGCCGAAGACGAAGACGAGTAGATTAGTTTTTTTTTAGGAAATGTAATATTTTTTTTATTTTTCGGAAATCTATTTTTTTTTTTTAGGAAATGTAATTTTTTTTTATGTTATGAAATGAATTTATTTATGTTGTATTTGTTAATTTTTATAAAGTTTTTATTAAGTTAATAAAGTAAAACTTAGAAAATTATAAAATAATGAGGTGGGGTAGCCCCATCCTCCATCCCCCTCAATTATAAAGGAGGCCCATCCCCACGAGCCGCCTACGTGGCGCCTACGTGGAGGCTCATCCCCGTGGGGATGGGCCTAACCACTCCTTCTAGTCTTAGGGCGTGGGTACGAGAATCCCGCGTATTTCGGTCAATCCGAAACCTGACGATGTAAGATTGACGATGTGTGATTAGACATAAAACAAGTTGTGGGACCCCAAGGCTTTGCATACGTCAAATCTCTGTCACCCATGTCGGGTTTTATCTTTTATGCACAGGGTCCCACACCGCATTTTTATTTTCAGTCCCCTAGACATATTTTTTACACATCTAGCTCTTTGAGAATTATGGACATATGATATTTAACTAAATGCTTCTCTACCTACAACTTAGAATGTTTGAACCATCTTTGAATAGATGAAATTATCGGTTTTTGGATGCGGACTTTGGACAAAAATCCTGATCGTATCATTAAAAATAAGGTAAAACTCTTCAATCACATTCGCGAAAAATAAATCATAGATGCACCGCTGTTTATCACTTCGCAATAGCCTTTGAGGACATATATGATATTTAACTATTGTATTATTGTGAATATTAACTTTAATTTCTTATGTCTCGAAATTATATATGTATAAAAACGTTTAAATGTATGTTTTATCTTCTCTTCACAAAATTTCTAGCTTTTAAATTATATATTGCATTATTTTTAACTCTTATATATTTTTAATGGTAAATATGGATCACTGACAGACCACTGGAATAAAATTTAATATTTACTTACGTATAAATATTTTTGTATATAATTAATGTTTATATACACAATATACCTTTTTTTTCAAGAAGACATTTATCTTAGTCCACCTGTAATTGGTTGCTTGCGGCTCATGGACGCTTAAGTATAAAGCGAGAAGGCGGATATGGAAGAGTGAGGGTGAGGAAGGAGAGGGTCACGGTCCATTGTCACATACCATCCCCAAAAGAAGAATTTGAGTTCTATAAGAATGGAGAAGAGAGAAGGGTGCATAGCCAGCATAGGTCTGGGATTTTAGGTGTGATGTTTCCAAAACTATCTGGTTCAATAACACGCTTAGGCTTTAAAATAATAGAGTAAACTGCAATTTTACCCCCTGGGGTTTAGGCCAATTGACACTCTGACCCCCTCTAACGAAATAATTACAATTTTCCCCTCAACGTTGTTGTTATGTCGCAATATTACCCCCTGGCGTCAAATAAGTTAACAGATCTGTTAAGTGAAATGTGAAATGACTATATTGCCCTTTCATATTACCCCATATGGTTTGTTCTACTCTGTAATATTACCCCCTGGTGTAAAATGACTAAATTGTCCTTTCTTATTACCCCATATGGTTTCTTGTACTCAGCAATATTACCCCCCGGTGTTAAACAGTTCTTGCAAACCTTACCACCACCACCATCAGCCACCACCACCTACCTCCACCACCATTAGCCTCCACCACCCACCTGGTTATAAATAATATATAAATTTATACGTGCAAAATAAACCACCATAACTGAAATCAAATCAAAATATCACTTTTTTTTCAAGAATCTTAACAACATAGAACAAACCCAACTCATAATAACTGAAATCAGACCAAAAAATCAATCTTTTAACAACCTTTCAGCAAAAACAAAGAGACCTAACTTAAAGCAACTAAATTTAAACCAAAGGGAAGAAGATCTTGAAACAAGATAGAAATCAGTACCTTGTTGCTGCTGTTGTTCTCCGTCTGGTCGCCGCCATCACCGCCGTGGTGGCGGCGTTGTTGCTGCTGTTGTTCTCTGCTGCCACTGAGAGTCTCACCGGAGACGAAACCGGGTGGGAGTGGTGTAAGGGGGAGAATGAGGTGTTGTGGGTGTGCGGTTGCCGGTGAACAGGAGGGCGGAGCTAGATGAAGATGATGAATTCTACTGTATGGATCTTGAATTTTGGGGAAATTTGAATATGGAATATGGATCTGTGAGTTTATTTAGGGAAATTGTTGTGAGGTTATTTGAAGATGATGATAATGGATCTGGGTTATTTGAAGATAATGATGATAATTTGATTTTATAAATAATAATGATGATAATAATAATAATAATAATAATAATAATAATAATAATAAATATGGGGTAAGATTACCAAAATACCCCTACCTATAACAGTCAAATAACTGTTGACTGACGGCAGGGGGTAAAACTGCGACAGAACATCAACGTTGGGGGGTAAAATTGCAATTATTTCGTTAGAGGGGGTCAGAGTGCCAATTGGCCTAAACCCCAAGGGGTAAAATTGCAGTTTACTCAAAATAATAATACGGTTGCAACTCTCTAAATTCACATGCAACACTTAGAGGTTTTTTGGCAACTTTTGAATGGTTAAGTGCTGAATGAGTAAGAAGTTTGAACCATTAAGTGTTGAACCAGTAAGATGTCTGAACCATTAAGAGCTAGTATAATGCTCAACCATTCAGAGACAAACGTTTAACCAATTCAGATTAGAGGTCTTAATCATTCAGACTCAGTATAATGCTTAACCATTCAGAGGCAAATGTCTAAACCATTCAGACATCTACTCGCGAAACAAATAGTCTGAACCATTAGTGAACCATTAGGTACTGAACTAGTAAGATATCTGAAACATTAAGAGTCTCATAAAGAATTAAACAAACATCCCCTTAATGTATTGGGATTAATTGGTATTCTCCTGTTTTCTAGCGACCCACCATCTGTGTCTCTTATCAATGGCAACCATAAGCACCCTAGTAAATGAATGATAAACGAAATCTAATTTTTTAACAGTAAATTTGGATCACTGACGGATTACTGGAGTATTATCGTGCCATCAGCGGAACCACCCGATCATATCCATCTTCACTAGGCTATAATGTCTATACACCAATTTAGAATGAACCCCAATAAATCTTGGAAAAACCCTCTTGTGGGAATCGAACCCAGGACTTCATGGTTCCTAAGTCTACGCCTTATCCCACCCCAAATATGCCACTAGACTATAATGCCATGGGACATTATGATTTATGGTAAATGATACTTGTTATAGAATCATATAACAAGAACATCAATGTCTTTTCTTGCACCATTTGAAACATATTCAAGAATCTATTTCTTCTTGAAGATAAAACAATAAACCCGGAACATAATAAACCCATGTAAAAATTAGTAGAATTTCTTTACACATTAAACCTTTGGGTTTAAATCACCATAATCAACTTCAACTCCAAACAGTTATAGCTTTTAAAAAAGGGGTAAAATGCACGGTACAAAAGTAATGTGGCTGCTGGGATTCGAGCCCAGGTCTCCACGGCCACAACGTGGAATTCTTATCACTAAACTACGTTATAGCTTTTACTTAAGTAACATATCATCTGTCGATTTCTTTTCATAATTTAGTGGCACACCCCTCTCACGAAAACCCTAACCATTGCATGTTTCATTGCTACAAAAGACCCATTGATACACACCAATTTAGCCAGATGCTCTTTCTTTCTTGATATTCACATCCACCTATCGATCAAGATGGGGGTGTATTCATAGAGGATATAATCACTCATCGACGCATGCACAACCATTACAGTACTAGAAGCCTTTAATATATTTTTGTTAGGATTCTAATAGGGCGACTAAGATGGATTTATGTATTACCATTGTGATGGTTTACTATCATCGTGCTCATTTTAGTGATCTGATGAGGATGAAGTAGTCATAGATTCAACAAAAGTATTGAGTCGGTTTTTGTGCCTATTTTTTATTTATCTCTACTAAGTGAGTGTTTCGCTTCAACCTCGCCGTCACTCAAATTAATCACAAACTCAATACAAGTATCCGAGCGATCAGTAGAGAAAATTGTTTTCGTCCTTTTAGACGATGATTTTCCCGCTAAAGGTACTCGTGTCCATTTTGAGGAGTATATCGCCACATCTTAGGGTGAACGGAGCGTGTGCGAGGATGGTGTGGGGTGTACGTGTTACCGCACGGTAACACCATCACCATCGCCAAAAAGTGTGCGGTAAGTTGTTAAAATGGGAAGTAGTCGTTGATGCATTTTGTTGTTTGTTTCGACCGTTGGAGCCTTTCAACGGCTCTATAGCCGTTTGAGATATAATTTTATTTTAATACATTCCAATCCATTTCTCACAAATTAAAACCATTCTCAAGCAAACAAACAATACAAACCAAACAATTTCTCTTCTAATTTTATATCTCTATTTTTCAAAATGACGGATCAAATACCGTTGTTTATTTCATCTGACATTAGTGACGATGATTTATCCTCAAGCGGTAGTAGCTTATTTTTTTTAAATCTCATCGAACAAGCCGAACTAGAAGACACATGCACATATAGTAAAAAGAGATATGTCTGTTGTGATCGGGAGAAAAGCCACGAAACCCTTATGTCAGATTATTTTGTCTAGGAGCCGAAATACAATTATTTTATTTTTTTGTCATCGATTTCGTACGTCAAAAATGTTGTTTTTAAAAATTATGAACGGCGTGGAAGCGAATAATCCGTGGTTTTAAGTGGGCGTGGGTAGGAGAATGAAGAACTGTTTTACACCATTGCAAAAAAGTTACATCGGCAATTAAACAACTTGCAACCGGTAGCCCTCCAGATAAGAACGACATGTATTTAAATATGGCCGAAAGGACTTCCCGTGAATGTCTACAATATTTTTACGAAACAGTATGTAGTATATATGCTCCCGAGTTCTTACATAGACCAAAAAGCTATGAATTGCGCTTTTGTACCAAGCTCATGAAGCGAAACATCACCTTCCTTGGATGTTGGGTACCCTTGATTGTACGCATTTCGTTTGGAGAATGTGTCCCACAGAGTTACGCGGCCAATATATGAGTGGCGATCACCAATACCAAATAGTTATGCTCAAAGTGGTGGCCTCTCAAGATTTGTGGATTTGGAATGCTTCTTGTGGTCTACCAGGTTCACAAAACGTCATCAATGTGCTCTAACAATCTCCATTATTTCTCACTCAACGAAATGGAACTGCTTCAAAATGTCTATTTTAGATGAACGACCACTTATACAAACGTGGATATTATCTTACCGATGGAATCTGCCCTACTTGGTCCGTGTTTGTGAAAACACTTGCATATTCGCACATTCCGAACGAAAAGAAGTTCAATAGGCAACACATGGCGGTAAGAAAAGACATGGAACGGTATTTGGTATTTTAAAGTCAAAATGGGAATCGACCAATGCGTGCTAAAACAGTGAAAAAGATTACGTATTCGTATATACATGAATTATTTTTTATAACATGATTTTAAAAGACGACGAAAACGCGATAGCACCGGTACACATTCAGGATCCTCTAGTCAAAGTCGTTTCGATGATACTGCTTTTAACGAGCTAATGGATGAAGATACACATTGGAGACTAAATCATGATCTCGTGGAGCATCTTGGACGACTAGATTTACCCCACCTTGAGGAGAGGGAGGAAGACTAGTAGCTTCAGTTTTAGTTTTTATGCAATTTTTATCTTAATTATGTAATTTTCAATTTCAAGAATAAATAAACGTATTTATTTGAATTAATGTAAATTTTATTTTTAACGTAATATTTAATTTGTTAGTTTTAGAAATAAAAAAAGTTAAGAAAAAATGAAATGGACTACTCCTCTCTAGGGGAGCACTCCTTACGTTTGAGGCAAAATGAGGAGTTAAGTGGGGAGTTGACATGACAGAGATGAAGAGGGGACTGCTCCTCTCGAGAGGTGCACCCCTTACACCCTTAATTCCACTTTTATCTTGCACTTGCAACGATTTGAACCTATAACCTCACATCTATAAGAGAGGACACCATACCACAAGACTAATAGATCATTGGTACACACCAGAGTACTTGACACGCAAAGGTTGCTCGCACAAAGTACTCAGGGGTTGCGGCGGTGTACCCTACTCGGAAGTACCTGGGAGTGCCCGAATATCCCATCCCCACCACCCTAAGCATGAAATACATGATGTGGGATATATACGGGTCAGAATAGGGCTTAGTGCAAGTAGTTTGGTATTTAGTCTTGTTTAAAATTCATAACCTTGAATTATATTGTATTAGTGAGTATATTACATCAAAATGTGTTGAGTTGTCTTGAGCTCAAAGCACTTCATATTCAATCACAAAAGATTGGAAAACTACAAATGTCACTTGTTACTTCAAACTATAATTTCAGCATTTTGATAACAAAATATTATAACCTTTTATGGAAATAGTTAATTTATACAATTGCTTGAAGGTTTTATTTTTTTATATAAGTGTATTTTCAACTATATCGAATATTGGCTGGTACTAAAATATTGAGACATCTAGATTAACCAATAAGCAAAACATAAAATGTAGACGTGACAACATATAAGTTAATAAGGATAGAAAAACAAATTTAAGTTAAGGAGGGGAGTTTATGAAATCCTGTGAATATGGGATGTTGGTGGAGGTTTGACAACAAATAAGCAATAAATGGGTTTAAGTGGGAAGGAGCATGGTCGTTAATGTGGCAACGTGCTCCGTACGAGGTGGGAGGTGGGAGGTGGGTTTTAAGTTTTTAAGTTAAGTGTAAATTTCATTAAAATCGGGGTTTAAGTGTAAACTTTATTAAAACCACCATCACCCACCAAGCAACGGGGCCTGCAACCACAAAGACTACAACTTAATTACGAAAATTAATCAACTCGAATCTACACTATTTCGACCACTTACTAGAATTGAATTTAGACCTATTCTTATACCATAGAAACCCTAACGTCGCGACATCACCTATAATATCTTCAAACTTGGCCGCCTTGTTTGAAAATAGACTCCTTATTTCTAGCTTTCTATTTTCTCAACAACAACAGCAGCAGCAGCAGCAGCAACAACAACAACAACAACAACAATCGCACGAAACACATTTTACAACAACAACAACAACAATAATAATAATCGCATGAAACACATTTTTCTTTTAGACTTCCCATCCTGATAGATGTATGTAGCGTTAACAAATCTCTAACCGAAAGTGAAGATTTGTGGAACCCAGCAACACGTACTTATAGCTTGCCAAGTAACCGAAGCCACCAAACGAGCTGTAAAAATGTAGTCGGATGTTTCAAATTCGCCTCAAGAACACACCTTTGCGACTCCACCTAAATATTCCTTCTGCTCATTGCAATACGAGTTGGAAGCCAATCCATCTTCGATCTCCACCCAAAGATATTGCATTTGTTAGGAATTCATTTATACCACTCAAATACACATGAACTGCTCGAGTTGAAGTCTTCATTCAACATCCACTTCACCGCATCTATCGACAAGGCGCCCGATAGATCCTCCAACCATGTACACCCATCTTTCTTTCCCGACAGCTGGTCCGACTACATCATCCTAACGCACTATTCTAATTTCGAAACCTCCAATGTGGAAACTAGGGTACGTTTCCAACACCAGTTCCAAACTCAAGAAATCTTAACACTGCCCATCCTATCATTAACCGTGCACTCTTTTCCTTTTTCAAACAAAACTAGGAAACCAATGTTGAAACGGTTCATTGCATATGCATCGGTCCAGCCCAAATCGGATGCTAGCTCCCTTACCAACCGTCCCTATAAGAAGATTGATTAGTTTAAATCTAACAATGTTTGTCTTCGTTTCAAATCCATAATATTATTCTAGTTCCCAGTTAGTCTCTTATTAGATAGAAGCACGGCTACCCTTTTTTATTCCCATGAAACACATCAACAATTTTCTTCCATAAACATTTAACTGTGTCTTATATCTCCATGTCCTTTTAGCTAGAAGTGCATTATTTATGTTTTTTAGTTCTCTAAGCCCAAGGCCACCCATCTCTTTAGGAATGGAGACTCGATCTCAAGCTACCCAATGCATCTTTGTCATATCACTTGTTCATCCATGGTAAAACTTTTTATAATTATTTCCAAACCTTGAATCACTATCGGGACCTTATACAAAGAAAAGTAATAATTTTTGAAGACTTTCTAGCATCGATTTGATGAGCGGAACGTTTCCTTTAATGGAAAGCGTTGAAGCTATCCACAAGGACAAATGATCTTTGTTGGACGTACAAAAGAACAGACGATATTCAAAAACCAAAACATGTTCTCCTGATCGAGAAATAAACAGTTGATGAAGTATTCTCCTCCAAAAGATAGTGAATCTTGAACACTATTCAGAACATCTGTTGAAGACATTCAAATATATGTTTGAAGCCTTGGAACAACTGTTGAAGAAGAAGAAACCACTGTTCAAGGCCAAAGCTCTGTTGTTACAAAGCACTGATCATGAAGACCAAACATCTGTCATGGCCAAATAGATGTTTGATACAAGCCAACAGTAGTTTGAAGAACAAAGGTTTATTCAATGTAACAGTACATAGCTTAGAACAAGTGTTTAATGTAATAGATCAGATGTTAGATTCCTGCAGATGTTTGCTAACATCTGTGGAATCTTTTCTGTTAGGAATGTTAGATGTCTCTATCAGGATGACTTCAGCTGATTGCAAAAAAACATAGATCATACAATCTTGAAACACAACAAAAACCGATTTTCAATTATTAATTCTATTCATGTTCGCTCCGACCATATTCCCAAGTTACATGAAATGAATAGAGCTCGATTTCCACCCCAAAACTGAGGCCATCGTGTTCACCTCCATATTATCAACTCTGATGCCAAAAAGATCTTGTCGAGATTAATTTTAAGTCCCGAACATAAGCAAAAGCATCCCAAAAATCTTGCCACATTTTATATGTTGAACTTAGACCGCTCACCATTAATGATTGCAACGTCAGCGTAGAGAATATAAGATATAATGGATCCCTTGTTAGGAGTACAAATGCCATTAAAGGCCCCCAAAGTGCATTCCTTCTTGAAAATTCTCGAGAATGCTTCCCTGACTAAAATATAAAGATGTGGAGAAAGTGGATCTCCTTGTCTAATACCTTTATCACAATGAAATCTAAGGTCGAAGATCCACTAACAATAACCAAGGACATCGATGAAAAAGGAATTCCATAAATCCATTTGCAAAAAAACAGTGGAAATCCCATTTATATGATTTTATCTAAACTTACATGCCTATTTATATGTAAAAAATTATAAACAAAAAAATGACTTGGGTTATATGTGTGCATGCATGAAAAAAACATCTTTGAAAAATTAATTTTTGAGAAAAGTGCCCGGATAGTCCATGTGGTTTGCCCATTTCTCACCTTTAGTCCCTAACTTTCTAAAATTATAGTTATAGTCCCCAACTTTTGCAATTTCGTTCCCGGATAGTCCCTGGCGCGGATGGAGGTTAGTTTTTGGTGTTAGTTGAGTGCGAAATGACTAAAATACCCTTACTAATAAAAATGTTATTAATTATCTATTTAATAAATTATATAATATTAAAAGAAAGTGGACCCACCCCACCCCACCCCTCTCCCCTTTTTCTCTATTTCTTCTTCTCTGTACCTCCCATCGTTCCACCACCACCATTCCACCTCCACACCACCAAGCCACCACCACCATAACACCACCCTGCCATCGTCGTAACACCACCATCTACACATCTTCCGCCGCCACAACCACCAAGCCACCGCCGACAGTTTCCCCAATTCAAATATCTGAAAACTGAATCAAATTGAAATCAATTTTTTTATCAATCATTCACTGAAAGTATGAACAAACAGTTATACTTAGAATAAGTATTGAGAAAAACATGGTACCGGTTACTATTATCGGTTCGTTCACCATTTAGGGTTCCGACATCGGATGCTATTGTTTTAACAGCGGCTAGCCCTGAACAAGCAGCGCTTTATCAATGGCAACTCAAACGAGCTGTACGGATGGGTCGGATCTCTGATTCTACTGTTACTCTTGTTGTACCCGACCCGGATGGCCACCGGATCGGTTCTGGTGCAGCCACTCTCAATGCCATTCTCGCTCTAGCCAATTATTATAACAAGTCTCAGGTAGTTTCGGTTTTATTTGAGCATGTTTAAGTTAATTTTAGTTACACAATGCAGTAGATCTGTTGTGATTAATGTGTGGATTATGAATTATGATGATTGATGATCATATGTTATATGTCATTTGTAGTTTTATTGATTCATGTTTAAGTGATGAACTATTAAGTGTTACATAGTTTTTGGTTACTCTTAGTTTTGTGTATATGTTGTGAACATTATAGTTTTGTTACGTATCGTGTTTGAAACGGTTAGTTTCTTTAGATCTTACTGCTGATGGGATCTTACTACTGATGAGATGCGTTTTGATTTCGTATACGCATTTGTAACTCTGTGTTCATGCTGCGTGCACTAAATGATACAGATGTATTTGAAGTTGTTCGCTTAGTAACCGTTCTGTTCATGGTGGTGGTGGTTGAAGGTGGAGATGGTGGTGGTGGTGTGGAGTGGGAAATATGAAGTGGGTAGGGTGGGTGGTGAGTCTCACATAAATTGTGAAATATTAATTACATTTCTTTTAACTTTTTTGGTTATTAATTTGATAGTAAGAGTATTTTTGTCATTTCACACGCACCTAATGTAACAACTCTCATCAAAAAGTACTATTTATTATTTTAATTATCAAATTAGGAAACCCTAATTAAGAAACCCAAGTGATTCTGTATTAACCCTAAAATTTTCATAATTTTCAGAATCAAGATTAGGGCCCCTAAAACTAGGGGGGGGGGTAAACCCTAATTGATAATTATCTTCGAATTGAGTTGTACAAACTGAGAATTAATGAACTAGCAACTCAGCAGGGCTACACTAGTGACAAGGCTAACCTAGGCTAGGCTGGCATCTCAGGCGAGTCGCGACAGGGTCGGCCACACCCTTCGCGACACGCGGGGGGTTCCAAATTTGGGTATAAATACCAGGGTTTGGGACTTGAACTGTTTGCATGTTACGTCGATAAAATTCTTTACTTACAATCACTTAGACGCTGTTTACTCTAAATCCACACACGGGTCTCGAAATTCTGCTGCAAAACAGGGTATTAGCACAATCGCTGCTACGATTCATTTTCCGACGATCAATATATCCAATGGATGTTTAAGTGCCGCCCACATTAGGGTCATACTTTATCGTTCATCATTAATTTGACGGATCATCGTTAATTCGATGGATAAAGTATTATACTTTGTCGTTCGTCATTAATTTGACGGATCATCGTTAATTCGATGGATGAAGTATTGCACTTTGTCGTTCATTGTGAGAATTTGATCTCGTGAGTTATCGTAATTACTGGATTGATTACTAACCCAGTTTTGTGTGCATTGTTATTTAAATTAGGTTAACAAGGCTAAATCATAGACTAAACTTTGTCCGTATTAAATCAGCAATGTGAGTCATTCTCTCTTTTTATCAAATCTATTTACAAAACCCTATTTATTTCAAAGTTATAATTACAGGGATTAAGTTTATGTAATCACCATATTACAGCCGGTATGTGGGGTTTTGTATACATTACTTGATAATCGTCACCATTGGGGCAGCCAATGGGGGATATGACCATAGTCACAGACACCATTGGACGAATGGGCCAATGGGTCGAGTGACAAATACCGTGGGTAGTTGGCTTGATATCAGAAACATTGTAATCACTCTTAATACTGTAAATTATAACAAATGTGTCATTTTAGTAAATAGAATGATTCACTCAGTATTTCCCGCTGACAAAACCTTTTTCAAACATGTTTCAGGTGATCTGTTGTAATTCAGGAAAAAGTGCTGAGGAGCATTTCAAGCTTAAGATAGTGGCTCATTATAAAATATAAATAAATAAGTTTTGTAACATAACGATTTTATAGTAAAATCATACTATTGTAAATTATCGGGGTTTTATCCCGAATTGTGAAATAAAATAATCGGGGAAAATTTTAGCTTTAAACGATCCTGATGAAAACTTCCGCTGTCAAATTCAATTAATTAAATACCGCAATATTTCTGTCCCGCGGCTCCTGAAACGGGTCAAACCGGGTCGGGGGCCGTGACAGAAAAAGGTGGTATCAGAGCCACTGAGTTAAGCTAATTAAGTATTTAGAAATACTTAATTTTTTCCTGATTACTATTATGTGATTATGTGTGTTATTAACTGATTATTTGTTAGTTACAGTATGGGTAAGCAAAAGCTAGCAAGCATCTATCTTAAATTAGATAGATCATCCAATGAGAAGGGAAGTTCATCCCGAACCAAATCCTCGAATCATGTTGAAATTCCTGAAGAAGGAATATTTGTGCGAAAGGCACAATACGAGGAAACACTTTCTCCTAGAAGGAGGGAGATGATTATTAAGAAACGTAAAGAGCAAATTCGACAAAAGAAGATTAAACGGGAAACCCAGGAATTAATTGATAAATCACCTTGGGAAGATAAGTTAGATGAGAAATTGGCAAATTTATATATGCTAGCCACAGTAGCAGAAAATATAAATCTTTAAATATTTTAAAGTTTTAGCACCTTACCCTTACAATCTAGAAACCTTGTGCAATAAATAAAATTTCAAAACCTAAGTGTGTTTTCTAGTTATCTTTGTAATAAATTAGTACCCAGTATGTAATAAATTAAACGGTTATTTATGAATTTTAACTTAGTATTTTATGCATTTTGCATATATGCTATATCAGCATGAGTGGGATATCTGAAGCCTTTCAGAACCTTAATCTTTACCCAGTGACTATCGAAGCTTCTAAAGAATATACTAGATACTTTCCCGATGTAGAACAACCGGTAGAATTCAAGGTTCCACCTGTGAACAAGCCAAAACCCAAGAAAAGAAGTTATGTAGGTTGGAGAAAGATACGTAAGAAAAAGCCAGCTACAAAACTGCCCAAAATAAATAATCCTTTGAAAAAGGGAAAAGAAATTATAACCGGAGAAAGTTCCAAACCACAGGAAATGGAAACTAAAGACAAGGAGGAGATTAAGGAGATAGGAATACAGATGGAAGAGGTTACTAAAGAAATAGTAATGGAAGTGGGGCAAGGCTCTAGACCAACCCAGATAGAAATCGGAGAGGGCTCCAATCCAATCCAGGAAAGGACTTTTCAAGATGAGATAGATTTCCTATTGGCAAGCTGTGAAACAATTCAGCCTGTCAATAATAATAATAATAATATTTTTAATTATCCTCTTGAAAACCAACTCCCTATGAATTGGGAACCAGCAATTCCAGACCCAATAGTCCAATCTCAACCCATAGGAATGGACGAATGGTGGACAAACGATTGGCAATTCCAAAATATTGTCAACGATCCTTACTCTTTTCTTCCACAATTCGATCCAGAACCCCTACCTAATCCACCCATGAGTAATGAAAACATGGCTGAACTTCGCCACTTTGGTGAAGAGTTGTTTGATGCTGGAACTAGAATCAGGGAAATAGGGGGACAGATTGCATGGAAGTACGATGAGAGGGAAATGTGTTTTTAGAACAGCAAGTGACGAGAGATAGTAGGATGGTAAAACGGTGTTTGTATAATAGTAATAGTAAAGTTAGTCTGTAAATAACGAATAAAACTCTGTAAGATATTGGTGTGTAACGATGCATACTATACTAGATATAAAATGAAATCGAGAAATCGATTGTTTTGACTATACCTGTATTATAAAATTTTCTGATTATTTGTATGTAATTATTATTTAGCAGATACTAATAAAATTTATATATATATTATCAGATGGCAAACAGTGGTAATGAACCTATAAATGAAGTTAATCAGTCCGAGCAACATCCAGGAGATCAATATATGACTCGGCAAGATATCGAAAACATTGTTGCTCAAGGGATAGCTAATGCTATTCCAGCATTCGTTGCTGCTATCAAGAATCCACCCGAACCACAACAAATTGTCCCTAGTAAACAGATTACTGAAGATAACTTCAGTAATAGTGTAAATGGAGGCAATAATCATGTTAATCATAATAGGGAACCACATCAAGCTCCATTACCCAAGAAAATGAAAACTGCAACGCCTGGTTGCACTTTCAAAGAATTTCTTGCTTGTAAACCCACTGAATTTGCAGGCAATGAAGGAGCAACTGCATCACTGCGTTGGTTAGAGAAAACCGAAGCAGTCATTGCAATAAGTAAATGTGGTAAAGATGATCAGGTCATGTACGCATCAAATCTCTTCAAAGAAGGAGCACTTGAATGGTGGAACACTGTGCTACAATCAAAAGGAAGAGTAATAGCTTATGCTATGACTTGGGAAGAATTTAAGGGTTTGGTGGAAAGAAAATTCTGTCCCGAGTATGAAAAAGAACAGATGGCGAATAAGTTTCTAAATCATCGGATGATGGGTGTGGATTGTCGTGGGTATACCTCGACATTCTTTGAATATGCAAGAGTGGTACCAACACTGGCTTCGCCAGAACCGGTACTCATTTCTCGCTATATTTGGGGGCTAATTAGCGAAATCCGCAATATTGTTAAAGCTGCGAGACCTCGCACTATTGATGATGCGGTAGAATTAGCTAATACTCTAACCAATGAACTGGTGCGCACAAGAGATGAAGATAGGAAAAAGGAACTAGCTCAGAAGATTACCCAAGGATTTCGGGCGGGTAATAGTAATAATTTCAAGAAAAGAGGAACAGGGCAATATTCAAATCCGTCATTCTGCAGGAAATGCAAAAAGAAACATTATGGAAGATGCGATATCACTTGCAACTTTTGCAAGGGTATAGGACATCGTGAAGAAAACTGCAAAAAGAAAACCGTAATCTGTTTTAACTGTGGAGAAGCGGGGCATTATAAAACAGAATGTCCAAAATTGGTCAAACCAGTAGATAACAAACCCAAGGCGACCGAAGGAACCACAAAGAAGAATGCCAGAGCATTTCAGTTGACCACTCAAGAAGCAGAACTCATTCCAGATGTGATAGCGGGTACGTTCTTAGTTCACAATGTGTACGCAAAAGTATTATTTGACTCTGGTGCAAACCAAAGTTTTATCAATACTTTATTCTGTCAAGCTCTTAGTTTACCTTTAACCAATATTAGGCAGATTTTTACAGTTGAAACGGCAGATGGAAATTCAGTTAAAATAGATAAAGTTTTGCAAGAAGGAAACATAGAACTTTTAGGACATAAATTCTCTGCAAAACTATTGCCAATGAAATTAGCTGAATTTGATGTGGTATTAGGAATGGATTGGTTAGTAGTCAACCATGCTAGAATCCTTTGTGATCAGAATTCCATAGAAATTCAATCACCTACCGGAGAAGTGATTAGGATTACAGGAGATAAACCACGTAAGGCCATGAAGTTCATATCAGTAATGAAAGTTGCTAATTATGAACGAAAACAAGGAATAGTGTATATGATTTCGGTAATCATTAGCACTAAGGGTAAAGATATTAAGGAAATACCAGTAGTCTCAGAATATCCTGATGTATTTCCAGAAGATTTACCGGGATTACCTCCAGATAGGGAAGTAGAATTTATGTTAGTGCATAGAATGTCTGTTGACTTCGTCTGCATTAAGTCTTGTGTCTAGATAGGATGAATGATCACACAATAGGGTTAAATTAGGGTTTTATATGTGTAAACATGAAGATTTCGCTTGAAATCAGTTCAAGCGAAATCAACATCAAGTGATTTCGCTTCAAGACTTCTTCAAGCGAAATCAACACATGATGATTTCGCTTCAAGCATGCTCAAGCGAAATCTTCATCCTATATATAGGTGTGTGGTTCATTTGTCAAGTAACTTGGTCATTGTATGTGAGACGAGGTGCTGCCGGATTTGTATCAGAAAACCTTGTACAAGCACTCAAATCAATCAGAAAAGAAAGATTAAAAGGATTAGAGCTGTTATGACTTTGTTTACGTTGATTCCGCCTTCGTACACAAAGATGAACTGCCTTAACTGACGGTTAACGGTCGTACAACGGTCCTACAAGTGGTATCAGAGCTCAGGACGAGGAGTTCATACCATAGCAGCTTAATTCTACTGGATTATCTTCTTTCTACTCATTTATTTTTATGTTTTTCAGTTCTGAACAAGTTCCAACGGTCGAAATGGTCTAATTTTCGAATATAACGTGTAAAACTGAGTTTTAACAAAGCCTACAAAGTTTCGGACTAAAATTCAGACTAAAACATGTTAAAATTGACCTAAAACTAGATTTCGCTTGAAAGTGTTCGAAGATAACAGGTTGATTTCGCTTCAAATCTGACTTTTTGGACTGGTTCGCTTGAAACTCCTGAAGCGAAACAGATACTTCCTGAAGCGAAATAGTAGGTTTCGCTTGAAGACTTCCTGAAGCGAAATAGTAGATTTCGCTTGAAACTGATTGGTTTGAAACTTGTTCTATTGAAGCGAAATAGAGGATTTCGCTTGAATCAATTTTTATTGATTGATTTCGCTTGAACAGTTTTATTAAACTGTTTTCGTTTGAACTTGTTGATTTCTCAAAAACCTAAAATTTTACTAAGTGTTTGCTTGTTTGTTTGTTTGCAGGTAATTCGAGGTGTTTTACAACGCACAAATACCAAGAAATCAAAATGTTTGACGAAAAGGAAAACAAAAACCTTGAAAATTTAAATGATTGGGTTCGTGAATCTTGGCGTGAGAGATTAGGTGATAAGGATGTTTATCTTAAAAGATGGGAAAATTTTTTATGTAAGAAGAATGAATCAGTGGAGGAGTTGAAAGAAAGATTTTATGATCTAATCATCAAGTTAGAAAGACATAAGATATATCATTCAAATGATGAAAGAATTTCAAAATTTGTTAATGCTTTACCTTTGGAATGGGAGAAATTCGTGAATGGACTGAGAAGGGATTCTAGTTTGTCACGTTTTGATTTAAGAAGTTTCATCAATATAATAACAAATCATAGGAGTGATGAAGATTCAAGAAAGAGGAAATTATTGGATGAAATAAAAGAAGAATCAAGAAAGATAGATTTGGAGGTGATCATTGAAATGAGAAAACGAATCACTGTGTGTCTTGCAGCAAAAAATGTTATGAGATACGATATTAAGAGGGGTTGTTATATTGATGAAAATATGAATCCTCTTGATTTTGTTCAAATTTTCTGTGCAGGAACATACATGAAGGAAACAAAGAAAGAAGCTGATAATAGAGAGATGAATGGAAAATGCTCGAAATGCGAAAAATCAGAAACAGAAAATGTCAATCTCTTGAAAGATGTGGAGAATTTGACATTGGAAAACAAAGCTTTGAAAGATGAGAAGAAAGCTGATGATGAACAGATTTTGGATTTACGCTTGAACTGCGAAAAACTAAAATCTGAGAATGACAAACTTTTGAAGAATATTGAGAGTTTGTCATTAGAAATCAAAAATTTTAAAGAAAAAGAAAAGGATTTTAAAAATGAAAAAGTAAAAATTGAAAAAGATTTTCAAGGTCAAATAAAGATTCTTGAAGATGGGAGATCTGTTTTTAGCAAAAACAATATTGAAAAGCAAAAGGTAATAAATTCCCATCGTCAGACGATTATTCGACTTGAAAAAGATGCTGAATGTGATAGAAAGAAAATTAAAGATTTAGAGAATAAATTGAAAAGTTTTGTGACTTCTGCTTCATATTTTTGTCCAAAACCTATCAATTCTGTTCCAATGAGTGACAATGTCACAAATTTTGACAAAGTCAAAGTCAAAATTGAGGATTGTGATGAAATATCTGATGATAAAATATTTTTAGATTTACAAGAAAAATTTAAAAATACTGTTTTGCAATCTACTGAAACAGGTGAATGTTCTAAACAAAAACCTGTTAAGAAGAGTGTAGAACAGAAAAATTCTAAAAATGAAAATAAAAGCTCATCAGATAAGTCATCCAATCGTTTTGAAAAAACACAAAAATCTAAAAATGAAAACTCAAAAATAGTTGGTAATTTGTGGTGCAGGTTTGACCACAGAGCTCAAAGGCCAAATCCAGTTTTTAGGAGGGGTGACGATTACCACAAAGCCAAACAGTGCTATGACTTGAATGTTTGGACTGAAAGTGGTACATGGTACGATAACAGAATGTGTTACAGATGCAGTTATCAAGGACACATTGCTGTTAACTGCCAGAGTTGGAGTTATGAGATGAGAAGATGCTATAACTGTCAAATCAGAGGCCACATTGCTAGAGATTGCCCAAGGAGATCGATGGGAAGATCGAGGGTTGAATCTCAAAGAATGGCAAAGAAACCAGTCAACGTCAAGCCCCATGAACAGAAGGTTCTAAAACCTAAAGTTCAGGATCAGAAAATTCAAGAAAAGAAAGTTAAACTTTCACAGGGGCAGAAAGACAGACTGCGAAAGAAGAGAAAGAAGGCCAGAGAATATCTGGAGAGGATTTTGTCCTCGGATAAAACTGGTAATCCGAGAAAAAGTTCTGATGAATTGCTTTCCTCAATTAAAAAGGCAAGCAAAACGAATTCATCAGATGCAAATCTGAGGACAAAAGAGAAGAAAAAGGAAGTTGTTGGCGATGAATTTGTTTCTTCAAAAACAAAGGAGCCACATATTGGCGATGAATCTGACGTCTCAAAGTCAGACAAGCCATCATCAGGCAATGAATCTGACTTTTCAAAGTCAGACAAGCCATGTGCAGGCAATGATTTTGGTTTGACAAAATCAGAAGAGTCATCTGTTGAGGTAAAAGTTGTAAAACCCAAGGCTGGTCAGGCTTGGGTAGATCTTTTCAAATGAAAAACCTGACTTGCCGGAGCTTCCAGGTTGGTAAGTGTGAAGCAGGTATCGGCATCATTCTTGAGAAATTCACAGGATGGTAACTGTGATATTTCGATTTGCAAGTGGTAAATCAGGGACATTAAGTTGTACTTGATTTTCTACTAGTGTTTGCTGTTGACAAGGGTCTTATTTGTTAAATTTTTCAAAATGGTTAAAGGTAAACAATGTGATGAAACCCCGAGTTTGTGAAAAGACAAACAAAACTAATTTTCCGGAAAAACCATTTGATTAAAACAAACTTAAGTGTTTTGAAATCTAAATGGGAAAATAGTTTGTTGACAGGGGGAGTTCTGATTGTTAAGCCAAGTGAATGGCGAATTGAAGCGATTCGATATCAGTTTGTCACGTTTCTGGTATAGTTTGTTTTCAAATTTTCCCAGAAAATCAAAATTGAAACATATTTGGATTTTAGGGGGAGAAAATTTTTTTAAAAAAATAGAAAATTTGAAAATGCCAAAAACATTGAAAAAGCAAAAATGAGTTTTGTTGTGAAAAAGAGGAAATGATAGAAAATCAGTGAACGATCACAGCATGCTAAAGATATGAAATGTCAAATGTGATAAACGGTCTCACTGATGATGTGCCAGTAGGTTTTTGCACATTTAGTAAATTGTGACGAGATATAAACCTAAATTTCAAACTTGCTTATATCGTGGGTAACATCTCTAGGATATATGGGTAACCCCCGAAATCTCGTTTGAAAGGTTTCGTATTCTGATATACAGGTCTTTATACTCAATGATGTCTGGGGTATTATTCCGGGACTTCTGCTGAACGGTGGTTCTGACCTAGTCCTCGAATAATACTTTCTGCAATTGCTTGAAACATAGCATCACCCTCAGCATAAATGATAAGACAATTAAATTGCTTAGAAATGCTGTTGTAAAAAAGATCCTCTAAAGGGGACACACCCAAGTTGAGTCATGATCTCTCTGCTGAACGGTAGTTCTGACCTGAGCTCTCATGATTCTTCATAAATTATTAACCCCTTACAGATATCATTGATGTTGTACTTACCTGTAAGACTGAATATTGGAATCTGGATACGGGAGTATATTCTGAGGTGGGATACGCGATTAAGTTTAAGTATCTAAGACATTAAACTCGTATCTCGAAGCAGTTGAACTTTGTGTGAAAATTTAAGTGGATCAATATACTGACAATCTATGTGAATCGTTTAAAACTTAAAATGTTTAAAGCTTAATGGTGCTAGTGATTTGTTTCATAAACTGATATGATTCTCTTACACAAACTCACCAAAAATATTGTTTGTACATATTTCTTTACTGTATTTCTTTAAATTCAAAATACAAAAAGATTTTCGACAACTGATGTTGAATAGCTGATATTCAAAATTCCAAGTGCTAAACATGATGAATTGGTTTGGGAGAATATGTTGAAAACTTTGAATGTTATATACAAATGTTTTTTGAAAGATTGAGTGGTTAGTTAATCAAGGTCATTTGTTTGAACTTGATGTAACTAGTATGTTTGATGAATGAATGTTGTCTACCAGTAAGTTTTTAAATCTAAGTGTTATAAATTTGTGAAACTTATGTTGTGGTAGAGATTATGCAGGTTTGGACTTCATTATTCCCACGGAAGCTAAATGATAAAGCTTGAACCAGATATCTCAGATTCTAGCATATTGAGAGGGGGAGTCAATGAAAAAGGGGAGTCTGGATCAACAGTCAAAGGGGAGTTTGAAGTTAGATTCAGGTTGTGATTCTAAACCTGTGAAGAATGTTTATGATGTGAAGACAGAATGTTGGAGAAAAGACCAAGACTGAAGACTCAGGAGCTGAAGACTTCGTCAACATCCAAGGGGGAGTCTGTTAGTGCATAGAATGTCTGTTGACTTCGTCTGCATTAAGTCTTGTGTCTAGATAGGATGAATGATCACACAATAGGGTTAAATTAGGGTTTTATATGTGTAAACATGAAGATTTCGCTTGAAATCAGTTCAAGCGAAATCAACATCAAGTGATTTCGCTTCAAGACTTCTTCAAGCGAAATCAACACATGATGATTTCGCTTCAAGCATGCTCAAGCGAAATCTTCATCCTATATATAGGTGTGTGGTTCATTTGTCAAGTAACTTGGTCATTGTATGTGAGACGAGGTGCTGCCAGATTTGTATCAGAAAACCTTGTACAAGCACTCAAATCAATCAGAAAAGAAAGATTAAAAGGATTAGAGCTGTTATGACTTTGTTTACGTTGATTCCGCCTTCGTACACAAAGATGAACTGCCTTAACTGACGGTTAACGGTCGTACAACGGTCCTACAATTTAGGATTCATCTAATTCCAGGAACTACACCGATAGCCAAGGTACCTTATCGGTTAGCACCCACAGAAATGTTAGAACTGAAAAAGCAATTAGATGAATTACAAAGTAAAGGATTCATACAACCTAGCTCATCCCCTTGGGGAGCGCCAGTGTTGTTTGTAAAGAAAAAGGATGGTTCAATGAGAATGTGTATCGATTATAGAGAATTGAATAAGGTTACAATTAAGAATCGATATCCATTACCTAGGATTGATGATCTTTTTGATCAACTTCAGGGGGCAAGACATTTTTCTAAGATAGATTTACGCTCCGGATACCATCAATTGAAGGTACAAGAAGAAGACATACCTAAAACTGCTTTCAGAACTAGGTATGGTCATTACGAGTTTACAGTCATGCCCTTCGGATTAACAAATGCACCTGCAGCATTTATGGACATGATGAATAGGATCTGTAAACCGTATTTGGATAAATTTGTAATTGTCTTCATAGACGATATACTTATTTATTCCAAAAATCAGACAGAGCATTGTGAACATCTTCATGCACTCTTAACTTTGTTAAGAAAAGAAAAGTTGTACGCCAAATTCTCGAAATGTGAATTTTGGCTAAAGGAAGTGCAATTTTTAGGACACATGGTGAATCATGAAGGTATTCATGTAGATCCTGCTAAGATAGAAGCAATTACCAAATGGAAGGTTCCACAAACAGCAATGGAAATAAGAAGTTTTATAGGTTTAGCTGGATATTATAGACGGTTTATTAAGGATTTTTCCAAGATAGCTGTACCATTAACTAAGCTAACCTGTAAAGTTACTAAGTTTGAATGGGGACCTAAACAAGAAGAAGCTTTTAGAATTCTGAAACAGAAATTAACACATGCACCAATCTTAGCCTTACCAGAAGGAACTGAAAATTTTGAAGTATATTGTGATGCTTCAAAATTAGGATTTGGATGTGTGCTTATGCAACGCAAGAAGGTAATTGCGTATGCATCAAGGCAATTGAAAAATCACGAAGAAAACTATACGACTCATGATTTAGAATTAGGAGCCGTAATTTTTGCCCTTAAGATTTGGAGACATTATCTTTACGGAAGTAAATTTACTGTCTACACCGACCATAAAAGTTTAAGATATATATTTGGGCAAAAAGAGTTAAACATGAGGCAAAGGAGATGGATGGAAACCCTAAGTGACTACGACTGTGATATTCAGTATCATGAAGGAAAGGCGAATGTAGTTGCAGATGCCTTAAGTCGTAAGTATTATGAGAAACAACGACGGGTTCGTGCTCTCAGATTAAATCTACAAATAGATTTAATGGAACAATTGAAGAATGTTCAAACTACAGCAATCAATGATGATGCTGAAGGAATGAAAGGACGAATCAAGGAATTAGAACAAAGAGCAGATGGAATTTGGAGATTCCACAAAAGTAGAATTTGGGTACCTAAGCAGGGAGACTTAAGACCTAAGATTTTAGAAGAAGCTCATAAATCTAGGTATACCATGCACCCAGGAAACAATAAAATGTACCAAGATTTAAGAAAGAACTTTTGGTGGATAGGTATGAAAAAGGACATAGCCAGCTATGTTTCTAAATGTCTTACTTGTTCACAAGTTAAGGCAGAACATCAGAAACCTTCAGGATTACTACAACAATTAGAAATGCCAGTATGGAAATGGGAACTTATAACAATGGATTTTGTTACTAAGTTACCCAAAACCAGAAAAGGTAATGATGCGATTTGGGTAATTGTGGATCGATTAACCAAATCTGCTCACTTTCTACCTATGAAAGAAACTTTTAGCATGGAAAAACTGGCTAAATTGTATGTAGATGAAGTTGTATCCTTACATGGAGTTCCACTCTCCATTGTTTCGGATAGGGATAGTCGTTTTACTTCCCATTTCTGGAAAAGTTTCCAGCAAGCTATGGGAACTCGACTAAATTTAAGCACTGCATATCATCCCCAAACAGATGGGCAAAGTGAAAGAACGATCCAAACTCTAGAAGACATGCTCCGAGCATGTGTGATAGACTTTGGTGGAAGTTGGGATGATCATTTACCATTAATTGAATTCTCCTATAACAATAGTTATCACTCAAGCATTGAAACTGCTCCATTTGAAGCATTATATGGAAGAAAGTGTAGAACTCCAGTTTGTTGGGCAGAAATAGGAGAAAGTCAATTATCAGGTCCTGAAATAGTGCAAGAAACAACTGATAAGGTTACTCAAATCAAAGAAAGGCTGAAGACGGCTCGTGATCGCCAGAAGAGTTATGCAGACAATAGAAGCAAGCCGCTAGAATTCCAAGTTGGAGACAAAGTATTATTGAAAGTTTCTCCTTGGAAAGGAGTTGTTAGATTTGGTAAGAAAGGAAAGCTAAGTCCAAGATACGTAGGACCATTTCCAGTGATCCAACATATAGGACCAGTAGCTTACCGTTTACAGCTACCAGAAGAATTAGCTGGAGTACATGATGTATTTCATGTATCCAATCTAAAGAAATGTTTAGCAGATGAATCTCTGGTAGTACCTCTTCAAAATATAGAGGTAAACGAAAAATTGAAATTCGTTGAGAGACCTCTTCAAATTGAAGATCGAAAGATCAAGTTTCTCAAGCACAAACGACTAATTCTAGTCAAAGTCAGATGGGATTCAAAGAGAGGAGCTGAGTACACTTGGGAACTGGAATCAGAAATGAAGAAAAAGTATCCTCATTTATTCCAGTAAATCTCGAGGACGAGATTTTTATTAAGGTGGGGAGAATGTAACAACTCTCATCAAAAAGTACTATTTATTATTTTAATTATCAAATTAGGAAACCCTAATTAAGAAACCCAAGTGATTCTGTATTAACCCTAAAATTTTCATAATTTTCAGAATCAAGATTAGGGCCCCTAAAACTAAGGGGGGGGGTAAACCCTAATTGATAATTATCTTCGAATTGAGTTGTACAAACTGAGAATTAACGAACTAGCAACTCAGCAGGGCTACACTAGTGACAAGGCTAACCTAGGCTAGGCTGGCATCTCAGGCGAGTCGCGACAGGGTCGGCCACACCCTTCGCGACACGCGGGGGGTTCCAAATTTGGGTATAAATACCAGGGTTTGGGACTTGAACTGTTTGCATGTTACGTCGATAAAATTCTTTACTTACAATCACTTAGACGCTGTTTACTCTAAATCCACACACGGGTCTCGAAATTCTGCTGCAAAACAGGGTATTAGCACAATCGCTGCTACGATTCATTTTCCGACGATCAATATATCCAATGGATGTTTAAGTGCCGCCCACATTAGGGTCATACTTTATCGTTCATCATTAATTTGACGGATCATCGTTAATTCGATGGATAAAGTATTATACTTTGTCGTTCGTCATTAATTTGACGGATCATCGTTAATTCGATGGATGAAGTATTGCACTTTGTCGTTCATTGTGAGAATTTGATCTCGTGAGTTATCGTAATTACTGGATTGATTACTAACCCAGTTTTGTGTGCATTGTTATTTAAATTAGGTTAACAAGGCTAAATCATAGACTAAACTTTGTCCGTATTAAATCAGCAATGTGAGTCATTCTCTCTTTTTATCAAATCTATTTACAAAACCCTATTTATTTCAAAGTTATAATTACAGGGATTAAGTTTATGTAATCACCATATTACAGCCGGTATGTGGGGTTTTGTATACATTACTTGATAATCGTCACCATTGGGGCAGCCAATGGGGGATATGACCATAGTCACAGACACCATTGGACGAATGGGCCAATGGGTCGAGTGACAAATACCGTGGGTAGTTGGCTTGATATCAGAAACATTGTAATCACTCTTAATACTGTAAATTATAACAAATGTGTCATTTTAGTAAATAGAATGATTCACTCAGTATTTCCCGCTGACAAAACCTTTTTCAAACATGTTTCAGGTGATCTGTTGTAATTCAGGAAAAAGTGCTGAGGAGCATTTCAAGCTTAAGATAGTGGCTCATTATAAAATATAAATAAATAAGTTTTGTAACATAACGATTTTATAGTAAAATCAAACTATTGTAAATTATCGGGGTTTTATCCCGAATTGTGAAATAAAATAATCGGGGAAAATTTTAGCTTTAAACGATCCTGATGAAAACTTCCGCTGTCAAATTCAATTAGTTAAATACCGCAGTATTTCTGTCCCGCGGCTCCTGAAACGGGTCAAACCGGGTCGGGGGCCGTGACACCTAACATCAAAAACTAACCCCCATCCACGACAGGGACTATCCAGGAACAAAATTCAAAAACTTGGGGACTATAGGTGTAATTTTAGAAAGTTGGGACTAAAGGTGAAAAAATGGGCAAACAACAGAGACTATCCGAGTATTTTTCTATTTATTTTTTCAACAAATGAACCTAACCATATATCTACAAACCCATGGTGGGGAATAGTGGCTCCCACCTTTTTGGTAGCTAGCTATTGGTAAGGGTTTTTTTTCCTCCATTGATTTAGTCAAATTACGATTTTGTCACTTTTAAATTTACAGTTTTGTTATTGTTTTTTTCTTCTTCTCATAATCAAATTACGATTTTGCCCCCAGCTCAAATTTATAGTTTTGCCTTTGTTTTTGTTCTTTTTCCCCTGTCAAATTATGATTTTGCCCGCAGTGTAAAATTACAGACATGTCACCATTTTAGTGTTTTTTTACAAAATTATGATAGTGTTTTGTTTTAATTGGTTGTGTAGTGTAATTTTTATTCGTGCCACGCGCCTGCCTGACACACGCTCATTCAGTCATTTGTCCTGAAAATTACAATTTTGCCCCTAGTTTGAAATTATAGTTTTTCTATCGTTTTAGTTTTTTTAGTAAAAGTATGATAATGTTTTGTTTAATTGGTTGACTCGGTGTAATTATTTTTTGAGATCATGTTATTAGTAGTATGTAAAAGTAACCGAAACATAAAGATACATGTTATGAGAAGGAAATATTCGTATTAGTGTCCCGTAACGCAGACAGTACAAAAACTAATTTATATAAATAGGACAGAATAGACTATTAAAATTAGGGGTGTTCAAAAGTATCCGTATCCGAAAATCCGATCCGAAATATCCGATATCCGAATCCGAAATATCCGAAAAATCGGATATCCGAAATTCGGATATCCGAATTTTTCGGATTCGGATTCGGATACGGATAGTGATTTTCAAAATTTTCGGATATTTCGGATATCCGAAATATCCGAAAATTTAATTTTCATTTTTTTTCGGATATCCGAATATCCGAAAATATCCGAAGTATCCGAAAATATCCGAAATATCCGAAAAATATCCGAAAATATCCGAAATATCCAAAAAATATCCGAAATATCCGAAAAATATCCGAAAACTTATATTCGGATATCCGAAACTATCCAAAATATCCGTATCCGAATATGAAAAAAATAATAAAAAAATAAAAATTAAATAAAAAGTTGGATTTTTGGATATCCGATTCACTATCCGAATCCGTATCCGAAATTTCGGATATCCGAATTTCGGATATCCGAAATTTCGGATATCCGAAATTTCGGATACGGATTCGGATAGTGAAATCTGGTATCCGAAAATTTCGGATATCCGAAATTCGGATATCCGAATTTTCGGATATCCGAATTTTCGGATATCCGGTTTTGAACACCCCTAATTAAAATATAGATATATAGTTATCGTATGATATAAAAAGTTAAGTACAATTTTCAAATAACATTTGCATAGACACGTCCTATGAAAATAGGCATTGTCTCGAGTGCCTAAAAAAGAATTCACATGTATGGATGCAACAGGTGATGTTGATTGGTCAAACCTCTCCTGACTCTTCTTTGTAACTGCTACCTTTTTCAACTTTCATACCATTCGCAATCTTCTAATAGATTCTATGATTAAATTGTGCTTCTTATATAAGCCGTATTTTTTAATTAATGCTTATCATTTTGTGCCCAAAAAAAGTTTTTTTTTTTTTTTTTTTAACTGTCCAAAAAAAGTTATTATATATATATATATATTTTTTTTTGAACGGCAAACAACTCTTTATATAGATAAAGAATTCAGCAAGGAGCTGGAGAACAACAAACAAGAAAAGAAACACGAAAAAGAGCCGAAGCACACATTACAGCAAACATAACACATCAAAACCCAGCCATTTCTCCCAGGAAGGAGCCGCTTTTCTGGACCGGTTAGCAACCCAAACGAAGGTATCTTCCTTGATCAGGTCCACTATTTTCTGCACCGAAAATCCCCCTCCTTCAAACACCTTGCTGTTACGAGCTTTCCAGATTCTCCACACAGTGGCCAAAGCAATCAAGTGAACCAGTTTTTTCCAATTTTTGGCACCTGGACAGTTTTTAAGGGCTCCAAAAAAATCCTGAAGGGTATCCGCGTTATGAGGCATGGGAATCTTCATCCACGTGAGCACATTCCACCACACACTCCGAGCCGTAATGCACTTAGCGAACAGATGGTTGACGTTTTCTTCTTCAATCCCACAAAGAGCACAGTCCGCATCAGGCACAATAACACCCCTATCCATGAGACTCTTCTTAGTAGCTATTTTTCCCAAAAGGGCCCTCCAAACCAAATAGTTAACCTTCAGAGGGGCCCAAGCATTCCAGTAGAAATCGGGGTCAACATGTTGAGACTGATCGCGGTTTGCTAATTCCAAACGAACCGCCTTAGCCGAGAACAGGGAACCTTCATTATTGACCCATTTCCACTGATCCTTCACATCAGTGATAGCCACATTTGAAAGCACACTCAAAAGGGAGTTCAGCTGGTCCCATTCCAAAGGCGAGTTAGGGCCTTTCCTCCACTCCCAAGCCCAAACCGGGTTCCCAACATTCCCTTGCCAACAAGAAGCCACCGTCCTATCTTTCTGTTTAGCTAAACGGAAGAGATCAGGAAACAGATGCCTCAGCGGATCCGGAGTACACCAAGAGTCATTCCAGAAGCTAATACTGACCCCATTCCCCACGGACACCTTAAGTCTTTCCCGAATGCAAATCCCTTCCTTAGCAAGGACACCATCCATCGCTCCAATATCCTTCCATACCCCCGGTATGGACTTCTTGAGAGGAATCAGATTGTTGTTATTAGCATTTTTATGAAAGGAGGCTATCACTTTGGCCCAAAGTTGGTTGGGGTCATCTTTATATCTCCACCACCATTTGGAAAGCATGGTGATGTTGAAATCCCTTAACGGCCCTATCCCGATTCCTCCCAACTTCTTAGGTTTAGTCATCTTCTCCCAACGCACCCAATTAATTTTTTTTCCCACATTCGTTCTACCCCAAATAAAAGCTCTCCTTATACTTTCAAGTTTTTTAATGATACTCTTCGGTGCTAGAAATAGCGAAAGGAAGTAAGAAGGGAGGCTACCAAGGACTGATTTCGCAAGAGTAACCCGGCCAGCGAACGAAAGGGTTTTGGCTTTCCAAGCGGAGAGTTTTTTGAGAAATTTATTGACCACCGGTTGCCAAAGAGCAGCCCTTTTCATGTTAGCCCCGATAGGGACCCCCAAGTACTCGAAAGGGAAAGACCCAACACCACATTTCAGGATTTCCGCCATTTCTCTAGTTTCGTCTTCCCCGACTCCCACCCCGAAGAGCTTGCACTTATTCAGATTAACCTTGAGACCCGTAACAAGGTAGAGGCATCTTAAGAGGTGTTTGAGGCTAACCACGTTATGTTTTGACCATTCGCCAATAAATAGAACGTCATCCGCATAGCAAAGATGCGAGATGATAGGCCCGCCATTTGGAGAATGAAATCCATGGAAGAGACCCACATTTAAAGCCCTATTCATGAATACGTCAAGGATCTGCATAGCCAAAATAAAAAGGAAAGGGGAAAGGGGGTCCCCTTGCCGAAGCCCCCTTTTGAAGGCAAACTCTCCGGAAGGAGAGCCATTAACGAGCACCGATCCTCTGCCAGAACGGAGACAACCTTTAACCCAGTTTATCCACTTAGCCGGAAAAGACATGTCCTCCAAAACTTTGAAAAGGAACTTCCAATTTAAAGAATCATACGCCTTCTCGAAGTCAACTTTAAAATAAAAGTCTTTGGTTGAGTGGTTTTTAATAACTGTTTTGTATATAAACTAAAAATACAATTGCTAAAATTATATGTTATATGAAAATATGGTACTTCGCTCTATAATAATAAGTAGATTTGCTACTCTAAAGGGAAAAAAAACTAGTAAAGATAGTTGAAAACCTATGATGATACAATAATAAAATCTGTCATTTATTTATTGTAAAACAAATACTTTGTATTTCTATTAATATGAATACATGTTAACATTATTATTATTATTATTATTATTATCATTATTATTACTATTATTATTACTATTAATATTATTACTTTTAATATTATTATCATTAATGTTATTATTATATGTATATATTATAATACTAATGATAATTATAAATTGTTATTATTAAGATAGTAAAATACTAAAATACGCATTTTCTTTAGAAAAGGTGTTGAGCGGGTAGAATTAGTACAAATTTAGAATGCATATAAAAGCTATAGCATCACTTAATTAAAATCATTCATTTCAACGTATTTTAGCTACTTGAAGGAGCAAAAATGCATCATCAATTGTATTTGGGGTGTTCTATCCTCAATAATTTTTACCGATGGGTTATACATTCATTTCAACATACTCTAACTTTAAGAAGCAGAAATGCATCATCAACTATTATTTGGGGTGTTCTATCCTCAATAATCTTTACCCGTGAGTTATAGTTTAGTATGAAAACTATTTCAACATTAAAAAATTAGAAAATTGAATAGCGATTTATTGAGGAGAAGAAATTTTATAAATTGATATAGGGAAAAATTCGTTCTTGTGTCATCACATAGTTTGAATGTTTAAAGTTAATTTAATCTCCGTCGAGCATATAAATTAACAAGTATCAGTCTAGCATGCTTTAGACCACAATACTCTAGCATGTGAACAGAAGATGCATCATTCTGATTCTTCACAGCCTTAAGAGATAACGCACTATCTTTTCCGAACATTCGTTTCTTAGTTTAGACACAATAATGAAATTTTATTTCACCATTCCAAAACCATCGGTTTTAGGAAGGCCTCAAAACCATAGTTAACTTCATCCATTAGGATCATAACTAGTTTGCCTTTTTATCTCCAAGGCTTCACCATTGACTTCCTAAGGACTTAAACATAAGTCTTAATCCAAGTCACTTTGATGAAATATCTTTGTATAAAATCACTTGAGTCTTGAGATATAGCCAATTAGATTGACTCTCAACAACAAAGCATTCACGTATACCTATAGTGATATATACATTTACGTTGTTTCATTAATACCATGTATTGGGATACTCTCCCAAATTGAGGATCAAGCCTCCACATAGTTTAAACAACATTGATGGTGGTAGAAACATCTACAAATCCATCACTATTGTAAATTCCATTAATAAATTTTCTAAATTTATTAAAATCATTTACAATAATAACATATATTTCTTTCATATGTTATATTCTATGAAAAACTCACATGTGCATTTCCATGTTGATGCTCTCAACATTAAATGACATATCTCGTTTTCGAGTATTTCATCTCAAACCATTCACCACGTTTCTTACGACGCCGTTATGCATTTGATGTTTGATTTGTGACTTATTACCTAAGTCATGATCACAACCCGCTCGTTGTGTTTGTGTAAATTACTTTTTACACTTTGTACCAAAATGTGTATCCTTTTGACAAATTATTAGTAGTCCAAAATAAATATTTATCTTATATTATATTTAGACCATTTGTTTATGTGAAATAAACCCAAACGATAGTCTACCATTTATAAAATAAAAGTGGACAAAAAATAAAACGGATACACTAAAGATGTCTAAACATCAAATGCCAAAGTGTTATTATCTTAAACACTTTTGACCGAAATAAACGCAATTATTTCGTTCGGTGTCATGTTTTGAGGTACTCCCTCATCTTGGAACTCTAAACTTGAATAATCACAAGTTGTCCAAAAATATAAAGTTGTTTACAATTAACTACTCGCAAGTAGTTAAGCAACTTATTATGTCTATAACAACATCGAGTTGTTTTTCACTAAATAGTCTTTCCGAGACTATTATATGGTTCAAGAAGTTATACTTCTCGTGGAAGTATATCGAATCACTTATAATTCGCAAAGACATGTTTTATTCGTTCAAAACATTTCTCGTTTTCCAAGTGTTTTAAAAATAAACTATATGTTTATGTTTAGATTAAAAATCAAAACAATAAACCTTATAATAGTTTATTAAATAAAACAATTTCAACCTCGCTCGTTTGAAAAATAAAACGAATACACGTCGTTTTAATAATTAGTTTATCATATTTAAACCATTTCTAACCGCTGTTAGATAATAACGATTACCGATCGTTGAAATGAGTGGTTTATATGATAACCAATTCTAATATGCTAATTAGAATTTAAATGTTTATCAAACATTCAAAATATTCGGGTTTTTTATAAAGTAAACCGTTTCTAACGCGCTCGTTAGAAATAAAATGAATATATATATTCACTTTTGGTTTATGTAAATGAACGTTTTCTAACACGCTCGTTAGAAATAAACACAAACCTTTTCTAACACGCTCGTTAGAAAATATATAAACCGGATACAAATCATGTTAAATAATTTATCATGGTTAACCCGGTTCTAACCCGCTCGTTAGATATTAACGATTGCAAATCGTTAAAAGGTTTCTAACACGCTCATTAGAACTAAACGATTACAGAATTTGTTTCGAAGTTTATAAAAAAAATATAAACTATTTCTAATACGCTCATTAGAAATAAACAAATACGAAACCGTTTTAACATTTATGTAAAAAACCGTTTCTAACTTATTTGTTAGAAATTTAAAGGTTCAGACAAAACCGTTACAAGGTTAATTATTATCCATAAATTGTTTCCAACTCATTCGTTAATAATTATTTGCAACAAAAAACTTTTCTAACACACTCGTTAGAAAATCTGATCGTCTTTTAAGTAGTTAGGTTTACAAAATCATCGTATCTAACACGCTCATTAGATATAATAGATGATATTAAACCTTATTATTCTATAAAATTCTAACACACTCGTTAGAATTAAACGATCATTTATTGCCATAAGCCGTTTTTGGCCTATATAAAATAAACGTTTTCTAACCCGCTCGTTAGAAAATTAAAAAATTGCCAAAGTCGTTAAATCATTTCTAACACGCTCATTAGAAATAACTTATTACAATTTTTTTTTTGAAGTTTATAAAAAACTATTTCTAATACGCTCATTAGAAATAAAAAAAAATACGAAACCATTTCAAGATTTCTTATTATCCAAAATAATTGTTTCAAACACGCTCGTTTAACAATTATTTGTAATAATAATTTTTTCTAACATGCCCGTTAGAAAATCTAAACGTCTTTAAACTATTGTTTCTAACACGCTCGTTAGAACATCCAACCGTCTTTAAAACATTGTTCCTAACACGCTCGTTAGAACATATAGTTGTTTTAAAACTTATTATTATACAAAATAATTATTTCTAACACGCTTGTTAGAATACCTAAATGTTTTAAAACTTGTAATTTTATAAAAAAAATTACTTTCTAATACACTCATTAGAAATATATGTGTTTCAAGACATTTAAACCAATATTAATATACCAATTAAAGTTTATAACATGCTTGTAGTAAATAAATAAAATGTTACAAACATTTTTTGTATGGGGTTACAAAATATTTTTTTCTAATACGCTCATTAGAAAACTAGGTTCACTTTTTAATAAAATATATTACAAAATATATAATAACGAGACTCTGGTTATTTGTGGGAAATTCGACTAGTACAATACCGGTTACAAAAACTAAATAAACGAATTTAAAAAATACACTATAATTGTACCAATCTTGATTCAAGCAAGCGTCTTTGGAAACTTCAACCGAATCTACGAGATAGAAACTCCGCTGCAAGACAAGCAAAATTGTTGACGGTTTTTGGTTGAGGCACGTGTTCAACACGCTTCCCTTAAAACAGATTCCGCGCCTCCTCTCAGACGGTCTGTCTCCCAGGGTACAACAACCGGAACAGTATGTGTACTGCCGGAGATGGCTCTCGCGCCCGAGATAACACCGGGTATGATGGTGTTCATAAAATAGGAAATATTTAGAAGTGTAAAAGAATAATTTAGAGAACACATTTCTCTAAGTTTTATCCAACAAAGACGACCTTCATGTGTGTATAATATTTATGTTC
Source organism: Helianthus tuberosus (assembly GCA_030545235.1). NCBI lineage: Eukaryota > Viridiplantae > Streptophyta > Magnoliopsida > Asterales > Asteraceae > Helianthus > Helianthus tuberosus. Next base: position 185,653,114 of record CM060351.1, on the reverse strand, counting down.
AATCTATCAGAAGGAACCGTGTTCCTATACTTATACACAATGGAGTCTACACATAATTAAAACCCATTTAATCTTTTAGTTAATACTATATTAACCAAGATAATTAATCTTGTAACTACAAGACCATAAAGAGGTTTTAATCACATTAAAATGGAGTTGAAGTGGTCAACGTAACTGTCATATCACTTCATGACGATCTCGTAACTGACGGAGACTAGGTTGACTGATCGTGACCAGCGCCCAAGAGCACTGCACACTATACAGTCGGATCCACGCTTATGCAAGCCGTAGGTCGCTTAGACGTGCACACTGCTCTAGAACCTGCGCTATGCGTGCGACACCCAGACCAGTGCGCCTAGTTACTACTGCACACCTACGCACGCTTGAACTGGCCTGCCAGTCTACGTGCCACGCTTCAAGGATCTCACGCCATGCCATATGCACGCCATACAGATGCCACTACACATACCAGGACGCCACCTGGTCATGTGCCATCCAAACTCGCGCACCACTTGCAGTCTTCGCCATAGCCAATGACGTGCGCCATTCGCCCAAGGAACTCGCGTCGCATTGACATGCGCAATGCCATGACATCCGCCTATGCCACCCAAGGGTGCGCCATAAGCGGACCCGCCATGTATCTGACCACACGCTCATGGAAAAAAATACAAAGGCGGTGTGCAAAGTCCAAAGTGCACTAGAGCCTATAGCCCACGGCACGCGCGCATATGTGCACGAGTAAGGGTGTTGCGCACCCTTTAGTGTCCCCACTAGTGTTTGCCTTTAAGGAAACAATATACAAGGAGTGCTCCTCCTTATAAACCACTTTAAGTTTTGTCATCCCACCTATGTGGGACAAGTTGACAAAACTAATCCATTTTATTCATCTTTGTTTGTTCCAAACATACAACTTCAAGCTTCGATATCTCATTCATCTTAGCTCTATTTGGACATAGTTTGAACACAAACCATAAATAATTATTTATACAACACATATATAAATATTATTGATGTCCAAAATATTTAGTGAAAAACTCATTTTCACTAAAATTTCCAACAATCCCCCACATGAATGGAGATCGATTAAAACACACAAAATTCCCCGATGAAAACTCGACAGTCGAGTATTGCAGGATAGGTAGGTTTTGCCTTTTAACCTTCCTTTGTGAAGCATAATTAGTCTACTAGGGTTTTGTAGACGTGATGTCCTTGAACAACCCCCCATTTGTGTAAACGACAATATACATTTACACAATACTTTCCCTAGCTGGGCCATCCCCTCACTATCGTGTCCTATAATGGTCATGGAGCACTTTCCTGGTTCTGCGGGAGCTCTAGGAATTATGCCCTAATTCCATTCGAAGCGACCACACTTCTCTCCAACATAGGTGATTTCCCTTTAAATCATTAAAAGCATTATGGTTTACTATGATTTACACAAATCATAAAACCACATATTATGCTTAACCTCACAACAATGTCACTGAATATTATAGGAATGGACTAGGACATATTTAAACACCCTTTTATAGTTTTAGGGGGATATATGAAACTAGCTTATATATAAACATATATATTAGCTACGCCCCCACAGTGACTACCCTTCGGTTCATGATTAAGTTGGCCTATTGAACCTAGATCTTGGGATCTCCAGTCAACTAGGTTAGGTTTCCCTCATGTCCCTTTTATCCATGGCTTTAGTCCCATTCCACAACCTGATCTCTTATCAACCCACTGGTTGTTGGATCCAAAATTATCTTTGACTTTGCTAAGTCACCAACGATAATTTAAATAGCGATCAGTTGTTCTAACGTGTTCTTGACTCGCTAGTCACTTTGCCTTTTAGTCGATTCATAAGTCCTATAACTTGTGATCTCAACCTGGATCCAGTTATGTACCATGTCTTAGAATGACATGAAACTCAATTCATGGCTAAACACGTTTTCACCATGCCTTTGGTGTGTCATGACTGACCTCTTACTAGATTTTCAATCTAACCAATTGGCATTCGAGTCCAATCTACTCGATTGACTCCATATAACCATTGTGTACTCCACTTGGTCATGCGTTTTCAATATATGCAAGTCACCCCCCACATTTAAGTGTAATTGGATAGCATCCAATTGGGGCGATGAAAGGTTCTCCCTTTCATTTCGAGTTTGAGAAAACTTCTCAACTACCATTTCCACATTCAAATGCAAGTCACCCCCACATTTAAGTGTAATTGGATAACATCCAAATAGGGTGATGAAAGGTTCTCCCTTTCATTTCGAGTTTGAGAAAACTTCTCAACTACCATTTCCACATACCCTAAAGGGTTTGTTTCTTAAATGGCCTCCTCCCCCCACATTGCTTGCATTTTAATGAAGTTATATTTATAGTTTTGTTTAGCACAAAATTCGTTCTTGTGTCATCACATATTTTGAATGTTTAAAGTTAATTCAATCTCCGTCGAGCATATAAATTAACAAGTATTAGTCTAGCATGCTTTAGACCACAATACTCTAGCATGTGAACAGAAGATGCATCATTCTGATTCTTCACAGCCTTAAGAGATAACGCACTATCTCTTCCGAACATTCGTTTCTTAGTTTAGACACAATAATGAAATTTTATTTCACCATTCCAAAACCATCGGTTTTAGGAAGGCCTCAAAACCATAGTTAACTTCATCCATTAGGATCATAACTCGTTTGCCTTTTATCTCCAAGGCTTCATCATTGACTTCGTAAAGACTTAAACATAAGTCTTAATCCAAGTCACTTTGATGAAAGATCTTTGTATAAAATCACTTGAGTCTTGAGATATAGCCAATTAGATTGACTCTCAACAACAAAGCATTCACGTATGCCTATAGTGATATATACATTTACATTGTTGTTTCATTAATACCATGTATTGGGATACTCTCCCAAATTGAGGACCAAGCCTCCACATAGTTTAAACAACATTGATGGTGGTAGAAGCATCTACAAGTCCATCACTATTGTAAATTTCCATTAATAAATTTTCTAAATTTATTAAAACATTTACAATAATAACATATATCTCTTTCATATGTTATATTCTTTGAAAACTTACATGTGCATTTCCATGTTGATGCTCTCAACATTAGATGACATATCTTGTTTTCGTGCATTTCATCTCAAACCATGCACCACGTTTCTCACAAACTCGTTATACGTTTGATATTTGATGTTTGATTTGTGACTTATTACATAAGTCATGATCACAACCCGCTCGTTGTGTCCTTGTAAATTAATTTTTACACTTTGTATCAAAATGTGTATCCTTTTGACAACTTATTAGTAGTCAAAATAACGGATACACCAATGATATCTAAATATCAAATCCCAAAGTGTTATTATTTTCAACACACTTTAGAACGAAATAAACGCAATTCCATCGTTCTGTCATGTTTTGAGGTACTCCCTCAATGGAACACGTATAACTTGTTTCGTCTTGAAACTCTAAACTTGAATAATCACAAGTTGTCCAAAAATATAAAGTTGTTTACAATTAACTACTCGCAAGTAGTTGAGCAACTTATTATATTTATAACAACATCGAGTTGTTTTTCCCCAAATAGTCTATCCGAGACTATTATATGGTTGAAGACGTTATACTTCTCGTGGAGGTATCGAATCACTTATACTTTGCAAAGACATGTTTTATTCGTTCAAAACATTTCTCGTTTTTGCAAGTGTTTTAATATTAAACTATATATTTACGTTTTGATTACAAATCAAGACAATAAACCTTATAATAGTTTAATAAATAAAACAATTTCAAACTCGCTCGTTTGAAAATAAAACGAATACACATCGTTTTAATAAATGGTTTATCATATTCAACCCATTTCTAACCGCTGTTAGATAATAACAATTATCAATCGTTAAATAGAGTGGTTTGTATGATAACCAATTCTAATATGCTAATTAGAATTTAAATGTTGAACAAACATTCAAACTATTCGGTTTTATAAAGTAAACCGCTTCTAATGCGCTCATTAGAAATAAAATGAATACATTTATTCACTTTTGGTTTATTTAAATGTACGTTTTCTAACACGCTCGTTAGAAATAAACATAAACCTTTTCTAACACGCTCGTTAGAAAATATATAAAACGATTACAAATCATCTTAAATAGTTTATCATAGTTAACCCGGTTCTAACCCGCTCGTTAGAAATTAACGATTGCAAATCGTTAAAATAGTTGATTATAAGATAAACTAATTCTAATACGCCCATTAGAAAATTAAACGATTATTTATCGCCATAATCCGTTTTTGGTTTATATAAAATAAACGCTTTCTAACCCGCTTGTTAGAATTAAACAATTGACAAAGTCGTTAAATTGTTTCTAACACGCTCGTTAGAAAATAAACAACTATCAAACTCTTTAAATCGTTTCTAACACGCTCGTTAGAAATAATCGATTACAAAATTTGTTTCGAAGTTTATAAAAAATATAAACTATTTCTAATACGCTCATTAGAAATAAACAAATAAAAATCGTTTAAACGTATGTGGAAAAATCCGTTTCTAACTCGCTCGTTAGAAATTTAATAGTTTAGACGAAATCGTTACAAGGTTTATTATCCAAAATAATTGTCTCCAACACGCTCGTCGGTAATTATTTGAAATAATAATATTTTCTAACATGCTCGTTAGAAAATCTAAACGTATATTTTCTAACACGCTCGTTAGAAAATCTAATCGTCTTTTCACAAGTTAGTTTTACACAATCATCGTATCTAACACGCTCATTAGATATAAAAGATGATATTAAAACTTATTATTCTATAAAATTCTAACACGCTCGTTAGAGATATAAAAAGTTTTAATGTTGTTATTCTTTCAACAACGTTTCTAACACGCTCGTTAGAAAATATTAAAACTTGTTATTTTCTAAAATAATTACTTTCTAATATGCTAATTAGAAAATAAAAATATATCAAGACTTTTAAAACCAACATTAATATAGCAATTATGGTTACTAAAAGCTTGTTATAAAGAAAATAACCGTTACAAACACATTGTAAGGGGTTACAAAATAAAGTTTTTCTAATACGCTCATTAGAAAATTTAGTATTTCAAAACCTATTGAAATACATATTATTTTGTATATGGTTCGGTTTTATCTAAACACGAACAAGAAACCCATGAACTGTAAACTTGAATCAAAACAGTCGTTTTGCAACCCGGTATTCGGATTAAAGATTGTACTCCAATCATCAAAAATAATCCGACTCATTGTACTAAATAAATATTTCCCAAAAAATATTTTCAAGATTTTAACAAAAATCCCATTAAATATTTTAACTTTCGTGAACCTAAATCCTCGTAGAGAAGGGATTTAAGATTGTAGCAACAATCTTCACGAAAGTCTGTTTTAAGATTGTAGGAACTAGGTTCACTTTTTAATAAAATATATTACAAAATATATAATAACGAGACTCTCGTTATTTGTGGGAAATTCGACTAGTACAATACCGGTTACAAAAACTAAATAAACGAATTTAAAAAATACACTATAATTGTACCAATCTTGATTCAAGCAAGCGTCTTTGGAAACTTCAACCGAATCTACGAGATAGAAACTCCGCTGCAAGACAAGCAAAATTGTTGACGGTTTTTGGTTGAGGCACGTGTTCAACACGCTTCCCTTAAAACAGATTCCGCGCCTCCTCTCAGACGGTCTGTCTCCCAGGGTACAACAACCGGAACAATATGTGTACTGCCGGAGATGGCTCTCGCGCCCGAGATAACACCGGGTATGATGGTGTTCATAAAATAGGAAATATTTAGAAGTGTAAAAGAATAATTTAGAGAACACATTTCTCTAAGTTTTATCCAACAAAGACGACCTTCATGTGTGTATAATATTTATGTTCAATCTATCAGAAGGAACCGTGTTCCTATACTTATACACAATGGAGTCTACACATAATTAAAACCCATTTAATCTTTTAGTTAATACTATATTAACCAAGATAATTAATCTTGTAACTACAAGACCATAAAGAGGTTTTAATCACATTAAAATGGAGTTGAAGTGGTCAACGTAACTGTCATATCACTTCATGACGATCTCGTAACTGACGGAGACTAGGTTGACTGATCGTGACCAGCGCCCAAGAGCACTGCACACTATACAGTCGGATCCACGCTTATGCAAGCCGTAGGTCGCTTAGACGTGCACACTGCTCTAGAACCTGCGCTATGCGTGCGACACCCAGACCAGTGCGCCTAGTTACTACTGCACACCTACGCACGCTTGAACTGGCCTGCCAGTCTACGCGCCACGCTTCAAGGATCTCACGCCATGCCATATGCACGCCATACAGATGCCACTACACATACCAGGACGCCACCTGGTCATGTGCCATCCAAACTCGCGCACCACTTGCAGTCTTCGCCATAGCCAATGACGTGCGCCATTCGCCCAAGGAACTCGCGTCGCATCGACATGCGCAATGCCATGACATCCGCCTACGCCACCCAAGGGTGCGCCATAAGCGGACCCGCCATGTATCTGACCACACGCTCATGGAAAAAAATACAAAGGCGGTGTGCAAAGTCCAAAGTGCACTAGAGCCTATAGCCCACGGCACGCGCGCATATGTGCACGAGTAAGGGTGTTGCGCACCCTTTAGTGTCCCCACTAGTGTTTGCCTTTAAGGAAACAATATACAAGGAGTGCTCCTCCTTATAAACCACTTTAAGTTTTGTCATCCCACCTATGTGGGACAAGTTGACAAAACTAATCCATTTTATTCATCTTTGTTTGTTCCAAACATACAACTTCAAGCTTCGATATCTCATTCATCTTAGCTCTATTTGGACATAGTTTGAACACAAACCATAAATAATTATTTATACAACACATATATAAATATTATTGATGTCCAAAATATTTAGTGAAAAACTCATTTTCACTAAAATTTCCAACAAATTAGTCGGGTGATATGTATTTGGTTCATTTCTTTTGCATGGAGGTTGGTTCATGTGCGTTTCTTGATTCGATGAATCCATCGTCATTATTTTTATGCATCCAAATTAGATCGTTAATATGTTTGTTTTGGATATTTTAACCAACGAATCAACCAACCATACAAAGTGCAATCCCATACATGGCATCAAATTATATGTAGAGTCTGGGAAGGGTGAGATATAGGCAAGTCTTACTACTATCTTTGAGGATAGAGATGCTGCTTACGGAGAGACCCCAAACTCCAAAGCAATATCCAAATATAAGAATAAAAATAAAAACAAATAAAGGCATGTAGCTATGACTCACAATAAACAATAAAAACAAAAACAATGTAGCTATTACTCACAACAAACAAAAATGTATCAATACTAAAATACATAATATGGACATATAGCACACTACATATACACACACAAGCAAGTGATACAATGTAAAGGCCCTAAATAATAATTGAAAAACTAATCTCCAAAGGCAAAAATCCATAAGTCTATCTTCAATGCATCCATTGTAGGGATGTCCTTGAAGACCTTTAGAAACCCTTAGCAATGTGAGATTTTATCCTTAGATGCCCTTAGCATTTAAGCCTAGGGCTGTAAACTAGTCGAGCCGAGTCGAGCTAGGCTGGGGTCGAGCTCAAGCTCCAAATTAATTTAGGCAGCTAAACTTGGCTTGAGCTTTACGTCAGAGTTAAACGAGCCTAAGAACGAGCCAATGAGCCGAGCTTAGCTCGAGCTGGGCTTGGTTACAAAATGAGCCAGCTTGGTTCACGTCATCTCAAATTGAGTTTCTTTAGTTAGTTTTTCTCGAGCTTCTTTCGAGCGAGCTACGAGCCGCGAGCTTTATGAACAGCCCTATTTAAGACCTTCCACAAGGGCTTTGATTTTGTTGGTTTTTGTAAGTGAGTGGGCCCAAAGTAAAAAAACAAAATGTTTTATTTAAATATTGTGTGTAGTGGGTAGGTAATGAGGTGAAAATTAAGAAGGTTAAGGATATTTGTAGGGTTGGAGTGAAATAAGGGTTTTTAAGGATTTGTAAGTATATGACGTGGCATATGATATGGCAACTAAGAACATCTAAGTGCATACGTAGCATTGGAGATAGTCTAAGTAGAAATATGTCATCTTCCTAAAAGTCCTTAACTTTAATCATACGTCTCCAAGAATTTCTATCTTCGGTCATACCCTCAGAGAGATGCATGTCAGTTTTGGCCTACCTCTACTCTTCCTCCCCTCCACAATGAGAGCTTCCACGGTTCTAAGTGTGGCCGTCACCTGTCTCTTCCTAACACGGTCAAATAGGGTTGTAAACGAACCGAACGAACACGAACAAGGCCTTGTTCGTGTTCGTTCGTTAAGGAAATAAATGTGTTCACGAACGGTTCATGAACACTTACCGAACGAGATTTTATGTTTATGTTCGTTCATTAAGGAAATGAGCGTGTTCGCGAACGGTTCACGAACACAAACAAACACAAATAAATTTGGTGAACGCGACGAAGGATAAAGATAGATGGCCCAGAGAGTAGCACTCGAACTTGCATCCCTTATTGTGGAACGGAGGTCGATCGTATTCGCCGATGTAAATAATGAGAAATGAAAGGGAAATGTTGCATAAACAAGGTGAAAATGGGGTTTCTAGTTTAATTGTTAGGGTAATAAAATAAATAAAAGTTTAATAATATAAAAAGTACAAATAAAATATAAAAAAGTACAAAGATCTTCAATTAAAACACAAATATACGAACATAAACGAACGCAAATCAACGAATGTTCATGAACATGTTAACGAACACGTTCACGAACACCTTACCGAACGTTCACGAAACGCAATCGAACGAACGAGACCTTTGTTCATGTTCGTTCATTTAACTAATCGGACGAAATTTATTGTTCATGTTCGTTCGTTTATTAAACGAACGAACATAAACGAACTTCCCGCCGAACGATTCACGAACTGTTCGCTGAACGTTCGGTTCGTTTACAGCCCTACGGTCAAACCATCTCAACTTTGCTTGTCTCATCTTATCTACTATACTAGCCACACCTAATCTATTTCTAAAGACTTCATTTCTTATCATGTCTAACCTAGTATGTCCATGTCTAACCTAGTATGTCCGCATATCCAACTAAACATTCTTATCTCATATCTTAAATGATGCATTAAGTTTAAAGTCACTTGGATCGATTGATGTGAAAGAAATATTGTGATGTTAGATGGTTCGTTATTGTTTAGGTCGTCCTCACCAATCGGTTAAAAAGTTTGTATAGGGTCAGGGCGACTTTGACCGGCTTGTAATATCTTTAAATTAAATTTAGTGATGTTTGTAAATTAAAAAAAAAGATATTTTCTGAACTCATTACAAGAGTTTTCTGATAATGGTTTGTGCATGATAATTCGTGCCTCCAGCATAATTAGTGGTACGGTTACCATAATTGTGTGCTGCATGTATGGATACACTCATTGAATTGAATGCATGTCATTGAGTTTTATGACTTCTCATTGTGCACGATCAAGTTTTACTAATGTCAGTTTGGTCGTTGGTAAAATGAATTATTATTGCTTGGGAGTGTGGTGTTTAGGCTGGAAGGTATGGTGAGCCTCATCCCTAAGACTATAAGGTATGGGCTTCGTGAAAGGCCCATCCCCCATTAGGACCGTCCAACACCGCCCCCTAGGGGCCCGGCACGGCAAAAACGTCGGAAATCAGACGGTGGAGACGGGGCATGGAGTGGTGGGGTCCATTCAATATATCCGTTGAGATATAACGGCTATTTTAAAAAAAAAATTCAAATTAATTTAAAACCTTTATAAATACCCACATATCTATCCACTTTTATACCAAAATTCACCCACTTTCTCCAAACAACTCCCACATTTTTTATACAAAATACCCACATAATATTCTCTAAAAAATACACCATGTCATCTTCTTCTTCATCAGGTTCGACGGACACCATGGAAGCCGTAAATTTTTTTATAAACAAGGTGGTAGAGGCGACACAAATAATTTTGGAAGAAGAAGAGGAGGAGGAGGTTTCGTCACAACCACGAAACATGAACCCACACATCGAGCGAGACCGAGAAAGTTAGTGATATTTTTATTCTTATATATTTATTCTTAATTTTTTAAGTTTATGTTTTTAGTCTTATTTTTTTAATTATAAGTTATATATATATTTTGTTATCTTGTAGGTGCTAACCAAAGATTAATCGTTGATTACTTTGCCGACGAGCCGCTGTACTCGGAGGCTATTTTTAGACGCTGTTTCAGAATGAGTCGTCGACTTTTCTTACGTATCGCCGACGATTTAGCCGCTTATCACCCGTTTTTTACCATGCGACCCGATACTAGAGGCAAAATGGGCTTCACCACCTTACAGAAATGTACTACGGCGATTCGTCAACTTGCTTATGGGACGACAGCCGATTCTTGGGACGAATACTTAAAGATGTCCGGAAGACATGCTAGAGAATGTTTATACAAGTTTTGCAAATTTGTGGTGAAGCTCTACAGCCAAAAATATTTGCGAAAACCGAATCACAATGACGTTCAAAATTTGTATCAACACCACCAAAAACGTTGCGATACTGTATGTATGCTTGTATTCTGCTGCATAACATGATCCTCGAAGACGAAGGACATGCAATTTATGAGTATGACAAGAACGCGGTGGAGGAGAATAATGTTCCGGTTAGCGGAGAACAACAAGATTTGAACAGGTTCTCGTTACATAACGATTTCACACATGTCAATCTTCAATCGGACTTGATCGATTACATTTGGAGTCTCGGAGAAAACAACGCATAGTTTTTTTATTTATTTGTAACTTTAGGCTTTTTTTTAATTTAAGTTTAGGTTTTTTTTTAACGTTACTTTAGGTTTTTTTTAATGTAGCTTTTGGATTTTTATTTTAAATGTAATTTTAAGTTTTTATTTAAATGTAACTTTTTTTATTTTTATTTACTTGGTTTTAATTAATATGGCAAAAAATAAATAATAATAAAAAATAGAGGAGGAGCATCCCCACACCCTTGGATAGTCTCCAAGGGGAGGGTCCTTCTCCTTTGCCTACGTGGCGCTTATGTGGAGGATAGTCCTTTGGAGACTATCCTCCCCCATACCCAATGGTCTAAGGGATGGGTCACCACGTCACCGTCACATAAGCGGGGGTCTAAAGGGGATGGACCTAGGAGGTGGGGGATGAACCTCTTTATAAGTGAGGGACGTCAAAACCGGCTGTGAGCGGACGGAGAAGCCGGGCCTGGCCAGGCGACGGAGCAGTGGGGTGGGGGAGCCAGGGCGGCGAGCAGCGGACGGGCATGGTGACGGCCGCATACCCACTAGTCTTACGGGTCTAAACATGACATAAATTATATATTTTACTAAGATAGATAATTAGTGTCAGTTATGAATTCGCACATGGCTAATTAGGTATTCATGGATTGATATGAATTCGCACATGAAGGCTTTTTTTTAAATGGATTAATAAACATATGTATATTGTTAATCTTTTAATTATACATATATGTATATACGTGTTTAAAATTGAAAAATAAGTATTGTACATCTAACTATACATATATGTATAGGGTGAGAATCAAATAGAAATTTTATTTTGGTTAGGAATGATAGAAAGCAATAAGATTATGACATGTGACAAAATTTAAAATAAAGAGTAAGAGTATTTTAGTCAATGTTACCCAATCTTCTCCCTTCTTCTTCTCTCTCTCTGTAACTTCAAAACCCACCATCTTCAACATTGTCTTCACTTTCTATCTCAATAATCACTACATTATAGTGAGATTTTCGTCACCAATCGATGATTCAAACACCCAATCAACGTGTTCTTCAATTTTTTTGAAGAAACCCAATTTAATTTCATACAATATCTCATTTTTTCTTGTGAGTTTGAAGCAAATCACTCGATTCGTTCGATTCGATCGCTGATAAGTGTTTCTAACATTCAAAATTCGTCAATCGGTGAAGAAATCTGAAGAAACCAGCTTCGACCTATGTAAGAATTTTTTGAATTGAGTCATTGCGTTTTACGATCTTGGTGGGGGTCCGGGGGCAGCTCCCCTGGGAGCAGGGTCAAAGGGGCGCAGCCCCTGGCTGGAGTCGAGTTTGTAATTTTTTTTTGATTAAATTGCTTTAATAAAACTGCATAAAAAATTTAATTTTCTGGAAATTGCCTCATTTTCGTAGACAGTTTTTATGTGTTTTCTAGCCATTGCGTTTAAAAAAAAAAACACATTTTGAAGTGTTTTTAGTCATTGCGTTTTAGGTAAAACACATTTTTATGTGTTTTCAATCCATTGCGTTTTAGAGAGAACACTTTCTTTTGTGTTTTTAGGCCATTGCGTTTTAGAAATAAGACATTTTTATGTGTTTTCTGGCATTGCGTTTTAGAAAAACACATTTTTGAAGTGTTTTTAGTCCATTGCGTTTTAGGTAAAACACATTTTTATGTGTTTTCAGTCCATTGCGTTTTAGAAAAAAGACACTTTAAGTGTTTTCTGGCCATTATGTTTTAGAAATAAGACATTTTTTTTGTTTTTTTTGGTACATTGCTTTTTAGGTAAAACACATTTTTATGTGTTTTCAGTCCATTGCGTTTTAGAAAGTACACTTTTTTGTGTTTTTAGGTTATTGCATTTTAGAAATAAGACATTTTTTTTGTGTTTTCTGGCCATTGCGTTTTAGAAATAAGACGTTTCTTTGTGTTTTTGGTGCATTGCGTTTTAGAAATAAGTCATTTTTTACGTTTTTTTTCACTGCGTTTTACGCAGCTGGATTTTTTTCCATTGCGTTTTACGTAAATGGATTTTCAATTTTTTTCCCAAAATATAGCAATAGTATACTCGTTTTAAAGGTAAAAAACGCTCGTTTTTTGGTGCAATTTTTATAGAAAAAGAATGTCGTATGAAAAAGTTATTAACGTTTAAAAAATGAGGGGGAATTGGAGGAGAGAAAAACTATTGTCCTGGATTGACTACAATGCCCTTACACAAACTCACGCGCCTCTTTTTTTATCTTCAATTTCACTCATTTAATCTTAGCGATTGATTAAATCAATTGATGGTCAAGATTATTTCCTAGCCTTCCTACCCAAAAAAACTTCCTATTATATCCTAACCCTATATGTTTATACGTGTTTAAAATTGAAAAATAACTATTGTACATCTATCATTGAGATGAATGATTTAGTTCTAGCTTAAGGGTTTAGGGTTTAGGGTTTAGGGTTTAGTAATAGTATTTAGGGTGTAGCTTTAAAGTTTAATTTTAATGTTTAGCATTAGTATTTAGGGTTTAGCTTTACGGTTTAGCATTAGCGTTTAGCTTTAAGGTTTAGTTTTTAGGTTTTAGCATACGATTCAGGGTTTAGAGATTTTGGTTATTGTTCGACGAGTCGGTCCAATGCTGCTGCAATGTGCTCAATCGACATTCGTTTGACCCAGTTTCTTACACTTATTAGGTTAAGGATATATATTTTTCAAAGGCAAATTGGAAAATAATAATCCCATCTTTCTGAAATTGGCCGATAATAATCCCAAGTCATTTATTAGCCAATAATAATCCGACCTCGTCCAATTTTTTTTGTAAAATAGTCTACCGTTAAAATAAGCTTAACGGAGTTAAGTGTTTTTCCGAATTACAAACCGATGTTTTAGGGCTTTTGATCAGAACGAGGATACGAGTCGATTGATGTAAAACTTACCTCGAAATTGTGTTCGAAATGGCTTGAATTTTGTTAATTGGAAGTTAAACACCCGAATTGAAGCACCGTTTTCGTGGGTTGGGGGCAGTATTTCGAGGTAAGTTTTACATCAATCGACTAGTATCCTCGTTCTGATCAAAAGCCCTAAAACATCGGTTTGTAATTCGGAAAAACACTTAACTCCGTTAAGTTATTTTAACGGCAGACTATTTTACAAAAAAGTTGGACGAGGTCGGATTATTATTGTCTAATAACTGACTTGGGATTATTATCGGCCAATTTCAGAAAGATGAGATTATTATTTTCCAATTTGCCTTTTTCAAAATATACAAATATATGTAGTTTAAAAATTGACTATATACATATATGTATAATTCAAATTTAACAATACACATATACGTATATATGAAAAAAAAACTTCTTAAAACATGCGATTAGAAGTAAAGAAAAAAGGATTTTTTTTGCTTGAAGAAATGTATGGTTCAAAATGCTTCTCAAATAGAATACTCTTCTCTTAAGATCTCATATATATATATATATGTATATATATATGGTAGGTCTTAAGATGTCATATATATGTATATATATATGGTAGGGTCTATTCGAGAAGCAACTTTATTGCGAGAACCGCGAGAACCAATGTAAACACAATAAAATAAACCCATTACACTGCCCAAAAACCTAAAAAAACTTAACCCCCACCCCCACCCCCCAAAACCTAAACCCCCTACCACCCAAAAACCTAAATCTCCACCCCCCAAAAACCTAAATGCTAAAAATTAAATCATAAAGCTAAACCCCTCAAAAAACCTAAAAAAATCTAAAAACACACAAATGTTTTTTTTACTAATTTTTTTTTTATAAAAAAATCGCTAGTTTTCGTCTCCAAAAAAATTAAATTTTGTTATTGACGAAAAGTAGCGAATTTTAATAAAAAATATTAAAGATATTTTTTGTGTGTGTCTTTTTGATTTTTTTTAGTATTTTTGGTTATGTCCACATTGGTTTTCGCAATAAAGGGTGTTTCCTAACGGACCTTTCTCATATATATATATATATATATATATATATATATATATATATAGGGTAGGGTTGTAGAGTGAACAACCTTCTAAGAGTGAACTGTGTGAACTGATCTGGACCGTTGATTTCCGTTTTAGTTGTTAAGAGTAGGATTGTAATTATATAAAAAATTAGATTTAAATCATTATTTTAATAATTTAATTAAGTTACATCTTTCCTATTTTAAATTCATTATCCACAATATCTTTTATTTTTTAAGAAGATAATTATCAAAACTAACAACAAATCACCAGATTTCAATTTCAATTTTTAAAATCAACAACAACTTTCAGATTTCATCACCAGAATACAAATTTTGATTTTTAAGATCCACGTAACCTACATATTTCAATGGTATACACATGTGTACTTGGATATGAATAGAACAGTACACATGTGTACTCAGCATCGTACATATGTGTAATTAGCTACATAATACATACATAGAAACAATACATGTAAAAGTATTTTATATTTAACAAATTACAAGTTCCACAATGTTTACGTGAATCATCCTTATCGATCTCATACGTGAAGCATCCTTATCGACCTTCCATCTCCGCTTTTCTCGTTAACGACATCTCCTATAATAGCACAAAAAAACTCTGCAACTAATACTTTTCATAATTCACAAGTGTACATCAAACAACTTTACACATTCAATACACAAAAAATTCTGAGATATCACAAAAACAGACCCTATACACATGTGTACATCGCATTAAAAACAGAGCAAAATCAGAATACACATGTGTACATCGCATTAAAAACAGAGCAAAATAAAAAAATTGAACAAAAAAAAAACTCAGCAACTAATACTTTGCATAATTCACAAGTGTACATCAACAACTTTTACATATTCAATACACAAAAAATTATGAGATATCACAAAAACTGACACTATACACATGTGTACATCGCATTAAAAACAAAGCAAAATCAGAATATACATGTGTACATCGCATTTAAAACAGAATGCTTTCCAATTTGGCAATAAAGAAAAAGATCAACTTCAATCTAAACATCTCTACAACATAAAAGACTAGAATAACTTATCAAACTGACATTCAAGTTGGAAAACATTAAAAAAAGACAATCTCTTAAGCAGCATAATCAAAATCACAAACATGGTTTACTTTCATTTTAACACATAAACAAGAACCATCATTTCAAAATTTAAGAACTCGAATATCAAACAAAGTACCTGAAAAAATAGGCTAACCAATTCGCTCGGGATACCCCCCTCCACCGCCCCTCATACCTCCAACAACCTGCACTAATCATCAATCCATCAAGAGTTCCCCAAACTCAACCCAAATTATCAAATCCAAACACACCCACATAAGATCGCACTAATCCGCGATCCGGCTTTAAATCAAGAGAAAAAAAGGGTTTTTAAGGGTTTCTTGTTTCTTCGATTCGGATCTGAAAAACGATTCGGCGAACATCACCTGTTGATCAGAAAGACTAGGAGACGAGGAATAGAGTTTTTCGGCGATAAAACATTGAACCTCCCCTGCTTTTTTCTTTGATTCCAGCGATAAAATGGCGAACAACCCCTATTTTTTCTTCGATGCCAACTCTGAATGTGAGAGAGAAAGTTAGGTTTTTAAGGGTTTCTTGTTTCTTCGATTCAGATTTGAAAATGACCTGGCAGTGAATGTGAGAGAGAAAGTTAGGTGAGAGAGAAGGTTGAATGTTGAAGAATTTTGAATATGTTGATTTGAGAGAGAGAACGAGATTTATGCAATCAATTTAAAATGGAAATTACACATATACCCTTTTTGTATTTAATTAAATGGAAAGAAAAAATTAACCACATAATTACCATTATGCCACTCATTTTAATCTCAAGATCATAAAAATCAAGGGCCCAGATCAGTTCACACAGTTCACTTTGGAGAAGTTGTTCACATTTGAACCTAATCCTCTCTCTCTCTCTCTCTATATATATATATATATATATTGGTGAACTATAGGAAGAAATATGATATGAGTTACAAAAACTCTGAAAACCAAATGTAATGATATTATGCTGTCACATGTTACACATTTTCACATCAATATTTTTCTGATACTTACACACTTTTTATAACAGTAGAGAGAGGAGAGGGAATATGTTACATATTTACATTTTTTTGTAACTCACATGTTACACTTTTTTTATTTTTTATAACAATTTTTAAAATTATATGAAGTGTATAGATTTTAGAACTTAAAATCTACGATGTTCTGTTTTGTAATATTCGTACATGTAACATTTTTTTACAATGAGATTTTATGTAAATATATTTGTTGGTTAAACCAGAAAGTGAATTGAACAATTTAAGTTCTACCAGACTTATGAAATTTGTGTAGTACAAAAAAAAAATTATACTCAATTAAGTCATGAGGTCACTTGTCTAACTTTATAAGAGTCCATGATAAGGATTTTCCTCTTAAACTTTTATACATTTAGTTTCAACAATTACCTATAATTTTTTATACATTTAGTATCAACCAATACCCTTTTTTATACATTGTGTTTTAACAATTACCTTTAATGAAAAGATGAATTTAGTTTTTAAAGCGTGTCATTATATAATAGACCTGTATATGTAATGTGGTTCGGGGGATGGGCGCTCAGACCCCCTACCCTAACTCTTGCCAAGCCTGTCGCGTCACGTCACTTAAACAATTCAGTACCCTAAACCACCCGTTTAGTGACACCACTAGCCTAAATTATGGAACCTACCATTTTACATTACTTTCTCTCTCCATACACACTACTCTCTCATACACACACACAAACCACCGGCTTCCACCCAGTCACCCTCCTCTACCCGCCGGGCCTTAGCCGCATGATATTTTATAACTTCGGTTTCAACCGATCTACTCCTATCGTTAAATCATTAATTAATATGTATATAAGATTGGGTTTCAAAGTCAGGTAAAGATATTAAAATTGTCAAATGATTTAGCTAATCTAGAAGATCTAGCAAAAGTTAGCATCACATATCACTTTTATGTAGTTTATATCTTTAGTCCTTACATGCTTTAATTTTTATAGATACTTTTTAAAACGACAAAAAAATTGAAGAACTTCCAATAAGGATATCGTGGGTGATGCGGAGTTAGTTCGCATCAGTAGACAAATCTCTTTAATTATTTTTAATCTTTTTATGTCTTGTTATTTTTTAAATGATTATTGGAATTCTTAAAGTTTTGATGTATATATTTTTTTTAAACCAATTTGCAAAATACTTGGATGATTATATAGTTGTTTTATTTTATAAATTGTTAGTTTTTTAAACGGGATAGATTAATACATTATGATAAAATATTCATAATTATTAAGCCCGATATATAAATTTTGTATGATGTATGCAGCCCAAAATAATATGAACTTACAGCCCAAAATAAATAATTCACGACCCAAATACCAAAATAACGTTGGAAGCTGGAACTTGGAAGGCATTTTTTTTGCAGCCCATATATGATAATATGAATACCAAAATGTCTAGTCAAAATACTTAACTTAGAGCATTGGCAACTTAGCAACCCACCTTAGGTCATGGACCTCTACAATTGACTTTTTTTTTTCTTTTGGCCGAAAACCTTTCTTGAAATTACAATTGCCTTGGATAAGCAGTGACGGATCTAGCCTTATTTTGTGGGTTCACATAAACCCACTCTGTTTAGAAAAAAATAGTAAGAACTTTATATGATTTGGAAAAAATAGTGTGAATCTATCGAAATGAACCCACTGAAAGAAGTTCCTGGATCAATAAGCGTGTACTCCAAACCTCCTTACTTGTACCAACGTATACTGTGATTTTCCAAGTGGTCTCTAAGTGAATTTCAATTACCTAAAATAGCTTGATGACACTAAAATTACTAACATGTTATAAGACATATCAAGCACGAAAACCTTATACACAGTGGAGCATTCATGTTGGGTAGTATAACAAATGTAATTTGGCTCTTGATACTCTTCAAATAAAAGAGGATATATGTACAGAAAAATATTACACATAAGAGATACAAGAATGGAAGAATTACACATAGGTACAAAATAATAAATAATGTAATCTAATAGACATACATAGCAAGCACGAAAACCTCTTATGTTAAAAATCTTATATATAGTTTATACGAGGGAGAAAGTCCTGGATATCACTGCAATAAAGTTTTTACCTATTTCTTTTCTAGGTCCTTCATGGGTTTCCTTTCATCTTCCATTAACGGCAAACCCGCTTATAATGTCTTGACTTGTTATGGTGGTAACATATCACATCTTTATTGTTGTTTTCAAAATCTTCTTTTCTTTTTGAAAGAGTTTACTCATCTGGCCATGTTTGGAAGATCCTTCATTCTCTTTGTTAACATGAACCTTAAAGTTTTCTCGTTTGTTTGGTTCTTGCGAACGGTGTTGCTCTTCCACAAGAATAGTCTTTCCAAGATCTTTTAAGGACATGTCGTTCTTAGGATGTTTAAGTTTTTTCTTCATAAAACTATTTTAGAAAAATCATTTTTAAGAAATTATTTTTACCATATATATTTACCAATGGGACCAGATTCTGGTAAATTTGATTATATTAGGTTAGTTTACCAAAGGGACGGCTAGTCCAGATTCTGGTAAATTTGAGCATATTAGATTATTAGAAGGTGTATTGGTTAGAAAAACCTAAGGTTTAATGGTTAGATAAATCCAATATTAAGTGATAGGTAAAAAAACGAAATTCAACGCCCGTTAAACCGACTATGACGAAGGGATGGAGTCCCGCTACACTTACAACCTCCATTGTTGACATCGACGAATTATACGATGTGGGCCATTAGAGCGAAGGGCATTATGGACGCTCATGGATTGTGGGAAGCAATTGAGCCACCCAAAGGAACCGAGGTTGAAAAGAAGAAAGATAAGTTAGCGATCGCTTATCTATTTCAGTAAATTCTCGAAGATATGTTGATGCAGGTGGCATCACAAACGACGTCTAGTGAAGTTTGGGAAGCCTTAAAGATAAGGCATATTGGAATTGACCGTGTTCAAAAGGCTAAGTGACATTCATTAAAGACTGAATTTGAAAAGATTCAAATGAGGGAAAATGAAATCATAGACCAGTTTGCTGGCAGGTTAAGTGTATTAAACACAAAGTCTAAAAGCCTAGGCACAAAGTTTGACGATGTAGTAATGGTACGCAAGTTTATGGACGTACCAAAGAAATTTCTGCGAATTATTGCTTCAATTGAGCAATATTCGGACACAGATACAATGACATTTGATGAAGCAATCAGTAGACTGAAAGCTTATGAAGAGTGTCTCCGATCTAGAGATGAAAACGAAATAACAATAATGATTATGATAAACTTCTATTTGCACAAGATGGAATAAGGTCCAATCAAGATGGACAAAGAAATTTTAATGAGAGCCCCAATTTTGATAAAAAAAAAGACAAAGAAAGAAGGGGAGGCATGAATACAGGATCTATAGGATAATTTTGCTTCTTTTTTTTATCTAACTCAAGTGGTAAACCAGGCAAGTTTCAAATGACACAAGGGCAACGTCGCGAAGACCGTTCAAGACCAAATAGCAACCACCAAGAAGAAACAAGCACAAAGGATAATTCTCAACTCACATGCTACCGATGTGAGAAACTTGGACATTATGCCTATGAATGTCCAAATAAGCATGGGAACAATAAATCCCTTTTAGTTGAACCAGAAGATGATGAACCTACACTCTTGTTGACTAGATGTGTAGACAAGGAATAGAAAACAAAAAACTGATTGTGTGATAGGATCAAAATGGAGGTCGTGTGAAACGATCGACGTTGAAGAAATGTTAGACACTCGTGAAGACCATTAAAGCCGTGAAGGAAATTTATTTTATACCCGTGTGACTCGGATCATCCAAGAGAATCTGTGAAAGCAAAGTTGTGTGAAGCAACAATCTGAATCAAAGAATAACTGTGAAAGTTGTTTGTGTGAAACAAACAAGAAAAAGTATGAAGCTAACTGATCATGTGAAATGATCAAATATAGACTATCAAAATCAGTGATAGATCAAATAGAGTCGTGTGATACGAAGTTGTGTGACGCAAAAATCAAGACCATATAGAGAATTACTTGCGTGATTCAAGTAAATAGTTAAGGAAGGCTGTGAAGGCAATCAAAGACTTGAGTGATTCAGTTTTATGCAACCCTGTGTGATTCAGGTAGTCCAATCAGCAAGTTGTGTGAGACAACTCAAGAAAAGTTGAAGGCAAGAGAATTTTGTGTGATACAAACCCAGCTATGATCAGAAGGAGCCAAGGAAGCTTGGAAGGAAAAATGCAAATTAAGGGGGGAGAATGTTAGAAATAATTATTGATAAATACAAACTTATCCTAAGTTAGATTAGTAATTTAGTTATTATTTGTATAAACATAAGTTTAGGCGGTTATCCTTACCTTGTTCCCCAAGGCACCGCATACTATAAATACCTGTAAACACAATCATTTGAAAGTAATGAAAACTTATATTTTCTCTAAACTCTCTCCCTCCATCTCTAACAAATTTCCTTTTATTTTTGGAAAAAAATACAAGTTTGGTCCTTTATCTATATACCACTTTTCAGACGGTGTCCTTTTCAACGAATTTTGACAGATTTTGCCCTTTATAGAGAATTTTGTTGCAAGTTACGTCCTTTAAGCCTAACCCAGTTAAAATTTTCTGTTAAATCTTATTACACATGGGTAATTTAGTCTTTTTACTTATTGAAAGGACAAATCTTGTAATTTATTCTTTAAAAATTATATATATATATATATATATATATATATAGGATGGATCATGAGAAAACTAGTTTAAATGAGAAAACCAAAAAACTAACTAAAAAAGCCTAAAAAACATACCAATTTTTTTTTACATTTTTTTTACATTTTTTTTTATAAAAAATCGTTAGTTTTTATACATGGAAAAAAATAAATTTTCTTTTTGTTGTATTACATATGTGCACTATTACAGATATAGTGCACATGTGTAGTACATGTGTAGCACACATATAATCACATATAATCACATGTGCAGTACAACAAAAAAATGTTTTTTTTTTTGAAATTTTTTTATATATAAAAAGTAGCGATTTTTTTATAAAAAATTGTAAAAAAAAAATGTTTGGTATGTTTTTTGGCTTTTTTTTAGGTTTTTTTAGCTAGTTTTCTAATTTTCTCATTTAGATGTAGTTTTCTCATGATCCTCTCCATATATATATATATATATAGGGGTATATAGGGGATGCATCATGAGAAAACTAGTTTAAATGTGAAAACCAAAAAATTAACAAAAAAAGCCTAAAAAACATACCAAATTTTTTTTTTAAATTTTTATAAAAAAATCGGAAGTTTTTATATATAGAAAAAAAATTTCAAAAAAAAAAATAAATAAAATTTTTTTTTTTTGTTGTATTGCACATGTGTATTACTACACATGTGTAGTACTACCCATGTGTAGTACAACAATTTTTTTTATATATAAAAACTAGCGATTTTTTTAAAAAAAATTGTATAAAAAAACTTTTTTTGGCATTTTTTTTAGGTTTTTTTAGTTAGTTTTCTAGTTTTCTCATTTATATATAGTTTTCTCATGATTCTCTCCCTATATATATATATATATATGTATAACAAACAAGATATTCATCTTCCTTCACTCCTAGAACAAAATTTCTAGATTCAACTTTGTTCTCTCTACCCCCATTTCTTCTTCAGCCCTGTATTATTCCACCTGCAACACTACATATTCTCACAGCACTAACCATCAATCAATGGGGTTTTCGAGAGTTATCAACCCTCATCCTCTCCCCTTACTCGGCGATTCACGTGCTACTAAACCCTTACCCGCTCCTTCTTCTTCTACTCTCTTTCTCGGATCCCCCCGCACCCTCCGCTCCACCCAAACCCGATCCATTTCCTCTGCTCATCGTCGACCAGCTGCTGTTGCAGTGAAAGCGCAGTGGTATACCGACATTCATGTAGAAGCTAACAGGGATTTTGGGGCTTCTTGACGATTCGCGATGGATCAGTTGATTTTGGAGCTTCTTAACGATTCGCAAATAGGGGATCTTATAAAAGAAGCCGGAGTTGGGGCGTCATAGGTGAAAAGTGAGGTGGAAAAGCTTAGAGGTAAAGAAGGGAAAAGGTGGAAAGTGCTTCCGGGGATACTAATTTCTAGCCCGATAGCTGCAAACTGATGTTTATGGAATAAAAGTAAACCAAGGTCACATGTTTGGTTATGCTACTGATGAGACACCCGAGCTCATTGTGACAACCGTCAATTTTCCATGTAATTCCGTACATGTTAAACAGTAATTTATGCTTTAATAACTGTGCTTCATTTGAATTAGTGACATGAATGATTTCTGATTATTGTCATATACATACAAGTGCATTACATGTTGCATGATTAGTTATCACTATTGCATGCAACCCATATGATCCAATTAGTGCACAAAACAAAGTTAACACAGTTATCAGACAAACTAGAAGTACTGGGTGGAGTTCAGTACTCAGACAGACATGATATTAAGACACAGAATGAGCCCGAAACCAAGAGTTACACAAGTATAGTGTGTAGGAAAGTAGGGATCATAAAAACTGCCTTCCTAAAGATAGTTTAAGTGCCGGAAAGTGCCTAAAACTCATAAAAACTGCAGAATTCTGCATATTTCAGCAAAAATCAGCATTCTAACATTAAAATATAATGCAGAATTATGGTTTAATGGTCCAGAATACCTTCCTGGGTGTCGAGAATCAAAACTGTCATAAAAAGGAACATAAGGCACACTAAACTACGTAATTTAGCACCTTAACGAACCGGTAACCAACCGAACAACCGGACACTACCCGAAACACCAAATTTTCACTAGAAGCATTGTTTTATCATTTCCGAGCTAGTTATGGTCTCCGAACATCATAATGCATCTTATATACACATAACACTTACAACACTAAACTTTACACTTAGAAACTAACTAACATAACTAACTAGCCATTACATCTCAACCATACCCCTCCTCATTCTTACGGTCACCATGGGTGGACCCACCCATGGATTTTGTTGAATTGTTAATTAGATTTGTGTAAACCTTTTGAAACATAAAAACCTTTGGTTTATGAAATGTTGGAAGACATGTTTATAATAACCACAAGTTCATTACATAAACTCATTTCACCATTTCACCACTTCAACTCTTCTCTCCTCCTTCCCTTGCTCACGGCCGTGAACCACCACCCACACCATCACCATTTTCACTTCAAACTCTTGCAATCTAAGGTGATCCTAAGGTGCTAGGAGCCAGGTTAAGGAGCTTGGAGGCATTGGAGCTTGAAGGACCACTCTTTAGAGCTTTTATCCACCTTGTTCATCATTTTCATCATCTTTGATTCTTCCCTATCCCTTGTGCTAGTAGTAAGCCTCTTGTCACTTGATTTTATTTCTCATTTTGATGGATAAAAGATTATGTAAATGGTTAATTATAAGAATCATGAAGAAACAAGAAGTTGAACTCTCACATAAAGCTTACTAACATAAGAATCTATGTTGATTTAGTGTATGTGTGATACTTGATGATTGATTTCCTGTGATTATAATGTTGATCATCATAAAAAGCTTGCTAGATTGTGATTAAACACATGATCTAGCAAGTGAGAGGATGAATCTTGTGAAAAACAAAATGATCATCCTTTATGTTTCACATGAACTTGAAAATGAAGATGTTTTTGTGTAAGATTATGATGGATACATGTTATAAGACTTGTAAAAGGATGATTTTAAACATAGTTTTCTCAAGAAACCAAAGTTATTTACAAGATCATGATTTTTAAAGAAACTAATCATATTTTTAGTGTTAAATCAAGGCTAGAAACATGTTGTTAACAAAAAGAATACAAGCAGAAATATTTTTGGAAAATCTTCATACAAGTTGTAAAAGACTAAATTTCACATGAAAGAGATTTATAAACAAATAACCATATTTTTAAGGGTAACTAAACCTACTTAACAACATATTAAGTTACTACAAACTTTTACATAATTTCAAGTTCATGATGTAGTATAAATTGCATGATTTTTGCTCATGGTAAGTCTTGCATGATTTGTTGATGATTGATGATGATTTTAAAAGAAAATGATATGCTTTTAAAGCATGGAAACATCCATTTTTAAGGGGAAACTATGGAAATTTTTTTGTAGAATTTAAACACTTAGAAAAATATTTTTAAACAAGTGTTTACAAGTAAATTTTAATCAAGCTTTTCATATAAAAATTTGCCATAATTTTTATTACAAAAATTACAAATATTGGAGGTTGATTTTGATAAATAAAAGTGACTAAGTATATATTTAGGAAAATAAATATTTAGATGTCACACTTGTGTGTTACTTGTAAATTATGTGTATTAGTTATATTATTTTAGGACTTGAAAATAATATAATTTACCAAAATACCCAAACTTGTAATACAAAATATTACCAAAATTCCAAGAAAATGAATATATAATTTATACCCGAATATTGGACAAACCGAACACGGACGTATGGACTACACTTATATATATTCCGGAAATATATTTATATATTTACAAATGGGTGAAACGGTATTTTGGAAACCAAAGAAACGAAAAATATGATTTTTACGAGTATTACAAAAATATATCATATTTTGTCAAGAAAAAAATATGTTATTATTGAGTGAATTAGAAGATATATTATTTTTGAAGAAAATAAATATTTTCTTAAACAAATTAAGAATATATTATTTTGGGTGAAAAATGAAACTATAAATATTTTCTAATTAATCTTGAAAATATATTATTTTTGAGGTTTATATGAAAATATAATTATTTTTGCCAAGGAAGAAATATAGATAAATTTCTATAAAAGTTTTCTTAAAATACATATATTTTAAGAATATAAATTGTTGATTTTTATTGATTAAAAATAATATTCCGGGAAGTTAAATACAAGATTAAGTATAAAATACTTAATGAATACAAGAAAATACGTATTCTCATACGTACAAATACACACCGGAATACGCCACCAATACTTGGCAAAATACACAAGTCTAGAAATACACAAGTACAAGTACACCCATACTTGGGAGAATGCACATGTATAAATACATAATATACCAAGTTAAAATATATTATTTTAACTAATATTCCAGTAATTGATAAATATAATTCAAGTTAAAATATTATTATTTTAACCAATAATTATATACTTTGGAACAATATAATGTACATCAAGACGTAACTCAAAGTATGATTAAGTCATAACACATAAGACTAAGAGTCGTTGCACGACCTAGCCGTCTAATGAACCATATAACGTGTGTAGGTAGTTGCACGACTTCTGGACATGACCTTTGAGTTACGTCGGATAGTAGGACGCAAGATTGTGAGTTCATGTCCCCCTTTTCTTTTAACTGTTTTCAAGTTTTATAACTTCGGGGGTGAAATACATGTTACAATTGTTTACAAACGTTTACAAATGGTATGGTTAGCTATGGAATGAACTGTTAGATCATGTGAATGGGTAGGCGCACACTTAAGACCATTAATCCTCGTATAAGGACCGAGGGACATGAGTGATAGATTTATCTGGGTGTAGCGAGCCCCACCCGTGGGTCCTTGTGTGGCCGCATGTGGTAACTATGTCGTTCCCGCCGGATGGACTGGAGGAAATCCGCTAGGTTTGAGCACTTCCTATGCACCACACATATTAATGTCCTTGCAAAACATTAATGATCTGTTCATAGACGCTTTCATACCGGTTATCAAAGGAATTCTCTCAAATGCTTACAGACGAGCTCACATACAAAACACATGAACTCGCTCAACTTTTGTTGATGTTTTCAAATTACATGTATTTCAGGAAATTGATATGGATCAGGCGGGTGTTTAAAGTTTTCAAGATGTGTTACCAGGAATGATGTCATCCCATTTTGAAGGGTTTGAATTGTGTGTTTTATCTTGGATAAGATACATGAATCAAAGCCTTGTTTTATTTACGTCTTTTGTCAAAGTCCGTTATGGAACTTAAAACAATGGTTGGTTTGTATTTTAAACTTGAAGTCTTTGTTTGGTATTAAACAATGTGGGTTGTAATATATTTGAATCGTATTAATGGATGAACATCGTGGTTTTAATCATACAGTTTTTTGTTATAATTGAATGCAATGATATTAAGCAAGTCACACATCATACGCTTCCGCAAAAGTCAGGGTGTGACAGTTTGGTATCAGAGCTTCTATTGTAGTGAACTAGGATTTCTTCCCGAGTCTAGACTACAATCATTAGGACTCTCTCACGAAAATATTTTTACAAAATATTTTTCATTGCATTTTCAAAAC
Organism: Helianthus tuberosus; assembly: GCA_030545235.1. NCBI lineage: Eukaryota > Viridiplantae > Streptophyta > Magnoliopsida > Asterales > Asteraceae > Helianthus > Helianthus tuberosus. The sequence goes on along the minus strand of CM060351.1, from coordinate 185,625,962 downwards.
GCCAAGATCCATGGAATAAACGTTTTACAAAAGGAAAGAAAAGAAACACGAACAAGGTCACAGTTGGTGGTTTAGTTTACATGGGGTAGACTAGTTAAGATAGAAAAACTCTCACGTAGGATAACATGAATACATGATTAAGTGATGATTGTCTTTGTTTACATACACCGAGTGTTAGTTGTTAATATATGTGCATATGTCATGATTATTATGTTACAGGTACATATGTCATCCTCTGAGAGCGGTTTGTCTGACGCTCACGACCCTATGACTGTCGTTTTAGACGATGAGATCGTGCCAGAGCCAGAGATTTTCACGTCGGACACCGAGAGTGATCCAGACATGTTGTCCGACGATGAGGATAATTTTCAGCCCTACGCTCTACCGGACTTTGGAGATGACGCACCTATAGCTGATGGCATTCCTGTTGAGGACATTTTTTATTTCCCTGCTCCTATTCATGACCACCTCATCATCGGTCACCCCGATGGTGAGCATATTGTTGCACCCATTCTTGATCCAGTTCCTCTAGTGGTCATTCCCCCTGAGGATTGGCCCTTCGATGACCTTTTTGATGATGACGTTGATCTATTTTTGGATGGTCCCCCAGCAGATGCTCATGGTGATGGGGAGGTTGACGATGTTGTTGTGCTGGATGTACCCCCTCCTGTCATACCTGTTATTGAGATATCTTTCGACTCTAGCTTGCACTCAGTTGCAGACTCCTTTGAGTCTGTGACTTCCTCGGCCCTGCAGGCAGCATGACTACAGCTCTACCCCACTGATTTAGATGAGGATGATGCTATGTCGGCTGCTCCATCATCCCCTGCTCCAATCCCTACACCCCCTCACGTCCCAGAGCACATTCCTGATCCGGACCCTGTTCCATTTGGTTTGCCCGATATTGCACCACTTATCCCAGAGCCGATTCCTGCCCCACTTCATCTCCCAGTTGTTGATTCATTTATTCCACCTGTAAGGACTCTCAAAATTGTCCTAAAAGTACCCGTAAGTATAATCCCGGACCCCTGAAACCATACTGTGCATGATAAACTAAGAAAACAAGAAATATGGTCTTCAGGCGGGCCGCATAAAGGTTAAGCATACTTTACGCGGGCCGCGTCAACCCTTGGTTTGACCGGATAAGTATCCGGATCCACGTATTACCCACCTGGCCAACCTATGCATGACCATGCAAACCTATACGTAGACTAGGCGGCCACACGGGCCGCGTAAAGTATGAGGGATGGTTTATGCGGCCCGCGACAGGCCCTAATTTTAGCTATAAATAGCTTAGCTCAGGGGCTTTCATTCTGTGTCGACCAAAATTCTCAAAAACGAATTCTCAATACTCTGAAGTCGAAATTTCAATTAAATTAGCGAGGCGCTGCTACGATACCGGGTATTAACTCGATCGCTGATACGATTCAATGTCCGATCGATTAAAACTATCCAATGGATGTTTAAGTGCTGCCCACATTAGGGTTATGCTTTGTCATTCATCGTGAATTCGATGGATGTTTAAGTATCGCACTTTGTCATTCGTTGTGAGGGTTTAATCTCGTGAGTTATCGTAAATGCTGTATTAGTTACTAACCCAGTTCGTGTGCATGTTATTTAAATTTAGGTCAAAAAGGCTAATCAGTAGGCTAAGCTCTGTCCAATTAAACTTGCAATGTGAGTCATTCTCTTTTTATCAACTGTTTTACAATACCTCAAATCATTTTCAAATGTTATAATTACAGGGAGTAAGTCGTGGTTATCTTAATCACTGGCTAGTGGGGTATTGTGCACATTACTAATTTTCACTGGTTAGGCTAATATATCCTAACAGTGATCGTCACTACTTGGGTGACAGGACCCAATAGTGATATGACCATCGTCACGCAATGTGACAACGGCGCCAGATAAAAATAAGATAAAAGCCATTGTAATCGCTCTTATGCTGTAGTTGATAACTATGTGTCATTTTATCAAATTGAGTGACTCGCCAGCATTTCCCCGCTGATAAAATATTTTTAAAACATGTTTCAGGCGACCTGCTGTAAATCAAGGAAACGTGCTACGGAGCACTAACAAGCTTGAAGAGGTGGCTCAGTAAAAATGAATAAAACATGTTTTAATAAAATCAGGGAATTTCTTAGTTAAATTCCTCTGTTGTAAATTATGGGATTTATCCCAATATATGGAAATAAAATAATTGGGCATTTTGAGTTTTAAAAAGATCCTGTTAAAATTCTTCCGCTGTCGCATAACAGATACCACGGGTTCTTGTCCCGCGGCTCCTGACCGGGTCAAACCGGGGTTGGGGCCGTGACAGGAAAATGTGGTATCAGAGCTACTGATCGAGCCACTGATTCAAAGCCTATTAAGTATTTCAAAAATACTTAATTTTCCTAATTGTCATTCTATGATTATGTGATTATACTGTGATTATTTGTTAATTTACAGAATGGGTAAGAAAAGAATTTCAGATATCTATCTTAAACTAGATAATTCCTCGAAAGATAAGGGAAGTACATCCCGATCAAATTCTTCAAGATACTCAGTAGATCCTGAGGAAGGAATATTTGTTCGAAAGGCACAATATAAGGAACCACTTTCTCCTAATAAAAGAAGTTTGATTATTAGGAAAAGTCAGGAGAAAATAAAGAAATCAAAAGAAAAGAAAGTTAATCAGGAAACCCAGGAATTAGGCGGTAATCAACCATGGGAAGACAAGTTAGATGAAAAATGGGCAGATCTTTATATGTTAGCCACGGTAGCAGTAAATATAAATCTTTAAATGTTCTAATTCAGTTCTAGCAACCTTATTATCTACAAACCAGAAACTTTACCCAGTAAATAAATAAGTTACAATAAAACTTAGTATGTTTTAATAGTCAGTTATCCTTTGTAATTAAAACGGTATGCAATAATAATTGAAAGTTATCCGTGAAATTTTGTTATAACATTTTAATTTAGTATTTTACATATATGCTAAACAGCATGAATGAGTTATCTGGAGCCCTAGAGAATCTCAACCTCTATCCTGTGAATATAGAAGTTTCTACAGAATTTACTAGTTAGTTTGCTGATGTGGAAAAACCAATAGAATTTCAAGCTCCACCTTTGGAGAAAGCAAAACCTAAGAAAAGAAGAAGATTTGTAGGTTGGAGACGTGTCCGCAGAAGGAAACCAGCAACTAGGAGAATTCCTAAGATAGAGAATCCTCTGGATAAAGGAAAAGGGATTGAGATTGAGGAAGAATCAAGGCAAGCAGGGATGGAAATTAGGGAAAGTTCTAAGCAAGAAATTGGAGAAAGCTCAAAGCAAAATAGAGACATGACATTGCAGGAAGAATTTGATTTCATACTGGCAAGCTGTGATACCATTAGGCCTATCAATAACAACCTTTACCCTTATCCTGTTGAAACTCAAATCCCAATAAACCTAGAACCAGCCATTCCAGACCCTCTGATCCACACCCAACCTCTAGGACAAATGGATGAGTGGTGGACGAATGACTGGCAGTTTCAAAACCTCCTCAACAGCCCCAATACCTTTTTCCCTCAGTTTGACCTAGAACCTATACTGAATCCACTAATGAGTAACGAGAACTTAGCTGAACTCCGCCATTTTGGCGAGGAGTTAATGGATGCAGGGAATAGGATCCGGGAGATAGGAGGACAAATCTCCTGGAAATATGATGAGAGGGAACATCGTTTTTAAAATGCTAGCTGACAAGGGAGAAATAGGGTTGTGAATATGTGTTTGTGTAATAATAAAAACCAGTATGTGTAAAATAAACAATAAAACGGTTGTAAAATAACATTATGTACGGAATCATATTATAATATATAAACATAAAAGTTGAGAAATTGACAATTTTGGATATATATTTGTTTATGTGATAATGTGTGATTAAATTGTTATATTTGGTTGTTTCTTATTTATAATAATTAATTATATAAAATCTATTACTAGATGGCAACCGCTGGTATTGAACAAATTAACGAGGGTAATCAATCCGAGCAAAACAATAGGATCAATTTCTAAATAGGCAAGATATCGAAAATATCGTTGCTCAGGGAATAGCCAATGCTATTCCAGCAATCGTTGCTGCTGCTCGAAATCCAATCGAACCTCAAGAAATTGTTCCTAGTAAAAGAACTCAGGAAGATAATTTCAGTAATAGTGTAAATGGAGGGGGAATCATATTAATAACAACAACGATGGGATGCAAGCTCCGCTCCTTAAGAAAAGGAAAGCTGCAACGCCTGGTTGCACTTACAAGGAGTTTCTTGCCTGTAAACCGGCTGAGTTTGCAGGTAACAAAGGAGCAACTGCTGCACTGCGTTGGTTAGAGAAAACCGAAGCAGTAATTACAATAAGTAAATGTGCCGAGGTCGACAAAGTCATGTACGCGTCGCATCTTTTCAAAGAAGGGGCGCTAGAATGGTGGAATACAGTATTACAATCCAAAGGAAGGACGATGGCATATGCTATGAACTGGGAAGAATTTTAGAGTCTTGTAGAAAGAAAATTCTGTCCCGAGTATGAAAAGGAACAAATGGCAAATAAATTCCTGAACCACCGGATGGTGGATGTGGACTGTCGAGGGTATACTTCGACATTCTTTGAATATGCTAGAGTAGTACCAAACCTGGCTTCGCCAGAACCAGTACTTATTTCCCGTTATATTTGGGGATTAATTGGCGAAATCCGTGACATTGTCAAAGCTGCGAGACCACGCACTATTGATGATGCTGTGGAATTAGCTAACACCCTAACTGACGGACTGATACGTACACGAGAAGAAACCAGGAAAAAGGAAGTAGCCCAAAAGATTACCCAAGGATTCCGTATGAGTAACCGTAATAATTTCAAAAGAAGGGGGACTGGGCAATCTTCCACTGGTCCATTTTGCAATACTTGCAAAAGGAAACATTCTGGAAAATGCAAGGGATATTGCAATTTTTGCAAAATTCCAGGGCATCAAGAAGAAGACTGCAGGAAGAAGAAATTCACAGTTTGTTACAACTGTGGAGAAGCTGGACATATTAAGACAGACTGCCCTAAATTGATTAAACCAGTTGATAACAAAGCCAAACCTGCAGAAGGAACTACCAAGAAGAACGTAAGAGCCTTCCAACTGACTACTCAGGAAGCAGAGATAATCCCAGATGTGATAGCTGGTACGTTCCTAGTTCACAACGTTTACGCAAAAGTATTATTTGACTCTGGTGCAAACCAAAGTTTTATCAATACTTCATTCTGCCAAGCACTTAATTTACCTTTAACCCTCAACAAATTGTTCCTAGTAAAAGAACTCAGGAAGATAATTTCAGTAATAGTGTAAATGGAGGGGGAATCATATTAATAACAACAACGATGGGATGCAAGCTCCGCTCCTTAAGAAAATGAAAGCTGCAACGCCTGGTTGCACTTACAAGGAGTTTCTTGCCTGTAAACCGGCTGAGTTTGCAGGTAACAAAGGAGCAACTGCTGCACTGCGTTGGTTAGAGAAAACCGAAGCAGTAATTACAATAAGTAAATGTGCCGAGGTCGACAAAGTCATGTACGCGTCGCATCTTTTCAAAGAAGGGGCGCTAGAATGGTGGAATACAGTATTACAATACAAAGGAAGGACGATGGCATATGCTATGAACTGGGAAGAATTTAAGAGTCTTGTAGAAAGAAAATTCTGTCCCGAGTATGAAAAGGAACAAATGGCAAATAAATTCCTGAACCACCGGATGGTGGATGTGGACTGTCGAGGGTATACTTCGACATTCTTTGAATGTGCTAGAGTAGTACCAAACCTGGCTTCGCCAGAACCAGTACTTATTTCCCGTTATATTTGGGGATTAATTGGCGAAATCCGTGACATTGTCAAAGCTGCGAGACCACGCACTATTGATGATGCTGTGGAATTAGCTAACACCCTAACTGACGGACTGATACGTACACGAGAAGAAACCAGGAAAAAGGAAGTAGCCCAAAAGATTACCCAAGGATTCCGTATGAGTAACCGTAATAATTTCAAAAGAAGGGGGACTGGGCAATCTTCCACTGGTCCATTTTGCAATACTTGCAAAAGGAAACATTCTGGAAAATGCAAGGGATATTGCAATTTTTGCAAAATTCCGGGGCATCAAGAAGAAGACTGCAGGAAGAAGAAATTCACAGTTTGTTACAACTGTGGAGAAGCTGGACATATTAAGCCAGACTGCCCTAAATTGATTAAACCAGTTGATAACAAAGCCAAACCTGCAGAAGGAACTACCAAGAAGAACGTAAGAGCCTTCCAACTGACTACTCAGGAAGCAGAGATAATCCCGGATGTGATAGCTGGTACGTTCCTAGTTCACAACGTTTACGCAAAAGTATTATTTGACTCTGGTGCAAACCAAAGTTTTATCAATACTTCATTCTGCCAAGCACTTAATTTACCTTTAACCCTCAACAAATTGTTCCTAGTAAAAGAACTCAGGAAGATAATTTCAGTAATAGTGTAAATGGAGGGGGAATCATATTAATAACAACAACGATGGGATGCAAGCTCCGCTCCTTAAGAAAAGGAAAGCTGCAACGCCTGGTTGCACTTACAAGGAGTTTCTTGCCTGTAAACCGGCTGAGTTTGCAGGTAACAAAGGAGCAACTGCTGCACTGCGTTGGTTAGAGAAAACCGAAGCAGTAATTACAATAAGTAAATGTGCCGAGGTCGACAAAGTCATGTACGCGTCGCATCTTTTCAAAGAAGGGGCGCTAGAATGGTGGAATACAGTATTACAATCCAAAGGAAGGACGATGGCATATGCTATGAACTGGGAAGAATTTAAGAGTCTTGTAGAAAGAAAATTCTGTCCCGAGTATGAAAAGGAACAAATGGCAAATAAATTCCTGAACCACCGGATGGTGGATGTGGACTGTCGAGGGTATACTTCGACATTCTTTGAATATGCTAGAGTAGTACCAAACCTGGCTTCGCCAGAACCAGTACTTATTTCCCGTTATATTTGGGGATTAATTGGCGAAATCCGTGACATTGTCAAAGCTGCGAGACCACGCACTATTGATGATGCTGTGGAATTAGCTAACACCCTAACTGACGGACTGATACGTACACGAGAAGAAACCAGGAAAAAGGAAGTAGCCCAAAAGATTACCCAAGGATTCCGTATGAGTAACCGTAATAATTTCAAAAGAAGGGGGACTGGGCAATCTTCCACTGGTCCATTTTGCAATACTTGCAAAAGGAAACATTCTGTAAAATGCAAGGGATATTGCAATTTTTGCAAAATTCCGGGGCATCAAGAAGAAGACTGCAGGAAGAAGAAATTCACAGTTTGTTACAACTGTGGAGAAGCTGGACATATTAAGCCAGACTGCCCTAAATTGATTAAACCAGTTGATAACAAAGCCAAACCTGCAGAAGGAACTACCAAGAAGAACGTAAGAGCCTTCCAACTGACTACTCAGGAAGCAGAGATAATCCCGGATGTGATAGCTGGTACGTTCCTAGTTCACAACGTTTACGCAAAAGTATTATTTTGACTCTGGTGCAAACCAAAGTTTTATCAATACTTCATTCTGCAAAGCACTTAATTTACCTTTAACCCTCAACAAATTGTTCCTAGTAAAAGAACTCAGGAAGATAATTTCAGTAATAGTGTAAATGGAGGGGGAATCATATTAATAACAACAACGATGGGATGCAAGCTCCGCTCCTTAAGAAAAGGAAAGCTGCAACGCCTGGTTGCACTTACAAGGAGTTTCTTGCCTGTAAACCGGCTGAGTTTGCAGGTAACAAAGGAGCAACTGCTGCACTGCGTTGGTTAGAGAAAACCGAAGCAGTAATTACAATAAGTAAATGTGCCGAGGTCGACAAAGTCATGTACGCGTCGCATCTTTTCAAAGAAGGGGCGCTAGAATGGTGGAATAAAGTATTACAATCCAAAGGAAGGACGATGGCATATGCTATGAACTGGGAAGAATTTAAGAGTCTTGTAGAAAGAAAATTCTGTCCCGAGTATGAAAAGGAACAAATGGCAAATAAATTCCTGAACCACCGGATGGTGGATGTGGACTGTCGAGGGTATACTTCGACATTCTTTGAATATGCTAGAGTAGTACCAAACCTGGCTTCGCCAGAACCAGTACTTATTTCCCGTTATATTTGGGGATTAATTGGCGAAATCCGTGACATTGTCAAAGCTGCGAGACCACGCACTATTGATGATGCTGTGGAATTAGCTAACACCCTAACTGACGGACTGATACGTACACGAGAAGAAACCAGGAAAAAGGAAGTAGCCCAAAAGATTACCCAAGGATTCCGTATGAGTAACCGTAATAATTTCAAAAGAAGGGGGACTGGGCAATCTTCCACTGGTCCATTTTGCAATACTTGCAAAAGGAAACATTCTGTAAAATGCAAGGGATATTGCAATTTTTGCAAAATTCCGGGGCATCAAGAAGAAGACTGCAGGAAGAAGAAATTCACAGTTTGTTACAACTGTGGAGAAGCTGGACATATTAAGCCAGACTGCCCTAAATTGATTAAACCAGTTGATAACAAAGCCAAACCTGCAGAAGGAACTACCAAGAAGAACGTAAGAGCCTTCCAACTGACTACTCAGGAAGCAGAGATAATCCCGGATGTGATAGCTGGTACGTTCCTAGTTCACAACGTTTACGCAAAAGTATTATTTGACTCTGGTGCAAACCAAAGTTTTATCAATACTTCATTCTGCCAAGCACTTAATTTACCTTTAACCCTCAACAAATTGTTCCTAGTAAAAGAACTCAGGAAGATAATTTCAGTAATAGTGTAAATGGAGGGGGAATCATAGTAATAACAACAACGATGGGATGCAAGCTCCGCTCCTTAAGAAAAGGAAAGCTGCAACGCCTGGTTGCACTTACAAGGAGTTTCTTGCCTGTAAACCGGCTGAGTTTGCAGGTAACAAAGGAGCAACTGCTGCACTGCGTTGGTTAGAGAAAACCGAAGCAGTAATTACAATAAGTAAATGTGCCGAGGTCGACAAAGTCATGTACGCGTCGCATCTTTTCAAAGAAGGGGCGCTAGAATGGTGGAATACAGTATTACAATCCAAAGGAAGGACGATGGCATATGCTATGAACTGGGAAGAATTTAAGAGTCTTGTAGAAAGAAAATTCTGTCCCGAGTATGAAAAGGAACAAATGGCAAATAAATTCCTGAACCACCGGATGGTGGATGTGGACTGTCGAGGGTATACTTCGACATTCTTTGAATATGCTAGAGTAGTACCAAACCTGGCTTCGCCAGAACCAGTACTTATTTCCCGTTATATTTGGGGATTAATTGGCGAAATCCGTGACATTGTCAAAGCTGCGAGACCACGCACTATTGATGATGTTGTGGAATTAGCTAACACCCTAACTGACGGACTGATACGTACACGAGAAGAAACCAGGAAAAAGGAAGTAGCCCAAAAGATTACCCAAGGATTCCGTATGAGTAACCGTAATAATTTCAAAAGAAGGGGGACTGGGCAATCTTCCACTGGTCCATTTTGCAATACTTGCAAAAGGAAACATTCTGGAAAATGCAAGGGATATTGCAATTTTTGCAAAATTCCGGGGCATCAAGAAGAAGACTGCAGGAAGAAGAAATTCACAGTTTGTTACAACTGTGGAGAAGCTGGACATATTAAGCCAGACTACCCTAAATTGATTAAACCAGTTGATAACAAAGCCAAACCTGCAGAAGGAACTACCAAGAAGAACGTAAGAGCCTTCCAACTGACTACGCAGGAAGCAGAGATAATCCCGGATGTGATAGCTGGTACGTTCCTAGTTCACAACGTTTACGCAAAAGTATTATTTGACTCTGGTGCAAACCAAAGTTTTATCAATACTTCATTCTGCCAAGCACTTAATTTACCTTTAACCCAACTTAGTCAGATTTTTACAGTCGAAACGGCAGACGGAAATTCTGTTAATAAAGATAAGGTTTTGCAAGAAGGAAAGATAGAACTTTCAGGTCATAAATTTCATGCAAACCTATTACCAATGAATTTAGCTGGGTTCGATGTAGTGTTAGGAATGGATTGGTTAGTAGGCAATCATGCTCGGATTCTTTGTGATAAGAATTCCATAGAAATTCATACACCCACTGGAGAATTAGTAGTAATTACAGGAAATAAGCCACGAAAGCCAAGGAAGTTCATTTCAGAAATGAAAGTAGCTAGTTATTTCAGAAAACAAGAAATGGTGTATATGATTTCTGTAATCATTAACACTAAAGGAAAAGAACTTAAGGACATTCCAGTAGTATCAGAATACTCGGAAGTATTCCCAGAAGAACTACCTGGATTACCACCTGATAGAGAGGTAGAATTTAGAATTCATCTAATTCCTGGAACTACACCAATAGCCAAGGCACCTTATCGGTTAGCACCTACCGAAATGTTAGAATTGAAAAAGCAATTAGATGAATTACTAAGCAAAGGATTCATACAACTTAGTTCATCCCGTTGGGGAGCGCCAGTGTTGTTTGTAAAGAAGAAGGATGGTTCGATGCGAATGTGTATCGATTATAGGGAATTGAATAAGGTTACAATTAAGAATCGATACCCATTACCTAGGATTGATGATCTCTTTGATCAACTTCAGGGAGCTAGATATTTTTCTAAGATAAATTTACGCTCCGGATATCATCAATTAAAGGTACAAGAAGAAGACATACCTAAAACTGCTTTCAGAACTAGGTATGGTCATTACAAGTTTACAGTCATGCCCTTTGGGTTAACAAATGCAGCTGCCGCATTTATGGACATGATGAATAGAATCTGTAAACCGTATTTGGATAAATTTGTAATTGTCTTCATTGACGATATACTTATTTATTCCAAAAGTCAGGAGGAACACTGTGAGCACCTACATGTACTCTTAACTTTGTTAAGAAAGGATAAGTTGTACGCCAAATTCTCAAAGTGTGAATTTTGGCTACAAGAAGTGCAATTCTTAGGACACATGGTGAATCACGAAGGTATTCAAGTAGATCCTGCTAAGATAGAAGCAATCACCAAATGGAAGGTTCCGCAATCAGCAATGGAGATTAGAAGTTTTATAAGTTTAGCTGGATATTATAGACGATTTATTAAGGATTTTTCCAAGATAGCTGTACCATTAACTAAGCTAACCTGTAAATCAGTTAAGTTTGAGTGGGGACCTAGACAAGAAGAAGCTTTTAGGATTTTAAAGCAAAAGTTAACCAATGCTCCAATTCTAGCTTTACCAGAAGGAACAAAAGATTTTGAAGTATATTGTGATGCTTCAAAGCTAGGATTAGGATGTGTGTTAATGCAACGCAAGAAGGTAATTGCGTATGCATCAAGGCAATTGAAAAAGCACGAGGAAAACTATACAACTCATGACTTAGAGTTAGGAGCTATAATTTTTGCCCTTAAGATTTGGAGACACTATCTGTACGGAAGTAAGTTTACTGTCTATACGGATCATAAGAGTTTAAGGTACATATTTGGGCAAAAAGAGTTAAATATGAGGCAAAGAAGATGGATGGAAATATTAAGTGATTACGACTGTGATATTCAGTATCACGAAGGAAAGGCAAATGTAGTTGCAGATGCTTTAAGTCGTAAGTATCATGAGAAACAACGACGGGTTCGTGCTCTTAGATTAAATCTACAGTTAGATTTAATGGAACAACTGAAAAATATTCAAGAAAAAGCAATCAAGGACGATGCTGAAGAAATGAAGGGACGAATAAAAGAATTAGAACAGGGAAATGATGGAATTTGGAGATTCCATAAGAAACGAATTTGGGTACCTAAGCAGGGAGAATTAAGAAATAAAATTTTAGAGGAAGCCCATAAGTCTAGGTATACCATGCATCCTGGTAACAACAAAATGTACCAAGATTTAAGAAATAATTTCTGGTGGATAGGTATGAAAAAGGATATAGCTAGATATGTTTCTAAATGTCTTACTTGTTCACAAGTTAAGGCAGAACACCAGAAACCATCAGGTCTACTTCAACAATTAGAAATGCCTGTATGGAAATGAGAACTTATAACAATGGATTTTGTTACCAAGTTACCCAAAACCAGAAAAGGTAATGACGCGATTTGGGTAATTGTGGATCTATTAACCAAATCAGCTCATTTTCTACCCATGAAAGAAACCTTTAGCATGGAAAGCTTGGCAAAGCTGTATGTGGATGAAATAGTATCCTTACATGGAGTTCCACTCTCCATTGTATCGGATAGAGATAGTCGTTTCACTTCCCACTTCTGGACAAGTTTCCAGGAAGCAATGGGAACCCGACTAAATCTAAGTACTGCATATCATCCTCAGACAGACGGACAAAGTGAAAGGACGATCCAAACTCTGGAAGACGGTGTAATAGATTTTGGTGGAAATTGGGACGATCATTTACCCTTAATTGAATTCTCCTATAATAATAGTTACCATTCAAGTATTGAAGCTGCCCCATTCGAAGCCCTGTATGGACGAAAGTGCAGAACTCCAGTATGTTGGGCAGAAATAGGAGAAAGTCAATTATCAGGACCAGAGATTGTACAAGAAACTACCGACAAGATCACTCAAATCAAGGAAAGATTGAAGACGGCTCGAGATCGCCAGAAAAGTTATGCAGATAATCGACGCAAGCCGTTAGAGTTTCAAGTTGGAGACAAAGTACTTTTGAAAGTATCTCCTTGGAAAGGAGTTGTTAGATTCGGTAAGAAAGGAAAGCTAAGTCCAAGATACGTAGGACCATTTCCGGTGATCCAACGTATAGGACCAGTTGCTTATCGTTTACAACTACCAGAAGAGTTAGCTGGAGTACATGATGTGTTTCATGTATCCAATCTCAAGAAATGTATATCTGACGAGTCCCTGGTAGTACCTCTCCAAGACATAGAAGTAAATGAGAAATTGAAGTTCGTTGAAAAACCACTTCAAATTGAAGATCGAAAGATCAAGTTTCTCAAGCACATGCGACTTGTGCTGGTCAAAGTCAAGTGGGATTCAAAGAGAGGACCTGAATACACTTGGGAGCTGGAATCAGAAATGAAGCGAAAGTATCTTCACTTATTCCAATAAATCTCGAGGACGAGATTTTAAATAAGGTGGGGAGAATGTAAGGACTCTCAAAATTGTCCTAAAAATACCCGTAAGTATAATCCCGGACCCCTGAAACCATACTGTGCATGATAAACTAAGAAAACAAGAAATATGGTCTTTAGGCGGGCCGCGTAAAGGTTAAGCATACATTACGCGGGCCGCGTCAACCCTTGGTTTGACCGGATAAGTATCCGGATCCACGTATCACCCACCTGGCCAACCTATGCATGACCATGCAAACCTATACGTAGACTAGGCGGCCACGCGGGCCGCGTAAAGTATGAGGGATGGTTTAGCGGGCCGCGACAGGCCCTAATTTTAGCTATAAATAGCTTAGCTCAGGGGCTTTCATTCTGTGTCGACCAAAATTCTCAAAAACGAATTCTCAATACTCTGAAGTCGAAATTTCAATTAAATTAGCGAGGCGCTGCTACGATACCGGGTATTAACTCGATCGCTGATACGATTCAATGTTCGATCGATTAAAACTATCCAATGGATGTTTAAGTGCTGCCCACATTAGGGTTATGCTTTGTCATTCGTCGTGAATTCCATGGATGTTTAAGTATCGCACTTTGTCATTCGTTGTGAGGGTTTAATCTCGTGAGTTATCGTAAATCCTGTATTAGTTACTAACCTAGTTCGTGTGCATGTTATTTAAATTTAGGTCAAAAAGGCTAATCAGTAGGCTAAGCTCTGTCCAATTAAACTTGCAATGTGAGTCATTCTCTTTTTATCAACTGTTTACAATACCTCAAATCATTTTCAAATGTTATAATTACAGGGAGTAAGTCGTGGTTATCTTAATCACTGGCTAGTGGGGTATTGTGCACATTACTAATTTTCACTGGTTAGGCTAATATATCCTAACAGTGATCGTCACTACTTGGGTGACAGGACCCAATAGTGATATGACCATCGTCACGCAATGTGACAACGGCGCCAGATAAAAATAAGATAAAAGCCATTGTAATCGCTCTTATGCTGTAGTTGATAACTATGTGTCATTTTATCAAATTGAGTGACTCGCCAGCATTTCCCCGCTGATAAAATATTTTTAAAACATGTTTCAGGCGACCTGCTGTAAATCAAGGAAACGTGCTACGGAGCACTAACAAGCTTGAAGAGGTGGCTCAGTAAAAATGAATAAAACATGTTATAATAAAATCAGGGAATTTCCTAGTTAAATTCCTCTGTTGTAAATTATGGGATTTATCCCAATATATGGAAATAAAATAATTGGGCATTTTGAGTTTTAAAAAGATCCTGTTAAAATTCTTCCGCTGTCGCATAACAGATACCACGGGTTCCTGTCTCGCGGCTCCTAACCGGGTCAAACCAGGGCTGGGGCCGTGACACCACCATCTCCACCTGCTGATATTGCTCCCCCACCTCCTTTTGTGTCCGATATTCATCGTACTGATCTTCCGATCGTCTTTTTACAGGAGATCCCAGCTCCCCGACTAGGGGAAGGCACCTCGGGATAGCCCACGAGTTTTGACCCGTTCGCTTCAGCAGATTTTCCTCCGATACCACACTTTACACCATCCGCACCAGCTTCATTGGATGAGCCTTTCAGGTGGTTGCCACCCTATTCTATGCCTATCTCTGACCCTTATCATCCCTCGCATCACGTTGGTTACACTCGTGATGAGTTATTTTTGTCATTACAGTTACAGTTCGAGATTTTGAGTCGTAGAATTCTCGAGCTGGAGTTCGATGAGGGTGCCCGACGGTCACCCTGTCCCTATCATTCTGCTTCTGTCCCTCCGCACTCATCATCAGCTTCATTTGTACCTCCACCTGCTGCTCCCACATCTATACTGGGTTTTAATGCCCGCTTTCTCACCGTTGAGCAGCAGATTAGCTTTTTTGATTCGCAGAGTTCATGAGCTCGAGGAGGAGCTCGCCCATGTTTGCAGTTTGCTCTTTTTCCCTCCTCCTCCGCCATCAGCATCGTAGGTTTTTGGTCTTACGCAGGTACACTACTTTTGGTGAGAACGCTACAATTGAGCCGAGATGGTGAAGACAAGAAGACTACTTTTTTACTATTATTTTCGTATATTGACAGACTTATCTGACAAGGATAGTGTGACCCAATGTCTCTCTTGGTATGATACAATGTGAAAACAATGTAACGTGTGGTTGGTCATTAAGGAAAGCCCAATAGTCGTGTTCTCATTAAATACATTGTTGGTTTACATGTTCATGCTATGATTATGTTGTTGCATGGTTGTTTGCCATGATGATTGCTTATATATATATACGTACATACGACTCCTGGAGAATTATTTATTTATTTAACGAATAAGGCATGACCTACCCGATTTTCTTACTAGAAGAAAGATGCCGCCTCGAAGAGACATCAATAACGACAATGCACTGCCAAGGACTGAGGCAGAATTGCAAGAGCGCATCTCACGAGCTATTCCCCCAGCATGAGGCCAATCGCTCCGAACATAGTGGTGGATCCTCTGGAAATAACCCCCTAATCGGTAATGTTTAGTCACCTAAGACACATTACAACCCGTTTGGATATTTCCAATTGTGCTTTGTCAATGCTTATTGTGAATTGTGTCGCTTGTGTTACAGGCTGTACCTAGAAACAATTCTTGGACTGCAAGCCGCTTAACTTCTATGGTACCGGGGGTGCTGTCGCCTTCGTACGCTGGGTGGAGAAAACGGACTCTGTATTGAGGATAAGCAAATGTGCTCCAGAACAAAGAGTTACGTACATTTCTGGGTTGTTACTAGACGAAGCGCTTTCGTGGTGGAACCTCCAGGTGCAGACGTTGGGTGAAGCTGTTGCATACGCATTAACATGGGATGACCTGAAGGAGTTAATGAGCAAAAAGTACTGCCCTCGAGCGGAGATTCAGAAGTTGGAGACGGAATTCTGGAACTTGAAGATGGATGGCCCGAAAGTGGCTGAGTATATTCAGAGATTCTATGATTTGTCGAGAGTTGTTCCTTATTTGGTGGAGCCAGAGTTTAAAAGGATTGAGTGTTTTATCTGGGGATTGGCATTGTAGGATCGAATTCGGACCCGGATGAGTCGTTCAGAAGAGTTTATCTCAGTTTCAGAGGCGGAAACTAAGAAACTGAGTTCAATTCAGCCGTATTCACTTTAAACTTGTTGATATTATTGATATAGAATCCTTTTACATACACGACAACACTTCGGCGCAAACCGGAAGACTTCTCTACTGATTTCGCCCCAAAGACAGCTATTTATAGGTGTTCTGATTTAGCTCGAAATGACAAGGTGTCATTTCGAGCGGAATCAGCCTATAAACTTCGAGCGGAATCAGAACTTAACATTTCGAGCGGAATCAGAAAAATATGTGATTTAGCTTGAAATGACAAGGTGTCATTTCGAGCGGAATCACCCCTAAAAATCACTATTTCGATTCTCATGCCCTAACTCTATACAAGACTCGATACAAGACGTAGGCGACAGACGGATGCACCAACAAACTCCCCCTCGGATGTTGACGGAGTCTTCAGTGTCGAGTCTTCGGTTGTCAAACCTTCAGTCTTTATCAGTCTTCGAGCTTCTCTTCGAATATTCTCCATTGTAAGCATCCACAATCAATCTCTTTCTCTTTCTTCTAGAATTGCAACCTAGCTCTGAGCTCTCTCTTGATGTCTTCAGACTCCCCCTCTCACTAAGCTAGGATCGTAGTCTGGAAATCATCATCTGCTCAGATATCGGAATCTGGCTTTGGTCAATCTTCATATCTGCAATTCTCTACCACACACATAAGTTTCTCAAGGATTAAATCTTTAAAAATTTAGAAACTATTTGCACAAAACATTAAAAAAATGATTTATTTTCTGCAAATCACTTATAAAAACTTCTTCATACACTCTCTCCCAAACCTGTTCATCAAGTTTAGCACTTGGAATTTTGAACGTCAGCCTTCCAACAACAGTTGTCAAAAATCTTTTTGGATTTTTACAAAATTTATGCTAAAACACACTTAAAATCGTTTTGGATTTTTGAATGAGAATGCAATAAAGAAATATTTACAGACAATATTTTTGTGAATTCGTGCAAGAGGATCATATCAGTTTTTGAGACAAATCACTAACACCGTTAAGCTTGATTTCATTTTAAGCTCTAAACGATTCACATAGATTGACGATATTGTTGTCCACTTAAACTCAATCTAAAACTTTCGAAATGCTTACCGATACGTTAAGGTATATTAATTTGCACTAAATTCTTATGGACCCCACGATCTCAGCATATCCCCTCATCATGCAATACACTGACTCAAGTAATGCTTTTAAACTTTTATCAACTGTGATTTGTGCGGAAATAAAGCAGAATGTTTAAACATTAACAATCAGGTCGATACTTCCGTATACGCAGAGAAAGTCCAATGTTTAAACAAAATAAGAAAAAAAAAAACAAGTTGAAATTGTTTAGGCTTTAACCACCAGGTCGATACTTCCGTATACGCAGAGGAGGTCCAAAGCTTAAACGAAACACCAAAGAAAATAAAGCAGAACGTTTAGGCATTAACAACCAGGTCGATACTCACGTATACGCAGAGGATGTCCAATGCTTAAACAAAATAAAGAAATAAGACAAGTTTAAATCTTTGCAAAATGAAATGCACAATCACAGTGATTTTTCAGCAAAGTTGTGAAAGTTCACAAACTTAACCAGTTTTATGTCTTTCGACAATCAGCGATTACTGAGTAGGCACACAGTCAAGATGGACAAAACTAAGTACTATGCTTTCGACCATGTTTCCCACTAGAACTAGGCTTTTTCATTTAAGTTTGTATCGTTATCGCAAATCTACTAGTCTAGCTGGAGCCTACCGTCACATCTTTAGTGAGACCGTTTATCACATTTTATCTTTCCATTTCTTTAGCATGCTGTGATAGTCCACTGATGTACTATCATTTCCTCTTTTATGCAACAAAAACTCATTTTTCATTTTATCATGTTTTTAGCTTTTTCAAATTTTCTAATGTTTTTGGATTTTATGAAATTATACTCCCCCTAAAATACAAATACATCTAAAGAAAATTGAAAACAAACTGTACAAGAACATGACAACTGATATCGAATTGCCTGAATTCTCCATCCACTTGGCATAAACAATCAGAACTCCCCCTCACAAGAAAACTATTTTCCCATTATGATCTCAAAACACTTAAGTTTGTTTTAATCAAAATGGTTTTTCCGGAAAATTAATTTTGTTGATTTTACCTTTTGTAGATTCGGGGAAAACTCATCACATTGTTTACCAACACTTTTAAATGATAGTTAAATCAAGTTCAACTTAATGACCTTGATTAACCACTTGTAAGATCAAATATCAAACATTTTCAACCAATCATCATCTGTTGGTTGAATTCTCAAGGTGCCAATTCGTACTCCACACTTACCAACCTGGGAGTTCTGGCAATTCCTGCAGTATGACTTACCAAAATTTTTCAATTTTCAAACACACAATATTAGAATGATGCCGATTCATGCTCCACGATTACCAACTAGGGAGCTCCGGCAAGTCAGGTTTTTACTCTTTGAAAAATATATCCACCCAAGCCTGACCTTCCTTGGGTGTATCAACCTCTTCTTCATCTTTACTTTCAACAGACTTGTGAACATTCATTTTGGAAGCATAGAATTCTTTAACTCCTTTGGCCTTACCATCGATCATTTTTCCAAAAATGTGTTTCACATTTCTGTTGAAAACCTTATCAACATCAAATTTCTTCTTGTCAGAATAAAATTGATTTGAAATTTCAACTTTCCCAACTTTCTTTTTAAAATTTTCAGCCCGCAAAGGTGGAAAATTCACATCATCCACATTCGGAACTGATTTCTCAACCTTTTCTTTAACAACTTTTGGCTCCTCTGATTTTGTGGAATCAGATTCATCAACAGAACTGTTTCCTGAACACTTAACAACCCATTTTTGATTTTTCAGATTTTCTTTTCTTTTTACCACATTCTTTGAACATTTACCAATCTCAAAGGTTGAATTTTCAAAGCCTGTAAATTTTCTGGTTGTAAGTTCAGTTTTCTCAACAACTTTTTCTTTCATTTTACCAGAGACTTCCTGTTTTGGTTTGAATGTTTTCGGACAATTTCTAGCAATATGACCAACAGTTTTGCACTGAAAACAGGTTCTCGTCTCTGTAGTCTTCTGAGCACTACTTTTCTTCACCTCATCTTGCTTCTTCGCAAGGAATTCTTGGTTTGTCTGCTTTCTGAACGCTTGATTTTTCTCATCTTCTAAAGATTTTCCTGAAACAAACACAGTTTTTGGTTTATAAACTTTTTCATTTTTATGATTTTTCAGTTGATTAAATCCAAGACCTTTCTTTTTGACATTACCATTATGGTTTGGTTTCTTTTGAAAACTATAACCATAATTGTAACCCATTTTCTTGTTAATTCTCTGTTATCTCTTGAAGTGTATTGTTTAGGTTTTCCAGAAAGATTTAAATCTTTTATTTCAGAAATATTAATTTCTGTAATTTTGAAAACCTTTTTAATCATTTCAATTCTAACACTTCTTATTGGAAAAATCTCATCAAAATATAATTTGTCAGAATCTTTCAAAGTATATGCTACTTTCACCGGTTCGTCATTCAAATTAGATTTTGATAGCAAAAATTCCTTATCATAAACCCGTTTGTCCTTTTTGATTGTTGACTTTGACTTGTCGGATTCAGACTTTGATTCAGATTTGGACTCCGTTTTTGACTCCTCTTGTAGGATCGAATTCAGACCCGGATGAGTCGTTCAGAAGAGTTTATCTCAGTTTCAGAGGCGGAAACTAAGAAACTGAGTTCAATTCAGCCGTATTCACTTTAAACTTGTTGATATTATTGATATAGAATCCTTTTACATACACGACAACACTTCGGCAGCACTTCATGGCAAACCGGAAGACTTCTCTATGTCATCTTTATCTAACACCTGATCGACCACACGTTTGATCAACTCGGACTCATGATCAGTATCAGACGATGTGAACGTAACATCAATATTTTCTGGCAAATTATCCGACGACCCTGACTCCCACTGTAAGTTAATTGCCTTTTTGACTCTTTCGGAATTTGTATTTCGAGACAAATATCCATTTTCGACCGGGGGTGGACATCTATTGTAGACAACACTTGGTTTCTTACCAGAAATTTCTACTTCATCCTCTTCTTTTGTCTCGGAATTCTTTTCTTCCGAAGTCTTCTCTTCTTCAAATGTCTTCATTCTTTCAACAATCGGGTAAATCCTGTCAACAACAAAAGTAGAACATGAGTAACTTTTCAATAAATTGTTGACTCTTTCAGTTTCAATCTTTTGTGTTGCAAGCTTCAATTCCAGCTCAGCACACTTCTCTGTGTAATAGTTGACGTCATCAAGCTGTCTCATGTAAGCTCCTTTGAGTGTATTCAATGCAGCTGCTTGTTCACTGTTCGAATCAGTGTACTTGTTATTCTCTCTGTTCAAAGTATCATAAGATTCTTTCAATCTTTTTATGTTGTGTAGCAGCTCGTTGTTTTGCATGATCAAAGAATCACAATTCAAACACTTTTCAGGAACTTTGACTGCTTCAGTATCAACTTTGATTTCAAATTCTGGAACATCTTTGACTGTTCTTTTCGCTTGGAAAAACTCAGCTCTTTTCTTTTTCTCAGCTTCAGCCTCAGCTTTTAACCTTTCTTCTTCTTTTTCCTATTCTTCAATTTTTCTCCATTTTTCTTCTTCAGCTTCTCTGACTTTTCTGTATTTTGCAGCCCATTTTTCATCATAAGCATTAGCAATAAAGGCTTTACCATTTGACATCTCTTTGGACATCTCTTTTACCATGAATTCTTGGTCTGGGCAAAAATTATCCCAACTGAAACCTTCAGGCAATCTTTCATCATCTTGATATGCCAAACATACCTTGCTGTCCGTTGAAATGTATTTATCCCAACTGAATCCACCATCCTTGCCCTGATTAAGCAGACATGCTCTCTTTGAATCTTCAATTTCTTTTCTACCATGTGCAGTTTGAGCCTGATGTGGTGCCTGTTGTTGTTGATATGGCTGTTGTGTGACTTGATGATAAATCGCCTTTTTGTAGTAATCGTTGTTTCCAAAAGGGTTTTGAGCTCCACTCGCTTCTCGATTTGTGCACTCCCTCTTGAAATGCCCCTTATCCCTGCAACGAAAACAAGTAACTTTAGACTTATCAAAACCTAAAGTTGAAATATGTGCCTCACGAAAATCATCTCTGCCTGTGATTTGTTTAAACTTTTCAGCCCGTCTCAACACACTAGCCATGCACCATTTAATATCCATCAATTCCATTTCCTCGGCATTAATTTGATCGTAATCCTCTTTTGTGAGCATTGGATTTCCGATCCTCCCTGCAACTAAGCCTCCATAGGATTCAAGCACAGTCACCAACAAAGACATGTGACTTTTTGCAACTTCCTCAGTATAATTCTGATCATTCTCAAGCTTTAAGGCAATGTTACATTGAAGAACTTTGCCACTCTTTGTCGTAGAAAACTGTGGATCATAGGTTGGAAATGAAGAGAATCCTGTTGTGCTGCTTGATCCCTGAGATACATTTTCAGAAGAACCTTTTGCGTTATAAGCAGTTTCAACCTTTGGAGAAAAAATTGTCTTTTCACTAACACCACTCTTGAAATACAAGCCAATGTCTTGTTCTCCATCGTAGTTCTTCATTCTGGCGATCTTCCTCTGCTCCATCTCTTGAGCTTCCAGATGTTTGATGAAATCACCCAGTGTTAACTTTTTATATTCCTTCGATTGTTTCTCAACATCATCAAGAATGTTCCCCAAGTATCATTTGGTAACGCATCAGCAAGTTTTTCAATCAGCTCATCAGTATCCTTTTTGATGCCTAGCTTCGTCATATTTCTCACCAAGTTACAATATCTTTCAATAATCTGCTTGGTGTTTTCGGATTTCAAACCACAGAATAGATCAAATTCTTTCTTCATGAGAGACATCTTGTTTTTAAGAATATCATCACTTCCTATAGACTTTGCTTCCAATTCTGTCTAGATTGAATATGCACTTCCATCATGTTGAAGCAAAATCAAAATGTCCTCTTTAATTGCTTGCTGAAGCAGACTCACCATCAATTTCTCATCTCTATACTTCTTTTTCTCATCAGCACTCATATCTCTGATTGTTAACTGAATACCATTTCTTGAGGGCCTTTCATATGGGACTTCAGTGTGTTCCCAAGCATCCAAGTGATAAGCTTCAACCCAATTTCCAAAGCGTTCGGACCAACCATTGTAATCATCAATATCCAAAAGCTTAGGTGGTTTCTGTGATGTCCCTGTTTCATTCTCAAGCAGTGTACTCTGAGTAATTGTGATAGGACTAGCAAAAGCATTGTAGAACTCGTTGTCCATTGTTCAATTTTCCAAAAGTTCACAAATTCCAAGTTCAAGCGAAATAGCAAATGTATTCTTTCAAGCGATATCTTAGTTTGAAACTTTGACGCGGAATCAACAGCTGTTTACAAGCGAAATGTGATCTGGAGCGGAATCATTAACACACTTCAAGCGAAATCTGATCTGGCAGCTTGAAGCGGAATCAGCAAGATGTTGGAGCGAAATCAGATTTTGAAGCTTGGAGCGGAATCAATAAATTCTCTGGAGCGAAATCAGAAACTTTGTAACTTTGGAGCGAAATCTGAGTTTGACAGCCTGGAGCGAAATCAGTAATATTCTGGAGCGGAATCTGAGATTTTGGAGCGGAATCAACAAGTGTTTTGGAGTGGAATAACCAGCTGAGCTTTCGAGCGAAATCAAGAACTATCTATTTTCAATCGGAACCTTGGAGCGGAATCTCAACTCAATTTGGAGCGGAATCTATCAGAACCTTTCGAGCTGAATCACAGATTAATTTTCGAGCGGAATTAGACTGAACTTTCAAGCTGAACCTGCTTTTCGAGCGGAATCAAGAACAAACTTCGAGCTGAATCACTATGACGTCATCATATAATCAAACATATTCGAGCGGAATAGCTAAAAATATCAGTTTTAGATCAAATTTTAACTTGAAACTTTTAAGGCTTTCTTCATATGTAATTCCGAGTGCACTGTGTAAATTTGAGCCAATTCAGACCGTGAAATGATGTTCAGATTGAAAAAGAAAGATGTAGAAACAGAATTCGCAGCTGAATTGTATAGAACTCTTCTTCCTGAGCTCTGATACCACTTGTAGGATCGAATTCGGACCCGGATTAGTCGTTCAGAAGAGTTTATCTCAGTTTCAGAGGCGGAAACTAAGAAACTGAGTTCAATTCAGCCGTATTCACTTTAAACTTGTTGATATTATTGATATAGAATCCTTTTGCATACACGACAACACTTCGGCAGCACTTCGTGGCAAACCGGAAGACTTCTCTACTGATTTCGCCCCAAAGACACCTATTTATAGGTGTTCTGATTTAGCTCGAAATGACAAGGTGTCATCTCGAGCGGAATCAGCCTATAAACTTTGAGCGGAATCAGAACTTAACATTTCGAGCGGAATCAGAAAAATATGTGATTTAGCTTGAAATGACAAGGTGTCATTTCGAGCGGAATCACCCCTAAAAATCACTATTTCGATTCTCATGCCCTAACTCTATACAAGACTCGATACAAGATGTAGGCGACAGACGGATGCACCAACAGGCACATCAGATTCTGAGCATGGTGACAGCTTCCAAGCTTCCAACTATTTCTGAGGCTATTGACTTAAGTGTGGCGCTTACTGAGGAAGCAGTTCGGTTGGGAAAGTTTTCGATTTCTAAAACAAAGAAGAAAGAGACACATGTGGAGTCATCGGGTGATAACAAGTGGAAGTTTACTAATTTCAAGAAAAGCACCCGAGCGAACAACAAGAACAATAATGCTAACAAGCGCAGAGACACCAATAAGCCAGCTGAGGCACATACTGGAGCTGGGAGTGCTGAAAATAAGGAAAGGGGGTATGCTGGATTCTTACCCAAGTGTGATAGATGTCAGTACCATCACACCGGTCCGTGCAAGAACCATAAGTGCGAAAATTGTGGAAAGATTGGGCACTCTAAGGATACGTGCTGGTTTGGCACAGGGCGCGGGAATGGAAATCAGGGTGGTAACGGTAATGGTAACCGTGGTGGGAATGGATATGGAAACAGAAACCAGGGAGGAAATAAAAATCAAGGAGGTAATGGGAACAGGAACGGGAATGTGTTAGGCCCTAAAGTGTGAGACTGACGCATCAAATTAACACAACGGGTTATGGTTATGAACTGGGCCTTACCGAGTTAGTTTATATTAGGTTGTGGACCTTTATAGGTCACTTGGGCCAAGCTTTAGGCCATGTGGGCCAAGCAGGCCCAAGGGGAGCCCATGTAGGGAAGTGGGCTTGTCCATGTATATAAACAAGTTTTCAACTTGTTTTTAGGTTTGAACTTCTTAGAACCTTTGGAACTTCTTAGAGCCTCAGTTACAGAAATTCTAGAGTTGCAGAGGGAGGCGATTTTGGTGGCGTAGGAACTTGTACCAGACGGTTTTGCTAGTTGATAGTAATAGAATCGTGTGCAAGTTTCAAAGTAATTCGGTATTGTGTTCTTCGTTTTTCAATTGCTTTTCGGTTTTTCTTGAATCACATCAAGTTTGGATTCCGCACAAACTTGGTGTAGTTTGATATCATTGAAAGATCCGTTTCACGGGACTTACAAGTGGTATCAGAGCCATTAGAACCTGTTTCTAGGCTCGGTTTGATATCAAATATTCAAGATTTGGAATTTTTATTCTTCGCGTTCTTCGTGTTCTTCGTGGTGTTCATCCGAAGTTTATTGAAAATTCCTTTATTTTGGTGATTTTGATCTTTTGAAAAGTGTTAACAGATTGTTCCAAAATTTTAAAATATACGAAATTATCTTTAAAAGATTTGATAAAATAAAAAAATTGATTTGAAAATCCATATTTTTTTTGGAATACCAACTGTTTCCTAATATCTCTCTAGTTTAAAATTTGGAAAGGTTGTTTCCCACGGTTTCGAGTCCCATCATATCAGAGGTTTCGAGTCGCAATCAAAACCACGGTTTCGAGTTACCATATTTCGTGTCATCATCTTCATCCTTGCAGGTTTCGAGTCGCAACCGAGGACATAGCCTTCAACTTGTCTCGACTCGCAACCTCCATTCAGCTTCTTCAAGGTCTCGAGTAGCAACCACGGTTTCGGCTCATCCTGTTTCAGTTGCGACTCGCAACCAGTTGTCAGTCTCCACTCGCAACCAAAGCTGTTACGACTCGCAACCTTGGTTTCGACTCGCATTCACCACGGTTGCGGTTCATCACGTTCTGGTTACGACTCGCAACCATCATTGTTGCGGTTCATCACGTTTCTGTTCCGACTCGCAACCGCATCCACCGTTCCGACTCGCAACCGTCCGCACAGTTCATCATCGTACATCATTCTCTACGTCAACCACCTTTCTTTTCAACCTTCTCCGACCTCCGGTGATCTCAGCAATCATCTTCTCCGAGCAACCTACTCCGATTACCATCATAGTTGACCACCACCTCCGTTCACCATCGACCACCATCTTCATCTCTATTCTTCACCGACGTAACCTGCAACTCCGGTCACCTTCTCCGGCCATACAAACAACATCGTCATCAGCCATATTATCAGTCTTCAGTGTCTCTTCCGATACCATCATCAATATCATCGTTGACCTTCATCACCGTCTTCGACCGCCATATATCGTCGATTTCCGGTCATCATCTCCAGTCAAGTTCTCACTCTCCGTTCATCACACCGTTGTTCCGTTCACGTGTTCGAGATTACTGTTTGTGAATTTTGTTGTATTCTCGAGTTCTTGTTACGATCAATACCATTCAAATCTCGTTTGCACTCCTTCGTGTTTGGTTGGTGTATCTGTTCAGAACGAAAAAGAAGGATATAGCATGTTATTTGTGACAGTTTGGTTGTCGGGAAAACTGTTGATTGTTCTAAAATTCTGAAAGTGACATTTAGACATTTAGGTTTAAGTTTATAATATAATAATAATTAATCATTAGGTCATCATTATATAATCATTGATTTTTATAATAATAATAATAATAATTATACTTTTATAAACTATTAAAAAAAAAAAAAAGAAGTTTGTTTGGGTGTGAAAAGTTTGACAGGTTTTGAGGTGCAGTTCAAAAAGCGGGTTCATTCGACTGCTGAGTGTTTGAGTTAGCGAGTGCACGGGTTCTTGTTTGGTTTGTGTTTTGAGGAGAAGAACAAAAGTATTAACCACCCGTTGAAATTATGGCATTTGTGTTTCACAAATCTGCGGCTCAAGAAATTACTCGTGAAGAGATACTTTCTGTCTTTTGCACTCCTGAATGTAGAGAAAGGGTTGAGGCATATCATTTACACAACGCTGAGCTAATACAAGATTATCAAGACATAAAAAATAAAAATTTTACTTTATCAAAGAATGAAAAGCTTTATAAAGATAAAATTGAAGCTCAGCGAAAAGACATCATCAAACTTAAGGATGATGTAAGTGTAAAAACAGCCCATTTCTTAGAGGCACAGGAGAAGGTATGCATTTTAACTAAGGAACTGGAAGATATTAGAGACAGATATCAAATTAATGAACTTAATATCAAGAAATTTGATTCTTCCAGCAAACTAGTTAAAAACCTGTGCGATCAACAGCTTGCGTACAAAGAAAATTAAGGGCGTGGTTTGGGTTTTAATAAGGCTCCTCCTCCTTATAATGACAATTATACTTATTTACCTATGACTGAGGAGGAGATGATAAATGAAAGTCAAATGACTTATGGTCCCAAAAACAATAAGTCATCATTTAATGGCAAACCAGTTGAGAAACAGAAGTCTGCTCCAATAAATTTTGTTTCCAAAGGCTCAATTGATCCTAACGTTTCATCTTCATGTGCAGATGATAGTTCTGAAGTAAAGTGTGGAGATGTTCATGGGAGTGAACCAGTCGTTATTTCAAATGTTTCTGAACCATATTTTGAACATTATTCTGAACCAACTGAGTCGGATATTGCTTTTACTAGTTCTTTGTTTGCGTCGTTTTCAGCTTATGTTTCGTCTTGTGAGCCTGATGTTTTGGGCAAAACTGATAATGTTTGTGTTGAACCTTTGAACAATAAGTCTGGTGATGAATCTTCTTCAGTTAATGATTGTGATTGTGATGTTTCTAACTCTTCAGTTGATGATTGTGTTACAGGTGAGGTCCCTCAGGATACATTCAGTGAAACCACTGAAACTTCTTCTCAAGAAAATCAAGAATGTCCTGATTCATCTTCTGAATCGGTCTCAGTGGACGTCCCTAATGTTGAATCTAGTGGGACCCCATTGGAAACCGTGGATGAAAGCAAACCTAAATCGGATTCACATGATACATGTGTTGACGAAACATGTGTTGATGAAATTTCAACTTGTTCTAAAATTAAAACTGAATCTGAATCTATTAAAGAAGAAAAAGGAGTTGAAATAAATGAACAGTCACCGAAAAATGTTTCTGAAAATAAAGATAAACCTGAAACACCGGTTTTTCAAAATGATCAAGATAAAAGTGAGAAGGATGAATCTCATCATCCGTCTACATCTCATGCTTGTGCTAGTTCTGATCAGCAGGTACAGAAGAACTCAGAAAAGGCACATGGAACACAAGCAACGCAAGCTCGGTCATCTAGACCTATCAAAACAGCTAATGCTGCTAGCTTTCAGAATCTCCATACATTGAAACGACAGAGATGTTTCAACTGTGGAATTCCTGGACACATTGCTAGAAATTGTGTTCATCATCCAAAAGTGCAACAAAATGCCAACACTCACTTGTGTGCTGATGTTTGTGAGCCGGTTCACAACACGCAAAAGGAGCCAAAACGAGTAGATCAAAATCGAGGGTATAAGAAGTCTGCTCATCAAGGACAAGGCAGCAATAATCCTCATAAGGCTCGTGACAAGGTGAATGAAAGATTCAATCAGGGAGAAAAGACGAAGAATGGTGCTCATAGCAACAAGAGTTCTGCAAACAGCAAATATAAGCACCCAAATTCGTCTTCGTCTGAAAGTCATGTGCAGGCGCATCCAACACGAAGAGGACCGGTTTGTCCTTCAGGGTCTGCAAGAGCAAATCCAGCTGATCAGAATGCTTTCTACATGAAGAGACAGACATGCTTTAATTGCGGCATTGCTGGTCACATTGCTCGAAATTGCACACATCGTCCCTATGTACCCTATTATATGCAAAATCAGAGGGTTACACCAAAGGGTAACTACCATTCCAAGCCGATGAAGGTATCATCACCTAAGGCAATGAAGAATGTGAATCCCAAGGTTAAACTTTCTGATGGGGATTGGAATGCTGCCAAAAACAAACGCAAAGCTTCTCAGGAACAAAAACGTTTTTCTAAAACCAATAAACCTGAAACAGCTAAAGTTGCTCAATCGAAGGCAACAAACATGTTTGTTAAATCGAAACAGATTTGGAAACCCAAATCCAAAGCAGCAACGTCTCCAATCCTTGAAATGAAAGGGGACTTATGTTTAAAGGAAGTGTCTTATTTTGATGCTTCAGGAAATCCCAGGACCACGATGGCCTGGGTACCCATGTCTTACTAATCTCCTTACCTTTCAGGAACAACCAAGGAGGAGCTGTTGACAATCTCTGGAATGTTGATAGCGGTTGTTCCAGAGATAAAAACGGGTAACATTTCACTGTTGCAAAAAGTTCAAATTTTTTTTTTACAGATGATATGTTTCCTTTGGAGGAGATTAGAGAAGTAAGAAATGATCAGCAAAAGGTACCGTTTAAATTCTGTACTTTGATTTGCATTTGATTAGTCTTCAATCTAATGACGGAACGGTTAAGCAAAAATATTTTTCTCTTTTCTTAGTTTATAACTTTGTACATATTGTGTCCTTTCTCTAGTAAATGGTAAATTTGCGCAAAAATACAAGATTTATGCACAAATTTAGGGGGGGAGAGGAACATATAGATAGATGTAGAGTTTAGGGGGAGAAAACTCAGAAAATACAAAATGAGTTTGCTGTAAATATGTATTGTTTTAGGGGGAGAAAATGAGAAAAATACAAAAACATTTGAAAAATGAAAAAGCCAAAAAGAAAAATTGCATGATATGGGAAGTGAAATAAATGTTCGTGTTAAAGGGTTTGACTAACACATGTAAGGTGCCATAGCTGAAAAGACTAGGATCTACTGCGATATGTCGATAGGCTTGACGCTCAACATGATAAAAGATACTAAGTGATATAAACATAACGAACTATGTACCATGTGGGTAACATACCAACGGCGTATGATTTTATGGTCTTAAATCTTGCGTTGATAGATAGCCAACATCTGAGGTTTCGGGTCTTTATATTGTTGAATCATCCGGGGATATCTTGGTTGTCCTTCTGTTCAGAACTAAAATTGTACATGACCCCAGGAAAGAAAGTCACTTGGAATTAGCTCATTTCTATTTGAATGTCTGTATGTTGTCCCGATACACACAATTTTGATCTGATTCTGAAATCTTCTCTGAAAAATTCGTGTACCTCCTCTGCTGCATCCAGATATATGCTGACCTGGAGGTGCTAGGCAACGACAGCTTCTGCTGCATCCAGATACATGCTGACCTAGCTGTACGTTGTCACGCTATAGATCTAATACACCCGAAAGAGGCCCTCAAGTGCCCAAAAGAAACCCTAGAAACCTATATCAAATTGAGAAAAACTCATTTGATCTGTATATTATACCATCTCTGCAAAAGATCTATTCTGTTCTCTTCTCAACCTATTCCCAGTTAAGATTTCAGAAATCTGGATTGGACTTGTGAAATATGTGGTAGGGAAGATACTTGCATGATAGAGTGTGCTGTTTATATTTCCAGGATTTGATTAATATTTATTTGGGTGTTCATTGTTAAGAAATCAAAACATGATAAAACAGATTATATGCAGACCTAGACACAGTCAGGATATCTTAAAGGATGACATCAGTATACTCACCTGCTACGATGAATCGTTGTGCTTACCTTGATCGCGGGGGTATGCCTTGGAATGGGACACACGGGTATAATAGTATAATATTACCTAAAGCATATCATGAAGTTGAAAAATTGAAAGTTGAGTGTTAAAGTTTAAGTGGACAAACATATTGGCAATCGCATAGACCAGTTTGATTAGGCTCGTACTGAAAAGTGTTCCTTAGTCTGCCTGAGAACGAATTTTGATCCCATTGCAATTGTAATTGTATATTATGGTAGTTGTTTGTATTTTGAGTTTTTATTTGTTTTAATTCTTAAAATTAAAAAAAAATTAAAAAATTCAAAAATACAAAAATAGTGTCTTGTTTTTCTATAAAACCAAAAATCCAAAAATAGAGTGTTTATTTGTTTTTCTTAAAATTAAAAATGTAACCGTTCTTGAAGATTTGACTGATCATCAAAAGTTAAAAGAATTTAAATTGTGAAATTTCATGTACCTAGTGTTCATGTGGTACTCTCCCTGTTGCACAAGAAATGTTTGCTTATGAGTTTGTGAGTATGTGCAGAATTTGATTTCAATCAAGAACAGGGGTTGTTGAAGACTGAGATGCTGTTAGTTGCTGAAGAAGCCTGAAGCAGCACAACAACAAGATGTACCTGAGTCAGAAGAACCGGATACGAAACGACGTCTGACAATGAAAGTGCATTTGAAGAAGTACCGTGAACCTGCTTGAAAGACAAAGACTGAAGAAGAAAAGAGCTGCTGAGAATCCTCCTCTCACATTCTTTTTGACAAAGATATTTCAAGCAAAGCTGATCGAGATCCTGATATGAAGCTAACCACAAGAGCTGAAGAAAGAGACCCAGTGCTGAGAGTTCAGAAGTCAAGAACTTCCACAACATCTGCAGCATAGAGACAACCATAGACTTCGTTGAAGACGTTGCTGAATTCATGGTATGAAGACAATTTGATGGCATCAGTCTAGGGGGAGATTGTTAGGCCCTAAAGTGTGAGACTGACGCATCAAATTAACACAACGGGTTATGGTTACGAACTGGGCCTTACCGAGTTAGTTTATATTAGGTTGTGGACCTTTATAGGTCACTTGGGCCAAGCTTTAGGCCATGTGGGCCAAGCAGGCCCAAGGGGAGCCCATGTAGGGAAGTGGGCTTGTCCATGTATATAAACAAGTTTTCAACTTGTTTTTAGGTTTGAACTTCTTAGAACCTTTGGAACTTCTTAGAGCCTCAGTTACAGAAATTCTAGAGTTGCAGAGGGAGGCGATTTTGGTGGCGTAGGAACTTGTACCAGACGGTTTTGCTAGTTGATAGTAATAGAATCGTGTGCAAGTTTCAAAGTAATTCGGTATTGTGTTCTTCGTTTTTCAATTGCTTTTCGGTTTTTCTTGAATCACATCAAGTTTGGATTCCGCACAAACTTGGTGTAGTTTGATATCATTGAAAGATCCGTTTCACGGGACTTACAGAATGGAAACCAAGTAGGTAATGGAAAACGGGGAGGAAACAACAATAACAACAACCAGGGTGGTAATGGAAACGGATGTGGCCACGGATGTTATGGTTGCGGTGATTTGGGTCACTTCAAGAAAGATTGCCCAAAGAACAATCAAGCTTGTGGAAGGGTGTTTAACATTGGTGCCAGGGAAGCACGCCAGGATCCAAACGTGGTTACTGGTACGTTCCCTCTTAACCAACAATATGCATCTGTGTCGTTTGATACTAGAGCCGATTTTAGCTTTGTGTCCATAGACTTTAAGAATATACTTGGTTTAGTTGCAAATAATCTAGACGTCCCGTATTCGATAGAGTTGGATAATGGAAAGTTAGTAGAGGAGAATGAGGTGATCAAGGGTTGTACTTTGGGACTTGGAGAGCGCGAGTTTTCTATAGATCTTCTACCAGTTGACTTGGGAAGCTTTGATGTCGTGGTCAGGATGGACTGGTTGTCTAGCAACCGTGCGGAGATAGTTTGCCATGAGAAGATCATTCGGATTTGCGGATTATCAATTGTATGAAAGCGGAGAAGTGTCTACGTAGAGGATGTGTTGCCTTCTTAGCTCATGTTGTGGATAAGAAAGCCGAAGAGCCAAAGATTGAAGACATCCCAGTGGTGAGGGATTATCCTGAGGTCTTCCCCGAAGACTTGCCAGGATTACCTCCTCAACGACAAGTCGAGTTTCACATTGACTTGGTTCCAGGCGCCGTGCCTGTAGCCAAGGCACCATATCGACTTGCACCATCAGAGATGCAGGAGTTATCCACGCAGCTTCAGGAGTTATTGGACAAGGGATTCATAAGGCCAAGCTTCTCGCCTTGGGAAGCTCCGGTGTTGTTCGTTAAAAAGAAGGATGGTAGCTTTCGAATGTGTATCGACTACCGGAAGCTGAACAAGTTAACTATCAAGAATCGGTATCCATTACCGAGGATTGATGATTTATTCGACCAACTGCAAGGATCAAGCTACTACTCCAAGATCGATCTTCGATTGGGTTATCATCAGTTGCGGATTCAAGAGGAAAGTATACCGAAGACTGCATTCAGAAATCGTTATGGACACTACGAGTTCCTTGTGATGCCGTTCGGATTGACTAATGCACCGACAGTGTTTATGGATTTGATGAATCGTGTGTGCAAGACATATCTCGATAAATTTGTGATTGTATTTATCGATGATATTCTGATTTACTCGCAGATGAAGGAAGAGCACGTGCAACATCTTAGAGCCATTCTAGAGCTATTAAAGAAGGAGAAACTCTACGCAAAGTTCTCGAAGTGCGAGTTTTGGATTCGCGAGGTACAATTCCTCGGTCATGTGGTAAACGAGAATGGCATTCATGTGGATCCCACAAAGATTGAGGCAATAAAGAACTGGGAAACTTCGAAAACACCGACTGAGATTCGACAGTTTTTGGGATTATCGGGCTATTACCGAAGGTTTATCGAGAATTTCTCCAAGATAGCTCAACCGCTAACCTCCCTTACTCAGAAGGACAAGAGGTACGACTGGGGAGACAAGCAAGAAGAAGCCTTCCAACTGCTCAAGAATAAACTATGCGATGCACCGATATTATCCCTACCCGAAGGCACGGAAGACTTCGTGGTATATTGTGACACTTCGCATCAGGGATTGGGTTGCGTGCTCATGCAATGCCAAAAAGTAATTGCTTATGCTTCACGCCAACTTAAAGTACATGAGAAGAATTATACCACTCACGATCTGGAGCTAGGTGCTGTGGTATTTGCCCTGAAGATTTGGCGACATTATCTGTATGGTACCCGATGTACTATCTTCATGGATCAAAAGAGCTTGCAATACATATTTGATCAAAAAGAGCTTAATATGCGTCAACGACGATGGGTTGAGTTGGTAAATGATTATGACTGTGAGATCAAGTATCATCATGGAAAGGCAAATGTGGTAGCAGACGCCTTAAGTCGAAAGGAAAGGGTTAAGCCTATAAGGGTTCGAGCTTTAGAAATGACTATTCAAATGGACCTTACTTCACGCATACGTGACGCACAACAAGAAGCTCTTAAGAAGGAGAATCTTAAAGCTGAATATCTCCGATGAATGGAGAAGAAGTTAGTACCAAATGAGGAAGGAACCTTATACTTCACGGGGCGCATTTAGGTTCCGCTCTGTGTCGGTATTAGAGAGGTTATCTTAGACGAAGCTCATAAATCGAGATACTCGATCCACCCAGGATCGAACAAGATGTACCAAGATCTGAAAGATTTCTACTGGTGGCCAAAGCTCAAGAGTGACGTTGCCATTTATGTTAGGAAGTGCCTAACCTGTGCTAAGGTCAAGGCCGAGTATCAGAAGCCTTCTGGTCTTTTGCAACAACCTGAAATACCCATGTGGAAGTGGGAACAAATTTTGATGGACTTCATAACGAAATTACCCAGGACTCCTAGAGGACACGATATGATATGGGTAATAGTGGATCGGTTGACAAAGTCTACATACTTCCTACCTATTAGAGAGAAAGATAACACTGGGAAGCTAGTTGAGCTTTACCTCAAGGAGATAGTAGCACGTCATGGAGTGCCTATCTCGATAATTTCAGACAGAGATGGACGGTTTGTATCAAGGATTTGGCAATCCTTTCAAGAGGCCTTTGGATCTCAGTTGAATCTGAGTACGACCTTTCACCAGCAGACAGACCGTCAGAGTGAACGAACCATACAAACACTAGAAGACATGCTTCGCGCATGTGTGATGGATTTAGGTGGCAGTTGGGATACTCATCTACCTCTATTTGAGTTTTCCTATAATAACAGCTACCATACGAGTATTCAAGCCGCACCATTCGAAGCTGGAGATAGATAGATGGTTGGTCCCGAACTGGTTCAAGAAACGACTGACAAGATTATACAGATCCGAGAGCGCATCAAGGCGGCTCATGATCAACAAAAGAGTTACGCAGATCAAAGATGGTAACCTTTGGAATTCGAGGTAGGGGACATGGTTTTGTTGAAAGTCTCACCTTGGAAAGGTGTAGCACGTTTCGGTAAAACATTGGGCCATTTAAGATATTGGAAAGGGTTGGTACCGTCGCATACAAGTTAGAATTACCAGAGGAACTGAACGGTGTACATGATATATTTCATGTGTCAAACCTGAAGAAAAGCCCAACCCAGGAAACAGTCATCATCCCTGCGGATGAAGTGCATATCGACGACACTCTCCAATTTACTGAGGAACCTGTTGAGGTCACGGACCGGAAAGTCAACAAGACTCGAAGAAGTTGTATCAAGCTTATCAAGGTTCGCTGGAACTCACGTCACAGCCCAAAGTTTACTTGGGAGCGTGAAGATCGAATTAAATCAAAGTATCCACATTTGTTCCCTAACTCCCCTGCAACCGATAACGCAGCTTAAAATTTCAGGACAAAATTTTATTAACGGGGGGGGGGGGGGGATATGTGACAACCGTCAATTTTCCATGTAATTCCGTACATGTTAAACAATAATTTATGCTTTAATAACTGTGCTTGATTTGAATTAATGACATGAATGATTTCTGATTATTGTCATATACATACAAGTGCATTACATGTTGCATGATTAGTTATCACTATTGCATGCAACACCATATGATCCAATTAGTGCACGAAACAAAGTTAGTACAGTTATCAGACAAACTAGAAGTACTGGCGGGAGTTCAGTACTCAGACAGACATGATATTAAGACACAAAATGAGCCCAAAACCAAGAGTTACACTAGAATAGTGTGTAGGAAAGTAGGGATCATAAAACCGCCTTCCTAAAGATAGTTTAAGTGTCGGAAAGTGCCTAAAACTCACAAAAACTGCAGAATTCTGCATATTTCAGCAAAAATCAGCATTCTAACACTAAAATATAATGCAGAATTATGGTTTAATGGTCCAGAATACCTTCCTGGGTGTCGGGAATCAAAATTGTCATAAAAAGGAACATAAAGCACACTAAACTACGTAATTTAGCACCTTAACGAACCGGTAACCAACCGAACAACCAGACACTACCCGAAACACCAAATTTTCACTAGAAGCATTGTTTTATAATTTCCGAGCTAGTTATGGTCACCGAACATCATAATGCATCTTATATACACATAACACTTACAACACTAAACTTTACACTTAGAAACTAACATAACTAACTAGCCATTATATCTCAACCATACCCCCCTCATTCTTACGGTCACCATGGGTTAACCCACCCATGGATTTTGTTGAATTGTTTATTAGATTTGTGTAAACCTTTTGAAACATAAAAACCTTTGGTTTATGAAATGTTGGAAGACATGTTTATAATAACCACAAGTTCATTACATAAACTCATTTCACCATTTCACCAATTCAACTCTTCTCTTCTCCTTCCCTTGCTCACGGCCGTGTACCACCACCCACACCATCACCATTTTCACTTCAAACTCTTGCAATCCAAGGTGATCCTAAGGTGCTAGGAGCCAAGTTAAGGAGCTTGGAGGCATTGGAGCTTGAAGGACCACTCTCTAGAGCTTTTATCCACCTTGTTCATCATCTTCATCATCTTTGATTCTTCCCTAGCCCTTGTGCTAGTAGTAAGCCTCTTGTAACTTGATTTTACTTCTCATTTTGATGGATAAAAGATTATGTAAATGGTTAATCATAAGAATCATGAAGAAACAAGAAGTTGAACTCTCACATAAAGCCTACTAACATGAGAATCTATGTTGATTTAGTGTATGTGTGATACTTGATGATTGATTTCTTGTAATTATGATGTTGATCATCATAAGAAGCTTGATAGATTGTGATTAAACACATGATCTAGCAAGTGAGAGGATGAATCTTGTGAAAAACAAAATGATCATCCTTTATGTTTCACATGAACTTGAAAATGAAGATGTTTTTGTGTATGATGATGATGGATACATGTTATAAGACTTGTAAATGGATGATTTCAAAAATAGTTTTCTAAAAAAATCAAAGTTATTTACAAGATCATGATTTTTAAAGAAACTAATCATATATTTAGTGTTAAATCAAGGCTAGAAACATGTTGTTAACAAAAATAATACAAGAAGAAATATTTTTAGAAAATCTTCATACAAGTTGTAAAAGACTAAATTTCACAAGAAAGGGATTTATAAACAAATAACCAACCATATTTTAAGGGTAACTAAACCTACTTAACAACATATTAAGTTACTACAAACTTTTACAAAATTTCTAGTTCATGATGTAGTGTAAATTGCATGATTTTGGCTCATGGTAAGTCTTGCATGATTTGTTGATGATTGATGATGATTTTAAAAGAAAATGATATGTTTTTAAAGCATGGAAACATCCATTTTTAAGGGGAAACTATGGCAAAATTTTTCTAGAATTTAAACACTTACAAAAATATTTTTAAACAAGTGTTTACAAGTAAATTTTAATCAAGATTTTCATATAAAAATTTACCGTAATTTTTATTACAAAAATTTGCCATATTTTTTGTTACAAAAATTACAAATATTGGAGGTTGATTTTGATAAATAAAAGTGACTAAGTATTTATTTAGGAAAATATATATTTAGATGTCACACTTGTGTGTTACTTGTATATTATGTGTATTAGTTATATTATTTTAGGACTTGAAAATAATATAACTTTCCAAAATACCCAAACTTGTAATACAAAATATTACCAAAATTCCAAGAAAATGAATATATAATTTATACCCGAATATTGGACAAAACGAACACGGACGTATGGACTACACTTATATATATATATATATATATATATATATATATATATATATTCCGTAAATAGATTTATATATTGACAAATGGGTGAAACGGTATTTTGGAAACCAAAGAAACGAAAAATATGATTTTTACGAGTATTACAAAAATATATCATATTTTGTCAAGAAGAAAATATATTATTTTTGAGTGAAGAAAAATATATATATTTTCTTGAAATATTAGAAGATATATTATTTTTGAAGAAAATAAATATTTTCTTAAACAAATTAAGAATACATTATTTTGGGTGAAAAATGAAACTATAAATATTTTCTTAGTTGTTCTTGAAAATATATTTATTTTTTGAGGTTTATATGAAAATATAATTATTTTTGCGAAGGATGAAATATAGATAAATTTCTGTAAAAGTTTTCTTAAAATACATATATTTTAAGAATATAAATTGGTGATTTTTATTGATTAAAAATAATATTCCGGGAAGTTAAATACAAGATTAAGTATAAAATACTTAATGAATACAAGAAAATACATATTCTCGTACGTACAAATACACACCGGAATACGCCACCAATACTTGGCAAAATACACAAGTCTAGAAATACACAAGTACAAGTACACTCATACTTGGGAGAATGCACATGTATAAATACATAATATACCAAGTTAAAATATAGTATTTTAACTAATATTCCAATAATTGATAAATATAATTCAAGTTAAAATATTATTATTTTAACCAATAATTATTTTCTTTGGAATAATATAATGTACATCAAGACGTAACTCAAAGTATGATTAAGTCATAACACATAAGACTAAGAGTCGTTACACGACCTAGCCGTCTAATGAACCATAGCACGTGTGTAGGTAGTTACACGACTTCAGGACAGGACCTTTGAGTTATATCGGACAGCAGGACGCAAGATTGTGAGTTCATGTCCCCCTTTTCTTTTAACTGTTTTCAAGTTTTATAACTTCGGGGTTGAAATACATGTTACAATTGTTTACAAACGTTTACAAATGGTATGGTTAGCTAAGGAATGAACTGTTAGATCATGTGAATGGGTAGGCGCAAACTTAAGACCATTAATCCTCGTATAAGGACCGAGGGACATGAGTGATAGATCTATCTGGGTGTAGCGAGCCCCACCCATGGGTCCTTGTGTGGCCGCATGTGGTGACTATGTCGTTTCCGCTGGATGGACCGGAGGAAATCCGCTAGGTTTGAGTACTTCCTACGCACCACACATATTAATGTCCTTGCAAAAGATTAATGATCTATTCATAGACGCTTTCATACTGGTTATTAAAGGAATTCTCTCAAATGCTTACAAGTGATTACGAGCTCACATACAAAACACATGAACTCGCTCAACTTTTGTTGATGTTTTCAAATTACATGTATTTCAGGAAATTGATATGGATCAGGCGGGCGTTTAAAGTTTTCAAGATGTGTTACCAGGAACGATGTCATCCCATTTTGAAGGGTTTGAATTGTGTGTTTTTTCTTGGATAAGATACATGAATCAAAGCCTTGTTTTATTTACGTCTTTTATCAAAGTCCGTTACGGAACTTAAAACATTGGTTGGTTTGTATTTTAAACTCAAAGTCTTTGTTTGGTATTAAACAATGTGGGTTGTATTATTTTTGAATCGTATCAATGGATGAACATCGTGGTTTTAATCATATAGTTGTTTGTTATAATTGAATGCAATGATATTAAGCAAGTCACACATCATACGCTTCCGCAAAAGTCAGGGTGTGACACTCATGCCTCTGACTCACGTTCTTGCAACTAAGCTGAAGGGAAAGTAATTTCGTTTCAGATCAGAATTGTTGGGTGGGTTACGATGGGGATAGAGGGAGAGAGAGTGGTGGCGATGGGGTAGATCATGGATGGTGGCGATGAAGGTGGTGGTGGTGGTGGATAATCAGATTTAATTTATTTAAAATGGTTGTATTTAAGTTATTTACATATTTAGTCCTTTCATAGGAAATTACAAGAATGCCCTCATGTGCCTTGCACATGATCAGATTTAACAAAAACTTTAACTGGGGTAGGGCTAAAGGACAAGACGTGCAACAATATTCCCTATAAAGGACAAAACAAGTCAAAATTCATCGAAAATGACACCACCTGTAAAGTGGTAATAAGATAAAGGACAAAACTTGTAATTTTTCGTTAGCATAGGTTAGTGTAGACTTTTTTTAGTTTCATATATTCTGGTTTATGTAGTAACCCTTAATACTATTACTTCAATGCTGCTCTCTTACACGCTAGACTTCCTTTCTCACTGCAGATTCCCAAACCAAAATCCCTTTACCACCGTTCTGCAGATCTATTAGTCCCCACCACTATCTCCGTGCTATATCTTCCTTCTCAACTTCCGTGGTTAATATTTCCCGTGGCTTCCAGGATTTAGTTGTTGATGACAGGCATAAATTTGGTTCTAAAAGGTAAGATTTCTAGCGTTTAAAGGGATGAACATGTAAATTGAAATCATAAGAACTTATATATTACTTTTGGATTTAGGAATAACAAATCTATTGAACCAAAATGATGTGAAATGTACGATTTCATACTTCCTTGTTTCTTCTCTTTTGAACGCACTGCTAATGAAATGAAATTAGCTCGAGATGATTTTTATATGCCTCGACCAGAAGTGTAGGCTCATTCGATAGTGAATCGGAATTGAATGAAAGGCATGTTTCTTTACATTAAATATGATAAAACCCTATCCAATTCGCCAACTTTAAAAAACCTACAGTTTCTGTTTGTTTTAACGTACTGTTGTATTTTATAGATTTTTAACCTACTGTTGTTGGTTTATTTCCTATATGTATTTTGGATAGGGCTGGCATATCGGGTCAACCCGATCTGTTAAGACACGAACACAATAAGACACGAACACGAAACTTGTAAACACGAACACGACACGAAATCTTATCGTGTCAGATTATTCAAACACGAACACGAACCTGTTAATAAACAGGTTACAAGAAATGACCTGTTAAGACACGAAAATGTCGCCAACATATCATATGACCTGTTTAAGGTACAAACACGACCTGTTAAGACCCGAACATGACCTGTTAAGACACGAACATGACCTATTATTCCATATTTGAAATTAGCAATTAAGGAACCTGTTTAATGAAAATTTAGTCGCCAAAGGTTCACAAAAGTCATAAAAATGCATAAACACATAATGTCCTAACAAACTTAAAACGAAATCCATAAAAGTCTAATCATAACATCCAAATAGTTTCAACATTCAAGTTCCCATATGCCTTTATTTCTCAAGATCTTCAATTCCAAACAATCAAACCTACACACAAATAATTACAGTCGTATTAGGCATGGACAAATTGACACACAAATAATTTCTAGAAACATTTGAAGTGGGTATCTTGAGATGTTCTCTGATTTTTAACAAGCAACACTACTTGAAGCATTTGGAGTGGATACCTTAGGATTGTTCACAGAATTTGAAGCATCTGATTCACGGCTAATGTCAAGCGACATTATATCTTCTGTGAGCTCATCTACACTAACTTGGTTTGAACCAACAAAGTACAAACAAATATACATAATAACATTAATATAATACCATGCAAAAAAACATAAAAAAATCAAGAGAAAAGACATTACAATAATCTCCAAATAACCAATCTTTTGTGCATATGAGAGCCTCAACGGTATCTTTGCTAAGTGAACTTCGATGTTCATTAAGGACTCTTCCACTTGCACTGAATGTAGACGCCGATGCGATAGTAGATATCGGAATGGTCAAAAAGTCTCTTGCCATTCTCTCAAGTGCGGGATATCTAAACTCATTGGCTTTCCAAAAAGCCAACACATCAAGTTCACAGCTTCTGTCAACCCTTGACTCCTCCAAATACATTTGCAATTCTGATTTTTTATTAATTGTAAAAGTTGAACCAACAACATACCGGTGTTTTGCCCTTCTTTTTCCCCACTTTATTTTGTGAATCGCTCATCACTTCAATATATAAATAGAAAAATAATGTTCAATCAGTAACTATATCCAAAAAAAAAAAACAATTTAATAAACAAATCTAATGGTAACTCATTATTAAGCAAGGCAATTAGAATTGTAATGTGTATGCAAAGTGTATGACATCAAACAGTAGTCTGTTGGCTCATGTTCAATCAGTAACTATATACAAGGTACTGTAACAGTGACCGAATATTGTACATCTTTTAGTTACCAAGTATATTCACACAAATTGGACATCTATATATTATATATTTTAAATTAAGATTTTAGAGTTTGGACTTTGGATCATCACAAAAATTATTTAGGTCCAAATATATGTGGACTGTGAATATGTTTCTGGAAACATGAATCATAAACCTAAATACTGTAATATACTGTAATCATATATTTCTATACGACATCTTTGATACTTTAACTTAAATACCGTTCTAGTTTGAAAGCAATAGTGATACATAAGTAATATCTAGAATTAAGAAATAGCAAGGGACTATGAGGAATTGAGGATAAAGAGCAAGTATATAAGCCCGACAACAGATGAACAGAATAACATAACGATGACACAAATCAAGTATCTTTAACTTACCTGAATAGTTTGCCGGCGGACAACAGATGAACAGAACGGGCGAACGCCGATGGTCATCGTCTCGTCGATTCTGAATGATGAACAGAACGAATGATGAACAGATGACACAAATCAAGTATGCTGAATGATGAACAGAACGATGAACTGAACGTATGCTGGTCGTGGATGGTTGTCGTGTTCGTCGATTGATTGACGGCTGCTGGAGAGTTTTTTAGGGTTTGGACTTTGCACTTTGGAGCGTGAATTGAAGAATGAATTTCAAAATTAGGATTATACCCACCCCGTGTCTCACATGACATACCTGATATATTTTTTTAATTAAAATTCTTAGCATGTCGTTAACGGGTCTTAACAGGTTAACGGGTTTTAACCTGTTTAGACACGAAATTTAAACATGTCTTATCGTGTCGACCTGTTTAGACACGAAACCTGTTAAGATCAAACACGAAACCTGTTAACTTCGTGTAGGTTCGTGTCGTGTTATCGTGTTCATGTCAGAATTGCCAGCCCTAATTTTATATGAATCAAGATTCTTGGGATTAATTTGATTATTTGGTATCTAGAATTTTTAATTATGATAACATGAATGGTCAAATGTATGGTTGATGCCGTAAGTGTTCTAACTCCTTCTTACATATAGTGTGCCAATTGTAACAACTCTATAGTCCCTATTTCTCTATATTAGCTCAACTCATATATGTTAAGATGACATTAAAGTTATTAGACAATATTACTTAATAAGGTTTTGAAAAGTCTTCTTTGCATTTTTTTTTGTTCTAAAACTACCATAAATAAATAATGTTTTGATCATTAGGTACCAGGTGATGGAAAAACAATTTATTAAAACCTTTTTTTGTTAAATTTGATGCAACTTTAATTAATATACCACAATGAAAGTTAGTGAGGTACATGATAGAGATAGAGCTTGTGGCATCAATTTTGATTTTGCATCATTCCTTCCTAGGTAGACAAAATTTGACCTCGAATCTGTAGCAACCTCATCATCAGACAAATCCCCATGAAAAGGCAACAAATGTTTGACATTGAAAACATCAGAACAACGAACGTGGCTTGGTAACTTCAAACGATAGGCATTAGAATTTATCTTCTGCACAATCTCCACTGGCCCAATCTTCTTGGCTGACAACTTATTATACTTTCCAATTGAAAAATGATCCTTAGTCAAAATGGCCCAAACAAAATCACCCTCCTCAAAATCAACTTGCCTACGCTTTTGGTTTGCAGCTTGCTTGTACTTTGAATTTGCGTGGGCCAAGTTGTCCTACACAGCTTTATGAACTTCATGTAACCCAACCACAAAATCTTGCACCTTCTTGGGGATAGAACCTGGGGTAGGAAGTGACATCAAATCAAAAGGACCACGAGGCTTAGCAGAATAGACCACCTCAAACAGGCTAAACCCAGTACTTCGATTAACAACATGATTATGAGCAAACTCAGCCTGACACATCTTTTGATCCCAAGACTTCACATGATGACCCACAAGACACCGCAAAAGATTACCAAGTGATCGATTAACAACCTCCGTCTGCCCATCTGTTTGATGGTGGTAGGCACTACTGAAATTAAGCTGAGTGTTCACCATTTTCCATAGACTGTGCCAAAAATGACTCAAGAAACGAGTGTCCCGATCAGAAACAATAGAGGATGGCAAACCATGCAAACGATAGATATCCCGAAAGAACAATTAAGCCACATTAATTGCATTTGTTGTCTTCTTGCAAGGAATAAAGTGCACCATTTTCGAAAACTGGTCCATCACTACAAAGATCGAATCATTACCACGCTGAGTACGGGGTAATCCCAACACAAAATCCATGCTATTATCTACCCAAGGCTGCTGAGGAATGGGAGAGGCATATAAAGCCCCGCATTGGTAGCTGTGCCTTTTGAAACTTGACAGATCCTGCTACGTCTAGCAAATCGATCAACATCCCTCTGCATAGTAGGCCAAAAATAAGAAGACTGCACCAATCGTAAAGTACGGTCTCTCCCCACATGCCCTTCGCCATGCAGTTCTTTAATTATTTGAAGGCGGAGGCTAGAATTAGGAATAAATAATTGATTTTACTTAAAAATGAAACCGTCATGCACAAGCAAATCTGTCCTCTTCCCAAATTGCACGTCCTGCAAAATAACAGAAAAATATGGATATGTTGGGAGTTGTTCCAGGAGATTGTCTAGCCAGGGTACAACAACTCTCATAGAGACAAGCAAGTTACTCCTTTTACTCAAGGCATCCACCACCCGATTCGAAATTCCAGATTTATGCTTCACAACAAAAGTAAACTTTTCCAAGAAAGCCATCCACCGGGCATGCTTATGTGACACTTTATCTTGACTGTGGATATGCCTCAACGAATCATGGTCTGTAAATAAAACAAACTCCTTGTGAAACAAATAATGACGCCAATGTTTCACAGCATGGACTACTGCATAAAATTCAAGATCGTAAGTGCTATAACGCAACTTTGGCCCAGTCAACTTCTCACTGAAATAGGAAACTGGACGCCCCCTTGACTTAGGACTGCCCCAATACCACCCTTCGAGGCATCTGTGTGCAGCTCAAAAACTCAAGAAAAATCTGGCAATATTAGA
Source organism: Helianthus tuberosus (assembly GCA_030545235.1). Taxonomy (NCBI): domain Eukaryota; kingdom Viridiplantae; phylum Streptophyta; class Magnoliopsida; order Asterales; family Asteraceae; genus Helianthus; species Helianthus tuberosus. The sequence goes on along the minus strand of CM060351.1, from coordinate 185,581,359 downwards.
ATTGGCGCTGTTGTAAGCTTTTCCTTGATTAACTGAAAAGCCAATTCTACTTCCTCAGTCCATATAAAAGTCTTCCCCTTCATACAGTCAGTCACTGGCGCCATAAGGGAACTGAAATTTCGAATGAACCGTCTATAAAATGAAGCAAGACCATGGAAACTACGTACTTCAGTTATCGTAGTTGGAGTTGGCCATTGCTTAACAACCGCTACCTTTGATTCATTCACCTGTACGCCGTCACCAGAAACAACATACCCTAAAAACAGGACCTTAGGGCCATAAAGATACACTTCTTTTTGGCTGCATACAAGTTATCGCTACGGAGCAAGGTCAAAACCTGCCGTACATGCTTCACATGCTCATCAAAATTAGGGCTATAGATAAGAACATCATCAAAATTGACCACAACAAATTTACCAATAAAGGGCCTAAACAACTGGTTCATGACCCGCATAAACGTACTAGGGGCATTGGATAAGCCAAAAGGCACCACTAACCATTCATACAACCCCTCACGAGTCTTGAAGGCGGTTTTCCACTCATCACCAGGCCTGAGTTGAATCTGGTAGTATCCACTCTTCAAGTCTGATTTTGTGAAAATAGTGGCACCGCTAATTTGGTCAAGTAAATCATCAAGTCGGGGAATTGGAAATTTGTACCTCACAGTGATCTTGTTGACTGCATGACTGTCAACACATATACGCCATGTCCCATCCTTTTTTGGAGTCAATAGAGTAGGAACAACACAAGGACTCATGCTTTCCCGAACATACCCCTTAGAAATTAAGTCTTCAACCTGCCGACGCAATTCCTCAAGCTCTTTTGGGCTTATTCTGTAATGGGGCTTATTGGGTAGCTGGGCCCCCTGTTCCAAATCAATGTGATCTTGGATGTCTCGTAAGGGTGGCAACCCGGCATGCAAATCATCAGGGAAAACGTCAACAAACTCCTCAAATAACGGAACCATACATTCAGGAATTTCGACTTCCTCGGGCACGACCTTCCCTATCAAAATAAACACATTGTCTGCTTCCTCCAGCTCATCTTGAAACTGACTAATGGTCAACAAAGTACCCGAATGTTTTGTGGCTATCTGCTTAGGCTTGCTAGGAACAAAAGTTATCTTCACACTACCAAACAGAAAGCTATAAGTATTGGACCGCCCATTATGCTCTATATTACGCTCATACTCCCATGGTCTACCCAACAATAAGTGACACGCGTCCATAGGGACCACATCACACACAACATCATCTTTATATGTGGACCCAATAGAAATAGGAACAAGGGCTCTTTTAGATACCGTCACTTCACCTCCCTTTTTAAGCCATTGAAGCTTATAAGGCTTGGGGTGACTCTCTCTCTTCAAAGCCAACTTCTGGACCGCCTCTTCGGATATCGAATTATCACAACTCCCCGAATCAATAACAAACGTGCAAACCTTTCCCAAAGTGGTACATGTTGAGTGGAAGATGTTATGCTTAAGCCAGTCATCCCCATCTGCCTTTGGTGTATAACAAGAGCGTCTGACTACCAAGTTCACACCAACATCACCGGTCACAACCTCTTCTTCGTATTCAGTTTCTTCATCATACACTGGGTTGTTTTTGTACTCTTCATATTGATCATCATCAGACTCAACAAACAACTGCTTTTTGCCAGCCCTTTTACACTCAGCTTGACGATGGCAAGTTTCACCACAACTAAAACATCTCGGGCCACTACTACTAGCCCCCTTAGAAGTAGGCCTGGTATTGTTAACCCCCGACCTTTGCTGACTAGGCCCACAACGAGGTGCCCTACTGCCCGACCCAACATTCCCTCCGGCAGGGGTAAATGAACTGCTCACCCGACTGTTTTGTTTCTCAAAGGCCAACGCCCGTTGGTGTGCCTCCAGAATGTTTAACGGGTCAAAAAGATTCACGGACTCCGTGATTTGTACCCTCAGACCCCCAATATACTGAGAAACAAGTTGTTCCTCCGGTTCTTGAATATCGTTCCTAGCAATCAACTGGTAAAACTCTGTGGTATAATCATCAACCGATTTAGCCCCTGTTTTAAATTTTGCAGGCGTTGGTACATCAACCTTTTAAAGTTGTGAGGCAAAAAATTGGACCGCAAGAACTTTCTCATCTTGGCCCATGTCACGATCCTGGACTTCCCGAGCCTATTTCGTGTTAACTTCAATTGTTGCCACCACGCAGAGGCCCTACCACGTAGCCTGGTAGCGATCAAGGCCACCCGCTTATTTTCAGGCACCTCCTTGTACTCAAACACCTCCTCCACGGTAGCCAACCAATCGATGAACCCCTCCGGATTCAAACTAGTCCCATCAAATTCTGGAATATCAACTCTTATTCTAGAATCCCAACGCCTATTACCCCCTCCACATTCTCTCCTTGGTCGCCCTTCCTGTTCGTCTTCGGAATCCGAACCATCACCAAATGGGTTACTAAAATGAGAACCATACCCGTCATTGGGTCCCTGCCTCCTACGATTGATTAGGTCGGCCATCCGGTCAGTCAACTGATCGATCACTTGATCCAACCGTTGATCCACTCTCGCCATAAGTCGCTGCTCCAACTCCCGTTCATACACTGCATCGAGAGGCCTGTTGTTGTTTCTTTTCGGAGGCATTTTGAGCCAAGAATTCGGCTCTGATACCAACTGATGGGCACATTGTTGAAGATATGACCACATTCCTTCTTCTTAAATTTATTCTAGTAGGAAGCCTATCCATATTGCCTCTCCAATTCACAATATTGCATTTAATTGGAACCCATTTACACCAGACATAATTTAGGGGGTGACAAATACCTCTATCCATAATCAGATCCGATTTGACTGCCTTCACTGAGAAACCGTTATGACTATCACCACTCCAGAACCAAGCATCCTTACCATTGGAAAGACTCACCATACTAAGCTCCTCGCAACATTCCTTCCATTCTTTAAGCTTCTCTTCAGACACAGGCTGACTAGACCACTGCCATTCAATACACAATTGGATTTGGGAAATGATTGTCAAATTATTCACTTATTTTAGCACAATCAAAGTACAATAAACACTTCCTTTCACCAGGTGCATCCTCTCTCTTACTTGTATGTGTTTATATGTATGCACATATGCATTTCTATGTATATGTATGTATGTGTATCAGTAATGCTATTTTTCTTTATGTTAATTTGTGACCATATTGAATGTTTGAAATTACATCCATTTAGATATTTCTCTTTTAAGAACGGTAATGTGTAATTTTGTTTAGTTGATATTAATTGCTTATTTGGTCATGTGAAATCCATTAATGAACGTAATTGTGAAACAATTAGTTATTTTAATAGAAAAGTACAAGTTTTTAAATAAAGGACAGGATTTATACATAGTTATTTTAATAGAAAAGTACAAGCTTTTACATAAAAGGTCTTCACAACTTCATAAAGAGTGCGAAGATCCATGTTGACAATGAAGGCAAAACATTTTGCCTGTCTCACGATTGTTTCAATGTGTATTAGCAGGGCTTATATATGGTTTACACCTATAATTAATACCAAGCCTAATTTTCAACCAAGAAATACGAGAAATTTAGCCAAGAATGGCCATACAACCTTGTTCACAAATAGCGATTGGAACATGATGAACACGTGTAATGATAGAAAGCTTCTTATTTTGAGTGAAGGATTCTCTCTCTCTCTCTCTCTCTCGCTCTCTTTGGTGGGTATCACAAGGTGTTTTTGAGTGATCCCAAGCTCCAAGGGGTGGGTAAGAAGATGCTCTAGACGAGAGTAATGAGTAAGATGTGTGGAATCAGATGGTGAAAACTAAATGCAAGCTCCTCTATTTATAGGGGTCTTCTAACGCTTAAGCACAGTCGTGCTTGTACTTGCGCACGGTCGTGCATAGGCCAGTTATCCAACACAAATCATCCTTTTCTACAGTTTGTCCCCTAGTCATACGTGAGCACACCCTTGCTTGTAGTTGAGCATGGTTGTGCTTGTGCCACATGTTCGACATGAATATGCTTTTGCACCTAAGCATCGACGGGCTTGTGACACATGTCCCGATAGGGGATCTTTCTTCTACTAGAGAACAAGCATGCTTATACTATAGCACGGTTGTGCCTGTGATACCTGTCCTGACAAGAATATATTTTCTTCGGTTTTGTCTGTTCGAGAACCTCCTTTTGTTTGTCTCGAAATGCCACAACTGTGCTTCAACATTGACTTCTTGTTTGATTTGACGGGTGATGCACGACTATGCTCGGGTGAGAAAGAGCATGCTTATGAGTTTTCTTCAGGTTTCTTCTAGGATAGAAGTATGGCCAAGTTCAGAATGTTCACTGTCAAGGTTGGTCTTCATATTTCCAAATTTTGCTTTGTTTTTCGTTATTTTTCGCTTGTTTTTGTTAGGAGTGTCCAAAACCCTGCAATTATAAAATAAATGATGATTTAAGTAGGGTTTCCAATTAAAGTACCCCAAACAGTACCCTATAATAGAGGTAAATGTGTATGAAAAATATGTATAATTGATGACATATGAGTTGAAAAAAGCACAAATGGAAAGAAAGTACCAAAAAAGTGTTGTGCTAGCTACTTTCTATAGCTTCCTGGCTTCGACGAATGTATAATTTCAGGCTCATGAGAAAATGCATGATCCGACATAACACTTGCGACTCAACAAATAGTATAATGACTTCCAGGTGATTTAGGGCAGGGAATTAGCAAAGTCAATTTGAAAGGAGACATTTCCATACATAACCACAGTGGTGCATTGTCAACACTATCGGCCACATACTGTAACACTGATTCATCTTACTATATGGATTAAATCCATCAGCAGCCGAACTAAGCATGTCAACAGGTATAGAGAACAAAGGGGTTTGTTTTAGATTGTAAAAAGTTTAATTAGGGTTACACAAAGAGGGTGTTTATATAGAAACCATATTACACATCTAGCCCCTATACTATAACATATTGTCTTATTTCCAACACTCCCCCTCAAGTTGAGTATTGGGGTCACTAATACTTAACTTGCTAAAACAGCTACTAAAAGCGTTTCTGTTGACTACTTTTGTTATAATATCTGCGAGTTGATCTTTTGACGATACATACAGGAGCTCTATGATTCTTTCCTCCAATTTCTCCTTGATGAAATGTCGATCTACCTCCACGTGTTTTGTTCGATCATGTTGGACTGGGTTTTATGAGATTTGTATTGCAGCCATATTGTCACACATAATTTTACTGGGTGCCCTTTGGGAAAAACCAATGTCTTCTAGTAGCTTCCTGATCCAAAGAATTTCGCTTAACCCCCGAGCTATACCTCTAAATTCCGCTTCTGCACTCGACAGAGCGACCACCTTCTGTTTCTTACTTCTCCAGGTAACAAGGTTTCCACCGACCAAGGAGAAATACCCTGATGTTGACCTTCGGTTTCCCTATCTCCTGCCCAGTCTGCGTCAGTGTAGAGCTCACCATTCAAATGTCCATTTGTATTGAACAACACTCCATGGCCTACGGTTCCCTTAAGATACCTTAGAGTTCTCTGAGCAGCTTCCATGTGGGCAACTTGTGGTTGGTGCATAAACTAACTTACCACTCTAACAGCATAAGCTATATCAGGGCGAGTGTGAGAGAGATAAATTAACTTGCCCACGAGCCGTTGATACCTTTCTTTGTCTGCAAGCTCTCCCTTAAGTTCCATGTGAAGGTTGTGATTCACCACCATTGGAGTATCTGCTGGTTTACAATTAATCAGCTCGGCTTCCGCCAGGAGATCAAGGACATACTTCTTTTGGCAGATGAAGATCCCCCGTTTGGACCTGAGAACTTATATCCCGAGGAAATACTTGAGATTCCCAAGGTTTTTCATTTCAAACTTTGAGAATAGATTCTTTTTCAGCCGTGTTATTTCTTCTGCATCATTTCCAATAATAATCATGTCGTCTACATATATGATCAAGCAAGTGACAATGCCACTTATTTTCTTGAGGAACAGAGTATGATCAACATTACTTTGGTGATACCCATATTCTTTAATGGCCAAAGTGAACTTTCCAAACCATTCCCGAGGAGACCGTTTAGCCCGTATAAAGATTTTTTCAACCGAAACACTTCCCCTTTTTTAAAACTCCCTGAAAAACCTGGAGGTGCTTCCATGTAGACTTCTTCCTTTAGGTATCCATGGAGAAAAGCGTTTGTAACATCAAACTGGTGGGGAGACCACTCCTTATTGGCTGCCACGGAGAAGAGTACTCTGATGGTGTCCATTTTTGCAACCGGAGAAAATGTCTCAGAGTAATCGATCACATACGTATGAGTGTAAGCCTTGGCTACAAGCCGAGCTTTGTATCTTCCAATGGAACCATCTGATTTATATTTGATTGAATACACCCACCGGCATCCACTGTTTTCTTTCCTTTGGGAAGAATGCACTTCTCCCATGTGTTGTTTTTCATAAAAGCATGCATCCATGTTTGCATTGCTTCTTTCCAGTTCTTCTTACCTTGGGCTTCCTTTACAGAACTAGGTATTTGTTCGGAGTATAGAGATGTAACAAATGCTTTCACACTGTTAGACTAGTTCCTGTCAGCCATATTAGCTACAGAATACCTTGAATTTCTGTTTTCCCTCTATAGGGAGCACCGTTTTGGAGGAACCCCTCTATTAGCTCTAGGAGGTAAAACGTATGTTCCCGGTGTTGTTCCAGAGCCTCCATCATGTTGTTCGTTAGATTCAACTTCTCATTGGGCTGCGTTGTTTTGCTCAGCAATCTCCAACTGTTCCATTACCTCGGAACTTTCATGGCTGTTAGGGTCAGCTTTAGGCATATTTCCAAGATTTGGAGAGTCACTTACCTCGAACACCAGTCTAGATGATTATTGGGTTTCGACAGGCTCAGTATGTGTGGATGTATGAGATGACTCGTCTTCGCTTGTGGATGGAATCCACTTCAACCAACTCAATGAGTCCTCATGCTCTATCTCCCCCTGACCACTGAGATGGGACTGATAGTAATATTCTATTTCAAGAAAGTCGCAGTGGACTGTGGTGATCACATGACGTCGTAATGGGTTATAACATCGATATCCTTTCTGATTCACCCCATAACCAACAAAGACACGTTTCTCGGCACATGGGTCAAGTTTGGATCGTTCGGTTTTGGGTATATGGGGAAAAGCTATACACCCAGTGGCGGAGCTAGCCAAGAAATTCAGGGGTATCCTAATTTTTTTTACTTTTTTTTTGGGGATTAGAGGTATCCTTTGTATGAAAAGATAAAAATTTTACACTACGTAGACGAAGTTGAGGGGTAGCCCTGTACATTGGTTCCGCCATTGCCGTATACTATAACTTATTGTGTTCTTTTCGACAAAGCAAACGTTCCTAGGTTCTTTAGCAAAATCAGGATATCTCTTATCAAGTTCTTGTCATGCCTTCCCAAATGAGAGATGCAACAACGAACACCATGGAAGTGTCGAGAATTCCAGTATGCTATCAGCCTATCACCGCCATTTGTTGAGAAATATCACAAAGTTATACTTAATACGTGTCACCTCTATGAGTTGAGAAATATCACAAACTTCAAACTCAATACGTGTATTTTGATAACAAAAGGGCTATGAAAAGGTAAACATAACATTTAGCCCCCATAAAAAAGTTATTCCATTGGTCTATGATATATTGATATATGCACCATTGCACCTCGTCAAAGATATGTAGTTGTTGCTTCCAGCAAATATACCACTAAAAATGGTAAATACATTATTATACATATCAATTGTAAGTTGTGATGAACAGGAATCTAATATTTTAAAGGTTTTCTTAATATTTTAAATTTTTAAAGTTGTATTTATTTTTTAATTTAATTCTATTATCATTTGTTTATATTTTTTGAAATATTTTATTCATAATTTATCGTATTTTTTTTTTCTAATAACACATGTTCGTTAACTTTTTAAAAGATTTAAATCCACATCTATGTCTTCTTTTCAACATTGTGATATAAATTTTATTGGAAATGGATACCATGCCGTTGTCATACAAAACCGAATGAAAACCGACGATAAATGGTAATTTGTTGTTTGGAAGTATTTGTTTTTCCTTTATACAACTATGTACCGGTAATTATATTTATTGTTTTTGCTTTCAATAACCTGACATCGTATCGCTACCATACCGTACCGAACAACATCGGTACCAATACCTATATTCAATTTGATGGTTTCTGGTTTCGATAAATTTTAATTTATACAACCCTGTCTACAGCAATAAATGAATATCGATACCATTTATGTGATGATATGAACCAATGGATACGGTTCAAACAACATTGATGTAATACACGTGTTGATTTCTATACCGAGTGCAATCGTCCCGGTACTGTAACGGACCAAAACTTTCAATTGTTGTATCGAGTCGATTATAATTGATTTTTTTTTTGTTCTTTATTGTGACAAACCGAACCAATACTATTAGAACTACTTTATTAGCGGTATAGAATACTTTTTTATATCATAAGCAATGAGAGTTGGTGACGAACAAAACTTATATTGTTCGAAAAACAGCGATATCACGTCGATTTCAACCGAACATCAGTACCCCCGATATTTGTATGTTTTAAATATTTATCAATATTCATTTTTAAAGTTTTTGATCAATAAAAACATATGTCAATATCATTTTGGACATATTATGAATTTATTTTTAGAGGTTTATTTTTTTATCGCTATACAAAGAGCCGATAACCGTAGAGACACCTTATTGAATCGAACTAATACTGAACTACCTCTCGCCGCAACGCGCGAGGGAAGTCCACTAGTTAAGATTAATTAGTTCAGTTACATGGATAAAAGGTCCAAGACTCCAATAGAGCTTATATATAACATTACTAGACGTATATATACGGCCATACTTAAGCTGTAAGATTGCAACAATACTCCAATATCTCTCAGCTAAAGCATTAAAGTAAACAATTCTAAGCATACATAAGCGTATTAAATCAACATATAAAGTTCATTATGTATACATTATAAGTACAATGAACAATAATTACAAACCCACTCTTACATGTATACTAGGAATATACAACAAGACATAAGTTTTAACTTGAAAAGCAAACACAATATGTATCACCAAATATCAAATGGGCAATCTTTAATGTTTTTTCTATACCAAATATACTTGATTAACATAATCAAGTACAACTAGAAGAACACTATGCCATTGTCCTCGTTATCACCATTGACAAAATCCACAGTGGAGGGGATGCTAAAATCGAAACCAAAATCAGAAAACAAACCAGATTCATGATCTTGACACTTGCTGTTTGAGTATACCGACGTTTGGTTTGCTGATTCCTCCAGCCCGGTGGCGGTGTTATAACACAGTTGTGATAAATCAGGGTTGTTATAATCGATTTGGTGAGGGTGGTCACAGATAGGTGTAGTTTGGTAGGAGGAGTTGTTGGTGATTTGATGGTAGCAACCACACAACTGTGGTCCAACGTTGTTCGTATGAAACGAATATGAGTCTGTACTTGGTGAAGTAACATGAGTTATATCGTTTTGTGAGTTAAATTCATGGCTATTCTCTCCTTTTGCTTTGTAAAATACTCTACATAGCACCCAATCTTCCTGTCAATTAAAATTCAACAATAAACTATGTTAGACTTTATTAATTTAATTAGTTTCTTATGCACATTTACAAATAAACATAGTCTTGGACATCAAACATGTAGTATATACTGATGCATCTATATTGTATCGGGACTGTTGGTGCAATAGCAAAGCTACCAAGGATAAAAGTTTAGAAATTGATTATATTTTTTAATTTTGCGTACCAATCATTTACTGTATGAAATTATATTAAGTTATTCAAACAACTTTGGTAACTAAAAAAATGAAAGTGGCAGATACGAGCCCCTCTCTTTATGTGCAAGTGTGTTTACATAGTTACATGTGTGTGTATAATGGAGGATTGATACAAACCTTGGGAGGAATATGAGGGTTTTCTAGACGAAACTCGTGCATGATCCAACCAGTTTTAATCCCATTTGGAGCTCGGTTTTTGTAAAACACTAAAGTCTTTCTCATCCCTGCGAGGGCACCAGTGTTCGGATCAACAACTGTTCTATCTTTCCCAGTAGCCTTCCAGTATCCGGTTTTAGTGGCCCTGTTGGTCCGAAATCCTGTTGCATACTTGCGATCACGGAAACTGAAGAAATACCACTCACTTGAATTGAGTTTCGCCACCTCTTCAAAACAAAAACAAAAGATCAAAAAATTCTAAGAGCTTCTTAACCCCATAAGAAACTTATTAGATGGAAATTCAAATATAGCTATCATTAGAGTTTATAATATACCTTAAAGTAAACTCAATCATTGCCCAAATGACATGAACATTGTAGATGTATTAATAATGCAAGTATTTCCAGTTCTCCTTAAGAGGATTCAAATCAATGACTAAAAATAGATGCAATTTGGTTTATTGTCTATTTCAAAATATGTCTTTATTAGCATAGTACCATTAACGCGTGTGAGAGAATGTTCATGTATCATATTCATATATTATATATATATATATATATATATATATATATATATATATATAGGACAAAGATCCGTTAGGAACCACCCTTTATTGCGAGAACCGCGAGAACCAGTGTGAACACAAACAGTAATTCCTAAAAAAATCTAAAAAACACCCAAAATTTTTTTTTTTTATTTTTTTACTATTTTTTTTGAAAAATTCGCAATATTTTGTTAATAAAAAAAATAAAAAAAAAAAATTCAAAAAAATTTTTTTTTTTTTTTTTTCGAGTAACAGTTATCCATGCACATGTGCATATGTATCGTTTTTTTGTCAAATTCCGTAATTCATTACAAATAATAGTCAATTGCACTTTCATTTACACTACCACGTGTAATACATTACTTTTTACGTTAACAATGTTAGAAATGCACATGTGCATCTATATGTATCAACAGGAAATAAGGTGTTTTGGTACACTACTTTCTCTTTCATCTATCATTCCATCCATAATACACAAGCATGCACATGTGCATTTTTGTCATTTCTTTGACAAATTCCGTAATTCATTATATATATTAGACAATTGCACTTTCATTTACACTACCATATGTAATACACTACTTTTTACATTACCAATATTAGAAATGCACATGTGCATTTATATGTATCAACATGAAATAAGGTGTTTTGGTACACCACTTTGAATACACTTTCCCTTTCATCTATCATACCATCTATAATACACTACCATTACCTCCTACCATCCATAATACAATACCATTACCTCCTACCATCCATAATACAATACCATTAACAATATTTTCACTTTATTACATGTATGTAAACACCATTTATACCATCCAATCAACATATTACATAAAAAATTGACAACTATAACCTAACCATCAACCACTAGATATAACTAACCAAAAAACATGTATATGGGTCTACTTCTCCATTCAAAATCACAAACTTTTTGTACCAAAACACGTTATATCATGGTTATACCTAATTATGCACATGTGCATTTTGAATATTGGTAATGTAAAAAGTAGTATATTATTAATGGTATTCTAAATTAAAGTGCAATTGTCTATTCCTGATAACGTATTACCGAATTTGTTGAAGTAATGATACATATGCACATGTGCATGGATAACTGTTACTCGAAAAAAAAAAAGTTTTTTTTGTTTTTTTTTTTTTTTTTTTTTTTTTTTTTTTATGGTAACGAAATATAGCGATTTTTTATTAAAAAATATTAAAAAAAAAAAAAAAAAAATTTTGAGTGCTTTTTTGATTTTTTTTAGATTTTATTTTGTGTTCACATTGGTTCTCGCGGTTCTCGCAATAAGGGTGGTTCTCGCATGAACCTTACCCTATATATATATATATATATATATATATATATATATTAACGGACTAGGTATATGCTGGCTTTCTGCAATAACGTGTACCATAGCTTTAGAAGTTCTACAACTTTACCTTTTCCAAACCAAGAATTACATCCATCTTGAAAATACAAACTACTATTAAAAGGGAGAGGGGAAGGACTGAAGACAAAAATCTTAATTGCGAATTCAAGAAGGCCATCTTACACACACACACATATACACACACAGCGGTGAAGCTTAAGTAGGGCGGGAGGGAGCGGCTGACCCCCGAACTTTTCGCTCAGTAGTGGAGAGTATGTAGTTTTCGTATAGAAATTTTTGGGTAAATACGTTTTCGACCCCCCGGTTCTGTAGAAATTTTTGGCTATATACGTTTTCGACCCCTGTTGGAAATCTCAAGCTTCGCCACTGTATATATATATATATATATATATATATATATATATATATATATATATATATATATATATATATATATATATATATATATATATATATATATATATATATGGGGACCGCTAAAATGAGAACCACCTCGAGTTGTAAGAACCGTGAGAACTACACCGTACGGGGCGAGGTGGACCAATTTTTTTTTCATAAACGTAGATGCGTGTATTATAAACACATTTGTAAAAAAAATTCAAAAAAAAAAATTGTCTTGTGTGTAGTTTTGAGCACCACAAGTTTGTGTTTACGGGTACCGTAAATCCTATCGGAAAATTTACGGTACCCGTAAACACACACTTGTGGTGCTCAAAAACTTTTTTTTTTTAATTTTTTTTTACAAATGTGTTTATAATACACGCATCTAAGTTTGTGAAAAAAAAATTGGTCCACCTCGCCCCGTACGGTGTAGTTCTCACGGTTCTTACAACTCGAGGTGGTTCTCATTTTAGCGGACCCCTATATATATATATATATATATATATATAAATATATATTCCGTTAAAAGATTGAGAAGAGTAGGGGATGATAAAAGAAACAAGATTCTTTGATTGCAAAAGATAGGTTATTTTGATATGCCTAGAAAGCATTACCACTTTATTTAACTATAGATTTAATTTTTATTCTGATGGTATATCTGGAAAACATATCAAGCATCTAACTAAAGATTGCCCAAGAAAAATATGACAGTCTCAGATCATTAAAGTCTATGATATATGGATGTAACCGAGAATATGGCGATACAACTAGTAAAAAGATGGTGGATGACTATGTCATGTGATTTCCAAAACTATACATATGGTGGAGAAATTGCTACTAGCAACTAGATCAACCATATATATAGTTGTAGTCAAGATCTGTGTTACTAGCAGCATCAATCATTTCTCCATACGATCGCGAATTTGTCTACTTTTAATGGTTACCAAATATCTAATTACACAAACATGAATTTGTTAAGAGAGTGGTGACAAGGAGATATTAAGAACAAAGAACAATCAAAGGGACAGAAGATATACTAGGAAGCTGCCATGGCTCACAAATATGAAGATCAATTTCCATAAGAGTACCCTTTAACACATCTTCATTTGCAATCTTCTTGTAAAGATAGTGGCACACCAACTCTTCATCACTTGGGTAGAATCTATTAGATAAATATACTTATATATATTATAACCTAGATAGTGTGACATGTATTATTATTAATTAGTATAACCTAAGTTTGTAGCGGTTACGCTAATCGGCCGCTAGCATATGTATTCATCATTCTGTACGAATTTCATTTTTATCAATTCATATTCTTTATGAACGTATCATTCATTCTATCAAAACCCTAGAAATCCTAACAAAGTGGTATCAGAGCCACACGCATCGATCAAAGATTTTTTCTTCAAGAAACGAACACCAGATCTCTGTTCTTTAGACAACTATCTGTTCAAAATGATTCCAGCGACCGGAATTCAAACACAAATCCAAAAACTCACTGGACAAAATTACTGTCACTGGAACATTCAGATGAGGGTTTTCCTGGAATCTCAGGAATTATGGAACATAGTAGAAGACGGATATCAAGAATTAGGGACAAATCCTTCGGAAGACGCCATTGCTGCATATCGAGAATCAACGAAAAAGGACAGAAAGGCACTGCATATTATCTTCCAGTCAGTCAACGAAACTGTTTTCGAACGAATTGCAATGGTGAATACGTCAAAGGATGCATGGATCACACTGCACAAATCATACAGAGGAGAGAATCGCGTAAAAACGGTAAAATTACAAACTCTTAGATGTAGTTTCGATGCTTTAAAGATGAAAGAGGGTGAAACTGTTGAAGATTATTTCAACAGAACAACATTAATTGTGAATCAATTAAGAATGAACGAAGAAAAAATCAGTGAACAACGAGTGGTAGAAAAAATTCTACGAAGTTTGACTCGAAATTTCGAGTCTGTTGTTATCACTGTAGAAGAAACGAAAGATTTGGAGTCCCTGTCCTCCGAAGAACTCATGGGAATACTTCAGTCTCATGAACTACGGATGAAACTGTACGATGATGTTCCCATGGAACATGCATTTCAAATGCAGAACTCGAACACGGATAGATCCGGGCAGATGAAGGGACGGGGCAGGAACAAAGGCAGACCTTGGGGCTCTATAAGATGTTTTAATTGTCAGAAACTTGGACATACGGCCAAGTTTTGTCCGAAGAAGGATATGAATGAAAAGTCTGACAATGCTCTAATTCATAAGGAAGATGAATTAGATGAGCAACAAGATGATACCATGTTTATGATTTTTAACATGGAAGAGACGATAAAGGAAGATTGCTGGTACTTGGATAGCGGGTGCAACAATCATATGACAGGCAACAAGGGCCTGTTTGTCAAGTTAGATGAATCACTTCAAAAGGAAGTGAGAACGGGTGATGATAAACGATTAGAAGTTCAAGGAATCGGAGAAGTAATGATATCAGTTAAAGGTCAGAAGAAGAAGGTTCAAAATGTATTTTATGTGAAGGGCTTAAAGCACAACTTATTAAGTGTAGGCCAATTACTACAAAAGGGTTACAAAGTAGAGTTTATGAAGGAACGGTGTATCATCAAGGATATAAACGATAGAATCATATGGATTATTAAAATGACAAACAATAAAATGTTTCCTTTGAATCCCGGAAGTGACATATCACTTGCACTATCAATGACGATAACTGATAACTCTACTCTTTGGCATGAACGATTTGGGCATGTGAATTATGACACTTTGGTTGAAATGGGAAATAAAGAACTAGTACGAGGCATACCAAGAATCACAAAAAGTTCAAACATTTTTGAAGGATGCGTTTCGGGTAAACATGCTAGAAAGCCATTCCCAAAGAAGTCAACGTGGCAGACAGACAAACCTTTGCAAATAGTTCATACCGATATATGTGGTCCCATGAAAACAGAGTCTATTGGTGGATGTAGGTACTTTATTACGTTTATTGATGACTTCACACGAAAAACATGGGTATATTTCCTCAAGTTAAAATCAGAAGCTCTAAGTTATTTTAAACAATTTAGAGCACTTGTGGAAAAACAGTCGGATCATAATATAAAGACGCTAAGATCTGATCGTGGAGGTGAATACTGTAGCAAAGCATTCCAAGATTATTTAAAGGTGAATGGAATACACCATCAACTAACGAATAGCTACACCCCTCAACAAAACGGGGTGGTAGAACAGAAAAATAGAACTTTGATGGAACTCAGTCGAAGCATGATGAATATGAAGAATTTACAAAATAGCTATTGGGCCGAAGTCGTGGCCTGCACTACTTACATATTGAACCGAACAGTAACAAAAACAAGACCAGATGTGACACCATATGAAGCTTGGAATGGACGAAAACCAAGTGTTGAACACTTCAGGGTGTTTGGATGTTTGGCGTATGTCCATGTTCCAAAACAACTTCGAAGTAAGCTTGATATCAAAACCGAAAGAACTGTGTTTGTAGGATATAACACAAATACAAAAGGGTATAAGTTATATAATCCTCTCACCAATAAGACCATAATTAGCCGAGATGTTATCTTTGATGAAAATAAGACTTGGGTATCTGAATCTGAACCCACATCGATACCTTTTCTGATGAACAATGGGGATAGTTCAGCTGCAACATCTCAGTTAAATCCAGAATCTATACAGGATGTTTCTGGTGGATATGGTGACGCTGTCGAAAGTCCAGAAGTCAGCAACAGTCATGGAGGAATAGAAGTAACAGCCGAAAACTCAGTCTTGGCCAATGATAACGTTTCTGCAGAAAACTCAACGAGTGGACAAACATCAAGTTCGAACTCCGAAATTCAACGTAATGATGATTCATCTACAGATTCAGAAAATGAAGTTATTAATACTCGAAGTATAGGAAGTATTTACAGGAACTTACGGGAGCTCACTGAAGAAGAGATTTCTCAAAAATATGGTGGAAATCAATCAGTTAACTTCGTTCTCTATGCAAACGCAGATCCATCATCTTATGAAGAAGCAAGTAAAGACGTTAAATGGCAAGAAGCTATGGACAAAGAAATAGATTCCATATATAAAAATCAAACATGGGAATTAGTAAATCCTCCGATGAATCAGAAGCCAATTGGTGTAAAATGGATTTACAAGACTAAGTTTGATGAGTATGGTAACGTAGACAAATACAAAGCGAGATTAGTAGTGAAAGGATATAAACAAAAACATGGAATAGACTATCAGGAAGTTTTTGCTCCTGTGATTCGGTTTGAAACGGTCAGACTGGTTCTAGCACTAGCTGCAAGGAACGACTGGTATCTACATCAAATGGATGTAAAGACGGCTTTTCTCAATGGAAACTTAAATGAACAAGTATATGTAGAGCAACCCAAGGGATATGTCATGAAAGGACAAGAAGAAAAGGTATGTCTTCTTAAACGTGCACTGTATGGACTAAAACAGGCTCCCAGAGCGTGGTACAGTCGAATAGACAACTATTTTAAGTTACACGGATTCAAGAAGTGCACATACGAACACACCTTATTCATCAAGGACACCAATGAAGGAAAGTTGGTGATATGTTTATATGTTGATGATTTGATCATAGCAAGCAACTCTATGAACTTAATTAATTCTTTCAAAAGCATGATGAAGGAAGAGTTTGAGATGACTGACATGGGGAAACTGCCCTATTTTCTTGGAATGGAAGTTTCATATGAAAATGGGAACATAATTCTCTCTTAAAGAAAATATATGCGAAACCTATTAGAAAAGTATAGAATGACTCATTGTAATTCAGTCTCTACTCCCATGGAATATGGAATAAAATTGTCAAAAGATGATTCGGAAGTGTTTGCTAATGAAGGAACATATCGAAGCCTTGTTGGAAGTCTCATGTATCTCACTAACACCAGGCCAGATATAACATATGCTGTAACTAAGATCAGCAGGTTTATGGAACATCCAAAGAAAAGCCATTGGGAAGCAGGCAAGCGAATACTCAAATATATTAAAGGAACATTAAATCAAGGCGTCACATACTCAAAGGGTGGACAAGGAAAACTGATGGGTTTCAGTGACAGTGATTATGCAGGAAATGTGGACGACAGTAAAAGCACTTCAGGACATGTATTTCTTCTAGGGTCAACTCCCATCTCCTGGCAATCCAAGAAACAGAAGGTTGTGGCATTATCATCAACAGAAGCGGAATATATGGCTTTATCATTAGCCGGATGTCAAGCAATTTGGATCAAAGGAATACTTGATGAGATTCAGGGTAGGATAGAATATCCAATACCAATTTATTGTGACAACAAGTCCACAATATGTCTAGCAAAAGATCCAGTTTACCATGGCAAGAGTAAACATATTAGAGTTAAGTATCATTTTATTCGAGATTTAATCAAAAAAGGGGAAGTAGAAGTATTGTTCTATGCAACGAAAGATCAAACTGCAGATATCATGACCAAAGCACTGCAAAATAAAGACTTCTCTAGACTGAAGGCTCGTCTCAATATGGAAACTATCTAGCTTACGGGAGGGTATTAGATAAATATACTTATATATATTATAACCTAGATAGTGTGACATGTATTATTATTAATTAGTATAACCTAAGTTTGTAGTGGTTACGCTAATCCGCCGCTAGCATATGTATTCATCATTCTGTACGAATTTCATTTTTATCAATTCATATTCTTTATGAACGTATCATTCATTCTATCAAAACCCTAGAAATCCTAACAGAATCTAAACCCTGGTGGCAACTTTGCTCCTATATCATTCAAACCCATCCTGATCAAGACTCTTTTTCCCAAGAGGAATCAATTATTGCTCAGAATCCTATAAAATATTGTGCCTGAAAAAGCTATAACATATCACGTGTGTATATATTTCAGTGTGCAAGCAAGCTCCGGCAATTGTTGAAGAGGGGATACTAAATGATCCAATCTAAAGCTTTATAAAGTTTTGTTGCTAGTGTGGATTTAAATGTATGTAATATCATTGAAGAAGGGCTTGTGAGTTATATATAGATAGATCTATGTATGTATGTATGTATGTATGTATGTATGTATGTATGTATGTATGTATGTATGTATGTATGTATGTATGTATGTATGTATGTATGTATGTATGTATGTATGTGTATTTGTGTATATGTATATAGGGGTTTAAAGGTAACTTCCCACTTCTTAACCATAAATAACAATATTATTCTAACTGTTTATGATGATGATGCTTCTATAGTGAGTTATGGTTATTGTGGTGGAACTTCCAAGAAAAACCAAGGTCACAAGGAATCCTTGTACTTGTTGCTTCATCTGTTAAATAAAAATGATTTTCTTTTAATTGTATAAGTGAGACATCTCGTTGTAACACCTCGAAAATTCACGTCCTATAATGTATTGACACGTGTCATAAGCTTGAACGTGAGAAAATATACTTTAGAGGGACTAAAGTCGACAAACATAGAAAGTATGTGAAAATAAGGGTTCAAAATGTCAACGGTGAATAAATATATTGTACATTAACCCTACATAATGTTATGGCATCAAACGAATAAATCATGGATCATGCGAAGCTAAAAGTGAGCAAATACAAACTACAGGGGTTAAATGTGGCAACATGTTTAAGTTATACCTCTAAGTGACCTTTTGACAAACCCGAAGCTTTGTAACTATTAATTATGCTCACTAGAATGTACATTATAAATTTCATAAAGTTTCGTTTTCGTATGAGAAAGTTATGATCAAATTCGTATGCGAGGGGTTAAAGCGTTAACGTCGAAAGTTATGACTTTTCGGGTTAACCAGAAGTGTCCAGGGACTTGGCAAAGTGGGTACTAGTCTTAAAGCCCTTGTAGATAAATATGAAGGGGTCAAAATGCAAAGAATAAGCTTAGTTGACCTTTCGTGAAGCCAAGGGACAAGTTGCAAAAACAAAAAAAAATGAAAAATCTGATCAGAAGGCCCATGCGGCCCGCCTAAGCACCTCAAGCGGGCCGCGTCAGGCCCCCAGATGCAGAAAATCATTTTTTTGTGGCTGTTCAGCCTTGGAACCAACTTTAATCACTTGTTTCACTTCATGGGCGACCCCTAAACACCTCCTAGACACTTAGGGACATGTGTTGATGAGTTGTGGATGGTTGTAGACTTGTGTGTCAATTTCTTGTGGTGATTAAAACCACTATATAAGGACCAAAGTTGCAACCAAGTTCCTCACACTTCATTCTTGCATTCCTGATCACTTCTGGAGCTCAAGCCTTCTCTCTAGTGATCACATTTCGTGCATAGGACCTTGGTAAGTATGCCAAACCTTTCTTGATTAAGTTTTAGCTTAGTTTTAACTTAAAACTCAAACCGTCGTAATTAACGGTTGACTTTAAGATTAATCACTAATGGTCCAGTGATTAGTCGAATAAAAAGTAGTTATAAGTTGGTATTTATGTGGGTCATAAAACCTTAAAAGGGTTCCCCATGATTCCCATCCTAACTAGGTCATTTGTCGAGTCAAAGATGATTAGAAAAAGTCAACAGAAATGTAATCTTTCGTTTAATGCATAATTAACGATGTAACAGGCGTGTAACCTATTTTATCATTCATATAACTTGATAATAAGCATAAGAACTTGTCTAAGCTTGTTTGATTCGACAACTTTCTGTTTTGAACCGATTCGGAACCGAAAGTCGCAAAGTTTTGACTTTTGCTTTGACTTCAGTTCTGACCCGCTTTAGTACGATTTGGAAATGCCTTAGAGCTTCCTTAGGACCAGGCTATGTGTTAGCATAACCCTCTGTGGTTGGTTCATTGATTGACCCATTCGTTTACGCGTTTCCGTTAATTGCTCATATGTTGACCATTATGCCCTTATTACCTTAAAACGTGATTTTTGGGAATGTAAAAGAGTAGAAACTTTAATTACTGATATATAAACTCGTATGCAAAGTTTGACATCAGTTTGAAGTGTAGATTGAGAGTTATGCTCATTAGCGCAAATAGAAAGCTTTATGTTAATAAAATGGCGTAATTAGCATATAGCCTAGTTAAGCCTACTTTTTGATATCAAATCTTTACCCACTGATGTAATATATTATTTTGGGAATTTTAAAGATTTTTAATTAATTTTAGGCTGAGCAAAACTCATAGTCGTAGGCTTAATCCGGTAAATGTCGGTTTTGCCCTTACGGGCCATAAAATGAGTTTTACATATCTAAACGACTCCAAACCTTTTTCTACTGATCACATATGGTAAATAAATTATTTTAAACCTCCTGGAAATATAAAAAATATCAGATTTAAGTATCGAACCCGGAAATGGCCTTAAATCGCCTTTTTAAGCGTTTTTAACGCATAGTATGTACTTAAACTATTTTAAACATACAAGGGTTGATACCTACTGATATTTGAGACAAATTATAATATTTTAACAGTAAGCAAAGGTTGATAAACTCAGACTTCAGTTTTGAGCTTTACGGCTTATGTGAAATTACCAAAATGCCCATTCGGTGCATAGTTTGGTTATAATTGATAAATTTCACATATATACTTTATCCTACTGTTATAACTTATCAAAATAAGTATTTTCGCTGATTATACCAGACCTGTAACTCAGGTAAATACTTAAACCCTTTTATAACCTTTTAAATGACCAAGCTACCCCTACGAGGCCTAGTTTGTGTTTAAATACGTTTTGGGCATAATGAAAGACATCTTACTGATGTCACAACATATTTGATGCATAATTAACTTAGGAAACCTGTATATGACTCTCATGATTACCCGTCATGCGTTATTCGCGTTCGGTTCGGTTTATGTAACTAGTTTGCATAAATTAGCCGAAACGGGTCAAACGTTATCGTTTTTATCTCAAAATCCAGAATGTGTTTAGTTTACCCATATTATACAAGTCTCCAAACTTGTCGGGTCTAAATCACATCCTATTCCGGTCTTCGCTTAATCATGCGTTTTGAACCGTAAACATTTCCTTAAAACTAACCGGTCTAAGTTACGACTTAAATAAGACCCGTTAGGAATTTAATAGGTTAATAAAACCTTCGTTCCAGATTGAGAGCCCCAGTAGAAGTACTTGTGCTTGCTGATAAGAATATACGACTGAGTATAAATTGCATTGCTAGCTCAGGTAAATACTTTTAACTTATTTTCCCTTATACGGGCTTGCGATACGGTATTATAGAAATACCGCTTGGTCGGGTGTAGAAACCTTTTAATCGGAGATGATTAAATTGCATAATCCCGTGTTAAGCTATATTGATTGATAACAAATAACATTGGGGGTTAATGACCGTGTCCTGGATATCCTTGGCTCATTTTAAAAAGTGAATGGCCACGACGTAAGCACAAGGTGTAGGCAAAACACCTCCTGTTGCATATGTATAACGTATACTCACTCGTAAGGGTATCTTCTTGTGAGATTATATTTGTGGTGTGTCGATTAATCTTGTCCGGCTTGTATTGTATAATCACCGGCCCTAAATGTTGGACAACCATGTAAATCGGATACAAGATTTTTATTAATAAAATTGTCCCAAGTTAAAAAGATTAATTTTGCCTCTGTGCATTTTAAGCCAGTTATAAAAGGTATTTTGTGCCTCGTGCATTCAAATCAATTTTTAAACTCTTTTCCAAAATGAGTCAGTTAATTGTATTTACCAGTGTAAACTGACGTATTTTCCAAAAGGTTAAGTGACAGGTACTATGCGTAATTGGCCGGGAGCTCAGGGCGTCACTAGGGAATCTTGCAAGTTCTAGATGTCTAAAGTCTGTTGAACAGTTTTCTTTTATTGATCCGCCTGTGGATCCTTTACCTTCTGTTGTAATACTTTGACATTACTTATATTCGGAATGTAATATATTTATCTTTTGTTTCCGCTGTGCATTATTATATTGTGTTGTTTGACTATGATGTTGCCAACCACGTCACGATACTCCCCACCGGGCCCACCGGTGACACGTGGAAATCCGGGGTGTGACAGGTTGGTATCAGAGCCAACATTGAGTGAATTAAACACTAGCCTTATGTGTTTAATCTCAATGACACAGTAGCACATTCCTTGACCTTCTGAGTCTAGACTTAACATAGGAATACTTTCAATCCTAATCTGGAATTTTTACTTCCAAATTTTTATATATTGAATACGTCGCCAAGCGAAGAAGCCGTAATAGGAGTCCTCCACACCCGGAGCCTAGAAATGCTGAGTTTCGTACCGCGGCTAGAATGAAACGAGCATCCAAGGAGAAAGCATTCAGAAATAACGTGAAGAAGAAACTCCTTTTGCTGAAGATCGTTTCCTTAATAGTCCTCATAAGGACATATTTATCTTTCAGTCCCTTTAAGGACACATTATTCCTTTCAAAGACCCGCTTAGGGCAACTCTGTACTTTTATTTTCATATAATGGATTGATTAAACTAAGTTTTCATTCTAAACATGAAATATGAAATCAAAGGGAAAATAACATCCCTTAGAAGGGAATTGCCTACGGGCTATATTTAATGTCCTCTGAGACTAAAGACAGTGGTAGCCTACAACTCCCTGTCGAGAAAAGTAATGAACTTTGATTCACACCTAAATGCCTCGATCCCAAACGATCATGGCTTATAAATTAAACTTGTCCACGTGACTAAGCCTTTTGTGCTATTACTAAATGCCTCGATCCCAAACGATCATGGCTTATAAATTAAACTTGTCCACGTGACTAAGCCTTTTGTGCTATTACTAAATGCCTCGATCCCAAACGATCATGGCTTATAAATTAAACTTGTCTACGCGACTAGGCCATTTGTGCTATTATTAACTTATAAATTAGGATTTATGATAAAAATCCTGAATTAAATAAATATCCTTCCTTCCCTGCCAGTAGGCATTTTAAAAAGAATCTTAAAGGTGAAACCTAGCCTACGCGGCCAAGATGGTGAAACCTACCCAAGGGATTCAGATCCTTGTTAACACCTAAGAACGTGTTAGCACTCCTGACAAATGTGATTCGATAAAATCACAACAGTCATCCTTATATTGGATTCTTCCAATTTTCTTATCTGGCCTAGTGATTTAGAAATCATGGCTTGTGTCATCCTATAAGATGATCACATTATAAACATCCGATAGTGATGAAGTGCCTACGGGCTAAGCTCGTTGTCCGATGAGACAACGACAGTGGTGGTCTTTGACCTCCTGTCTAAAAAATATTGGACCAGGTCCAAGCATAATAGTCGGTAGGATCCATACGATCTCGACTAATAGCATCTGAGAAGATGATCATATTATAACCATCCCCCAGAAGGGAAATGCCCACGGGCTATATCTATTGTCCTAAAAGACAAAAGACAGTTGAAGTCTACAACTCCCTGTCAAGAGAAGGCAATGAACTTGATTCAAACCTTAATGCCCCAATTCTCTGAAATCATGGCTTATAAAATTTAGAACTGTCCTTGTGACTAGGCCTTTTGCGCCACTTCAATATCCTTAATGTTTCATAACTAGGATAAAATTATCATGGAAAATACTAATTAAATATAACTAACAAATTAACTGATATGGTTTATATTACCATGGTTGATGAATCGTCAAAGATGATGATTCCATAAAAACCTCTGAATAAATCATTGTTAATATTTATGTAGTAATCAAGCTACATGGCTGGATTAGATGAAGTTAACAGCCACATGGAGGAGAACAATGATACTACCAGAATTAATGTAACTGGAGCAGAACTGCAGGTAATAATAGATTATGCTGTTACGCGAGCTCTTGATCGACAGTATGATGAGTCAAATGACACCCACTTTAAGACTCTATCTGTGGCTCGTAGTAAGTCCCCTCCTAAAATACACGAGTCAAGGGAGAACGATGTTCATGACTTGTCAAATCAAAGGAGTATTCCGTCTAGACAGGTTGTGTTCCAGCAAGAGGCACCAGTTAAGACCTGTTCATACAAATATTTTGCCTCCTGCAAGCCTAGAGACTTTACAGGAGAAAAAGGGGCCATCGATTGCATGACATGGCTCGATGAGATGGACGCTGTTGTTGACATCAGCGGTTGTGCGGAGCAAGATGTTGTGAAATTTGTTTCACAATCATTCAAAGGAGAAGCGTTGGCATGGTGGAGATCATTGCTCCAAGCCACGGGAAAAGTTCTACTCTACAACTTATCTTGGGATCAATTTGTTGCATTAGTCAAGGAAAACTATTGCCCCCAGCATGAGGTAGAAAAGATAGAATCAGACTTCTTGACTCTGGTCATGGAGAATTTGGATTGTCAGGCGTATGTGACAAGTTTCAACACGATGTCTCGCCTAGTTCCTTATTTGGTCACCCCTGAACCTAAACGCATAGCGCGTTTCATTGGAGGCCTAGCACCAGAAATAAAAGGAAATGTTAAGGCATCTAGGCCAACCACATATAGGTCCGCGGTGGACTTATCCTTATCTCTCACCTTAGATGCAATTAGAATTAAGTCTGTTAAGGCTTCTGGCGAGGGAAGAAGAGAAAGAGAGGAGGAAAACTCTCATCAATATAACAAGAAGAAGAAGGGAAACTCTGAGCATGGGAAGGATTCTGAGTTTAGGAAGAACTCGAGTCAGTCTGATAACAGACCCAAATGCAGTAACTGCAAAAAGCAACATTTTGGAAAATGTACAATCGACCCACGTGCTAAATTGTGTGGAATTTGCAAGACCAAGGGTCACAAAACCTTAGATTGCAAGGGGTTAAAGAACGCCACATGTTACAATTGTAACGAGGAAGGGCACATCAAAACCAACTGCCCAAAGCTTATAAAGAAGCCGGGAGAGGCCAGGAAAATAAACGCATGAGTCTTCCAGATGAACGCCGGGAAATGGTGCAGAAGGATAACTATATAGCAGGTACCTTTCCTTATCAAGTAGTTTATGCAGAAATTACTTGATACTGGCACATATGATTCAATATTGAACAATAACTATAGAGAACTGTTGTCTCCGCCTGATTAGGACTTCGGTCATTTAATACGAGGTAGAAATTGGCCGATGATACTTTAGAAAATGCTCCAACAAACCTTAGATGGATATTTTATATCTAATAGGAATCACTCTTTTCTGACATTCCTATGGCAAGCTTTCAAGCTACCTAAATTCTTTAATATAATAAAGACAGATGTGACGTGTTGATCCTCTGTCAGAAAAGTGATGGACTAGGTCCAAATCTTTAATGCCATTGATGGTCTTTTGCGACCTAGGCTAAGTAATATTAATATATTTTAAATAACGTTCATTAAGAATGTTAGTGCTATAATAGCCTGTATAGGTTATTGACACCATGGTTAGTCTATATTAAGGCCATCAGAATGAAAAATAGCAGTTGTTGGATTTCAACTAAGAAATTGTTTTATCGGTATCAGGAACCAATATCGAGTATGGCAAACTCGGATAAGACAACAGTCAATCGCGCCATTGATGACGCGACGCATGCTAATGATGCTGAAATTGTAAACCTTAGAATTTCCAAAGATGTTCTTCAAACTATGATAGACGCAGCCGTTGGAAAAGCTGTGAAGAAGGCTGTGAAAAAGTTAAAGGAGCCCCATGCTGCTCGGTCCAAATTTTATCTAGGACCACATTTCCTTACTCTTAAGGAGGATCCCGTTCATGCCTCTGATGCAAAGGATGAACTAAAAAGGAAAAGGGAGATAGATAACTCCCAGAGTTCTAAGAAAAAGAATAAACAAAAGTCCAATCAGAAACCTGTATGCAAGATTTGCAAGAAGCGCCACTACGGGAAATGCAGATATGAGCCTCGACCTCTACATTGTGGGATCTGCAGGTCTAAGGGACATAAAACGTTGGACTGCAAAGACATGAAGAATGCAGTATGTTTCGGCTGTAATGAGAAAGGCCACATCAAGACTACGTGCCCTAAATCTGTCAAAGGAAATGCGGCGGAGGAAGTAAAGCCTAAGATTGAAAGCGCCTAAAATGCCTGAGCTAGTCCATAAATAATGGCATCAGGTACATTCCTTGGCATTTTATCAGTAATTTAAATACTAAGAGTTTTTATTTTGGTTCGGATACCAGTAAATCCTTCATAAACTATAAGTATAAAAAAAAATGGTGGAACCGGCCGCCCCCGGAATCGAACCTGGGTCTAGGCCACACCCTTTCGCGCGCCTAGCCAACCGAGCTAGGTGCCTAGTTTGTGAAAATTTCCATTCTGATTAAATATAAGCACATATAGTTGATATCTCCTTAATCTCTAACGATTTCGAATACCAAATGGTATGACAAAAGCGCTATATGAGGATTGGTGTATCTTAATAAATTCCATAGGTTGCTTCCATGCCTGATCAGTATGGAGGTTTAATGCATGGAACCACAAAGATATCCCAATGATCATATGGTACTAAAGTCAACTAATGGTATCCAAAGAAGATATCCAGAATGGAATTGTCCAAATAAATATTCCCTGGTAAAGAAATATGTGGACTCATAACATAAATGTGTCACTTATTAGACACAAGCGTTGATGAGTGAACTGGAGCCTGAGATATGGAAAATCTCTGTAACCTCCTAGTACCCTAATTATCTTCTCCTAAGACTATCATGTTTACCTCTCGAGAGGCAAGTAGAGTTAGGATTAACATCCCGCTTTGGGTTAGAGTGTTGTAAGAACTCCATGCTGATTATGGAATAACCAAAAACCTGATTAAGTAAATTTTAAAATAGAGGGTTCGTATAGCCTAACTCAATATCCTGAGAGTTTAATATTGTTAGATAAGAAAGACGGTTCATTTTGCTTATGCACTCATTACCGCAACCCTATTTTTAACAACGATTAAGAATCGCCTTCAACTACCCTGGATCGTTGAGTTATTCAACTAGCTATAAGGATTAGCTACTCTTAAGATTATTTTTAAGCAGTGGTTGGAATAACCATCTCACCTTAAGATAAGCTTTTCTATAATCGTTTATATGTAAGCACCAAGGTTGCTCCCTTGGAGACCTTGTAAAGATGAAATTTTAAACATCTATTATTAGATGGGAAATTGGTAAGACCAATTAACAGGATCTGAAAGTTGCCCAGGAAACAACAAATAAGATCATACATATCCATAATCGATTGTAAGTTGCTAGTTTTCGGCAGAAAATAAAGAATTAATGAAAATAGCAAATCTCCTAAATTCTTGTTAAGGAATAAAGCTCAACAAAAGATATCACCCAGGAAGGGTGTGCCAAATTGTTAAATTTTCAGGCTAGTTAAGCTCTGAGTATATAGAACCATTCGAAGGAAATCGAATGTATCAATATTAAGTAGCTTACGAGCTAAAACCTATTTAAGAAGCTTGGCGGAGCTCGCAATACATTACACACCAGTGGCTGAAGGATGTGTTTCGCCAATAAGTCAAAAAAAAAAGCACTATCACATTAGGATATGCAGAACTACGATAGTATGAGCAACCTGTGTCGATTAAGGATCGACAGGATTAGAAACTCCAAAAAGATAAATGTACCTATTATAAAGGTCAATTGGAGTGCCTTAGAGGCTCAAAGGTACCGGGGGAGATTAAGCCCAATATAAGGCAGAAAATACTTCCTTTACTTCAACAAATCTCGAGGTCGAGATTTCTTTTAAGGGGGTGAGGATGTAACACCTCGAAAATTCACGTCCTATAATGTATTGACACGTGTCATAAGCTTGAACGTGAGAAAATATACTTTAGAGGGACTAAAGTCGACAAACATAGAAAGTATGTGAAAATAAGGGTTCAAAATGTCAACGGTGAATAAATATATTGTACATTAACCCTACATGATGTTATGGCATCAAACGAATAAATCATGGATCATGCGAAGCTAAAAGTGAGCAAATACAAACTACAGGGGTTAAATGTGTCAACATGTTTAAGTTATACCTCTAAGTGACCTTTTGACAAACCCGAAGCTTTGTAACTATTAATTATGCTCACTAGAATGTACATTATAAATTTCATAAAGTTTCGTTATCGTATGAGAAAGTTATGATCAAATTCGTATGCGAGGGGTTAAAGCGTTAACGTCGAAAGTTATGACTTTTCGGGTTAACCAGAAGTGTCCAGGGACTTGGCAAAGTGGGTACTAGTCTTAAAGCCCTTGTAGATAAATATGAAGGGGTCAAAATGCAAAGAATAAGCTTAGTTGACCTTTCGTGAAGCCAAGGGACAAGTTGCAAAAACAAAAAAATGAAAAATCTGATCAGAAGGCCCATGCGGCCCGCCTAAGCACCTCAAGCGGGCCGCGTCAGGCCCCCAGATGCAGAAAATCGTTTTTTGTGGCTGTTCAGCCTTGGAACCAACTTTAATCACTTGTTTCACTTCATGGGCGACCCCTAAACACCTCCTAGACACTTAGGGACATGTGTTGATGAGTTGTGGATGGTTGTAGACATGTGTGTCAATTTCTTGTGGTGATTAAAACCACTATATAAGGACCAAAGTTGCAACCAAGTTCCTCACACTTCATTCTTGCATTCCTGATCACTTCTGGAGCTCAAGCCTTCTCTCTAGTGATCACATTTCGTGCATATGACCTTGGTAAGTATGCCTAACCTTTCTTGATTAAGTTTTAGCTTAAAAGTCAAACCGTCGTAATTAACGGTTGACTTTAAGATTAATCACTAATGGTCCAGTGATTAGTCGAATCAAAAGAAGTTATAAGTTGGTATTTATGTGGGTCATAAAACCTCAAAAGGGTTCCCCATGATTCCCATCCTAACTAGGTCATTTGTTGAGTCAAAGATGATTAGAAAAAGTCAACAGAAATGTAATCTTTCGTTTAATGCATAATTAACGATGTAACAGGCGTGTAACCTATTTTATCATTCATATAACTTGATAATAAGCACAAGAACTTGTCTAAGCTTGTTTAATTCGAAAACTTTCTATTTTGAACCGATTCGGAACCGAAAGTCGCAAAGCTTTGACTTTTGCTTTGACTTCAGTTCTGACCCGCTTTAGTACGATTTGGAAATGCCTTAGAGCTTCCTTAGGACCAGGCTATCTGTTAGCATAACCCTCTGTGGTTGGTTCATTGATTGACCCATTCGTTTACGCGTTTCCGTTAATTGCTCATATGTTGACCATTATGCCCTTATTACCTTAAAACGTGATTTTTGGGAATGTAAAAGAGTAGAAACTTTAATTACTGATATATAAACTCGTATGCAAAGTTTGACATCAGTTTGAAGTGTAGATTGAGAGTTATGCTCATTAGCGCAAATAGAAAGCTTTATGTTAATAAAATGGCGTAATTAGCATATAGCCTAGTTAAGCCTACTTTTTGATATCAAATCTTTACCCACTGATGTAATATATTATTTTGGGAATTTTAAAGATTTTTAATTAATTTTAGGCTGAGCATAACTCATAGTCGTAGGCTTAATCCGGTAAATGTCGGTTTTGCCCTTACGGGCCATAAAATTAGTTTTACATATCTAAACGACTCCAAACCTTTTGCTACTGATCACATATGGTAAATAAATTATTTTAAACCTCCTGGAAATATAAAAAATATCAGATTTAAGTATCGAACCCGGAAATGGCCTTAAATCGCCTTTTTAAGCGTTTTTAACGCATAGTATGTACTTAAACTATTTTAAACATACAAGGGTTGATACCTACTGATATTTGAGACAAATTATAATATTTTAACAGTAAGCAAAGGTTGATAAACTCAGACTTCAGTTTTGAGCTTTACGGCTTATGTGAAATTACCAAAATGCCCCTTCGGTGCATAGTTTGGTTATAATTGATAAATTTCACATATATACTTTATCCTACTGTTATAACTTATCAAAATAAGTATTTTCGCTGATTATGCCAGACCTGTAACTCAGGTAAATACTTAAACTCTTTTATAACATTTTAAATGACCAAGCTACCCCTACGAGGCCTAGTTTGTGTTTAAATACGTTTTGGACATAATGAAAGACATCTTACTGATGTCACAACATATTTGAGGCATAATTAACTTAGGAAACCTGTATATGACTCTCATGATTATCCGTCATGCGTTATTCGCGTTCGGTTCGGTTTATGTAACTAGTTTGCATAAATTAGCCGAAACGGGTCAAACGTTATCGTTTTTATCTCAAAATCCAGAATGTGTTTAGTTTACCCATATTATACAAGTATCCAAACCTGTCGGGTCTAAATCACATCCTATTCCGGTCTTCGCTTAATCATGCGTTTTGAACCGTAAACCTTTCCTTAAAACTAACCGGTCTAAGTTACGACTTAAATAAGACCCGTTAGGAATTTAATAGGTTAATAAAACCTTCGTTCCAGATTGAG
Source organism: Helianthus tuberosus (assembly GCA_030545235.1). Classification (NCBI taxonomy): domain Eukaryota; kingdom Viridiplantae; phylum Streptophyta; class Magnoliopsida; order Asterales; family Asteraceae; genus Helianthus; species Helianthus tuberosus. Next base: position 185,550,681 of record CM060351.1, on the reverse strand, counting down.
AGCCCCAGTAGAAGTACTTGTGCTTGCTGATAAGAATATACGGCTGAGTATAAATTGCATTGCTAGCTCAGGTAAATACTTTTAACTTATTTTCCCTTATACGGGCTTGTGATACGGTATTATAAAAATACCGCTTGGTCGGGTGTAGAAACCTTTTAATCAGAGAAGATTAAATTGCATAATCCCGTTTTAATCTGTATTGATTGATAACAAATAACATTGGGGGTTAATGACCGTGTCCTGGATATCCTTGGCTCATTTTAAAAAGTGAATGGCCACGACGTAAGCACAAGGTGTAGGCAAAACACCTCCTGTTGCATATGTATAACGTATACTCACTCGTAAGGGTATCTTCTTGTGAGATTATATTTGTGGTGTGTCGATTAATCTTGTCCGGCTTGTATTGTATAATCACCGGCCCTAAATGTTGGACAACCATGTAAATCGGATACAAGATTTTTATTAATAAAATTGTCCCAAGTTAAAAAGATTAATTTTGCCTCTGTGCATTTTAATCTAGTTATAAAAGGTATTTTGTGCCTCGTGCATTCAAATCAATTTTTAAACTCTTTTCCAAAATGAGTCAGTTAATTGTATTTACCAGTGTAAACTGACGTATTTTCCAAAAGGTTAAGTGACAGGTACTATGTGTAATTGGCTGGGAGCTCAGGGCGTCACTAGGGAATCTTGCAAGTTCTAGATGTCTGAAGGGGTATGGTCCCAGATCTCGCGTCAGCATGACCGCAAAGGACCATTACCCTCATCAAAAACCTCCAACAGCAATAAATTCACCTGCGTCCGCGTGGACACATGCGGACACAGCAGTCCAATCTGTCCAGTGATGAGAAGACTTACCTTAGGGACGGAAACTAATGTTACACATAGCGATGCGGCCCCGCACCGCATCCTATAAACATTTTCGTCACGACAAGGGATCTGGACAATAGTAACAGTCACTAAGCAGCGATGCGGCCTGGCACCGTATCCCGCGTAAATCATGGATGGAACAACCAATGCGGGAACGACATCAAGTGACCGCAAGCGGCGATGCGGCCTGGCACCGCATCCTGCCTACAAGGCGAGTAGGCCTGACACCACAGTGCAAGTTGCACTGGGGACAGTCGCCTACCGGCCCACGTATAGACAACAGTCTGACACCACAGCACGACGTGGCATCACCACCGTAACCGACAGGTCTGGCACACCTGCAAATAACTGTGCGATGTCAGGCTAGCTACTCAACTACCCTCCTTCACTCCTCGGCTATAAATATTCACCCCAAACCAGGTTTGAGGTATCACTTCTCAACTCTCTCAATACTACTACTATCACACTTTGCTTCCCAAGCAAACTACTGATTCTCACGCCGGAGAGTGGTAACAAGGAGCACCCCCACCCCCTCCTCCTTGTTACGAGTCACGGCTTGTTTCCTTGTGCAGGAAACCAACCACCTCCAGACGATCTAGCCGGCGATCCTCGGAAAGAAGGGATTAACCCTCTTGACGAGACCAGTGAGTTAACCCACCCGGTTAACCATTGTTTCATCATTGGCGCCCACCGCTACTCTTAGCACTTTTTCCAACCATCCCTTTCTCTCCAAAGATCATGTCTGATCGTCAAAACAACACTACCGGGGATAACCTACACCCCGCAAACCAAGGGCCTGCATGAACCATTCCCCCAGGCCCAAACGCTGAACACATTGGCACATCAGCACAAGGGGGTCCATCCCTTACGTTCGGCCACGATCTATCACAGTATGCCGCTGAGATACCCCCAGGCATGAACCTGCATACCTGGTACGACCAGCAACAAGCTTTGCTGGCCGCAACATACAACAGAGCTTGCGCAGAAGCGCAGGTATCAACAGGGCCTACCCCAGCTCCGCATACCCCTGCGGGTCGTACTTTACAATACGACGGCAAGGCCCCAACACATCCAACTTCTAGAAGCAGACAAGAAGACCGCGGTTCCTCTTACTATGACGTCCGCACGCTTGCGGAAGACGATTCCTCGTATGGGTCCCGCCGCAGGGACCCCATACAGAGCCGCCTAGGCCCCCAGGGCAAAACTAGGCGACAGTCTACAGCCTACCACGGCCTAGGCATTCATAGCCGACTGGGACCCCAGTCCTACCGTGAGGGGCAAGGTCATACCGATCCGGACGACGGTACATACCGTGCGGAATCCCATGCCACCAGCAGCAGACCGGGAGGACGCAACTACGTTCCTCCCACACACCCCCGCACTACGTACCTCCGCGCCGCTAAGCATCATCGCGGCCAACCCTACAGGCCGAAATCTGCGGCCGAAAACTCCAAGTTCGCCCCAGAAATCGCCTGCGCCGATGTCACCACCACAAAATTCCCGTTAAACATTGGGAAATACAACGGTTCGACGGACCCAGATGATCATAACAACATCTTCGTCGGCGCCGGGTGCAACGGTAGGTGGGATGAACCCACCTGGTGCCATTTTTTCCCACAGACCCTAACAGGTCTGGCTAGGGCATGGTTCGATTCTCTACCACCAGGGTCACTGACCTCATTCGAGGACTTGCAAGGAAAGTTCCTCGCGCACTTTAGCCAGCAACGGCGCCATGAACGTGATTCCATGGACGTTATGAACATCTGGCGTAGAGACAACGAATCCCTGGATGCAATCGTTGTCCGTTACAATAAAGAGATCCTAAAGATAGGCGACGTTGCCGACCAGATGGCACGTAACCATTTCATCGTCGCGGTCAAAGACGAACAAATGGTTATGAATATTTCCGGCGGTACCAGCTTGCCCAAGAAGTGGGAAGATGTCATGACTGCGGTCAAGACATACGCCCAGACTCAGCGGTCTCTCAGACCGCACATGTCAAAGGCACAACCCCAATCGGAAGGCCAGTCTTCCCGCCAAGAGCCGAAGCGCAAAAATAAGCGCAACCGGGACACATGGAATCGTGGCAGCGATTCCAGACCGTATGTCCCACGAAGCAACCAGCCCGACGCAAGGGCTACAATCAACGCCCAGCGTGAAAATCGGGCATCAAAAAAGGAATCTCGGGACCGCAGCTGGACCGAGATTAACCAGTCGCCAAGCGACGTCCTTCTCACGGACGCACAATTTCTGCGACCGGCCCAACCGATGAAGTCAAAAAAGAACCAGGAACTCGCACTCTACTGCGAGTATCACAAGGACAACGGCCACACAACAAACAGCTGCATCAGTCTCCGACTGGAGATTGAGCGAGCCCTAAAAGAGGGAAAACTGTAACACCTGTTGACAGGCGCGCAAAAAGCTACCAAGCGCATCACTCCCCACAATGAGGGCACCTCCACGGGGAAGAGGACCATGCACGTAGCCTCTACCCACATGATCAACGGAGGAAAAGGAAGGCCACGTAAGGCTGGAAGAAGACCGGAGAATGACTGGAAGGACGAGCAAGTCGTTTTTCCAAAAGTCCGAGGCGGCCCGCGCGATAGACGCACCGTGGTTATCACAGGCCACTTAGCTCACTACTGTACCGAGCGATTGTTCATGGACCCAGGCAGTACATCCGATATTATATACGAGCAATGCTTCAACCAGTTCGATCAAGAAGACAAAGATCGACTGCAACCAGCGGATTACCCGTTGGCCGGGTTTGCAGGGGAAATCGTATTCCCCCTGGGTCAGATTACTTTTCCTGTACGCCTCACCAACGTGAGGCACACAAGAACGGAGGAGGTAAACTTCATGGTTCTACCGCACACCTCCAAATACGACGTACTCCTCGGGAGAGAATCCCAGGGTGATTTTAACATGATCACATCCGTCCCTCACTCCGCTATCGGTTTCCCAACCGAGACGGGGGTCGCGATAATATACGCCAGAAGGGAAGTTCTGTCTACGGACGACCTGCGTCCAGCCAAGGTAGCAAGGCCCACCCCCAACACGCAACCAGAAAAATGGGTGCTTAACGCAAGGCACCCAGAGCAAACGGTCACGTTGGGCCATGCCTTGACACCTACCATCAGAGCGCGCCTGAAGCAATTACTCTTCAGGAACCAAGACATTTTTGCGTGGACACCCGCAGACATGACAGGGGTACCGCGCGACATAGCGCAACACTTTTTGAATACCATGCCAGGTATCAAGCCAGTGATCCAAGGCCAACGCCACCTTGGATCAGCAAAAAACGCGGCGATGGAAGAGCAGATACAGGAGCTGCTCTCCGCAGGTATCCTGCGGGAAGTCAAATACCAGACGTGGTTATCTAACCCAGTCATGGTCGAAAAACCAAGCGGGGGCTGGCGCATGTGTGTCGATTACAAAGACCTCAATAAGGCCTGCCCCAAGGATTGTTACGCACTTCCGGAGATCGACGAGAAGGTCGATAACCTCGCACCATTTCGATGGGAGTGCTTCCTCGATTGTTACAAAGGCTACCACCAAGTACAGATGGCAATCGAAGATGAAGACAAAACGGCATTCCGCACTCCTATCGGGAACTACTGTTACACCAAAATGCCATTCGGGTTGCGCAACGCTGGCGCAACCTATCAAAAGTTGATGAACGACACTTTTCGCGGTCAAATCAGCAAAAGTGTCGAAATCTATATGGACGACCTGGTCGTCATGAGCATGGAAGAAGACACCATGCTCAACGATATCGAAAGAACATTCCAGACTCTACGAAGCGTCAACATGAAGCTTAATCCAGGAAAATGCTCGTTTGGAATGGAAGAAGGCAAATTCCTCGGATTCATCGTAACCAAAGATGGATTCAAGGTAAACCCGGAAAAGGTTCAGGCGATCGAACGCATGCCATCGCCCTCAACGATGAAAGAAATGCAACGACTAGCCGGCAGGTTAGCCGCACTAAACAGATTCTTAGCCAACCACGCGGCTAAGTCATACCCTTTCATCAAGACCCTGCGGAGCTGCCTTAAAAAGGAACAATTCCAGTGGACCGCAGAAGCCGAAAAAGCTTTCCGGGAGATGAAAGAGTGTTTGATCCAGCTCCCAACTTTAACCGCACCACGAAAAGATGAGCCACTTATTCTGTACCTGTCTGCCGCAGACAGCGCGGTAGGCGCGGTACTCATAGTGGAGCGGGAAGGAGTTCAAACACCCATCTACTACATCAGCAAAATGCTCAACGACCCAGAGACAAGGTATTCCATCATGGAAAAGTTAGTACTCGCACTGGTGCACGCATCAAGACACCTACGACGCTACTTCGCCAACCACGTCATCACAGTACTAACCAACTACAGGATCGGCCCGATCCTATCTAAACCCGACATCTCTGGGAGGTTAGCAAAATGGGCAATTGAGCTGGGCGCACTTTCACTGAATTATAAGCCGCGCCCCGCAATCAAAGGCCAAATCTTGGCTGATTTCGCTGCTGAAGTACCAGCAAACCGCATTCAAGAATGCGAAGAAGAACAAAACCCGCCATCACCACCATCCTCCACAGAAACCTGGGCACTATATACAGATGGTGCGTCCAACGAAGATGGTGCTGGTGCAGGTCTACGACTTGTCAGCCCCGATGGCCAAGAGCTAACATACGCAATCCGCCTCGATTTCAAAAGCACGAATAACGAAGCAGAATATGAGGCTCTACTGGCAGGGCTGCGTTTGGCGGTCAAACTCGACGTCAAACATTTGGAAGCACATGTCGACTCACTACTGGTTGCAGGGCAGATACGCGGTGACTATGCCGCAAAAGGGGACATCATGATCCTCTACCTCGAACAAGCCTTGCAACTGAAATCATGGTTCACCTCCTTCAATATTCGCCATATCAACAGGAGTGACAACAAACCTGCGGATGCACTATCAAAACTTGCATCCACCAGCTTCCAACACCTGGCAAAAGAGGTACGCATCGAGATTCTGCAAAATCCTTCAGTACCCCTGCGCCAGGTCAACGTCATCCAGTACGGTACAACATCCTGGATGACATCGATAATTGCATACTTACAATCAGGTGTTACTCCCGAAAGCAAGGCAGAAGCACGCAAGCTACAATACAAAGCGTGTCATTACCAAATGGGAGACGGTATCTTGTACCGTAAATCATACCTGGGGCCACTCCTACGATGCGTAAACCCCGAAGATGCCATATACCTTATCAAAGAAATTCACGAGGGAATATGTGGCATACACGCAGGCCCACGCATGATTGTGGCCAAAATCATGAACGCCGGGTACTATTGGCCCGGCATGCACCTGGACACAGTCAAAATCTTACGCAAGTGTATCAATTGTCAGCGACATGCTCCCAAGACCTTGCGTCCCAAGAACAACCTGATCCCCGTCACCACCGCATGGCCATTCCAAAAATGGGCAATCGATGTGGTAGGACCATTTCCAGACACGCCTGGTGCAGTGAAATTTATCATAGTGGCTGTTGATTACTTTACAAAATGGGTAGAGGCAAAGCCACTTGCATCAACCACCGCTATGATAACAAGGAAATTCGTGTGGGAACATATCATCTGCCGTTTCGGTCTACCAATGTGCATCGTCACCGATAACGTGGCGCATCCGCAAGGGAACGGCCAAGTTGAGAGTATCAATAAAAGCTTAGTGGAAGGCATCAAAGCACGGTTGGGAACAGCCAGACGCGGCTGGGTTGATGAACTCCCAAGTATTCTATGGGCTCATAGGACAAGCCAAAAAACAAGCAACGGTGAGACACCCTTCAGCCTGGTCTATGGCACTGAAGCTGTGATCCCCGCGGAAGTAGGCCTCCCATCACCTAGAATGTTGGCTATCAACAAGATAGACAACAATGAGGAACGCAGGGTTGATTTAGACCTCTTGGAAGAAAGGCGTGAAAACGCAGCCATCAATGAGGCCAAATACAAGACAAAACTCGAAAAATACTACAATGCACGCGTTCGCATTTGTACTTTCAACCCGGGAGACTACGTCCTTCGTGACAATGAAGCATCTAACGCGGAACGCCCAGGGAAACTTGCCCCCAAGTGGGAAGGACCCTACCTCATCCAAGAGGTCTTGGGCAAAGGCGCGTATAAACTACAAACATTGGAAGGCGAAACTATCGCACGCACATGGAACGCACAACAGCTTCGACGCTGTTATATGTAAGCCACGTTTGTTTTTACATTTACCATGTAACCTATCAGGCCACGGGCCATTTGCAAATAAATAAATAGACAATTCAATGCAATATTGTTTATTTATCTCTATTATAAATGCGTGTTCCACTCTGAGGTATATACAAAAACAGATTGGCAAAATCTTCATTCGTGATACCCACACAGAGTGGGAAACACACGCAACTATTATAATAGGCCAGCAATGGCAACACTGTTTGTCTGACCAAAGATAAGCCTTCATACTTGCATATTATCTAGATATGCAAAAGGCAATTACAGGTTTAGTGTTGCTCACAGTAACATTAAACTCTTACGAATCCAAAAATGCAAGTAGTAACAACACTTGTACAAATTGAACGGAACAATTCTTTATATTCAAAAAATTCCTACACCTGCGCGGTGCACAGGGAATTTACATAAAGTTTTACACAAATACGAACAAGGCACGCAGGCCAACCTAATCTTTCTTCGTGCCGCTGGAACCTTCACCATCCTTGCTGGCCACAAAAGGTTTTTCCTCATCTTCATCACCGTATAACACTCGCAAGCGGTCCACATAGTCCTCCGCTTCTAAACACTTTTCAAGCTCCTCGAGATCAGAAATGGTTGTTTCGTTATACATCTCAACCGCAGCATTAAGAAGCGCTTCAGTATCCATGCCGTGAAACCCGGATCGCTCATCAGTATGTCCGCCACGAGCTGCAACAGTCAAATGACTAATACAGCGGTTATAGCCAGCTTTAAAACCAGCATACCGGGCACACTCCTTGATCTCGTTAACACCTGATACAGTCTCAGGAGCATCAAGGATGGATGCAACAATCTGCGAATACAAAAAACACAGGTTATCAAAGGCAAACAGATAACAAAAATAACAAAAGCAATGAACGCTTACATGCCCGATCCCGTGCATACGCATCCATTCACGGTCAGCCTTGAGCAACTTAAGCGACGGATCAAGACTATCTCTAGCCTCCTCAGCCTCTCTTGCCCGCGCTTCAACCTCCTCAAGGCGGGCAGAAATCTCCTGAATAGTGGCCCCCCGGGTCCGCAATTCAGCCTGGTAACAAAACAAAAACAAGTATACAAAATAAACACTTGTGAAATGTACAAAGTCAGAAGCAAGAAACTTATACCTGGAGGCCCAAGATAGTATTGCTTAAAGTGGTGCGGTCAGCATTCGCCCCTTCAAGAGCTTTTGCAGTGCGGACCTCCGCCTCCTTGGCCTCTTCTAGAGCCTTAGTAAGGCGAGCTTCTGCCTCTTTGGCCTCTCGGGCAGCCGCATCAGCTGCCGTTTTCTCCTTAGCCAGCGTAGCATTTGCTGCCTTAGCATTGACAAGCTCCTGGCGAACACGAAAGAGAGTTTCATTCTGTTTGGCCCAAGAGTCTTTCCAAGCCTTGCGCTCATTAGAAAGTGTCTCGCGCTCATCATTAGAAAGAGATTCTTTCCAACTCCGGCGCTCAGTGGAAAGCAGTTTGGCAAGGGTACGAACCTGTGTAAGCTCAGCAGTTGCAGCCCACTCTTCAGTCTGCTTATGCTTTTCAAACGCAGCCCTATCCCTTTCAAGCTGCTCCGCACCTTCACGCGCAGCCTTAACCAACTCCTCAGCCTCTGCACGCAAGCGCACACTCTCCTCCTCCCTGCGTGCCAACACCTTATAGTTTTCCATAATGGTGTTGGCCATTACAGAACTCCCAACAAGCAGGGAGGAGAGTTGGTTAATCTGGGCTTCAGTTGGTAAGGCACGGGCCCGGTTGATTTCAAATGGGGTGCCCAGACCACCCAAAATCTCCCTACACGCAGAGGGATCAGCAGAAACGTCATCCCCTTGCATCACAGACCACGGAGGGCGGTGGTAAGCCATGGCCCGGTCTTCCGTATAGGAGCGATAATAATACTCCAATTCAGACTCTTCAGGCTGAATAGGAGTCTCTACAAAACCCGCACCCCCAGGACCGGAACCAGAAGCCTTCTGAGCAGCAGGAGACTTTGGCTTTTCGGTATAAGAAAATTTCAAGTTCAGATCATCCGCATCCTCTGGGGTAATGACATTGTCATGCGAATCCACCGTGTCATGGATCTGGGCCGCAGGTCCCTTCCCAGTGTCCTCCCGCGTAGAGGGCTCAGGTGTAACAACCTTGTGAACCCCCACACCCGCAGCAGTGTCACGCGGGGGAGAAAGAGGAGCATCAAAAAATGGAGAACCCTTCATCTTGGGGTTCTGCAATCAAAGAACATTTTAAAATACAAATTATTTGACCATTTCAAATTCAAATTATTTGACCAAGTAATACATCACGCACCAGGAACAACCGCAGACTTCGTTCGTCCCACAAAAGCCCTACGTCTGGTCTGAATCTTCGGCTTCTTTCCCTCACCAGCATCACCAGTTTTCCCCGCTTTCCTCTTCTTCTCGTCAGCAGCCTTTGAACCCGCAGTGGTTCCACCTGTGGCCGCACCAGCACCTTGCACACCCAAGCCCTCAAGGGTGTCAGATACTACCACATAATCGGTATATCTGCGGAAGTGAGATCGAGAGATACCTGCTGCTTGCGGAACCAAAGGCGGAACCGTAGGAGTTTCAATTTTCTTCTTGCCGCGACCCCGCACGGGTTTATCAACTTGCTTCTTCTCTGCATGCTTTCTGGGAGCACCCCTTGACTCAAACTTTCCAAGGGCCCCAAGAGTACCTGCAGGTAGACTATCAGCAGCATAAAAAGTACAAGGCATGAAAAGAAAGCTATGAATTATACCTTTGCCCTGCGACAGGGGTGCTTTCAGTGCCTCGCGTGTAGGAACGCGGAAGTTAGGAAGAATGGTTAAATTAAACCCTGCACCTTCAGCAGTCTGGACAATATCAACCTTGCCAGTGAAACTTGGATCAAATATCTTCCACAGCTCAACAACTTCTTCTGATAGTACAAGTTCAAATTAATAAGCAAACAAGGGAATAATAAAACCGCATAAGGGTAAGAACACTTACCACCAGTTTTCTCCCGCACAATGGGCCTTGCATGCTTATCGGCCCTCGTCAATAACATCCGCAGCACCCATAACTCGGTGTTCTTCAACCACCTATGCTCTATAGTTCTCAACCGAGGGAACCACTCCGCATTCTTCGCATCAGGAATGGCAATGTCCTCCGCAGGGATAGGCTCATTAACATTCCGCAAAGGTATGTTGACAACAACCGCGCAAGCTTTAACATAGAAGAACTTGCTCTTCCACTTTGTAATACCCTTGGGAGGGGTCATCAACTTGACACTTCCATACCGTTCTCGGAAGGAAAAGAAACCTGTGTTCACCGTCAACTGATAAAACCCCCGGAAATTATAAACGGTGACTGGTAAACCAAGGGCACGAAAAGTCGATTCAAAATGTCTAATACGAATAAACCCAAACGGGCTCATCTGAGAAATATGAACCCCATAATGCTCCAAACACTCAGCAACAAAAACGGTCAATGGTAAACGAAGGTTACCATCAATGAAAGAATCGGCCCACATGGTCACATGACCGGCTGGAGCACAAGCACCGGTATCACCATCTTGAGGGTAAACAGCCCCAAACTCGGAGGGCATTTGTGTACTGATCATCAATTGGTCAAAAGACGCTTTCGACCACTTCAACGGTGGCAAACCACCACCAGGAACACTGCCACCATCATCTTCTTCTTCCCCGGCCACCGGAGAAGAGCCTTCAGGGTTTTCACCCTCCACATTATGTGGGTTAGATGGTTCAGCCATCAGAAATATGAAGAAGAGAAGTTTCGAGTTACACAAAAACTCAGAAAACTCAGAAGATGACCGGAAATACAGGCGTATTGATCGGAGAAGATGAAGAGTATTCTCTTTCCACCAGAGAAATTTTTTGAATTTTGAACAACGTGAGGAGAAACCAAACGGTTTCCCCTTATATACTCATCGCAATTAATGCGATGAGGTAACCGACTTACAAAATTCAAAAAGGACCACTTACATTTAGCCACGTGTTCAGCAACCTTTCAGTTGACGGTTATCACGCGCGCGTGGCCGCCCACGCGCCTGACAGAATTGACCTTTACACTACTTGCTACAGTGCAGTTATGACCTCGGTCAATGCACCAGTCCTTTCAGAACATCACATGTCAGAATTCTACTGATTTTCAACAACCCACACGTGCTATCAGCCACGTGGACAATACAAAAGCGACAAACTTATCCAAACATTAAGCGGCATGCGGTTTCTCTGGTTTACCGCACCATGACCCATACCGCATGTCGTTTTTTACATACCCCTCAAAAAAGGAAAAAATATATATCTGTAAATTATATAAGGGGGTATAAGCAATAACCGCATATACCAACGCGCACACGTGGAATATGCGGAGAGGACACACACACCAACCCGCACAGGTGTGTCAGATACTAAGAACCAGCATGGTTCTTTGGACTGCGAAAACCGCTTCTCAGGATGCGATAAACCGCACTCCATATAAGCTTCTTCAAGCTCCAAATCCCTCGTATCCGGTTCACAACCACGGAGGGAACGCAAACAGCTTCTTCTTAAGGAACAGGACAAGTATGCTGAGCAAACCGCACATCAGCAACCCTGTCTCCTGAACCTTCAAGAGCTGCATCCAGGCTACAAGACTTCTAGAAGCGAGTTCTTTGCTGCAAACCACAATCACTCGTGAGTGGCTGCTACAAACCGCAGCTATGCGAACGGTAGCTACGGAAGAGCCACAACTAAAGCACCATGCGGAGGAGCAAAGCTACTTCAAGGAAGTTGCTTTCCCACTAAGCATTAAGGAAAGTGGCTACAAAACGAATGCGGAAGAGTTTCAACCAACTTCCCAAGAGTCTAAGGTGATCTCCTCCGGTAAACACGACTTCAAGAAAAGTTACTTTCCACCAAAGCGTGAAGGAAAGTAGCTCCAGAACAGTGGTAACAAGTCTGCCTATGACTAGTTACCCACCTATGGACCGCATAGAATAAACAATGGTGGGCACAACCCTGCCTATGACCATGTTTATCTGCCCATAGTCCAGATTCACATTGTTCGACCAAACACGGCCAACAATGGCGCAACTACCCCACGATCCTCAAACGAGCATGGCCAACAAGGTACGGCAACGAGGTAACCGCAAAGAACATGCGGTTACTAGAGAGCTAAGCCTCAGAGGATGTGCGGTTACTTGAGAGATAAACCGCAGAGGACGTGCGGTTACTAGAAAACAATTGGAGAACATGAATACCCCACAAGACAGGGTTCATCATTGCATGTCCAGTTGCTAAACATAGAGCTTGAGCAACGTACTTACAACTTTGCACAAGCTGACGCAGAGCTTGCAACTAGACTGAAGAAGTCACATCTTCAGTCACGATCTCAAAGGTTGGTTCGAACCCTGCTAACACCTTCAGTCACCGTCTCAAAGGTTGGTTCGAAACACCAACAGGTGGCTGATGACATCAACAAAAGGTAGCCTAAGAGTCAAGTCCGTGGCTGAGAATTCCGCATCAGACGAAACTTGCTCACCATGCACCCTTCTCAAAGGAAGAAACAATCCACTAGAAAGGCCCATACTTAACCTTCTAGACAACATAGTCCAGTATCCCTCCCACATGCAACTCGCATACGGAAGGAACACTAGACTGGGGGGACTTGAAGGGGTATGGTCCCAGATCTCGCGTCAGCATGACCGCAAAGGACCATTACCCTCATCAAAACCTCCAACAGCAATAAATTCACTTGCGTCCGCGTGGACACATGCGGACACAGTAGTCCAATCTGTCCAGTGATGAGAAGACTTACCTTAGGGACGGAAACTAATGTTACACATAGCGATGCGGCCCCGCACCGCATCCTATAAACATTTTCGTCACGACAAGGGATCTGGACAACAGTAACAGTTACTAAGCAGCGATGCGGCCTGGCACCGTATCCCGCGTAAATCATGGATGGAACAACCAATGCGGGAACGACATCAAGTGACCGCAAGCGGCGATGCGGCCTGGCACCGCATCCTGCCTACAAGGCAAGTAGGCCTGACACCACAATGCAAGTAGCACTGGGGACAGTCGCCTACCGGCCCACGTATAGATAACAGTCTGACACCACAGCACGACGTGGCATCACCACCGTAACCGACAGGTCTGGCACACCTGCAAATAACTGTGCGATGTCAGGCTAGCTACTCAACTACCCTCCTTCACTCCTCGACTATAAATACTCACCCCAAACCAGGTTTGAGGTATCACTTCTCAACTCTCTCAATACTACTACTATCACACTTTGCTTCCCAAGCAAACTACTGATTCTCACGCCGGAGAGTGGTAACAAGGAGCACCCCCCACCCCCTCCTCCTTGTTACGAGTCACGGCTTGTTTCCTTGTGCAGGAAACCAACCACCTCCAGACGATCTAGCCGGCGATCCTCGGAAAGAAGGGATTAACCCTCTTGACGAGACCAGTGAGTTAACCCACCCGGTTAACCATTGTTTCATCAATGTCTAAAGTCTGTTGAACAGTTTTCTTTTATTGATCCGCCTGTGGATCCTTTACCTTCCGTTGTAATACTTTGACATTACTTATATTCGGAATGTAATATATTTATCTTTTGTTTCCGCTGTGCATTATTATATTGTGTTGTTTGACTATGATGTTGCCAACCACGTCACGATACTCCCCACCGGGCCCACCGGTGACACGTGGAAATCTGGGCTTTTGTATCTTTTAAGCTAGCTTATCTTAAAGAGACGACAAGAAAATTCACATGGGTTTTATTCTAATTTGATAAATTAGAAACCCTTAGAAAACGTTACATCATGTCGTCTCTACAAATTTAAAGAGTAAACTGCCATTTTGGTCCCTGTGGTTTGGCCACTTTTACCATTTTAGTCCAAATCTCAAACTTTTTAAATCTGGGTCCCTGTGGTTTCGTTTTTGTTGCCATTTTGGTCCAAAATTCAAAAACTCCATTTTTTCACTGTTGCAACCGGTCTATTTTGTCTTTTTGTTCAGAGGTAAATTGGTCATTTCATAAATATAATGTGATGAATTGCTTTTAAAGGGTAAATGGATATTTAAGAAAAACCCAGATCAAGAACTCAAAGCAGATCATCTTCCACAGGGACCCAGATAAAATTACCCAGCTCTGTTCTATGATAATCTCTCCAAATGATCATCTTCTCCAAAATGCTATTGAAACTATGACTGTTTAACAGAACAAAGTTTTCTGTAAATATTGTGAATGAGGGTGAAGTAAGGTTGTGGCCCGGAATCGTGTAAAAATGGAGCCAAATCCAATGCCGGCCTTGTTTTCGGATATCAAATATGTAGGTGAACATAGAGGTGAATACTCTAGCAGATTGGTGGATTGGTAATGGAATAGTCGAATCTAATTCGACAATATTGGAATCATGTTGGGACTCAAGATCAAATGATGATTGAGTTGAATCAGGGACATAAGTTTGGCCAAGATATGTGATGTTTTGTGAAGAACCACAAGCAATCAAGTATTTATCAGTAGGAGTGAATGAAGAAGATGATGATTTGTGGAAATATAATGATATAAGAACAAGAACAAAGGGTGCCCATGTAAAGTCCCAAAACTACCAATCGGATATCAAAATCACAATCAAGAGTGCGGAATACTGATGAAAGTGATAAGAACAAGAACGAAATCGATTGAATAATAACCAAGGTGCACACGGTTTCTAGAGAACCGTCTGGTACACCAACAGAGAATTCGAAGATGACAAGAAGAAACTCTCAAAAATGTCTAACCTTATAATGAACTAGGTTCACCCTATTTATAGTTACATAGGGTGACCTAGTTACAAGTTGGGCCAAGCCCACATGCACAATATAATTAACTAAATAAGCCCAAATCCCTAATTAGCCCACATGGCTTATTCCATTACTATCTAACCCACTACAAGGCTAAGCCCAATAGCCTATATTTGTGTTTGATAAAGATAGGCGTAAACCTACACCATTATATGGCCTTACAATATCCCCCTAGGTTTATGCTGTCTTTATCAAACTGTTGTCTTCATTATGTTTCTGTGGGAAGATACTTCATGTCTTCATTCTGAAACTTGGGCTCTTTGTTCTTCTTATCATGATCAGCTTTGCTTGAAAATCTTGTTGAAAAGAATGCAAGCGGAGGATTCTCAGCAACTCTTTTCTTTGTCAATGTCTTCTCTTTCAAGCAGGTTCACAGGTACTTCTTTACATGTACTATCACTTTCAGATGATGACTTGTATCTGGTTCTTCTGACTCAGGTACATCCTGCTATTCTGATGCTTCAAGCTTTGTCAGCAGCCAACAGCATCTCAATCTTCAACAACCCTTGTTTCTTGATTTGAATCAAACTCTGCACATTCTCAGAAATTCATAAGCAAACATTTATGTGCAACAGAGGAAAGTACCACATGAACACTCGGTACATCCAAGTATTTGTACTTGGATTTCACAATTCAAATTTCATTCAATTTATGATGATCAATCAAATCTTCAAGAACGGTTAAAATTTTTAATAAAACAAATAAGCACTCTATTTTTGGATTTTTGATTTTATAAAAACTAACAATATAAACTAAAACACAAATAAACAAAGAAACTAATATACAATTACAGTTGCAATGGGATCAAATCACAGTGTTTGGGGCCAGACTACACTTATCAACACTAATTTACTTTGGGTGATCCGAGCGATTGCCAGTATATTTGTCCACTTAAACTTGTCTCCTTAGGCCTTTTTCAAGTGACGGTCTGCAACTGATTTATCATGTTTTAATTTTAAATTAATATGAACACTCAATTTAATCACAATCAATTCCCGGAATTTTAATTCGAACACGCTATCATACGTGTAGTTTCCCTACCACATATTTCACAAGTCCGTTCTAGGATTCTGAAATCTTGACTGGGACTGGATTGAGAAGAGAAAAGAATAGATCATTTGTAGAGATGGATATAATATACAGATCAAATGAGTTTTCTCAGTTTGATATAGGTTTTTTTTTCCGGGTTTCTTTTGGGCACTAGAGGGCCTCTTTCGGGTGTATTTGATCTATAGCGCGACAACGTACAGCTAGGTCAGCATGTATCTGGATGCAACAGAAGCTGACGTTGCCTAGCACCTCCAGGTCTTTGCTCACGTAAAACAGAGGAGATACACGAGTTGGACAGAAAAGATTTCAGTACTAGAACGAAATTGTGTGTATCGGGACATCACACACGCATTCAAATAGACATGTCCTAATTCCAAGTGACCGATCTTTCCTGAGGTCATAGATTAATATTAGTGTTCTAAGCAGTACCAGTCAAAGAGTCCAGCCATCAGGATAAAGCCTACCAGCATATCACTCTGGAGTCAGAACATTTCAATATTGGTCTTACATGAGTCAGCCTTAATCCACATAGTGAAATTATTTCATTTCCCATTTATGCAAAATATTTTTTGATTTTTTTTATTTTTCGAATGTTTTTGTATTTTCTCATTTTCTCAATTTTTATTTACAGATATCTTTGGATATCCCCCTAAATTTGTGCGTAAATCTTACGCGCAAATTTACCTAACAACGAGAAAGTATGTACAAAGAGAAACACAAAAGAAAATGAAAATATTTTTGTTCTTTTTGCCTAACCGTTCCATCACAAGATTTAAGACTAATCAATATTGAATTTAGAATACGAAATTCAAATTTTGTACCTTTTCGTTGATCTAGTCTTACTTCTCTTTTATCTCCTTCAAACGAAACATATCAACTGTAAAGAAATATACATTTTGAAACAGTGAAATGTTACCTGTTATATATCTGGAACAACCACTATCAACATTCAAGGATTGTCAACAGCTCCTCCTTGGTTGTCCCTGAAAAGTAAGGAGATTAGTAAGACATTGGTACCCAGCCATCGTGGTCCTGGGTATTCCTGAAGCATCAATGTACGACACTTCTCGAAAACACATGCCCCCTTTTGATTCAAGGACTGGTGATGTTGCTGCTTTATGTTTTGCCTTCCAAACTTGTTTAGGCTTCTCTAATTTCTTAGGAGCCTTGGGCAAAACATTCTGCTTTTCAACCTTTTTGTTTTTCAAAACTTGTTTTGGTTTCAAAGCTTGTTTTCGTTTTGTTTTAGTAGCATTCCAGTCCCCATCAGATGGTTTAACCTGGGGATGCTTATTCATCATTGCCTTTGGTTTTTCAACCTTCATTGGCTTAGAATAAGATATGTCCCTTGGTGTAACCTTCTGATGTTGTGTATAATACGGCACGTAGGGACGATGTGTGCAGTTTCTTGCAATGTGACCGGGTATGCCGCAGTTGTAGCAAGTCTGATTCTTTACATAAGGGGCATATCCCGATCCATTCCATCCAACTGATGCTGGATTTGAGTTATAAGGCTTGTTGGATGATTTGTTTGCAGACTTTTCAACCTTTCTACCCTGCTTCTTATGTCCCTGTCTGCAACAGTTAGCACATTCACTTTTAGGGTTAGCATTTTCATTTCTAACTGTTTGCTTTGGAGGCACATATTTATTTGTAGGGCCTCTCAAAGCTGGCTTAGAATCAGCCTTTCTCACATTAGGAGGAGCATCAGCAGATAAATTTGATGTTTTTAAACAAACATCGTTACCCTTTTGACAAACAACATCATCCTCCTCAACCCAATCCTCTACTATTACTTCATCTGCACATGAAGTAGAAGCATCAGTAACGTTCACTTGTTCACAAACGGTGTCAGGCGATGCCGTAGTAGCACTTTCAGTTTCGAGTGACACCATTGGTTCAGAAGGATCAGAATTATTTTCCTTTGAACATTCAGCAGGAGCTTCTGAGGTTTCATTACCATCCAACTCATCAGAGGCTCCTGATGTTGTTTCTGATTTTTCTTCAAATGAATCTGAATCAACTGTTTCATATGATTCAACCGTTGACTCTACTGAATTGACTAACTCTGAGTTGTCACAGTCAGTCTCTTTATACAAGTCAGATATTGAATCAGATGAAGCAGATTCAGCTAGTTTGCTCTTATTAAATTCTTTCACAAACTCAGTCAGACCTCTTAACATGGCAAACTCGATGTTATCTACGTTAACGCTGGATTCTTTTGTTTCAGGGTCTTTTGTGACATATTTATTTTCAAAAGGTTGCTCTTCAGATGGATTTTGAGAAACACATGATTCAACATTTTCTAATACTTGAAAATGTTTGTCAGTATTGGCATTATTCTCAAAATTTAGAGTTTCAATCTGGTTTGAAACATCGGCAGGTTTCACGAAAGTTTTATCAAACGCCTGTTTTTCTAGAATAATTTCGGTTTTATCTGGCCTTGTGATTTTAACTTTCTTTGGCTTAACAGGCTCAGCCTTCCTATCCCCGGGCTTCCCATATTCCATTTCAGGCAAGTCGGCTATCTCCTCCTCAGTCATAGGAATAGAGGTGTAATTGTGATTGTATGGTGGAGGTATGCATACAAATCCCAATCCTTTATTCCTCACTTCCTTTTTGCTATACTTTAACTGTTGATTTATCATCTTTTCGACCTTTTCACTTGAAACATCAAACTTTTTAAAATTAAATTCGGTATTTTCAAAAGTTGATTTAAAGTCATTTAATTCAACAATTAACTTTTCAGATAGCTCCTTGAAGTGGAGATATCGACAGTTCGCTTCGCTTAGATCGCTATGCAACTTTCGGATATCACGCTTTTGCGCCTCCACCATATCCTTATACCCACCCAGTTTCTTTTTAATTTCATAACTACTGGATCTGGTATCTTGAAGTTGCATAGTAAGCGATTGAGCCTGTTCTTTAAAACCTTTTACTTTCTTTCTACATTTTTCAGTACAACAAACATCATCTACACATACCTCAGTCTCAGAAGGAGTGTAGTCATTCATTTGAATATCTTGAGTAGACTGCTTGTCAGCATTGTTATATGACTTGATGAGTGAGATCAGCTCATCCGGCTTCATTTTGTAACAATAGCAGTCGGTTGTCACAATTATCTCATTAACATTTCTAAACCAACTACAGTTTGCCTGATCTGGAATCTTTTTTATAACATCTAGAAGCTTTGTGTTGCTCGTGCGATTAGACACCTCAATCTCAGCCTTCTCCATTTCAGAGAGCAGTTCAGCAAACCGGCCTGTAAGTGCTTCTATAGATTCACCATACGAGTATTTGAATCCTTGAAATTCCTGCTCAAGCACCTCTCTCTTAGAAGACATTTTTAAGATTTTATCCCCCGAAAATGTGATCCCCCGAAAATGTGATCCCCCAAAAATGTGCGCCTTTAACTGTTTCCACAACACAAGCCCAAAGCAAGAACCCGTGTACTCGCTAACTCAAGCCTTTGAAAAATGCATGAACCAGTTTCCCTGTACCACGCCTCCAAACCTGTCAAAACTTATCACCAAATAACAACCAAACCCCTTTTTTTATTAGATTTCAAAATGTAATTAATATAACTATTATTATTATAATTATTATTAATAATTTAGTAATGATTACTTAATGATTAATATTATTATAATAAATTAATAAAAGACAAATGAAAACTAAAACTTTTCTTCTTCTTCGTTAACCAGAACCCTCGTAACCCTATATCCTTTTCAACCGCTAGCAATTGATTTAACAAGGACGATTACAGAAACGGTTGATGAAGGAGATCGTGGAGGTGAAGAACGATTAAGGATGCTGAATGAGATGATGAAGATGTACGGTGTTGGAGGTGAGTGACAATCAGAAGGTTATACGGAGTTAAAAAAATATCGCCGGAGATAATGTAGAGGTGTCGAGATCTTTGATGATGAAGACCGGAGGTGTGGTGAGATGTTCCGGTGACTGTTGAAGGAGTGGTGGTGGTTTACTGTTGCGGGATCGGAGAACGGTGTCGGTGATGGCGATGATGGCAGTTATGTGATGTTTGTGAAACACGGTGTATGGTGTTTATTGATGACGATGAAGGATGTTGTTCTCGATAAACTTGCAAACCAACAGTGAAGTCGATGACCGGAGATGGTTGATTGTAGTGTCGATGACGGGTGTGCAGTATGGTGGTTTGATGTCGAGTTGCAGGTCGTTTATGGTGATGCGCGGTTTCGGAAAACTTCGAAAATCAACTCAAAAGAAGAGGATGAATACAGTTTGTTGATGATGATGTCGTTAGATGTTGAAGATAGATGAATGATGACTGTTGGATCACACAAGATAGAGTCGCACAAGATCGTAGTCACACAAGATCGCAGTCGCACAAGAATGTTGGATCGCACACGATAGAGTCGCACAAGTGATGATGTCTGCTGTTGAGGAAATGACAAGGAAATAACCAATCGCACAAGGAGGATCTGAATGTAGTCACTTCGAGTGAATCGCACAACTTTGAATTGAATAAGGAAACACTTTGACTTTTTAATTTCCAAAAGCCCTCTTCAATCGCATGCATAACACTAAAGCAGCCAATCAAATCCCAAAAATCATGGGATAGATTTTAAAATTTATTTGCTTGATTCTTTTCACCAAACCTCCTAAAAACGTGCAAACACAAATCAAATTCTTCCCAAAAAGATCAAATACGCAAAATTTTCAAATATTTCTTGATCTTCAACGGCGTTCTTCGTGTTCTTCGATCTTAAAAAAAATATTCTTGTTCTTCGAATGATATCCAATGAACCGAGCCTTCGCAAGACTACTTAGGCTCTGATACCAATTGTAAAGTCCCAAAACTACCAATCGGATATCAAAATCACAATCAAGAGTGCGGAATACTGATGAAAGTGATAAGAACAAGAACGAAATCGATTGAATAATAACCAAGGTGCACACGGTTTCTAGAGAACATTCTGGTACACCAACAGAGAATTCGAAGATGACAAGAAGAAACTCTCAAAAATGTCTAACCTAATAATGAACTATGTTCACCCTATTTATAGTCACATAGGGTGACCTAGTTACAAGTTGGGCCAAGCCCACATGCACAATATAATTAACTAAATAAGCCCAAATCCCTAATTAGCCCACATGGCTTATTCCATTACTATCTAACCCACTACAAGGCTAAGCCCAATAGCCTATATTTGTGTTTGATAAAGATAGGCGTAAACCTACACCATTATATAGCCTTACAGCCCATTTAAAAAAAAATCCATTTTTCTTGAAACTACTAACTCTAAATCCCAAAATTGAATGAAAAAGAAGCTAATTGTAGCTTAAAGAATCAAGATTTATGAAAAAGACTCAATTTTTAACCATAAAACCCCAAATAAGTAAATAGGTATTCCAAATTAATACCAAAAACCCAAAAGAATGCAAGAAAGTCAAAATCTTGCAAACGTAAGCAACCCCTAAAAACACCTTAACAATCAAGATTCGTGAAACCCATTTCAAAAACTCAATGTAGAACCCTAAAACCCCAGATCAGCTACAAGAACACCTTAACCACACCAAAAGATTCCACATTTTATGAAAGAAAGCAAATCGGGTGATCTAATAAAATATATTTCTACAAATCTAAACAACCCCAGAAGGTATTTTGATATGTGATGTTGATTAAACGCCAAATGGTGTTTGGTGATGGAGAACGGTAGGTAGGTAGGGGTGGGGTGGATAAGGGTTGCGGTCGGAAAGAGTGGTGCTTCGACGATGATGTGTGTTGGTGGTCGGTTGTTCGCTGTATGCATTGGGGAAGATGGTGGTGATGCTTCTGGCTGCCGGAGGTTGGGTGGTGGTGGTGGTTGTTGGCTGTATGAGGAAGATAAAGTAGGTTGTGCTTTTATATGATCAAATCTTTTATTTAGTTTAATTATTTTAATTAATAATGAGTTATAATAAAATCATAAAGACCAATTTACCCCTGAGGAAAATGACAAAACATCAGGATTAAATTTGAGGAATATGAGCTGATTTCATTTTTGGACCAAAATAGCAACAAAACTGAAACCACAGGGACCCAGATGCAAAAGGTTTGAGATTTAGACCAAAGTGACAAAATTGCCCAAACCACAGGGACCAAAATGGCAGTTTACTCAAATTTAAATGTTCTTTTTCTGTTTTTTTTATTAATATAAAATATAAGAATATAAAAAAATTAAAAATAGCTAACT
This sequence comes from Helianthus tuberosus, assembly GCA_030545235.1. NCBI lineage: Eukaryota > Viridiplantae > Streptophyta > Magnoliopsida > Asterales > Asteraceae > Helianthus > Helianthus tuberosus. The sequence continues at coordinate 185,528,476 of CM060351.1, read as the reverse complement.
TATATCTCTCTGATCATAATATACACCTTTGTCAATTATCATGAAACTAAAAAATCTTCAACCACTTATAGGAAAACATCATTATATACACACATTAGCACTAGATTACAAGCCCCTACGGTGGCAAATAGTAATCGGTTTCAAATTTTATTAATTTCAGAACAATTAAAACAAATGCAATCATTTTCCTAATTTAAACCGTATTGAGACCGACATTTGTAGTCCATTATAACGGTTATTTTCCATTTTTCAGTTGAGCTTTTCATATAAATAAGAGTTAAATGCTTGGTTGGTCCCTGTGGTTTTCAAAAATTGCAGAATTGGTCCCAATGGTTTACTAATTACACGCGTGGTCCCTGTGGTTTTCAAAAATGCACTCGGTTGGTCCCCAGCCCTAACTTCAGTTAAATTTCTCTGTTAAAACACCCCATGTGCCTGGCACATGAGGGTAATTTGGTCATTTCAGCATTGGGTCTCATCTTCTCCACTTAAACCAACCTGCATTCACCATCCATCATCCGTTCTTCTCCTTCCACTCAAACCACCACCATCATTACCAGCCCACATTAACAACTACACACAATTGACAGCGATTCAGCTTCAACTACACACAATTGAAGGCTTATAAAACCCCAATTTCACACACACAACAAACAAATTAAAAGTAGTCTACCTGGATTCCGACAACCGCTTTTGTGATCTGATCTCGTTTTATTCGCGAAAGGAGAATCAGGTAAGTTTTATTCGCCGGGTTATCCACCTCCATCCCCTCCTGTTCATTCGTTGCCGGAGAACCAGAGTCACCGTTCCCGTTTTTCTTCTGAATATTGATGAACGCCGGATCAGGGAAGAGGTCATTTACACTTAGACTTGCGAGGGGTTGACGGATTGATGCAGGTTTCGAAGGTTTTTGGATGCCCTTACTACTCTGGATTGTAGCTCCCGCAGATTTGGGCGGAAATTGAACTTTAGGGTTTTGGTTCAAAGAAGACGACCTAGTAGAAATACGTCTAGATGGAGAGGAATCCGCCAAATTTGGAGGCGGCGAAGGGTTAGGGGGGTCAGGGGGTATGGATTGAGTGATTTAAGGATTCATTTCTTCAGGAAAAAGGATCAAATTGATGGATTCAGAGGTTGAAGACGGGAAGAATACATCAGACGGATGGTGAATGCAGGTGGATGATGGATGGTGAATGCAGGTGGGTTTAAGTGGAGAAGATGAGGCCTATGCTGAAATGACCAAATTACCCTCATGTGCCAGGCACATGGGGTGTTTTAACAGAGAAATTTAACTGAAGTTAGGGCTGGGGACCAACCGAGTGCATTTTTGAAAACCACAGGGACCACGCGTGTAATTAGTAAACCATTGGGACCAAGTCTGCAATTTTTGAAAACCACAGGGACCAACCAAGCATTTAACTCTATAAATAAAGAAAACACATTATGTTTTTCTTTTTATATAGAGTGAATTTCAAATTTTGTTCTTTATCTTTATAGTGAATTTCAGGCGGTGTCCTTTATCTTTCAAATTGACGAGTTTTATCCTTTATGTTTTAAAATCCATCACGTTATGTCCTTTAGCCCTAATACAGTTTGTTTTTCCAGTTAAGTGTAACCATGTGTGCAAGTCACATGAGGGTATATTTGTCTTTTTACCTTATTTTTTTTAAAGAACAAAAAATTAAAATACCATATATAAACTTCAACCCAAACTCATCTTCCCAAACTCTCCTAACCTGATCTTTCCAATTCCCAAATCTCAAACAACTCTCAAAACCCTAATGGCTCTAGCTTATCTCGGATCAAACAAAACCAACCCCACCTCACCGAATCGAATATTCTGATCACTGAATCGAATATTGCTTCAACATATAGGGTTTTCAGATCTGGCCGGATTAGGTTTTGGACGGCGAGATAAGCCGATCGGAGAAGCTAATAATATGAGTAATACGATGCAGAAGATTCGAGAAAGTGTGGTGCCGTGTTCGCCGGTGATGTCGAAGATTAAGAGGTAAACGACGATGACGACGGTGACGTTGTTGAAGATGTTGAAATATCGAGATTCAGTTTTTTATTCGGCGGCGGTGGAGGACGGAGGAACTTCGCGGAGGAAGACGATGGCGATAAAGCAGACGATGAACGGGACGACGGTTAGCATGAGGAGGAAAAGTGTTGGATCGTTGTTGAAGAGATGTCGGAGCTTAAGCCGAGATAGCCTCGCGTGTGTTAATTAGTTAATGTTACTGTTTATGCTTCCATTGTGAATTTTGTAAGTTAGAATGTATGCGTTTGTTGTAGATGGCGCTTGTGATGTTTAGTGTTTATTTTGTGTTTGATTACTGTTTGCAGTGGTTTTGTGTGTATATATGCGTTAGAGTGGTTGATTTGATGATTGTTGCAGCAACAAATTCAAGGGAGAAAGTGGCAGGGAGTGGAGTAACAGGGGAGATGAAGTTTATATATGGCATTTTAATTTTTATCTTTAAAAAATAAGGTAAAAAGACAAATATACCCTCATGTGACTTGCACATGGTCACACTTAACTGAAAAAACAAACTGCGTTAGGGCTAAAGGACATAACATGATGGATTTTAAAACATAAAGGATAAAACTCGTCAATTTAAAAGATAAAAGACACCGCCTGAAATTCACTATAAAGATAAAGGACAAAATTTGAAATTCACTCTTTTATATATCAAAATTATATTCCATATTGTACACTTGGAATAATGTGAGAAAACTCACTGGGAAAGGTACATTGCCACCTATAATTCCTACGCAATAATTAGTAGTATTATTCTCACAAATTTTTCTATGGATACTTTTTAACTACACGGTTTCGTATAAATGGCGTTCGTCAAGTATGTATTATTGATTTTAAACTTATCTATTAAGTTGAAAATAAAACACATATTTTGAATTTAGCAACTATTCTTTTGTCTTTATTTTATATTCTCCAACCTAATTAACATGGGTTGAGCAATTTCTTATTGGTAGTGAAACCAGATATACGTTTAAATCTCATGGTTTTTATTCCTATAAGTATAATAAGTTTAAATATTCTTTTACATAAATTTAACTATATAAGTTACAGATAAATTAACAGTATTGTAATATCGTGCTTAGCAAATAAACATACAAGATCTATGTGTAGAACAAACCCTGATGTTGAATAAGGAAGAAGTTGATGATTATGTTGGTGGATTGGTGTTGGAATTAGTGAGCTAATAAGTATGAATATTGCACTAAATGTCAAAACAACAAGAATCACTTGAGGGAGAGAGAGAGGAGGATGTTAATCATAGTTTTAAGAAAAAGTCTTATCACGTCAGCTAATTTCTAATTATACCCATGAAATGGATAATTTGAATGAGTGGTGATTGGGATGGATTTGTAAACAATTCATGTGGGTCTTGCTAATGATCAACCAGTGATCATGACCTTTCTACAAGTATAAATAGAAAACGCAACGCCATTTGTCATTAAAATAAGAGATTTCAATAACAAGTAACTCGTAATTATTTAAATGTTATAATTTGAATACATTGTATTACGTATATAAACTGTTGAAAATTTTAGTGAAAATGAGTTTTCACTAAATATTTTGGACATCAATAATTATATTTATATATGTGTCGTATAAATAATAATTAGTGGGTTTGTGTTCTATGTTGTGAGAGCATCATAATAATGAATCAAACTATGTCCAAAATGGAGCTAAGATGAATAGAATATCGATGCTCGAAGTTGGGTGATTGAAGTGAATATTTCTAAACTTTGGTGACTCTAGTATAAAGTCATCTTTGTCATAAATTGGTGGTTTTATGACTTTAAATCTCTATTCAAGACTCATGATATAAGTTTTATTATGTCTTATTATTTTATTTAATATGACATTAGTATGTCATGAATGTAAATTAATCCCTTTTTACTCATAATAAATTACTACACTCATAATGAAGGTTTTTATTGTTATAATTATCATTAAACAATAGAAACTAAATATGGAGTTTTAGTTTTGAGTATAAAATGAACCTTATGACTCTTTGTTGGATGCAAGAAAGAAAATAGAGAAAAATGAGATGAATGAAATATACTAAAGAAAATTATGCACAAAGTTTTATAGAATTTAGAGAGGAGTACTCTCTAATTTTTCCACCATCACCAACTTATTTCTATTTTTTCCACGTAAATTAGAACACTATGATACCCGGTGCTATCTCGGGCGCGAATGCCATCTCCGGCAGTAAACATACTATTCCGGTTGTTGTACCCTGGGAGACATAACCGTCTGAGAGGAGACACGGAATCTGTTTTAAGGGAAGCGTGTTGAACACGTGCCTCAACCAAAACCATCAACAATTTTGCTTGTCTTGCAGCGGAGTTTCGATCTCGTAGGTGCGGTTGAAGTTTTCAAAGACATTGGCTTTGAATCAAGTTTGGTACAATTTAGTTGTATTTTATATTCGTTTATTTAGTTTTGTAACCGGTATTGTACTAGTCGAATTTCCCACAAATAACGAGAGTCTCGTTATTATATTTATTTTATTAATATTTTAATAAAATGTGAACCTAGTTCCTACAATCTTAAAACGGACTTTCGTGAAGATTATTGCTACAATCTTAAATCCCTTCTCTACGCGGATTTAGGTTCACGAAAGTTAAAATATTTAATGAGTTTTTTTGTTAAAATCTTGTAAATATTTTTTGGGGAAATATATATGTAGTACAAACGAGTCGGATTAATTTTATGATTGGAGTACAATCTTTAATCCGAATACCGTGTTACAAAAACGAACGTTTTGTTTCAAGTTTTGGAGTTCATGGCTTTTGTTCGTGTTTAGATAAACCGAACCATGTACAAAATAATATGTATTTCAATATGTTTTGAAATACTAAATTTTCTAATGAGCGTATTAGAAATTTTATTTTGTAGCCCCTTACAAAAGTGTTTGTAACGTTTAATCTATTTTTAATAAGATTTTAGAAACCATAATTGATATATTAATGTTGGTTTTAAAAGTCTTGAATGCATATTTTCTAATGAGCATATTAGAAAATAATTATTTTATAAAATAACAAGTTTTAATATTTTCTAACGAGCGTGTTAGAAACGTTGATGTTGAAAGAATAACAAGTTTTAAAACATTTATGTATTCTAACAAGCGTGTTAGAAATAATTATTTTGTATAATAATAAGTTTTAAAACATCTATATGTTCTAACGAGCGTGTTAGGAACAATGTTTTAAAAACGATTGGATGTTCTAACGAGCGTGTTAGAAACAATAGTTTAAAGACGTTTAGATTTTCTAATGGGCATGTTAGAAAAGATTATTATTACAAATAATTGTTAAAGGAGCGTGTTTGAAACAATTATTTTGGATAATAAGAAATCTTGAAACGGTTTCGCATTTTTTTATTTCTAATGAGCGTATTAGAAATAGTTTTTTTTTTTATAAACTTCAAAACAAAAATTGTAATAAGTTATTTCTAATGAGCGTGTTAGAAATGATTTAACGACTTTGGCAATTTTTTTTCCTAACAAGCGGGTTAGAAAACGTTTATTTTATATAGGCCAAAAACGGCTTATGGCAATAAATGATCATTTAATTTTAACGAGTGTGTTAGAATTTTATAGAATAATAAGGTTTAATATCATCTATTATATCTAATGAGCGTGTTAGATACGATGATTTTGTAAACCTAACTACTTAAAAGACGAACAGATTTTCTAACGAGTGTGTTAGAAAAGATTTTTGTTGCAAATAATTATTAACGAGTGAGTTGGAAACAATTTATGGATAATAATTAACCTTGTAACGGTTTCGTCTAAACCTTTAAATTTCTAACATATAAGTTAGAAACGGTTTTTTACATAAATGTTAAAACTGTTTCGTATTTGTTTATTTCTAATGAGCATATTAAAAATAGTTTTTTTTTTCGATTACTTCTTATGAGCGTGTTAGAAACGATTTAAAGAGTTTGACAATTGTATACTTTCTAAGGAGCGTCTTAGAAAATGTTTATGTTTATTTCTAACGAGCGTGTTAGAAAATGTTCATTTAAATAAACTAAAATTGGCTTATGAGAATAAGTGTATTCGTTTTATTTCTAACGAGCGCGTTAGTAACGGTTTACTTTATATAAACCGAATATTTTGAATGTTTGTCAAACAGTTAAATTCTAATTAGCGTATTAGAATTGGTTATCATACAAACCACTCATTTTAACGATTGGTAATCGTTATTATCTAACAGCGGTTAGAAATAGTTTGAATATGATAAACCAACTATTAAAACGATTCAAATGAGCGAGTTTGAAACTGTTTTATTAAATAAACTATTATAAGGTTTATTGTATTGGTTTGTAATCAAAACATAAAAAATATATAGTTTATTTTTAAAACACTTGCAAAAACGAGAAATGTTTTGAACGAATAAAACATGTATTTGCGAATTACAAGTGATTCGATACTTCCACGAGAAGTATAACGTCTTCAACCATATAATAGTCTCGGATAGACTATTTGGTGAAAAACAACTCGATGTTGTTATAAATATAATAAGTTGCTCAACTACTTGCGAGTAGTTAATTGTAAACAACTTTATATTTTGGACAACTTGTGATTATTCAAGTTTAGAGTTTCAAGAAGAAACAAGTTATACGTGTTCTATTGAGGGAGTACCTCAAAACATGACAGAACGATGTAATTGCGTTTATTTCGTTCTAAAGTGTGTTGAAAATAATAACACTTTGGGATTTGATGTTTAGATATCATTGGTGTATCCGTTATTTTAGACTACTAATAAGTTCAAAAGGATACACATTTTGCTACAAAGTGTAAAAAATAATTTACACAAACACAACGAGCGGTTGTGATCATGACTTGTGTAATAAGTCACAAATCAAACATCAAATGCATAACGGCGTCGTAAGAAACGTGGTGAATGGTTTGAGATGAAATGCACGGAAATGAGATATGTCATCTAATGTTAAGAGCATCAACATGGAAATGCACATGTGAGTTTTTTTTATAGAATATAACATATGAGAGAAATATATGTTATTATTGTAAATGATTTTAATAAATTTAGAAAATTTATTAATGGAAATTTACAATAGTGATGGACTTGTAGATGTTTCTACCACCATCAATGTTGTTTAAACTATGTGGAGGCTTGGTCCTCAATTTGGGAGAGTATCCCCCGAAAATGTGATCGCCCAAATATGTGATCCCTTAACTGAAACCCTTTACCACACGCACGAATCAACTTTCTGTACCGCGCCTCCAAACCTCTCAAACTTATTAAACAAAAACAATGACAACCCCCCTTTTTTTTAAGTAGAATAATTATACTTTATATTAAAAAACTAATTAATATTATAATTATTATAATAAACAAAACCTAAAAAATTGTTAACAACTTTCGTTGTCTTCTTCGTTTCAAGCACCCCACACCAAACCCTAATATCTTTTGAAAATGTTCTGCCGCCAAACTTATAAAATCAGACAGTGATAAGAGTTGATACGAGATGGTGAAAAACGGTGATGCTTGGGCGGTGGTGGTGGCAGGTTAACAGAGGTTTACGTGATCGGCGATGTATGGCAGTCGAAGATCGGCGATGTTGCAGGTATGATGGTGAAGTCGGAAGACGACGGTGGTGTTTATGAAGCACGGTGGTTGTTGGAGGTGCTGATGAACAATGATGATGACGATGTCGTTGTTGTGACGAGTGGAACACCGGAGACGAAGAAGATGACCAGAGTTACGGTAGTGGTTACGGTGGTGGTTGCGGAAGTGATGGTTATGGTGATGCTCGATGACAGTGTAAACACAACCTCGAACTCGAAACGGTGTGCGGTGGCTGGAGATGAAGTTCAGGTGATCGGAGCGATGAACGACAATAATTATGAAAAAGATCGTCGTCGGAGATATCGGAGTTGAAACTGAGAAGATGATTATCGAAGGTGATGAAAGGTGGTTGTTCTCGGATAGTGATGATGACGGTCGGGTGAGGCTGTGGTCTTTACGGTTGTCGGAGATGGAGAAGGGATGCCGGAGATGATGTTGATCGTCGACGGCGACCGTGGGTGATGAATATGACTGGGAAACAGAGGTGACGGAGATGAATATTGATAGTGTTCGGAACAGAGATGAAGATGATGATTGATGGACAACGGAGACGAAGATGGTAACCGGAGACGTGAATGGATGAAGACGTGGAGGAGGTGTTGTGCTGTTGATGATAAATGGAGATGGTTGTACGGTGACCGGCGACGAAGGATGTTTCCGGTGATGTTGACAAAGGTGAACAGTGGAGATGGTATGATGGTAGTTATGATGAATGACGGTGATGTGATTCTGCGGATACCCGAACTCGAACTTGATACCGAAACGGAGAAGTTGATGGTGTCGTGATCGGAGGTGGTGGTTTAGATGATGATAGTAAGGTGTGTTACAGGTTAGTGGTTCAACGTGGAGGTGGAGGAGATGAACAAGTGGACGTGAATGATTCTCGCAGTTGTCGACAATAATTACGGTGTTCGGTGTTAGCACGGTGGTCGTCGGAGAGTTCAAAGGTTGATGAAGAAGATGACTGATGATGATGGCAGCGGTGGTTCGTTGATGTAGTCGCACAAGAAGGAGTAATCGCACAAGATGTCTGTCGCACAAGAAGGTTCCAATCGTACAATAGTTGAATGCACAAGAAGTAGTTACACAATTGTATATATATATATATATATATATTAATTCATAAAAAAGTATGAATAGTACATTTTTTGTCTTTTCTAGAGTTTGTTTTACATTGTAAGCTATAGGATTTTTTTTGGGCCAAACTATCTACACACCAAGTGTGTAGATAGTCACCCAAAAAGGTGGTTTTTGTCCTTATATGCACACCCTGCAGTGTCGAGCTGTGGCCAAAACGCGGCGTTTTGGTCCGGTTAACCAGACAAAGACTGACGGGTGTCTGACGGGTCTGTTGACCGGACCAAAACGCCGAGCTTTGGCAGCGTTTTGGTCCTGTCAACCAGACCGGGTGTCAGTCTTTTGTCTGGTTGACAGGACCAAAACGCAGCCAAAGCTCGGCGTTTTGGTCCGGTCAACAGACCCGTCAGACACCCGTCAGTTTTTTTCTGATTAACCGGACCAAAACGCCGCGTTTTGGCCACAGTTCGACACTGCAGGGTGTGCATATAAAGACAAAAAACACCATTTTAGGTGTGTATATAGTGAGATGGGTGTGCCAATAGGTACACCCTTTTTTTTAATAGAACTTTGTTTTTTTATATGATTTGGCACAAATGTTAAATGAGTTTAGTCTTTTATTTGTTTTTTTTACGTTTTTTTCTTCAAATTTGGTCATTGTTTGTTGCTACTTAGCACGGTGTATGGTATTGATATTTGGTCTCTCATGTTTTTATCCATGGACTTTCTAATATGCGTCGATATAAATTCGACTTCGTCTAGAATTTGCTTCACGTGAGTCACTTGGTGTTAGCAATTAGTGTTTTGATCGTCGTTCGGTTGCTACTTAACATAGTTTTACCCCTCCCCCTCGCGCAATGCAACGATGGTGGCACGGTTTTACGCCGCTGCCCGCAACGCGGGGGGCTTAAAACTAGTTTTTGATTAGTCGCACAAGTTGACTTCCTATGCAAAGATGATGTCTGATGATGTCACTTTAAATTTTGTAGCAGGCAAATGTTGTAGTTTTTGAAAAGATGATGTTGTAGTCGCACAAGAATTATACACTTTTAGCGGCGACAGGCCAAGTGTCGCCGCTATTGGTCGATCCGCGTCAAACCCAAACCCCAGCCGTTGATCATTAATCTGATCTAATGGTTGGGGATTAAGGCAGCAATACCGGCGACAATTAATAACCAATAGCGGCGACACGCTGTCTCCGCTAAAGATTGGTGTCCCACTTTAATCCCCAGCCACACAAATCTTATCCTGGTTAACCCTAGTTAGCATAGTAGCGGCGACAGTGGAACTAATAGCGGCGACAGGCCGTCGCCGGTATTGATCTTTCCGTAAAAGTCCTCACAGCGCCATTTTCTTCCCTCCTCCTTCATTTCCCCCCTTTTCTCTGCGAACCACCGCCGTAGAACCGGCTTTTTTGCCCAAATCGGTTAGTTTAACTTTGTTTTTGTTAAATCTCTTCTCTATTTTGTTATTTACATGTTATAGGCTTTAATTTTTGCTCGTTTTTGTGTATATTTGTGTTTATGGAAGAAAATTCGGATCACCACTATCTCTTCTCCGGTCACCACCTTCACTTCTCCGGTACCACCTCGTCTCAGCGGTCTTAGTCTACTTGAAACCTGAAAAAAAACGGTTAGTTTTATATGTATTTTTTTAAAAGTTTAGAAATTGTATAATTTTTGGTTTAGGTATGTAAATATGTGTATGTAAGGATGAATGTTTGTATGTTAAATGTATAATGTAGGTGTATTTAGAGAAAATGAGTGTATGAAAGTCTATGTATTTATGTATGTAGGTGTATGTAAGCATGTATGTGGGTATGTAAGTGTATGAATGAATGTATGTATGTAGGTGTATGTTAGTATGTTGGTGAAAAATGTGTATGTTAGTATGTATGTTTGTATAAAGTATGCAAATGTGTATGTAAGGATGAATGTTTGTATGTCAAATATATAATGTAGGTGTATTTGAAAAAAAACGAGTATATGAAAGTCTATGTATTTGTGTATGTAGGTGTATGTAAGCATGTATGTGGGTATGTAAGTGTATGAATGAATGTATGTATGTAGGTGTATGTTAGTATGTTGGTGAAAATTGTGTATGTTAGTATGTATGTTTGTATAAAGTATGCAAATGTGTATGTAAGGATGAATGTTTGTATGCCAAATGTATAATGTAGGTGTATTTGGAGAAAATGAGTATAAGAAAGTCTATGTATTTGTGTATGTAGGTGTATGTAAGCATGTATGTGGGTATGTAAGTGTATGAATGAATGTATGTATGTAGGTGTAAGTGTATAAATTTTATGGTTTTGATCAAAATGTGTGTTTGTTTATGTGTAGGTTTGAAAAAAATGTTAAAGTTTGATAATTTGTATATTTGTGTTTAGGTTTTAAAACATTTATATTTTAATTTGACAAATATATATTAGTTAGGAAATACCCTCTTTATATTAAAATCATCATTTAAAACATAACGAACATAGAAAATACCCGCCAAAATTGAAATCATCATTTAAAACAAAAGGAGCTAAGAAAATACCCGCCCGAAATATAAACCATTATGAAGAACATTACGAGCTTAAAAACTGTGCCTGATATTGAATTCATCATTTCAAACATAACGAGCTAAGAAAACACCCAATCGAAATTGAAATCATGATTTAAAACATAACGTTCCGCCCAAAATTTAAAACAATCATTAAGAACATAACAAGCTTAAAAAACTGTGCCCGTGTTTGAATTAATCATTTAAACATAACGAGCTTAGAAATACCCGCCCGAAATTGATTTAGAAATTAATTTCGGGTTGTCCTCGTTTATCTTGGGACTGCTTTTTTAATATTTTATCTCATTTAGGATGTGAATGTGTATTACATGATTGTTTGTTTAAGAAGGATTCGGTTATCATTTTCTCTTTGCTCCTCGGGTATATATATCATTACATATATACTTGGGAGCTAAGAGGAAATGCTGCCGAATTTTTCTTAAACAAACAATCATGTAATACACATTCACATATGAGATAAAGTGTTCAAAAAGTGGGTTTAGCAGCCTACCCTTGTCTTGTTAATCCTAAATTAGATTTTCTTTCAGTTTCATAATGCCTATCGATAAAAGTTGGATTGATTCCCCACGTCATTCACCTCACTACAAGCAAGGACTCAAGTCATTTATCGAGATGTGTGAAAGAGTGATAAAAAACCACGATGAAGTTAGATGTCCGTGTACCAAATGTAAAAATTTCGGCTTAAAAACTATGGCAGAAATGAAATACCATTTGCGTATTAACAGTTTTTGGAAGGAATACACGAAGTGGACCTATCACGGGGACACGACTCCAATTGCAGAAGTAAACGATGTTGCGCCACAAGACGGTATGGTAAACGTTATTGAAGACATTAGGGGGGAGCGTATGGAAGAAGATACATACCTTAACTAAGAGAACTCGAATGGAGATAGTAGCGGTGTTATTGATGATTTTGAAGACCTGGTAAAGGAAGTTGAAACAGAATTATATCCTGGTTGTACCAAGTTTTCTTCTATCAACTTTTTAGCAAAGCTTTTGAATATAAAGGATACGTACCATTTGCAAAATGAAGCAGTAGATCGACTCCTCTCGTTGTTGCGAGAGTCAATGCCAGAAGGCAACAAGATTCCCCCTTCGTATTATGTAGCTAAGAAGACATTTAAGAAGATTGGTTTGGCATATGAGATGATAGATGTGTGCACAAATGATTGTGCTCTCTTTTGGAAAGAAAACGAGTCCTTGCAAAATTGTCCCGTTTGTAATGAGAGTCGATGGGTCGATAAAGACACAAAAGGCATGAAGGTGGCTCGTAAGGTGTTACGATACTTTCCTTTGACGCCTAGACTACGACGTTTGTATTGTTCAAGGCACACAGCGAAAGATATGATATGGCATAGTACCGGACGATCGGAAGATGGGACTATGCGTCATCCAGTTGATGGATCTGCATGGTAAGACTTTGATAAAAAAGTACCCAAACTTCGCGATGGAGCCACGAAATGTTCGCTTAGGGCTTGCAGCTGACGGTTTTAATCCCTTTAACAACGATAATGGATCCTCGACTCATAGAACGTGGCCGGTTATACTCACCACATATAATCTGCCTCCCTGGCTATGCATGCGAGAGTCCACATTCATGTTGACCTTGTTGATTCCTGGCCCTAAATCACCGGGGAAAGACATGGACGTTATCCTTAGACCGTTAGTGGATGAGCTTAAGCAATTGTGGCAGACAGGTGTACGTACTAAAGACGCAGCAATAAACACATACTTCACAATGAAGGCGACGTTGTTATGGACCATAAATGACTTTCCAGCCCGTAGTAGTCTATCAGGTTGGAGCGGACAAGGCTACATGGCATGCCCAACTTGTAACCAAGACACTCCTTCAATACGTGTAACTGGTAAATGTGCTTATGTTGGTCATCGCCGGTTCTTAGATGCCAACCATCCTTGGAGAACAAGTCTCGACTTTAACGGGAGACCCGAGACACGAGACCCTCTGAGACAGTTTAGCCCAGCTGACATAGAAGCTCAACTCGGTCGTTTAACTAATCGTCTACCAGGCAAGCATCCAGATTTTGGAGGTGGGAGGATAACCCGGTCAGATTTCGAGTTGAACTGGTCCAAAAGAAGCATATTTTTTGACCTTGAGTATTGGTCTTCTCTGCAGCTGAAACATAACTTAGATGTAATGCATATAGAGAAAAATGTGTGCGACAGCTTGCTCGGTACTCTTCTAATGAACGATAAGAGCAAAGACACGCCAAATGCGCGGTCCGACTTGGAAAAACTAAACATTCGGCCGACACAATGGCTGAAACAATCGGGTGACAAGTTCTTAAGTCCCCACCCAAAGTACTCATTCAAGTCCGATGATCGAAAACTTTTTTGTCAGTTTATAAAAAATGTTAAATTACCAGATGGGTTTGGATCTAATATCAGTAAGAGGGTGACAGATAACAATGCTAACATTACCGGGTTGAAATCTCATAACTGTCATATCCTCATGCAACGTTTGATACCGATTGGGGTTAGAGGACTTTTGACTAAAGATATATCTACACCAATAGTAGACCTTTGTATGTTCTTTAAGCAACTTTTCTCTAAAACACTATCGGTGGATGATATGAAGAAAGCAAAGGATGACATTGTTACCATCTTATGCAAGTTAGAGATGATCTATCCACCTGCGTTTTTTGACATTATGGTTCATTTACTTGTGCATTTACCTGATGAAGTGATTACGGGAGGTCTAGTAGCTTTTAGATGGATGTATCCATTTGAAAGGTACATGAAAAAACTAAAGAACTATGTCAAAAACCCGGCAAGGCCTGAAGGTTGTATAGCTGAAGGTTATGTGTTTGAAGAAGCTCTAACATTTTGTTCAATGTACCTTAAAGATGTTCAGACTAAGTTCAATCGCCCAGATAGAAACGATGATGTCGTTGTTGAAAAAAGAAAGTTATGGGTGTTTGAGTCCAAATGTCGTCCTGTTGGCGCAACAAAGGACAAATATCTATCATTCATCGAAAAAAGCAAGATGGAATGGTTTGTCCTCGAAAACTGCGCAGAAGTTAGGGAGTACATGAAGTGAGTGCTTCTATCTTTAACTTTTCATAATCTGTTAATTGGTATTTTTCATTCCTTTCTTATATTTGTCATCAATGTAGTGAATTCAAACATACACATCCCCAAGATGATCTTAAAACCAAATTTCCAGGATGGTTTCTCCATAAGGTATAATACATATATAACACTCATTACTCTACACTTGCTAGGTAATACATATATAACAAACATTATTACTCTATATTTGTTAGGTCCATTCGATGAAAACACAAAATTCTCCAGAATTCCACCCGGAGTTGTATGCTCTTTCAATTTGTGCGAAAATGACTGCTTACACTTACACTGCTTGCATAGTCAACAGTGTTAGGTTTAAGACACTTGAACGTGATGCAAAATGCGTAACGCAAAACTCTGGGGTGGAAGTGGTTGGAGAGAACGGTGTGAAATTTTATGGCCAATTAGAAGAAATTATTGAGTTGCGTTATACAAATAATTATTCCACTGTCCTATTTCGGTGCAAGTGGTTTGATACTTGAAGGGGTGTAAACCATGACAATAATATCACCAGTATAAGCACTGAACGTGAATGGGACAAAGACGATCAACTCATATTTGCTTCGCAAGCCAAACAAGTGTTCTTCATCCAAGAAACGTCTCGAAACCAAAAAAATAAACATAGGTGGGTAGTCGAAAATGTTAATCATCGAAAAATTTGGGATCGGCCATTAAGTGATGATGACCGCGTCAATAAGGTTCAAAATGTTGACAAAGGCTTAGAAGATAATGACGTTGTCGACAACAACTCTTCATCTGACTGTCCACTTGTCATTGACTTGACCCAATACTTTCAAATTGGATCTTCTCATGTTACTGCGGGTGAGCCTTCAATTGAAGTTGATCCCCCAACGGCTACCGTCGATGAAGTGTTTGAGGTCGAGACTGATTGTGATGAGGTCGAGGCTGATTGTGATGAGGATGATCCCGATTATGTGGAGTCTGACTAAAAGAAAAGTTATTGTAATTTATATTGATTTGTAATTGATAAACACTTGTTTGAAATATTTATTTGAATTTGAGTTACACTTGTTGTACTTTCCCTTAATTTCTATTAGATACACATGCTGTAACATTTGTAACTTTATAGGGATTATGTTTTCGGTATTGCTGATATTCGCTTATTTGATGGCGGATGTGGCCCCCTGGGGACATGGGGGTGACGGCGCTGGTGATCCACCGCTTCCTCCTGGTGGATTTCGTGGCACACACGAGACAGACGGTAAGTCTTTTACTAAATTATTTTGTAGTCCTTATATTTTATATATTATAAATGTTGTTACTAATTATTTTTGTTTTAATTGCAGCGGTTCCCCCAAAGAAGGTTAGGGGGAAAGCTAAAAACGAGAAACTACGGCGTCTAGTAAAAGCGGGGGGGGGGGGGGGGGGGGCTGTATCGCTTACATTTGACAGACAGTTGTTGATGCACATAATGTCTGTTGACTACGTCTACAAAAAGTATGAAGTCAAGATTAGTCAACAAGGGGTCAAAATGTAAATATTATGTGAAATAGGGTTAGGTTCGCTTTTATGTCATTATCTTAAGTCTGGATCGCTTTTATGTCATTATGTTAGGTCTGGTCCGCTCATAGGTACTTAGTCTGGTCCGCTTTAGTGTCAATAGTCTGGTCCGCTTATAGTGTTTTGTCTGGTCCGCTTTTGTGTCATGTCATATAAGCGAACCAGCCATGTCTATATATAGGAGGTTCATTTGAGCGGATCTCAGAGATGTATGTGTGTGCTTGGGAGCCGAAACTTTGTCAAAATATCATCAGAAAGCAATAGAAAGATAAGAATTGAAAGGATAAGCTGCTGTTACATTACATATTCTGATTCCGCCTTTATATGTAATGATGAGCTACTCGGATTGATCGTTTAGGATCACGACACGGTCCAACAAGTGGTATCAGAGCTTCAGGACGAGGAGCTCATACTACATCAGCTGATTCGACACTATTATCTCATTTCTACTCATATTTCTCTTTTATTTTTCGGTTTCAACAAGTTCATACGGACCGAATGATCTGAAAGTCTAGTATATTGAGCGAAACTTGTTGTTAATCATTTCGTAAAAGTTTCAGACCTTAAAACAAAGTTAAAATCAATCAATTTTATCAAAAACGTGATCGGTTCATGTACAGAATTTTCAAACTCAGATCTGGAACGTTTTAGCGGTCGAAATTGAACAATAAACATATCATTGTGTTCGGAATTAAGAGTAGTACAACCCTTGAAAGTATCAGATTGTAATTCGGACTAAAAATCGGTTAAAATCTGTGGTCCGCTTTTACGGTCATCGCTGTTACGAATTATGTGGTCCGCTCGATCGATCATATTCTGAACCGCTCGAACGGATACTACGTGGTCCGCTTGAACGATCATTCTCTGGACCGCTCATACGAATTTTGTGATTCGCTCAAACGAACACTATCTGGTCCGCTCGAACGAACATTAGCTGGTTCGCTCGAACGAACATTAGCTGGTCCGCTCGAACGAACATTAGCTGGTCCGCTCGAACAGACATTGTTTAGTTCGCTCATTAGTACACCTTCTGGTTCGCTTATCTGAACCTGTTTGGTTCGCTTATCTGTCACGAGTACAGATTGGTTCGATTTTGTGTTTCTGTTTTTCAGAAATCTCGAAATTTTTTTTCTAAGTGTTGATTGATTTTGCAGGTACGATCAAAATGGATGATATTTTCATGAATCCCTTCAGCGATATGCTTGCTTTCACGGGCAGTTCAGGAAACAACGATACTTCTTCAAGCAATGCAAACAAAAGTCCACCGAAAGAAAGAAAGAAGGAAGCTTGGGAGTCCGAAAGCGCATTTGGAACATTTAATAAACCTCCTAAGCTGATGGCTATAGAAGATTATAGCAGGTGGGCAACTAAGTTCGAAGATTGGTTGATGGCATTTGCTTTTTCTAGCTGGAAGAGTATGAAGAATGGTTATGCCCAAGGAAAGAAGAATGGTGAAGCATTAAGATCAGTTGAAGAGATTGAAAGTTTTGTGGCCGAGCAAAAATGTGTGGCATTATTGTTTCAATCGGTGCGTGAAGACATTATTTCGCTGATAGAGTACTCAAATTCTAAAGACTTATGGGAAAAACTCGAAAAGAAGTGTCTTGGAAGCAAAGAGATTGTAAAAAATAAAAAGAAACTTCTTAGGAAAGAGTTTGATATGTTTGGTTGTCTTAAGAATGAGTCAGTGTGTAAAATGATTGAAAGGTTCGGTCATCTGAAGCTGGAATTAGCAAGACATGATATTAGATATTCTGATGATGAGCAAGTAGACAAGTTGTTCGATTCGTTGCCAGATGAGATGGAATGGAGATATTATGCTCTCATGCTTAAGAACACTATTCCTTCTGATTTGTTGAAACCAGATTTGGTGATTGAGAAACTTGAAAGTCATGAGCTAGAGCTGAAGAAAACGTTTAAAGTTAATAATTCATCTTATCAGCAAAATCTGGATCTGTACTATCCAAAAAGTTTGATCCCGAAAGCTACTTCTCCAAAAACTGCATTTTCTGCTGAGAATGTTTCTTCAGCAAGCAAAGAAAGTCAAAGCAATTCAAACAGTGGAAGCCATAGTGGTTATCACAGTGGATCTACGTCTTCTGCAAATCGTTCTGATGCGAAGTTTTCTTGCAATATCGCGATAGATCTGAAGAACGCACAAAATTTTGATGAGGAGTCGGCCAAGCAACAAATGGTCTTTCTAGCGTCTGTTTTGGAATCCTACGAAGGGTTGGTGGCTGGAAAAATCGGGAATACAAATCTGACGAAAGAAGACTACGATCAGATAGACCCTGAAGAAATGGAGCTGATCGACATTCGTTGTGCAATGGCAAGTGCAGTTCGACGTGCACAACGCTTCATGGAGATTACAGGGAGAAAAACGATCGGTGGTCCATCTACAAAACTGGGGTTCGACAAGTCAAAAGTGACATGTTTTAAATGTAAGCAAAAGGGTCATTTCAAACGGGAATGCAGGAATACGTATGCTGATGAGTCAGAGAATCCGTTTCGAGATGATTATTACAAAAAGGCAATCTACCATCAGAATAAATCCGAGCCGCCTAGATTGAAGCAGTCTGAAGATAGCAGAGACAAATCAAGGGCTCTTGCTGTGATTTATGATGATGAGGGGTATGATTGGAGTAAGGAAGTTCTACCGGAAGAAGATGTGGTGGGTTACGCATTCATGGCAAGCAATGATGAACCCATTAAGTGGAAAGATGATCGTACTGAGGAACAGAAGTATCAATATCGGAAGATGATTGCTGAAAACAAGATTATCAGACTTTCTGGTATCTTTCTGGAAGCTAGAAGAGCAAACAGATGGGATCCAGATAGAGAGTGCTATCTTGATAGATATGGCAACATTGCGATTGATGACAAAACGCTAGATATCGAAGCCATCATCAAGGAGTACAAAGAAGAAGATGAATATTGGCAGCACAAGTGGTGGGGAACTCCAACTTCAAAAATGATAGAAGAAGAGAAAGAGAAAGAGAGAAAGGAGAAAGAGGAGAAAGAGGAGAAAGAGAAGAAAGAAAAGCAGGTTGATACAGGCTTAATTGATATTACACAAGAGTTGACAGCTGAGAACCTGGGAATGATGGCTGACAAAGTGCTAGCTGCAAAAGCACTTGAGGTAGATCCTAATTCTGTTACTGAGTCAAAGGGGTCGGTCAGTCAAAGTGTGTCAACAAATGCGTCAGGTAACAAGATTGATGGGAATGCTGACTGCAAAAATTGCACCAAACAATGCAATTTTTGTAGCACTGTCACGTATCTTAACAATGAGAAAATCCAGAATCTGACAACAAAGGTTAGAAATGTTGAAGATCAGATTCTCGATCGTGACAAAACTGTAAAAGCTTCAACTGAACGGATTAAAGAATTAACGGCTCAAATTGAAAATGATAAAACTGAACGTGAGAAAATAAAATCTGAAAATGAAAAGTTAATTCTTGAAAACCGTCAGATTTCTGAAAAGTTTGAGAAATTGAAAAACATTGTCAAAGAAAGTGATGATCGTAATGGCAAAACATTTAAAGAAAATGAACATCTAAGAGCTGTTTTGAGATTAAAAGAAGAATTGATTAATGAACAACTGGATCAAATTGCTAAACTGAAACTTAAAGTTCAAGAAGCTGAAATTGAGAATGAACGAATCCAGTTGAAGCTTAACAGCTATAAATCAGCAAGCTTTGTTTTGCAGCATATTGTTCCTAAACCTATAGGGAAAAACAAAGATGGCGAGGATGTGTTTTCTGATGGAACGGGTGTAGGTTTTCACAAAGTTCCACCGCCAATTTTAGACAACTACACGAAAAAGCAGTCTAGTTTGGTGGAAATTGAGGAAGAAAGTGAAGTTAAACTTCCAGAGAACATTGATGTCATGTTTACGTCTTCCAATGACGATAGTGTCCAAAATGATATTGTAAAAGGTGTTGTTGAAAATGTACTAAAAATGGATAGTGACACTACTGAGGAAGATGGGTGTTTCTTAGACAAATACATTCATAAATCAAAGTCCAAAAACAACTTAAGTGATGAACCGGGTCTTGTGATGTACAAGATGGCTGGATCTGATAAGTTGTATTCGGATTCTGAGTTTCCCATTGAGAATGTTAATGTTAAAAAGTTGACAAATGTTTTCAAGTTAGTTGAAGTTGAGTTATCAGAAGTGAACAGTTTGTGTCAAACAAAAAGGCAAATGAATTTTGAGAAAGATAAAACTTATTACAAAAAGCCTGTTGTTCCACCACGTTTTTATAATAACAATCGAAACAATTGGTCGGGTGGTTATCGAGGTGGTAAGAGTTATCAGAAAAGGAGTTTTCAAAACAGAAGGTTTGCTGAAAAGAAGGTGTTTGTGAACGGTTCAAGTTCACTTTCTGATGAGGAAAATGAAATTTTTTCAAAATCAAATAAAGAGTTCTTTGAGAAAAGAGCTTCACATTATCGGTCTGAAGGCACAAGTCGAGTTGTTGATACTCGAACATGTTTCAGATGTAATCAAGTTGGTCACATTGCACGAATGTGTACCAATGTGAAGCCTAAGATTGAAAATGTGAAGTTTCAACAGAAGAAAGTTGATGTGAAGGGTAAAGTACCAATCTTTGTTGAGAAAAAGAATGTGAAAAATGACAACATCCAAGTGAAAAATGAATCCGTAAAGAAAGTGGTAACTAAAAATGACAAGTTTTATAAACGGGTTGCATTAACTGAACAAATTTGGAAACCTAAATCAGAGAAGAAAATTTCAACTTCTGAAGTGAAAAAGGCTGAAGAATCAATTTCGGTTGATTATGATGCAAATTTTCCACCTTTGAAGGCTAAAAATTTCAAAATTCAAATTGCTAGAGTCAAGGTTACACCTAAGGCTGATGAGGCCTGGGTGGACACCATGTTCGAATAAGCAGTTTGAATGGCCGGAGCTTCCTGGAACGTGAAGCATGAATCAGCATCTTTCTTAAAAGTTGATTAATTTGAAGTTTGTTATGTGCAGGATCTTCCAAAAGCCATTTCAAGATGGATCATGGATAGTGGCGCATCTCGACATATGACAGGAAAAACTGCATTACTGTATGATGTGAAGAATATCAATGGTGGTTATGTGGGATTTGCAGGTCATGAAGGTGGTAGAATTGTTGGTGAAGGAACGTTATCTAATGGGATTGTGACGTTTGAGAGAGTTAACTACATCACTGAACTGGAGAACAATCTGCTTAGTATCTCGCAGATTTGTGACAATCAGTATACTACTCAGTCCACTGATAAAGAATGTTTGATTTTGAAACCTGGTTTTGTTATTCCTGAAGAATGGATTATCATGAGGGCACCTAGAGTGAATGATTTATATGTGTTAGATATGTCTGTAGCAACTACAACTACTGGTCAAACACATTGTTTCGTGTCTAGAGCAACTGAGAAAGAATCCAGATTGTGGCACCGTAAGATGGGGCATATACATCTTAGAAAAATGAATCACTTGGTGCACAATGATTTGGTATTGGGTGTTAATATCAAAGGTTTTCATCTGGAAGGGGAGTGCATTAGCTGCATCAAAGGCAAGCAGAAGAAAAAGTCACACCCTACAAAGCAAGTCAATTCAGTTTCAAGACCGCTGGAAAGACTTCACATGGATTTGTTTGGTCCAGTGAATGTCAAAAGTATTACAGGAGATTACTATTGTTTGGTCATTTCTGATGATTATTCCAGATTTTCGTGGGTTTCTTTCTTGAAGACGAAAGATGAAACATTTGACAGTTTGATGGGTCTGTTCAGAAAGATTGAGAATTTGTACCAAAGGCGTATCAAGAGAATTCGAAGTGATAATGGTACTGAATTCAAGAACAGCAAGATGGAAGAATTTTGTGATGAAAGAGGTATTTTGCATGAGTTTAGTGCTCCGTACACTCCGCAGCAGAATGGAGTCGCAGAACGCAAATATCGGACGCTAATTGAGACGGCTAGAACTATGCTCGCAGATTCAAAGTTACCTATTAATTTTTGGGCTGAAGCTGTTTCCGCCGCATGCTATACGCTCAACAGGGTTATCACTGTCAAGAAGTTCAACAAAACATGCTTTGAGTTAATCAATAATCGCAAACCGAATTTGAAGTATCTAGAACCGTTCGGGTCACCTTGTACGGTTATAGAGCCTTTTGGAAAGTTTGGTCCGAAGTGCATTGAGGGAATATTTGTTGGTTATGCCAATCCGTTGAGACGTGTCTTCATTCCAAGTGAGAAGCGGATTATTGAAGCTGCAAATGTTGAATGTCAAGGTTATACTATGCCGCCGCAGAATCCTGGTGATTCATGGCGTTATCATTATGGCAAACTTTGGGATTCGTTTGACATGAGAGAAGAATCAGAGGATGATGAAGATTTCTTTGATGAATTGGATATTTTGCGTGAATATGAGTCGCAGTTAAGGTTCCCAGCTGAGTATTCGAGAAGACCACGGGAAACTTCAAATGACGATGAAGCAGGTCCAAGTAATGCTGGTGAACATGATGATGTCCAACAGAATGAAGTTGCTCAAGATAATCAGTCAGCTCAGAATGATAATCTAGAAGCTGAAAATATGCCAGTTTTTTATCATGGTGATTCAGATTCTGAGGGGGAGCAAATTCAGTTTTCAAGTCAAACAAACCAAGTTGGTGAACAAGATGCAGAGCAGAATGTTACTAATCTGGAGGGAAATGTAGATGTTCCAAGCGAAGTGATGCCGCGAACTTTTTCATATCATCCAGAGGAGTTGATAATAGGAGAATTGCAGACAGGCGTTCGCACTCGAAATCAGATTGATAAAGGGCTTACATGTTTTTATACAAAAGTTGCTCCTTTGCAAACTGAATTCTCATTAAGTTGTTTTATCTCGCAGGTTGAGCCAAGAACTTACAAAGAGGCGCTTACTGAAGACTCTTGGGTCAATGCTATGCAGGAGGAACTTAGTCAATTCGAGAAATTGGGAGTGTGGAAGTTAGTTGATTTGCCGGATGGTCATAGGAAAATTAACACCAAGTGGGTGTTTAAGTGTAAAAGGGACGATAGAGGAATTGTTGTAAGGAACAAAGCTCGACTCGTTGTTCAGGGATTTAGTCAACAGGAGGGAATTGATTTTACCGAAGTCTATGCTCCTGTAGCACGACTAGAGGCAATCAGAATTTTTCTAGCATTTGCGTCTTGGAAGAACTTCAAAGTTTATCAGTTAGATGTTAAATCGGCGTTTCTTTATGGGAAGGTCAAAGAGGAGGTTTATGTCGGTCAGCCGCCGGGCTTTACCGATCCAATCCACAAAAACAAGGTCTACTTATTGGACAAAGCGCTGTATGGTTTACACCAGGCCCCGAGAGCCTGGTACGAGACTTTGTCTCAACACCTACTAGCCAACAAGTTCATTCGTGGAAAAGTGGATGCCACTCTTTTCACCAAAAAGGTCGATGGTCATCTTCTGATAGTTCAGATTTATGTGGACGATATAATCTTTGGGTCGACGAATGAGAAATTATGCAAAGATTTTGAATCAGTGATGAAGCAAAAGTTCGAAATGTCATCAATGGGGGAGATGAAATTCTTTCTGGGTTTACAAGTTGAACAACTTCCTGAAGGAATTTTCATTCATCAGTCAAAGTATGTTCATGATATTCTAGAGAAATTTGGGATGTCAAGTTCTACGCCAGCTGCTACCCCACTTGCAACAAATCATGGGATTCACCCAGATCTCACCGGACACAGGGCTGATGAAACGTTTTACCGTTCCATGATAGGTTCTTTAATGTACCTAACTGCTTCACGACCTGATATTATGTACCCAACGTGCCTCGCAGCAAGATTTCAGTCTAACCCGAGAGCATCACATATGATTATTGTGAAGAGGATATTGCGCTACCTGAAAGGAACTCCTTCATTGGGGTTGTGGTATCCTAGGAAAGGTGATTTTATGCTGGAAGGGTATTCCGATTCGGATTTCGGATGCTGCAAAGTCAATTCAAAATCAACAACTGCAGGATGCCAGTTCTTTGGTCCTAGATTGGTTACCTGGCAGTGTAAGAAACAAACGTCTGTGGCGTTATCTACATGTGAAGCGGAGTATGTTTCTGCTAGCAGTTGCTGCTCTCAGATCTTGTGGATACAACAACAGATGCGCGACTACGGTTTGCAGTTTCTTAACACACCTCTATTTGTTGATAATGAGGCCGCAATAAATATAACAAAAAATCCAGTACATCACGCTAAAACTAAACACATAGAAATTCGTCATCACTTTATTCGTGATTGCTTTGAGAAAAAGTTGATACGAATTGAGAAAATCCACACAGACGAACAGAAAGCTGATTTACATACCAAAGCTTTTGATAAAAATCGGTTTAAATATTTGTTAAAACTGAATGGTATGAAGCTTCTGTCGGTGTCGGATGGCATAATTGGCGTTGATGAGAGTACTGTTGCGGATGAAGACGAGAAACAATCTGCAATGGTTTGTCGAATTTTTACTTGTTTTGGTATTTAGGGGGAGTAGATGTTTGTACATAGTTATTTTTCAGAAAATACAAAAACAGTAAAAAATGCAAATATACAAAAACATGATAAAATCTGAAAAAAAAGCTTGTGTATATAGGGAAAATGATAGTACATCAGCTAGACGATTACAGTATGCTAAAGATTTGAAAAGTATAAAAGAGTTAAACAATCTTACTGATGATGTGTCGATAGGTTTTCATACATTTAGTAGATTTATTCGGGATATAAACCTAAAATTCAAACTTGTGAATTCGTGGGGAACACTACTTGGATATATAGGTAACCCCTGAAATCTCGTTTGAAAGGTCTCTTAATCTGATATACTAGGTCTTTATACTCAATGATGTCTGGGGTATTATTCCGGGACTTCTGCTGAACGGTGGTTCTGACCTAGTCCCTGGCTAATACTTGCTGCAATGCTTGAAACACAGCATTAAACCCTCAGCATGCTGAAACAATAAAATTGATAAATGCTGCTGTTGTAAGCTAAAAGATCCTCTAAAGGGGACACACCGAAAAGTCGAAGCTGATATCTCTCTGCGTATACGGAAGTATCGATCTGAGATCCCTCGGCCCTCGTATACCTAAATTATATACAGATATCATTGTAGTATTCTCACCTGTAAGACTGATTATTGAGATTCTGGATACGGGAGTATATTCAAGAGGTGGGACACATGAATGAGCTAAGTTCTTAATTCATCTAAATCGTATCCTGAGTAAGTTGAAGTTTGTGTGAAAATTTAAGATGGATCAGTATATCGACAATCGAGGTGAATTGTTTAAATCTGAGTATGTAATGTAGCTTAACGGTACTTGTGATTTGTCTGAAAAGCTGATATGATTCCCTGACACGCTCACCAAAAATATGTTTGTAAATAGTTTACTTTGTTTAATTTCTGCAATTTAAGTTTTCTGTATTTTATTTCTTAGTTTAGATCACTTTAAAAAATCCAAAAAGATTTTATTTCTGCTTTATTTTTTCCGACAAACCAAAGTGGAGAGTTGATTGTTGGATTTTAAGGTGTTTGAAGTAGATGCAGGAGATTCTGGACTGAAGAATGAGGAGAGCTTACTTTGAAGAAGTTTGAATTGTTTGAAAAGTCAAAAACAAGTTCATTAACTTGATACTTGTTATTTTCAGAAATTGTTTGAAATTGTTGTTTTAAATCAGTTTGTTTCGTCAAATGATCAACCAAGGTCATTAAATTGGACTTGGTAGATTAATTGAGTAATCAGGGTCATTAACTTGGACCTGAATACTTGAGTGGATTGCTATAACTGATTGAGTTTGTGATTTAATGTTGAAAAGATAGTTTGTAATGTTTGTTGGTTGAGTAACAGGTTTGATCTTCATTATTCACAAAGGAAGCTATTTGTCAAAGCTTGAACCAGATATCTCAGATTCTAGCATATCGAGAGGGGGAGTCTGTGAAAGGGGGAGTCTGGATCAACAGTCAATGGGAATGTGAAGATAGAGTGCTTATGATGAACAGACAGAGTTGAAGAAAAGATTAAGACTGAAGACTACGGATCTGAAGATATGTAAAGACTACGTCAACATCCAAGGGGGAGTCTGTTGATGCACATAATGTCTGTTGACTACGTCTACAAAAAGTATGAAGTCAAGATTAGTCAACAAGGGGTCAAAATGTAAATATTATGTGAAATAGGGTTAGGTTCGCTTTTATGTCATTATCTTAAGTCTGGATCACTTTTATGTCATTATGTTAGGTCTGGTCCGCTCATAGGTACTTAGTCTGGTCCGCTTTAGTGTCAATAGTCTGGTCCGCTTATAGTGTTTTGTCTGGTCCGCTTTTGTGTCATGTCATATAAGCGAACCAGCCATGTCTATATATAGGAGGTTCATTTGAGCGGATCTCAGAGATGTATGTGTGTGCTTGGGAGCCGAAACTTTGTCAAAATATCATCAGAAAGCAATAGAAAGATAAGAATTGAAAGGATAAGCTGCTGTTACATTACATATTCTGATTCCGCCTTTATATGTAATGATGAGCTACTCGGATTGATCGTTTAGGATCACGACACGGTCCAACAACAATTCACGTTTACACCTGTTGGTAAATCAAGAGACATGTTTTCAAGGGAGGCCGGCATGTATATGTGGCGGACCATCCCGCTTGATAAAATTGGATGGGATAATGTTGAACAACATTACAAGGATGCCGTCATGAACCACTTACGGGTAAATAAGTTATATGCATAAAATTTTATCAAATATTTAAGCACATGCAAATCTAATTTATATATGATATTTTAACTTTTTTATTTAATTTGTAGGAAAATTTCAATTTTGATGAAGTGGAACGTGATTATGAGGCGAAAAACTTGAAGGGTGGTATTAGGAGTGTGCTTATGAAGCGGTACACTGACCGCAAGTATGAAGCTAGACAATTATTTTATAGCCAGGGAGGTTACGACGATCTTGAGAGGGCAAGGGTATACCATCCCGCGGATATGCCCTATGAAAACTGGTTGAGAACCATCGAAGGTTTCCGGCAAGAAAAATATATTAAAAAAAGCAAGGCCAACAAACTAGTACGCAACAAACAACAATTCCCATACCGTGGGGGGACATCGTCGTACGGTAGCACCGCCTATAAAAATGTAATGTTTTATGTATGTGTGCGTGTGTGTAAGCTTTTTTTTTATTTAATGTATAATCTAAGTTTAATGTTAAACAGGATTTGGATTGGGTACCTACATATGCTAAAACCCACACGGACAATCAAGGGAATTAGGTTGATCCGGTTGCTGAACAAAATTACGTAAGTATTTCTTTTAAGCATTATTTTCTATAACGAATATATATATATATATATATATATATATATATACACACACACATATATATTTAATCATCTTCGTAAAATACAGCGGAACATACAACAGGCCACATATGAATGGAGCGACGATGGTCCTCCAATTGCCCCGTATCAAGAAGCGTTGGGAGAGCGGCGAGGATGGTACCGCGGGATGGGGCCTAAACCTTCTTCCAACACGTCCTCGAACACGTCCTCGAACATGTCTTCTTCGCAAGCTCGGACGCAAGAACCCTTTTCCGAGGTAAACTACGCAATTTATAAAATGACAAACGAACGCATGTTTCCTTGTTAAATATATGTTGGTAGCGTTAATTAATATGCTAATATACGTTTTGATATCTATTATTGTAGGATTTTGTTAACAGCTTGTTTCAAACTCCGTCATTTTTGAACCAACTTAACAACTATCTTGCTTCACAAGGGAAAGGAAAAGGAAAGTCAAAAGGCTACGATTCTGACGACTTATTCGATAAAGAATCCGACGAAGAGTGACTTGTTTTTAATGTATGATTTAGATTTAATTAAACGTTGTAGGATTATAATGTACGACTTAAACGTAGTTTTTAATTATATTACCTTTAGTATATGTTCGTGGCGTATGTTTGTGTTGTTTGAAATAGGCAGGTTCTATTTTTTCGGCCGAAAAAATGGCTGGGTGCTGTAAATACAGCAGCTGTATTAAAAAAAAAAAGACTTTTAGCGGCGACAGGTGTCGCCGCTATTGACCTAAACCCTTTAGCGACCAAGAGCAATACCGGCGACTCTTTAGCGACGACATCTGTCGTCGCTAAAGGTTCAAGAGCAATACCGGCGACGAATACGTTTAGCGACGACAGGTGGCCAATACCGGCCAATCAATACCGGCGACACTTTACCGGCGACATGTCGCCGCTAAAGGTCAATAGCGGCGACAAGTTGGACCAATACCGGTGACACCTGTCGCCGCTAAAGGTGCCCCGTTCTTGTAGTGAGTTTCAATCGCACAATATGAAATAATATCACTCACTTTGACTTTTAAACCAATCAAATTCCAAATCTCGAAAAATAAGGAACAGATTTCGAAAATCAAATTGGAGATATTATTTCCATCAAGTTTCCTAAAAAAGTGCAAACACAATAGATTTCACCCCAAAACAGATCAAACATGCAAATTTTCAACTATTCTTGATGTTTTCAACAGTTTCTCCGTGTTCTTCAATCTACAAATAATTTCAACGTTCTTCGCTTGATATCCAACGAACCGAGCCTACGAAAGACTACTTAGGCTCTGATACCAATTGTAAGTCCCATAACTACCAATCGGATATCAAAATCACAATCACGAGTGCAGAATACTAATGAAAGTGATAAGAACAAGAACGATTTGTATAGACTGAATATCAAAGTGCACACGGTTTCTAGAGAACCGTCTGGTACACTTGACAAGAATTCGAAAAATACTAAGAACCTCTCAAAAAATGTCTAACCTAATAATGAACTAGGTTCACCCTATTTATAGTTACATAGGGTGACCTAGTGTCGCAACCCCCGATCCCTGATCCCCGGGAACGGGCGGACACGAACTCATAATTTCGGTGGTATCAGGTTGGTTAATTTGGCAGAGGAATTTACATCAGGACCGTAGTTAGGAAATGTTTATCAGAGTAAAACCACCATATTTGATATTAATAATTACATGGGAAAAACCCAAGTTTCTTATTACAATACGTTTATTGGGATAAACCCTATTTTATTGAATTTAAAACATCATTTATTAGGTAACTTTTATAGCCACATTTTTCCCAAGCCTTCAGTGCTCTCCAGCTGGCTTTTTACTAATTGGCTGTCACATTGTGTTACCTGAAACACGTTTTAAAAACATTTGTAAGTGGGAAATACTGGTGAGTGAATCCCAGTTTAATCAAGAAACATTTTATCAATTAAAACAATATTGAGAGCGATCACATTGTTTATTTCTACACAATTACACATTCAATACTGTCAATCCTGACTTGTGGGTCATATTACACATTGGCTAACTCGTCGTCCAATGGTAACGTACTGTCATCCCCGACTTACTACTCACAGTGTAGTAAATTTTGTATACAAAACCCCAACATACCGGCAGTAATTGAAGAACTACAAAGACTCAATCACCGCTTAATTTCATTGTAAAACATTTAAGGTTTTGTAAAATATTACAAAAAGGTTAACAAAAAATTGGATAAACTCACATTGCTATCTTAGACTTCGCGTAAGGGTTTCCTGGATATAATCTATAATTTATACAAATGTACATTGGTTAGTATCATAACCCTTTGAAAAATATTAATGATACCCTCCCCGAGACGGCATTCCAATAACTACGTCGGGCAGAACCACGACAGTTATTACGGAACTCTAAATCAATCGGGCAGCGTATTTATTACAAAACCGGGGTTATAATACTTACAACGGAGCAGAACTTCGCTAATTAGGGGGTATAATACTTGAATATAAAGCCTACTACTTCAGAAATTCAAGACTGAGAAAAGAAATGAACGATTGAAAGTGAAATCCCGAGGCCTTCTTATATAGTGCTGAAATCTGAGTCTCACGCGCCCCGCGTACGACAAGCACAAGGCTTACGTGGCCCGCGTCAACGTTGGGTCAACGCGTAGCTCGTCCGGATCACCACTAGGCTTGACACGATGATGACACGTGTCATCACCAGGTTGCGCCACTATATTGATCTTACGCGGCCCGCGTTAGCTTAAACGAGATCTTACGCGGCCCGCCTTAACTTAAGAAATCAAACGAGATCATGTATCTACCTCGATACCGCCCGCTTAAATGGTTGGGGTGGGTCTACGCGGCCCGCCTCAACTTATATTTCAGATTTAAATTTTATTTTTAAATGCTATATTGTATTCCGGGCTCGGTTTTCACATACGGGGTGTATTTAAAGACATGTTGGGACATTTTTAAATATAATAGCGTGTCGGTTTTACTGAGGGTTGTTACATCCTCCCCACCTTCTTTTAGAGCTCGTCCTCGAGATCTACTGGAATAAATGCGGATATTTTCTTTGCATTTCAGATTCGAGTTCCCATGTGTACTCAGGTCCTCTTTTGGAGTCCCACTTCACTTTGACCAGAACTAATCTCTTGTGCTTGAGATTCTTGACTTTCCTGTCTTCAATTTGTAGAGGCCTTTCTACAAACTTGAGTTGTTCATTTACTTCTATATCCTTAAGAGGTACTATCAGTGATTCATCAGCTAAGCATTTCTTGAGATTTGATACATGAAACACATCATGTATTCCTGCCATTTCCTCTGGCAGTTGTAGCTGATAGGCTACGGGTCCGATTCTTCTAATAATCTCAAAAGGTCCAACATACCTGGGACTTAGTTTTCCCCGTTTGATGAATCTTACTACTCCTTTCCAAGGAGAGACTTTCAACAATACTTTATCTCCTACTTTAAACTCCAATGGCTTGCGTCGGTTATCAATATAACTCTTCTGTCGATCACGTGCTGCTTTTAGTCGTTCCTTGACTTGAATAATCTTGTTAGTTGTTTCTTGCACTATCTTAGGTCCAGACAATTGCTTTTCCCCAATTTCTGCCCAACAGACTGGGGTTCGGCACTTACGTCCATAAAGTGCTTCGAATGGTGCAGCATTGATACTTGTGTGATAACTATTGTTATAAGAAAATTCTATTAAAGGTAAGTGATCGTCCCAATTACCTCCGAAATCAATTACACAAGCTCTAAGCATGTCTTCCATCGTCTGAATAGTCCTTTCGATTTGTCCGTCCATTTGAGGATGATAAGCTGTGCTCAATTTTAACTTGGTTCCCATTGCCTTTTGGAAAGTTGACCAAAAATGAGAGGTAAATCGGCTATCCCTATCAGAAACAATTGATAAAGGAATTCCATGTAAAGAAACAATTTCATTTACATATAACTTAGCTAATTGTTCCATACTGAAAGTTTCCTTCATTGGTAGGAAATGAGCTGACTTGGTTAGTCTATCTACAATCACCCAGATTGTATCATTTCCTTTCTTTGTTTTGGGTAATTTAGTAACAAAATC
Organism: Helianthus tuberosus; assembly: GCA_030545235.1. Classification (NCBI taxonomy): domain Eukaryota; kingdom Viridiplantae; phylum Streptophyta; class Magnoliopsida; order Asterales; family Asteraceae; genus Helianthus; species Helianthus tuberosus. The sequence goes on along the minus strand of CM060351.1, from coordinate 185,497,162 downwards.
CATTGTTATCAATTCCCATTTTCACACTGGCATTTCTAACTGTTGTAGCAATCCTGAGGGTTTCTGGTGTTCAGCTTTAACTTGTGAACATGTTAAACATTTAGAAACATAGGCTGCTATATCCTTTTTCATTCCTATCCACCAGAAATTCTTCCTTAAATCCTAGTACATTTTATCACTACCTGGATGCATCGTATACTTAGATTTATGGGCTTCTTCTAAAATACGATAACGTAGGTTTCCTAATTTAGGTATCCACATTCTCTTTTCATGAAATCTCCAAATTTCGTCTGTTCCTTGTTCTAACTCTTTTCGCATTCCTTTTAATTTTTCAGCATCATCCTTGATTACTGATTCTTGTGCTTCTCTTATCTGATCATTTAAATCTACTTGCAGATTTAACTTAAGAGAACGTACCCTTTTTGGCTTTTCATGATACTTTCGACTTAAAGCATCTGCTACTACATTTGCTTTTCCTTCATGATACTGGATATCACAATCATAATCACTAAGCATCTCCATCCAGCGTCTTTGTCTCATATTCAACTCCTTTTGCTTGAAAATATACCTTAAACTCTTATGATCAGTGAATATGGTAAACTTACTACCATAAAGGTAATGTCTCCAAATCTTAAGAGCAAAAATTATAGCTCCTAGTTCTAAATCATGGGTTGAATAATTCTCTTCATGATTCTTAAGTTGTCTAGATGCGTAAGCTATAACCTTTTGGCGTTGCATTAACACACATCCATAACCTAATTTAGAAGCGTCACAGTATACTACAAAATCTTCAGTTCCTTCTGGTAACGCTAATATGGGTGTATGGGTTAATCTTTGCTTAAGAATTCTAAAAGCTTCTTCTTGTTTTAATCCCCATTCAAACTTAACAGATTTACAGGTTAGCTTAGTTAAGGGAATGACTATTCTAGAAAAATCTTGAATAAATCTTCTATAATAACCGGCCAATCCTAAGAAACTTCTAACCTCAGTTGGCGACTCAGGGGTTTTCCATTTAGTAATTGCCTCAATCTTTGTCGGATCTACATGAATTCCTTCATGATTAACTAAATGTCCAAGAAATTGTACCTGTTCTAACCAAAATTCGCACTTAGAAAATTTAGCATAAAGCTTTTCCTTTCTTAATAAACTTAAAAGTGCGTGCAAATGCTTTGCATGATCCTCTTTATTCTTAGAGTAAATGAGAATATCATCTATAAAACGATTATGAATTTATCCAAATATGGCTTACATATTCGGTTCATCATGTCCATAAATGCAGCTGGGGCATTGGTTAAACCAAATGGCATGACAGTAAATTCATAATGACCATACCTTGTTCTGAATGCGGTTTTAGGAATGTCCTCTTCCGGTACTTTAATTGATGATATCCTGACCTTAAATCGATTTTTGAGAAAAATCGAGCTCCTTGCAGTTGATCAAACAGATCATCGATTCTCGGTAATGGGTACCGATTCTTAATCGTGACTTTGTTCAATTCACGGTAATCAATGCACATACGCATTGTTCCGTCCTTCTTTTTAACAAACAGTATCGGCGCTCCCCATGGTGACGAACTTGGCTGTACAAATCCTTTTTCCAACAATTCATCTAATTGTTTCTTTAATTCCTGCATTTCTGCGGGTGCCAAACGGTAAGGTGCTTTGGAAATCGGTGCCGTTCCTGGTATCAAATGGATCCTGAATTCAACTTCTCTATCTGGAGGTTGCCTTGGCAATTCTTCTGGAAATACATCTGAAAACTGAGATACTACGGAAATATCTTTTAAACCCTTTCCTTTAGTGTTAGTGATTATAGAAATCAAATACACTATAGAACCTTTTCTTATATAACTTGCAGTTTTCATCACAGAGATGAATTTTGTGAATCTATTTGGTTTATCTCCTTTAATCATGATCGTTTTACCTATTGGTGCATTTACTTGAATTGACTTTTGATCACATAAAATATTGGCTCTATTGGCTATTAACCAATCCATTCCTAAAACAACATCGAATCCTGCCAGATTAATGGGATAAAGATTTGCAATAAATTTCTGATTTAAAATTTCTATTCTTGCTCCCTGCAAGATTTCAGAAATCCTAACGGTTTCTCCATTAGCTGTCTCTACTAAACATTCTTGTGGTAGTTTAGTTAATGACTGATTTAAAAATTTGCAAAATGATGTATTAATAAAACTTTGGTTTGCACCAGAGTCAAATAATACTTTAGCAAAAATATCATTAACTAAAAACGTACCAGCTATGACATCTGGAATCATCTTGGCTTCATCTGCAGTCAGAACAAATGCTCTAGCATTTTGAGTATTCTTGTTGTTTGTAGCTGGAGCTAATTTTGGACAATTAAGCTTGATATGACCTTGTTCTCCGCAGTTGTAACATATCTTGTTATTAGCTTTCTTCCTGCAGTTTTCTTCCTTGTATCCCGATATTTTGCAAAAGTTACAATATATAGAGCATCTTCCTGAATGCTTTCTTTTGCAATTCTTACAGTAAGGTGCAGAGGTAGAACCTATATTTCTCCCACGGTTAAAACGAAATTCTTGTGTGAGTTTCTGGGTTAGGTTCCTCCTTTGATCCTCCTCTCGGGTACGAACTAATTCATCTGTCAAGGTATTTGCTAGTTCTACAGCTTCTTCTATGGTTTGAGGTCTAGCTGCTTTGACTACGTGTCTTATTTCTCCAATTAATCCCCAGATATAACGGGAGATTAACACTGGTTCAGGTGAAGCAAGAGTTGGCACTATTCTAGCATATTCGAAGAATATTTTAGTGTATCCCTTACTATCCACACCAGTCATTCTAAGGTTTAGGAATTTGTTTGCTATCTGCTCCTTTTCATTGGGTGGACATAATTTCCTTTATACCTTGTTCTTAAATTCTTCCCATTCCATATTGTAAGTTCTATCACTTCCTCTTGTTTGGAGGATAGTGTTCCACCATTCTAGTGCTGAATTCTTAAACGAATTGGAAGCAAACAGTATCTTATCTTCTTCAGCACACTTGCTTATTCTTAAGACTGCCTCAGTTTTCTCTATCCAGCGTAGGGTTGCAATGGCCCCTTCATTGCCCGAGAATTCCATTGGTTTACAAGACCAAAATTATTTATAAGAACAACCGTAAGACACGGTTCTTCTTCTTTTAGGAATGGGCATTTGAAGTACGGGTTCATTGTTCACGCTGTTTTCGGGTTCGATGGGTCGCTTACTGCTATGCTTACTTTTATTATTCGCTTCTTGAATAGTTTGAATAATAAATGGCATGGCATCTATGATTCCTTGTGCCACTATATGTTGAACATCACTATTATCCATTTGGTTTCCATTGTTATTGATGCTCGGATTTTCATTAACCACGTTAATGTTACTCTGGTTATCATTATTCAGATTTCCTTGATTTCCTTCATCGGACATCTGAAATTTAAACATTTACCCCATATTAATATCACAAGATAATATTTAATATAGTTAATCACATGATACGCAATCTAGCCAAAAATGTCGATCATTGCGACTTTTACTCTATTTCCATATACTATTATGCATCTATTACATTCTAGTACTGAAGTAAAAATTACAATACCAACAGAAATAGAATCACACTAATAGTAATATGCATCCGTACACACATATTTTATTTTATTTTTAGAGTTAATTGCCATTTTCGCCCCTGAGGTTTGGGCACATTTGCCATTTTCGTCCAAAATGACAGTTTGGTACCATTTTGCCCCTCACGTTTGGCCATTTTTGCCATTTTCATCCAAATCTCTAACCTAGTTAAAAAGTTCTGTTAAATGAGAATTTTTTTAATTTAATTTTTTATATTTACTCTATAAAATATAATAAACAATTATGTTCTTTTTAAATAAATAAATAAAATATATGTATATATATATATAAATACACACAGATCACCATCTCCATCTCTCTCTCTTCTCTCTCTCTTCTATGTCTTCTCTCTCATCTCCTATCACCGCCACCACCGTTCCCCACCATCTCCACCACCATTCCCCACCGTTACCCACTTCATCTTCAACATTACCCCCCCCCACCACCACCATCAAATCGCATACGGAGACCACCACCACCACCACCATCAAATTGCTGGTCAAACAATACGGAGACCACCACCACCACTATCACCCCACCACCACCATCAAATCGCATACGGAGACCACCACCACCACCACCATCAGATCTGAATCTCAGGTAATGTGATTCTTCAACAAACAACAATCTTTAAACAAAAAACAACCAAATATCAATGACGGTCTCTAGATCTGTATCTCTTTCTCTCTAATCTGGGTAGCGGTGTTGGTTGGGGTGATAGTAGAGGTGGGGTGATGGTGGTGCCAATGGTTGTTGTGCAGCAGTTGTTGTTGTTTGGGTAATGGCGGAGGCGATGGTGGAGGTGGGGTGATGGTGGTGCCGATACTTGTTGTGGCAGCGGTGGTGGCTGTTGGGGTGAAGTTAGAGATGGTGGTTGTTGGGGTGATGGTTGTTGGGGTGATGGTGGAGGTGGCGGAGCTGGTGGCTGGCGGATTTGGGGATTTGGATTTTGATTGAATTTGATTAGTTGGAGATGATGTTGAAAATTTATCGACGGAATCATCGCCGGAGAGAGGTGATTTAGGTGGGAATCGAGGGTTTTGGGAGCTTCGAGGGATGCAGTGGCTGACGGATTTGGGGGTGTTGCCCTATTCTTCGTCTGCTGATGATGTTGCCCTGTTCTTTTAGTTTCTGATTCGTCTACTGATAATGTGTTTGTATAATGAGAGATGAGAGATTAGAGAGTGCAGTATGTATGTATGTATGTGTTGTGTGTATGTATGTGTTGTGATATATTACAAGTTACCCCCTTATTATTAACAAATTTCAAAAATACCCCAATTTGATGTTATAAAGTAACTAGGTTAGGCATTTGGATGAAAATGGAAAAAAGTGACAAACGTGGGGGGCTAAATAATACCAAACTGTCATTTTGGACGAAAATGGCAAATGTGCCCAAACCTCAGGGGCGAAAATGGCAATTAACTCTTATTTTTATTTTTATTATATTTTATTATTTTTACTATTACCGTCTCCTCCATCACATCACAGATATGGATTTATCCAAAAATCCATATTGCGCTCATCGTATTTCCATACGAGACGCTCTCCCACCTGTCTCATTCTCTCACTGCTTTCTAAAATTTCCTCCCCAAAAGTCCTAAGTTCTTGGACGTTTTCTGCACTCATTGGGGGTGCAGGTTCTAGGACTGGGTTCGGAATCTGGGGTACTGGTTCCTGATATGGGGGTGAAAGTGCCTGAAATCGGTAAGGATCTTCTAAGATCTCCCTAATATAATCATCTTGGTAATAGGGATCTAAAGGGTCCATACCTGGGTAGGCTCCTATGTTCTGTATAGGTGCGTCTTCATGGATTGGGTAACGTTGTACATAATCCCTAACGGCATCCCACCAAGGATCATAATTTGGGTCTAGGGGATTTGGTGCAGGTACCCTAGGGATTTCTTCTAGGTTGAAGTCATGCATCTCCACCTGGTTTTCAGAGTTTTCTATCTCCATTGGTTTGTCAGGGATTTGCAATTGTGGTTGTGGGGCTACTAGTTGTTCCAGACTTGGGTCAGCAGCAGTTGTGGCTAGGATATGGAAATTGGCTAGGCTTCTATTAAGCATATCCTGTGTATGGGCATCCGTTTCTCGCTTAATAGCTGCTAAGGCTCTTTGCTGTTGCAACTTTCGCATTCTTTTCCTACGTGCAAATGCTTCCTTACTGAACCATCCTCGTTTCTTATGAGGGAATGGCTCTTCTAACTGAGCTTTAAAAGCAAATATTCCTTCTTCCTGATCAGCAGAATACCCCGAAAGGGCAGGCTGTGATGAGGTACCTTCACTCCTAGATGAATCAGACAACTGACGACTCATTTCTAAGGGTCCTTGATCACTCATACTGTAAACTAACAAATAGTCAAATAACACATAACAAATAAATACAGTTATGCACGTATTTCTGTAATTTATTTCCTAACACAAAATTTAAATTTTAAGTGTCAGCAGAACACTTCTTTAGCTTAAACCAGTGGCTAGGCTCTGATACCACCTCCTGTCGTAACCCCCGATCCCTGATCCCCGGGAACGGGCGGACGCGAACTCATAATTTCGGTGGTATCAGGTTGGTTAATTTGGCAGAGGAATTTACATCAGGACCGTAGTTAGGAAATGTTTATCAGAGTAAAACCACCATATTTGATATTAATAATTACATGGGTAAAACCCAAGTTTCTTATTACAATACGTTTATAGGGATAAACCCTATTTTATTGAATTTAAAACATCATTTATTAGGTAACTTTTATAGCCACATTTTTTCCAAGCCTTCAGTGCTCTCCAGCTGGCTTTTTACTAATTGGCTGTCACATTGTGTTACCTGAAACGCGTTTTAAAAACATTTGTCAGTGGGAAATACTGGTGAGTGAATCCCAGTTTAATCAAGAAACATTTTATCAATTAAAACAGTATTGAGAGCGATCACATTGTTTATTTCTACACAATTACTCATTCAGTACTGTCAATCCTGACTTGTGGGTCATATTACACATTGGCTAACTCGTCGTCCAATGGTAACGTACTGTCATCCCCGACTTACTACTCACAGTGTAGTAAATTTTGTATACAAAACCCCAACATACCGGCAGTAATTGAAGAACTACAAAGACTCAATCACCGCTTAATTTCATTGAAAAACATTTAAGGTTTTGTAAAATATTACAAAAAGGTTAACAAAAAATTGGATAAACTCACATTGCTATCTTAGACTTCGCGTAAGGGTTTCCTGGATATAATCTATAATTTATACAAATGTACATTGGTTAGTATCATAACCCTTTGAAAAATATTAATGATACCCTCCCCGAGACGGCATTCCAATAACTACGTCGGGCAGAACCACGACAGTTATTACAAAACCCTAAATCAATCGGGCAGCGTATTTATTACAAAACCGGGGTTATAATACTTACAACGGAGCAGAACTTCGCTAATTAGGGGGTATAATACTTGAATATAAAGCCTACTACTTCAGAAATTCAAGACTGAGAAAAGAAATGAACGATTGAAAGTGAAATCCCGAGGCCTTCTTATATAGTGCTGAAATCTGAGTCTCACGCGCCCCGCGTAAGACAAGCACAAGGCTTACGCGGCCCGCGTCAACGTTGGGTCAACGCGTAGCTCATCCGGATCACCACTAGGCTTGACACGATGATGACACGTGTCATCACCAGGTTGCGCCACTATATTGATCTTACGCGGCCCGCGTTAGCTTAAACGAGATCTTACGCGGCCCGCCTTAACTTAAGAAATCAAACGAGATCAGGTATCCACCTCGATACCGCCCGCGTAAATGGTTGGGGTGGGTCTACGCGGCCCGCCTCAACTTATATTTTATTTTTAAATGCTATATTGTATTTCGGGCTCGGTTTTCACATACAGGGTGTATTTAAAGACATGTTGGGACATTTTTAAATATAATAGGGTGTCGATTTTACTGAGGGTTGTTACACCTAGTTACAGACTGGGCCAGGCCCACATGCGCAATATTACTAACCAAACAAGCCCAAATCACTTAAATAGCCCACATGGCTTATCCCAATATTATCTAACCCACTACAAGGCTAAGCCCAATAGCCTATATTTGTGTTTGATAAAGATAGGCGTAAACCTACACCATTATATGGCCTTACATGCTTACAGGTTATTATGAGCTCACAGACAAAACACATGAACTCGCTCAACTTTTGTTGATGTTTTCAAATTACATGTATTTCAGGAAATTGATATGGATCAGGCGGGTGTTTAAAGTTTTCAAGATGTGTTACCAGGAATAATGTCATCCCATTTTGAAGGGTTTGAATTGTGTGTTTTATCTTGGATAAGATACATAAATCAAAGCCTTGTTTTATTTACGTCTTTTGTCAAAGTCCGTTACGGAACTTAAAACAATGGTTGGTTTGTATTTTAAACTCGAAGTCTTTGTTTGGTATTAAACAATGTGGGTTGTAATATTTTTGAATCGTATCAATGGATGAACATCGTGGTTTTAATCATATAGTTTTTTGTTATAATTGAATGCAATGATATTAAGCAAGTCACACATCATACGCTTCCGCAAAAGTCAGGGTGTGACAGTTTGGTATCAGAGCTTCTATTGTAGTGAACTAAGATTTCTTCTCGAGTCTAGACTACAATCATTAGGACTCTCTCACGAAAATATTTTTACAAAATATTTTTCATTGCATTTTCAAAACACCAAGATCCATGGAATAAACGTTTTACAAAAGGAAAGAAAAGAAACACGAACAAGGTCACACAGTTGGTGGTTTAGTTTACATGGGGTAGACTAGTTAAGATAGAAAAAGTCTCACGTAGGATAACGTGAATACATGATTAAGTGATGATTGTCTTTGTTTACATACACCGAGTGTTAGTTGTTAATATATGTGCATATGTCATGATTATTATGTTACAGGTACCTATGTCATCCTCTGAGAGCGGTTTGTCTGACGCTCACGACCCTATGACCGTCGTTTCAGACGATGAGATCGTGCCAGAGCCAGAGATTTTCACGTCGGATACCGAGAGTGATCCAGACATGTTGTCTGACGATGAGGATGATTTTCAGCCCTTCGCTCTACCGGACTTTGGAGATGACGCACCTATAGCTGATGGCATTCCTGTTGAGGACATTTTTGATTTCCTTGCTCCTATTCATGACCACCTCATCATCGGTCACCCCGATGGTGAGCATATTGTTGCACCCATTCTTGATCCAGTTCCTCTAGTGGTTATTCCCCCCTGAGGATTGGCCATTCGATGACCTTTTTGATGATGACGTTGATCTATTTTTGGATGGTCCCCCAGCAGATGCTCATGGTGATGGGGAGGTTGACGATGTTGTTGTGCTGGATGTACCCCCTCCTGTCATACCTGTTATTGAGATATCTTTCGACTCTAGCTTGCACTCAGTTGCAGACTCCTTTGAGTCTGTGACTTCCTCGGCCCTGCAGGCGGCAAGACTGCAGCTCTACGTCACTGATTTAGATGAGGATGATGCTATGTCGGCTGCTCCATCATCCCCTACTCCAGTCCCTACACCCCCTCACGTCCCAAAGCACATTCCTGATCCGGACCCTGTTCCATTTGGTTTTTTCCCGATATTGCACCACTTATCCCAGAGCCGATTCCTGCACCACTTGATCTCCCACTTGTTGATCCATTTATTCCACCACCTCCACCTGCTGATATTTCTCCCCCACCTCCTTTTGTGTCCGATATTCATCGTACTGATCTTCCGATCATCTTTTTACAGGAGATCACAGCTCCCCGACTAGGGGAAGGCACCTCGGGACATCCCCCGAGTTTTGACCCGTTCGCTTCAGCAGATTTTCCTGATACCACACTTTACACCATCCTCACCAGCTTCATTGGATGAGCCTTTCAGGTGGTTGCCACCCTACTCTATGCCTATCTCGGACCCTTATCATCCCTCGCATCACGTTGGTTACACTCGTGATGAGCTATTTTTGTCATTACAGTTCGAGATTTTGAGTCGTAGAGTTCTCGAGCTGGACTTCGGTGAGGGTGCCCGACGGTCACCCTGTCCCTATCATTCTGCTTCTGTCCCTCCACACTCATCATCAGCTTCATTTGTACCTCCACCTGCTGCTCCCACATCTATACCGGGTTTTGATGCCCGCTTTCTCACCGTTGAGCAGCAGATTAGCTTTTTTGATTCACAGAGTTCATGAGCTCGAGGAGGAGCTCGCCCATGTTCGCAGTTTGCTCTTTTTCCCTCCTCCTCCGCCATCAGCATCGTAGGTTTTTGGTCTTACGCAGGTACACTACTTTTGGTGAGAACGCTATAATTGAGTCGAGATTGTGAAGACAAGAAGACCACTTTTTTACTATTATTTTCGTATATTGACAGGCTTATCTGACAAGGATAGTGTGACCCTATGTCTCTCTTTGTATGATACATTGTGAAAACAATGTAACTTGTGGTTGGTCATTAAGGAAAGCTCGATAGTCGTGTTCTCATTAAATACATTGTTGGTTTACATGTTCATGCTATGATTATGTTGTTGCATGGTTGTTTGCCATGATGATTGCTTATATATATACGTACATACGACTCATGGACAATTATTTATTTATTTAACGAATAAGGCATGACCTACCCGATTTTCTTACTAGAAGAAAGATGCCGCCTCGAAGAGACATCAATAACGACAATGCACTGCCAAGGACTGAGGCAGAATTGCAAGAGCGCATCTCACAAGCTATTGCCCAACATGAGGCCAACCGCTCCAAACATAGTGGTGGATCCTCTGGAAATAACCCCCCCAATCGGTAATGTTTAGTCACCTAAGACACATTACAACCCGTTTGGATATTTCCAATTGTGCTTTGTCAATGCTTATTGTGAATTGTGTCGCTTGTGTTACAGGCTGTACCTACAAACAATTCTTGGACTGCAAGCCGCTTAACTTCTATGGCACCGGGGGTGCTGTCACCTTCGTACGCTGGGTGGAGAAAACGGACTCTGTATTGAGGATGAGCAAATGTGCTCCGGAACAAAGAGTTACATACATTTCTTGGTTGTTTCTAGACGGAGCGCTTTCGTGGTGGAACCTCCAGGTGCAGACGTTGGGTGAAGCTGCTGCATACGCATTAACATGGGATGAACTGAAGGAGTTAATGCGAAAAAAGTACTGCTCTCGAGCGGAGATTCAGAAGTTAGAGACGGAATTCTGGAACTTGAAGATGGATGGCCCGAAAGTGGCTGAGTATATTAAGAGATTCTATGATTTATCGAGAGTTGTTCCTTATTTGGTGGAGCCAGAGTTTAAAAGGATTGAGTTTTTTATCTGGGGATTGGCACATCAGATTATGAGCATGGTGACAGCTTCCAAGCTTCCAACTATTTATGAGGCTATTGACTTAAGTGTGGCGCTTACTGAGGAAGCAGTTCGGTTGGGAAAGTTTTCGATTTCTAAAACAAAGAAGAAAGAGACACATGTGGAGTCATCGGGTGATAACAAGTGGAAGTTTACTAATTTCAAGAAAAGCACCCGAGCGAACAACAACAACAATAATGCTAACAAGCGCAGAGACACCAATCAGCCAGCTGAGGCACAGACTGGCGCTGGGAGTGTTGAAAATAAGGAAATGGGGTATGCAGGATTCTTACCCAAGTGTGATAGATGTCAGTACCATAACACCGGTCCGTGCAGGAACCATAAGTGCGAGAATTGTGGATAGATTGGGCACTCTAAGGATACGTGCTGGTTTGGCGCAGGGCGCGGGAATTGAAATCAGGGTGGTAACGGTAATGGTAACCGTGGTGGGAATGGATATGGAAACAGAAACCAGGGAGGAAATAACAATCAAGGAGGTAATGGGAACAGGAACGGGAATGGAAACCAACTGGGTAATGGAAATCGGGGATGAAACAACAATAACAACAACCAGGGTGGTAATGGAAATGGATGTGGCCACGGATGTTATGGTTGCGGTGATTTGGGGCACTTCAAGAAAGACTGCCCAAAGAACAATCAAGCTCGTAGAAGGGTGTTTAACATTGGCGCCAGGGAAGCATGCCAGGATCCAAATGTGGTTACTGGTTCGTTCCCTCTTAACCAACAATATGCATCTGTGCTGTTTGATACTAGAGCCGATTTTAGCTTTGTGTCCATAGACTTTAAGAATATACTTGGTTTAGTTGCAAATAATCGAGACGTCCCGTATTCGATAGAGTTGGCTAATGGAAAGTTAGTAGAGGAGAATGAGGTGATCAAGGGTTGTACTTTGGTACTTGGAGAGCGCGAGTTTTCTATAGGTCTTCTACCAGTTGACTTGGGAAGCTTTGATGTCGTGGTCAGGATGGACTGGTTGTCTAGCAACCGTGCGGAGATAGTTTGCCAGGAGAAGATCATTCGGATTCCGTTGGAAAATGAGGAGAAGATCGTTATTCATGGAGAGAAGCATGATACGCCTTTGCAGATTATCAATTGTATGAAAGCGCAGAAGTGTCTACGTAAAGGATGTGTTGCCTTCTTAGCTCATGTTGTGGATAAGAAAGCCGAAGAGCCAAAGATTGAAGACATCCCAGTGGTGAGGGATTATCCTGAGGTCTACCCCGAAGACTTGCCAGGATTACCTCCTCAACGACAAGTCGAGTTTCACATTGACTTGGTTCCAGGCGCCGCGCCCGTAGCCAAGGCACCATATCAACTTGCTCCATCAGATATGCAGGAGTTATCCACGCAGCTTCAGGAGTTATTGGACAAGGGATTCATAAGACCGAGCTTCTCGCCTTGGGGAGCTCCGGTGTTGTTCGTTAAAAAGAAGGATGGTAGCTTTCGAATGTGTATCGACTACCGGGAGCTGAACAAGTTAACTATCAAGAATCGGTATCCATTACCGAGGATTGATGATTTATTCGACCAACTGCAAGGATCAAGCTACTACTCCAAGATCGATCTTCGATTGGGTTATCATCAGTTGCGGATTCAAGTGGAAAGTATACCGAAGACTGCGTTCATAAATCGTTATGGAAACTACGAGTTCCTTGTGATGCCGTTCGGATTGACTAATGCACCGACAGTGTTTATGGATCTGATGAATCGTGTGTGCAAGCCATATCTCGATAAATTTGTGATTGTATTTATCGATGATATTCTGATTTACTCGCAGATGAAGGAAGAGCACGAGCAACATCTCAGGGCCATTCTAGAGCTATTAAAGAAGGAGAAGCTCTACACAAAGTTCTCGAAGTGCGAGTTTTGGATTCGCGAGGTACAATTCCTCGGTCATGTGGTAAACGAGAATGGCATTCATGTGGATCCCACAAAGATTGAGGCAATCAAGAACTGGGAAACTTTGAAAACACCGACTGAGATTCGACAGTTTTTGGGATTATCGGGCTATTACCGCAGGTTTATCGAGAATTTCTCCAAGATAGCTCAACCGCTAACCTCCCTTACTCAGAAGGACAAGAAGTACGACTGGGGAGACAAGCAAGAAGAAGCCTTCCAACTGCTCAAGAACAAACTATGCGATGCACCGATATTATCCCTACCTGAAGGCACGGAAGACTTCATGGTATATTGTGACGCTTCGCGTCAGGGATTGGGTTGCGTGCTCATGCAACGCCAAAAAGTCATTGCTTATGCTTCACGCCAACTTAAAGTACATGAGAAGAATTATACCACTCACGATCTGGAGCTAGGTGCTGTGGTATTTGCCCTGAAGATTTGGCGACATTATCTGTATGGTACCCGATGTACTATCTTCATGGATCATAAGAGTCTGCAACACATATTTGATCAAAAAGAGCTTAATATGTGTAGGATCGTGTACGGACCCGAACCAGTCGATCAGAGGCGTTCTACAAAATATGAAAGGCGGAAACAGACATATTGTGTGTGATTCAACTAGAATATCACTTTTAACTGTCTTTCTATTGAACTGGTAACAATTACAAGTCTGTAGACACTTCGACAGAGCTTCGCCGTCGGAAAACCTCAACCTAATTCCGTTTCAAATGAAACAACCTATCACCTATTTATAGACTTTCTAATTCCGTTTGAACATGCTCAAACGGAATCAAATTCATGCGGAATTACAGGTTCAAACGAGATTACAGTTTCAAACGAAATTAGCAAAGCTAATTTCGTTTGAAATCCCTGATCCATTTCAAACGGAATTACCCATGTAATTTCGTTTGAACTTTCCAGATAACCAATTTTCTTGTTTTACGTGCTCTGAACAATGCAAGACTCGATACAAGACGAAGTCGACAGACGTATGCACCAACAGACTCCCCCTCGGAGATTGACGAGTCTTAAGTGTCGAGTCTTCAACGTCTTCAGTCTTTATCAGTCTGATCACTCTCTGAAGTATCTGACAGTGTAGGCATCCTTAAACTTTATCTCTTTCTCTCAGAATTTCAATCTGACCCTGTCTTTTCTTTATCAGCACCAACATACTTTCCTCGAACAAACAATCTATCCTCGGATGTTGATCGCAATCTGGCTTTCACAGGATCAGGATCGTGACCTGGCTCTAAACTCAGCCTCAGAATCCAGGCTATCCTGCACATCCTCTACCTCACAATAAATTTCTCAAATTTAACATTTTACAAATTTATATATCCAGACTCACCCTCAAATTTATCCAGAATGATTTAACAATGTTAATAACTGATGAACCACTTGTAAGTAAATATTTAAACTTTTTAGTTTAAACGACTCCCCCTCAAATTGATCATCATGTTTAGCACTTGGAACTTTGAAAATCAGCTCTCCAACATCAGTTGTCGAAAATCTTTTTGAATTTTTCAAAATTCTATGCTAAAACACACTAAAATCTTTTTGGATTTTAGAATGAAATGAAATGCAGTAAAGAAATATTTACATACAATATTTTTGAGAGTTTGTTTAAGAAGATCATATCAGTTTTTGACAAGTCACAAGTACCGTTGAGCTTAGTTACACATTAAGAATTAAAAAATTCACTTAGATTGCCGATATACTGATCCACTTAAATTCTCACACAAATTTCAACTGATTCAGGATATGAATTAGATGTATTAAGGACTTAAACTCATTCATGTGTCCCACCTCTTGAATATACTCCCGTATCCAGATCCCAATATTCAGTCTTACAGGTGAGTATACCATAGATGATATCTGTAAGGGGTTAGATGCGAAAACCGTGAGAGCTCAGGTCAGAACTTCCGTTCAGCAGAGAGATGACGGCATCGAATTTTGGTGGGTCCCCTTTAGAGGATCTTTTTTACAACAGCACATGATTAGCATTTTTTCAATGTTTCATCATTTTTTATGCTGATGGCAGGCTTTATTTCAAGCAAGCGTAAAGTATTCTCCGGGGACTAGGCCATTACTTCCGCAAAATCAGAAGTCCCGGGATAATACCCCAGATATCACTGAACATAAAGACCTAGTATCTCAGAAAGAGGGATCTTTCAAATGAAATTTCAGGGGTTACCTATATATCCAAGTAGTGTTCCCCACGAAAAAAGCAAGTTTGAATTTAAGTTTATATGCCGAAAAAGCTTACTAAATGTGTAAAAACCTATCGGTATATCATCAGTGAGACCGTTTAACACTATTTAAACATTACATTTCTTTAGCATACTGTAACTGTCTACTGATGTACTATCATTTCCTCTTTTCGACACCAAAACTCATTTTTGAATTTTATCATGTTTTTGACATTTTCAAATTTTCTAATGTTTTTGGATTTTCTGAAAATTCTTACTCCCCCTAAAATTCAAACACATTTAAAGAAAATTTGAAAACACACTATACAAGTAAAGTGACAACTGATATCGAATCACTTCAATTCGCCATCCACTTGGCATAAACAATCAGAACTCCCCCTTACAACAAACTTATTTTCTCATTATGATTTCAAAACACTTAAGTTTGTTTTAATCAAAATAATTTTTCCAGAAAATAAGTTTTGTTGATTTTACTACTTGTAAAGTTGGAGTTCAATTCATCACTTTGTTCTATCAATCACTTTAAAAATGTAACAATTTTAGATTTTTCCAACAATATCACTTGTAGAAAATCAAGTACAACTTAATGTCCCTGATTTACCACTTGTAAATCAAAATATCACCGAAGTGAATTTCTCAAGAAAGATGCCGATACCTGCTCCACACTTACCAACCTGGGAGCTCCGGCAAGTCAGGTTTATTACATATGAAAAACAGACATCCAAGCTTCACCAAACTTGGATGTTTCCTTCTCAACTTCACTCGGGGTTGGGCTGTTAGTTGCCTTCTTTGTTTCGTAAAATTCTTTAACCCCTTTGGCCTTTCCCTCGACCATTTTCCCAAAAATCTTTTTAACATTCCCATTAAACGCTTTCTCAACATCAAATTCATTCTTTTCAGAATAAAATTGATTTGAGATCTCAACTTTCCCAACTTTTGATTTAAAGTTCTCAGTCCGCAATGGTGGAAAATGAACATCATCCAAAGGCGGAACTGAGTTTTCACCATTTTTAACAACTTGTGGCTCTTCTGATTTTGTGGAATCAGATTCATCGCCAGATTTTACATCTGATTTCTTAACAACCTAAGCTTGATTGTTAAGATTTCCCCTTCGCTTGTAAAACCTTTTTGAACACTCACCAACTTCATATATAGAATTTTTATACACTTTAAATTTTTCAGTTGGTGGTTCGGTTTTATCAACAACTATTTCTTTGAGTTTTTCTGAAACTCCATGTTTTGTGTTGGTTGCCTTAGGACACTTCCAAGCAATGTGACCAACTTCTTGACATCTGTAACAGGTTCTAGTCTCTTTTCTCTGATGAGCTTCAGTTTTCTTCTTTTCAGCAAGAAATTCCTGATTTGACTGTCTCCAGAATGAGCTCTTCTTTTCATCCTCAGCAGAAGTTCCTGACACAAATTTTGTATTTTTAGAAATTTTCTCATTTTTATAATTTTCTGGTGTAATAAAACTTAATCCTTTCTTTTTGTAATTACCGTTATGGTTTGGTTTCTTTTGAAAACCAGAACCAGAACTGTAACCTTTTTTCTTGTTTAAACGTTGTTGAACTCTTGAGGTGTATTTTTTAGGTTTTTCATTAAGATTTAAATCTTTTATTTCAGAAATATTAATTTCTATCAATTTGAAAACCTTTTTGATCATTTTTAGTTTTAACACCTCTTATTGGAAATTCTTTATCAAAATATAATTTGTCAGAACCATTCAAAGTATATGCAACTTCAAATGTCTCATCATTCAAATTGGATTTTGGCAATAAAAATTCTTTACTATAAACCCGTTTTCCCGACGACTTTGAACTCTTGACAGACGAACTCGAACTCCTGGACTCAGACTGTGATTCGGACTCCTCATCCTTATCTAACACCTGATCGACCATCCTTTTTATTAACTCAAACTCATGATCTATGACGGACGCTGTGAATGTGATGTCAATATTGTCTGGTAATACATCGGTTATCTCGGACTCCAACTTTATATTGACTGCCTTTTTTACTTGTTCCTCATTCGGTTTTCTAGACGAATACCCTTCCCAAATTGGAGGCGGACACTTGTTATAACTGACACTCTGTTTCTTACCAGTATCCTTTTTCTTCGGCTTCTTGTCTTCAAACACTTCAAAACCTGCAACAGTTGGATAAATTCTGTCAATTAAGTAATCAGAACTTGAATAACTTTTCAGTAATCGTCAGATTCTTTCATTTTCAACTTTTTCAATTTCCAACTCCTGCTTCAACTTAGCACATTCTTCAATGTAGTAATTGATCTCTTTTTGTTTGGACATCATTGTTGCACTCATCATTGTCAAAGCATCTTCTCTTTCAGAGTTTGTCTTCTGCAAACTATTCACAGTTTTGTTCAATACATCGTACGATTCTTTTACATTCTTGACATCAAACAGCAACTTCTCTTTCAACGTTTCAAGCTCACTAAACCTTTCATCTTTATCTTCACATTGTTTGCAAGGTTCCAAACATGTAAGACAAGGTTTTGTGACTTCAACAATCTTTTCAATCTCCACAATCTTCTCGACTTCAACTACCTTTTCCACTTCAACAATCTTCTCAACAACCTTAACTTCTTCCATTTCTTTTGCAGTTTTTCTCTCTTTAAGTTTCTTTAATTTATCTGCAAAATAAAATTCAAAACTGTCAGAAGATAAATGAGTTTTTCCAATGTTTATCTGTTCAATTTCTTCATCATCATCACTAGTATCTGTTGAACTATTTTCAGAAGAAACAGATTCTTCATCTTGACTTTTCTCTTCATCAGTTAACACTGCTATCCATTCTTTCATCAATTCTGGCTTTTGAACAATTTGAGCAATGAAAGCTTTAAACTCCCTATTCTCATCCACAAATCTATCCCAGCAAAATCCTGGAGCCATCTTTTCATCATCTTGATCAATGATACTATAATAAGCTTTCTTATTTGCATCTTCAATCATTCTTGCATGCGCAGTTTGTGGTTCTTTTTGTTGATGCGGTTGATGAGCAATTTGTTGATATATAGCCTTCCGATAATAATCATGTCCACCAAACGGATTCTTTGCTCCATTTGCTTCTTGATTTTTACATTCTCGCTTAAAATGTCCTTTCTCCCTGCATCGAAAACAAGTAACTTTAGAGTTATCAAAACCTAAAGTAGAAACATTTGCATCTAAGAAATCATTTCTTCCTGTAATCATTTTAAATTTCTCAGCTCTTCTCAGAACACCTGCTAAACACCATTTAATATCCATAAGCTCTAATTCCTCTGCATCAATCTGGTCATAATCTTCCTTGGTTAGCATAGGATTACCAATTCTTCCAGCAATCAATCCTTCATACGATTCCAAAGCAGTAACCAGTAATGCCATATGACTTTTAACAACATCTTCAGAAAAATTCTGACCATTTTGAAGATGCAATGCAACATTGCACTGAATCATATGTCCATTACCAACATTTGAACTTTGAACACTTGGAGGATTGACATTTGAAAATCCACTAGTGTTGATTGAATTTTGACTGACTGATCCAGATGAATTTCCTGCACTAAAAGCAGTTTGGATCTTTGGACTTGCTTCAACAGTTTGAACATTTCCTTTATAGTACAATTTGATGTCTTGTTGATTTCTTGAGTTGTTCATTCTGGCAATCTTTTTGTTGTTCAAGATCCTGTCCCTCAAGCTTTTCAATAAATTGTCCAATTGATAATCTACTAAACTCTCCTGTATTCTTTAAAATCATGAGATATGTACCCCATTCTTTCTGAGGTAAAGCATCAGCTAACTTCTCAACCCATTCTGCTAGAGTTTTAGTAATTTTTAACTGAGACATGGTACGCACAAGATGACAATATCTCTCAATGAGAGTCTTTGTAGATTCACCTGGCATACTTGTAAACAATTCAAATTCTTTTTTCAATAATGATTTTTTGCTATTGATCATTTCCGTACTTCCTTCAAATTTCTTCTCAAGTGCCTCCCATATTGAGTAAGCACTACCATCTTGCTGAAGCAACACAAATATATCCTCTTTGACAGCTTGTTGTAGAAGACTAATCATCATTTTCTCTCCTTTATAACTATCTCTCTCTTTGTCTGTAAATTCTGAGATGATTTTATCAACTTTCAAAGCGGTCTGTGGTCTAACATATTTTGTTTCACTGCTTTCCCAAGCTCTTAGATGGTTTGCCTGAACCCAATTCTCAAAACAATTTTTCCAGCCATGATATTCTTCAATTCCCATGAGTTTCGGGAGTTTTTGCAAAGTTCCAGTTTCGTTTTCCAAGTTCATGTTCTTAGCAATGTCAGCCGGAGTAGTCGGAGATGTGGCAAATGCGTTGTAGAATTCTTCCTCCATGATTCGGTAAAAAGTTTAACAAACAGATACTTTCAAACGAAATTAGGTCTTTCAAACGAGATAACAAATCAAGCGAAATCACCCCTTCAAACGAAATTAACCTGCACACAAACTTCAAACGGAATCAAGATTCAAGCGGGATTAGAATTTCAAACGGGATTAGAATTTCAAACGAAATCAGGTAATCTCGTTTGAAATTTCAAACGAAATAGCACACTGAAGCGGAATCACTAATTCCGTTTCAAATTTTCAAACGGAATATCAACTTTCAAGTGAAATTAGGTGCAAATTCAAACGGGATTATGTTTTTTAAACGGAATTAACACCGACTTTCAAATGGAATTAAGCTGATGTCATCATTTCGCTCCAACTTTTCAAACGGAATTATCAATTTTAGCAGATTTAAGTCGAATTAAGGTCCAATTTTCTCAAGGATTTGTTAAAACATGATTTTGCTTATGATATGAGAAATTCAGATCATTTTGACCGTTAAAACTTGTTCAATTGATAAAAGAAGGTGTAGAAGTAAGAAAAACGATGAAATCAAGCTGAATCTGCAGAACTCCTCCTCCTGAGCTCTGATACCACTTGTAGGATCGTGTACGGACCCGAATGAGTCGATCAGAGGCGTTCTACACAATATGAAAGGCGGAGCTTCACCGTCGGAAAACCTCAACCTAATTCCGTTTCAAATGACACAACCTATCACCTATTTATAGACTTTCTAATTCCGTTTGAACATGCTCAAACGGAATCAGATTCATGCGGAATTGCAGGTTCAAACGAGATTACAGTTTCAAGCGAAATTAGCAAAGCTAATTTCGTTTGAAATCCCTGGTCCATTTCAAACGGAATTACCCATGTAATTTCGTTTGAACTTGCCAGATAACCAATTTTCTTATTTTACGTGCTCTGAACAATGCAAGACTCGATACAAGACGAAGTCAACAGACGTATGCACCAACAATATGCATCAACGACGATGGGTTGAGTTGGTAAATGATTATGACTGTGAGATCAAGTATCATCATGGAAAGGAAAATGTGGTAGCAGACGCCTTAAGTCGAAAGGAAAGGGTTAAGCCGATAAGGGTTCGAGCTTTAGAAATGACTATTCAAATGGACCTTACTTCACGCATACGTGATGCACAACAAGAAGCTCTTAAGAAGGAGAATCTTAAAGCTGAATTGATGGAGAAGAAGTTAGTACCAAATGAGGAAGGAACCTTATACTTCACGAGGCGCATCTAGGTTCCGCTCTATGTTGGTATTAGAGAGGTTATCTTAGACGAAGCTCATAAATCGAGATACTCGATCCACCCAGGATTGAACAAGATGTACAAAGATCTGAAAGATTTCTACTGGTGGCCAAAGCTCAAGAGTGACGTTGCCATTTATGTTGGGAAGTGCCTAACCTGTGCTAAGGTCAAGGCCAAGTATCAGAAGCCTTCTGGTGTTTTGCAACAACCTGAAATACCCATGTGGAAGTGGGAACAAATTTCGATAGACTTCATAACGAAATTACCCAGGACTCCTAGAGGACACGATATGATATGGGTAATAGTGGATCGGTTGACAAAGTCTACACACTTCCTAACTATTCGAGAGAAAGATAGCACTGGGAAGCTAGCTGAGCTTTACCTCAAGGAGATAGTAGCATGTCATGGAGTGCCTATCTCGATAATTTCAGACAGAGATGGACGATTTGTATCAAGGATTTGGCAATCCTTTCAAGAGGCCTTTGGATCTCAGTTGAATCTGAGTACGGCCTTTCACCCGCAAACAGACGGTCAGAGTGAACGAACCATACAAACACTGGAAGACATGCTTCGCGCATATGTGATAGATTTAGGTGGCAGTTGGGATACTCATCTACCTCTATTTGAGTTTTCCTATAATAACAGCTACCATACGAGTATTCAAGCCGCACCGTTCGAAGCTCTATATGGCTGTAAATGCCGCTCACCGTTGTGTTGGGCAGATGCTGGAGATAGACAGATGGTTGGTCCCGAACTGGTTCAAAAAACGACTGACAAGATTATACAGATCCGAGAGCGCATCAAGGCGGCTCATGATCGACAAAAGAGTTACGCAGATCAAAGATGGTAACCTTTGGAATTCGAGGTAGGGGACATGGTTTTGTTGAAAGTCTCACCTTGGAAAGGTGTAGCACGATTCGGTAAACGTGGCAAGTTAAACCCACGTTACATTGGGCCATTCAAGATATTGAAAAGGGTTGGTACCGTCGCATACAAGTTAGAATTACCAGAGGAACTGAACGGTGTACATGATACATTTCATGTGTCAAACCTAAAGAAAAGCCCAACCCAGGAAACAGTCATCATCCCTGCGGATAAAGTGCATATCGACGACACTCTCCAATTTACTGAGGAACCTGTTGAGGTCACGGACTGGAAAGTCAACAAGACTCGAAGAAGTCGTATCAAGCTTGTCAAGGTTCGCTGGAACTCACGTCACAGCCCAGAGTTTACTTGGGAGCGTGAAGATCGAATGAAATCAAAGTATCCACATTTGTTCCCTAACTCCCCTGCAACCGATAACGCAGCTTAAAATTTCGGGACAAAATTTTATTAACGGGGGGGGGGGGGGGGGAGAATGTGACAACCGTCAATTTTCCATGTAATTCCGTACATGTTAAACAGTAATTTATGCTTTAATAACTGTGCTTGATTTGAATTAATGACATGAATGATTTCTGATTATTGTCATATACATACAAGTGCATTACATGTTGCATGATTAGTTATCACTATTGCATGTAACACCATATGATCCAATTAGTGCACGAAACAAAGTTAGCACAGTTATCAGACAAACTAGAAGTACTGGCGGGAGTTCAGTACTCAGACAGACATGATATTAAGACACCAAATGAGCCCGAAACCAAGAGTTACACTAGTATAGTGTGTAGAAAAGTAGGGATCATAAAACTGCCTTCCTAAAGATAGTTTAAGTGCCGGAAAGTGCCTAAAACTCACAAAAACTGCATAAAAAGGAACATAAAGCACACTAAACTAAAATATAATGCAGAATTATGGTTTAATGGTCCAGAATACCTTCCTGGTGTCGGGAATCAAAACTATCATAAAAAGGAACATAAAGCACACTAAACTACGTAATTTAGCACCATAACGAACCGGTAACCAACCGAACAACCAGACACTACCCGAAACACCTAATTTTCACTAGAAGCATTGTTTTATCATTTCCAAGCTAGTTATGGTCACCGAACATCATAATGCATCTTATATACACATAACACTTACAACACTAAACTTTACACTTAGAAACTAACTAACATAACTAACTAGCCATTATATCTCAACCATACCCCCCCTCATTCTTACGGTCACCATGGGTTGACCCACCCATGGATTTTGTTGAATTGTTTATTAGATTTGTGTAAACCTTTTGAAACATAAAAACATTTGGTTTATGAAATGTTGGAAGACATGTTTATAATAAC
Source organism: Helianthus tuberosus (assembly GCA_030545235.1). NCBI lineage: Eukaryota > Viridiplantae > Streptophyta > Magnoliopsida > Asterales > Asteraceae > Helianthus > Helianthus tuberosus. Next base: position 185,474,210 of record CM060351.1, on the reverse strand, counting down.
CACAAGTTCATTACATAAACTCATTTCACCATTTCACCACTTCAACTCTTCTCTCCTCCTTCCCTTGCTCACGGCCGTGAACCACCACTCACACCATCACTATTTTCACTTCAAACTCTTGCAATCCAAGGTGATCCTAAGGTGCTAGGAGCCAAGTTAAGGAGCTTGGAGGCATAGGAGCTTGAAGGACCACTCTCTAGAGCTTTTATCCACCTTGTTCATCATCTTTGATTCTTCCCTAGCCCTTGTGCTAGTAGGAAGCCTCTTGTAACTTGATTTTACTTCTCATTTTGATGGATAAAAGATTATGTAAACGGTTAATCATAAGAATCATGAAGAAACAAGAAGTTGAACTCTCACATAAAGCCTACTAACATAAGAATCTATGTTGATTTAGTGTATGTGTGATACTTCATGATTGATTTCTTGTAATTATGATGTTGATCATCATAAGAAGCTTGCTAGATTGTGATTAAACACATGATCTAGCAATGAGAGGATGAATCTTGTGAAAAACAAAATGATCATCCTTTATGTTTCACATGAACTTGAAAATGAAGATGTTTTTGTGTATGATGATGATGGATACATGTTATAAGACTTGTAAATGGATGATTTCAAAAATAGTTTTCTCAAAAAATCAAAGTTATTTACAAGATTTACAAGATCATGATTTTTAAAGAAACTAATCATATTTTTAGTGTTAAATCAAGGCTAGAAACATGTTGTTAACAAAAAGAATACAAGAAGAAATATTTTTGGAAAATCTTCATACAAGTTGTAAAAGACTAAATTTCACAAGAAAGGGATTTATAAACAAATAACCAACCATATTTTAAGGGTAACTAAACCTACTTAACAACATATTAAGTTACTACAAACTTTTACAAAATTTCAAGTTCATGATGTAGTGTAAATTGCATGATTTTGGCTCATGGTAAGTCTTGAATGATTTGTTGATGATTGATGATGATTTTAAAAGAAAATGATATGCTTTTAAAGCATGGAAACCTCCATTTTTAAGGGGAAACTATGGAAATTTTTTTCTAGAATTTAAACACTTAGAAAAATATTTTTAAACAAGTGTTTACAAGTAAATTTTAATCAAGATTTTCATATAAAAATTTGCCGTAATTTTTATTACAAAAATTAAAAATATTGGAGGTTGATTTTGATAAATAAAAGTGACTAAGTATATATTTAGATGTCACACTTGTGTGTTACTTATATATTATGTGTATTAGTTATATTATTTTAGGACTTGAAAATAATATAACTTTCCAAAATACCCAAACTTGTAATACAAAATATTACCAAAATTTCAAGAAAATGAATATATAATTTATACCCGAATATTGGACAAACCGAACACGGACGTATGGACTACACTTATATATATTCCGGAAATAGATTTATATGTTGACAAATGGGTGAAACGGTATTTTGGAAACCAAAGAAACGAAAAATATGATTTTTAAGAGTATTACAAAAATATATCATATTTTGTCAAGAAGAAAATATATTATTTTTTAGTGAAGAAAAATATATATATTTTCTTGAAATATTAGAAGATATATTATTTTTGAAGAAAATAAATATTTTCTTAAACAAATTAAGAATATATTATTTTTGGTGAAAAATGAAACTATAAATATTTTCTTAATTGGTCTTGAAAATATATTATTTTTGAGGTTTATATGAAAATATAATTATTTTTGCGAAGGAAGAAATATAGATAAATTTCTATAAAAGTTTTCTTAAAATACATATATTTTAAGAATATAAATTGGTGATTTTTATTGATTAAAAATAATATTTCGAGAAGTTAAATACAAGATTAAGTATAAAATACTTAATGAATACAAGAAAATACGTATTCTCGTACGTACAATTACACACCGAAATACGCCACCAATACTTGGCAAAATACACAAGTCTAGAAATACACAAGTACAAGTACACCCATACTTGGGAGAATGCACATGTATAAATACATAATATACCAAGTTAAAATATATTATTTTAACTAATATTCCAATAATTGATAAATATAATTCAAGTTAAAATATTATTATTTTAACCAATAATTATATTCTTTGGAACAATATAATGTACATCAAGATGTAACTCAAAGTATGATTAAGTCATAACACATAAGACTAAGAGTCGTTACACGACCTAGCCGTCTAATGAACCATAGCACGTGTGTAGGTAGTTACACGACTTCAGGACAGGACCTTTGAGTTACATCGGACAGCAGGACGCAAGATTGTGAGTTCATGTCCCCCTTTTCTTTTAACTGTTTTCAAGTTTTATAACTTTGGGGTTGAAATACATGTTACAATTGTTTACAAACGTTTACAAATGGTATGGTTAGCTAAGGAATGAACTGTTAGATCATGTGAATGGGTAGGCGCAAACTTAAGACCATTAATCCTTGTATAAGGACCGAGGGACATGAGTGATAGATCTATCTGGGTGTAGCGAGCCCCACCCATGGGTCCTTGTGTGGCCGCATGTGGTGACTATGTCGTTTCCGCTGGACGGACCGGAGGAAATCCGCTAGGTTTGAGTACTTCCTACGCACCACACATATTAATGTCCTTGTAAAACATTAATGATCTGTTCATAGACGCTTTCATACTGGTTATCAAAGGAATTCTCTCAAATGCTGACAAGTTATTACGAGCTCACATACAAAACACATGAAGTCGCTCAACTTTTGTTGATGTTTTCAAATTACATGTATTTCAGGAAATTGATACGGATCAGGCGGGCGTTTAAAGTTTTCAAGATGTGTTACCAGGAAAGATGTCATCCCATTTTGAAGGGTTTGAATTGTGTGTTTTTTCTTGGATAAGATACAAGAATCAAAGCCTTGTTTTATTTACGTCTTTTATCAAAGTCCGTTACGGAACTTAAAACATTGGTTGGTTTGTATTTTAAACTCGAAGTCTTTGTTTGGTATTAAACAATGTGGGTTGTAATATTTTTGAATCATATCAATGGATGAACATCGTGGTTTTAATCATATAGTTGTTTGTTACAATTGAATGCAATGATATTAAGCAGGTCACACATCATACGCTTCCGCAAAAGTCAGGGTGTGACACTCATGCCTCTGACTCACGTCCTTGCAACTAAGCTGAAGGGAAAGTAATTTGGTTTCGGATCAGAATTGTTGGGTGGGTTACGGTTGGGATAGAGGGAGAGAGAGTGATGGCGACGGGGGCAGATCATGGATGGTGGTGATGAAGGTGGTGGTGGTGGTGGATAATCAGATTTAATTTATTTAAAATGGTTGTATTTAAGTTATTTACATATTTAGTCCTTTCAGAGGAAATTACAAGAGTGCCCTCATGTGCCTTGCACATGATCAGATTTAACAAAAACTTTAACTGGGGTAGGGCTAAAGGACAAGACGTGCAACAATATTCCCTATAAAGGACAAAACATGTCAAAATTCATCGAAAATGACACCACCTGTAAAGTGGTATTAAGATAAAGGACAAAACTTGTAATTTTTCGTTAGCATAGGTTAGTGTAGACTTTTTTTAGTTTCATATATTCTGGTTTATGTAGTAACCCTTAATACTATTACTTCAATGCTGCTCTCTTACACGCTAGACTTCCTTTCTCACTGCAGATTCCCAAACCAAAATCCCTTTACCACCGTTCTCCAGCTCTATTAGTCCCCACCACTATCTCCGTGTTATATCTTCCTTTTCAACTTCCATGGTTAATATTTCCCGTGGCTTCCAGGATTTAGTTGTCGATGACAGGCATAAAATTGGTTCTAAAAGGTAAGATTTCTAGCGTTTAAAGGGATGAACATGTAAATTGAAATCATAAGAACTTATATATTACTTTTGGATTTAGGAATAACAAATCTATTGAACCAAAATTATGTGAAATGTACGATTTCATACTTCCTTGTTTCTTCTCTTTTGAACGCACTGCTAATGAAATGAAATTAGCTCGAGATGATTTTTATATGCCTCGACCAGAAGTGTAGGCTCATTCGATAGTGAATCGGAATTGAATGAAAGGCATGTTTCTTAACATTAAATATGATAAAACCCTATCAAATTCGCCAACTTTAAAAAACCTACGGTTTCTGTTTGTTTTAACTTACTGTTGTATTTTATAGATTTTTAACCTACTATTGTTGGTTTATTTCCTATATGTATTTTGGATAGGGCTGGCATATCGAGTCAACCCGATCTGTTAAGACACGAACACAATAAGACACGAACACGAAACTTGTAAACACGAACATGACACGAAATCTTATCATGTCAGATTATTCAAACACGAACACGAACCTGTTAATAAACAGGTTACAAGAAATAACCTGTTAAGACACGAAAATGTTGCCAACATATCATATGACCTGTTTAAGGCACAAACACGACCTGTTAAGACCCGAACACGACCTGTTTAGACACGAACATGACCTATTATTCCATATTTGAAATTAGCAATTAAGGAACCTTTTTAATGAAAATTTAGTCGCCAAAGGTTCACAAAAGTCATAAAAATGCATAAACACATAATGTCTTAACAAACCTAAAACGAAATCCATAAAAGTCTAATCATAACATCCAAATAGTTTCAACATTCAAGTTCCCATATGCCTTTATTTCTCAAGATCTTCAATTCCAAACAATCAAACCTACACACAAATAATTACAGTCGTATTAGGCATGGACAAATTGACACACAAACAATTTCTAGAAACATTTGAAGTGGGTATCTTGAGATGTTCTCTGATTTTTAACAAGCAACACTACTTGAAGCATTTGGAGTGGATACCATAGGATTGTTCACGGAATTTGAAGCATCTGATTCATGGCTAATGTCAAGCGACATTATATCTTCTGTGAGCTCATCTACACTAACTTGGTTCGAACCTACAAAGTACAAACAAATATACATAATAACATTAATAGAATACCATGCAAAAAAACATAAAAAAATCAAGAGAAAAGACATTACAATAATCTCCAAATAACCAATCTTTTGTGCATATGAGAGCCTCAACGGTTTCTTTGCTAAGTGAACTTCGATGTTCATTAAGGACTCTTCCACTTGCACTGAATGTAGACGCCGATGCGACAGTAGATACCGGAATGGTCAAAAAGTCTCTTGCCATTCTCGCAAGTGCGGGATATCTAAACTCATTGGCTTTCCAAAAAGCCAACACATCAAGTTCACAGCTTCTGTCAACCCTTGACTCCTCCAAATACATTTGCAATTTTGATTTTTTGTTAATTGTAAAAGTTGAACCAACAACATACCGGTGTTTTGCCCTTCTTTTTCCCCACTTTATTTTGTGAATCGCTCATCACTTCAATATATAAATAGAAAAATAATGTTCAATCAGTAACTATATCCAAAAAAAAAAAATTTAATAAACAAATCTAATGGCAACTCGTTATTAAGCAAGGTAATTAGAATTGTACTGTGTATGCAAAGTGTATGACATCAAACAGTAGTCTGTTGGCTCATGTTCAATCAGTAACTATATACAAGGTACTGTAACAGTGACCGAATATTGAACATCTTTTAGTTACCAAGTATATTCACACAAATTGGACATCTATATATTATATATTTTAAATTAAGATTTTAGAGTTTGGACTTTGGATCATCACAAAAATTATTTAGGTCCAAATATATGTGGACTGTGAATATGTTTCTGGAAACATGAATCATAAACTTAAATACTGTAATATACTGTAATCATATATTTCTATACGACATCTTTGATACTTTAACTTAAATACCGTTCTAGTTTGAAAGCAATAGTGATACATAAGTAATATCTAGAATTAAGAAATAGCAAGGGACTATGAGGAATTGAGGATAAAGAGAAAGTATATAAGCCCTACAACAGATGAATAGAATAACATAACGATGACATAAATCAAGTATCTTTAACTTACCTGAATAGTTTGCCGGCGGACAACAGATGAACAGGACGGGCGAACGCCGATGGTTGTCGTCTCGTCGATTCTGAATGATGAACAGACCAGAATGAATGATGAACATATGACACAAATCAAGTATGTTGAATGATGAACAGAACGATGAACTGAACGTATGCTGGTCGTGGATGGTTGTCGTGTTCGTCGATTGATTGACGGCTGCTGGAGAGTTTTTTTAGGGTTTGGACTTTGCACTTTGGAGCGTGAATTGAAGAATGAATTTCAAAATTAGGATTATACCCACCCCGTGTCTCACATGACATACCTGATATATTTTTTAATTAAAATTCTTAGCATGTCATTAACGGGTCTTAACAGGTTAACGGGTTTTAACCTGTTTAGACACGAAATTTAAACAGGTCTTATCGTGTCGACCTGTTTAGACACGAAACCTGTTAAGGTCAAACACGAAACCTTTTAACTTCGTGTAGGTTCGTGTCGTGTTATCGTGTTCGTGTCAGAATTGCCAGCCCTAATTTTAGATGAATCAAGATTCTTGGGATTAATTTGATTATTTGGTATCTAGAATTTTTAATTATGATAACATGAATGGTCAAATGTATGGTTGATGCCGTAAGTGTTCTAACTCCTTCATACATATAGTGTGCCAATTGTAACAACTCTGTGGTCCCCATTTCTCTATATTAGCACAACTCATATATGTTAAGATGACATTAAAGTTATTAGACAATATTAGTTAATAAGGTTTTGAAAAGTCTTCTTTGCATTTTTTTGTTCTAAAACTACCATAAATAAATAATGTTTTGATCATTAGGTACCAGGTAATGGAAAAACAATTTATTAAAACCTTTTTATGTTAAATTTGATGCAACTTTAATTAATATACCACAATGAAAGTTAGTGAGGTACATGATAGAGACAGAGCTTGTGGCATCAATTTTGATTTTGCATAAATGTTCACTGTGTTTGTGATGTAGCGTGTGTTACGATAACGAAGAGCAAAAACGTTGATTTTGCGAATACCCGTGTAGATCTTCCCCAACCCCCAAAATTCAACCCAAAAGGCACATAATTTGAAGTGAAATTTGAGTAAATTTGAAATTCAAGTTTGCCCATCCAAATTACAAGATAAAGACATAAATAGAGACATAAATTCGAAATGGGCCTCAAAAAGACCATGGGCCAAACATTAGCCCAAAAACAAAATGCCCAAAACACTTAAAAAAACATAAAAACGTAAATAACTAATAGAAATAAGCGTTTTTTTGGCCCGGACGATGACCCAAACCGCCGTAGGCATTTGCAGCAAGATGGAGCTAGTTCTCACGTTTGTTTCGCCTGGTCGCACGCCCAAAACGGACCCCCGTAGCCCAAGTTAGAGCCACTTTAGTGAAGCCCCTTTTGATACACTTTCTTGGGCCTCCAAATATAAGATGGCCCGCTCCTCCACACTTGGACCCGCATCATTCCCTCCTGGGTAGACAAAATTTGACCTCGAATCTGTAGCAACCTCATTATCAGACGAATCCCCATGAAAAGGCAGCAAATGTTTGACATTGAAAACATCAGAACAACGAATGTGGCTTGGTAACTTCACACGATAGGCATTAGAATTTATCTTCTGCACAATCTCCACAGGCCCAATCTTCTTGGCTGACAACTTATTATACTCTCCAACTGAAAAACGATCCTTAGTCAAAATGGCCCAAACAAAGTCACCCTCCTCAAAATCAACTTGCTACAAACTTTGAATTAGCGTGGGCCAAGTTGTCCTGCACAGCTTTATGAACTTCATGTAACCCAACCACAAAATCTTGCACCTTCTTGGGGACAGAACCTGGGGTAGGAAGTAACATCAAATCAAAAGGACCACGAGGCTTAGTAGAATAGACCACCTCAAACAGGCTAAACCCAGTACTCCGATTAACAGCATGATTATGAGCAAACTCAGTCTGACACATCTTTTGATCCCAAGACTTCACATGATTACCCACAAGACACCGCAAAAGATTACCAAGTGACCGATTAACAACCTCCGTCTGCCCATCTGTTTGTGGGTGGTAGGCACTACTGAAATTAAGCTGAGTGTTCACCATTTTCCATAGACTGTGCCAAAAATGACTCAAGAAACGAGTCTCCCGATCAGAAATAATAGAGGATGGCAAACCATGCAAACGATAGATATCCCAAAAGAACAACTGAGCCACATTAATTGCATCTGTTGTCTTCTTGCAAGGAATAAAGTGCACCATTTTTGAAAACTGGTCCATCACTACAAAGATCGAATCATTACCACGTTGAGTACAGGGTAATCCCAACACAAAATCCATGCTAATATCTACCGAAGGCTGCTGAGGAATGGGTAGAGGCATATAAAGCCCCGCATTGGTAGCTGTGCCTTTTGAAACTTGACAGATCCTGCAACGACTAGCAAACCGATCAACATCCCTTTGCATAGTAGGCCAAAAATAAGAAGACTACACCAATCGTAAAGTACGGTCTCTCCCCACATGCCCTTCGCCATGCAGTTCTTTAATTATTTGAAGGCGGAGGCTAGAATTAGGAATAAATAATTGATTTTCCTTAAAAATGAAACCGTCATGCACAAGCAAATCTGTCCTCTTCCCAAATTGCACGTCCTGCAAAATAACAGAAAAATATGGATCTGTTGTGAGTTGTTCCATGAGATTGTCTAGCCCGGGTAGAACAACTCTCATAGAGACTAGCAAGTTACTCCTTCTACTCAAGGCATCCACCACCCGATTCGAAATTCCAGATTTATGCTTCACAAGAAAAGTAAACTTTTCCAAGAAAGCCATCCACCGGGCATGCTTATGTGACACTTTAGCTTGACTGTGGATATGCCTCAACGAATCATGGTCTGTAAATAAAACATACTCCTTGTGAAACAAATAGTGACGCCAATGTTTCACAGCCTGGACTACTGCATAAAATTCAAGATCGTAAGTGCTATAACGCAACTTTAGCCCAGTCAACTTCTCACTGAAATAGGAAACTGGATGCCCCCTTGACTTAGGACTGCCCCAATACCACCCTTCGAGGCATCTGTGTGCAGCTCAAAAACTCGAGAAAAATCTGGCAATATTAGAATTGGCGCTGTTGTAAGCTTTTCCTTGATTAACTGAAAAGCCAATTCTACCTCCTCAGTCTATATAAAAGTCTTCCCCTTCATACAGTCAGTCACTGGCGCCATAAGGGAACTGAAATTTCGAAGGAACCGTCTATAAAATGAATCAAGACCATGGAAACTACGTACTTCAGTTATCGTAGTTGGAGTTGGCCATTGCCTAACAACCGTTACCTTTGATTCATTCACTTGTATGCCGTCACCAGAAACAACATACCCTAAAAACAGGACCTTAGGGACCATAAAGACACACTTCTTTTTGGCTGCATACAAGTTATCGCTACGGAGCAAGGTCAAAACCTGCCATACATGCTTCACATGCTAATCAAAATTAGGGCTATAGATAAGAACATCATCAAAATAGACCACCACAAATTTACCAATAAAGGGCCTAAACAACTGGTTCATGACCCGCATAAACGTACTAGGGGCATTAGATAAGCCAAAAGGCACCACTAACCATTCATACAACCCCTCACGAGTCTTGAAGGCGGTTTTCCACTCATCACCAGGCCTAAGTTGAATCTGGTAGTATCCACTCTTCAAGTCTAGTTTTGTGAAAATAGTGGCACCGCTAATTTGGTCAAGTAAATCATCAAGTCGGGGAATTGGAAATCTGTACCTCACAGTGATCTTGTTGACTGCACGACTGTCAACACACATACGCCATGTCCCATCCTTCTTTTGAGTCAATAGAGTAGGAACAGCACAAGGACCCATGCTTTCCCGAACATACCCCTTAGAAATTAAGTCTTCAACCTGCCGACGCAATTCCTCAAGATCTTTTGGGCTTATTCTGTAATGGGGCTTACTGGGTAGCTGGCCCCCTGTTCCAAATCAATATGATGTTGGATGTCTCGTAAGGGTGGCAACCCAGCAGGCAAATCATCAGGGAAAACGTCAACAAACTCCTCAAATAACGGAACCATACATTCAGGAATTTCGACTTCCTCGGGCACGACCTTCCCTATCAAAATAAACACATTGTCTGCATCCTCCAGCTCATCTTGAATTTCAACAAGAGTTATCTTCATACCACCAAACAGAAAGCTATAAGTATTGGACCGCCCATTATGCTCTATATTACACTCATACTCCCAAGGTCTACCCAACAATAAGTGACACGCGTCCATAGGGACCACATCACACACACTACTACAAAATGGAGTATTAGACGGTGTTGAAGTTTTATTTTAGACGCGGTTAAAGCAATAACGCTGTCTTAAAATCAATATCCATATGACCATTGTGCTGTTTTGATTAAAATATTCAAGAAAATTAAAAACAAAACCCTGTCTAATGCTTAAACACCGTCATATGACCATTGTGCTGTTTTGATTAAAATATTCAAGAAAATTAAAAAAAAACCCTGTCTAATGCTTAAACACCGTCTTATACTGTTTTATGCAACCTTTAGACGGTGTTGTCTTCAACACCGTCTTATAAATGTCATACACCGCTAAAATGGTTATCAAAATCTTTGGGCTGGCTAACACTTCCTCATTCCCTCCCAAATCACAAACCAATGCCTCCCCCAAACCCTAGATTGACGCTTATAAGGCTTGGGGTGACTCTCTTCACCTCCCTTTTTAAGCCATTGAAATAGGAACATCATCTTCACCTCCCTCATTCCTCATTCCCTCCCAAATCACAAAATCATATTTATATGTGGACCCAATAGAAATAGGAACAAGGGCTCTTTTAGATACCGTCACTTCACCTCCCTTTTTAAGCCATTGAAGCTTATAAGGCTTGGGGTGACTCTCTCTCTTTAAAGCCAACTTCTGGACCGCCTCTTCGGATATCAAATTATCACAACTCCCCGAATCAATAACAAACGTGCAAACCTTTCCCAAAATGGTACATGTTGAGTGGAAGATGTTATGCTTAAGCCAGTCATCCCCATCTGCCTTTGGTGTATAACAAGAGCGTCTGACTACCAAGTTCACACCAACATCACCAGTCACAACCTCTTCTTCGTATTCAGTTTATTCATCATACACTGGGTTGTTTTTGTACTCTTCATAATGATCATCCTCAGACTCAGCAAACAACTGCTTTTTTCCAGCCCTTTTACAGTCAGCTTGACGATGGCCTGTTTCACCACAACTGAAACATCTCGGGCCACTACTACTAGCCCCCTTAGAAGTAGGCCTAGTATTGTTAACCCCCGGCCTTTGCTGACTAGGCCCGCAACGAGGTACCCCACTGCCTGTCCCAACATTCCCTCCGGCAGGGGTAAATGAACTGCTCACCCGACGGTTTTGTTTCTCAAAGGCCAACGCCCGTTGGTGTGCCTCTGGAATGGTTAACGGGTCAAAAAGATTCACGGACTCCGTGATTTGTACCCTCAGACCCCCAATATACTGAGAAACAAGTTGTTCCTCCGGTTCTTGAATATCGTTCCTAGCAATCAACTAGTAAAACTCTGTGGTATAATCATCAACCGATTTAGCCCCCTGTTTTAAATTTTGCAGGCGTTGGTACATCAACCTTTGAAAGTTGCGAGGCAAAAAATTGGACCGCAAGAACTTTCTCATCTTGGCCCATGTCACGATCCTTGACTTCCCGAGCCTATTTCGTGTTAACTTCAATTGTTGCCACCACGCAGAGGCCCTACCACGTAGCCTGGTAGCGATCAAGGCCACACGCTTATTATCAGGCATCTCTTTGTACTCAAACACCTCCTCCACGGTAGCCAACCAATAGATGAACCCCTCCGGATTCAAACTAGTCCCATCAAATTCTGGAATATCAACTCTCAATCTAGAATCCCAACGCCTATTACCCCCTCCACATTCTCTCCTTGGTCGCCCTTCCTGTTCGTCTTCGGAATCTGAACCATCACCAAATGGGTTACTAAAATGAGAACCATACCTGTCATTGGGTCCCTGCCTCCTACGATTGATCAGGTCGGCCATCCAGTCAGTCAACTGATCGAACACTTGATCCAACCGTTGATCCACTCTCCCCATAAGTCGCTGCTCCAACTCCCGTTCATACACTTCATCGAGAGGCCTATTGTTGTTTCTCCTTGGAGGCATTTTGAGCCTGGAATTCAGCTCTGATACCAACTGATGGGCACATTGTTGAAGATATGACCACATTCCTTCTTCTTAAATTTATTCTAGTAGGAAGCCTATCCAGATTGCCTCTCCAATTCATAATATTGCATTTAATTGGAACCCATTTACACCAGACATAATTTAGGGGGTGACAAATACCTCTATCCTTAATCAGATCTGATTTGACTGCCTTCACTGAGAAACCGTTCTGACTATCACCACTCCAGAACCAAGCATCCTTACCATTGGAAAGACTCACAATACTAAGCACCTTGCAACATTCGTTCCATTCTTTAAGCATCTCTTCAGACACAGGCTGACTAGACCACTATCATTAAATACACAATTGGATTTGGGAAATGATTGTCAAATTATTCACTTATTTTAGCACAATCAAAGTACAATAAACACTTCATTTCACCAGGTGCATCATCTCTCTTACTTGTATGTGTTTATATGTATGCACATATGCATTTCTATGTATATGTATGTATGTGTATCAGTAATGCTATTTGTTTTTATGTTAATTTGTGACCATATTGAATGTTTGAAATTACATCCATTTAGATATTTCTCTTTTAAGAACGGTAATGTGTAATTTTGTTTAGTTGATATTAATTGCTTATTTGGTCATGTGAAATCCATTAATGAACGTAATTGTGAAACAATTAGTTATTTTAATAGAGAAGTACAAGTTTTTAAATAAAGGATAGGATTTATACATAGTTATTTTAATAGAAAAGTACAAGCTTTTACATAAAAGGTCTTCACAACTTCATAAAGAGTGCGAAGATCCATGTTGACAATGAAGGCAAAACATTTTGCCTGTGTCACGATTGTTTGAATGTGTATTAGCAGGGCTTATATATGGTTTACACCTACAATTAATACCAAGCTTAATTTTCAACCAAGAAATACGAGAAATTTAGCCAAGAATGGCCATACAACCTTGTTCACAAATAGTGATTGGAATATGATGAACACGTGTAATGATAGAAAGCTTCTTATTTTGAGTGAAGGATTCTCTCTCTCTGTCTCTCTCTCTCTCTCTCTTTGGTGGGTATCACAAGGTGTTTTTGAGTGATCCCAAGCTCCAAGGGGTGGGTAAGATGATGCTCTAGACGAGAGTAATGAGTAAGATATGTGGAATCAGATGGTGAAAACTAAATGCAAGCTCCTCTATTTATAGGGGTCTTCTAACGCCTAAGCACAATCGTGCTTGTACTTGCGCACAGTCATGCGTAGGCCAGTTATCCAACACAAATCATCCTTTTCTACAGTTTGTCCCCTAGTCATACGTGAGCACACCCTTGCTTGTAGTTGAGCATGGTTGTGCTTGTGCCACATGTTCGACATGAATATGCTTTTGCACCTAAGCATCGACGGGCTTGTGACACATGTCCCGACAGGGGATCTTTCTTCTACTAGAGAACAAGCATGCTTATACTATAACATGGTTGTGCCTGTGATACCTGTCCTGACAAGAATATATTTTCTTCAGTGTTGCCTGTTCGAGAACCTCCTTTTGTTTGTCTCGAACTGCCACAACTGTGCTTCAACATTGACTTCTTGTTTGATTTGATGGGTGATGCACGACTATGCTCGGGTGAGAAAGAGCATGCTTATGAGTTTTCTTCAGGTTTCTTTTAGGATAGAAGTATGGCCAAGTTCAGAATGTTCATTGTCAAGGTTGGTCTTCATATTTCCAAATTTTGCTTTGTTTTTCGTTATTTTTTGCTTGTTTTTGTTAGGAGTGTCCAAAACCCTGCAATTATAAAATAAATGACGATTTAAGTAGGGTTTCCAATTAAAGTACCCCAAACAGTACCCTATAATAGAGGTAAATGTGTATGAAAAATATGTATAATTGATGACATATGAGTTGAAAAAAGCACAAACGGAAAGAAAGTACCAAAAAAGTGTTGTGCTAGCTACTTTCTATAGCTTCCTGGCTTCGACGAATGTATAATTTCAGGCTCATGAGAAAATGCATGATCCGACATAACACTTGCGACTCAACAAATAGTATAATGACTTCCAGGTGATTTAGGGCAGGGAATTAGCAAAGTCAATATGAAAGGAGACATTTCCATACATAACCACAGTGGTGCATTGTCAACACTATCGGCCACATACTGTAACACTGATTCATCTTACTATATGGAATAAATCCATCAACAGCCGAACTAAGCATGTCAACAGGTATAGAGAACAAAGGGGTTTGTTTTAGATTGTAAAAAGTTTAATTAGGGTTACACAAAGAGGGTGTTTATATAGAAAACCATATTACACATCTAGCCCCTATACTATAACATATTGTTTTCTTTCCAACACTCCCCCTCAAGTTGAGTATTGGGGTCACTAATACTTAACTTGCTAAAACAGCTACTAAAAGCGTTTCTGTTGACTGCTTTTGTTAGAATATCTGCGAGTTGATCTTTTGACGATACATACAGGAGCTCTATGATTCTTTCCTCCAATTTCTCCTTGATGAAATGTCGATCTACCTCCACGTGTTTTGTTCGATCATGTTGGACTGGGTTTTCTGAGATTTGTATTGCAGCCATATTGTCACACATAATTTTACTGGGTACCCTTTGGGAAAAACCAATGTCTTCTAGTAGCCTCCTGATCCAAAGAACTTCGCTTAACCCTCGAGCTATACCTCTAAATTCCGCTTCTGCACTCGACAGAGTGACCACCTTCTGTTTCTTACTTCTCCAGGTAACAAGGTTTCCACCGACCAAGGAGAAATACCCTGATGTTGACCTTCGGTTTCCCTGTCTCCTGCCCAGTCTGCGTCAGTGTAGAGCTCACCATTTAAATGTCCATTTGTATTGAACAACACTCCATGGCCTACGGTTCCCTTAAGATACCTTAGAGTTCTCTGAGCAGCTTCCATGTGGGCAACTTGTGGTTAGTGCATAAACTAACTTACCACTCTAACAGCATAAGCTATATCAGGGCGAGTGTGAGAGTGATAAATTAACTTGCCCACGAGCCGTTTATACCTTTCTTTGTCTGCAAGCTCTCCCTTAAGTTCCATGTGAAGGTTGTGATTCATCACCATTGGAGTATCTGCTGGTTTACAATTAATCAGCTCGGCTTCCGCCAGGAGATCAAGGACATACTTCTTTTGGCAGATGAAGATCCCCTGTTTGGACCTGAGAACTTCTATCCCGAGGAAATACTTGAGATTCCCAAGGTTTTTCATTTCAAACTTTGAGAATAGATTCTCTTTCAGCCGTGTTATTTCTTCTGCATCATTTCCAATAATAATCATGTCGTCTACATATATGATCAAGCAAGTGACAATGCCACTTATTTTCTTGAGGAACAGAGTATGATCAACATTACTTTGGTGATACCCATATTCTTTCATGGCCAAAGTGAACTTTCCAAACCATTCCCGAGGAGACCGTTTAGCCCGTATAAAGATTTTTTCAACCGACACACTTCCCCTTTTTTAAAACTCCCTGAAAAACCTGGAGGTGCTTCCATGTAGACTTCTTCCTTTAGGTCTCCATGGAGAAAAGCGTTTGTAACATCAAACTGGTGGGGAGGCCACTCCTTATTGGCTGCCACAGAGAAAAGTACTCTGATGGTGTCCATTTTTGCAACCGGAGAAAATGTCTAAGAGTAATCGATCACATACGTATGAGTGTAAGCCTTGGCTACAAGCCGAGCTTTGTATCTTCCAATGGAACCATCTGATTTATATTTTATTGAATACACCCACCGGCATCCAACTGTTTTCTTTCCTTTGGGAAGAATGCACTTCTCCCATGTGTTGGTTTTCATAAAAGCATGCATCTATGTTCGCATTGCTTCTTTCCAGTTCTTCTTACCTTGGGCTTCCTTTACAGAACTAGGTATTTGTTCGGAGTATAGAGAGGTAACAAATGCTTTCGCACTGTTAGACTAGTTCATGTCAGCCATATTAGCTACAGGATACCTTGAATTTCTGTTTTCCCTCTATAGGGAGCACCGTTTTGGAGGAACCCCTCTATTAGCTCTAGGAGGTAAAACGTATGTTCCCGGTGTTGTTCCAGAGCCTCCATCATGTTGTTCGTTAGATTCAACTTCTCCTTGGGCTGCGTTGTTTTGCTTAGCAATCTCCAACTGTTCCATTACCTCGGAACTTTCATGACTGTTAGGGTCAGCTTTAGGCATATTTTCAAGATTTGGAGAGTCACTTACCTCGAACCCCAGTCTAGATGATTATTGGGTGAGACTTTTGACAGGCTCAGTATGTGTGGATGTATGAGATGACTCGTCTTCGCTTGTGGATGGAATCCACTTCAACCAACTCAATGAGTCCTCATGCTCTATCTCCCCCTGACCACTGAGATGGGACTGATAGTAATATTCTATTTCAAGAAATCGCAGTGGACTGTGGTGATCACATGACGTCGTAATGGGTTATAACGTCGATATCCTTTCTGATTCACCCCATAACCAACAAAGACACGTTTCTGTTACGATCTGAGGCTCTCATGATAGTGTTTGTTTGTTTAAAATGAATGATCAATGAATATGAAAACATGTTAGGTGCAGCGGAAATGAAAAAAACAAACTTTGTAAACACAATTAAAGGAGAAAATAGTTTGATAAACAATTGCTTCACATAGAGTCAAAAGATTTACAGATCAAAGCAAAAGATTTCAGTCATGCTTACAAACTATACTCCCCCTCAGCCTGATGCCCCAAGGTTGGTTGCACACAAGATGAAAGGATTAGACATGAGGAGAAGAACCCACTCAGTCAATCAAATGTAACAGTACAGGGTACTGTTACATTTATAGGCAAACCAAACCACTGAGGATCTCAGTTGACGTCACCATGAAAGCGACGTCTAACAGCCTAACAACCTTTAACAACTGATCAATGACTACTGACCATACAGACACTGATTACATTCTAACTACTGATGTATAAACACTGATTCTTCATTCCACTGATGTAGTCAACCACTGAAGCCTAGTATCAGTGCTTTCTTCAAAGGGTGATCAGACCTTGAATGGGCAGTGCTTTAATCCTTCAGCAGTGCTAGAGTTCCGTCAGTAGATTGAGCTTCAGCCTTTAAACTTCATCAATACTTTAGAGTGGTCAGCAGTTGCAAGGCAGCAGTTGTATATGGACAGTGGATAGAGACTATCAGTTGTTATAAATCACTTCCAAGGGGAAAGCAAAGTGTAAGCTGCTGCTTATTGTGAATCCTCTGTTGTGACCTGGTTTTGGCTTTACATTATCTGTTCCTCTGGTAGGGTTCAATCCCAACAATCTCCCCCTGGAACAGATAATGCCAAAACTCTTCATTATTTGTGGAAGACTTTATTGCCTCATCAACAGTTCCTTTATCTGACCTTTAAATTGTAATTCAAAGTCTAGGGCATCTGCATCTTCATCATCCCTGCTAAGTGGAAGATCAAGGAGATCCTGCAAATCTTCAAGACTCAGGCCAAGAACTTGTTCCCTTGATATTTTCTCCACTTCTCCACCAGACCTGAGCAAAGTCAATACGCAGGTCTGTTTATCAGTTTTCCACTTTTGTATTTTTGAGCCTGGTGGGTTTCTTGGGAGATGTTTATTTACAGAAGTATTTGGTGAGGCTGGCCTGTTCATAGCTGGCTGAGCAGCACTTGCAGATTGTTCCAATTCAAGATCTTCTTTTATCATTACTTCCGTGCATGCTTTTACAATGGCATCTCCAGCTAATAGATCTTGAATTGTTTCCATGCTAAACTGGTTTTTGCTCCTTCTTTTGTAGATGGCAGCACCAGCTGGAGCAGTGGTTCTTTTGATTTGCAGCTTTGGTGGTCTTTTTGAGACCTCTGCTTTGGAATAGTCAGGCTTTTGTGGAACTCTTGGATCTTTCTTTCTAAGTTCCTCTAAGCTTTTATAGGTTGCCCTGACTCTATCTTCTCCCCACTTTGTCACAGAGTTCTTTGACCCATAATCAGCTGCAATCAGCTCCTCTTTCATTCTCCTTAACTCTAACATCTTCTCAGCTTCAAATTGTTTAAACTTTTCAGGAGGAGTCTGCTTGACCTTATTTTTGATCATATCTTGAATCCTGGCTGCTTCTTTTTCAAGCTCAGGAATGGTCCAGCTCTTGTACATGTGTTTCTCCCCCTTATATTTCTTGTAGGTCATGATGTTCTCAATGTAGTCTTTCCTCAAGGACTCATCTGCCCTTTCTGAAATTTGTTGACATACATTTTTAGCAAAACGCTCCATAGCATTGACCTGTGAAAGTAAAAACTGATAGTTTTGTTGAAACTCTCTATCAGATTTCCCTTTTCTGTTTTTGATTGCAGTATCCTCTGCTTGTTTGGCCTTGAGTTTCAAGTACTCTTCAATATTGTTAGGCCTGGGATATTCTGCAATTGATGGCAAACTCCTTTTGGCTGGGTCATCCTCATAATAAAAGGATTTTATTTCTTCTCTAACTGCAATGAGTTCTAGAGGAAATGAGACACCAGCAGGAGGTAATGGCTTTAAAATTTGAGCTGAAGAGAGAGGTATGGGTTTTGGTATAGTGACAAGTGACATGGATTTTGAAGATGTTGGTGATGGAGATGTGTCATCATCTTTTAAAATTAGCCTTCTCCTTTTTGGTTTAGGAGAGACTGATGATGTCTGAGATGGAACAGTGGTAGTAAAGTAAGTGGTAGTGGTTTGTGTCTGACTAACAGTTGTTGAAACAACTGGTGCTTCAACCACTGTTGTCTTCTGCTTTTTGTCAGCAGGTGGAAATGGTGGTGAGATTGTTTTTGGTGGTGACAGTGGTGATGGTAATGTAGTAGTTTTGGTGTGTGTTGAAGTTGTGTGTGTTGAAGTGGGAACAGATGTTGAAACCACTGAAGTACCAGCAGTAGTTGATACAGCAGGAGTTACAACAGCTGTTTGAGTTGAGGTTTTATGCTGATGGCTTTTGGATGGTGGCTTTGGAGGCTTTGGAAATCTGGATGGGATGGACTTAGGTTTTCTTTTTGTCTTCAGATTTTTAGAATCTTTAGAACCAGAACAACCCTGCTCATACAGCTCCATGAAAGCTCTTTTCTCCTCATTCCACCTTGA
This sequence comes from Helianthus tuberosus, assembly GCA_030545235.1. Taxonomy (NCBI): domain Eukaryota; kingdom Viridiplantae; phylum Streptophyta; class Magnoliopsida; order Asterales; family Asteraceae; genus Helianthus; species Helianthus tuberosus. The sequence continues at coordinate 185,454,963 of CM060351.1, read as the reverse complement.
AACATCCTTTGCCATTCTATCTCTTTTTACACTTGCTACTCCTTCATCAAGTGCTTCTTGAGTAGCATCAACCTTCTTACTACCATCTGGCACAGGAATTTTTCTGGTCATAGCATCCTTTTCAGGTTCAATGTATAGACCATCATCTATTCCTTTCTTCTTCCACTCCTGAATTTTCTCCCCCTTTTTGGCATTATCGTCTGGGAGTTGATCAATGAAAAGTACTGTTGGAGGAGCAGTGCCAGTGGTTTGCAGGATCTGAGTTTTGAGAGCCTTCAGATCAGCCTGAGTGTTCTTGAACCTTGACTCCATTGCATTTCTCAGCTGTTGAAAATGTTTTTCATGTTGCTGATCTGCTAGGTTTGCTTGTTGATGGAGAAAATGTTGAAATAAATCCCAGAGCTCATTTGTAGCAGGTGCCCTTTGTGGAGCAGGTGCTTGAGGTGGAATAGCAGTTGATTGTACCTTTTGTACTTGTAACACCTGTTGTAGCATATCTTTGAGTTCTGCAACAGAGTTATCAAGTTTTTCAATGCGATCCGTCAATTTTTGGTACTTTAAATCATCACACAATTTAATGGGATCATCTGATTTCCCACTAGCAGTGGTTTTATCAGTAGTTGATGTAGGAAGTATACTCCAAACATTAACCACTGATGCCCCTTTGTCTTGGTACTGGGGTCTTCTTCCTTCAACACTTGACAACCTTTTGATGTTGCCAGTAGGATAAATAAATCCACTGGTGGTTGACAGAGGTGCTATCAAAGGAATTACCTCCAAGGAAGTCTTATTAATGTAACCACTGTCCAAATGTAACCCAGTGGGTGTAACAATTGTACTGGCAGCTTCACTTGGATTACCACCAAGAGTTACTTGTAACTCAAGGGGTCTAACCTCCTCAGGTTGTGTTGGTGGGTTAGCAAAGATTGATACAGCAGACCCAGTCAGTGGTTGAGGCATATTCTCATTGATAGGGGATTGAGAAGGACTGGTTAATGCCTGGTTCAAATCAATTGCATCCAAGAGCAGTTTAGTTGGTGGGGGAATTGTGGATGTGAAGGATGGTGTAGAAAGTGGAGTTGCCCCGGGTATTGAGCTGTGGATGATAGAAACGAGTGTTTCCAGAGCATCATGATGTGGAGACCCTATTTGTACAACCTGTTCTTTTTGTGAAGAAGCAGGAGGAGTTGTGGTTATGGGTTGAGATATTTGTACCAACTGCTGTGAGGAAGTAGCAGCAGTGGTTTCTTGTGACATTTGTGTTGTCACAGGCAGGAGCTCTGGTATCTCATCCTCCAGAGTTGCCTTTTTGATGGGTTTTGTGGGTTTTTGAGTTTTTCTTTTTGGTTTTTTGGAGATAGTAGGTGTGGGTTTCAAAGCAGTTGTGCTGCTGCTTTGATCACCTTGAGCAGTGGGCTCAGCAGCAGATACCTGAGGAGCAGTTGTAACTGCTAAAATCTGCTCAGGCACCTCGGCTTGTGTTTTGCAAGGTGCTAACATTCTTGAAAAAGTTTAAGTTGTTAAACTGTTTATCTGAGTAGAATCACCTTGGTTTATTATAGCTAAATCATCCTTACTGAATTTCTTTGTAAAATAGTAACTTAAAAACCTTGGAAACAGTAAGAATGATTTTGTTTCAACATTATTAACCAAATCTTTAAAAATTTCCCGAGAATAGTTAAAATTTTCTCCTTGAAGAATTGCATATCCCAAATTTTGAATCTTTAAAGGGATTTCATTGAAAGAAGTGGTTTTGTTTGAAACACATAGTAGGAGGGTATGAAATAAAAATCTGGTTGCAGAAGGAAAATAACCTTTTTCTAAGGTAATTTTCTTCATCATTGTGGCTTCATACCCTCTCTCAATGAAGTCAGTTTGTAACTCGTTTTTAGTGAAAGAAATTTTACCTTCCTGATCACCGAGTTGAAAGACCTCTGAAATGGATTGTGGCGTGATTTGGACAGCTTTACCCTTTATAGAAGAGTTTATGGTGGTTGCAGTGTCTCCTTGTTTTTCAAGGATTGCATTTTTCCAAAACTCTCTTTGGGTCGCCAAATAGATTGGGGCATCGGCAGTGAACAAAGTTTTGTACTTTGATTTTGCCATGATGTCAATGATGGAATCGAAAACTTTGGTGGTTCCTGGTTTTGTGAGAAGACCCAGGAGATTGTGAGATGGTTTATATGGGATTTCAGTGGAGATTGCCTTTTGAGAGGCTGTTTTCGAAGATGATTTGGAGGAGGGTTTTGTAGATTTCTTTGATTTTGTCATTTTGAGGATGATTGATCGAAGAAATTTGTGAATAAATGAGATGAAAAACTGCTTTGAGAAGAGAATTTTTAAGAATTCAATTTGACAGTAAAACCCTGTTTTGGTGGTGAATAGGGGATTTTAAAGGGAAGAAAGTGAAGGCTGAGGTGGCAGCCGTTACAAAAAGTGTGACCAATATGTACTACCCACGTGACAACCCCTGGTGAAAGTGAAGGACAGTACTTTTGTGAAAGTGACTGATGAAGGCAGTGGTATGAAAGCAGTGGATGATTTTCACTATCAGTGGATAGCATATCAGTGGATAAGACACTGCTTTTGAACAACAGAGTTTATCAAGATAATGAGAGAGCAGGGGTTGACTTTCAGCAGTGGACAAACTTTTGAAGTAGAGCAGACTTTTGAACAATCAGTGGTTAGGGTAAATGGTACATATCTGAAGGACAGGTGTTTCAGCAACAGTTTTGAGGATTTTCATTCAAGGTTTTGCCACATGTCAATTTTGATAGACAGTGGTTTAGTACCCCAGATGATGAAAATTTTTTGCTAAAACAACTCATTTTCGTTTAATATTTAATTAAAACATGAGTACCTTAGTAATTCAAGCATAGTTTGCAATCAAATTTTTTTTTTTTTTTTGATGAAAATTTAAGAGCAAACCTGAGTTTGACATGATCATGACATTTGCACCATTTCCTTTTGACCCATTTATGAGGACACTAACACCATCAAAAATAAGGTATTACATCCTGACAGGAGCTGAAACTATTGCCAACAAAAACAAGCATAAGTTCCAAATATATTATTCCAAAAAAAAATGAATAATATATCCTGATTATTTGAGAAAATCCTTTGAACAACAAAAAATAGTTAAAGGATTTTCTGAGAATAGTATCAAAAAGGATCTGGTATAATTTCAAAAGAGTATATAGTCATATCATTCACTAGTTATTGGAAATGGTCAGTGGTTTGAAATATTGAATACATTTTGACCACTGTTAAGGACCATTTGATTGTCAGTTGATTGCAAAACATGGTTCTCTTTGAAGTTCATTCACTGGAATCAAAACCTTTTCCCGAATCAGATGAATGCACACAGTTGCTTAATGACCATTTTACCCTACACTTTGACTCTTCAGTGTTTTATGTTTATACTCTTTTCTTCTGACTTCAGAAGTTTTGAGATGAACACACTTCGGAGTTTTTGTGAATTTTCTTAATGTATTTTAACATAGTTGATTTTGTCCTTTTTGAAGAACTCAACCTGTTTTCAACACATAAGATCTGGATAACTAAAGTTTTAATTTCCCTCTTTTCATGTTAGCAAAACATCGATGTTTTTATGAACATGGGTTTTGTTAATCTGAGGTTCATACTTTAGCATTTAAAAGGGTGACATCACAATTTTCATAACAACAGTTGAAATCAATTTAGAAAATAAGAGATAATCTCATAATTTGACAGATATACTTTCAGATCTAGAAACCATGAGTGTATTATGCATGAAATCACTTGTTGTATGAAATTTGTGTGTCATATGACATCTTGGTTGATGTACAGAGTTTTTGAATAACCATTTTGATCATGATTTACTCGATACTCTGTTTTTCAACTAAATACAACCAACCTTAATATCAATGAACTTTGAGCCGAACTATTATGTCAATTTGACTGTTAAATCGAAATTGACTGTCCAGGCTCTGATACCAATTGTTACGATCTGAGGCTCTCATGATAGTGTTTGTTTGTTTAAAATGAATGATCAATGAATATGAAAACATGTTAGGTGCAGCGGAAATGAAAAAAAACAAACTTTGTAAACACAATTAAAGGAGAAAATAGTTTGATAAACAATTGCTTCACATAGAGTCAAAAGATTTACAGATCAAAGCAAAAGATTTCAGTCATGCTTACAAACTATACTCCCCCTCAGCCTGATGCCCCAAGGTTGGTTGCACACAAGATGAAAGGATTAGACATGAGGAGAAGAACCCACTCAGTCAATCAAATGTAACAGTACAGGGTACTGTTACATTTATAGGCAAACCAAACCACTGAGGATCTCAGCTGACGTCACCATGAAAGCAACGTCTAACAGCCTAACAACCTTTAACAACTGATCAATGACTACTGACCATACAGACACTGATTACATTCTAACTACTGATGTATAAACACTGATTCTTCATTCCACTGATGTAGTCAACCACTGAAGCCTAGTATCAGTGCTTTCTTCAAAGGGTGATCAGACCTTGAATGGGCAGTGCTTTAATCCTTCAGCAGTGCTAGAGTTCCGTCAGTAGATTGAGCTTCAGCCTTTAAACTTCATCAATACTTTAGAGTGGTTAGCAGTTGCAAGGCAGCAGTTGTATATGGACAGTGGATAGAGACTATCAGTTGTTATAAATCACTTCCAAGGGGAAAGCAAAGTGTAAACTGCTGCTTATTGTGAATCCTCTGTTGTGACCTGGTTTTGGCTTTACATTATCTGTTCCTCTGGTAGGGTTCAATCCCAACAGTTTCTCGGCACATGGGTCAAGTTTGGATCGTTCGGTTTTGGGTATATGAGGAAAAGCTGTACACCCAGTGGCGGAGCTAGCCAAGAAATTCAGGGGTATCCTAATTTTTTTTTTTTTTTTTTTGGATTAGAGGTATCCTTTGTATGAAAAGATAAAAAATTTACACTACGTAGACGAAGTTGAAAGGTATTTTTACACTACGAAGAGGGAGTTGAGGGGTAGCCCTGTACATTGGTTCCGCCACTGCCGTATACTATAACTTATTGTGTTCTTTTCCACAAAGCAAACGTTCCTGGGTTCTTTAGCAAAATCAGGATATCTCTTATCAAGTTCTTGTCATGCCTTCACAAATGAGAGATGCAACAACGAACACCATGGAAGTGTCGAGAATTCCACTATGCTATCAGCCTATCACCGCCATTTGTTGAGAAATATCACAAAGTTATACTTAATACGTGTCACCTCTATGAGTTGAGAAATATCACAAACTTCATACTCAATACGTGTATTTTGATAACAAAAGGGCTATGAAAAGGCAAACATAACATTTAGCCCCCATAAAAAAGTTATTCCATTGGTCTATGATATATTGATATATGCACCATTGCACCTCGTCAAAGATATGTAGTTGTTGCTTCCAGCAAATATACCACTAAAAATGGTAAATACATTAAGATTAATTAGTTCAGTTACATGGATAAAAGGTCCAAGACTCCAATAGAGCTTATATATAACATTACTAGACGTATATATACGGCCATACTTAAGCTGTAAGATTGCAACAATACTCCAATATCTCTCAGCTAAAGCATTAAAGTAAACAATTCTAAGCATACATAAGCGTATTAAATCAACATATAAAGTTCATTATGTATACATTATAAGTACAATGAACAATAATTACAAACCCACTCTTACATGTATACTAGGAATATACAACAAGACATATGTTTTAACTTGAAAAGCAAACACAATATGTATCACCAAATATCAAATGGGCAATCTTTAATGTTTTTTCTATACCAAATATACCTGATTAACATAATCAAGTACAACTAGAAGAACACTATGCCATTGTCCTCGTTATCACCATTGACAAAATCCACAGTGGAGGGGATGCTAAAATCGAAACCAAAATCAGAAAACAAACCAGATTCATGATCTTGACACTTGCTGTTTGAGTATACCGACGTTTGGTTTGCTGATTCCTCCAGCCCGGTGGCGGTGTTATAACACAGTTGTGATAAATCAGGGTTGTTATAATCGATTTGGTGAGGGTGGTCACAGATAGGTGTAGTTTGGTAGAAGGAGTTGTTGGTGATTTGATGGTAGCAACCACACAACTGTGGTCCAACGTTGTTCGTATGAAGCGAATATGAGTCTGTACTTGGTGAAGTAACATGAGTTATATCGTTTTGTGAGTTAAATTCATGGCTATTCTCTCCTTTTGCTTTGTAAAATACTCTACATAGCACCCAATCTTCCTGTCAATTAAAATTCAACAATAAAGTATGTTAGACTTTTTTAATTTAATTAGTTTCTTATGCACATTTACAAATAAACATAGTCTTGGACATCAAACATGTAGTATATACTGATGCATATATATTGTATCGGGACTGTTGGTGCAATAGCAAAGCTACCAAGGATAAAAGTTTAGAAATTGATTATATTTTTTAATTTTGCGTACCAATCATTTACTGTATGAAATTATATTAAGTTATTCAAACAACTTTGGTAACTAAAAAAATGAAAGTGGCAGATACGAGCCCCTCTCTTTATGTGCAAGTGTGTTTACATAGTTACATGTGTGTGTATAATGGAGGATTGATACAAACCTTGGGAGGAATATGAGGGTTTTCTAGACGAAACTCGTGCATGATCCAACCAGTTTTAATCCCATTTGGAGCTCGGTTTTTGTAAAACACTAAAGTCTTTCTCATCCCTGCGAGGGCACCAGTGTTCGGATCAACAACTGTTCTATCTTTCCCAGTAGCCTTCCAGTATCCGGTTTTCGTGGCCCTGTTGGTCCGAAATCCTGTTGCATACTTGCGATCACGGAAACTGAAGAAATACCACTCACTTGAATTGAGTTTCGCCACCTCTTCAAAACAAAAACAAAAGATCAAAAAATTCTAAGAGCTTCACCCATAAGAAACTTGTTAGATGGAAATTCAAATATAGCTATCATTAGAGTTAATGATATACCTTAAAGTAAACTCAATCATTGCCCAAATGACATGAACATTGTAGATGTATTAATAATGCAAGTATATCCAGTTCTCCTTAAGAGGATTCAAATCAATGACTAAAAAAAGATGCAAATTGGTTTATTGTCTATTTCAAAATATGTCTTTATTAGCATAGTACCATTAACGCGTGTGAGAGAATGTTCATGTATCATATTCATATATTATATATATATTAACGGACTAGGTATATGCTGGCTTTCTGCAATAACGTGTACCATAGCTTTAGAAGTTCTACAACTTTACCTTTTCCAAACCAAGAATAACATCCATCTTGAAAATACAAACTACTATTAAAAGGGAGAGGGGAAGGACTGAAGACAAAAATCTTAATTGCCAATTCAAGAAGGCCATCTTACACACACACACACACACATATATATATATATGTGTGTGTATATATATACACAGGGGTGAAGCTTAAGTAGGGCCGGAGGGGGCGGCCGACCCCCCGAACTTTTCGCTCAGTAGTAGAGAGTATGTAGTTTTCGTATAGAAATTTTTTGGTATATACGTTTTCGACTCTCCCGTCGGAAATCTCAAGCTTCGCCACTGTGTGTGTATATATATATATATATATATATATATATATGTTAAAAGATTAAGAAGAGTAGGGGATGATAAAAGAAACAAGATTCTTTGATTGCAAAAGATAGGTTATTTTGATATGCCTAGAAAAAATTACCACTTTATTTAACTCTAGATTTAATTTTTATTCTGATGGTATATCTGGAAAACATATCAAGCATCTAACTAAAGATTGCCCAAGAAAAATATGACAGTCTCAGATCATTAAAGTCTATGATATATGGATGTAACCGAGAATATGGCGATACAACTAGTAAAAAGATGGTGGATGACTATGTCATGTGATTTCCAAAACTATATATATGATGGAGAAATTGCTACTAGCAACTAGATCAACCATATATATTGTTGTAGTCAAGATCTGTGTTACTAGCAGCATCAATCATTTCTCCATACGATCGCGAATTTGTCTACTTTTAATGGTTACCAAAATATCTAATTACACAAACATGAATTTGTTAAGAGAGTGGTGACAAGGAGATATTAAGAACAAAGAACAATCAAAGGGACAGAAGATATACCAGGAAGCTGCCATGGCTCACAAATATGAAGATCAATTTCCATAAGAGTACCCTTTAACACATCTTCATTTGTAATCTTCTTGTAAAGATAGTGGCACACCAACTCTTCATCACTTGGGTAGAATCTAAACCCTGGTGGCAACTTTGCTCCTATATCATTCAAACCCATCCTGATCAAGACTCTTTTTCCCAAGAGGAATCAATTATTGCTCAGAATCCTATAAAATATTGTGCCTGAAAAAGCTATAACATATCACGTGTGTATATATTTCAGTGTGCAAGAAAGCTCCGGCAATTGTTGAAGAGGGGATACTAAATGATCCAATCTAAAGCTTTATAAAGTTTTGTTGCTAGTGTGGATTTAAATGTATGTAATATCATTGAAGAAGGGCTTGTGAGTTATATATAGATAGATCTATGCATGTATGTATGTATGTATGTATGTATGTATGTATGTATGTATGTATGTATGTGTATTTGTGTATATGTATATAGGGGTTGAAAGGTAACTTCCCACTTCTTAACAATATATAACAATATTATTCTAACTGTTTATGATGATGATGCTTCTATAGTGAGTTATGGTTATTGTGGTGGAACTTCCAAGAAAAACCAAGGTCACAAGGAATCCTTGTACTTGTTGCTTCATCTGTTAAATAAAAAGGATTTTCTTTTAATTGTATAAGTGAGACGTCTCGTGTTATAAGATTAAATTAAAAATATAGGGATAGATTAGATTAATAACTAATATATCCAATATGTTAGATTAATAACTAAGATTAGAGTACACTATTGCACTACAAGAAAAAGTTATTAGGCTGGATGGTATGGTTTAACATAACATCCTGACTGACACATAGACAATAGACTTTATTTGACTCACTCTTTAACCAACACAGTACGATTTAATTAAAGATTAAAATGAAATTTGATTAGTTGTTTGTTGGTGGTCCACACCTTAATTTCTCCCCTTGTCACGCCTGCTAAGAGGATAACAAGACTAGAGTTATCGCTCTCCTTTGACGCTCCTGCTGGTGTTACCAGCATTAACACTGTGTTCCAGAGTTTACTAAGAGAAGGAAAGGAAGGGAAACAAAAAGAAAGTAAAAATATTTTGTGTTCCAGAGTTTCATTTAAGGAAGGAAGAGAAAGGAAAATAAAACATGTCGTGTTCCCGAGTTTCATTTAAGGAAGGAAAAGAAAGGAAATGACGGGAAAGCTAGGCTAAATTCTTTAATTTTTCTTTCCTTCCGATTTGGGAGGAAACGGTGGGAAAGTCATCTTTTTTTTTCCTTTCTCATCCTTTCCTTTCTCACTTTTGCTTTCTTTTCTTATCCCTCGTTAAGTTAACTCGGGAACAGAGCGTAAAGAGATGAGGTGGCGGATGACGCTATGCCACACAACACAACCTTATTGGAATGAGATGGGCTTTTGTATCTTTTAACCTAGCTTACCTTATATAGACGACAATTAAATTCAAATGGGTTTTATTCTAATTTTATAAATTAGAAACCCTTAAAAAAGTTGCATCATGTCGTCTCTACAAAACTAAATGTTCTTTTCTGTTTTCTTTAATTAATATAAAATATAAGAATATAAATAAATAAAAATAGCTAACTTATACTCTCTCTGATCATAATATACACCTTTGTCAATTATCATGAAACTAAAAAATCTTCAACCACTTGTAGGAAAACATCATTATATACACACATTAGCACTAGATGACTATGTCATCGGTTTCAAATTTTATTAATTTCATAACAATTAAAACAAATGCAATCTTTTTCCTAATTTAAACCGTCACCCACATATATTGAGACCGACATTTGTAGTCCGTTATAATGGTTATTTTCCATTTTTCAGTTGAGCTTTCATATAAATAAAGAATACACATTATGTTTTTCTTTTTATATCTCAAAATTATATTCCATATTCCATATTGTACACTTGGAATAATGTGAGAAAACTCAATGGGAAAGGTACATTGCCACCTATAATTCCTACGCAATAATTAGTAGTATTATTCTCACAAATTTTTCTATGGATACTTTTTAACTACACGGTTTCGTATAAATGTCATTCGTCAAGTATGTATTTTTGATTTTAAACTTATCTATTAAGTTGAAAATAAAACACATATTTTGAATTTAGCAACTATTCTTTTGTCTTTATTTTATATTCTCCAACCTAATTAACATGGGTTGAGCAATTTCTTATTGGTAGTGAAACCAGATATACGTTTAGATCTCATGGTTTTTATTCCTATAAGTATAATAAGTTTAAATATTCTTTTACATAAATTTAACTATAAGTTACAGATAAATTAACAGTATTGTAATATCGTGCTTAGCAAATAAACATACAAGATCTATGTGTAGAACAAACCCTGATGTTGAATAAGGAAGAAGTTGATGATTATGTTGGTGGATTGGTGTTGGAATTAGTGAGCTAATAAGTATGAATATTGCACTAAATGTCAAAACAACAAGAATCACTTGAGGGAGAGAGAGAGAGGAGGATGTTAATCATAGTTTTAAGAGAAGTCTTATCACGTCTAATTTCTAATTATACCCATGAAATGGATAATTTGAATGAGTGGTGATTGGGATGGATTTGTAAACAATTCATGTGGGTCTTGCTAATGATCAACCAGTGATCATGACCTTTCTACAAGTATAAATAGAAAACGCAACGCCATTTGTCATTAAAATAAGAGATTTAAATAACAAGTAACTCGTAATTATTTAAATGTTATAATTTGAATACAATGTATTACGTATATAAACCGTGTAAATTATGTTTTAAGATTGCTTATATTGAATGCTTGATTCAGGTATTAAATGTGTAAATATATCTTGCTGCCAGCATGAATCTTACATAAAACAATATGGACTTAAGGAGAGTATTTTAGTAGTTTTTTATAGAGAACGCGAATAACAAACTAAATTATTATTTTTTAACCTTAAATTTAATTGAGTATAATGTTTATTCATCTTTTCTTTATATATATATATAGATAGGGGAAGGTTCAAATGAAAACAACTAGTTATTGTGAAAACTCGAAAATAATTAAAAAAAGCCAAAAAAACATACAATTTTTTTTTTTTTTTTTTGCAAACCAATTTTCGCAGGTTTTATTATATAAAAAAAAATTCAAAAAAAAATTTTTTTTTTTGTGTAGTGCACATGTGTAATACTACACGTGTATGTGTACTACACATTTGTTGTATTACACATGTGCACTACACAAAAAAAAATTTTTTTTTTTTTTTTTTGAAAAAAAGTTTTTTTTTTATACATAAAAAGCAGCGATTTTTATAAAAAAAATTTGAAAAAAAAAATTTTGGTGTTTTTTAGGCTTTTTTTAGTTAGTTTTCGAGTTTTCACAATAAAAGTGGTTTTCATTTGAACCATCCCTTATATATATATACACATGGTGAAAGGATAAAAAAAAACTTACTTAAGTTAAGAAAATCATAAAAATCTTATGTAACAAATTGAATTTTCTTTATAATAGTTTCAAGTCATGTAGTATACATATTTTTGCATGTTTTGAGCGAAAAAAAATTCAAAAAACGCCGAGTGATTTAGAAAACAATAAGAAGTTTTAAACTAATTAACATGTGTCTTGACAATAAAAACACATTTTGTTACATATATATAACATAGCCTTCTACTCAGCGCCATTTTTATATTTATTTTTTGTTTTAAAACGGTCGAAAATATTTATATTGCATGCCTTAAAATATAATAAAAAGGGTTTGTTACATAGGATATTCACGTTTTTTTTAACTCAAATGAGTTTTCTAGTTAGCCCTCCCTTATATTTAAGAACATATTTAGTGTACATATAAAATCCTTGACTTAACCACCTTGAGTTATGAGAACCGTGAGAACTTTTACTTCCCGTGCGAGTTTTGCAATTTTTTTTTGCATAAAGGTAGATGAAAATGTCACAAGCACATCTTTAAAAAAAAAAAAAGAACTTGTCGAGCCTGTATTTATTCTCCATTTACACTGATATAAATTTGTTTTATAAAACTGATACATCACCCTATAATTTTTTTACATCAAAGTAAATGGAGAATAAATACCGGCTTGGCAACTTTTTTTACAGACATGTTTGTGACATTTGCATCTACCTTTTTGCAAAACATGGTGACAAAACTCACACAAAAATTAAAAGTTCTCACGATTCTCACAACTTAAGGTGATTCTCATTTGAACTTAATCACTCTCTCTCTCTCTCTCTCTCACACACACACACACACACACACATATATATATATATATAGTGGAGAGTTCAAATGAGAAGAAATTTTTTGTAAGAATAAAAAAGAAGAAATTTCAACCATAAGAATGCTTCATTTTACTTTATTTAATTTTTGTATTTAATATTAGTGTAAGGGTATATTGGTAAATTTAAATGGATCATTAATTGGTAGTCTTCCTTTTTAATAGCTCACTACATTAAATTTGTTACTTATTTAAAAAAAAAACATATTTTTCAAACAAAAGAAAAAATAGATAATTTAAAGTGTAGCATAAATTACGAGGTGTGTAGGATGAATTACGAGCTGTGTAGGATAACTTTCAATATGTGTAGGATAAATTTCAAAACGCGTATGATAAATTTTGATGTGTGTAAGCAAAAATTTAAGTGTGAAGGATGATAGTGTTTATGACTGATTAATTAGTCAAAGATAATAATAAATGAGTTGAGAGAAAAACTATTTAATGTTTTACATTTGTACCCTTTGTTCTTTTTCTTCTTAATTTAATTTTCTTCTCAAATGAACCTTCCCCTATATATATAGAGAGAGCGGTTAACATACATTACAGCTTAACGTACGACCAGTACGTCACGAAATTACGCACGTTCAACGAAAAATCACGCACGTTATAATCTCAACAAAACAACATGCGTTATTATTTAATATACACATGCGTGATTATCTCATTATCATCTTCAACCTCCAAAACTGGGTTCAGCATCATCATTCCAGCTCCTTCTTCGATTCCGTTTCCAACGATAACACTTCCTCATGTTACAGGTCTTCCGAAACCGAATCCACCACTGACGTAATCGAACTCCAAACGTACAAATTCATGCTCTGTTCTACAGATTGAATTCGAGGGTCGATTTATTGATGAAACTTTTCAAAATCAACGATGAATTCGAATCCAATTCGATGAAATTGACCGAACAATAGCCTATTTGAAGTGAAACGAAAAGAAATTTGAATCGAATTGGACAAAATTGATCAAACCCAGGGCTAATTGAAATCACGCATGTTATATACAATAATAACGCATGTTGTCGTACGTGATGTACGTTAAGCCGTAATGTACATTACACTTTCTCTCTCTCTATATATATATATATATATATATATATATATAGGGGAAGGTTAAAATGAGAACCACCTCGAGTTGTAAGAACCAGTGAGAACCACCCCCGCGGGGGGCCGTTAACCACGAAATTTTTTTTACACCTAGATCCGTATATTTTAACACAGGGGGTAAATTTTGGGTTCAAACGGCGCGCCCGAGGGGGTAGTTTTTTACGCCCAAAGTTTGGGTTTTTTTAATTTTTTTAATTTTTCTTTTTTTTTTACCAAACTTTGGGCGTAAAAAAACTACCCCCTCGGGCGCGCCGTTTGAACCCAAAATTTACCCCCCGTGTTAAAATATACGGATCTAGGTGTAAAAAAAATTTCGTGGTCAACGGCCCCCCGCGGGGGTGGTTCTCGCTGGTTCTTACAACTCGAGGTGGTTCTCATTTTAACCTTTCCCTATATATATATATATTATAGGGGATGAATCATTTAAGAAGACAATTTAGTGTGATAACAAAAAAGAAGAACCTTAGCCATAGATTTAATACAATCACTCTTTATAATCAAATACCACTTAATCAATTTTTTCCTAGTATTTCTCTTATAGCAATATAACTTCTCCTAGTATCTCTCATCTTAAATTGATTCATATATATATATATATATATATATATATATTAATTTACTTAATTTGTTTTACCATACAAATTATCAAACAAGGGTTGCATTCTTCAATTTTAATTTGAGTTATAAATAATACCGGTGATATATATGTATATTATATAAGTGATTTTAATATAGTATTATTTGAAAAATACAAAACTGATTGTGTAGGTGTTTTTGTAGCTTAGTGTAATGTAGGTGTTTTTGTAGCTTAGTGTAAGTAGTTGTTGTTCATAGATTGTATTAATCTGATTAGTTTTTAAATACATTTGAAATCTTGTTATATGTGATGAAATTACAACATCATCTAATCTAGGAAGGTGTGGATGATCTTAAGGGACAGTCTTGAAGAGATCTAAAGTCAAAGGACTAAACAAGTAAAATAATAATTAAATATATTTAATTATTTCTTTAATTATCTTAATATTTTAACTAGTTTCTAATTGTTTAGAGATAAGTATAAGTAAGAATATGAGTCCTAGTAGAATTAGATTCTTTTAAAGGTGTTCTTGGAATAAGACTTATGGTATGGTCTTGTGTATTTGCGCAAGGTTTCGTAGACCATGTTTCTTCCTAAATCTTGTTTAGGATCGCTGCGCGGCCGCGCAGGGTCTTTGTCCAAGATGTTTTGGATAAGGTTGTGGTATGGTCCTATGCGTCTGCGTAAGGTTTTTGTGACCATACCCCTTCAATCAATTAGTGGAGTACTAACTTATATAAAGAAATGAGTTACCACCAAATGTTTATAACATTATCACTGAATTCATGTATGTCTTCATCTCAACATTCTTTGTAGGCCCTATGATTACTATAAATAAATAATTGCAAACATACCTTAGTTTACAACCATGTAAGGTACAATTAGGTATGATACATAACATTTAATTTTAATTTGTATGCTAGTATTGTATAACATATTAAAAAGTTATGTACGTGCTAGTATAGCTTTTTCCAAATATTTATTAAATTATGTAATTAATATAATTTTTTTATTTCGTTATAACATACTTATTTTTATCTACGTCTACATATAAATGTTACTCAAAACTGAGTTATGACTAGTATTGTGTGAGTGATCAAAGCACAAACGTAAATGTCATCAAATTTACGCCACAATTTAGATTTTCTTTATAAAGTTATGTGCTTACCCTTTTTGTTACTTTAGCAATATAATATTTTATGAATTTTGAATATACGTTATGATGTGCTTATTTTTATCTATGATTCGATAATGGTTTTAATCGAACGAGTCAATTATAGTTTATTTGTTCACTAGTATCGGTGGCGTAATTGTTTTTAGTGGTTTCTCAACGTGCCGAACAACATTGATACCTTAATGAATTGAACCGATACCAGGCAAACAACATTGCTTCCGGTATCAGTATTTGCTTTGGTGGTTTTCCAATCAATGTAAAACACGTGTCAATATTCTCTTAGACTTATCTCTTTCGATTGTTATACAAAATATTGATATCATACGAGTATTGTAACATTCTGAGCCAATACCATAACGAACTGAAGTGATAACGACTGCAAATCTGTTGCGAAGCGTAAGAAATTCCACTAGTATATTTCTAATTTTAAGATTCCACAATACAATTGTATGAACCTAAAATAATTAGTATATCAATGTAACATACTAGCTAAAAGAAATTCAGAAAAAGACACCACAATGTACTTTGTTCATTTTTATTTTTTTTATTTTTTATTTCATATATATCGTTAACATGCCCCTTTCTAGTAACACATCATTTTTTTAGATACTAAACTTGAAACAAATCAAAGGTAATGAAAGATAAAATTAAAGATTAAAAATGCCAACACTTTTACCATCAATATTGTCTGCTTTACCCATTAAGAGTTTACGGATTTGTGTTTAGTTGCTCCAGTGGAGACTTCCCAAGAGGTCACCTGAGCACGCTTAACTAGCGTTTTCCCCTCATCCACTATCATTAAGTCTAAAACGCATTGGTGATTTAAGATGTAAGATGTTCCTTATGAACCAAGAATCTCTATTGTCCATGATCAGTGTGGGATTTTCCAAGGGTGTTACAATCACCCACCCCTCCCCATTTTGGACTCATCCTCCTCGATGAGATTTGCACAACCATCCAACAAGTGGTATGGGATTTGCCTAAGGTATCGTCCTGAACACCCCAAGAACTCGATCAACATCCGCAATGAGGTTTGCACCATCATCTCGAATGGCACAAGAGTGGCTCTGATACCATATCTAACATTTGACCTCTCATACCACCAATATTGTCTGCATAGCCTATTAAGAGTTCACATATTTGTTTTTTTGGTCGGTCGCGTAGAGACTTCCTATGAAGCCAACCATCATGGTACTGCTCCTACCTAAGCACGCTTAACAATGGAGTTCTCATGTCATCCACTATCATTAATCCCAAAATGCATTGGTGATATAAGAGGCATGGAATTCATTATGAACCTAGAATCTTTTCTATCTGTTGGAACTTCATTGATGTTGTTTAGGTTGTGTTGGGTTATGTAAGATCTAGTAATGATGAAAGCCAAAATCCAAAGGAACCATCTTCACTGCCTGATGGAATAAGTTGAAGTACAATCTAATGGCCAAAAGTTCCCCCTTGAAAGCTTCACAAACAACCACCAAAAGTGCCAGAACAAAATTGTTGCACCAAAGAAAAGAAAACAGAAGTACAAGTGCTGGATTGTCAAAGTGTTGATCAACTAGTTAACAGTCAAGTCAACAAAGGTCAAGACTGAAGACCAGAGGATCAAGGCAACAAGTCAACTAAAGAACAAAAGTACTGGATTCCTAAAAGTGTTGGAATCCTCGAACAGTTAAGGAATCCAACTGTTTTATTCTTTTTTTTTTATCAAGGAAATAGTTCAATGTAACAGTTTTTTGTAACAATCCAACAGTTTTGTTAACTACTAGAAGTTACTTCATTACTTAGGTTGTTTAGGGTTGTTTTCATGGTGACGTCACCAATAGTTCTCTCATCATATATATAGTTCCTCTGCTTTCTTCCTATCTTTGTGTGACGAAGTTTCGTTTGTTTTCTGCACCATTCAGGTCACCGCCATTTAGGTTATGATCGTCGCCAACAGTTATGTCACTCATGTCCCGGATCGACGATCTGCCACTTTCGATCGGTAATTTTGAAAAATCATCACCCCTTCATTTGACTTTGTTATTTCTGATTAGTTGAGTTTCTTGATTATTTGAAAACTACTTGATTTTTTGGTTTTGCTTTGATTTTCTTGCTAAACCTAAGGTATAAATTCTTGGTTCATTATGACGTAGAATCTGTTATCCTTTACTTTATGGTATGGATATTTTTCATGGTTAGTCAAAGTCAAAATTATGTTTTTTTTATATTTTTAGTCTTTTGGAAATTGAGTGTTACCTATAGATCTATAGATATATTTGGTAATGTTCATTTCGATTGTTGTTCATGCTAGAATTATGTTTAGTTGCATGTATATAGTTACATGGCCTTAGCGTTAGTAATCTGTTAACAAAGTATTTTCTGACTTTTCGTTGGGGTGTCAATGGCATGGCACTTATCATGACAATGCATAATTAAAGTTTATGATGTTTACCTTGGCCACCTAGAGGCGTATGGATTAATCCTAGTTCAATTTTTGTTTCCGATTTCCAAGGGATGGAATAATGTTTGTACGCTACGTGCATGATCTCATAGATGCATGTTCTAGCTATATGTATACCCCTTTGTTTTGGATTTAAGTGCTTCTGTGTAACATAACTTATTTTTGTTGATATACCATTTTTTAGTAGTTTGTTATTTGTTTTTGTATCTGTTTTTTTATTATCGAGTCGGGGGTCTCACTGGAAGCAGTCTCTCTATTCTTATGGGGTAGAGGTAAGGCTGTCTACATCTTACTCTCCTCAGACACTACCTTAGCTTTGCTATTGGTGGGATTTACTGTGTATGATGATGATATGTTTTTTTATTATTGTCCAGTATTGATTGTCTTTTTATATTAGTTTTGGTTCTGATACAACATCTATAAAGTTTTGTATCAGTATACATTTTAGTGTAAGTGTCAGTTTTAGTTTCAATTAAATGTTAGTTATGTCATTTTTTTTTCTTTTCGATTGTCAGTCTTTGCAAGTTCTATTGTTTTCTCCATTACTGTGCAATGTTTTAGCTAAGCCATATTTCATTTTGTGCTTTTCTTATTTGTATGTCTGGGGAATCAGTGAGGAGCACTAAATGAAGTTCAAGATAAAGATTTTTTTTCTATTTGAATATGACTTATATTTCACTAGATTTTGTTTTAGTCTTTGTAATATAACTTTAGATTATGTCATTCAATTAGATGGATTATGTTTGCTTTATTAATACCTGTAATAGTAACACGTTAATCTGTTTCAGGTTGGGATGTTATAATTATGGTATTAGAGTCACTCTTATATCATTCCGGATGGTGGGGAAAACTTCATCGGGGAGATGAGTCCCTTCGGGTGTTCAGGAGGACAAGTTAGGCAAATCCTACGTCACTGATGGGATGGTAGGGCATACTTCATCGAGGACGACGAGTCCATAAAGATGGGTGATTGTAACACCGTAGGAAAATCCAACAATGGCCATGGAAAAAATAGATTATTCGTTGATAAGAAATGTCATGCCTCATAAATAACCAACGTGTTTTAGGCTTAATGATACTGTATGAGAGAACTCTACAGTTTTGCATGCTCAAGTGGGAGTAATACCAACATGGGTGATCTTTTGGAAAATCTCCACTCGAGTAACCAAAACCAAATCCATGAGCTTTTAACGGGCAAAACAGACGATATTGATGGTACAAGATGCCAGATGTTACACATCATTTACATTTAAAAAACTAAATAAAATTAGTTAATATTCTGCTTTACCTTTTAACTGTAAACTAACTTGTATTCCTAAATATACTCCTATAATTGCATCTTACATGATTTGAACATTCGACCTTTTAGACAGAAGAGAGCCACCTGACATGCTTAACAAAAATTAAAAATTAATTTGCTTTGATGCAACTGGCTTTGATGAATGATGCTTAAGAGAAAAGATAGTTAGAAAGGAAATAAGTTTACCCAATTGAGTGGATAACAAAGAGAGGTCTAAAATGTTTGAGGAAGCATTGCTTAAGAGGCTAGATGGGGGGGGGGGCAACCAAAACGCCATGTTGGGAAGGCTAAAAAGAAACCAATTGTTAGGAAGGCTAAGAAGGCTAAATTTGAACATGTTGTTGATGAAAACGCCATGGATGTTGAAAATGAAGATGATAATGATAGTGGTGATGTTGAAAATGATGATGATAATACTGATAATGATGTTGAAAATGAAGATGACGATGGGGATAATGTTGTTGAGATTAATGATGATAAAACACTATGGCAATGGGTGGTGAGGAGGAAGAAGCTTATTGTAAAAGGGTTGCTGAAGAAGATTTAGAAAGCCAAAATGGGATGTATGATGTATCTACTTCGGGATATCATGTTTTGTTCACAGTTTTAACACAAAATGGTGAAGAAGAAGCCGATTACACGCATGAACAAAGTGGGGTGGAAAAGAACACCATGAATGAAGCTGAGGAGGTAAGTTATACAATTAAGAATCTTAAAAAACCAAACTAATACACACCATGTTTATTTTTTCAAATTTTCATTATAAAGGTGATGGCTGAAAAGTTGGATTGTGCCTACAAGGAGTTGGAAGAATGTTATAACAAGATGAAGACTTTGTTAGTGTAATCAAGTGGCAAACATCCAAATAGCCTGCTAGTGCATATTAAAGCATCATAATGTCTAAACTTGTTAAAAAGAATTTCAAAACATGAGGATGAAAATTCCAAACAAGGAACAAATGAAAGGAGATACAAAGAGAAAGATGTGGCTGAGACACACATGAGTGAACACACCATGGATGGAGGTGAAGGAGAAGGTGAAAGAGGTGAGGTTGATGGTGACAAGAATGCCATGACTGCATTAAACACCGAGGCTGCATAAAAGAGGATGAGGTTGAGCCGTTGAGGCTGATGTTGACGATAAAGGTGGTGATGAAGTTGATGGTAACCAAAATGCCATGACTACATTAAACACAATGGAAGGTGAGGCTGCATGTGAAGGCGAAAAAGAGGATGAGATTCTGGTTGATGTTGGAGATGAAGGTGGCGATGAAGGAAAAGGTAAGGGTAAGAGTAGAGATGAAGGAAAGGGTTAATGTGAGGATGAGAATGGTAAAGAAGGTAAAGGTGGAGATGAAGTAAATAGTATTAAAACACCATAGATGATTATGTGGGTGAAAATGCTATAGAAAAGTGGCATTTTGATTAAAAAAAATATGACAATATGAGATTCTAAGGTACAATGGTGAAAGAATATTAGAAAAGAATGTAAAGGAGATCTTCGAACTGCCAATAGAAGATCTACAAATGATGGTTGATTTGAAAAGGGATGTTGATTGCCCAAAGATGGTGGAAGAAGTGATTAAAGATTTGAAGAGGCATTTACAGTCTGCTAAAGAATCGATTCATGTGTTTGATAAAACACCTTTTGATAACCAATATAAGAATAAGGAGCTTGTCATTCCTCAAACAAAAACATAACATAGCACAATGAAATTCCCATGATAGAATTGGAGAATAGAATTGTGGCAACATTTGATAAAATGCCACAAGAGATAGAAATTAATGTGAGTGAGACACAACTTAGTGATGCTTTCATAGCAGAATTAGAGAAAATAGAAAGTGAAATTGTAACCAAAGGGGGTGAAGAACATACTGTAGTGTTTTACAAAACGCCATTTTTGCCACAAACTGAAAACGCCAAATTTGTTGAATGTCAAGAAGGTGTAAAAAGTCTGATGCAAAGGCTTGAAGAAGAAGAAGAAACACCCAAAAAAGCCAGAAGGTGAAAACGCCACTGCTGGGGAAAAGAAAAAAACTAGATATACCGTTTTTTTAGCTAAGAAGGGAGATGAAAAAGAGGTGGAAGAGAGTACACCAAACATAGGGAAGATGTTGTAAGAGAACACCATTCTAAAAGCAACATAGGTGGATAGATAATACAAATCATAGTGATCAGGAGGATGAGGAAGATGATAGAAAAATAGTATCACAACCATCAAAGGCGTGCTTATAGCCTTACATCAGGAGAACGACCATTATAAATGCATCAAGGGAAACTCAGGAGAACAATATTTCAACTTACATATATAAAGGTTGTGGTTATGCATGGTATGCACATTTCATAAAACTCATAATACGTCCTTGGTTTATGGTTGCATGTGATTATGTTGATAACAAACACAATGCAGAGTAAAACCTCATAAAATGCCATGGCTCTTATGAATCACCCTGGTTTTGTTATTGAATATGTTGTATAACTTAATGTTACTTTTATCTGTTATTAAAAACACCATTTGGTATTTTCAGGAGTCTTGTCTTCAAGATTACAGGGGTGCAAGAACTCCCATGGGTGATACTCAAAAGCATGCATCCAGGATTATACGTACACAATAGTGTAGTTCAAGCTTGGGGGCACATCCTCAACTATGAAGAAAGATTTAAGGTCCCTGAATCACCATCAAGATTATTCTGCACTCAAATCATGCTGGTATGGTTTTTTTGAATTAACATTATTCCATTAATATTATCTATATTTAATTTACTAATAAAAGTTCAAAATAAATTGCAGCATAGAGACACATTTGCACAGAAAGAGGATCGTTGAAACAGTGAATTCAACAGAAACATGGAAACTGTTTTGAATGACGTCTGTATCAAAGACTATGACCTGGTCTTCATGCCGATAATATGGAAACAACATTTCTACATTGTCTGCTTCAATCTAAAAACATATAAGATTGAAGTATCAGACAATAGTGTTAATCATGATAAAAAGACTATAACAAACAAGTATGATGGATGGGTTAACAAAAAGGTAAACTCTTATAAAATTTCTTAATATATTACAACTTAGAAAACGCCATAGTAAAATTGCAAAAATGTCAAATTGGCAACGACATGCTTTTGCAAAATACTTGAAAGATAAAAAAACACCCAAGTGCTGGCAGGATCAAAAGGGTAAATATAGTGAGGCTGGAGATGGAGTGGAGAAACAGGATCGACTATGGAATCTTTAAAATGAGTCATATCGAAACATATATGGGGATTGGCTTGTCTGGTTGAGCATATGGTTTGGCACATGCAAACGCCCCATATCCCTACAAAATAGACAAATGAATAACCTCAGGATAAAGTACACATTGTTAGTGCAGTATGTCTATCGCCTCCGTCATCTCAAGATCGTAGCTGAAACTAAAGTAAACTAGCCTTACATTGTAATATTAGATAGAAAAAGGCAAGGTGGCATTATTGTAAATAAGGGAAATCCCTTATAACCCTTGGCCTATAAATAGATGTGTTAGGGTTAGCTTTAGGAATTTTTGACACTTTTGCTCATTTGCTACATTTGAGAGCTCTAGTTCTAGAGAGAGAAACTAGAGAGAGAAAGTGTCTAGGTGATTCACGGTTCCTGTAACGATTTCAGATCTTTGAATAGAATCACAGTTATATTACTGTTCGTGTGTTCGGTCTCACTCGTGCACGGATTCCGCACGTCGTACGAGTCGGTTCGCAATCGAAACGGATCAATCCGGGACCTAACAAGTGGTATCAGAGCAGGAGATCGATTGCTCAGATCATTCACACGATTTCGCACAGGATTTCATTGTTTTCAGATCTCAATTCGCATCAGAATTGAGCAATTTCTTCATCTTTCATCTCTGTCACGTTTTAAACAGAAAAACGCAAAATTAACCAGGATTTTACGGTTAAAAATTGATAATTTTTGGATATGTTGTGCGTATATGCATGATTTAAAATCCTTCATAGTTTCAAATCATAACTCTAAGTCATTTGTGAGAAAATTAGAAATTTGTTGTTCGAAAAATGTTGAATAATGTTGCTGCTGTTGATGTTCATCCGCACGCATGACTTCTCCGTGCGGATAACATATCCGTATTGACTTTGTTGTTGACCTATCCGTGCGGATAAGTCGCACGCGCGGATAAACTATCCGCTTTGACTATTCGTTGACCTATCCGCATGGACACTTGTCCGCACGGATAGCAATTCGTGTCATAACAATCCGCGTCATAGCAATTCGTGTCAAAGCACATCACTTGTTCATACAACTTAGTCAACATTTTCAGCTTGTCAGTCAACATATTCGGTGAGCATGTGAAACATTAAATTCAATCAGTGCATTTAATTTCACGAGAATCTGATTAAAAGTCTGATAGTCCATGTGCTAGTGCATGTGAACTTGAAGTTATCACGTGATCATATTTGCCCAAGAATAATTGTCTGTACAACTTTGTCGATATGCATGTGATATAATGGCTTTCACGTGAAGGTTTTTGTCTTGTTGCAAGTGAGTTTGTTAATTCATTGAAGTCAAAGAAGTCAACCCCACCCGTACGGATCGCCTTAGTCGTCCGGATCATCACCCGTACGGATAGCACCCACCCGTGTGGATAGCATCATTTCCCACACGCACGGATTACTTTCAGCCATCCGTGTTGACTTGTTGACTTGCCATACGCACGGACAACTTGTCCGCGCGGATAACATCACCACCCGTGCGGATAACATCTCCCGGATCCCCACCCGTGCGGATAACAGCTCCCAGATCCCCACCCGTGCGGATAACATCACCCGGATCCCCATCCGCACGGATCCTCATCCGCATAGATCTCCATCCGGATAGCAATCTCATCCGAACGGACAACGTTATCACACGATTATTTTCACTGTTGACTTGTGTCGACTCACTCGTTCGAGTACTCGTCCGATTCATTTGTTTGATATTGTTGTATTTGTTTGTTCGTAATTCAGGTGATTCAAGAGGACAAAATGTTTGACGAAAAGGAAAACGCTAAACTTGAAAGATTAAACAATTGGACTTGTGGTTCTTATCTTGAAAAAAAAGATGTTTATGTTAACAGATTCGAAAATTTTCTTTGTATGAAGAATGAATCAGTGGAGAAGTTGAAAGAAAGGTTTTATGAGCTAATCATCAAGTTAGAAAAACATAAGATATATCATTCAAATGATGAAAGAATTTCAAAATTTGTTGATGCTTTACCTTTGGAATGGGATAAATTCGTGAATAACGAAAAACGGAATTCTAGTTTATCACATTATGATTTAAGAAGTTTCATCAATACAATTACAAATCATAGGTTTCATGAAGATTCAAGAAAAAGGAAGTTATTGGATGAAATAAAAGAAGAACCAGAACAGATAGATTTGGATGTAATCATTGAAATGAGAAAAAGAGTCTCTGTGTGTCTTGCTGCAAAAAATGTCATGAAATATGATATTAAGAGAGGTTGTTTTATTGATGAATATGCAAACCCTCTTGATTTTGTTAAAATTTTTTGTGCAGGAACATTCAGGATTGAAACAAAGAAAGAAGCTGATGTTGAAAAGATGAATGAAAAATGCTTAAAATGTGATAAACTTGGAGCAGACAATGCCAAATTCTTGAGTGATGCGGAGAATTTGACATTGGAAAACAAAGCTTTGAAAGATGGGAAGAAAGCTGATGATGAACAGATTCTGGAGTTGCGCTTGAACTGTGAAAAACTAAAATCTGAAAATATCAAACTGTTGAGTGATGTGGACAGTTTGACATTGGATAACAAGATTTTGAAAGAAAAAGAAAAAGAGTTTGAAAATAAAAAATTAAAATTTGAAAATGATTTCAAAAGTCAGTTAAAGATTTTAGAAGATGAGAGCGATGTTTTTGGTAAAAATAATCTTGAAAAACAATGTGAAATAAATTCTCATCTTGATAAAATCATTCGACTTGAGCATGAAGCCGAAGGTAATAGAAAGAAAATTGCTGATTTAGAAAACAAGTTGAAAAGTTTTGTGACTTCTGCACAATATGTGTGTCCAAAACCGATCAATTCTGTTCCAATAAGTGACAATGTCACAAATTTTGACAAAGTCAAAATTGAAGATTGTGATGACAAAGCTGATGATGAAATAGAAAAGGAAAAGAAAAGAAAAATATTTTTAGATTTACAAGAAAAATTTAAAAATACTGTTTTGCAATCTACTGAAATAGGTGAATGCTCAAAGCAAAAACCTGTTAAGAAGATTGTAGAACAGAAACAAAAAGTTAAAAATTCCAAAAATTTTAAAAATGAAAATAAAAGCTCATCAGTTCAGTCATCCAATCATTATAAAAAATCACAAAAATTTGTAAATGAAAATTCACAAAAAGTTGGTAATAAGTGGTGCAGGTTTGACCACAGTGCTCAAAAGACAAATCCAGCATTGAAGAGGAGAAATGATTATCACCAAGCCAAACAATGTTATGATCTGAAGGTTTGGACTGAAGGAAGTGGATGGTACGATAACAGAGTGTGCTACACCTGTGGTGTTAGAGGACACATTGCTGTTAACTGCCATAATTGGAATTATGAAACAAGAAGATGCTATAATTGCCATATCTGAGGACATATTGCCAGAGATTGCCCAAGGAGATCGATGGGAAGATCAAGGGTTGAATCTCAGAGAACGGTGAAGAAACCAGTTAATGTCTAGCCCAAAGAACAGAAGGTTCTAGAACAGAAAGTGAAGCTTTCGCAGGGGCAAAAAGACAGACTGAGGAAAAAGAGGAAGAAGGCGAGAGAATATTTGGAGAAGATTTTGTCTTCGGGTTCACCGGTTGGTTCGAATAAAAGTTCTGATGAATCGATTCACTCGACGGCAAAGTCAAGAAAATCGAATTCTTCAGATGCAAATCTGAGGACAAACAAGAAGAAAAAGAAAGTTATTGGCGATGAATCTGGCTTATCCAAGTCAGACAAGCCAAGTTCAGGCAATGAATCTGATTCCACAAAATCAGATGAGCCACAAGTTGAGGTAAAAAGGGAAGAAACAATTCCGTTAATGAATGATGAGAACTTTCCACCATTACGAGCCGCAAACCTAAAATCAAAAGGTGTTGATGCTGGAAAAATGTTTAATAGCAATGTTAAACATATTTTTAGCAAGATGGCTGATGGAAAGGTAAAAGGGGCAAAAGAATTTTATGAAGAAAAGAGAAATGTTCAAAACACACCCAAGACTGGTCAGGCTTGGGTACATAAATATGTTGGTTGAATTCCTGACTTGCCGGAGCTTCCAGGTTGGTAAGTGTGAAGCAGGTATCGGAATCATTCTTGAGAAATTCACAGGATGGTAACTATGATATTTCGTCTTACAAGTGGTTAATCAAGGACATTAAGTTGTACTTGATTTTCTACAAGTGATAGTTGTGTTTGACCTTATAATGTTAAATTTTCAAAATGGTTAAAAGAGAACAAGGTGATGAGATGACCCCGAATCCACTAGTGATGGGTAAACAAACTAATTTTTCCGGAAAAACCATTCTGATTAAAACAAACTTAAGTGTTTTGAAATCATTATGGGAAAATAGTTTGTTGTAAGGGGGAGTTTTGATTGAATACGCCGAAACCCTCACGGCTGAACAAACATGATTACTTTCACAAGATTGAAAAACGGTTTTCAAACTGTCGAAAATCAATGGGTTGTAAATCATGGGGGTACGTTATATTTTTCTGCAAATCAGTGCATGAGATGCAGAAAATGGATGGCGAGACAAAGCTATCAGTATCAGGTTGTCAAATTTTCTTTAAATGGTTTTGAATTTTAGGGGGAGTAATATTGTTAAAAAATCCAAAAACATTAGAAAATTTGAAAAAGCCAAAAACATGATAAAATTCAAAATTGAGTTTTTGCATAAAAAAAGGAAATGATAGTACATCAGTAGACAGTTACAGTATGCTAAAGAAATGTAATGTTTATATAGCGTTAAACAGTCTCACTGATGATATGCCGATAGGTTTTTATACATTTAGTAAACTTTTTCGGGATATAAACCTAAATTCAAACTTGCTTATTTCGTGGGGAACACTACTTGGATATATAGGTAACCCCTGAAATCTCGTTTGAAGGACCCCTCTTTCTAAGATACTAGGTCTTTATGCTTAATGATATCTGGGGTATTATCCCGGGACTTCTGATTTTGCGGAAGCAATGGCCTAGTCCCCGGAGAATACTTTCCGCATTGCTTGAAATATAGCACAGCCCTCAGCTAAAAAATGATGAAACATTGAAAAATTGCTTAACAATGCTGTTGTAAAAAAGATCCTCTAAAGGGGACACACCCACAAGTTGAGTCATGATCTCTCTGCTGAACGGTAGTTCTGACCTGAGCTATCATGATTCTTCATAATTTATTAACCCCTTACAGATATCATTTGTGTTATACTCACCTGTAAGACTGAATATTGGGATCTGGATACGGGAGTATATTCAAGAGGTGGGACACATGAATGAGTTTAAGTTCTTAAAACATCTAATTCGTATCCTGAATCAGTTGAACTTTGTGTGAAAATTTAAGTGGATCAGTATATCGACAATCTAAGTGAATTGTTTAATTCTTAATGTGTAACTAAGCTCAACGGTACTTGTGATTTGTCAAAAACTGATATGATCCTCTGACGCAAACTCAATCAAAAATATTGTCTGTAAATATGTTTGTACATATTTCTTTACTACTTTTTATTTTCAGAAAAATACAAAAAGATTTTTGATTCTGCTTTATTTTCGACAACCGATGTCAGAGAACTGAGTTTCAAAATCTAAGTATGCTGATTGTGTTTCTGAAAATAAAACAAGTTCATTAATTTGAAACTTGATGTTTTAAAATCAAAAATCAAAACAGTTTGTGATATCTCCAAGGTCATTAATTTGGACTTGGATGATTAACTGTGAGGGATTTGGATGCTTATATTGTTAAAATTTGTAAAAGAGCTAGTTTCCGATCCGGTTCGTTGAAACTGCCAAATCTTTGAAGCTTGTTGATAGGGGGAGAAAATCAAGTTTTCCTGGATATATTCATATTATTATATCTTTATAGCCAGGATCTTGATTTAGAAAGTTTAAATAGTGCCAGGTTACAATTCTTGGACGATTGGTCAATCAAACATTGTTACTTATAAATGTTTAAGGATTGCAGATTCCAGATTACGATCCCGATAGCCGAGTCTAAGGGGGAGTCTGAAGACGAGCTCAACGCAAGGGGAAGCGTGAAAGGATCCAGGTATCTTTTCCGAAAGAGCTTGTAACCGGAAAGCCAGGTGTCGATCCCAAAGCACGGAAGCTTGACAAAAGGGGGAGCCTGAAGAGTCTACTGAAAGGAAGAAGCTGAAGCTGAAGACAGATCCACGGGGATTCTGTTCGAGCTAGAGAGAGAGAAAGAAAAGAAGCTACGAGTCTGTCTGAATGTTTGAGATTGACTGCGGCAATATCCAAGGGGGAGTCTGTTAGTGCAGTATGTCTATCACCTCCGTCATCTCAAGATCGTAGCTGAAACTAAAGTAAACTAGCCTTACATTGTAATATTAGATAGAAAAAGGCAAGGTGGCATTATTGTAAATAAGGGAAATCCCTTATAACCCTTGGCCTATAAATAGATGTGTTAGGGTTAGCTTTAGGAATTTTTGACACTTTTGCTCATTTGCTACATTTGAGAGCTCTAGTTCTAGAGAGAGAAACTAGAGAGAGAAAGTGTCTAGGTGATTCACGGTTCCTGTAACGATTTCAGATCTTTGAATAGAATCACAGTTATATTACTGTTCGTGTGTTCGGTCTCACTCGTGCACGGATTCCGCACGTCGTACGAGTCGTTCGCAATCGAAACGGTTCAATCCGGGACCTAACACACATAAAAAATACTCCTCCATAACAAACATGAAAATAGAAAAGCCTTGGTAAAATCATTAAATAAATTCTTGGCATTGGGTGCAGAATGAATAACAGAGCTATATGAAACTGGAATGGAAAGGATTAAAGGAAGGATGTTCGCAGAAGTTGACTAGTTTTTTAAAGGAATAATAAATTTTAATAATCTTAACTATTTTCCATTGGCCGACAACGGTCCCAACTACAAAAATAACCACTGATGGTCCCACCTTTTAAAATATTGTCCGCCAATGGGCATTTTCTAACTGAGGTCCAATCCAGTTATTTTTTTGGTGACGTGGATGCTGGCGTGGCACAAACCTTTATTATATGATGAGGTGGCTGCGTATGTGGCAATCTCATCACCACTTCACCTCCACCTCCACCTCACCCCCACCTTCACCACTATCAGCCATCACCACCCATCTCCACCGCGATCAACCATCACCACCCACCACCATCAGCAACCACCACCTACCTCCACCACCACCGCCGCCATTAGCCAACACTACCACTCGCCACTACTCACCTCTACCTCACCTCACCTCCAACACCACCACCCACCTCCACCACCACTTGCCACCACCTCATCTCCACCACCACCACCTACCTTCACCACTACTCGTGTGATACAATTTTTAATAACATTAGTGTGACCCAGACTTGGCCCAGGAGGTAAATGAATTGTCCTAGTGTTGTGAACTTTTTCAGTTTACTCTTTTGGATCGTATGGATAGTTGGAAGTGAATGGAGGCCTCAGATGGTCCCTTCACTGTCAAATCTCTTTGGCGTTTACTGTCAGATCGGAGATGGGCTCCCTCGAACCAGATCTTTGATTGAGTTTCTTAGCTCCTTAAAAAGGTGAACATTTGCGGTTGGAGGGCTAGCATAGATTGTCATCCTACACTCGTGGTGTTGGAACACGAAAGACTCTCAATTCCATCAGCAGTTTGCAAGCTCTGTGGTTTGGCCGATGAGTCGCTTGATCACTTTTGACCAGATGCTATGTATTTAGTGTGGTGTGGCAAAGGGATATCAACATAGTGCACAATTCCTCCAATCTTCGCTATCCAAACAAAGGATCTCTTCGTCATCCACAATCAAGTCTCCGGATCTTAGGTTAAAAAACACTGGTGCAAACAATAGTATTACTCACATGCTGGATGATTTGGAAGACTCGAAACGATGTTATATTCTCTAATAAGAAGGTGATTCCATCTAGTATGGTCCAGGAAATCAAAACGCTAGGGCTTCCTATGGTGAAAAATAGATCAAAACTACCATCTTTGGAGTGCGATCAATGGTGTAATTTCAATTTCCATGTATGTCCTTGTATGTATCATGTAATCTATGCTTCTAGCCTCTGGCAAGTATTCATAATAAAATGGCCATTTAAAAAAATAACATTAGTGTAACATTAGATTGCACATTGTGGAGGAGCATGGTGCGTCACTTGGCAATCAAGTCAGCAGGAGGCGTGGTAAAAAAAAAAAGCACATGGTGAATGTGGCTTGAAAGGGATGTTTAAAAAAAATAAAATAGACAAATAAAATCCAACTAACCAATTAAAACAAACCTAAACACCACCCACCAATCGCATGCTTCCACGTCATCCACCATCATCCTCCCACACAAGTGGAAAACCCACACCACCATATCGACGCCACCTCCACGCCGGGTTAGGGGGCGGTGTGTCGGCGTGATTGAAGCTCAACGTCAACTTCAACGCCGACCACACCGTTCAGTCTTAAAGCACCAATAAATGCTTGACATATTTTTACAAAAATCACATCTTTTCACATTCGTTTATGTGTGTGAGAGAGAACACTTTAGGAGCTAATATAGACAATTTAATTATTGTGATTAATTAATTAATACTGAAAATAAGCCAAGTTCATCCATGTAATCTTAATACTCGCCATCTGATTGATTCTATCCAAACCCGTGAATTGAGAATTCTAAAGAATTGGTATGTGTGTGTCTATTCATACACAAATGAATTAGATTGTTATTATATTATATTTTTTTGGGGTGGTATTTATTTATTTTTGTTTTTTAATAGTATGGATAAAAAGAAGTATTTTTAACAAATGTAACTCACTCTTTAACAAAACACAATGTTAGAATCCGAACTTACTACCAAATCGAAATTATATTAGTCGATCATAACTTTAAACCACACTACACAAACATAACTCTTATGTCATATTGGTTGGATATTGGGCAATGATGGAGACAAACCTACCGAGGGGGGTTCGATCCTGATTCCTGAGCCGCACCATGGTTTTCATCCGGCTGTTACTTCAGCGAGGCACTCGTGTGGAGGCAGTACAGTTTCTGGAGGAACACCGTAACCAAGTCTGACCAACCCAGCGCGGACCCGGTTAAGACAACGTAGTCTGGGCAGATCTTGGTTAGAGCCACCGTTTAGACGGTATGATTTTGAGTCACTCAAAAAGAAAGTCACCGTTCAAAAAAAAGAACTCTTATGTAATATTACTCGATCATAACTTTAAACCACACTACTCAAACATAACTCTTATGTAACAGAAACCACCCAAGCAAGATACTAGAAAATGGAACAAAAGTACAAGCCTTTCGATCAGTATATATCTAACTTGTACTTCAAAAATGTTATTCACACGTTTCAAACAAAAAGAAAATAAGAAAACATAAACTAAAGAAATAAATTATGGTACCTTAATAATTGAGTAAAATGCAATTTGCGTCCCTGTGGTATGTCCCAAACATCAGGTTGAGCCCCTAAAAACAATTTTTTGCATTCTGAGTCCCTGTGGTATTCATTTCATAACACTATGAGTCCTTCTGTCAAGCTGCCGTCTGTTTGACCGTTTGAGCCAGGGGTAAGACCGTCTTTTTGATTTAATTCCTTTCTAAAACCCCAAAAATCACTATTATGCCCTAATTTCCTCCCGCCAAAAGACGAAGACAGTTGAGCAAGAAAGAAACCCAAATCGATGGAGTTCACATGGCGAATTCGTCCTCAAGGTGAATACTACGACCCTGAAGATATATATGGTACGTTGATTGTGTCTTCTTCCTCAGGGGTATAGTTTGTTTTGGGTAAGTTGAATATTATGTGATGTGTTGAACATTTGTGTTAACAGGGAATGAACCCAGACTATTTTCTCTAAAGATTAACCATGGAGGTGAGTTTACTGATTATCCAGGAAGGGAGTATGTCAACGGTAAGGTTAGTTACATTGACTGGGTTGATTTTGAAAACTTAAGTGTTGATGTTCTTCGTGAAATGCTGATAGATATGGGTTACATAACAGATGATGTGTTCAATTATTTTGTTAAAGATCCTAATGTGTGTTTGGATTTTGGTCTTAGACACATTAGTGATGATGATGAGTTAGATTATGTGTATGACCAAGTTAGAAAAGGATGCAAGTTAGTAGATTTGTATGTTGAAATAGGAGAGTCTAAAATCAAGGATTCAACTGCATTGAGCCTAGCTTTACTAGATAATGTGGGTGAAGATAATGTGGTTGAGGGTGAGTCAGAAAGTAGCGAGGCAGTTTCTGAGGGTGAGGCTGAAAGAAGTGATAAAGAGAACAGTGATGAAGAAGATCCAGATTACACATTAGATCAGGAACCAGGTAATCCAGTGTTTGATTATGAAGTAGATATGAGTCAGTTCATAGCATGTGTTGACTTTGATCTTCATGAGGTCAGTGAGACAATTAAGGATGCTAGAACTGAGAATACTGAAGAAGAACTTAGGCAGGAAGACATAACTTGTGATCATGAGGACAATAGTGATAAAGATGATAACCGTACACTGCTGGAGAAGGTTGCCAAGAAGGTAAGGAAGAAGAGAAAAAATACAGGTAATGTTAGTGACTCATACCTCCCATTTTCAATTGGTCAATTAATACCAGATAAAAAGGAATTGAATGACATGGTTAAGACATATGCTATTAAGAGTAGAAGGCATATTTATATATTAAAAAATGATAAGTTGAGGTTCAGAGTTATTTGTCTTGGGACTAATCCAAATTTGGGTTCTGGTGAGGGGCAGAATAGTAAATTTAGAGGGCTAGGGTTAAAACAAGATAAAAGGCACTTGAAGCCCACTTGTCCTTGGGCGGTTCAGATCTCTAGGAGAAATGAAAAGGAATCTTGGTGTGTGAAAACCATTACCTCACAACATCATTGCCTCCAAACAAGAGAAGTGGGCCTGTACACCATGTCTGAGATAGCTAATGAGATCCAACCCATGATCGAGTCAAACCCTGGCATGCCTTTGCCAGCCATACAGGATATGCTTGTGAAGAACCATCAGTTGAATGTTTCAATCCAGAAAGTCTTTAGGGCTAAAAGAATTGCTACAACAAGGATCTTTGGAGATTATAGAGAGCAGTATGATATCCTAAGGTCTTATTGTGAAGCACTGTTGAGGGCAAATCCAGGTAGCACAATTAGAATAGATTGTGAACCCTGTGCTAACCCTTGTCTTCCTACTAGGCAATTCAAGAGATGTTATCTTTGTTTTGCTTCGATTATGAGAGGGTTCAAGATGTGTGGTAGAGAAATATTGGGACTAGATGGATGTTTTATGAAAGGTCCATATCCTGGACAGATTCTTACTGCAGTTGGTGTAGACGGCAACAACGGTATATATCCTGTAGCATATGCTTTGGTGGAGGCTGAAACTTTTAAATCTTGGGAATGGTTTTTGGAATTACTCAAGGATGATCTTGGCTTAGCAGACAGAACCAACTGCACTTTCATCTCAGACAGGCAAAAGGTATGGCATTTTATCATTTACGTTAGCTTTATGGCATTTTATCATATCTAACTTACATTGTCTGAGGCAGGGACTACTGCCTGCATTATCCAAAGTGTTCCCAGACTCTGAACACAGGTTCTGTTTAAGACATATCCACCAGAATCTGAAGAAGGATTGGCCAGGTGATGTGTACAAAAACTTGTTGTATGGAGTAGCAGGCAAGACATCAATTCCATATTTTGAAAAGTCAATGGAAGAAATTAAGATTGCAGAGCCTGGTTTCCATGAGAAGCTATTAACTATCCCAGCAAGCAGTTGGTCAAAAGCACACTTTTCAGGTAGGGCCAAATGTGACATATTGTTGAATAACATATGTGAAGTCTTCAATAGGCAGTTGATAGGAGCTAGAGACAAACCTGTAATCACATGTTTAGAGTTCATAAGAGTGTACATGACCAAAAGAATTGTGAATGTAAAGAAGATTCAAGCGAAAGCTCATGGTCCATTAACTCCTCATGCTCAAGAAGTGTTTGATAAGATCAAAGAAGAAGCCTCACAACTCAATGTTTTAATGGTGGATGCAGTTCAGTACCAGGTATGCATATTGCAGTTTGACCAAACAAGAATCTTTACTAGGTGAGTAACTCAATGTTTGACTGTTGGATACTGATTTTGTGTAGGTGAATAGCTCAAGATCCCAGTGTGTTGTTAATATGAAGGATAGAACATGCACCTGCAGAAAGTGGGATTTAACTAGCATGCCATGTAAACATGCAGTGGCTGCTATCAATGATATGGCCAGGAATGGTATTAGGATAGGGGTGCCCGAAGAATTGGTTGATGAAGTGTATTGGTTATCCACATGGAAGAAGGTTTATGAGAATGTGATTAATCCAATTCCCGGGCCTGAGAATTGGATCCCCTCACAATGTCCCACCAAACTTCTGCCTCCCAAACACCATAAGCAGGTTGGGAGGCCACAAAAGAAGAGAAAGAAAATCAGTTGGTGAGGCTGAAGTTGAAGCTCATTTTGATAGTGAGGGAAAAATGACCAGGAAGGGCAATACAACCAAGTGCAGCAAGTGTGGAAATTTGGGACACAACAGTAGGACATGCAAGGGGCAGGGAGGGGAGAATATTGAACATGCACCAAGTGAGGATCAAGTTGTTGCAGGTGAAGATAACATAACCAGGAAGAAGTGCAGCAAGTGTGGAACCTTGGGACACAACAGTAGGACATGCAAGGGTCAGGGAGGGGAGAATGTTCAAGAATCTCAAACTGTATCAGAAGGTGCACCAAGTTGAGTGAAGCTTAGTTAGTATGCAGTTTATGTTTGCAGTTTATGTTTGTTTCAACTATGCAGTTTATGTAGTTCAACTATGCAGTCTAGTATGCAGTTTGTATGCAGTTTGTAATACACTTTATGTTATGCAGTCTAGTATGCAGTTTGTATGCAGTTTGTAATACAATTTATGTTATGCAGTTCAACTGCAGTTTATGCACATTGAGTGTCTGTGATGCAGTTCAAATGCAGTTTATGCAGTTTATGTAGCATACACATTGAGTGTCAACCACAACTAAATTTCATTAAACGTATCAAACACATTAGATGTCTCATCCAATACAAACATTTAAAAACCTAACAATCTACTTCCAATGAGCATCCTAACAATCTACTTCCAATGTGCATCATCATTTGACCATTCGGAGTCAGAAGAATGCTCTCCCGGGTAGGGATCATGGTACCAATCATCCTCCGTTGGTTGAACTGCACATTCCCACCTATCCCTTTCCAACTCTTCTGAGTCGTAGTCCGCTGCTGGATCTGGAAGAGACGCTTCATACTCTGCTTCCAAGACTTCTATCACAGCATCATAGTCATCAAACCACTCCTCCTTCAGCACAGACGGAACAAAGTCCTCCTCATTGTCAGCCACTTCCTCAACCAATTCGTCATTCTACACATCAACGGCAACATTCACAGCATTAAAGTGATACTAACCAAAACTTGTTCAATGTTCATTCATTACATTAACAGAGTCTTACAATAAACTAACTAAAAATACACATAAACAACCACAATCATTAACCAACTAAACAATAAACACATTTTCAAAAACATCACTTCGTTAGCTTTCTTCATTGCCAAATCATCTTTCTTTTCCATGCTCCTTAACAATGCGGGTATTACCTTCTCACAAGCAGAGCATGAATTTGAAGGTGGAGATGAAGGTGTATCAGCCCACCTTATAAATCCACAATCTTTCTTCTGTAAAAACACATCAATCAGGAAATGTTGCAATATAATTAACTTCAATCTTTCTTATAGAATTTTAACTTACACAGCATAAGAAACGTCGATTTGGGTTAGCTTCCGTCTTTGATACCTTGTACCAAGTAGGTGCACCACAAGAACACAGGAATTGAGAAGCTTCCCCGCCAGCTGATTTCTTGTTGGAGCTTGAAGCTGATTTTTGAGACATCTTCACAATCGTTTAACACTGGATCGATCAATTTGGGAATTGGGGTTAGGGTTCTTATGAATCAGTTTGACAACTACAGGTAAGGGATTATATGTATAAGGTCATTAAGGGTATATTGGACATTTAGCAACAGTCAAACGGTCAAACAGACGGAATCTTGACATAAGGACTCATAGTGTTATGAAATGAATACCACAGGGACTCAGAATGCAAAAAATTGTTTTTAGGGGCTCAACCTGATGTTTGGGACATACCACAGGGACGCAAATTGCATTTTACTCTTAATAATTTTATTCGATAGAGAAAACCAAACATAAAATAAAGAAAATAGAATATGAGACTATATTCACACCTATGAAGAGTCTTTTTTTTTTTTGGTGCTCTTATGTTTCTGTAGTAGAATATCTAGCTATTAACATGAGAAATATAGACAATGGTACCACATAAACAATTAATGTTTTTACTAGCTCATGCTAAAAGTTTAAAAACAACTATAAAATGCACCACTACCCTTACTGTATCTTTTAAATATATATAGTTTTATCCTTTGAAAAATATGCAATGTCATTCGTATTTCATTTACATATATCACATTAAACATTTTAATGGTCTAGCTAAAATCATCCATATTGTGAAGATCACACATAGCCATGGAGCATTGAGGCAGGGCAATCCCATGGACATTAAGTTGTGAGGCTTTTTTTTTGGGTGTTTGGCTTGTGCGTTTGTGGGTTCAGAGGATTCACATCCTTTCTATCAAATTGTATGAAAGAGGTTTTTAAATTATAAAAAGTGGTTGTGAATGAAGGAGAGATAAAATGTTATTGTTCTTCTCTATATTTTAGAGACACTGTTCACCCTCTATATTTTTTTAACATATTTTGAAAATGGCTGTGAGTGGACGAGAGAGTAAATGTAATGATAAGAGTATAAAAAATATTATTTAATTGAAAAGAGAAGGAAATTTAGTTGTTTTTCATGTAATTATACAGTAGACTTGATGAAAGGGATGTTAATGTTCTTGTTCGTGTTCATTCGGTTCATTTACAACCCTATCATCACCTAGGATTCACCAAAACTCCTAAAACACAAAATACAAAGCTCAAATAACCAATCCCAAACCATCTCCACCACCCAAACAGGCAAACATCAACCAAAAATCAAAACACACAACAAAGTGATAGCGTGACCACTCCATCCCTATTACTTAACGTTGCCTTATAGTGATAGGGGTGCTCCCCTCAACTCCCCTCACTGGAGCTAATGAAATTCGTCCATGTCAACTCCTCTCAAGCAAATAATCACAAAGGGTGGTTTCACCTAAACCATTAAAAAAAAGAAAGGAAAATTGTTATTGGTTTCATGTGCAGCAATAATCAAAAAACAATTCCCCTCAAGCGGGGACAAGTCCCCGATTTCAAGCATGCCACGCGGTGAGGGAAGGGCCGGTGGCGGTGTTGCCGCGCGGGAAAAGCCCACCCCATTCCCTTCCCCGCACCCACCAGTTCACCCTTATAAACAAATAAGGAGAACACCATTACATCCAATGTAGGCTGGTAAAAGACAATTGTGGATGGTTGAGGATGTCATATTCCCACCAATGGGCACTTAAGCCTTGGTGTATGCTTTAAGATTCCCCCAACTCCATCTAGGTGGCACATCATCCATCTTTCCTCCATTCACTTCACCTTCACCTCAGTTCAAGGAAATTGTTTGATCTCGTTAACTCCATCAAAGACTATTTTTTAGTGCTTTTTGATCCAAAAAGGAAATACAATTAAGACTAAACTACAATTTGAATCCATGTGGTAAACACCCAATGACATGTTGAGTCCCTATTTGGAAAAAGATGAACAATCAAGTCCGTGTAGTTGTCGATTTAATCAATAAGGACATTATCTGTTAGTCAACCGTTAGTTGATCGGTAAAAAGTCTAAAATACCCTTATCTTATTATATTTCACCTTAAAAAGTTAAAAAAAAAAACTTCTTTCACATCATATTCAACCTCATGCCACAAATTGCAACCACAATCCTCAAACCATGTGTTATGTGTCAACTAGAATGGAAAATCCAACACCCGATGATACACCAGATTTTCTAAAACTCTAATTCTAACAAAGATTATCTTATATACTTGTTGCTACAACAAATACGAGACCTTGAGTAGTGGACAGACGGGTTAGGCAAAAGGCTTCAAGGGTTGAAGTTTGCCTAACGCAGGTCGTGGGGTCCTCCTACGTTTGCTAGACGTAGAAGGAGGTTCACTAGTTATGTATGATGCTTACTTGGGATCTTTGGCCGAAGAAGATTCAGCCTCGGATGTAAGGGCAAGTAAGTTTTATAATTTGAAGTGAAGAAGAGAAACGTGCACGAAGCAAGTTCTTGAAAGACAAGAGAGAAGATCAGGGATCCAAGAAGATCTTGACTGATCAGGAATGTCCGAAATGAATGATGTGAGATGTCATTTATAGAGAAGGTTTCTTCCCAAAGGGGAAACCTTTGACTTAGTGAACCTTGTTGCAGTAGGAGGCTTACCCTTTTAGTGGTTGAAGGCTTTGGACCTGCGGGCAAAAGACTGTTCTCTTTTGTACACGTTACTTTTGCGGCTGAGTTGGTGAGATATCAGTTGATGTGACTGATTACTGTGCTTGTTCTCTTCTGCTTACAATGCTTCGAGGGTTTTAAACCCTTTAACCATTTAACCTTTTGAGTTGTTATGTGTTTTAGTCATATTATTGAGGATTTGGGCTACCCCCCTCATCAACCCCCCAAGTTAGAGGTGTTTGGGGTGTATGCTCAAATGCTTCTAACATTTACACATTGTTTTTTATTGCTTGAAGGCTTCAAGGGTTTGGAGCAGTTGAGAATTTGAATTTTGAACTAACAACTGATGTGATGGGTGGCAGTTTTTCAGTCGGCGGTTGTAATTACACAATAGGTAATCATAACTTCCTTTTTAATATTTATTTCTTATTTACTTTCAATTGATAATCTTTTCACTTATCTTCTCCAAGAGTTCCGGTTATTCCTTCCTTCATTCAGGTTAGTCATCACTTTTCTTTCTTCGTTTTTTCTGTTCTTTGTTTTGATCATGGGTTCATGTAAGGATCTTTCTGTTAGTTTTTCTCGCCTCACTCAAGAGGAAGTGGAGCCCTTTTGTATGGAGTGGGGCATTGGTCTAAAATTCAATCCAGTTGCACCGGGTTGTGACAAGTTCGTTGATCAGTGCCTTTCCGGGTCGATTGCTCGGTATTGTCGCCACTTTGAGTTTTCTAACCTTCGTTATCCATTCTCAACCTTTGTATTGAACGTTTTGGTATACTATCGTGTTTCGTTTGGTCAAATTCATCCCAAAGGTATGGCTAGGGTTTTACACTTTGAACTGTTATGCCGGGCCTCTGGTTATGATCCCTCTTTATTGTTGTTTCGCCGGTTCTTCCGTTTGGCGAAGAACGGTGACTGGTTTACTTTCAAAACTTCCAAAGTTGACACTTGTTTGATTTCTTGCATGGTTACCACCCTTGGTGCTTGGAAAGATCGGTTCTTCTGGGTTTCAGATTGTATTGTTCCCTTTAAAATGGTGTGGAGACACCCAGATGTCGTTCTCAATGAACCGGAACCCTCGGAGTCTGATTTGAATGATTGTTTTCTTAAAGCCATCCGACAATGCCCTTCAAGGGTTCAGCCTTTTCCTGAACATTTGCTAGTTTTGTTGGGTATTAGCAAATTGTGGGATAAGCCTGATCGGGATCCGGTTCTAATGAGGGGTCAGGGTATGCATTTCCCCTGCTTTACCCTTTTGCATTCCTTTAAATTGTTTGCTTATTTTTTGTTTCTTATGAATTTTGCAGTCATGTCTGCATTGGATTTTGTGAAGAGTGACGATACATCATATGTTTTTACGGATGCTCAAGCTGCAGAGGGTGATGATGCAGTTGCTAGGGGTTCTGAGCAAAGATTTGGAGATGTGGGGTATGTTAGTGTTCCGAATGTCAAGGGTTTTACCAAGACTGCTGCTCCTAAGACTTTGACTCGTCGTTCTTCTCGTCGTATGTTGAAGAGTGCTGCTCAATCCACTTCCTCTGATCCTGTGGAATTGAGCGACGACGTTGAAGTTTTTGAGGATTATGGCCCTGATGCTGAAAAGGGGAAGAATTTGGTTGTTGTTGGCAAAAAGAAAGCTTCAGGTAAGAAGGTTGCAGTAACCCCTGTTCAAGGTTCATCAAGCAAGGATGTTGAAGGCTTAAGTGAAGATGAAGTTTATGTTCCTAATTGGAGTGTTAAGGTTGGGGACAGTTTCAAAGATGCAAGTGTTTGTGCTGACGTGTTAGCTAATTTTGCTCCTCCCGGTGTCCGAGGTGCTATATCAAAGATGGAGGGTGACACCATGCTTTCAAGGTTGATGTTGAGCTCCTACAACCTTTCTGCCCTAGTGGCTGAAGGTGTCACTCGCTTTCGGAAAGGAATGCAGGAGTATGAAGAGTTCTCGAAGAAGAAGGAAAAGATGATGGCTTCCATGGCTGCTATGAAAAATGACATTGATGATTTTTCGAAGAAGGAGGAAGCTTGGGTTAAGAAGGTTGGTGAGTTGACCCGCAGCCACGAGATTGAAATTAATGATTTGAAGAAGAGTTTTGAGGCGGATAAGTTGAAGCTGAAGGCTGATAGGGAAGCCTTAGATGTTCAGAAGAAAGACTTTGCTGAAGAAAAGGAAGGCTTGAAGGCTTCAGTAGTTCAGGCTACTGGTGATAACCAGTGTGTGACAATCCGAACTTTCAGGTTAGTGTCATTTTGGTTTCCTTCTCATTATTTTTCTTTCCTACGCTTACGCTTGTGTTAAACTTGTTAAACGTCATATTCTATACTAAACATAAAAGGAATTGGACTGTGTGCTTGTACCTTTGGGCCGCGTAGGATGGGTCATCTACATATTCCCTCCTGTTACGCCATGACTTCAGCTCACACACAATCGGGCCTCACAGGCTTTAACTAGAACAGAAACGATCACGACGTGGTAATGGGCCGGTTGGTGTGATACTTTCCTTGTGGGCCGGTTACTTTAGAATGGTAGGCTGGATGTTTGAAATTTACTACATAACAAGACCCCTTCCCTTTTTGATTGTGCGACGGTTTAATGTATTGGGCTTGAGCCCATTTTTAATGAGAGCATGAACCGCCCAAACCCATGTATATATACTATTATGTATTAATTGTTATTTCATAAGATAAAATTCTAAACAAAGAAAACAAACCCTACCCTTTCAAACCTCCTGCGCACGGCAATCTTGAACAACCGGTTAGTAATATTCACTTATTAATTTTCGTGTTGTGTGATTATTTGTTAAATA
This sequence comes from Helianthus tuberosus, assembly GCA_030545235.1. NCBI lineage: Eukaryota > Viridiplantae > Streptophyta > Magnoliopsida > Asterales > Asteraceae > Helianthus > Helianthus tuberosus. The sequence goes on along the minus strand of CM060351.1, from coordinate 185,413,397 downwards.
GATGTTTTAAGTCTTGGCCTGAATATTGATATGATAATGACTGATATGATGGAATGAGTTGTAATAATCAGATTGTTGTTCTAGGAATCCTATGAGTCAAGGTAATTAATGTGATCATATGTTACTTTTGCATTCAGTATTGATATTTCATGTTGTGCCTTGTACGGTTACTACTAATGATGATATTTAATAACAATAATTGCTAAACATGAATTCAAAGTTAGTGGCCATGTGAAGTTAAGTCAATAGTCTTACCATATGCCATTAATGATGAGATGAGGTTGGCTATTAATTGATGTGTGTGCATAAAGTCAGTGGGTGATTCCAATCAGTTTTATGGTCCAATAGATTTGCATATAATGGTTAATAAGGAGGATAGCTTAGGAATAAGGAAATTGGCGGTTGTAAATAGTATTGAATATTGTGCATTACATCTTGTTTATACGTGCAAATGATTAGCATAATCATGATAGTCTTGATGTTTGTATTAATTGATAAAAGGATGTTATTAATCTAGGGAGTTGATTTATGTCGATATGTATGTCAGTAGCTTTTAGAAATCGGTCCAATATGGTTGAAGGATATGGCATGATGAGGGTTATTAATCTTGGGCCTGTTAGAGGCCGCGGCAAACATACGAATGGTGCACAAGAACTAAACAAACTATATTGGTTTATGCATGTTACATGGACTGTTTTAGTGTTGGGTTTGGATTAAATGGTCGGGTCGAATTGTTTGTGGGTAGTTGTGATGTGTTGGGTAATGTTTGTGATCTAATGCGTGTAACAGTTTAGATGTCTTGAATTGGTAAATGTTTTCGTGAGGCATGGACATTGTTGATTGACTAATACCACTTGCACAACCTGTTTAATACTAGTGCACTATCTGATGAATACATGCGAAACAATATGCACTAAGCTTGTATGCGAACTGACTGTTATGTGCAACTATCATAGGATTCGATTGATCATTTCTGTTAAACGTGTAATTAATCTTACCGAGCAAGTCTAAGGTGAGTTCACTGCACTTTTCTAAGCATGCGTCCCGGTGGTTTGGGACATCTGGTAAACGTTTCTAAAGGGAATACTGGGTAAACTGTTTATTTGGGATGTTGGTTATTGAACACAGTATAAATCATGTAAGACCCCATACATCTACCGTGTTGCTGAAGAAGCAACGAGGTATTTAGTTGATAGCGCTATTAGGTTTGGCACCCTCACACCGGGCCGAAAGGACGGGCGTGAACTAATTACCTAGACTTCATGACCAATGCCTAGTTAGAGGCATTGGGGTTGGGCATTCACATCGTGTACATATAAGACCCCTTACATCTATTCAAGGTTGTTTGATACCTTGACATCATGACCAATGCCTAAATGGAGGCATTGGGGTTGGGCATTCACATCTAGTAGCCACATACGGTAATCGAGTAATAACAACATCAAAACATCAAACGTCATAACAACAAACAACATATCGTCTTGTAAACTATTTTACTCACATGATTGGTAACACAACTTGGTAAACAAACACAAACCTTGAACTCACCAGCGTAGTCTGACACACTTGTTTACATGCTTGTAGGTAATCATTGAAGGAACTTGGGAACTTGCTGTCTGATGCTGCTGGAGTGGTTGTGGTCATGATAAACAATTACATTGATTTGGTTTTGATACATTTACACACTTATACATTTATGCTTCCGCTCAATACTTTGGTTTTGGTTTAAAACGATACATTTCTTTCAATTGAGTATTTCAATACATTATTACTTGTGTTTGATATGATTGGTGGCTCTTTGTTGGATCGTTGCACCTCCATTAGGGACATGCCCTAGATGGTAATTTGGGGGTGTGACAGTTTGGTATCAGAGCCACTGGTTATAGAGAACTTGGTTTTAAAACGTTTTCATAAAACCAGACTATAACCGAATTGATCCAAACGATGACCATGACACTCAGCATCAGATTGCAAGGTTCGTTCCTCGTTACAGTATACATCACATGTTTAGTAGACATATCTATATACATAGCATGCACGATACAACAAGATAGATATCATGACACATCGATAGCATAACACAACACTTGCATCTTGTAAATCCTAGTCTTGCTGTTAGTACATACCTGTGTTGATTGGAGTGGGAGAAACTTCGAACATAAGTTAAGAAGCGTCGAGAGGAGCATGCAAACCGCCTTATTATCATGGGTGCACACATAATAATAATGCGTGGTGCATGCAATTCCCAATGAGGCTTAACGAGTGCAAGAGGGAATCTCCCCTACTGTATGTGAACTTGAAAGTTGTAGACTTTAAGGTGATACTTGATTCTATCTCATTCTGAACTATCATTTGATCGATGCGAAACCTGATAACCTATAGGAGAAATAGTAGAGATTGTCTCCTACACGAATGTGATCTTTCCATTTTTTCCTTTGAAACCTTTCGAATCCCGATGCTATCGAGTATTACCTGAACACCCAACTGAACGCCTAGTGGACTGTGTAGAGTGCTAGGTGCTTATACGAACATCCCCGAGTGGGGTGATGCACAACGATGAACGATCTATATCTTTCCCATTTTTTTCTTCGTTTGTTGGAACTTGACATATTGACGTCTCGAATCTCGAATCACGACCATTTCTGTAACGCCCTCGCAACAGACTGTGTAATACATAGACAACTTGCAACATCGTTGGATGAGAGGGTAAATGTAGTACTTCACCAACCTCAAACATTGGACGACTCTGATGACCGGCAGCGAACACCAACGAATAGAATACAATCGACTCTTTAACCTCTGCCAGTGACTCATGGGAGTCAGCTTTTACGAATCACTCGGAACGTAAGTAATGACAATCGAATACGGTGTGGAATGCACCGCTGTCAGCACAATGAGTAGCATCTTAGAACGTGGCACAGAACAGTAGAAGATGGATCCTGTCAGTGGAGGATCATAGGACTCCGCTTCATGAAACAATAAGCAGAAGTAACAGTTACGACAACATCAGGGTACTCGTAATAGTAGCCCTCACTATGGGAGTGAAAAACGTTTACCACATGGATTGGCCGTTGGTCAATCAAGACAGCAACAACCAAGGGAACGACGGCAGTACTGGAAATTCTCGTGACGAAAACAACACTGGAAATGAAGCTCATGGAAGGACACTTGGTATTGGCATAGACTATACCAGGCGTAATAGCAACACGATAGCTTGGATGGGTAGCTGTTCGCTTCGTCTCCGATCTGTTTGCCCTGATGTTTCTTGAAACCTCATATGTCCGCTGCGATGTAAACTCGACCATGTGGGACAAGTGTTCGACGTCAACCTTCCTTCTACTACTCTTGATGGTTGTAATACAGTAGTTAGTGTGGATTGGTTATCCAGAGATCGCGCAGATACACCAGTGAGGACAAAATTTTGTGTGGAAAATCGTTATTTGTTCTAAAGCGTCAGCGTGGTACAAAGGATAGCGCCATTTCAGCTATGAAGGCCAGAAGTGTCTACGGAGGGATTACGCCGCTATACTAGCAACCGTTACTGATGTTAGGGCTAAGGGAACAGAGGATCGATGATCCACCAATCATTCGTGATTCCTTTCGGTGTGCTACCCAAGGAACTTTCGGGTTTACTTCAACGACTGTTAGGCGAAATCTCAGCCTGATCTCACGCCAGGGGCAGCCCTGACTACACGCACTCTTACCATCTTGCACCGGGAGGGTTGCAAGAATTGTCTAATCAACTACAGAAACAGTTGGGGAGGAGTTTGTAGGACCTAGTTTTCACTTTGGGGAGCCACAGTTATATTTGTGAAGATACGCCTTTTCGTATGTGTACTGATTATCGAAAACTCATCAAGGTGGCGGTCAAGAACCGTTGGCCTCGATCATGTATTAACAACCTGTCAACCAGCTGCGAGGGTCAAGCCCCATTCGAGGATTGACTAACGAGTGAGCTATCACCAGATGGAAGTTCGAGGGGAGAATGTTCCTACAACAACATATTAAACGCAATGCGGCCAGTGCGACTTGGTATTTCATGACCGTTAGGTTAATCAACACACCAGCAGCTTAATGGATCACATGAATCGACCGTGTTTTGATGAAGTTTTAAATCGCTTCCAGGAGGAAGGAACAACATGGGTGGCATATGTATCTCGTTTTAGAGCTCCTGAGGGAGGAGCCACTCCGCGCGAAGTCTTGCTAAATGTAACATCTAGATTCGAGAAATGCATTTGATCATGTAACCAACGAAGTGGGAATACACGTGGAATGTGCTAGGATCCATTTTATTAGAAACTGATTGACACCAAAGATTCCTTTGGGGGTACAACAATTTCCTGGTTTCGGTGGATGCTATTGTAGATTCATCACAGGGTTTTCGAAGATCGCGCATCTTGACTCCCTTGAGCACAGCAGGGTGCTATGTTCGTGGGAGACAAAACAGGAGAACGCCTTTTCAGCTTTTGAAACTCAACTCTACAATGCACTGGGTATTGTTTTTACCCGAGGGTACATGTGATCTGGTGGTATACTATGATGATTCGAATCAGATTCTCAGTTACACGCCGATACAACATGAGAAAGTGATGGCTTACGTAGTGGAATTACAAGAAGAGTTGCACGAATCACAACCTACGATGGAAACCATGGTCTTTGGATTTATGTTGGAGGCACTATCTGTACGGTACCAAATGCACCATCTACGCCGATCACAGAAGCCTTTAGCATATCTACAACCAGAAAGAATTGAATATGCGGCAACGGCATTGGATAGAGCTTTTGAACGATTGTGATTGCGCTATCAAGTATCATCCGGGTAAAGCTAATGTGGTAGCTGATGCACTTAGCCGAAAGGAGACGAAGTCTAAACGTGTTCGCGCATTACAACTCACTATTCATTCCAATCTTTCTGATAAGATTCGTACGGCTCAGACTGAGGCATTGAAGGGAGAAAACATCGAAGCTGAGAGTTTACGGGGTATGAAAAAGCAACTCGAGCAGAGATCTGATGGCATCTATTATATTATGGAAAGAGTATGGATTCCTCTGTTTGGTGATCTCAGAGAACTTGTGATGGATGAAGCGCACAAGTCACGATACTCTATTCATCCGGGATCGGATAAGATGTATCGAGACCTTAAAGTTCTGTATTGGTGGCCGAACATGAAAGCTATTATTGCCACCTACGTGAGTAAGTGTTTGACCTGTGCTAGGGTCAAGGCAGAGTACCAGAAGCCTTCGGGTCTACTTCAGCAGCCAGAGATACCCATGTGGAAATGGGAACAGATCGCTATGGATTTTGTTACGGGGTTACCTAGAACACAGGCTGGGAGCGATACTATATGGGTGATTGTCGACCGTCTCACCAAGTCAGCACATTTCCTAGCAATCAAGGAGACAGATAAGTATTCGCAGCTCGCAGCAGTGTACCTTAAAGAGGTGGTTTCTAGGCACGGGGTGCCGACTTCTATTATTTCTGATCGAGATCCTCGTTTTACTTCAGAGTTATGGCAGGCTATGCATAAGTCGTTCGGCTCACGTCTCGATATGAGCACGGCTTATCATCCACAAACGGATGGTCAGAGTGAGCGCACTATTCAGACACTAGAGGATATGCTGCGGGCATGTGTTATTGATTTTGGGAAAGGATGGGAGAAGCACTTGCCGTTGGTAGAGTTTTCCTACAATAACAGCTACCACACCAGTATCAAAGCGGCACCATTTGAGGCACTGTACGGGAGGAAGTGTCGTTCACCTCTCTGCTGGGCTGAGGTGGGTGATAGTCAGATCACAGGTCCTGAGATGGTACTCGAAACTTCAGATATGATTGTGAAAATCAGGGAACGTATGGCAGCTGCTCGTGACCGCCAGAAAGCCTATGCTGACAAGCGTGCCAAAGAAGTAGTGTTTGAAGTGAATGACCGTGTTATGTTGAAAGTTTCACCGTGGAAGGGCGTTGTATGTTTTGGAAAGCGTGGCAAGCTTAATCCACGCTACGTTGGGCCGTTTAGAGTTCTTGAGCGCATCGGTACAGTGGCTTACAAGCTAGAATTACCTGCTGAGCTGGGTAATGTTCACGATGTTTTCCACGTTTCACAGCTGAAGAAGTGTTTTGCAGACGACCCGCTAGTGGTACCATATCAAGAGTTGAAGATCGACGACAAGTTGCATTTTGTCGAAGAACCTATTGAGATCATGGATAGGGAGGTCAAAGTACGCAAGCATAGTCGTATTCCGATTGTTCGTGTCCGTTGGAACTCGCGGCGTGGACCGGAGTTCACATGGGAGCGAGAAGATCAAATGAAGCTCAAGTATCCACACCTTTTTCCTAAAGACAAGCCTGAATCTAGTAAAGCTGGTGAATCTCGGGACGAGATTCCTCTTCAAGTTGGGGATGATGTCACACCTGAGCAAAATCCGCAACAATCTTGATTCCTCACTTCACCCCCTTGTGTTACTTGTCAAATTTCGGGACGAAATTTCTTTCAAGTTGGGGATGATGTGACAATCCGAACTTTCAGGTTAGTGTCATTTTGGTTTCCTTCTCATTATTTTTCTTTCCTACGCTTACGCTTGTGTTAAACTTGTTAAACGTCATATTCTATACTAAACATAAAAGGAATTGGACTGTGTGCTTGTACCTTTGGGCCGCGTAGGATGGGTCATCTACATATTCCCTCCTGTTACGCCATGACTTCAGCTCACACACAATCGGGCCTCACAGGCTTTAACTAGAACAGAAACGATCACGACGTGGTAATGGGCCGGTTGGTGTGATACTTTCCTTGTGGGCCGGTTACTTTAGAATGGTAGGCTGGATGTTTGAAATTTACTACATAACAAGACCCCTTCCCTTTTTGATTGTGCGACGGTTTAATGTATTGGGCTTGAGCCCATTTTTAATGAGAGCATGAACCGCCCAAACCCATGTATATATACTATTATGTATTAATTGTTATTTCATAAGATAAAATTCTAAACAAAGAAAACAAACCCTACCCTTTCAAACCTCCTGCGCACGGCAATCTTGAACAACCGGTTAGTAATATTCACTTATTAATTTTCGTGTTGTGTGATTATTTGTTAAATAGATGTTTTAAGTCTTGGCCTGAATATTGATATGATAATGACTGATATGATGGAATGAGTTGTAATAATCAGATTGTTGTTCTAGGAATCCTATGAGTCAAGGTAATTAATGTGATCATATGTTACTTTTGCATTCAGTATTGATATTTCATGTTGTGCCTTGTACGGTTACTACTAATGATGATATTTAATAACAATAATTGCTAAACATGAATTCAAAGTTAGTGGCCATGTGAAGTTAAGTCAATAGTCTTACCATATGCCATTAATGATGAGATGAGGTTGGCTATTAATTGATGTGTGTGCATAAAGTCAGTGGGTGATTCCAATCAGTTTTATGGTCCAATAGATTTGCATATAATGGTTAATAAGGAGGATAGCTTAGGAATAAGGAAATTGGCGGTTGTAAATAGTATTGAATATTGTGCATTACATCTTGTTTATACGTGCAAATGATTAGCATAATCATGATAGTCTTGATGTTTGTATTAATTGATAAAAGGATGTTATTAATCTAGGGAGTTGATTTATGTCGATATGTATGTCAGTAGCTTTTAGAAATCGGTCCAATATGGTTGAAGGATATGGCATGATGAGGGTTATTAATCTTGGGCCTGTTAGAGGCCGCGGCAAACATACGAATGGTGCACAAGAACTAAACAAACTATATTGGTTTATGCATGTTACATGGACTGTTTTAGTGTTGGGTTTGGATTAAATGGTCGGGTCGAATTGTTTGTGGGTAGTTGTGATGTGTTGGGTAATGTTTGTGATCTAATGCGTGTAACAGTTTAGATGTCTTGAATTGGTAAATGTTTTCGTGAGGCATGGACATTGTTGATTGACTAATACCACTTGCACAACCTGTTTAATACTAGTGCACTATCTGATGAATACATGCGAAACAATATGCACTAAGCTTGTATGCGAACTGACTGTTATGTGCAACTATCATAGGATTCGATTGATCATTTCTGTTAAACGTGTAATTAATCTTACCGAGCAAGTCTAAGGTGAGTTCACTGCACTTTTCTAAGCATGCGTCCCGGTGGTTTGGGACATCTGGTAAACGTTTCTAAAGGGAATACTGGGTAAACTGTTTATTTGGGATGTTGGTTATTGAACACAGTATAAATCATGTAAGACCCCATACATCTACCGTGTTGCTGAAGAAGCAACGAGGTATTTAGTTGATAGCGCTATTAGGTTTGGCACCCTCACACCGGGCCGAAAGGACGGGCGTGAACTAATTACCTAGACTTCATGACCAATGCCTAGTTAGAGGCATTGGGGTTGGGCATTCACATCGTGTACATATAAGACCCCTTACATCTATTCAAGGTTGTTTGATACCTTGACATCATGACCAATGCCTAAATGGAGGCATTGGGGTTGGGCATTCACATCTAGTAGCCACATACGGTAATCGAGTAATAACAACATCAAAACATCAAACGTCATAACAACAAACAACATATCGTCTTGTAAACTATTTTACTCACATGATTGGTAACACAACTTGGTAAACAAACACAAACCTTGAACTCACCAGCGTAGTCTGACACACTTGTTTACATGCTTGTAGGTAATCATTGAAGGAACTTGGGAACTTGCTGTCTGATGCTGCTGGAGTGGTTGTGGTCATGATAAACAATTACATTGATTTGGTTTTGATACATTTACACACTTATACATTTATGCTTCCGCTCAATACTTTGGTTTTGGTTTAAAACGATACATTTCTTTCAATTGAGTATTTCAATACATTATTACTTGTGTTTGATATGATTGGTGGCTCTTTGTTGGATCGTTGCACCTCCATTAGGGACATGCCCTAGATGGTAATTTGGGGGTGTGACACAGTGGCTTATCAAGCAAGGCTTCCAGCAGGTTGTCACTTATCTCCTTCACTCTAATGAATTTAACTCTGCCCTTGGGGAGGTTTATACCAAATTGCTGAATTATGGGAAACATTTGGGCTTGGTTGCTGGTTTCAGACTTCACGAGTCTGGTCAAGCCTTAGAACAATCTCCTTTGTTTCGCCCGGAAGCTTTTGGAATTTTTAAGGAGTCTGTTCAACAGATGGAAAGGCTGACTTACCCTTATGTAAGTGAAGTTTCATCTTGCTTTGGTAAACCCCTTTCCGTCTTACAGGGACTGAAACCAGCTGGGCTGAATGAGAAGGTCTGTGCTGAAGTGCTTGATTCCCTGTCCAAGAAGCGTTCTCGTTCAGGTGATAGTGAAGAGACTTTCTCAGAGGATGCCGATGTTTCAAAAGAAGCAAGCCTCGAAGGTTCAGCGGTTGGAGGTGATGGTGGCCGTAAGGCCAAGAAAGCAAAGAAGGCCAAGAAGGTTAAAGGTGATGGTTATGGGGCTTCCAAGCCTTCTGTTGGTGTTTAAACAATATATTCGTAGCTTTCTTAGCACTTAAAACAATTTTATGTTTTGTATGTTTTTAAACTTGTAACTTGGGAGGGAACCGCTTAGGTCCCTATGGTGGTTGAAGTCTTGGAGGCTTTGTTGAACGATTTGTAGGTTTTAAGGCCCTTAAGGCCTATTATGCTATGCTATTAACTTCCAGCACTTTTGCTATGTTGGGACTTTTTATTTTGCCTTAGTTGTATATTTTCTAAAGCAACTTGGTTAAGCAACTTGTGGCTTGAAGCCTTCAAGGCTTCCGGGTGTCGCTTGATGTTTGTGACTTGGTGCTTTACTATGTATTTTTTTATTCTAAGTTGCATACAACCTTTCGTTTTTGTGTTGTTGTTTTGTTCCGTTCCTTGTAGTTTTGTATGTGTAATTGTCTTTGTTGGTGTTGTGTTTTCCTTATGTTATTTATACCTTGAAGGGTTCAGTGCTGCAGTCACTTAGCCTTGGCATTTTTTAACAAGAAGGCATAACACTTATCCTATTTATCATTTTTACTTGGTTTGATTTTGGTTCGTAAGCCTGTTTAGAGTTTGTTTTTTTGAATATTTTCTAAGGCTTAAGGAACATTTGGTGAAGGCTATTCAAACCCGTCTATGAGACAAGTTTGTTAAAAAAAAATTCTAAGTCTCATGGAGTTGTATTGATATAGGAACTCACCCCTTATATAGGTCCATTCAACCCTTGAACCTATTGAGCGATGTGGCCTGGGAGCTCATCCCCTTACATGACCCTTGTCATGGAGTTTTTTGCTAGGCTCTCAACCTGATTATAGGATAGAAAGACAAATTTTAACAAGAACCTCATTGTTCATTCATCAAAGTGTGTGAATTACAGAGGAACAAAAACAACACTTTTCTAATCTTTGTTTTTCTAATACATGTTCTTAAATATGGAATCTTTTAAGGTTTTTACCGTTCCAATGCCTGGGAAGCTTTTTACCATTTGAGTCAGCTGGCTTGTATGATCCTCACTTGTGAGCTTCGAGGATGGCATATGGTCCTTCCCATTTGGGACCAAGTTTCCCTTGGCTTTCTTTCTTGCTTGCCTCGTTCTTTCTGAGGGCTAGGTCGCCAGGCTTGAATCGTTCATGTTTTACTCAGGCATTGTAGTAGGATTCCATCTTTTGTTTGTATCTTGCTTCTTGAATGGCTGCTTGATCCCGTGCTTCTTCTAGGAGTTCCAAGTTCAACATCGTCTCTTGCTTGTTTGCTTCTAGATCAATGTTGAACGTTCTCTTTATTGTAACTCCTATTTCTGCTAGGATTACAGCTTCAGATCCGACCACCAAGCTATAAGATGTTTTCTTGTGACTTGTTTTTTCAGTGGTTCTGATTGCCCATAATACGTTTGGAGTTCTTCAAGCCAATTGGCGTCATGCTTTCCCAATCGTGTATTGATTCCTTCCACGATGCTTCGATTTGTTCTTTCAACCTGGCCGTTGGATTGAGGGTAGGCCACTGAGCTGAAGACCTGTGCTATTCGGAACTCTTTGCACCATGAGCTAAAAGGCTTTTTAGCAAACTGTTTTCCATTGTCTGTAACCAATATTCCTGGTAACCCAAATCAGCAAATGATGTTTTCCCATACAAAATCAATGATTTGCTTTCCTGTTATCTTTTCTAATGGTTTCACCTCCGGCCATTTAGTGAAGTAGTCAACAGCCACTAGAAGGAATTTGACTCCTCCTTTGGCCGGAGGGAACGGTCCAACAATGTCCATTCCCCATTTGTGGAATGGCCAAACAGAAGAGATGGGAACCAAGTCATGCTTTGGGCTTTTTGGCTCTGGGGCGTGTATTTGACAGGCTTCACATTTTTTCAGCTGTTCATTTGCATCTCGGTGCATTGTGGGCAGAAATATCCAAGGTTCATTAATTTTGACACTACTGATCTTGGGCCGAAATGAGCTCCACAAATTCCTTCATGGACTTCCTTGATCAAGTATTGACTTTGTTCTGGGCCAACATAGCGAAGAAATGGAGCAAGGTATCCTTTTTTATAAAGGATATTTTCTTGTACCGCATATTGTCTTGACTTTATTCGAACCCTTTCGGCTTCTACTTGATCACTTAGCAGTTCACCATTAGTGAGGAATTTTGATCAGAGGGGTTATCCAATTTGGGCCTTCCTCGGTGATGACGTCTTGTACTTCCAGCCCTTGAATCGATGATTGCTTTAACACTTCAACCAATACCTTCTTAGTAAGATGGGCAAAGGTCAACGAAGCGAGTTTGCTTAGTGCATCAGCTTTTTTGTTTTGTGTTCTCGGGACTTGTTTGATTGTGCATGTTTCAAATGCACTCATGAGCTCTTTCGCTTTTTCACAGTACTTCTTCATGTTTGGTTCTTTGGTCATGTAGTTGTTGCTTACTGGGTTGGAGACAAGCAATGAATCCGTGAAGACTTGAAGCCTTTTGACACCCATTTCTTTTGCAAGTTTGAGTCCAGCAATCAATGCTTCGTACTCAGCTTCATTATTTGTGGTCTGAAATTCAAATCGAAGAGCATACGTAAGTTCCAAATTGTTAGGATCGATCAGAACTAGCCCTGCTCCTGACCCTTCAACGTTGGAAGCTCCGTCAGTGAAGAGCTTCCAGGTGTGTGGGTCGGAGGGTTCAATGGAAGCTGTGTTGACTTCTGTTGTTGCTTCATTGGGTATTTCCAAAATGAAATCAACCAAGACTTGTGCTTTCACGGCTTTTCTTGGAACATAGGTGATATTGTGTTCTCCTAGTTCCACAGCCCATTTAGCTAAACGTCCAGAAGTTTCAGGTTTTTCAAGCACATTTTTGATTGGTTGGTCTGTGACCACTTGTATGGGATGTGCTTGAAAGTATCTCCGAAGCCTTCTGGCTGTTTTAACTAGTGCAAAAGCTAGTTTTTCTAGTGGGGGATACTTGGTCTCAACTAACTTTAATGTTTTGCTGAAGAAGTAAACCGGTACCTGAGCCTTGTTTCTTTCGATGGTTAAGACTGCACTGATTGCTTCTTCAGTGATTGATAAGTAGACTGAGATCAGCTCCCCTGTTTCAGGTGCAGCGATGTCTGGCAACGAGGCTAGGTGCATCTTCATTTGGTTAAAAGTTTCTTCTGCCTCCTCCGTCCACCTGAAGTCCCTTTTGTTGGTACACCCTTGAAGGGTTTTGAAAAAGGGAAGGGACTTTTCTGCCAACTTGGAGGTAAAACGCTTCAAAGCTGCTAGTTTACCATTTAAGCTTTCAACCTCTTTTTTACTTTTTGGGGATTTTGTTTCCAAAATAGCTTTGACCTTGTTGGGATTTGCTTTTATGCTTTGTTTGCCAACAATGTGTCCCAGGAACTTGCCCTCTTCGAAACCGAATGAGCATTTTACGTGGTTCAGCTTCATGTTTATCTTTCTTAGGTTTCAGAATGTTTCCTGAATGTCGTCAAGCATTTGACCTTCTGTCTTGCTTTTGATTACCAAGTCATCCACATAAGCTTCCATATTTCTTCCTATTTGTTCCACAAATGCCTTGTCCACCAATCATTGATATGTTGCCCCTGCATTTTTCAGGTCAAATGGCATTTTTTGGTAAAAAAATGCCTTTGTCTGTATGAAAGGTCGTCTTCTCTTCATCTTCCTTTTTCATTTGGATTTGGTGGTAGCATTTATAGGCATCAAGAAAGCACTTGAATGGGAAGCCTGTGAGTGAGTCCACCTTTAGATCAATTTATGGTAAAGGATAACAATCCTTCGGGCAGGCTTTGTTCAAGTCTTTGAAATCGATACACATTCTCCACGATCCATCGGGCTTCTTAACCATTACAGGGTTGGCTATCCAAGAGTGGTATTTGACTTCTCGGAGTATGCCAGCTTGTACCAACCCTTCAACCTCTTTGCATCCTGCCAAGCTTCGATCAGGGGCAAGGCTTTTTTTTTGTTAGACAATGGGCTTCACGTTTGGTGGAATCTTAAGCTCGTGCTCGGCAACGTCCCTGGGGATGCCGGTCATGTCATCAGGACACCAAGCAAAGATGTCCATGTTGTGGTTTAGCAACTTCTTGAGGTATGAGAGAGTTTTTTTAGTGAGGTTGGTGTTTACCCTTATCCTCTGCTCGGGAAACTTAGGGTTAATAGCCCAACCTTGTTCTTCGCTTTCATTTTTTCCTAAGCTTTCTCCTTCAACAAGGAAGGCTTCCTGGGTTGGTTGAAGGGTTGTGATTCCTTTCTTGGTGGGAAACTTGACAATGCCTTGTCCAACAGAGACATCCATGCTAAATTCACTTTGGCCTGGCCTCCCTATGATAACGTCGTAGGTATAAGGCATGTTGATTACAATGAAGGTGAGTGGCTTGGTTCTTTCCATTTCAGTTGGCCTAAAGGCTTGATGGGTATGTCAGCGATGCCTTTGATGGACGACTCAGCTGGTCGAAGCCTTGAACGCTCCTGATCGCTGAGTTGGTTGAAGTATTTTTCAAACATTATTTCTGTTGCTGCACCCGTATCGATGTATGCCTTGCTTGTTTTTAATGTTCCCATAGTGGCTTCAACCACCAAAGGATTCAAGTGAAGCCCTTTTTGCGGAGGTGGGAAGCACAAGCACTGAAGCACTGAAGCCCTTCAACAACATTCACCATGTTTACTTCCTTGCTTTTTCCATCACCCATTTTATCTTTTACTCCTTTAACGAGTTGAGTGAGTTCCCCAGATTTGACGGCTTCCTCAATCCTCTTTTTGAGTTGGAAACAATCATTAGTGTAATGTCCCTTCTCTTCATGGAACTCGTAGAACTGGGTGGAATTTCATTCCTTTTGCTTTTAGGCAGGGGCCTCGACGGTCGGAAGCTGTGCTTAACTTCTTCAGTGGCAAGTATTTCCTGAGGGGTTTTGGTCAAGGCTGTAAAGTTTACAGCCTTGTCTTTCCCCAAATGGTTCCGTCCTTCAGACCTTCGAGGATCTAAGTTTCAGACCTTCAACCTCATGCCACAAATTGCAACCACAATCCTCAAACCATGTGTTATGTGTCAACTAGAATGGAAAATCCAACACCCGATGATACACCAGATTTTCTAAAACTCTAATTCTAACAAAGATTATCTTATATACTTGTTGCTACAACAAATATGAGACCTTGAGTAGTGGACAGACGGGTTAGGAAAAAGGCTTCAAGGGTTGAAGTTTGCCTAACGCAGGTCGTGGGGTCCTCCTACGTTTGCTAGACGAAGAAGGAGGTTCACTAGTTATGTATGATGCTTACTTGGGATCTTTGGCTAAATAAGATTCAGCCTCGGATGTAAGGGCAAGTGTAAGGACTCTCAAAAATTATCCTAAAAATACCCGTAAATATAAACCCGGACCCCTGAAACCCTAAACCATATTAAAAACCAAGAAAAACAAAATTCTGGGTCTCAGGCGGGCCGCGTAAAAGACAAGAGATGTCTTACGCGGGCCGCGTCAACATGTAGTTTGACCGGATAAGCATCCGGATCCATGTGTTACACGCGTGGCAAGTCTAGTGGTGACACGATAGCCCTAATCTACGTATAGACTGCCCACGCGAGCCGCGTAAAGAACAAGAGAAGGTTTACACGGGCCGCGTGAACCTTTAATTTCAGCTATAAATAGCTTGTTGCATGCACAGTCCACAGGTGTCGAAACAAACTTTCAAAAACGAATTTTTGTTACTCTGAAGTCGAAATTTCAATTATATTAGCGAGGCGCTGCTCCGATACCGGGTATTAACTCGATCGCTGCTATGATTCAATGTCCGATCGATTAAACTATCCAATGGATGTTTAAGTGCTGCCCACATTAGGGTTTATGCTTTGTCATTCGTCATTAATTTGATGGATGTTTAAGTATCGCACTTTGTCATTCGTTGTGAAGGTTTTAATCTCGTGAGTTATCGTAAATGCTGTATTAGTTACTAACCGAGTTCGTGTGCATGTTATTAAATTAGGTTAAAAGGCTAATCAGTAGGCTAAGCTCTGCTCATATAAATATGCAATGTGAGTCATTCTCTTTTTATCAAATTTGTTTACAAAAGCATGTATTTTCAAAGTTATAATTACAGGGATTAAGTCTTTGTAATCACCAAATTACAGCCGGTATGTGGGGTTTTGTATACATTACTTGTTCCCGTCACCATTGGACAACGAGTTAGCCAATGGGTGATCTGACCATAGTCACAGAAACGAGTCGAGTGACAAATACTGTGGGTAGTTGGTTGATATATGGAAACATTGTAATCGCTCTTAATACTGTAAATTATAACAAACGTGTTATTTTACTAAAAAGAATGATTCACCAGTATTTCCCGCTGACAAAACCTTTTTCAAACATGTTTCAGGTAATCTGTTATGATCCAGGAAAAGTGTCGTGAAGCACTACAAGCTTAAGGAAGTGGCTCAATATAAAATAAAGAAACATGTTTTGTAAAATAAAGATTTCTCCGTGAAATCATATCATTGTAAACTACCGGGGTTTATCCCGAGTTGTAAAATAAATAATCGGGAAATTGCAGTTTTAAAATGATCCTGGTAAAATCTTCCGCTGTTAAATAAATACCACGGGATTTTCTGTCCCGCGGCTCCTGAAACGGGTCAAACCGGGTCGGGGGCCGTAACAGCAAGTAAGTTGTATAATTTGAAGTGAAGAAGAGAAACGTGCATGAAGCAAGTTCTCGAAAGACAAGAGAGAAGATCAGGGATCCAAGAAGATCTGGACTGATTAGGAATGTCCGAAATGAATGATGTGAGATGTCATTTATAGAGAAGGTTTCTTCCCAAAGGGGAAACCTTTGACTTGGTGAACCTTGCTGCAGTAGGAGGCTTACCCTTTTAGGGGTTGAAGGCTTTGGACCTGCAGACAAAATGCTGTTCTCTTTTGTACACGTTACTTTTGCGGCTGAGTTGGTGAGATATCAGTTGATGTGACTGATTACTGTGCTTGTTCTCTTCTGCTCATAATGCTTCGCGGGTTTTGAACCCTTTAACCATTTAACCTTTTGAGCTGTTATGTGTTTTAGTCATATTATTGAGGATTTGGGCTACCCCTGTCATCAATACTGTAAGTCATACCCCATAAAAGATCTATCTGCTCTAATTTTTAAAGTGGATAGCAAATCCATGTTGATTGAAAGCATCCAACCCAATGTTAGGCCCATTAATGATTGTCGAAATGATCATGCAAAAACCCTAATTAACCTAGGTAGCTAGGGTAAGCAGGGTATCGAATCCAGAGGAGTCTGGTGGAAAGCGTTATGAATTAAGTACTGATTAACTACTTGCAAAAATATAAACTTGGTTGTTTGAGAGTTTGATTTAACTACAAATTACTAAAACAAGTTGTAAACAATACAAGAAAACAATGGTTCCTCCGGATTTTAGATTCAAAGTAAACTTCAATTATGTGTTTAGTTGTGACAATCACATAGACATGATTGCGTTGTTCAATTAACAAGTTGTGATTACCTAAAGACTACTTACTTAGATTGTAAGACAATGGAAGGTTATCGTATAAATAATCAACTGAAATTACCAACCCTAATTCCTATCAAATATATCCCGATTACTAGAACTCTCGGGAATTGAATGAATTGGAACTAAAATTTAAGTAAAATAAATCGATTACAACTAGTCAATCAAATCCAATGGTAAAAAAGCACCGAATGCTTAGATTACCAAGTTCAATTACAAGTTAAAGCACATAAAATCAGTTCACTTCACTTACAAGAATCCTCCACCCGGAGGAAACCACTAGGTGATTAGCCGCTCATCTCGGATGATTGATCTTAAAAAACGTGATAAACGATTGATTGCATCTTTGATCTTGTGGATGTTGTGATAAGAATGATGATTGATGGTGAATAATGGTCTCCAAAGTGTGTTCTTTCCTTCAAAATTCGTCCACAGGTTGTATCATATTGATTTAGGGTTTGTAAACCCTTTAAATCCTTCTACAAAACAAGTCCACGCGCGCTGAGATACAACCACCGTTGCCTACGATATATTGACCGTAGGTTATGGTCCAAATATGCTGGAAATACAAACCTTACAAGCCGTAGCCTACGCTAAACATCCATATCCTACGGTTTCTAACTGCTGGAACCTTTATGTTAATCTTGACTAGACCATAGGCTACGCTAGAGAAGCCGTAGCCTACGTCGCGCATATTGGCCTCCTCCTTTTCATGCATTTCAACTTTGAATAAAGTACCCAAAGGCCCCTAGACTTTATTGTTTCGTGTTTCTCGTGTCTTTGAACTATCTTTTGGCCCGAAACATATACCGAATGATGTCATATATCTTGATTTCCATCCACGGTTGTTCCTCTTCACCTCCAAGCATCCTAATTTCACCGAATTAAGCGATTAACCTGTAAAACCACAAATACTCGTAGTTATCACATTCAAGGCACATAATCACTTAAAACACACTCAAATACGTAATATAACACACTTTAACACCCAGGTTTCACACTCTCCATCACATCCCCACACTTATCTTTTTTCGTCCTGAAAAATTATTTGCTATGGAATCACAATCAAATCACTGTCTTTCAATTTATTCGGTTATCATATTAACAAGTCTAATCACGCATTAACTAAGATTGCAGGTATATGATCCACTTAAACCCAACCACCGGTTTCCAAGCCCTTAATCATAATTCTTTAATATCAATTGCATTATTCATCTATGGGTCTCATACTCAAAAACCATACCGCCACCTAATCCCGTTTCAAGCTTATGATATTACTGTCTTATGTAACAAGCTTTTATATATTTCCAATTAAATTACGATGGATAATGGAGGATGGTTATGAGCTTCAACATACTTTTGTATTCGATAAATTTAGTGGACATACTCCACCCAAATAATTCGATAAATCTGATTATACCTATCATTTTCCACTGTGTGCAAAAATCTTTATGAAACTTTTTTAATTTTTTAATTTTTTTTTCAATGTTTGCCAATTTCAACCAATTCAAGCGTTTGAAATCATCAATCCTACCAACCCTCTCTCGAGTTACCGCATCCCCACACTTGGGATACTTATCCCCAATGTATGGTGCAATTTATCGTCCTAACTTGAGAGATACCACCTACACACCATAAATGGCTAACGACCTAGTTAACTCAACAAATAAACCATTCCCAACATAACGGTTCAAACCACAAAATACACAAATAAAAATAAAATGCAGGATAGAGAAACACAGGGACCTGATCATTCAATCAGCAAGTGTCTGTCATGATGTGGCTGTTGTGATCCGACAGGGACGTAAGCATCTCATAGATTCTTTTGTATCTTACCAGGGATGTTGCCAAACATCCCCACACTTGAATCATTGCATCCGCTAGGATTGAAATGTAGTAACCTTCCAAAACACAACACGCACCAAAACAAAGCAACCAATACAAGACTCTACTTCCTCGGGCTGCCTCCCGAGAGTGCTAAGTTTATAAGTCTTCATCCAGACCGTACCTGATATGCTCATGGTGGTTCAGATGCCTGCTTGCCTCCCCACTTCTATACATATAACTCCATCAAATAGCTTAGGAGGTTTGCAGCTTCACGCTAGTTGGAGTCAAATTTAGCTTCATTGCCCCGTCCAATCCCACAATCGGGTGGTTTTCCTTCATCCGCTCGCCTTCACACATCCGCCTTCTTCGCATGTTCCATTCTTTTCAACCCTAGGCCTGTAACATCACTACCATTCTCACCTAGCCTACCCTTGCTCACACATGAAATAGACTCATTATTAGCAACTATATAACACAATTCATCAAAAATATCATAAGTAATAGATTTTGAAACACATCAAAGAATAGCTACGATTCTCGTAACTCATCGTGACTAGTCCATTTCTGCAGTCGATCTGTGCGTTAGTTGTATGCAAGAACGGACGATCCAATATTACCTGTGGCTGCTCATATGCTCTCGACAGTCCATAATCAATCACCATAAAATCCACCGGGTAGTAGAAATCTCCAAGTTGGACTATCACGTCTTTAACATGCGATTCAACATAATTTCATCTGTTTTGACCCGTTATAGTTTACATCATAGGGTCTTCTTTTCAAAAACTCTTTGTCTACTCGCAAACATGCAGTTCAACATAATTTCATCCGTTTTGACTCGTTATGATTTACATCATAGGGTCTTACTTGACTAAATCTTCTGATTTCTTTATTCATCTTGTTCTTAACCCATTACATAAAGAGGTTCTATTTAAAAGGTGTAAGTATTACTTACCTTGCATCCGTTCGATCTTCCTCGCGCACTTGACCCGTTTGACCCATTCATTCCCAAGCTTCTACCTAGCTTGACGAGATCAAACTTAGCACGATATCCACAAGATTTATTAGATTAGTCATCATATAGAATAACCATAACATCTCATGGATTTTCACATATCAATTCATCAAGACATTAGTTTTAGGTCAAAAAGTCAAACTGTCCTTAGGTTTGAACATGTGCACTAACTTAGAACATGTTTGACATACAAGTACAAAATACTGGCATAATTCATTTATATGTATCTTGGATACTTTTAATATACTTTTAATATACCAAATCCCATTAAACCTCATTTAACCAAATACATTATATACACACACCATTCAAGTATAAAATACAAGTTATTAATGTATGATTGTACCAAATCATACAATAAAACCGCACTTCCATCTAAGAAACATTGTTTCATGTTAATTTACTAATAATGATATCATTATCTCTTTCTACACACACATTCAACCTTTTCTTGCCTAAAATTTTGCCTATTCTTGTCACCTAGGCATTTCATTAAACACTTGGCATGAGTACCACATATAATGCACAAAGTACAAGTATTGCATGCTCATATTTCTATCTTTTGCATCAGTTCATCAATTACAACTAAAATTCAAGATTATTCCATACCATACTTCATTCATCTAACAAGAATCAATCAAGCATAACTTAACACACTAAGATTTGAATGAGAATTGGACATGGGTGATACACCCATGTCGCCACCCCCACCATTAAAAGTGGATTTCATCTCGGGATGAGCATTTGGTACTAGGTACCGGTCCCGTACCGGTACGGGCACCGAATTTCCCGTACCGAATTTTTTCGGTACCGGTACCCAATTTTTGGCATTTTCAGTATCGGTACTGGTTCAGTACGTACCGGTAAAATACTGAATTTTACTTTCAAATACAAGTACGGTACCGGTCCCGTACAGTACCGTGCTAAATATTTCGACCGGTACCCAGTTTTGGCGAATTTCGGTATCAGTATTTTCGTTACCGGTACTGGTTCGGTATGGTACCGATACCACGCTCATCCCTAGTTTCATCCCAAAACATCAAGTTACTTAAATCCTTTCCAAAAACAAGTTCTATTTGGTGATTTGTAACATCCATTCATGCCTTCTATCATATGAATCAAAGATTGATCACATCCTTAAAACTTGCAAAATCACGAAATTAGAATCTACTACTTACCACCTGTTTGTTAGGGCTTGAAGGTTAGAAATCTTTGATCATGCAAAGATTTAGCTTCAATTTCAACCTCAAATTTCTGGATTTGTTGTTTGGGGTTTTGGAGAGGATTACCACATCTCTCTCTAAACACGACGCACACATGTATGTGTGTTTTTATTTTTCTTCCATCTTATGTAGTCCCAACTTTCCACGAAATGCCATTTTTGGAAAGGATTACCACATCTCTCTCTCTAAACACGACACACACATGTATGTGTGTGTTTTATTTTCTTCCATCTTATGTAGTCCCAACTTTCCATAAAGTGCCATTTCAGTCCTCGTATTTGTATTAGTTATTAAGTAGGTTACGACCTACTTATTTCCACAAATATTAAATCTTATTAACTAGATTAAACAATCCTTGTTAATTTACTAAATTCGAGGAGGTTGCAAACCGGTTTAATTTAAGTCCCGACAACACGAGCCTTTTATAACTTTATTTTCTAAAAAAAATTATTTACTTTTATTTAACATTAGATTTATTTATTTTAGGTCCTAATGTTTGTTGTGTTAACTTTTACCACTAAAGGTATTTTACCTGCTCATCCCCAGTTAATTTTGGTTTAAATTACCAAATTTGTTTTTGGGATGTTACACAAGCTAAATTTCACTATAAATAGAGGCCTTGGATGACCCAATTCAAACCATTCCCTCATTCCCTGGAATCCTAGAATTCCTTCACCCCAAAGGGGGCTCTCATGCCTCAAGACTCACCCTTGAAGTTTAAGGATCACTTCACAAAATCACTTGTAATAAATTATTTAAGAGAGAGAGAGAGAGAACTTGTAATCAACAACCCTTCTTCAAGTTGTTTGATCTTATCATACTTTATCCACCATGATCCATTGTATCATCATTGTTTGTGGACAAGTTATGGCCATTATTGGCTAAACCCTTTGTGTTGCTTGGGTTGAAGATGAAACTTGATATGAATTAAATTTTTAATCTTTAGTAAAGTGGTGTATTGTGTCTTTAATAATTCCGTCTACTCCTCTTCTTTCATAATGAGCTTGTGATTGTTTTGGTCTTGTGGGATTTCTTGATAACTAAAGGAGGTGAAGCTTATTGGTACACTCATGGTGTGTAACAACCCATATACTAATAAAGGAAATCCGATCTTGGAGAAGTGGTTGACCGGTTTGTAGAAACACATCTTGTGATCAACCCTCGTTTGTCAAGGATATCATTGTTGGCATGCACGATCTATATACTAGGCCTTAATGATTGGCTAAAACTTGATTATGCGACATGTCTAGCGCGGTCTATTTGTTAGGCTTGGTACGAACCAAGAGTTGGTGAACGCATATTAAAATACTATATATATATTATAACGTCACCCTTTAAATATAGATCAATCACCCTAATTAATCACAAGTGTCATTAGCACCCGTGGGTAGGGCTGGCATATCGTGTCAGACATGACCTGTTAAGACACAAACACGAAACAAGTAAACATGAACACGAACCTGATAATAAACAAGTTACACGAACACGACCTGTTAAGACACGGAAAAATTACAAGCGTATCATACGACCTGTTAAGACATGAACATGACCTGTTAAGACACAAACTCACCCTAGAGAGGTAGTATGTGGAGTCCAGAGCTGCCATATCGTACGAGACACAACCTGTTAAGACACAAACATGATAAGACACGAACACGAAAAAGGTAAACACAAACACGACACGGATAATAATAGGTCTTATCATGTCGATATGTTTAAGACATGAAACCTGTTAAGGGTCAAACACAAACCTGTTAAGGTCATGTCGTTTCGTGTCCGTATATGAAATTGTCAGCCCTACCGTGGGGAACACTTTAATATCTCCTTGCTACCTTTGAAGTGAGACAAAGGTATAACAAATAAAGGATCGCAAGCCATGGGAACAATGTAAAAGAAAGAAGAGTAGTTGGATGTAACTAACCCAAGATTACGATATTGTTCCTTAAAAAGAATCGTGTTCTAAGATTGGGTAACGAATTATCTTTAATCGGCTCTAATTCTATTTTAACCTTAAAGTCACATCTTGTAAATCTAATAAAAATTTGTCGGTAACCTTAGCTAGGAGCCAGGCCTTTGAGTTAATTAACCTCACCTCTTGCCAATAAAATAACTATAATTCATCTCAAGTGGATTCGAAGATCCAAAGCAACACTCTTCATGCTCTTGATATTCTCTATTAATCATCATTACATGTTATTATTTTCTGGTTTTAATATAAATATAACAAAAGATAATTAATTAAACTAGTTGGTAATTTAAAGTTAACTATTAAAAGTCGTATCCTTTGGGTTCGATACTTGGTTCTTACCTTAAACTCTACTACAAACGATAGGTACGCTTGCCTATTGTGTTTGTCTAACCTAAGCAAAAATCATTTCTTATAAATTTAAAACTAGGTGAAAGTGTATAAAAGTTATTAAGAACCCTCCTAATACGTGCTAAGAGTTATTAAATTAACTAGACCAACACATCGCAACAAGATACCACATAAGTTATCAAATACCCTTTTTAACACCTCTTAACAAAAAGAGAGAGTGGTGTGCAACGCCCGTTAACATGACAAGTCTCTCTTTAACGCCCAAGATATTAAGGTCCACCCAAGGCCTCACACGTCTTTAAAGACCACATCATGGGGAACTCTTAAAAGAGTTGTATTTTCCTAAAAGTTCCTCACACAAACTAAATGGATGGAGACTGTTTAGGTACCTCAAGAATAGATAAATGTGAGTTCATTCAATGATAACATTATCGAATGGTTTGTCCAATGACAAATTAAAAAGTCATGCTCATACATTGTATAAGTGTCATACGAATAATTTTTTCACTCATTAACATGTTTGGAATCAAGAAACAGACGACCTTAAATGGAAGATGTAATATGAAGTCCACCACTAGAAGATAAACACGAGGTGTGATTCAATGGGGTACATAACATCTTCTGATGCAAACACTAATATCAGTCTCGAAGATTAGGCTGATGCTACTCCACCTATGGTTTTAGACTATAAAAGTGTAAGAGATTTCTTATCCAATTAGCTATGAGCATAAATCTAGCTAAGTGTCATAGGGTCATCTCTAGAGGCCTCGTGTGTCGCCCTTGGTTGCCCGACCACCACATATAATTTACAATTGGCTGAGGTTGTCCTGATGAAGTCTCGGACTGGCAAATAACCCAAGCGTTTAAGTACAAACCTTAACAAAGCAATGTTCAAATATTTTGGCTCGTGACACTCTCCAACCCCTATTTCATGCACGTCCTCGTGTATGCTTGCAATCACATACTTGCGCACAAGACGAAAGATAATGTATCTTCAACCTGTATGATTGAGAATGATTCACAATGGTAAGAAAGAAACCTATTAGTTCCCCAAACATTGATTTTCTGACATATTAGTTTAAGGGGTTGCATCAAATGTTTAGGTGGTGCCGATGTTAACTAGTAGGTTTCAGGATGGGGATCTGTAAGGTCGTCTTCCTTCAGCGAACACATGAACCGGACCGATCGAACACACACGCGATGTGAGGAAACCACCGTGTGCCTCGTAACGCAACGTAGATCGTACAGAAGGTGTAGAAGAAGAGAACCGTGAATACACCGAGTATTCACAATCGACAATCACACAAATTGAATGAAGAACACAAAGCTAGGGTTTGTTTGCACAAGAAGTTTTCTCCAAAATTTCACTGTTTCATTGAATGTCTCATGATTGCATACATCACAAAGCTTATGTACAATCATATGTTCACACATAGACCTTACAATGAAGCCCTCAGTACTTTACAAATAAGTACTCACCGCTATTTAAGTACTCACCACTAAATAGAAATTACAAGTACTCACCATGTAAAAGAATACAAAACCCTTGGTACTTAACAAATAAGTACTCACCACTAAATAGAAAAACAAGTTCTCACACTAGAATAAATCCACAAGTTCTCATGAATAAGAACCCTTGTCCAAACTTGTGACACTTTCACATAATTACCCGATTAGTCCCTCATTGTTGAAACTTCAGCAGTATCAAACATTTATCAAACTTTGGTGCACTTACACACTCCCCCTTGATATATGCGGGATCTGCAAATCTTCAACGAGTCTTCGAGAAGTCATTTCCTGCATTTATCATCCTGAAGTGCATTTACAAAGTCCCCTTGATATATGCGGGTTCTGCAGATCTTCATCAAATCTTCGAGAAACTGCTTCCTGCTCCAGTCTTGTTCTTCACAAAGCATCGAACAACTCGAGCACACCGAAAAGCGAGTTTCCTGTCTTCTTTCAGATAATCTAAAATAGCTTGTCAAACTCAAAACTTCATTAGAAACCATTAAAGCCTAAATGAATTTCAAAACCAATAATGTTAACATATTTAAGCTCAAAATTTTTTTAAGTAACACATACTTAAAAATATTTCTACCAACTTGGAACACAGTTTCCCACATGGACAACACACACTTAGACCTACTTAGCAAGACCAAATATTTTTATTAAAAGACTTATTTTAAATTACCTCTCCGGATTGATTTTAATCCGTTTTCAAAAGTGTAAAACCCCTATTGAGTATCGTTAAAAATATAAAGCCCACACATAGAAACGAGAAACAAAATCTTTTTGTATTTTTGGAACTTTATATCAAAACACACCAAAAATCTTTTTGTAATTATTTCAATTTTTGTAACGGAAATGAAACGTAGATATTTACAAACTTTATCTTTTCTGTGAAAACACGGACATGAAGATCATATCGGCTTATATGTCAAAATCTATCACAGTTAGTATCCATTTAACGATTTGAGGCACATAGAATGATAATGACAGTTCAAGATGTTTAACGATATACTTGTCCACTTAAGCTTTAGCACGTGTTCGAACACTGTTTTCAAGATATGCAATTAAGTGTCTTATTAACTGATATAACTGTGTTCCCCACCTCAGAATATACTCCCTTATAAAGTCTGCCAAAAATTACATCTTACAGGTGAATATATCCAACTATTATCTGTATCCGGCTAAAATTGCGAAACCTTGAGAGCTCAGGTTAGTGCCACTGCACCTGCAAAGAGAAGAAGGCTCGACTTTAGGTGGTGTACCAACGTTTTGGTATCTTTTGCTGCACTTTGGCATTTTTCATTTTTTTACGTACCCGATGGTAACATATATTTTCAGTTGTTCACCCGGTGGTGACAAGCTTTGAACGGATCATCCGGTGATGACTGTTAGGCAGAAAAGAAATCCACCTGGAGGGTTTACGCACAAACAAAGCGCTTAGCAAAGTATTATACGAGGTCTAGGCCATTGCCGACACAAAATCAGAAGACCAAGTATAATACCCCAGATAATAATCAGATATAAAGACCTAGTATCTCAGAATTTTGGTAATCTCTCAAACGAAATTACGGTACCAAGACCATATATTAGAGATGTTACACAAAAGTTACGCAGCTCGTTATCTTTATATACCAAAAACAGGTTCTTATTAACGCGTAAAACCTATCGTTACAACATATGATGAAGCTGTCAACAGTTTAGTTTTAATTTTATAAGATACCCCGTAAAAGATATGACTGCAGATGTACTATCATTTCTAGGGCTGGCAATTTTACACGAATACACGACACGAACCTACACGAAGTTAACAGGTATCGTGTATGGCCTTAATAGGTATCGTGTACCAAATAGGTAGACACGAGATTACCTGTTAATTTTCATGTATAAACAGGTTAAATACCTGTTTACCTGTTAATACCCGTTAGTACACTGTCACACCCCCAAATTCCACCATGCTGAGTATCACCGCTTGGAGGAGTGACATGACCAGGATCGAGCCACCAATCATATTGAACAACGTATTTAAGTAAATAAAATCCACCACAATACAATTGGTGACCAAAAGGAAGTTAACCAAGTTCAATTTAAACAGCGGGAGCATAAGACGTTAAACCAAAACATAAGTTCGTAGTTCATAAGTTTAAAGACCCAAAACTTAAGTTTCATAAGTTCATAAAGTTTATTTATTGAGTACGGGACATAACGGTTCGCATCCCACAACGACCACCTCCATGTGCAAGCCCCATAGCATCTAGCGACCTGCAAAGCATGTAACAACGAGTCAACAACAAAGTTGAGTGAGTTCACGGTTGGTTGTCCATTTTAGAGTTGTTTCCAAAAAACGTAGTTTAATCTTAGTCAGCTATCCAGCCGTGGGGGTTACCCCATAGTTCGAAAACGTTTATCAGTTAACCATCCCATGTCCACCTTCCCTGGATATCCAGCCCGGCACTTCGGTCGTGGGGGTTACCCCATCATTTAAACTACCAGACTCGTTTATTATATCGACTACTAACGAAAATTAATTGTGCCCTACCGTCGGTGTCTATCATCACCGACGTGCCATAGTCCATTAGTACACACCCGTCCGATTGGCACGGTGTGAGGTTTGTTAAACCTAATAGCGCTATTAACTAATGACCCGCTCGCCATAGCCTCGGCGATTAAGTCGATATAAAAGGGAGGGACTTCGCTGATAGAGTTCTAGTCCGGTAAGTCTAATTCCGTCCCAACAGGACGAGGAATTCTCATTCCTGAACACGTCCCAAGGACGAGGAATCCCTATTCCTGAACCCATTCCCACCGGGAATTACCATGCTTTGTAGAAAAGTGTGAACTCACCTCGGTTTGCTCGGTTAGATTCTCAAATATAGCTAACAGTCAAGGTCGGTCAATCACGTCCTAATATGATTACCAGTTAGTCATTTAGTGGTTTCAAATAGAGCACAAAGTTCCTACACGTATCTACTACATAACTTGCATTCACTTTAATAGTTCACGCTCATATAAACATTCCACCTATAGCTACTCAAGAATAAGCATACGATATTGCACATATTACTTTCATTGACATATAACATGTTAGATCATCCTCAGATAATATACTCGACATTTAGACACGCAAATTACTACTTCTGTCATTTCAACTTAAATATCCAAAACTGGGCTGTTTCGGGCATTTTAATAAAATAGTTAACTTATTCCAAAAATTCCCAAATTTTTACAGAATATCTTAAACGATCCAAATATTATTGTGTAAAAATATCGGGATCCAATTCATTACCAATATTTTATAAAAATTCATTTTTCCGGACTGAAATCAGATTTATCTTTTTTCTGACTGCAGTCCACGGAATAATTTATTTAAAACTGATCGAGAGTCCGATTTATGAAATTCCAGTGAGATAATTACAAATACATCGGTGGCCATCTACAGTACAAATTTCATGATCGAATTCTACACAGAATTCAAGTTATGACGGAAAATAGAACACATATTTTCAGCAGTAAAAATGCAGCTTGAGCTGCTGTCCAAAAACAGATCTTTAAAAATAGTAAACGAAGTCCAAAAATTATGATTCCAGTTCCATTAGAACCGTATTTCGAAATAGCCTGTTATAGACTCAAGAAAATCCGTTTTTCGTTAAAGATTGACCTGTTTACAGCCAACTGAAGTTGGCAGTAAAAGCTTGGACAGAAGCTGTTTTCAGCTTTTAGCTTTCTAACTCGTGTTCGATTGATTCCGTTAACATGTTTAGTGATCACAACGACATCAAACATCAATGTTTACAAGTAAATCATCAGGTAATCAACAAGAATCAAAACAACTTCATATTAACATCACTTCATCACATTTCATCTTTTATGTAAACCTACATGTTCATGACTTATATTTATTATCTTTAGTGTTCTTGCATAAACCAACATGATGTGTCTATTAACCACTAAAATCATGAAGTATAAAGAGTGTATAAGAAGCTTACTACTAGCTTGAAGCTAGGGAAGAACTATGGTGAAGATTGAGTGGATAAAAGCACACGGAAGAGGTCCTTCAACTTCCGAGAACACCAAGCTTCGTTGAACGCCTTGTAGCACCTAGAAGTACACTTGGATTGGATGAACTTGCAACAAAAATGTGGTGGTAGTGGGAGGGGGTTTCGGCTGAGTTTATGGAGGAGGGAGAGAGTGAAATGAAGTTTGATGAAGATGATGGAAGGTGTATGTTTCTTATAGTCCATAAGCTCTTTTATCCAAGGGTTAACATGTCTAAGAAGTACATGACATATCCTACCATATCCCAAGGAGAGATTGCTTAGAGATTTTAGTAAGATTTAAGAAATCTTTGGTGTGTGGGGCCCCTATGAGCAGTAAGTTAGCAATGGGGGGGGGTTAAGTGTAATTTGATGGATAATAGGTGATTTAGTGGAGGGTGTTAAGTGTATGACTTGTGTTTAATATGTTACATGCTTTATGTAATGTGTTTAAGTGTTCGGG
Source organism: Helianthus tuberosus (assembly GCA_030545235.1). Classification (NCBI taxonomy): domain Eukaryota; kingdom Viridiplantae; phylum Streptophyta; class Magnoliopsida; order Asterales; family Asteraceae; genus Helianthus; species Helianthus tuberosus. The sequence continues at coordinate 185,384,055 of CM060351.1, read as the reverse complement.
AACCAAGACTAGCTTAAAAAATAGAAACAATGCTTCTAGCATTATTTTGGTGTTCCGGGTAATGTCCGGTTGTTCGGTTTGATACTGTTCCGTTAAAGTGCTTAATTAATTCGTAAAGTGTCCTACATATATATTTTTGTAACGTTTTTAATTCTCAACACTCAGGAAAGCATACTGGACTATTTAGTAACTTTTCTGTACACTACTAGTATGTTAATTCAGCACATGTAAGTATAACACAGTAATCAGAAAGCAGTTAAGTGATTCAGCACAGTCATCAAGCACTTTAATTATTATTAATCAATCGTACGGATACATGGAATTATGAGGGTTGTCACATACACGATAAGAAATTAAATTAAATAAAACTCATCAGCCATGTGCATGTGAGTTCCTTAATTCCTTTCTATTTTCATTCCTCATTCAATTCAAAAAAATAAAACCCCTAAACTTCCTCTGTAACTCTCAGATAGCATGTCGTGTTTGTGTTTTTGTTTGTGTTAACAGGAATTAACAGGTAATTTTCGTGTATATCGTGCCGTGTTCGTGTTCGTGTTTGAAAAAAAGGACACGATAAGTTACGCGGCCCGAGTCAACCCTGGTCAACAGGGTAGCTTAGCTGATTCGATGTGTAAGTCCGCCACGATGTCGACACGTGTCAGCACCGGATGTCTCCGCGTTTAATGATCTCTCGCGGCCCGCGTCAATGTAAGCTTAAGCTTACGCGGCCCGCTTGAACTAAAGAAACTAGCGGAGTCCGTTTCAAACCTTGATACCGCCCGCGTAAAAGCATGGGGTGGGTCTACGCGGCCCGCCTCAGCTTAATATTTCTTGTTTTTAATTTATTTTATAAACTATAACTTATTTCGGCTCGGTTTTCACATACGGTTTGTATTTCAAGACATATAAGGGTATTTTATCATATAATAGGGTGTCGAAAATATTATGAGAGTGTTGGTTTTACCGAGGGTTGTTACATGTGGGGCCCCTATGAGCCGTAAGTTAGCAATGGGGGGGGGGGGTTAAGTGTAATTTGATGGTAAATAGGTGATTTAGTGGAGGGTGTTAAGTGTATGACTTGTGTTTAATGTGTTACATGCTTTATGTAATGTGTTTAAGTGTTCGGGAACCAAGACTAGCTCAAAAAAATAGAAACAATGCTTCTAGCATTATTTTGGTGTTCCGGGTAATGTCCGGTTGTTCGGTTTGATACTGTTCCGTTAAAGTGCTTAATTAATCCGTAAAGTGTCCTACATATATATTTTTGTAACGTTTTTAATTCTCAACACTCAGGAAAGCATACTGGACTATTTAGTAACTTTTATGTACACTACTAGTATGTTAATTCAGCACATGTAAGTATAACACAGTAATCAGAAAGCAGTTAAGTGATTCAGCACAGTCATCAAGCACTTTAATTATTATTAATCAATCGTACGGATACATGGAATTATGAGGGTTGTCACATTCTCCCCCTGTTAAGAAAATTTCGTCCTGAAATTTAGCTCGTGGCTACTGAGGAAGCTAGTTATGTTGCGTTGGTTTCCTGGTTTTCCTGGGGTGTCACATCATCCCCCCGTTGGTTTGGAATTTCGTCCCGAAATTCCGCAGTAGCTTCAGCCTCAGTAGTGGTTGTGTTTTTCTTAAACAGCTGGGGGTACTTGAGTTTCATTTGATCTTCTCGTTCCCAGGTATACTCTGGGCCATGACGGGAATTCCAATGGACTCGGACGAGAGGTATCCTGGTGTGCTTGAGAATCCTAACGTCTCGGTCTGTAATCTCTACTGGTTCCTCGATGAATCGCAGCTTGTCGTCGATAGTGAGCTCCTTGAGAGGAACTATGAGGGTCTCATCTGACAGACACTTCTTCAGATTTGACACGTGGAATACGTTGTGAACTCCACTGAGTTCTTCAGGTAGATTCAGCCTGTAGGCCACCTTGCCAATTTTCTCAATGATCTCGAATTGTCCGACATAACGCGGATTTAGTTTACCTCGTTTGCCAAAACGAACTACACCTTTCCAAGGTGAGACTTTGAGTAGCACTCGATCCCCAACCTGGAATTCGAGTGGTTTCCTTCGCTTATCAGCATAGCTTTTCTGACGGTCACGAGCTGCCGACATTCGTTGTCGTATCTGAGCAATCTTCTCGGTTGTATCTACTATAAGTTCTGGGCCTGTGATTTGGCTGTCGCCAACCTCTGCCCAACAAAGAGGTGATCGGCATTTCCGTCCGTACAATGCCTCGAACGGAGCAGCCTGGATGCTGGTGTGGTAGCTGTTGTTATACGAAAACTCCACTAACGGGAGGTGCTTTTCCCAGCCATTACCAAAATCGATTACACATGCCCTAAGCATGTCTTCAAGAGTCTGGATGGTGCGTTCAGATTGCCCATCCGTCTGTGGGTGATAAGCGGTGCTCATATCTAAACGTGAGCCAAAAGACTTGTGCATGGCTTGCCACAGTTCCGAAGTAAAACGCGCGTCACGATCAGAAATGATGGAGGTTGGCACTCCGTGCCTTGATACCACTTCTTTTAGGTAGATGTCAGCTAAAGTAGAAAACTTATCCGTTTCCTTGATAGCCAGAAAATGTGCAGACTTGGTCAGTCGATCCACGATCACCCAAATGGTATCGTTTTCGCGTTGAGATCTGCGAAGGCCAGTAACGAAATCCATGGAAATTTGCTCCCATTTCCATTTAGGTATCTCTGGTTGTTGGAGTAGGCCTGATGGTTTCTGATATTCTACCTTGACCCTAGCACAAGTCAAGCATTTACTGACGTAGGTTGCTATGTGGGCTTTCATGCTAGGCCACCAGTACGTAGTCTTGAGATCGTGGTACATTTTATCCGAACCAGGATGTACTGAATAACGAGACTTATGTGCTTCATCCATCACAAGCTCGCGTAAGCCTCCATAAAATGGAACCCAGATGCGTCCGTTAACATAGTAGGCGCCATTTTCCTTTTGTTCTAGCCGTTGTCTCGATCCTCGTAGGGACTCAGCCCTGATGTTTTCTGCTTTCAATGCTCCAACCTGAGCATCGCGAATCTGAGCGGGAAGGTTAGATTGGATGGTAAGCTGTAACGCACGTACACGCTTAGGTATAGTGTCCTTTCGGCTGAGGGCGTCGACCACAACATTGGCCTTGCCCAGATGATACTTGATCGCGCATTCATAATCGTTCAAGAGCTCGACCCATCGGCGTTGACGCATGTTTAACTCCTTTTTCTTGAAGATATGCTCGAGACTCCTGTGATCGGTGTAAATGGTGCACTTGGTACCGTACAGGTAATGTCTCCATATCTTAAGCGCGAAAACAACTGCTCCCAATTCCAAGTCGTGCGTAGTGTAGTTCCTTTCGTGAACCTTAAGTTGGCGCGATGCGTAGGCAATGACCTTGTCACATTGCATCAACACGCAACCAAGTCCTTGGATGGAAGCGTCGCAATAAACTACAAAATCATCTGTGCCTTCAGGCAATGAGAGGATAGGCGCGCTACAAAGTCTATCTTTTAAGTGCTGAAATGCGGACTCCTGTGCATCACCCCAACGATAGGTGACACCCTTCTGAGTTAGTGAGGTGAGAGGTTGCGCAATCTTTGAGAAATCCTTGATAAACCTCCTGTAATATCATGCCAAACCCAAGAATTGGCGGATTTCTGTTGGTGTACGGGGTGCAGGCCAGTTCTTGATCGAGTCAACCTTGGATGGATCTACATGAATCCCATCCTTGTTTACCACATGGCCTAGAAAGTGGACTTCGCGAAGCCAGAAGTCACATTTCGAAAACTTGGCATATAACTGCTCTTTTCGAAGAAGTTCCAGAATAAGCCTCAAATGTTGCTCGTGTTCCTCCTGACTCTTAGAATAGATCAGGATATCGTCGATGAAGACTATAATAAATTTATCCAGGTAAGGTTTGCACACTCGGTTCATGAGATCCATGAAGACCGCAGGTGCATTCGTTAATCCGAAAGGCATAACCAGAAACTCGTAGTGGCCGTAACGAGTTCTGAATGCTGTTTTGGAGACGTCCTCCTCTCGGACTCTCAGCTGATGGTAGCCCGATCTCAAATCAATCTTAGAGTAATAACTCGACCCTTGCAACTGGTCGAACAAGTCATCAATGCGTGGAAGAGGATAACGATTCTTCACGGTCACCTTGTTGAGTTCACGGTAGTCAATACACATTCTGAAGGTACCGTCTTTCTTCTTTACGAATAACACTGGAGCTCCCCATGGCGAAGAGCTAGGACGTATGAAACCCTTTTCCCGGAGTTCTTGTAGTTGCGTAGACAGTTCTTCGAGTTCTGATGGAGCTAGTCGATATGGTGCTCGAGCTACTGGTGCTGCTCCAGGAGCTAGCTCAATTTGAAACTCAACTTGGCGATGAGGCGGAAGACCAGGTAATTCCTCAGGAAATACCTCAGGAAAGTCGCGTACAATAGGTATGTCTTCTATCTTCTTTTCCTCCGAGGATGTATCAGAAACGAGGGCTAGATAGCAGTGTGGCCCTTTCGTAAACACTTCTGGGCCTTAAGGAAAGAGATGATGCCCACAACAGCACCACTCTTGTCGCCATGAATCATGAGAGGTTCTTCACCAGAACGAGGAATGCGGACGATTTTCTCCTTGCAAATAATCTCCGCTTGATGATGAGATAGCCAATCCATCCCAATAACGACGTCGAAACTACCAAGTACGATAGGAATAAGATCGATAGAGAAGGTCTGACCAGCTAAGACGAGGTCACAACCTTTAACTATGTGTGTGGCTTCAAGACTTTTACCATTTGCTAGTTCTACCGTGTGTTTGGTGTTCAGAAGTGTTGGAGTGCGCTTAAGCATCTGACTAACTTTTAAGGACATGTAGCTAGTATCGGCACCCGAATCAAATAAAACAGTAACAAAGAAATCATCCAGAAGAAACTTACCCATCACAATGTTGGGATCGTTCCTTGCATCACCCTGACCAATCACGAACACACGTCCCCTGGCACCATTACCATTGTTGTTTCCCCCATTGCCGTTTCCATTCCCCTGATTGTTGTTGTTCTGGTTCTGATTTAGCTGGGGGCAGTCTTTCTTGAAATGGCCCTCAGCACCACATTGAAAGCATCCTTTGTTGTTACCTTGTTGTTGCTGCTGCTAGCGTTGATTTGGTGGGGCGTGTTGTTGCTGCCGGTTCTAATTCGCTGGACACTGACTCCTGCAATCTCTTGCAATGTGACCAGGCTTGTTGCATCGATGACAGTTGCCTTTACCACATGGCCCGCTGTGGTGCAAGTTACAACGATTACATTTGGGGTGATTCCCCTTGTATCCACCCTGCCCTAGATTTCCAGAAAGCTGCTGACTGGGGCTCTTATGGTCCTTAGTCCTTCGTTGCTGAGACTGAGACTGAACGGAGGTAGAGCCTTTACTCGAATTTCCATCCCATTTTTGCTTGTTGTCGCCAGGAGTATCAGTAGTAGCAGCGCTAATACGCTTGGGCAGCCTGTTCTGCTCAACTGCCTGATCGGTGAGGCGATGAGCCAACTTGATGACTTGCTGAATGGTGCCAAGATTAGCTGAGGTTACGTGACTCTGAATCTCTGGTACAAGACCCTTGAGGTACAGCTCAATACGTTTGATGGGAGGGTCCACCATTGTAGGACACAAGATGGCCAGCTCGTTTGACCTCTTCGTGTATGCCTCGATCTCAGACCCCGTCATCTTCAAATTGAAAAATTCCACCTCCAGCTTGTGGATGTCGTCACGACTGCAGTACTCTTCTTTGATCATTTCCTTGAAGTCATTCCATGGGGTGGCATTAGCAACCGCCAACCCAAGCAGTTGAACCTGTGCTTTCCACCAGGTTAACGCAGCACCTTCCAGCGTTCCAGTAGCAAATTTCACCCTACGATCTTCAGGGCATTCACACATCTCGAAAACAGACTCGAGCTTCTCGAACCAGTGAAGAAGACCTACAGCTCCTTCTGTGCCGCTGAAAGTACTAGGTCGGCAGTCCATGAATGTTTTGAACGTACATACATGAGGCTGAGCATGTTGACCTGTTGCGCGAGAATAAAAGACAAGGTTAAGCACGAGGGTTGGTTTGTGAAGGTAGGATCTAAACGTCCTAAGATGGGTTGATATGGCAGGTATACCTCCTGCAGGGACAGCTGCGAGTGCCTCAGCAACCTGGGCTGTTTTCGGGCATTTTAATAAAATAGTTAACTTATTCCAAAAATTCCTAAATTTTTACAGAATATCTTAAACGATCCAAATATTATTGTGTAAAAATCTCGGGATCCAATTCATTACCAATATTTTATAAAAATTCATTTTTCCGGACTGAAATCAGATTTATCTTTTTCTGACTGCAGTCCACGGAATAATTTATTTAAAATTCATCGAGAGTCCGATTTACGAAATTTTAGTGAGATAATTACAAATACATCGGTGGTCATCTACAGTACAAATTTCATGATCTAATTCTACACAGAATTCAAGTTATGACGGAAAACAGAACGCATATTTTCAGCAGTAAAAATGCAGCTTGAGTTGCTGTCCAAAAATAGATCTTTAAAAATAGTAAACAAAGTCCAAAAATTATGATTCCGGTACCATTAGAACCGTATTTCGAAATAGCCTGTTATAGACTCAAGAAAATCCGTTTTTCGTTAAGTATTGACCTGTTTACAGCCAACTGAAGTTGGCTGTAAAAGCTTGGACAGAAGCTGTTTTCAGCTTTTAGCTTTCTAACTCGTGTTCGATTGATTCCGTTAACATGTTTAGTGATCACAACGACATCAAACATCAATGTTTACAAGTAAATCATCAGGTAATCAACAAGAATCAAAACAACTTCATATTAACATCACTTCATCACATTTCATCTTTTATGTAAACCTACATGTTCATGACTTATATTTATGATCTTTAGTGTTCTTGCATAAACCAACATGATGTGTCTATTAACCACTAAAATCATGAAGTATCAAGAGTGTATAAGAAGCTTACTACTAGCTTGAAGCTAGGGAAGAACTATGGTGAAGATTGAGTGGATAAAAGCACACGGAAGAGGTCCTTCAACTTCCGAGAACACCAAGCTTCGTTGAACGCCTTGTAGCACCTAGAAGTACACTTGGATTGGATGAACTTGCAACAAAAATGTGGTGGTAGTGGGAGGGGGTTTCGGCTGAGTTTATGGAGGAGGGAGAGAGTGAAATGAAGTTTGATGAAGATGATTGAAGGTGTATGTTTCTTATAGTCCATAAGCTCTTTTATCCAAGGGTTAACATGTCTAAGAAGTACATGACATATCCTACCATATCCCAAGGAGAGATTGCTTAGAGATTTTAGTAAGATTTAAGAAATCTTTGGTGTGTGGTGTCACAACCCCCGATCCCTGATTCCCGGGAACGGGCGGACGCGATCTCAGAGTTTCGGTGGTATCAGTTATTTAATCTTGCAGCGGAATTTACATCAGGACCGTAGTTAGGAATTGTTTATCAGAGTAAAACCACCATATTTAATATTAATAATCACATGGGTAAAACCCAAGTTTCTTATTACAATACATTTATAGGGACAAACCCTATTTTATTGAATTTTTAAAACATCGTTTATTTGGTAACTTTTATAGCCACATTTTCCCAAGCCTTCAGTGCTCTCCAGCTGGCTTTTTATTAATTGGCTGTCACATTAGGTTACCTGAAACGTGTTTTAAAAACATTTGTCAGTCGGAAATACTGGTGAGTGAATCCCAATTTAATCAAGTTTAAATAAAAAGTCACAGTGAACAGTATTGAGAGCGATCACATTGTTTATGTCTACACAATTACTCCATTAGTATTGTCAAACCTGACTTGTGGGTCATATTACCCATTGGCTAATTCATTGTCCAATGGTAACGTATTGTCATCCTCGACTTACTACTTACAGTGTAGTACATTTTGTATACAAAACCCCAACATACCGGAAGTAATTGAAGAACTACAAAGACTCAATCACTGCTAATTTTCATAGTAAAGTATTTCAGGTGTGGTAAAACATTACCAAAAAGTTAACAAAAAGAGGATAAACTCACATTGCTATCTTAGGCTTCTCGTAAGGGTTTCCTGGATATAATCTATAATTTATACAAATGTACATTGGTTAGTATCATAACCCTTTGAAAATATTAATGATACCCTCCCCGAGACGGTATTCCAACAACTACGTCGGGCAGAACCACGGCAGTTGTTACGGAACCCTAAATCAATCGGGCAGCGTAACTATTACGAAACTGGGGTTATAATACTTACAACGGAGCAGAACCTCGCTAATTAGGGGTATAATACCCAAATATTATGCCAAATACTTCAGAAATTCGAGATTGAGAATTGAGAATGAGTGACGGAAAATGAAAACTGATGAGTTCTATTTATACTTGCTGAATTGGACTGTCACGCAGCCCGCGTAACATACAAGCGGGGCTTACGCGACCCGCGTCAACCCTGGTCAACAGGGTAGCTTAGCTGATTCGATGTGTAGGTCCGCCACAATGTCGACACGTGTCAGCACCGGATGTCTCCGCGTTTAATGATCTCTCGCGGCCCGCGTCAATGTAAGCTTAAGCTTACGCGGCCCGCTTGAACTAAAGAAACCAGCGGAGTCCGTTTCAAACCTTGATACCGCCCACGTAAAAGCATGGGGTGGGTCTACGCGGCCCGCCTCAGCTTAATATTTCTTGTTTTTAATTTATTTTATAAACTATAACTTATTTCGGCTCGGTTTTCACATACGGTTTGTATTTCAAGACATATAAGGGTATTTTATCATATAATAGGGTGTCAAAAATATTATGAGAGTGTTAGTTTTACCGAGGGTTGTTACATTCTCCCCACCTTGTTTTAGAGCTCGTCCTCGAGTTCTATTGAAACAAATGCGGATATTTCTTTTGCATTTCTGACTCGAGTTCCCATGTGTACTCAGGTCCTCTTTTGGAGTCCCACTTCACTTTGACTAGAATTAGTCTCTTGTGCTTGAGATTCTTGACTTTTCTGTCTTCAATCCGTAGAGGCTTTTCTACAAACTTTAGTTGTTCATTTACCTCTATATCCTTAAGAGGTACTATCAGTGATTCATCAGCTAAACACTTTTTAAGATTTGATACATGAAACACATCATGTATTCCTGCCATTTCCTCTGGCAGTTGTAGCTGATAGGCTACAGGTCCTATTCTTCTAATAATCTTAAAAGGTCTAACATATCTAGGACTTAGCTTTTCTCGTTTGATGAATCTTACTACTCCTTTCCAAGGAGAGACTTTCAACAATACTTTATCTCCAATGGTTTGCGTCGGTTATCAGCATAGCTCTTCTGTCGATCACATGCGGCTTTCAGTCGTTCCTTGACTTGAATGATTTTATCAGTTGTTTCTTGTACTATCTCAGGTCCAGATAGTTGTTTTTCCCCAATTTCTGCTCAACAGACTGGGGTTCGACACTTTCGTCCATAAAGTGCTTCGAATGGTGCAGCATTGATACTTGTGTGATAACTATTATTATAAGAAAATTCTATTAAAGGTAAGTGATCGTCCCAATTACCTCCGAAGTCAATTACACAAGCTCTAAGAATGTCTTCCATTGTCTGAATTGTCCTTTCACTTTGTCCATCCGTTTGAGGATGATAAGCTGTGCTCAATTTTAACTTGGTTCCCATTGCCTTTTGGAAACTTGACAAAAAATGAGAGGTAAATCGGCTATCCCTATCAGAAACAATTGATAAAGGAATGCCATGTAAAGAAACAATTTCATTTACATACAATTTAGCTAATTGTTCCATACTAATTGTTTCCTTCATTGGTAGGAAATGAGCTGACTTGGTTAACCTATCTACAATCACCCAGATTGTATCATTTCCTTTCTTGGTTTTGGGTAATTTAGTAACAAAATCCATTGTTATCAATTCCCATTTCCAAACTGGCATTTCTAATTGCTGTAACAAACCTGAGGACTTCTGGTGTTCAGCTTTGACTTGTGAACAGGTTAGACATTTAGAAACATAGGTGGCTATGTCTTTCTTCATTCCTATCCACCAGAAATTTTTCCTTAAATCCTGGTACATTTTATCACTTCCTGGATGCATCGTATATTTAGACTTATGGGCTTCTTCTAGTATATGATTACGTAGGTTTCCTAATTTAGGTATCCACATTCTCTTTTCATTGAATCTCCAAATTCCATTTGTTCCTTGTTCTATTTCTTTTAGCATACCTTTTAATTTTTCAGAATCATCCTTGATTACTGATTCTTGTGCTTCTCTTATTTGATCATTTAAATCTACTTGTAGATTTAATTTAAGAGAAGGTACCCTTCTTGGCTTTTCTTGATACTTTCGGCTTAAAGCATCTGCCACTACATTTGCTCTTCCTTCATGATACTGGATATCACAATCGTAATCACTAAGCATTTCCATCCAGCGTCTTTGTCTCATATTCAATTCCTTTTGCTTGAAGATATACCTTAAACTCTTATGATCAGTGAATATGGTAAACTTACTACCATAAAGATAATGTCTCCAAATCTTAAGAGCAAAAATTATAGCTCCTAATTCTAAATCATGAGTTGAATAATTCTCTTCATGATTTTTAAGTTGTCTAGATGCGTAAGCTATAACCTTTTGTCGTTGCATCAATACACATCCATAACCTAATCTAGAAGCATCACAATAGACTACAAAGTCTTCAGTTCCTTCTGTTAATGCTAGTATGGGTTAATCTTTGCTTAAGAATTCTAAAGGCTTCTTCTTGTTTTACTCCCCATTCAAACTTAACAGATTTACAGGATAGCTTAGTTAAAGGAATGGCTATTCTAGAAAAATCTTGAATAAATCTTCTATAATAACCGACCAATCCTAAGAAACTTCTAACCTCGGTTGGTGACTCAGGGTTTTTCCATTTAGTAATTGCTTCAATCTTGGTTGGATCTACATGAATTCCTTCATGATTGAGTAGGTGTCCAAGGAATTGTACCTGTTCTCACCAAAATTCGCATTTTGAAAACTTAGCATAAAGTTTTTCCTTTCTTAACAGACTTAAAAGTGCGTGCAAATGCTTTGCATGATCCTCTTTACTCTTAGAGTAAATTAGAATATCATCTATAAAAACAATTATGAATTTATCCAAATATGGCTTACATATTCGGTTCTTCATGTCCATAAATGCAGCTGGGGCATTGGTTAAACCAAATGGCATGACAGTAAATTCATAATAACCATACCTCGTTCTAAATGCGGTTTTAGGAATGTCCTCTTCCTGTACCTTTAACTGATGATATCCTGACCTTAAATCGATTTTAGAGAAAAATCAGGCTCCTTGTAATTGATCAAACAGATCATTGATTCTCGGTAATGGGTACCGATTCTTAATCGTGACCTTGTTTAATTCACGGTAGTCAATGCACATACGCATTGATCCGTCCTTCTTTTTAACAAACAGTATCGGCGCTCCCCATGGCGACGAACTGGGTTGTATAAATCCCTTTTCTAACAATTCGTCTAATTGTTTCTTCAATTCCTGCATTTCAGCGGGTGCCAATCAGTAAGGTGCTTTGGCAATTGGTGCTGTTCCTGGTAGCAGGTGAATTCTGAATTCAACTTCTCTGTCTGGAGGTAGTCCTGGTAATTCTTCTGGAAAGATATCTGAAAACTGTGATACTATTGAAATATCTTTTAAATCCTTTCCTTTAGTGTTAGTGATTATAGAAATCAAATACACTATAGAACCTTTTCTTATATAACTTGCAGTTTTCATCACAGATATGAATTTTGTGGATCTAGAGTGCTTATCTCCTTTAATTGTGATCGTTTTACCTTTTGGTGAATTTACTTGAATTGACTTTTGATCACATAAAATATTGGCTTTATTAGCTATCAACCAATCCATTCCTAAAACAACATCAAATCCTGCCAGATCCATGGGATATAAGTTTGCTATAAACATTTGGTTAAAAATTTCTATTCTTGCTCCCTGCAAGATTTCAGAAATCCTAATAGTTTCTCCGTTAGCCATTTCTACTAGACATTCTTGTGGTAGTTTAGTTAATGACTGATTTAGAATTTTGCAAAACGAAGTATTGATAAAACTTTGGTTTGCACCAGAGTCAAATAATACTTTAGCAAATATATCATTAACTAAAAACATACCAGCTATAACATCTGGGATCATCTTAGCTTCTTCTGCAGTCAGAACAAATGCTCTAGCATTTTTAGTACTCTTGTTGTTTGTAGCTGGAGCTAATTTCGGACAGTTTGGCCTGATATGACCTTTTCTCCACAGTTGTAGCACAATCCATTACTGGATTTCTTCCTGCAATTTTCTTCCTTGTGTCCTGGCATTTTGCAATAATTGCAGAGAGTGGAGCATTTTCCCGAATGCTTTTTCTTGCAGACCTTGCAGTATGGTGCAGAGGTAGAACCCGTATTCCTACGATTAAAATTTCCAGAACGAAATTCTTGAGTAAGCCTTTGGGTTAGGTTTCTCCTCTTGTCTTCTTCTCTCGTACGGATTAATTCATCTGTCAAGGTATTTGCTAGTTCTACAGCTTCTTCTATAGTTTGAGGTCTAGCTGCCTTGACTACATGTCTAATTTCTCCAATTAATCCCCAAATATAACGGGAAATTAACACTGGTTCTGGTGAAGCAAGAGTTGGCACTATTCTAGCATATTCAAAGAATATTTTAGTGTATCCCTTACTATCCACACCAGTCATCCTAAGGTTTAGGAATTTGTTTGCTATCTGTTCTTTTTCATTGGGTGGGCAGAATTTCCTTTCTACCTTACTTTTAAATTCTTCCCATTCCATATTGTAAGTTCTATCACTTCCTCTTGATTGGAGAATAGTGTTCCACCATTCTAACGCTGAATTCTTAAATAGATTAGAAGCAAACAATATCTTATCTTCTTCAACACACTTACTTATCCTTAAGACTGCCTCAGTCTTCTCTATCCAGCGTAAGGTTGCAATGGCCCCTTCATTGCCCGAGAATTCCATTGGTTTACAAGACCAGAATTCTTTATAAGAACAACCATAAGGCATGGTTCTTCTTCATTTGGGAATAGGCATTTGAAGTACTGGTCCATTGTTCACGTTGTTTTCTGGTTCAATTGGTCACTTACTACTATGTTTACTTTTATTATCAGCATCCTTAACAGTTTGAAGAATAAATGGCATTGCATCTTTAATTCCTTGTGCCACTATGTGTTGGATAGCACTATTATCCACTTGATTTCCATTGTTATTGATGCTTGGATTCTCATTAACCACGTTAATGTTACTCTGGTTATCATTATTCAGATTTCCTTGATTTTCTTTGTCGGCCATCTGAATTTTAAACATTTATCTCATATTAATATCACAAATAATATCTTAATATAGTTAATCACATGATACGCAATTTAACCAAAAACGTCGATCATTGCGACTTATACTCTATTCATATACTATTATGCATCTATTACACACTACTACTGAAATAAAAATTACAATACTAACAGAAATAGAATCACACTAATAGTAATATGCCTCCGTACACACATATTTTATTATTATTATTATTATTACTACCATTTCCTCTATTCACACATTCACGGATATGGATTTATCCAAAAATCCATATTGCGCTCATCGTATTTCCATACGAGACGCTCTCCCACCTGACGCATTCTCTCACTGCTTTCTAAAATTTCCTCCCCAAAAGTCCTAAGTTCTTGGACGTTTTCTGCACTCATTGGGGGTGCAGGTTCTCGGACTGGGTTTGGAATCTGGGGTGGGGTTTCCTGATATGGGGGTGACAGTTCCTGAAATTGGTAAAGGATCCTCTAATATTCCCCTAATATAATCATTTTGGTAATAGGGATCTAAAGGGTCCATACCTGGATAGGCTTCTATGTTCTGTATGGGTGGATATTCCTGGATAGGGTAACGTTGCACAAAGTCCCTATTGTCGTCCCACCAGGGGTCGTAATTTGGGTCTAGGGGGTTTGGTGCAGGTATCCTAGGAATTTCTTCTGGGTTAAAGTCGTGCATCTCTACTTGGTTTTCCGGGTTTTCTATCTGCATGGGTTGTTCTGGGTTTTGTGGTTGTGGGGCTACTAGTTGTTCCAGACTTGGGTCAGCAGCAGTTGTGGCTAGGATATGGAAATTTGCTAAGCTTCTATTAAGCATTTCCTGGGTATGGGCATCTGTCTCTCGCTTAATAGCTGCTAAAGCTCTTTGCTGTTGCAATTTTCGCATTCTCTTCCTACGAGCAAAAGCTTCTTTACTGAACCATCCTCGTTTCTTATTAGGAAATGGCTCTTCAGATTGAGCTCTAAAGGCAAATATTCATTCCTTCTGATCAGCAGAATACCCCGAAAGGGCAGGCTGTGATGATGTACCATCACTCCTAGGTGAATCAGACAACTGACGATTCACGTCTGATGGTCCTTGATCACTCATACTGAAAACTAACAAATACTCAAATAACACATAACAAATAATTACAGTTATGCACATATTTCCGTAATTTATTTCCTAACACAAATTTTAGAATTTTAAGTGTCAGGATAACACTTCTTTGGCTCAGACCAGTGGCTAGGCTATGATACCACCTTCTGTCGCAACCCCCGATCCCTGATTCCCGGGAACGGGCGGACGCGATCTCAGAGTTTCGGTGGCATCAGTTATTTAATCTTGCAGCGGAATTTACATCAGGACCGTAGTTAGGAAATGTTTATCAGAGTAAAACCACCATATTTAATATTAATAATCACATAGGTAAAACCCAAGTTTCTTATTACAATACATTTATAGGGACAAACCCTATTTTATTGAATTTTTAAAACATTGTTTATTTGGTAACTTTTATAGCCACATTTTCCCAAACCTTCAGTGCTCTCCAGCTGGATTTTTATTAATTGGCTGTCACATTGGGTTACCTGAAACGTGTTTTAAAAACATTTGTCAGTCGGAAATACTGGTGAGTGAATCCCAGTTTAATCAAGTTTAAATAAAAAGTCACAGTGAACAGTATTGAGAGCGATCACATTGTTTATGTCTACACAATTACTCCATTAGTATTGTCAAACCTGACTTGTGGGTCATATTACCCATTGGCTAACTCATTGTCCAATGGTAACGTATTGTCATCCTCGACTTACTACTCATAGTGTAGTACATTTTGTATACAAAACCCCAACATACCGGCAGTAATTGAAGAACTACAAAGACTCAATCACTGCTAATTTTCATAGTAAAATATTTAAGGTTTGGTAAAACATTACCAAAAAGTTAACAAAAAGAGTATAAACTCACATTGCTATCTTAGGCTTCTCGTAAGGGTTTCCTGGATATAATCTATAATTTATACAAATGTACATTGGTTAATATCATAACCCTTTGAAAATATTAATGATACCCTCCCCGAGACGGTATTCCAACAACTACGTCGGGCAGAACCACGACAGTTGTTACGGAACCCTAAATCAATCGGGCAGCGTAACTATTACGAAACTGGGGTTATAATACTTACAACGGAGCAGAACCTCGCTAATTAGGGGTATAATACCCAAATATTATGCCTAATACTTCAGAAATTCGAGATTGAGAATTGAGAATGAGCGACGGAAAACGAAAACTGATGCGTTCTATTTATACTTGCTGAATTGGACTCTCACGCGGCCCGCGTAACATACAAGCGGGGCTTACGCGGCCCGAGTCAACCCTGGTCAACAGGGTAGCTTAGCTGATTCGATGTGTAGGTCCGCCACGATGTCGACACGTGTCAGCACCGGATGTCTCCGCGTTTAATGATCTCTCGCGGCCCGCGTCAATGTAAGCTTAAGCTTACGCGGCCCGCTTGAACTAAAGAAACTAGCGGAGTCCGTTTCAAACCTTGATACCTCCCGCGTAAAAGCATGGGGTGGGTCTACGCGGCCCGCCTCAGCTTAATATTTCTTGTTTTTAATTTATTTTATAAACTATAACTTATTTCGGCTCGGTTTTCACATACGGTTTGTATTTCAAGACATATAAGGGTATTTTATCATATAATAGGGTGTCGAAAATATTATGAGAGTGTTGGTTTTACCGAGGGTTGTTACATGTGGGGCCCCTATGAGCCGTAAGTTAGCAATGGGGGGGGGTTAAGTGTAATTTGATGGTAAATAGGTGATTTAGTGGAGGGTGTTAAGTGTATGACTTGTGTTTAATGTGTTACATGCTTTATGTAATGTGTTTAAGTGTTCGGGAACCAAGACTAGCTCAAAAAAATAGAAACAATGCTTCTAGCATTATTTTGGTGTTCCGGGTAATGTCCGGTTGTTCGGTTTGATACTGTTCCGTTAAAGCGCTTAATTAATCCGTAAAGTGTCCTACATATATATTTTTGTAACGTTTTTAATTCTCAACACTCAGGAAAGCATACTGGACTATTTAGTAACTTTTCTGTACACTACTAGTATGTTAATTCAGCACATGTAAGTATAACACAGTAATCAGAAAGCAGTTAAGTGATTCAGCACAGTCATCAAGCACTTTAATTATTATTAATCAATCGTACGGATACATGGAATTATGAGGGTTGTCACATACACGATAAGAAATTAAATTAAATAAAACTCATCAGCCATGTGCATGTGAGTTCCTTAATTCCTTTCTATTTTCATTCCTCATTCAATTCAAAAAAATAAAACCCCTAAACTCCCTCTGTAACTCTCAGATAGCATGTCGTGTTTGTGTTTTTGTTTGTGTTAACAGGAATTAACAGGTAATTTTCGTGTATAACAGTCGAATAGTCGTGTTAACAGGTATTAACAGGTAATTTTTGTGTATATCGTGTCGTGTTCGTGTTCGTGTTTGAAAAAAAGGACACGATAAGTTATCGTGTCGTGTTCGTGTATCAGATATCGTGTATCGTGTCTTATCATGTCTTATCGTGTCGTGTCTTATCGTGTACGGGCATACACGATATGCCAGCCCTAATAATTTCTTCTCACAATCAACGCGTTCTCAATTTTTCATTTTCTAATGTTTTTAGCTTTTTCTAAAAAATCCTACAACTAGGTAAAATCTTTTTGGATTTTTGTGTTTTACGAAATGCAGTAACGTGTACAAAGAAATGGAAAAATAAAGTTTCCATGAGGGCTTATGCAACCATCCTACTCAGGGTTTATCATCCCGATCATTCGAACTAAGTTCTCGAACCTCGTCCGATCGAATGTCTTTGTAAACAGGTCTGCATAGTTGTCTAAGGTGTCAACTCTAACTACATCAATTAAACCTTTTTCAGCACAATCACGAATAAAATGATGCCAAACATTTATATGTTTAGTGCGTGAATGGTGTACTAGGTTATTAGTTATTGAAATAGTTGAGTTATTATCTACCATGATAGGAGTTTGTATATAATTCAAACCGTAATCCTGCAATTGTTGTTGGATCCACAAGACTTGATCACAACAGCTCGAAGCGGAGATGTATTCTGCTTCACATGTGGACAGCGACACTGATTGTTGATTTTTGCATTGCCAGGATATCAGACGGCTTCCAAGCAGTTGAGCACCACCAGAGGTTGACTTCCTGTTGATCGGGCACCCGCCAAAATCCGCATCCGCATATGCTATCAAATCCAAGCCTCCCTCGACTGGATACCACAATCCAAGTCTTGGTTTGCCTTTAAGATAGCGAAAAATCCGTTTGATGGCTTTCAAATGAGATTCTCTGGGATTGGCTTGGTACCTAGCACATAAACACACCGAAAACATTATGTCGGCTCGAGATGCAGTAAGATACATTAAAGAACTAGTCATTGCATGATAAACCGAAGGATCCACTTCAGGATCTTTGTCCTTTTAATCTGACAGCTTGTAATTGGTAGGCAACAGAGTTTCGTAAGGCAGACTGTCTTCCATGTTGAATCGGTTGAGGATCTAGTGGCCGTACTTCGTCTGATGAATATACGTGCCATTCACTTCATGATCTACTTGCAACCCGAGGAAAAACTTCAGCTCACCCATTGCACTCATCTCAAACTTCGATTTCATCATTTGTTTGAATTCCCGACAAATCTCTTCACTTGAAGAACCAAAAATAATGTCAACGACATATATTTGCACAACCAGGAAATCTCCCCGTTTCTTTAAGATGAAAATAGTGGAATCTATTGCACCACGAATGAATCCGTTTGCCAACAAATGCTTTGAAAACGTCTTGTACCAAGCACGAGGAGCCTGATGAAGACCGTATAAAGCTTTGTCCAGCAAGTACACTTTGTTCGATAACTCTTGAGCTTCAAAACCGGGCGGCTGGGAAACATACACAGTTTCTTGCAACTTCCCATAAAGAAATGCACCTTTGATGTCCAACTGATAGACTTTAATATGCATATGAGCAGCAAAGGCTAGGAACAAACGAATTGCTTCAAGTCGAGCTACTGGCGCGTAAACTTCCGTGTAATCGATCCCTTCTTCCTGATTGAACCCTTGCACCACCAAACAAGATTTATTCCTGAAAACGACACCTTTATCGTCCTTTTTCCATTTAAAAACCCATTTCGTGTTGATCGTGTGCTGGCCCTTCGGAAGATCTACCAAGTTCCAAACCTTCAGCTTGTCAAACTGAGCCAACTCCTCCTGCATTGCTTCACACCACGAGCTGTCTTTCAGCGCCATGTGGTAGTTTTTTGGCTCTATCTGTGAAAAAAGCACTCGTGTAGGCTTAAACTGTAGATCTCTTTCTCTTTGATCTCTGTGAACAAACACTGCATATCATTAAGACTTATGCTTCGAGTCATTATTCCTTCCTGCGGATCTCCGATAACATTATCAGTAGGATGATTCCTATTTGTTCGAGTGACAGGAACAACTGCAACTTGCAGATTTGTTCCCAAATTTGACTGGATCTCCCCCTCAGCAGTTGTGTTACCAGATGCTTGAACATTTCCCATAGACGTGCCAACATTTGGATAAGTTGAAAAATCAACAAAAAGGTCACCAATTGTATTTTGAGCAGCTTCAGCTTCAGAAGCAGCTACAACGTCATCATCGGAATCGCTTGAATCTGCATCATTGGAGGGTTGAGTAGCTCCGGCATCATTAACATTTGACGTGCTGGCAACGTTTACTCCTGAATCACCATTTGAAGAGACATTTATAGGAAGGCTGGTACGCCAACCTGCATCTACTTCATCTTTGTCGATCAAGTGTGAATACACTAGTTCAGTCTCATCATCTGTTAGATCAGGTAAAGCAAAAGAATCAAACAACTTGTCATAATCGTAACCATTTTTGGGACCGAATTCAGACGGTGGAGGATCGTAACTCAAAGGAGTTATATCAAAGACTACTTCCAGCATCCGTTTCTTGACATTGTATACTCGTTTGTTCAGAGAGCCTAGATCGTAACCTTGGAATAAACCAATTTCTACAATCTCTCCAAACTTTGGAGTATCCAATGTCCGTCGGATCACACACTTAATCCCAAAAGGCTGGAAACCTTTCAAATTTGGTTTCTTTTTCTCAAGAAGTTCATAACAAGTTTTATCTTCTCGCTTCACTGTAAGCACACGATTCAGCACATAGCATGCGGTGTTTACGGCTTCAGCCCAAAAGAATATGGGCAATTTGGATTCTAAGAGAAGGGTTCTTGCAGCCTCGATAAGGGTCCTATTCTTCCTTTCAGCGACTCTGTTCTATTGAGGAACATAAGGAGTGCTAAACTGATGAACAATACCCATATCATGACATAACTCATCCATATTTCGATTTTTAAATTCAGTTCCGTTATCACTTCTAATTCTTTTGATGGGTAAAGAGTAATCTTTCTCTAATTGTTTAAACAAATCTTTCAAAGTGTCGAAAGTTTGATCTTTCGATTTTAAGAAAAATACCCATGAATACCATGAAAAATCATCTGTGACAACCAAACAATAAGACATACCACCAATGCTAGTTACATGGATCGGACCAAACAAATCCATGTGAAGCAGCTCTAGTGATTGTTGGATAGAGTTTATGTGTTTAGGCTTATGAGGTTTACGTTTGATTTTCCCTTTCTCATAGAATTCACATTTACTATGCATATTGAAACTACGTAAAGGAACACCCAACACCAAGTTGTTCTTATTTAAGTGATTCATTTTGCGTAGATGCACGTGGCCCATTGATGTGTGTAAAATGCAACATATAAATTACATCAAATGAGGCATAAAACTAACCCTTTTTAAGTAGTAATGTTGGAAAAAGTGTGCTTTTGTCTTCCTTTTGTATTTTCAGGGTTAAATGAGTGTAAATGAACAAAAGAAGAAAAAATGCAGTCAAATCTAACATAATTACAAGAAAAGGAATAAACGTGGCATGCCCGACCCCTCGACAGCATCTTCCCAACCAAAAACAAATAAACAGAAGGCTGACCACAGCCCTGTGCCCAGCGGACACGGGGGCGTGGCCAGGTGTCTGCAGAAAGGACAAAGCATAGAAGCTTCTATTTCCCAACACGGGGACGTGCCCAGCTCAACACGGCCGTGGTCAACGCTAAGATTCACAGAATCCAAGCAAATCTTGATAGTACAGATACGCTTCTGCGCATGGGGCCGTGCCCAGCGGACACGGGGACGTGTGGAGCTAATGCAGACAAATTGCAATTAATGAAGAAAGAGAAAGTGGATAGACATGGGGCCGTGCCCAATGGACACGGGGTCGTGTTCGGGCTTCTGTGCAGGCTATAAATAGAGGTGCTTGGTTCACTTCAAAGGCATCCCTTGGCAAACCACCTCTCTCCCACTTCACCCACACTCCACTACCACTACAACCCACATCCACCACCATCATCCATCTTAGAGTGTGTGTAGTAGTCTCGGGATCCAAGATTGATAGTAAGAGTTCTTAACAATCAAAGGCCATGTTTGCCTAAGTCTCTTACATCACTTGGTGAAGACAAGCATTTAGTGTCATACTTTTGTTTTTTAATCTTTTTGCACTTTTTATTTGATTTTGTATTAATGACTTTAATAACTAGTTTCTTATGTTGAAGGTGAAACTTCCTTATCATTTGCCCGTGGTGCCTTGGTGTTATTTTTACTGTCTATATAAAATAAAAGATTTACACCATTCATATCTCTACGGTCTTTATAGAGATATGTTGGCTACCTGGTCGGGGGTTAAGGGAATGGTTTGGTAAGGTTCTTGCATTTTTCAGTGTATAGATCCTGCAAGGACCTGGGTCCAGCTTACTAGGACCTCCTTCAATACCCACTGGTATTGGATGGCGGGGGTGCAAATGGCTTGATCCCCTCATATGTAAACTACTATTAATGCATTAACCCGGATACTTGGGATTGTATCCCTGCTGACTCAAACCACTTAGCCGAGGGTAACGTCACCTTCAAAAGAGGGGCCTACCAAATTACGCATTAATAACTTAATTAATTATCTTTCAATAATCCAACCCTTTAGGATTGTATACTTGCTGACTCAAACTACTGAGTTGAGGGTAACGTCACCTTCAAAAGAAGGGCCTACTACTATAACTAAGATAATCTCTTAAAAAGTGCAAAAGTGCGGAAATCATCAAATGTTACACTAAAGGCGAGTCGGGTCCAAGTGATTAATCTTGTCTATCTGTTTTATTTTTATTTTTATTTTTCAGCATTTTTAGTTTTTATTTTCATGTTTAAAACCTTTTCTAAACTTTTGATTTGATTAGACGTTGAGGATAAACCGGTACTAAAAGCTCTTGTGTCCTTGGACGACCTCGGAATCTTACCAACGCTATACTACGCTCACTATGGGTGCACTTGCCCATATGTGTGTTTAGTGTTAGTAAAATATCGTGTTTTATAAATTTAAAACTTGACTAAAGTGTTAAAAAGGGCTTAAAATATACATAAAAATTATATCACGCACTACGCACATCAAGTTTTTGGCACCGTTGCCGGGAACACAAGGATTTTAAGAAAGCTTAAAATCGACGGCCTAATCAGTTTTTCAAAACCTTTTTAAAACGTGCGCACATTTTCTGCATTTTAGTTAGTTCTTGCATTTACAGTAGACTGAACACGGGGCCGTGTTCACTGAACACCGGGTCGTGTTGCATATTTTTCTCAAAACTCCCAGATACAGAGTCTGAACACGGGGTCGTGCTCACTGGACATGCCCCCGTGCTTCACAAAACCAGTCACTTTTATTAAAATGCCCAGATACAGAACTTGAACACGGGTTGTGCTCACTGAACACGGGGCCGTGTCCAGCCTCTGTTTCCGTTTTTATTTTTTTTTCTGGTCCCGAGACTCTGTTGTGGTCTGCTGAGTGATTCTTATGGATCAATACTTAGGAGATTACAACTACCACTATGAGGAGGATGATTATAGGGAAGACTATTGCACCATTTGTAGTAACCCTCATTCGGTACAATATTGTGACCTCTTTGAACCATCCACTTCATACACCTACTATGAGGAGCCCAGGTACGATCCATCCACTTTATACACACCCTATGAAGACCCAAAGTATGAACCTTCTCCCTCATACTCATATTTTGATGAACCAAGGTATGAGTCTTCATACTCATACTTTGAGGAACCAAGATATGAGCCTTCACCTTCATATGCTTACTATGAGGAACCATGGCGTGAACAACCCACCTCATCTGAGTATTATGAGGAACCAAGTTACGACCCTTATCCATCATATACTTACAATGAGGAACAATGGTGTGAGCCATCTACCTCATATGAGGAACCAAGGATCGAACTTCCGAATTCAAGCTTTGATGATAATTATTCAACTCACTTTGACGAACCACCAACTATTTCACCCGTAGCTGAAAAGATAATAGAACACCTTAAAACTATCGAGCGCTGTATAAAAGAAGCCCGCGCAAGGGAAGAGGAATCCCGCGCAAGGGAAGAATTAACTCGTAATAAAGAAGAGATAGTTGAAAAGGTAAAAATGGAAGAACAAATAAGTGAAAAGCCGACACATGAGTTAAACAACGAAAAAGGTGAGTCCGACAATGTTAAAATTCAAGAAGAGTTTAAAGAAATTAATCTCTTGTCACCTTCTTTCAAAAATCATTGTTTAGTACCCACTCATGCAAAGTTTTTAAAAGAGTTAAACACTAACACTAAAATTGATGAAACGGTAAGCATTAAGTTAACAAATGATCAAACTGCGCTAATAAAACAAGATCCATTTGAAATTAACATTACATCGGTTCCATGTTTTTTTTCAAAATTCCTTTATTAGTAATATTACAATTGATAAAGATCTTTGTGTTAATATAATGCCAAATTACATTTTCAAAAAAATTAAGTATTGGTGATTTTTCTCCACTTCAAATACCCATTTTTCTATCTAATCGGAAAACAATAAAATCAATAGGGATAGTTGAGGATGTGTTAGTCCAGTCCAATCAATTGGTAATCCCAACCGACTTCGTCATCTTTGATGACGCTCCATTAGTGTTGGGACGACCTTTTGTTAAGACCCACGAAGCTTTGAAAAATCGGAAGTATAACAATCTACCCATTCAATTAGGGGCATTCAAAAAAAGTGTTGATCATGAGCGTTCAATGAAATATCCATTCGGCAATGATGACCCCCTAATTGAAGATAAAGATGAACCACCCGATACAAGAGAAGAAATTGACCACTTTGTTGAAGAACAGGTCGCCATAGAGCAAACCTTTGTGGTTCTTAACCGAAACGAGCAACCAAATAAGGAGTCTCCTAAAGACCCACCTCTTGAGCTCAAAGAACTTCCAAAAGGTTTGGAATATGCATTTCTCGACAAAGATGGTAAATCACCTATAATTATTTCATCAAAATTAACTAGTTTAGAAAAAGAAAAACTAATCACACTTTTGAAAAAACACAAAAACGCGATCGCTTGGAAGATTGTAGATATTAAAGGAATAAGTCCTTCCATGTGCACGCACAAAATTTTAATGAATGATGACTACAAATCGGTAATACAACCACAACGTAGAGTAAATCCAAATGTCCAAGAAGTGGTTAAAAATGAAGTCATCAAATTACTTGACGCCGGACTCATTTACCCAATCTCCGATAGTCCTTGGGTAAGTCCCGTCCAAGTAGTTCCAAAGAAAGGAGGTATGACGGTAATAACTAACGAGAAAAACGAATTAATACCAACAAGAACCGTCACAGGATGGAGGGTATGTATAGATTATCGTCGATTAAATGAGGCAACAAGGAAAGATCACTTTCATTTACCTTTTATTGATCAAATGTTAGAAAGATTATCCGGTCACAAATTTTATTTTTTCTTAGATGGTTTTTCAGGTTACTTTCAAATACCGATAGCACCCGAAGACCAAGAAAAGACAACATTTACATGTCCCTATGGAACTTTTGCTTATCGACGCATGCCTTTTGGTCTATGTAATGCCCCCGCAACCTTTCAACGTTGCATGGTGGCCATCTTCCATGACATGATAGAAAAGACAATGGAAGTCTTCATGGACGACTTTTCTATCTTTGGAGATTCATACGACCAATGCTTCGATAACCTTGAACGAATGCTATCCCGATGTGAGGAAACTAACCTCGCCCTTAACTGGGAAAATGCCATTTCATGGTAACGGAGGGAATAGTACTCGGTCACAAAATCTCAAGCGAAGGAATGGAGGTTGATCGGGCAAAAATAGACACTATTTCTCGATTACCACCCCCATCCTCCGTCAGAGCTATCAGAAGTTTCCTTGGGCATGCCGGATTTTATAGGCGATTTATCAAAGACTTTTCAAAAATCTCAAGACCTCTAACAAAATTACTTGAAAAAGATGCCCCTTTGACCTTTGACAAGGATTGCAACCAAGCATTTCTAACACTAAAAGAAATGCTAGTCATTGCACCTATCATGATAGCACCCGATTGGAAATTACCCTTCGAAATCATGTGAGATGCAAGTGACTTTGCAGTTGGAGCTGCCTTGGGACAACGAAAAGATAAGCACTTTCACCCAATTTATTACGCTAGTAAAGCACTTAGTGATGCGCAAGAAAATTACACAACAATAGAAAAACAATTACTAGCTGTGGTATTTGCTTTTGATAAATTTTGTTCTTATCTTGTTCTTTCTAAAACGATAGTTTGTACACACCATGCAGCCATTCGATATCTCTTTAAGAAACAAGATTCTAAACCATGCTTGATTCGGTGGATTCTACTCCTCCAAGAATTCGACATTGAAATAAAAGACAAAAGAGGAGCAGAAAACACCGCAGCAGATCATCTTTCCCGCTTGGAAGACCCTGCTTTGGAGGCAACCTGGGATGAGCTAATCAATGAAAAATTCCCAACGGAGTCCCTGGAAATGGTGGAATACCGAGAAGAGCCATGGTACGCCGACTATGCTAACTACTTAGCTAGCGGTATAGTCGCAAAAGGATGGCCACATCATCAAAGAAAAAAAATTCTTTGCTGATGTAAAGCACTCTTTTTGGGAAGATCCTTATCTTTTCAAAATGTGTGCCGATCAACTCATCCGTCGATGCGTACATGGAAGTGAAGCAAGAAGAATTCTCCGCCATTGTCATGAAGGTCCATACGGAGGACATCATGGTGCCGCTAGTACCGCACGAAAGGTATTTGATTCAGGATTTTATTGGCCAACCATTTACAAAGATGCTCAAAGTCTTATCAAGACATGTGACGCTTGCCAAAGATCAGGTAATATTTCTTCCAAAAACGAAATGCCACAAAATGGCATTCTTGTTTGTGAAATTTTTGATGTGTGGGGACTCGACTTTATGGGACCTTTCCCATCGTCAAGAGGAAACAAATATATACTTGTGGCGGTAGATTACTTGTCTAAATGGGCCGATGCCGAAGCACTTCCAACAAATGATGGAAGAGTTGTGGTAAGATTCCTGAAACGCTTATTCTCTCGTTTTGGAACTCCAAAAGCACTAATAAGTGATAGAGGTACCCATTTTTGTAACCATCAACTTGAAATTTTTTTAACAATGTATGGGGTCTATCACCGGGTCTCAACAGCATATCACCCTCAAACAAACGGACAAGCCGAAGTGACTAATAGAGGTTTAAAAAGAATACTTGAAAAAGCCGTAGGGTTAAATAAAAAAAGAATGGGCCAATAAATTAGACGATGCTTTATGGGCTTTTCGAACTGCATATAAAACAACAATAGGTACAACCCCATATAAGCTTGTCTATGAAAAAAGCTGTCATTTGCCGGTAGAGATAGCACACAAAGCCTATTGGGCAATTAAAAATGTAAACCTAGACTTAGAAATTGCAGGAAAAAATCGATTTTGTCAATTAAATGAATTAGACGACTTAAGAAATCACACATACTCTAACTCCGAAATTTATAAGGAAAGAATGAAAAATTTGCATGATAAACACATTAAACCTAATGAATTTCGGGTAGGAGATCAAGTTCTATTGTTTAATTCACGACTTCGATTATTTCCTGGTAAATTAAAGTCTAGGTGGTCAGGACCTTTTTCCATCACCCACATTTTTTCGCACGGTGCAATAGAAATTAAATCTCGGAATGGAATCTCATTCATAGTCAATGGCCAACAGCTAAAGCTCTATCAAGGATTTATTGAGGATGAAGAGGAAGAAATCTCGCTACAAGCGGCCAAAGAATGAAACGAAGGTTCAAGCATCAACATCATACCTTGTAAGTTACGAACATCGGGAAAACATCTAAATCGGTGAGATTTCTAAAACCAAGTTTTGGGAAACAGGGCACTCACACGAGCACTAAAAAAATAAAAAAATAAAAATTTGCACGCCCACGGGGCCATGTCCAGCCGACACGGGGCCGTGTCCGCGCAACTGTCGGGGATAAAACCCCTCTTTCTTTCACTTTCTCATTTCAACACGCCCCGTTTTCCCAAGAACTCTCTGGTTCCGGCGAAATTTTCTGCAGTTTTCAACGTTCCCCCGATTTCTAACAACGTTAAGGTATGATTCTATCATCATAATTAGTTAGTTTAATCACTTGCATGTAGTTTAACATCAAAAATTTGGGAAAAAAATATAGGGTTCTTCAACTTGAACCGATTCAAACCTTAAATTTTTGCTTAGATCTGTTAGCATTAGTATAGATACATGTTATAGGAAGTAAATCAAATTGTATTGTTTGTAGATTTGCCCGATTCTTCACAAAAACCTCAAATCCTTGTTTTTGAACCGAAAAAGATGAAATTGAAGGGGTAAATGGTTTGTTTTGGAAAAAACGGCACTTGGGGTTTCATTTTCGGGGAAAACCGCCCCTACTGGACCAAAAATTTTCAAGTTTTTCGGGACCGGGTTGAAAAACGGGGTCGTGCTCAGCGAGCACGGGGGCGTGTCCAGCTAATTTCAGGCGAACATGGGGCGTGTCCGCTGAACACGGGGTCGTGTCCAGCTGACTGTTTTCAGTTTTCTTCGAAAAATTTACTGTTTCGTCCTAATTGTTTGGTGTTTTCTTTCAGATGGCCAAGAAATTTACCAGATTTAACGCAAGTGAGTTGGCTGCCCAAGTGCGAGTCGAGGTTCTAAAGACTAGGCCGGAAGAAAATCCCCGACAGGTGTGCATGGACACTCTAGAAGCAGTAAACCAAATAGACCGCTTCAACAACATTGTTACCGGTCCACTACGAGCAGCTCTTTGCACTCGGCTTCATTCCGTGCATGAATATAACATGGAATTTTACAGCACGTTTGTCTTCAAGACAAGAGCAGATCCGTTTGACAATGAGGGAGAAGAATTTCGTTGTGCAGGGGTTATGTACTCAATCTTAATCGCACAATTTGGGGCAATTGTCGGGTTGTACTCGGAAGAGGATGCTGGAGAGGAAGAGAACACCGGTGGTCTCCGCGAGCTTCAAGAAGATCAACGCCAAGCTGCTTGGGCTTAAATCGGGGAGGGCCACTATAACCCGAGCCGAACTAAGAGCACAATGTTAAGGGACCCTCTCTACCGCTACATCCACAGGGTCCTCAGCTACTCTCTTTGCCAGAGACACGATAGTGGTGGTGTTGTAGGGTTGCGAGATCTGCTAGTCCTCCATTGCATTCACAAACGTATCAACCTCGATCTTCCATACCTGCTACTCCGCAACATGCACTTGAACCAGCTTGCCACTCCCCTGACTCATATCCTTTTTGGAGGGTGGATTTACCGCCTTTTCAAACACTTTGTGCCAAGGATGCCGAAGTCCTTTCAAAATGGCCCATGGTCAGTAAAGGTGGACCTTGTCATATGCCGCTCCATGAACCTAATCAATGAAGCGGATGACGGGACAATTAGATTTCAAACAGTTCAAGGGCATGCATGGAACCCTCAAGAAGCTCTCGTCCTACACGCTCCACATATCCGTCCTCCTCCCTAGTACCACTACCAGCACCATGGTGATGCGGGTCAATCCTCCTCTCAAGGAGGTGGTTTTCCTAACTTTCAAAGTTTACATGATTTATTGCAGGAAAATATCATGTGTACTCGGAACACCTACAACATGGCCAGCAACACATACGCCCGGGTCGGAGTTATAGAAAGAAACATCTCCGACATGCAGGATGACATTGGCAACATCCGGGAGTATATGACGGGCCAAGGAGGGGATAATGATGATGATGATGAGGACATGGATTGAGCTGAAGGAGTTGGAGGTGGTATTACACGGTTGGGGGTCGTCTCAGGTTAACCCTTTATCTCTCAAAAACAATTTCCTGGCCTGCGTGCCACTTGTTGAACAATTTACTTCCCTTAACACTTTTTAATTTCCTGCATTTCTTTTCTTTTTAATTTGTGATGTGGATGATGAAACTTTGGTAAGTTAGGGTGTTTGTTATTTTGTTTGGTGTGGTATTTATTAGTAAAACAGGTACCTACGAGGCTTGAAGCACTAAATATTAGTGCTACAAAAGCCGGGAAAGCGGAACCAAAAGTCGAAACCTGTTTTCAATGATTGCAGTTTGTCCACACGGGGTCGTGTCCAGTCGGCACGCCCCGTGCTCACCGCCCAGACCTACTGTTTGTGTAATTTCTGCAGACTGCTGTTTAATTTCTGCCCAACACAGGGTCGTGTTCATCCGACACGCCCTAGTGTCCACCTTCTGTAAGTTGTCGTTACTAGCAATCTGACCACGGGGCCGTGCTCATCTGACACGGGGCCGTGTCCAGATGCCCAGTAACATAAATTTTTTCTTTTTAACACCTTTTTACACATTCAATCAACCTAAAAACTTATTTTTGGGACACATTAAGGACAATGTGTAATTTAAGTGTGTGGGGATGCTAAAACCTTGAATTTTGCAAGTCCTAATAACAAGGCTTACACAAAACTCTATTGGAACCGCTAATCACCCCAATTTTTTTCAAAAACGTTTCATTTTTTTTACTTGTCTTGGTTTAATTTGGGAATAACAAGTTCTAAAAATGTTATATTTTTACAAATTTACAACCGATAGCGTTGTGATAAAAAGAACCAACATAAGAAAATTATGAAACGGCACGACAAATCTAGTTAAAATTTGAATATATATACTTGATCACATTAAAAACCCATTCCCACAAAAAGTGAGTTTTGAGCCTTTATTGAGCATACAAATACACATCTTTAGACTAAATGCTCATCTTTTGTTTCTTGTGTGAATAGCCGCTTGGTTTCTTACGACTCTAGAACTTGCCATGACGATACATTCCCGGTCCTTACCAACTTAAACCCAACTAAGTAAATGATGGAGGCATTAGGACTAACCCCTTTTTCTTTTCAACACCATTATTTTTCATTTTTTTTACCACCTACCCAAAATCCCCCTAGTTAACCCCTTTGAGCCTACACCTTTTCATTTCTCAACCCACAAAACAAACACCCTTCACCCACCAAAAACCTTTTTATTTTAAACCCTTTATTTTAGTAGAAAGCTCGGTCTTCATGTGACATTCCTTATAAAAAAAATGAAGTCTAGCAATAAACAAACAAGTTCCTCAAAAGAAACTTTGTTTGAAAATGCTTTGTTTGAATAAAAGTCACAAAAACAAAAAACAAATCTACGACGACCGACGCTTTTTACGCTTTTAGCCCTTTTTACTAACCACTAACCCAAAACGACCTACGTTTAACCCAAGCCTAACCCTTCCCCAAGTCCTCTTGATATTTACAAAGGTGTATAGTTAAAAAGGATGAGGATTGATTGCTTGGCAAGCATATGGTAGAAGTAGGTTCCATGCCGGTCTCGAGTGTTTCACGAAAAATACATCTTCGGCCGAGTGTTGAGTGATCTCCCATGAGGTATGTGAACTTGTATATAAATGGAATTTTAAAAAGGCATGTTATGCCCAAATAAGTAATTTCTCTTATGAAATGTTCTAAATAAATCATAACAAGTAGGATTGTAAATAACATAAAAATAAAGCCTAATAAAGATCTTGGATTCCCGACACTCAAGAGAAGCCCAAAACTTCTCTTCTACCCATGCCATTTGGGCATGTAAGCCACATTATAAAGAGTTTTGCTTGAGGACAAGCAAAGATTCAAGTGTGGGGGTATTTGATGTGTGTAAAATGCAGCATATAAATTACATCAAATGAGGCATAAAACTAACCCTTTTTAAGTACTAATGTTGGAAAAAGGGTGCTTTTGTCTTCCTTTTGTATTTTCAGGGATAAATGAGCGTAAATAAACAAAAGAAGCAAAAATGCAGCCAAATCTAACATAATTACAAGAAAAGGAATAAACGTGGCATGCCCGACCCCTCGACAGCATCTTCCCGAGCAAAAACAAATAAACAGAATGCTGACCACGGCCCCGTGCCCAGCGGACACGGGGGCGTGGCCAGGTGTCTGCAGAAATGACAAAGCATAGAAGCTTCTATTTCCCGACACGGGGGCGTTCCCAGCTCAACACGGTCGTGGTCAACGCTAAGATTCGCAGAATCCAAGAAAATCTTGATAGTACAGATACGCTTCTTCACACGGGGCCGTGCCCAGCGGACACGGGGGCGTGTGGAGCTAATGTAGACAAATTTCAATTAATGAAGAAAGAGAAAGTGGATGGACACGGGGCCGTGCCCAATGGACACGGGGCCATGTCCGGGCTTCTGTGCAGGCTATAAATAGAGGTTATTGGTTCACTTCAAAGGCATCCCTTGGCAAACCACCTCTCTCCCACTTCACCCACACTCCACCACCACTACAACCCACATCCACCACCATCATCCATCATCCATCTTAGAGTGTGTGTAGTAGTCTCGGGATCCAAGATTGATAGTAAGAGTTCTTGACAATCAAAGGCCATGTTTGCCTAAGTCTCTTACATCACTTGGTGAAGACAAGCATTTAGTGTAATACTTTTGTTTTTTAATCTCTTTGCACTTTTTATTTGGTTTTGTATTAATGACTTTAATAACTAGTTTCTTATGTTGAAGGTGAAACTTCCTTATCATTTGTCTGTGGTGTCTTGGCGTTATTTTACTGTCTATATAAAATAAAAGATTTACACCATTCATATCTCTACGGTCTATATAGAGATATGTTGGCTACCTGGTCGGGGGTTAAGGGAATGGTTTGGTAAGGTTATTGTCTTGTTCAGTGTATAGATCCTGCAAGGACCTGGGTCAAGCTTACTAGGACCTCCTTCAATACCTACTGGTATTGGATGGCGGGAGTGCGAATGGCTTGATCCCCTCATATGTAAACTACTATTAATACATTAACCCGGCTACTTGGGATTGTATCCCTGCTGACTCAAACCACTTAGCCGAGGGTAACGTCACCTTCAAAAGAGGCGCCTACCACATTACGCATTAATAACTTAATTAATTATCTTTCAATAATACAACCCTTTAGGATTGTATCTTTGCTGACTCAAACTACTGGGTTGAGGGTAACGTCACCTTCAAAAGAGGGGCCTACTACTATAACTAAGATAATCTCTTAAAAAGTGCAAAAGTGCGGAAATCATCAAAGGTTACACTAAAGGCGAGTCGGATCCAAGTGATTCATCTTGTCTATCTGTTTTATTTTTATTTTTCAGCATTTTTAGTTTTTATTTTCAGGTTTAAAACTTTTTCTAAACTTTTGATTTGATTAGACGTTGAGGATAAACCGCTACTAAAAGCTCTTGTGTCCTTGGACGACCTCGGTATCTTACCAACGCTATACTACGCTCACGATGGGTGCACTTGCCCATATGTGTGTTTAGTGTTAGTAAAATATCGTGTTTTATAAATTTAAACCTTGATTAAAGTGTTAAAAAGGGCTTAAAATATACATAAAAATTATATCACGCACTACGCACATCACCCATCCTTCGATGCCATAGGAAAGATTGATCTTCTTTTGCCTTTGATAACAAACACGTTGCCGGACCAGAGGAGTTCACAACCGAACACATATCCATCACATAGGTGTTGTTCACTCTTGGAGCTCTCATCACGATCCAATCTTCAGGAACTACAAATCCCGGCTTAAGAACGAAGCAAGCCTTATCCGTGAAATGCATTGAATACTTGTTATCACAGATCTGAGAAACTGACAGCAAGTTGTGCTTCAGTTCTTCAACAAAGTTCACCTTGTGCAAGGTGATCTTGCCGTTTGAAATAGAACCTTCACCCTTGATATATCCATCCTTTTCACCCGCAAAGTTAACATAACCACCACGATTAGGTTTCAAATTTGACAACAATTCTTTGTTCCCCGTCATATGCCTAGAACAACCACTATCGATATACCAAATATAAATAGCTCTTTTTTAGTTGTTTCTGCATTCACAAACAGGAAATTAGTTAGAGTGGGGGACCCAAGCCGTGATGGTCTTAGGTCGTCCAAATTCATCAATAAAAGAAAATTCCTAGAAATAACCATCTTCATTGTTGTTTCTAACATTTCCACCACGGTAATTGTTAGAATGTCCACCCGCAAATCGAGGATTGTACGGAGTTTGAGAACGGTTATTGTACCCAGAATTCCCACCAAAACGATTACCAGAGTTTTGATATCCGAAGTTTTGACTATGCTAAGGTCTAAAACTTCTATCAAACCGTGGTTGCTCGTTATCATGAAACACATGTCGTTGTTGTATCCTGAATGTTGTCTTTGACCATGAAATCTTGCCGGTGACACGTTTCGGTTATCAACGTAACGATTTTGCGCATGAGGTCTAACATTGTGGTTGTAAGAACCTCCAGAATGTTGATCTTGTTCTTGTGGTCGGAAAGTTACATGATTTGGTCATCGAGAAGGGGTTTTCTAACGACTTTCACGTTTTGCTGAAGAACTTTCCGATCCACGATCTGAACCACAACGACTATCATCATCTGATGAATCGGTATCCTGATCCTTTTGTTTTTTATTTTTAACCTTTGGTTTAGAAACAGATTTGCTTTCTTGCTTTACAACATTAGGTTTTTCTACTTTTTGAGTTTTACAACTTTTCTTTTCATTCTTTTTAGGTTCATTTTGTGGTTTGGTGTCAAAAGGTTTATCAAGATCAGAATCAACATGACTCTTTCCTTTGTCATTTGGAGAATTTGCAGCTAAATGTCCTTTCAAACGACATTTGTAGCATTGTCGTTTATCAATCTTTTCATTCTTTTCCTTTTGATCATCCTCGCAGTGACTGTTTGAGGATGAGGATGCTTCGTTTGAGCCTTTTTCCTTTTGTTTTACAAATTCAGAATTTGATTCTTTTTCAATTCTTTCACCCTCTTTGTTAAAGCTTTCGCCTTTCACAAAGTTGGTTTTTGAATTGTTTTTAACATTCTTTTTACCTTTGTTTTTAGGCTTCGACTTTTGAACATTTTGAACTTGATTTAAAGCTTCTAAAATCTTTGAGTTTATCAAATTTTCAATTTTGCTTAAATCAATTTCGTTTGTTTTAACATCACTCGTACTCTTTTGTTCTGATTCCGATTCCGATTCGGATTTAGACTCGGATTCTGAGTCTTCCTCACTCAAAGGATCAACAGTCAATGGAGCAGTAGGAACGAAATCTGCAATTTCAGGATCAATCGAAGGAGTCGATGTATAGTTATGGTTAATAGGAGGTGGAACCTTCTTGTAACCAACACCGAACATCTCATCTTCTGAATCTTTGAGACGAAGATTGTTTATGCAAAAATTCATCACATCTGATGAACTTTCAAATTTCTCAAGTTTTCGCTGCAGATCAAGAATCAAGTTATCTTTGTCTAAAATTAATTTGGTTCTTTTCCAAAACAGTGTTTTGACAAGTTTCAAGTTCAGCTTTTAAATCTTGATTCTTAATCGTCGCTTGAGCAAGTCGTCTCTAAAATTCAGAGATGTCCTTGTTCAAGGCAAGCACCTGACTTCTTTGTTCTTTGTCGGCCCTCGAAAGTGCCACAATTAACTCTCTAGATTTCTCCAGATCGGTAATCAAATTACTGTTATGGAGTGCGTATCTGTCACATTTAGCGACAAAGTCTACGCATCAAGGACATCTTTCATCATCACCTCGATGTTAGCCATGAAAGCTTGATCTGAGCTTTCTGTTTTTCCAGCTTTCATCTTTCCATTTCTTCATCAGCAAAGCTTGCATTTCGTCAGTTGCGATCTGGAACTCAAATCGATCACTTTCATCTTTTTCTGTCTTTCTTTCCTACTTTCTTTCTGCTTTCCTCTTCCTCATTCTCTCTTCTCTCGTTTTCCTCTGCTTTAATGATTTTCTCCATTTCCAGATTCTCACTTAGAGCTTCCGCCACCATAGTAAACTCTTCCACATTCGCCTCTTCAAACAAATCTCCAAACCCTTCTTCAATGATCTCGGCAATGAACGCTTGTGAAACAATAGCAGTAGCTGTTTCTTCCATTACAATCATCCAATCGTGTGGCTCACTTGCAGTTTGAAGGGGTTGAACAATCATAGCATTATTAGCATTAGGAGTAAGGTTATCAGATGAGGTTGTTGTTGAAGTGGTAGAAGTTGTATTGGATGGGGCTTGACTATTGTTGTTAGATCTAGCTGAGCTTCCTTGACCATTGTTGCCTTCTCTATTCTTTGGTTTTCGACACTCTATTACATAATGACCATAGATACCACAGTTGTAGCATTTAACTTTGGTCATGTCAATTCCCATTCGTGTCTTAGTGTTACCAACAATGAAACTCTTTCCCGTTCGCTGAAGAAATTTCATTGCTCTTCTCACCAGTAACGCCATACTTAATTGCAAATCAAGATCTTCCAATTCATCTTGATCGATTGATCAAGATCTTCATCGAGAGTCGATGGTTCAACTAATTTTCCAAGTGCAAAATTCTCGAATGCCGTCATGAATGATGCAAGAAGTGCCATATTTTCTTCTATGAGCTTAAAACTATGCGAGTCGATTTAGGAACATTCAAGCTTGGTTCACTTGGCCTAGCACTTGACGATGACGTTCCAGGAGATATAGGGATTCCACCAATGGTTATTCCACTATTGCTAACAACGACAAAGGCATTATTGTTTGCAGGATCTCCTTGAGAAGTTTCTGAAACGATAGCAACATCTGAATTACTTCCCTTTTCAATTTGCTTTGCACGGTACAAAGCTGGATCTTGTAGCTTCTCGAAATTAGAGTCTTGGTCATCTAAGTTCCATGCGTAACTTTTCATCTTCTGGGCTGCTTGATCAAGAGTCAATTCTTCATATTAAGCGCTCTCTTTGATTAAGGTAGAATACATATTCCATTGTTTCGGTAAACAATTCAGAAACTTTTCCACCTTTTCAAACTCCGTATACAATCCCAGTTGACTTCGATCTAATTCACTTAGAAAATGGTAAAATATGTTTACCAGATCATCCAACGATTCACCTTTCATAGCTTTAAAGACTACGAATTGAGTTTTCAGTCGTTCGAGTCTTCGTTTCTTGAATAACTCATTTCCTTTGTATATGTCGCTCAGATTGTCCCACAATTCCTTTTACGAGTTTTTTTTACCGAAAGTGTGTAAGATCGATTGTGGTAACGACATCATAATCAAGGACATTGCTTTTTCTTCGCATTCATAATACTTTCTTTCATCATCAGTTAAAGCAAGATAACCGGTAATTGTCAAAGTTCGAGCAGGTTGTCCTCCAATTCCTGATGTCAAACATAACCACAGTTTTAAATCTTTCGCTTTGATGTATCGTTCAAATCGTATCTTCCATTCCGGATAATCTAACTCGTTCAACAATACGGGAGGTTTATCACTGCTTCCGACTTCATTGTTGTGTCAAATACTTTGAACAACGGTGTTCAAATTGTTTGCCATCTTTGCTAGATCTTGGTTTCAAAGACTGTGAACACTTACGGGTGAAACTTTAACAAATATCACAAGTACTGATCAAAATCACAAGTTCTGATACTTTTAGAGACCCTGAGTGATAAGTGCTGATGAATGATAATGAAATAAGTTCTGATGAACAATAACGAAACAAGTTCGGTCAAAAGAAATTCACAAGTGCTGATGATGTTGTAGACTCATAAGTACTGATGACAAAAACAAACAAGTGCTTATGACCAAAAACAAATAAGTGCTGATGACCAAAAACAAACAAGTGCTTATGCCCAAAAACAAATAAGTGCTGATGACCAAAAACAAACAAGTGCTTATGCCCAAAAACAAATAAGTGTTGATGACCAAAAACAAACAAGTGCTTATGCCCAAAAACAAATAAGTGTTGATGACCAAAAACAAACAAGTGCTTATGCCCAAAAACAAATAAGTGCTGATGACCAAAAACAAACAAGTGCTTATGACAAAAAACAAATACTCATGAACAATCTTGGAAACAATTACTCATGAACAATCTTGGAAACAAGTACTCATGAACAAAAACAAGTACTCATGAACAATCTTGGAAACAAGTGCTCATGAACAAAAACAAGTGCTCAAGAACAATCTTGGAAACAAGTAGTCATGAACAAATCTTGGAAACAAGTACTCATGAACAATCTTGGAAATAACTACTCATGAACAAAAACAAGTACTCATGAACAATCTTGGAAACAAGTACTCATGAACAAAAACAAGTACTCATGAACCATCTTAAGTCACAAGTACACACAAACCTAAGAAACAAGTGCTGATGTTGAATATCAAATCACAAATGTGCACAGACCAAAGAAACAAGTGCGGATGTTGAATATTAAATCACAAGTGCGCGGACCTAAGATTCTCACAAGTGCGCACAAGTGAAAAACCACAAGTACTGACTCTGAATTTATTTCTCAAGTGTGACTGCACACAAGATCATCAATAACTTCGAAGAATCAAAAACCCAGAGAATTTGAAAGAAAACTTTAGATCTAACGCAATCTGAGCAAAATCTCAACAATCAAATCAAGCACAAACACTCACAACTAAACCCTAATCACCATCCATGATGAAAAATCAAGAAACACGAAGAATCCATGAAAAATATGAGAAAAGTATGAGAAAACCCTAGAAATTTGAAAACCCACTAGAACGAACAAAAACCGAACAAAATCTATCCTCCAACACGAAGTCTACAGCGGTAAGAGCACTCTGTATATAGAGCATGCTCTGATACCACTTGTAAGGTCGTCTTCCTTTAACGAACACACGAACCGGACCGATCGAACACACACGCGATGTGTGGAAACCATCGCGTGCCTCGTACCGCAACGTAGATCGTACAGAAGGTGTAGAAGAAGAGAACCGTGAATACACCGAGTATTCACAATCGACAATCACACAGATTGAATGAAGAACAAAAAGCTAGGGTTTGTTTGCACAAGATGTTTTCTCCAAAATTTCACTGTTTCATTGAATGTCTCATGATTACATACATCACAAAGCTTATATACAATCATATGTTCGCACATAGACCTTACAATGAAACCCTCAGTACTTAACAAATAAGTACTCACCACTATTTAAGTACTCACAACTAAATAGAAATTACAAGTACTCACCATGTAAAAGAATACAAAACCCTCAGTACTTAACAAACTTAACAAATAAGTACTCACCACTAAATAGAAAAACAAGTTCTCATACTAGAATAAATTCACGAGTTCTGATTAGAGATAAATCCACATGTTCTCATGAATAAGAACCCTTGTCCAAACTTGTGACACTTTCACATAATTACCCGATTAGTCCCTCATTGTTGAAACTTCAGCAGTATCCAGCATTTATCAAACTTTGGTGCACTTACTGACTCCCCCTTGATATATGCGGGATCTGCAAATCTTCAACGACTCTTCGAGAAGCCGTTTCCCGCATTTATCATTCTGAAGTGCATTTACAGGACCTAAGGGGTTAGCAGTGTACTAGTTGCTGCACTGCTATGGCGTAGGATGTGAACATAATCATGTAGGGCTACAACTGGCACTGAGACTAGGGCGGAGCTCCGTTCCCAGACTCACGACTTACAAAGGCCTTCGCCGAAGCGCCTCATATTTTGGTCTTCTCCCACTACCATTGTGTAACCATTTTCGTCTGTTTTAAACTTATTTGGGATAAATCCTGTTCCAAAGTGTCCAAGGATCAACTTGCTCTTATACCACTTTGTCATATGGTCATCACTTTAGGCCCTGTGTGGTGCCCCTGGTTTCCCAGAAGCCAGCCAATCCATCTCGGTTATGATCTAGGTCACTAGTTTTTCCTAACTTGGACTCATCAGGAAAGCTGCAACAACTCTCGACTAGTGGTGCATTCGTCAGATAGACATGACTTGGCAAGTAAACATTACAATCCACAAAGACCGTCCCCGATGATGTCCCGAAGTAGTCATCGGTAACCCAAACGGTCAAACACAAACATTTACAAAGCGACCTTCGATCATTTGGCCCGTGATATAATGTCAAAATTTAACGGTATGAAGAATTTTGATAAA
Source organism: Helianthus tuberosus (assembly GCA_030545235.1). Taxonomy (NCBI): domain Eukaryota; kingdom Viridiplantae; phylum Streptophyta; class Magnoliopsida; order Asterales; family Asteraceae; genus Helianthus; species Helianthus tuberosus. The sequence continues at coordinate 185,345,210 of CM060351.1, read as the reverse complement.
AAGATGGCTAAAATGATGGCGTTGAAAGAAACTATAAGTTTGTTGCCTAAGAAATGAATATTCTTTATGCAAACATAAGAAACACTACTCCTGAAAAGCTTGCATTTCATAAAATCCTTGTGCGATAGGTATGCAAAAAATAACAGCACTTGAACATGGTGCAAAGAGGCCCAATCCTATTTGTCATGTCCTTGAGTTGGAGAAAATGTGAAGAATTGTTAGTTAACCTTTTTTACTTTTATAAATCATTAAAGTTTTTGTGGTTACAACAAATAATTTACTTTTTTACACTGTTTGGATGGTATAGACTTTTACCTTTTGAGAAGAAGAATATGATTCAATTCCTAGTATGAAGTTGATTATTGTTAATTTAGTGTAATATAGGAATAGGAAGTAAAGTCACATTTGGTGTTAAAAAATACCTTCTTAAAAAAATTTGGAGGATTAATTAATGCTTTACAACAAAAGGGTAAGGTTTAAATACATAGTCTCCTAAAAATAGGAAATCGTGTATAAAACGGACTCCGATTGAACTTATTCAATCGACATTAGAACCGTCTCGTCGAACTCTACGATTTGAGATTTTAGGTTTTTTGTAGGTCCGGCTAGGGGAGGATCTAGTCGCCTAATCCTTGTTATCGAACACACCCGGTTGTGCGGAATCCAACCGGAGATGCAAACCGAGATCGAGAAAGTGAACAATACGAAAAGATATCAACGATTAACAGTTACGTGTATTGATTTCGACAAAGTTTCGGTACAATATTTGACAAATACAAAGCTCACCGGAACTTTCTCTCACTACACTCTCTCTCTAGTTTTATGCCTCTCTTCTATCTCGTTCTCACACACACACCTGGATATTTATATCCATCACCGCATGTCTGGTCGAAGGATCAGAATTACTGATCGAAACATCATCCTTCGATCATGCAACCATCGAAGGATCCACATATGCTTCGAAGGATGACATATCCTTCGAAGTTATCCTTCGAGCTCATCCATGTGAGTGGTCTGATCCAACCAATAAGTCTTCTGCCTTGTGCGGTTGGGGTTGGGTTCGGCCCAATGTGAGTAGAAGCCCAAACATTTATGATTGGACCAAACGACCATGCGAGATGATTGGACCAACATCATGCACGTATCCAACTTGTTTCATATTTGTGAAGTTTAGTCAACCTCATGACATCATCATGACATCATCATGATGATGTCATGATGATGTGGCGGCGGGAACCGGCCGCGGCTTTCCGTGCTTCACGTGTCGAACTCTGGGGCGCACGACGGAGGAATGTCGTGACGTCGGGCTTGAGCCGAACCTAACCGGGTCGAACCGAACCAAGTCGCGTCGAGTCGAGTCGCGTCCACATATATGTATCAACAAACTCCCCCTTGGACGCTACTCGCGAGATTCGCCTTTCATGTCTTCTATGTCGGAGGATCTTCAAAGTCTTCACGTCTTCAAAGCAGAAAGTGTATCAACAAACTCCCCATTTCATGTAGGAAGTGTGTTGACAAACTCCCCCTTAACATAATCTCCCCCTTGAGTTATGCTCGTGAAAGTCTTGATCTTTATGAAGTGAGATCCTTGTGGTGTTGATTATGGTCAGCGGCATCTCGATCATCTTCGTCTTTTGAGAGCCTTCACGTCGTGTCTTCATTCCGAAGCTTGTCATCGACCATGTTCTCCTAGCCTTTAGAATCTGCACATGCAAGAAATCTAAACGCGTAATGAGAACAACTGCTTAGAATATAGTAAACATAAACAAACGACACACATGTGACCATTGTTCAAACAAACACCGTCCGACAGTTTGAAAGTTTAAAGAATTTTGTCAATTTCAATTTTAACTTTCAAAACTTTGCAAATTTCGACCGTTTATGAAGATTTAGTCGTTTTCGATTTTCGTTCAGGTTTCAGGTAACGAAGACTCGAGTTCCAACATCGTACGATCGAAAATAAAATAAAAATAAAATCTTTTTGGCTTTTTGAAAGTTTATATTAAAACACGCCTAAAATCTTTTTGGTATTTTAGAATATTTCAAATGTAAAGACTGAAAGCAGTAAATAAATATTTACAGACATTCTTTTTGTGAGTTTCGAGGGTAAGAGAATCATATCAGTTTATGGTCATGTCAAGACACTCTTGCTGTTCAATTAGATAACATTAAGATAAGCATCCTATAACAATTATCGGTATTGTTGTCCACTTAAGCTCAACTTATCAGATGTAATCATGGCGAGGGGATACGTTAAGGTATGATTTATACTTACCGACCGGTGTTCATCCACATCACGACACATTCCCGTATCAAGGTATGCACGAGGGTTCATCTTACCGGTGAGTATACCGATTATCATCTGTTTGACCGTATATGATGTGAGATTCTCACTTATTTTGATTTGAAAACAAGCCCTTTGTGATAGAATCACTTATTGATGAGGAACTTGATTTTCAGATGCATGAGGGCACAGGAGCAAGTCCGTGAACAGGTCAGTACTTTCGTACAGCAGAGAGACGAACTTGACACCCGGAAAGAATTTGTGATATATTATCACTTATTTGTTTGGACATGTGATTGTTTATCACTTATTGAGGTCGTATGCAATATGTACACGTATGTATAGTATCATGGAAGATCTAGACTTGCGTCCCCGTTATATTTCGGTAAAAGAAACAACCATGATACCCAAATGATAAGCAGCATAAAGACCGAATATCTCAGAACCTCGGCAATCTCTCAAACGAAATTTCGGTACTAAGACCATATGCCAATGAATGGTTCCCACCCAGTCTTCAGTCGATTTAAGTTTATATCACCCTGCACACTTTAAAATGATTGTGAGCCTACCGATACATCTTATATAGAGCTGCTTATCGTTTTTGCATTTAAAGTTTAAAGAGGTTTAGACAGACCACTGATGTACTATCATTTTCTCTTTTGCTCGCCAGGAAACTCATTTTTGCTTTTCTATTGTTTTCTATCATTTTCAATGTTTTTGGATTTTCAAATTTGGATTTACTCCCCCTAAAATCAATAAACTAAGACAAATTTAAAACACAAAGGTATTTACAAAAATGATTTTCCGATGTTGGTTTTACTCTTGCTTGACCTTAACGCCGTTTACCAAAATTAAATTTTGAATCTGAAATGATTTATCAAATTTTGGAAAAATCAGTTGGCATGTCGGTCATCGGTGCGGACCATGACAACATCGATGAGTTTCATATTGAAACAATCACGTGTGAAGTGATATTCGAGATCAATGTGTCAGGTCAAAGAGTGCTGTACGAGATGATAATAATTCATAAAGCAGCTTAAACATCGACAAGTATAGGAGAGATTAGAAATTTAAAACCGTATCCTGCAACTGCTTCGTGCATTGCAAGGAATTTGAGTGTTCTCCCAAACTGGATATCCACCCGGTGTGGATTTCAAAGACGATTTTTGTAGCTACTGAGAAATCTCTTGACAGCAACAAGATCATAAACCTTTGGGTCCGGCTGGTCTTCCACATTGCACCAGCGAAGGTCTTTATCTTTCTCTTGAGAAGTAGTGTGCGGTTGTTCAATCCACGCCAAGGCATCCGCACACCCGGTTGGTTTGATCAACAAACACATTCTCTTCAATCGCACCGTGGAGAAAAGTACCTTACACGTTCATCTTGTGGACTTTGAACTTCTTGTGGAAGAAAAATCCATGTGTCTTCGAAAAGGCTTCAGACGTGCTACAGACGCGTACTTTTCATTGAAATCTTTTCCTGAGGACCCGATCAAAAACCATAACAACCAAATTTTGGTACATATCTCATCATGTCGAATTTTTTAATTTCATTCAACAACATTCTTTCATCAGACATTTTTGTCTTCTTTTCTCCTCTCTCCATCAATGGCAACAAAATTCTCCTAAATGTAACAATATTTCGGAGCCTGGTGTCGCCGATCTTGTGCATGGACGCTCCACTATCAACAATCCTAAGACTATCAATAGTTCCTCCTGGAACATCCTACACACTCATTCAGAGATTAGTTGGAGAGGGGGACCCAAGCCTTCACAGACTTGGGTCGTCCGTCATCATCGAGGATTGTGACATCCATTTCCCGATGATTCGGAATTGATGTAGCTCCCCCTGAAACAATTTCCAATTTTGGTTTCCAAATCTGTTTTTGGTTTTCAAGTTTAACATTTGATTCAACAGATTTTGTTTGGACAACGTCCGGTTTTAAAACCTTTTCAACATTTTTCCGTTGTTTCTTTCTCTGTTTCACTTCTTGTTGTTTAACAAAACGAGGGTCCTGTTTTGGTGAAACAGATCTTTTATGGTAACTGTTACCATGGGGGGAATCAACTTTGGCTTTTTGTTTATGAAGATATGGACAATTTCGAATGATATGTCCAATTGTGCCACATTCAAAACATGATCTCCGCTCAACAAACCTCGGAGTATCATAACTATAGGAGCTTGATGATGATGATGAACTTTGTGATCTCGAGGTACTAGGTTTCGAACAGTTTGGTTCATTTCTTTTCAACACTGTTGCTCGTTTAACAAAATCTAAGTTAGATTTGTTTTCAAACGTTTCAATTTTGTCCGTTCCCTTTGTTTTCACAAAGTTTACCTTCTTGTCCTTTTTCTTGTTTTGGCTCTGTTTGCCTTTTCCATTTCCTTGGGCAGCGTGATTTTGCTTTCGTTGATTGTTTTGTTTTTGCAATTTTGGATTCCCATATTTCTTTCTAACTTCGGATTTTGGGATAGGAGCACACTGAGTTACTACAACTCCTGGGCTCGACTTTCCCAAAAACTTACTGGTAGAATCTTCAAAAACTTTATCAATCAAAGATTGATTTACATTTTTGATAGGGAAATCCTTGTCTGAATATATTTTACAGATCCAATCAACGTATAAAGCAAGTTCACGCTTACACAACTTCCAGATGAGGATTCAACAGACTTGGTTGTAGCAGTCACAGACGGTTTTGCAGGAGGATCACAAAGAATGTGATTCTCAAGAGGTATGTCCTCTTCTTTTGTTACCGTTTCTGACTGTTCAGAGTTAGTATCCTCGGATTCATCATCTGATGAATCAGCATCCTCAACAATGACTGGAGGATCCTGATTTTGTTCAGCAGTTGACACATTTGTATCTGCTGACACATCCGAATCTGAAGATACTTCCTTTTTGTAACCGAGTCCTGTTGCAAATTCATTAACGTCTAAAGGAACAGATGGTTCAAAGTGAGTTCTATACTCCTCATCAGGCATGGCATCATAATTGTTTCTCACGGGTGGTGGACATTTCTTGTAACCTATGCATGTGACATCCCGTTTCTCTTTCTGTACGTCAATGATGTGATCCAACACATAGCTAGAGCTCAAATAACTGTCTAACTTGAGTCGGATCGCCTCACTTTCAGTTTTAACACAAGCCATCTCTTTTTGCATTATCTCAAGACGAGTTATATACAAATTGATGTCAGTTTGTTTTCTTGAAACCATTTTTGTTAACTCAGTTTTATCTTTCCTTAAAGTTTCAATCATCGTTTTAAATTCCTTTTCATGGTTTTCATAAAACATGTTGGCTTCTGTGCACTTAGAAAGATCCACGGTTAATTTCTGATTGTGGATGAATGTCACATCATATTTCTCTTGCAAATCCTCGTGTTTGCTCTGCAACTCACACCACTTATCATTCAATGAAACATGTTTGTCTTGCAAGTCAAACAAACTAGCTTGTAAAGCATCATGTTTGGCTTGCAACTCAGACATGTTTGCCTCTAAATCAGCACATTTAACACGCAAACTATCACAGTTATCACAACTAACAGCAGTGGGTTCATCGACACATACCTGACTGGAATCACTCTCAGATGTTGACATTTCTGCATCAGAATCAACAACCTCCCTTGATGATTCATATTCAGATCCATCCTCGCTTGAACTTGAAGGTGTATCATCCTCAACTGAAGTTGAAACATCTTCATCTGAACTACTGTCATGTTCAGAACTGTCATTATTTCCCGAGGATTCACCATTGCTGGCATCTTTGACAATTTCAGCATACAACGCCGTTTTTGTCTGACTACAGTTCCTTGTATCAAGAGATGATGGTGCTACCATAGAAGGATGGCACTGTGAGGCAACTGTTGGAGGAACTGGTTGAAGCGGATTTCCGTACATATCTGTTGTTCTGGTAGATTGAGGAGGAAGTGGATTCCCATACATGTCTGTTGTTCCGGAGGATCGAACTGGTAATGGATTTCCAAACATATCAGTTGGTCTGAGAGGTCGTTGGATTTGTTGTTGTGGTACTGATTGAGGGACAGGTTCAAGCGAATTTCCATACATGTCTGTTTTTGGAGGGACCGGAACTTGGATTGGAGTGCCAAAACAATTTGTGATTGTGACAAACGCCGTTGGTCTTGAGGAAGCTGTATCCGGAGACGGAGTTCCATAACACATATCCGTATTTATCGGAGTACCCCAGATTGGATTCATTTTTGATAAAATGAATTCAGAAAATAATACTCAAAACAACTAAAAGGTTATAAGTGACCAGCCGAAAGATCCAAGCTCGAAGAACAAGACAAACAGAAACTTGTTAAAATTAAACAGAAGAGATTTTCGAAGGATCAATATTTTCGAAGGATCAATATTTCGAAAGATCAATATTTTCGAAGGATCAATATTTTCGAAGGATCAATATTTCGAAAGATTAATATTTTCGAAGGATCAATATTTCGAAAGATCAACAAATTTGAAAGATTCACAATTTGAAAGATCCTTATCTTTCGAATGTATATCCTTATCTTTCGAACATATAGCCTTCGCATAGATTTCCTGGATCGAAGGACAAGATTCACAACTTAGAAGGATTGTTCGAAAGATAGTTATCTATCGAAGCTTCCCTGATCGAAAGATGACCTAAACACCTTGTGTGATCTGACACATTGACTTTGTAACCACCTGACACAGTACTCCCACTTTCGGCTCAAAGTATGATCAATTCACCAACCATGATATGATTTGTACTATTATAATTCAATAACAATTTTCAATGCATTAACACTTTGATATCAACACTATGCAGATCAAATACACAAGCAGACAAGAACAGTTTGAAGAACTTCATGAACCGTTTGAAGATATGAGGTTTCTGGAAATGACTATGCTTATATCTTCAACCCAAAAAAAAAATTCTATCATACTAACATGCAATAAAACAAGATCTCCAGCAACACTTTTAGCAAAAACAACAGGTTTTATCAGATTCTTTTAGCAAACCATGCAGATTTTCGAAGTTTTAAACAGAAAATTTCCAGAAAATACAAGCTTTTAAAACCCGAAAAACAACCCGAAAACGCTCGGTTTTAACAAGGAGAAGAGCCAAGGCTCTGATACCACTTGTAGGTCCGGCTAGGGGAGGATCTAGTCGCCTAATCCTTGTTATCGAACACACCCGGTTGTGCGGAATCCAACCGGAGATGCAAACCGAGATCGAGAAAGTGAACAATACGAAAAGATATCAACGATTAACAGTTACGTGTATTGATTTCGACAAAGTTTCGGTACAATATTTGACAAATACAAAGCTCACCGGAACTTTCTCTCACTACACTCTCTCTCTAGTTTTCTGCCTCTCTTCTATCTCGTTCTCACACACACACCTGGATATTTATATCCATCACCGCATGTCTGGTCGAAGGATCAGAATTACTGATCGAAACATCATCCTTCGATCATGCAACCATCGAAGGATCCACATATGCTTCGAAGGATGACATATCCTTCGAAGTTATCCTTCGAGCTCATCCATGTGAGTGGTCTGATCCAACCAATAAGTCTTCTGCCTTGTGCGGTTGGGGTTGGGTTCGGCCCAATGTGAGTAGAAGCCCAAACATTTATGATTGGACCAAACGACCATGCGAGATGATTGGACCAACATCATGCACGTATCCAACTTGTTTCATATTTGTGAAGTTTAGTCAACCTCATGACATCATCATGACATCATCATGATGATGTCATGATGATGTGGCGGCGGGAACCGGCCGCGGCTTTCTGTGCTTCACGTGTCGAACTCTGGGGCGCACGACGGAGGAATGTCGTGACGTCGGGCTTGAGCCGAACCTAACCGGGTCGAACCGAACCAAGTCGCGTCGAGTCGAGTCGCGTCCACATATATGTATCAACATTTTTGCTTTGTGATTTTTAGCTTGTAGATTTTAGATTCTTTTGTTTAGATCAAGCATTATGTCTTTTATATATTTGCGTTATTGTGTCTTTTTTGCGACTTATTGCGTTTTCCCCCAACATTATATTATATTTCTCGGTATTGTGTTATTTCTTGTGATCTATTGTATTTTTTACCCTTTCTAAACTTAGGAGACGTTATTGGATAACTTTACCCCACATAAATATAAATATATCTAAAATTTGGTCTACTTTTGCCTCCGTTATTCTTAGAATAAAATTATAGAACGCGGTGAAAGTACGTGTCTATTTGGATAATGAGATCCACTCCCATAAGTTATGGGCAATCTTATATCTCCAATGGGGACACTTATCCCCCCACAATTCAACAAGTTCACGGAACACCTTATATTCACAAGGAAGATTTATTGACTTCAAGAAAAAGTCGAGTATGGTACAATTTTACTTTTGACGACATATCCATCTTTCTTTTGAAACAAAAAATAAAATAAAATAAAATCAATAGGATATATACAGTAGAAACTCGATAAATTAATACTCGATTATTTAATAAACTCTCTAAGATAATATTTTTTGCCGTTCCCGACTCGGGGATAGGGTGCTAAATTAATAATTCGCTAAAATTATAAGATAATACATTTTTGATAATTTCTTTAGACCCCATATAAAATATAAATTAATAATTCCTTATATATAGCATATTACATGAATGATTTATGAAGGTTTCTTGAAAAATGACTCAATTGTCTTTTGTTTTTTGTTGAAATCAATTTCCCCTTGAATCTCGTCTCTAACCTATTTTGATCTTGTATTTATATAGAAAATATTTTTAATGTCCATAAAGTGATACATTGAACACAAGAAGCATAATAAGGTGGGAGATTGAATGTTTCTTTCAAATTGGGCCGTTCATTTGATATACATGCATTGTATACAATAATTAAGTGGAAGCTTGAAAGGTGTTTGTAAACTAAGTATTCTACTATAAATTAATAAAATATTAATTAATATATAAATTAATAATTATTAATTTATCGATTAATTAATAACTCTTTTAATTAATAAATTTTGGTGGTTCCAAGTGTATTATTTTATAGAGTTTCTATTGTAGTTGCTTTTAATATTTAAAAGAGAACAATAAACAATGGAGTATCTTAGTTACTATCTCTAATATCCATTTAATATCAATACACAAGAATTAATTTAAGCGCTTCTAGATATACTATGCAATTTGTTTCAACAAACTTTTTTAGTAAATTTTCATATTGATATAAAAGAAGGCATGGCCCAGCAGCAGGGGTGTTGAACCAATATATTCCTGATGTACACATTCTTACATTGTATTCTTGCAAGTCATTGTTTCACAACTCAACCCATGACATACAGGTCACATGGTAGCAACCATATTATTAACGATATGAAAAATGATGTGAGAATGAGATCATTGATTTTGAGGCATTTTTCTAAATCTTAAATATTTTGTGAATTTTAGAAAAAAATAATCACATTCATGTGTTCTTTCAGTAGTCTAACCATAAACATCATCAATAACCATCACCAAACACCTTTGGCCACTTCTTGAACCATCCCCAACCATCACCAGTGGCGCAGGTTAGCAGGGGGAACCCGACCCCCTGAACTTTTCGCTCAATAGTGTTATATATGTAGCTTCTGTATACAAATTTTTGGATATATACGTTTTCGACCCCCGTCGGAAATCTCAAGCTTCACAACGGACCATCACTGCCACCTCTTAGACATTCGTCATTTGGTCACCGCTGCCATTAAAACGAATCCATCTCTGATGAACGTACACACACAAACACATACTCAGTTGAAACGTGAAAAATCCAAAACAGAATTTGAGTGAAACACCAAAGCCCGTGAAATCTGAAAATCGAAATCCTAACACAGGATCTATAAACCAAAACCTTTAAATCTGCAAATGCGAAATCAAAATTTGTAATGTGGAAATCTATAAAAACCCTAACTGGGTGGGAAAGTGTTGCTGAGTGACGGTGATGGACATGAGATGACGTAAGGTGTGTAGCTAGGTTTTATACTATTTTCTAACTAATAAAAAAATATTAAAGTCTAATATAAATTACAATTATTATAGATGATCTGACTGAAAATACGTGTAAAATTCAACAATAATGCAGAGAAATAAAAATACACGCTAGCAACTAAGACCATGGGGTGTGGGGTTGTCCCCTCCCTGTCTCGGATTGTCCCTCACGTCACACACCGCTCACTTGGGGCTTGTCACGTCGCAAACGGCGGCAGGAAGACGGAAGGTACGAGGCTTTTGATTGGCTGATTGTTGATGGTGAGCCATTTATTAGAGAGAGATAGAGAGTTTTTTTTTTAATTATTTAATTAAAACAAACAAAATAATAATAAAAAAGGGAGGGAAGACTATCCTCCACACCCTTGGGTAGTCCCCAAGGGGATGGTACTCCACCCTTAGTGAGGTGGCGCCTATGTAGCGGGTAGTCTCTTTGGGGACTAACCAAACCACACCCAATGGTCTAATAGAGTAGTTCTCCATTGCAATCAAAATCTATCAACACCTGAGTTTGAGAAAAGAGGGATTAAGTTCAAGTCCGACAGACAACATGAAGTAAAAGAAATTCGCCGTTCAAAAAAAATACACGGCAGATTCATCACCCACCTTAAAAAGAAAAAAAAACTAAAACTTTTATGTATAGATCTATTCTAAACTTAGGAAGCAAATAAAAAAATGGAATAAAAATACCTTGATGAAAAATATACTTAGGAAGCAGATAAAAAGATGGAATAAAAATATCTTGATTAAAAAACTAAAATCGGGTAGAGTTTCACTAAGAAAATACCATCAAATTTAAATGAAACAAAAACAATATTTATCTAATTACAAGAATTAGAAAATGTTGAAACTTAAAAACCTAAAAGTTATAAAAGCACAAAGAAATTGTTACAAACATCTATAGTCTCTTTCCCTTGCATGGAAGCATAATTTCAAGGAGTTAATGGAATCATTATTTGTAGCTTTAACTTTATTAACATGTAGTCATGTACTAGTACAGTCAAGTCCCTTTGAATTTTCTCAAGTGTCATGATTTTTTCATGTACTAGGGTTTGAATTTGACTCATAAACACCCATATACACCTTTATCATTAGGGTTTTGAATATCGCCTAGCTTCCGTCCTTAAACTTCTTGTCTGTACAATCAGAAATGTAAATATCAATGTGGTCCAGAGACAAACACTTCGATTATTTCAAACTTATCTTATTAATAATAAATAAATTGCCTGGTATATGTATACGCATATGTTTTATTCATGTACTCTTCATAACGTACAAGAATAATATTTAGAAAAAAAAAATTCGTTGTTAATTAGGTTAGAAACTTAGGATTAGGTTCAAACGTGAACAAAATCCCAAGCGTGAACTGCGTGAACTGATCTGGGCCCTTGATTTTTATCATCTTAAGATTTTAAGTCAATGGCATGATGGTAATTATTTGATTATTTGTTACTAATTAATTAAATGAATAAGGGTATTTGTGTAAATACACCTTTAATTAAATCATTGACTGGAAACTAAATAGTTTCCATATGTTCTCGATTCCCTCAATCCCTATACGATCGCAATTTCGGTTATACAAAGACCTAATATTCAACTTTTTTTTTCAAAACAGACCATCTTATCTCTCAATACAGTTTTCCGTCATCAAGAAAAAGAAAAGGACTTCCGTCGAATTGAAGTTGTCGCCAGAACATTCAAACGATTTCAACAACTAAGGTAAACAATCGCTGACTTTAACTGTTCATATGATGACATTGTCTATGTTTTATACTTCTTCTCATAACTTCAAATCGGAAGTTAGGGTTTCTTTATCTACTTTAATCGATGTTAAATAATGTGGTTATGGTCCGATTGTGTGTTTTGATAAATCATCCTTATAGTACATGATTAATTTTCATGAAAATAGGGGTTAATTTTAGAGGGTAGTTGATTATACTCTGTTTTTGTAGGTAGTATATGCGACATAATGCTGTTAGGATTTTAGGTAGATGGATATGTTGGATAAATCTTTATGTGACACATGTGTATATTGTTCGTTAGGGTTTCAAGTTCATTAGTGTCCACATGTGTACATTGTTTACACAAACAAACATATATACCAGAAACATGAATAAGTGTATCAAAGAAAATACACATGTGTACAACGGACAATACTGCCTACTGGTTAAAAATTTACTTTAGCTAAAATATACAACTTAAACTACACATGTGTACACATGTGTATTCTGATTTTGCTCTGTTTTAAATGCGATGTACACATGTGTATTCTGATTTTGCTCTAATTTTAACCCAATGTACACATGTGTATAGCGTCTGCTTTTGTGATATCTCATAATTTTGTGTGTATTGAATGTGTAAAGTTGTTGATGTACACTTGTGAATTATGCAAAATATTAGTTGCTGAGTTTTTTTTGTGCTATTATAGGAGATGTCGTTAACGAGAAAAGTGGAGATTGAAGGTCGATAAGGATGATTCACGTATGAGGTCGATAAAGATGATTCAGCATACAACGTGGCGAATAGTTGTAAAAGATTTTGTTTTTTTTTTCGATTATGTTGGGTTTATTGTTTTTACGAAACTGGAACTTGTAATTATATATTTTTTTGTTTGGTTTAGAAAACATTATGTAACTTGTAATTTGTTAAATATAAAATAGTTTTACATGTATTGTTTCTATGTATGTATTATGTAGCTAATTACACATATGTACGATGCCGAGTACACATGTGTACTGTTCTATTTATATCCAAGTACACATGTGTATACCGTTGAAATATGAAGGTTACGTGAATCTTAAAAATCAAAATTTGAATTCTGGTGATGAAATCTGAAATAAAAATTAAAATTGAAATTTGGTGATTTGTTGTTTGTTTTGATAATTATCTTAATAATAAATAAAACATAATGTGGATAATGAATTTAAAATAGGAAAGATGTAACTTAATTCAATTATTAAAATAATGATTTAAATCTTTTTTTTATAATTACAATCATACCCTTAACAACTAAAAAGGAAATCAAGGGTCCAGATATATTCACGCAGTTCACTCTTGGGAGGTTGTTCACGCTGGAACCCTACCCTAGAAACTTATGTATTATAAAGGTTAAATGAAAAATGTTATAAACAGTTAATTATTAACTAGGATTTAACAATTATAATACAATATAACTTAATATATAATCTTTTATTAGTTTTACTTTTTAAGTAATGTTTTTAAATTAAAGAAATAAAATACGAATAACTGAAATAAAAAAAATGAGAAAAAAAATTTTGGTCTTATAAAATTATAACAAAGATCAATTGTTTATTAGTCATAAGGTATAGATTAGCTTCTCATTTTGCCAACAGGTGAGAACTGTAGGTCCCTCTCGAGGATGAGATAAAACCTTTTCCTTGTTATATCAAACACACTAGCGAGTGCGGAATCCAAGCTAGCATGCAACCGAGATTTTATACGAGAACAAGCACAAACACAACACACAAGATTCACCGATTAACACCACATGTATTAATACGTATGAAAGGTCCGGTTACAAGCTCAATGTTTACAGATATGTTCTATAAACTCTCAAAGTGTGTGTGTGCTCTCCTGTCTCTCTCTATCTTGTCTTCTGTGTCTAACTTATCTGAACACAACACACTACATGGGTATATATACCCGACACAGCAGGTCTGGTCGAAGGATCAGACAGATTGATCGACAGATCATCTGTCGACCAGAAAGCCCATCGAAAGATCACATTCACCACGAAGGATGATATCCTTCGTGGTCTATCCTTCGTGGTCTATCCTTCGAGCTCATCATCGAAGGATATAAAACAATCCTTCGATGACACATCCTTCGACCCACATATCTTACAACATTTCTCTAACTGTTTGGTCAAGTCAAACCAGGAGGATGGTTGACTTGGTCAAACTTACATCAACCTTACATTAAAGACATCGTTTTGTAACATGACGAAATACAGACAAAGTACAGACACAAGTGCACCAACAAACTCCCTCTTGGCTGTAGCTTTGTCTCGATCTTCGTGTCTTCAAGTCTTCAAGGCCGAGTCGAACCGAGCCGAGTCGCGTCCACACAAAGTGCATCAACAAACTCCCCCTTGGACGCTACTCGTGATGGTTCGTCTTCTATGTCTTTCATGTCGGAGGATCTTCAAAGTTTTCACGCGTCGTAAGCAGAAAGTGTATCAACAAACTCCCCGTTTAATGTAGAAAGTGTGTTGACAAACTCCCCCTTAGATTGAACTCTCCATTGATTCATGCTCGTGAATCTTTTGACTTGACAATTTTTCAGATCCTTGTGGTGTTGATGAAGGGACAGCGGCAACTCGATCATCTTATCCTTTGAGTGCCTCCACTTCGTGTCTTCATTCCAAAGCTTTTCATCGAACATGTTCTCCTCGCCTTTAGCATCTGCACATGCAAGAAAGCTAAACGCATAATGAGAACAACCGCTTGGAATATAGTTAACATTTAAACTAACGACACATATGAGATCAAATCTCACTCAAACACCAACCGACAGCAGTTTGAAAGTTTAGAAAAATATTCATTTTAATCCTTTAACTTTCAAAACTCGTTAACTTCGACTGTTTATGAAGATGCAATTGTTTTCCAGCTTACGATCAGGATTTTGGGTAGGATAGACTCGAGTTCCAACATCGGTCAATCAAAAATAAACTAGAAGAAAAAACTTTTTGGATTTTATAAAGTTTAAATTAAAACACACCTAAAATCTTTTTGAAATTTTCATTTTTCAATGTAAAGACGGAAAACAATAAATAAATATGTACAAAGATGCATAAACAGGAAACATTAAATAAATATTTACAGACATTCTTTTTGCGAGTTTCGAGGGTAAGGGAATCATATCAGTGTACGGTAATGTCCAAAACGCTCTTGTTGTTCAATTAGTTAACATTAAGATAAGCATCCTATAACGATTATCGGTGTTGTTGTCCACTTAAGCTCAGCTTATCATTTGTAATCATGGCGAGGGGATACGTTAAGGTATAATTTATACTTACCGACCGGTGTTCATCCACATCACGACACATTCCCGTATCAAGGTATGCACGAAGATTCATCTTACCGGTGAGTATACCGATTATCATCTGTTTGACCGTATATGATGTGAGATTCTCACTTATTTGATTTGAAAACAAGTCCTATGTGAAAGAATCACTTATTGATGAGGAACTTGATTTTCAGATGCATGAGGGCACAGGAGCAAGTCCGTGAACAGGTCAGTACTTTCGTACAGCAGAGAGACGAACTTGACTCCCGGAAGAATGTGATATATTATCACTTATTTGTTTGGACATGTGATTGTTGATCACTTATTGAGGTCGAATGCAATATGTACACGTATGTATGGTATCATGGAAGATCTAGACTTGCGTCCCCGTTATTTTTCGGTAAAAGATACAACCATGATACCCAGATGATAAGCAGCATAAAGACCGAATATCTCAGAACCTCGGCAATCTCTCAAACGAAATTTCGGTACTAAGACCATATGCCAATGAATGGTTCCCACCCAGTCTTCAGTCAATTTAAGTTTATATCACCCTGCACACTTTAAAATGATTGTGAGCCTACCGATACATCTTATATAGAGCTGCTTATCGCTTTTCATTTTGGGTTTAAAGAGGTTTAAACAGACCACTGATGTACTATCATTTTCTCTTTTTCTCGCCAGGAAACTCATTTTTGTTTTTCTATTGTTTTTGTGTTTTTGAAATTTTTCGATGTTTTTGGATTTTTCAAAGTTGGATCTACTCCCCCTAAAATCAACAAACTATGACAAATTTAAAAGACACAAAGGTATTCACAATAATGATTTTCCGACGTTGGTTAACTCATGTTTTACCTCAATGCCGTTTACCAAAATTAAGTTTTAATCAGAAATGATTTAGCAAATTTTGGAAAAATCAGTTGGCATGTCGGTAAGCGGTGCGGACCATGACAACATTGTCTGGCCAAAGAGTGCTGAACGAGATAATAATTCACAAAGCAGCTTAAATATCGACAAGTATAGGAGAGATTAGAAATTTAAAACCGTATCCTGCAACTGCATCGTGCATTGCAAGGAATCTTAGTGCTCTCCCAAACTGGATATCCACCCGGTGTGGATTTCAAAGTCGATTTTTGTAGCTACTTAGAAGTCTCTTGACAGCAACAAGATCAGAGACCTTTGGGTCCGGCTGGTCTTCAACATTTCACCAGCGAAGGTTTTAGTCTTTCTCTTTCAGAAGTAGTGTGCGGTTGTTCAATCCATGCCAAGGCATCCGCACACCTGGTTGGTTTGTTCAACAAACACATTTTCTTCAATCACACCACGAAGAAATGTACACTGCACGTTTATCTTGTAGATTGTTGAGCTTCAGACGTGCTGCAGGTGCGTACATTTTGATTTGAATCTATCCCGGGGACCCGATCAAAGCCTTGAACATTCACATTTTGAAATGATTTTCATTTTGTCGAAGCTTTTCAATCTCCTTCAACAGACATTTCTGTTTCCCTGTTCTTTTTCTCTCCGTCAAAGGCAGCAATTTCTTCTGTTGCCTATTTTGTGCAAGGATGCTCCACTATCAACAATCTTACGACTATCGAAAGTTCCTCCTGGAATATCCTACACACTCACTCAAAAATTAGTTGGAGAGAGGGACCCAAGCCTTTGTGGACTTGGGTCGTCCTTGATCATCAAGAAAAGTGATTTCAATCACTTGATGATTAGGAAAAAGAACCTGTGGTGCTCCCCCTGACTGAATTACCTGTTTTTGTTTCCAAGCTGTTTGTCCGTTACCAGTATTTGCATTAATTGTTTTAGCATTTACTGGTTTTACAGTTTTAGGTTTTGCTTGAACAGGTTTTTCTTCTTTGACCTCTGATTTTAAGGCCTTTTCAATTACCTTTGGATTCTTTTGTTTTAACTTCTTTTCCCTTTCTTTCAAGACACGTGGGTCTTGTTTCGGGGAAAATGAACGTTTTTGGTAATTGGTTTCTTGGGGAGCACTTGTTTTTGCCTTCAACTTTTGCAGGTATGGGCAGTATCTTACAATATGCCCAATTGTGCCACACTCAAAGCACATTCTCCGCTCTACAAACCTTGGAGAAACACGTTGATGACCAGACTGAGAACCAGACAATGAACTTTGTGATCTAGACGTGCTTGGACCTAAATCACATCCGTTGGTGTGTTGGGTGTAATTATTCTGTTCATTTCGTTTTAAAATTCTAACTTGTTTTATAAAATCAAGGTTAGATTTATCCTGAAATGTTTCAAGTTTGTCTGAACCCGTGGATCCAACAAAGTTCATTTTCGGTTCTCTTTTCTTAACAGGAGCTCTTTTGTTTTGCACCCATTGTTGTTGAACCTTAGGTGCTTGAACATTCTTGTTCTGAGCCTTCTTTCCCTGTACCTTACCTTTTCCGGAGTTGACTTGTTGTTTTCGCTCAACTGGTGGTTTTTGGTTTCCGTATTGTTTTCTAATTTGTTCACACGGAATTGGATCACATTGAGTGACGGTAATTTTGCCACTTTTGTTCCCCAAAAACTTATCAGTACATCCTTCAAAAATTTGCTCAATTAAATCTTGATTTACATTTTTAATTGGAAAATCCTTGTTAGAGTAGATTTTGTCATCTCCTTTGAGCGTGTACAACAAGTTATTCCCTTCACTGCTTGATACAAGGGAATCCATTGGTTTTGACATTTCAGTCTTACTCGGTTTCACTGGTGGATCATACAGGATGTGATTCTCAATTGGAATATCTGTTGTAACCGAGTTAGACTGCTGTTTCATAATTTCTTCAGATTCATCATCCGAAGAATCAGCATCCTCAACAATGGGAGGACTCTGTTCCTTAACACACGATGAATCTGTCTCATTCTCATATTCAGATTCTGATTGACCCGAGGATGATGTACCAGTTGTGAACCCGAGGCCTGCTGCAAAGTCATCTAGACCGAGTGGCACAGTAGGTTCAAAACGGGGCATATCCTCGTCATCAGGCGATTTGGAGTAATTGTGATTCATTGGGGGAGGACATGATTTGAATCCAATACATGGTTTATCCCCCTTTTTCTTTCTCTCTTGAACGTCAATGATGTGATCCAATACAAAGCGGGAATTGGAATAGCTTTCCAGTTTCTGCTTAATTGTTTCACATTCACATCGAGCTGTTGCCAATTCTACCATTTGCTTTTCAATTGTGTCAATGAGATTATTGTTAGCATGTTGTTTTCGCAAAACAGCCTTTTGTAATTCTGAAACATCATGTTTTAATGACGCAATTGTTGCTTTAAATTCCTTTTCATTTCTGGTCAAAAACAAGTTAGCTTCAGTTGCTTTAGAGAGATCTACAATCAATTCTTGATTGTGTTTGTGTGTGACATCATATTTCTCTTGCAAAGCCTCGTGTTTGCTTTGCAATTCACACCACTCATCATTCAATGAAACATGTTTGTCTTGCAAGTCAAACAAACTAGCTTGTAAAGCATCGTGTTTGCCTTGCAACTCAGACATGTTTACTTCTAAATCAGCATTTTTAACACGCAAACTATCACAGTTATCACAACTAGCTACAGTGGGTTCATCGACACATACCTGACCTGATGAACTGTCGACATTAGCCATAAAGGCTGAATGGAGAGAAGACGAAGAATAAGCAGCTTGATCCACATGATCATTCCCTGAAGTGGAGGATTCTTCATCTGAGCTTCCACTATAGGCAGAAGAGTCTTCATCCTCAGAAGAGTCACCACCATTGGCTGAAGATTCTCCACCACTGGCGTGCTTTAAATCCCTAACGACTTCAGCAAAACATGCCGTTCCACCATTTCCTCCTTCTCCAAGCTGAAGCGACCAATCACAACCCTCATCTATTTGAACCACCAGCCCCCGGTTGGCATTTGATGACCCTGCTTGGCCTTGGTTGTTGACAGGTATCATCGTACGAACATTGTTCCTGTTCTGGTTCTGCTGGTTGCCTTGATTTCTGAAGGGGTTTTGGTTTCCATGCTGAGCTGGTCTTGTGCATTCCCTTTTGAAATGACCCCGTTCACCACAGTTAAAGCACGTTACAGCTTGCTTGTCGAACCCATACTTGGTGTCTTTCTTGCTTTCCAAGTTGGTTCTTCCCGTCCTTTCCATAAACTCCTTTGCTCTTCGAATTGCACTAGCAAGAGCCCATTTGATATCCATCATTTCAAACTCTTCCTTATCCACTTGCTGATAATCTTCATTGGTTAGATTGATATTCCCAATCTGACCTGCGACTAATCCACAATAAGCACTAACCAAGGTGTTCAACATCTCCATATGCTCCTTGGCTACTTCGACACTGACTTTGGAAAAGTTGGAAGTGTCTAGTCTGACTGTGTTAGGATTGGAAGTGGCTTGAAAGTTTGAGGAGCTTCCATAAAACCCTTGCTGTTGCGGTTGTTGCTGCTGAGCTGTCGGTTGTGCATTCGGTCTTGAAAACATCGTGTAAGCTAAAGGATCAAACTGATCTGTTGTTGAAGGTCCGGTGTTTGAGATGAAGGCTGTTTGAAGCTTCGCATGTTGAGAGGCTGGTCTTTCTCCACTGATACCTCCTGCAATCCCAAAGTACATCTCTGGATTTTGAGGAGTTAGTGTTCGTTTTGCCTTAAGCTTTTCTTCTACATCCTTGTTCTCCAGTTTTTGAATCAACTCATAAACGTTGATTGTGTCTAGAACACCATTTTCTTTGAGAATTTCAAGATAACTGCTCCACTTTGCTGGTAAGCTATCAGCGAATCTCTTCACCATTTCTTGTGGAGTGGCAGTGACTCTAAAACCAAACATCTCGCTCAACAAGTGATGGAACCTTGTAGATAACTCTGCCAAAGTCTCATTCTCCATACACGTGAAACCTTCAAACTCTTTCTTCAGTAATTCTTGCTTGATCTTTCTAGATTGAGCATTTCCTTCACACCGTAACGTGAGCATATCCCACAAGCTTTTAGTAGTCGTGCAGTAAACAAACTGGTGGTAAATGTCTTTGTGAAGAGCTTGTGTGAGAATCATGAATGCCTTCTTTTCTAACTCAAATTTCTTCTTATCATCATCAGACATAGTGCTGTAAGTTTCTGGATTAGATCTTGCAACTTCCAAATCATGGTCAAATGCGGTGAAGAAGCACATCCATAGATCTTGACCTTGCCCCTGAACATAAGTTCTCAGCCTTTCTTTCCACCATCCCCAATCATTGATATGATTTAGCTTTGGTGGTTTCGTGCTTGTACCAGTTTCACTGTCGTTCTGCATCATAGATTGAATGCTGTTGCTTTGATTTGTGACCAATGCCCATTGATTTGCAGTTATCATTGCAGCTTGAGGTGGGGCAATAGCCTGCATCCATGCTTTGTTGAAATCTGACGCAGATTGCGTAGCTGATGATTGAGTAGCTGATGTTTGTGGAGTCATAGATGTTAGAGTCCACGCGGTTGGATCCCACTGACCATTTGTTCCCATTTTATAAAAATTAATATATTAAGTGAAAATTGATTTAAAAATGAAAACAAGTTTTCTCTTTAAAAATTTAATTTTCACAAACTATGTTAATTTATCGAGAGATAACAAACAGCCGAAAGATCCTTGATCGAAAGACCTGAAACACAAACTTGTTAGACACAAACAGACAAAGGATCGAAAGATCAACACCTGTTCGAAAGATCAACAGGGTTCGAAAGATCACTATTGAGTTTCGAACAATGTTTTCGAAAGATTCTCCAACGAAGGATCCTTATCCTTCGAAAACGTACTGTAGACCGAAAGATGAACACGAAAGATGACTTCGAAAGACTTCCCAAACGAAGGATCCTAGTCTTTCGAAAATGAGCAGAAGACCGAAAGATGTATGTTTCGAAAATATTCCTTGGAACGAAAGATAAGTCTCACACTTCGAAGGATGCTCGAATGATGACTATCTGTCGAACCTCCTTTGGTCGAAGGATGATCTTTCGACTTCGAAGGATATCTTTCGATCGGTTCTGACACAGTTGACAACGGGTGACAGGTTGGTGAAAAGTTGATGGGTTGGTGAGAACTTTCGGCAGAAAGTATGTTCAGACCATATCTTTCAGGTCTGAACATGCAGGTTTTCACCAACCGGGTAATGATCCCAATATTTTAATCAAAATACAACTTCCAACACACAAACACTTTGAAATTTAAAAATTTTAAGATCAAAAGTGTAAAATACCAAGAACACTTAAGATATCGGTTGAAGATAAGAAGAACAAACCCAGAAATATGAATATTTCTGCAAACCGACAACAATCCGAAACCCGATTTTAACAAGTTTTTCCAGAAAATATAAACTACAAACACCCGGAAAACACCCGAAAACACTCGGTTTTAACAAGGAGAAGAGCCAAAGCTCTTATACCACTTGTAGGTCCCTCTCGAGGATGAGATAAAACCTTTTCCTTGTTATATCAAACACACTAGCGAGTGCGGAATCCAAGCTAGCATGCAACCGAGATTTTATACGAGAACAAGCACAAACACAACACACAAGATTCACCGATTAACACCACATGTATTAATACGTATGAAAGGTCCGGTTACAAGCTCAATGTTTACAGATATGTTCTATAAACTCTCAAAGTGTGTGTGTGCTCTCCTGTCTCTCTCTATCTTGTCTTCTGTGTCTAACTTATCTGAACACAACACACTACATGGGTATATATACCCGACACAGCAGGTCTGGTCGAAGGATCAGACAGATTGATCGACAGATCATCTGTCGACCAGAAAGCCCATTGAAAGATCACATTCACCACGAAGGATGATATCCTTCGTGGTCTATCCTTCGTGGTCTATCCTTCGAGCTCATCATCGAAGGATATAAAACAATCCTTCGATGACACATCCTTCGACCCACATATCTTACAACATTTCTCTAACTGTTTGGTCAAGTCAAACCAGGAGGATGGTTGACTTGGTCAAACTTACATCAACCTTACATTAAAGACATCGTTTTGTAACATGACGAAATACAGACAAAGTACAAACACAAGTGCACCAACAAACTCCCCCTTGGCTGTAGCTTTGTCTCGATCTTCGTGTCTTCAAGTCTTCAAGGCCGAGTCGAACCGAGCCGAGTCGCGTCCACACAAAGTGCATCAACAAGAACACATGGGAATTTCGCCATAGATTACCGGCATCACTTTTTATATATTGATTATTTAAATATTATAAATAAACAACAAGTTTTATCGGTTATAGTTTTGGGTGAGTTTCAAAAAAAAATTGAATTATGTGGTTTTAAATGTTTATAAATTAGAAAATGAAGTACATTATTAATAATAAATAAAATGTAAAACAAAGAATTCTAAAATTCAACATATAACTTTATGTTTTAGAAAATTTTTATGTAATTATAATTAAATAAAATATGTCTACTTAATTGTAATTACCCAATATATATTTGCCAATGAGTGGAGTGGTTGGAGAAAGAATTGGTGTTCTTTGTGACTCAGGTTCGATTTCCACTCTCCTCATTATTTTCTATGGCAACCAAGTGAAGAGCAAATACGGGTGGCGTCGGTTCGACTTGGATGGGAGGCGAGATTTTACCGATTATTACACTGTCGTGCATTCGGGCGGGTGGAGGTCGGGTTTCCGCGCATCTGGGGAGAGCCAAGGGGCTGGCGGCAGTCGAGTAGTCCACCTTGGCCATAACGCCTGATGTCACGGAAGAAATACAAGATGAGAGGAGCAGGACATCGTCATGTACAACTGTGAGATGTGTGTGTCCGCCACTCTGCTCGCCTCCGCATCATTGTCTGATCTTGATAGTGAGATCAAGACAGGACACTGGCCGTTATACAATGGGAGCTCACACTATGACATGGCCCAGTACAACGAAGACATGATCAAATTCAAAAAAATGGCTTTGGGCACACAACACTAGGCCAACAGTGAGTACAGCCGGCCCAGGAGTGAATACATATTGCACCCATCTGGATTAAGTAGTGAAGAGCCGAATACTCGCAAAATGGAGACGGTTAGATTGCTGTATGACAATCATGGCTCGAGTGAGGGGTTCTAATGATAATTGTACAAAAAGTATGCTAATTTTTTTTGTTTATTTTTAAATTCGATTTAATGAGTTCGTGTACGATTATTGAAGTTAAAAGATTCAAAGGGTTTTGGTTAAATTGGTGAGATTTATGGTCATTTGACAATTGGTTTGAATGTTATTTTAAAGGTTTGACAAAATAATGTGTGTACACAATGGATTTGTTATAATCGACACCACATTGGCACCAGGCTTGACAAAATAGTTCTCGTTTGGCATGTTTGGTGTCACTGGCACCACATTTTTCGGCCAAATTTTTCGGCTTCTAGATGATATGTAGAATATTATGCCACGAATAGTTATTCTTACTAATATGTGTACACAATGGATTTGTTATAATCAGCGCTAAATAAAAGATGAGAGACGCAACGACTCGGCTCGATTTAGTGTGACGTCCGCGCACGCTTTAACGTGATGTCCGCACGTGTTGTCCGCGGCGCAACGCCCGCGGGGTATTATCCTAGTTTTATTTTTAGTTTGCAACACCAATAAAAAATTTAAAACAGATAATATGCATAAGAAACATCTTCAGTGAGGCTATAAAATTCTTCTTTTCTTTAAATTTGCAATTTTATAAAAACCTATGGAGGAACGTTCACCTTTGAATATAGTGATGGATATAATCCCATTAAATAGAGATATGCTTTAGGATTGCTAGGGTTTGTCTAATTGTTTTTTGGTAGTCTTACACATTCGATAGCTCAAGGTTGTTTTATTTATTCATGTCTAGGTGATGCTAATTTTTCGGTTTATCAATTTAAAACAAGCTTCGTAAGTAAAATTAAGTTGTTAAAGTGCGTTGCTTTTTCATGTCTCTAGTTGTGTGATTCAGTATCAGTAGGTCGAGTCGTTTCTATGTAGCACTATATTCACATTCTGATTGTTCTTAATAGTTCGGTTAATTTCTAGGAACTGGAGAGTGGGGATTCTGGATTGAGTTAACTACTTACTATAGGATTAAATCATCCTTAACGGGAAGTTGGTCCGGTCACAAATTAGAAAAACTGGGTAATTGTCAACCAGATAAGTCTTGCATGTGGTTAGGGATTCTCGCCTAGGTGGTTTGTTCAATATCACTGATTACACTCTTGCTTTATATTTGCTCTTGTTTTCGTCTTAGTTCGTATTAGTATAACTTTAGGTTATTAATTAATTAATTAAAATAGAAAAAATCCCAATTAACAGTTCAGATTGAGTTTTAGAGTTTGCCACTTCGAGTCCATAGGTTTAGAGAGGATGTCTCATCCGTGCGAATGAGCACTCGTCCTCGTGAAATATAAAAAAATGTCAAATACTGGAAATTGGAGAAACTTTAAGGTATAATGTTAAATTGAGTCATAGACTCATAGGAATAACAAGACGAATGGAAGCCAACCCATATGAATCACCAATTCAACTAATAAATATTCAAATCCCCATCATTATTCAAGATACAGTAGCACACAACTAAAACCCCCAAAATTCATGATACGCAAACGATACAAAAGAAAAAAAAAATCACTAATCAAAACCCTCACCAACAAAAAAAAAAGCGCATAATCATAAACATACCTTGCTGGGAAATCGTTGGCACTGTTAGTGGAGCCAGGGAATATTCTATCTACGGATGAACTGGGATGAGCGAACAATAGTGGGAGTTGTTCTAATCACTTGGACTCAAAACCCTAATGAGAAGTGGAAACGCTAAAAAGTTCTTTTTTTTTTTCAAAAATTTGGCCTGCGCTCAATTAGGCCACCCTCGATAAAAACTTAAAATTTGTTGTTGCTACCACTAAGAACGGTGGCAATTTAGTATTTTTATCATGTAGTTTTATATTTCTTACGAATTTGAGACCGAAAATAAACGGTCACAAAATTTGTGACCATCTAGCTACGATATCGTAGTAAATACATAAAAATATGCTGACTTTAGATTTATGTGGGAAATGGGTAGCTAATTTGCTACCGTATTATTTTGGTAGCAAATTTTGGTGTCAATTGCTTAGTTTTCTAGTACTGTTTTAATTAATATATATCTTTTAAATATAACTTTTATTTAAAGACCTATGTTGAACTTTATATTTATTTATTAAATAGTAAATATATTAGGTAGTATATGGAATACATAATTTGTTGTTTTCTTTAAAATGACACTTAAAGGTAAAGTAATATATATATATATATATATATATATATATATATATATATATATATATATATATATATATATAGGGTAAGGTTCATGCGAGAACCACCCTTATTGCGAGAACCGCGAGAACCAATGTGAACACAAAATAACATCTAAAAAAAATCAAAAAAGCACTCAAATTTTTTTTTTATTTTTTTTAATATTTTTTTAATAAAAATCGCTATATTTCGTTACCATAAAAAAAAAAAAAAAAAAAAAAAAAAAAAAAAAAAAAAAAACTTTTTTTTTCGAGTAACAGTTATCTATGCACATGTGCATATGTATCATTACTTCAACAAATTCAGTAATACGTTATCAGGAATAGACAATTGCACTTTAATTTACAATACCATTAGTAATACACTACTTTTTACATTACCAATATTCAAAATGCATATGTGCATAATTAGGTATAACCATGATATAACGTGTTTTGTTACAAAAAGTTTGTGATTTTGAATGGAGAAGTAGGCTCATATACATGTTTTTTGGTTAGTTATATCTAGTGGTTGATGGTTTGGTTATAGTTGTCAATTTTTTATGTAATATGTTGATTGGATGGTATAAATGGTGTTTACATACATGTATTAAAGTGAAAATATTGTTAATGGTATTGTATCATGGATGGTAGGAGATAATGGTATTGTATTATGGATGGTAGGAGGTAATGGTAGTGTGTTATGGATGGTATGATAGATGAAAAAGGAAAGTGTATTCAAAGTGGTGTACCAAAACACCTTATTTAATGTTGATACATATAAATGCACATGTGCATTTCTAATATTGGTAATGTAAAAAGTAGTGTATTACATATGGTAGTGTAAATAAAGTGCAATTGTCTAATATGTGTAATGAATTACGGAATTTGTCAAAGAAATGACAAAAATGCACATGTGCATGCTTGTGTATTATGGATGGAACGATAGATGAAAGAGAAAGTAGTGTACCAAAACACCTTATTTCCTGTTAATACATATAAATGCACATGTGCATTTCTAACATTGTTAACGTAAAAAGTAGTGTATTACACGTGGTAGTGTAAATGAAAGTGCAATTGACTATTATTTGTAATGAATTACGGAATTTGACAAAGAAACGATACATATGCACATGTGCATGGATAACTGTTACTCGAAATTTTTTTTTTTTTTTTTTTTTTGAAAATTTTTTTTTATTTTTTTTATTAACAAAATATTGCGATTTTTTCAAAAAAAAATAGTAAAAAAATAAAATAAAAAATTTTGGGTGTTTTTTAGATTTTTTTAGGAATTACTGTTTGTGTTCACACTGGTTCTCGCAATAAGGGGTGGTTCCTAACGGATCTTTGTCCTATATATATATATATAGGGTAAGGTTCATGCGAGAACCACCTTTATTGTGAGAACCTTGAGAACCAATGTGAACACAACCTAAAATAGCTAAAAAAACCTAAAAAAAACCTAAAAAAACCTAACCCCCCACCCCCCCCACCCAAAAACCTAAACCCCCCACCCCCCCCCCCCCCCCCCAAAAAAAAACCTAACCCCCCCCCCCCCCCTCCAAGCTAAAAAAAACCTAACCCCCACCCCCCCACCCAAAAACCTAAACCCCCCACCCCCCCCCCCCCAAAACCTAAACCCCCCCCAAGCTAAAAAAAACCTAAAAAAACCTAACCCCACCCCCCCCCCCCCCAAAAAAAACCTAAACCCCCCTCCCCCACCCCCCAAAAACCTAAACCCCCCCACCAACCCCCCCCCCCCCCCAAGCTAAAATGCTAAAAACTAAACCCCCAAAAACCTAAAAAAATCCAAAATTTTTTTTTGATTTTTTTTAATATTTTTTAGGTTAAAATCGCTACTTTTCGAAACGAAAAAAAAATTAAAAATTTTTTTTAAAAAAAAAAAAATTAAAAAAATTTTTTTTTTTTTTTTTTGGTTCGAAAAGTAGCGATTTTAACCTAAAAATATTAAAAAAATCAAAAAAAATTTTTTTGTGATTTTTAGCTATTTTTAGGCATTTTTGGTGTGTTCACATTGGTTCTCGCGGTTCTCGCAATAAGAGGTGGTTCTCGCATGATCTTCTCCCTATATATATATATATATATATATATATAGGCCGGTTAACGTACAATATCTCTTATCCTACAATATGTACGCGATGCCCTCAGCCATACGATCTTCAATTGATCAAACGCGGGCGAAACTAATTTAAATGATTAAATTAATCATTTTAATATATCTAAATCATACCAGGAAGGTTAAAAACGTCATTGCGAGGTCATAAATCTCTGTAATTGACCGATGATAGTTCAAAATCAAACCCTAAATCAAAATCAAAAACCTGAATTTCTTCTTCCCCAACCTCCCTTCGTTCCTTTTGGTGCGATATCGATAATAAGAACTACTAATTTGTGAGTTGTAAGGGTCAAACGGAAGAAGACTGACAATGATCGACCAGCAATCGAAGAAGATGAACAGTAACACACACACAGATTATACACATGCGATTTCATCAAAATTACCACATGCGAAATTGTTACAAAAAAACAACATGCTATTTCATCAAAATTATCACATGCGAAATTGGTACAAAAAAAACAACATGCGAATTCATAAAAAATTATCACATGCGAAATTGGTACAAAAAAACAACATGCGAATTCATCAAAAATTATCACATGCGAAATTGTTATAAAAAAAACAACATGCGATTTTAAAATACGGGAAGATGATCTGACGGCTGAGATTGAAGCGTACGTAATGTACGATAAGCAATATTGTACAGTACTCTTTACCTATATATATATATATAGGGGAAGGTTCTATGCAGAACACTAAATATTGCGAGAACACGCAGAACAAAATGAATTACTCATTTTTTCAATCCTAAAAACCTAAAAAGTAAATGAAAATGTTATAAATGTAAGATTTATTGTTTCCAAAATAGAATTTAAAACAAAATATGAAAAATCTTCAGTTTTTAAATAACCTACAGACATGTAGGTTATGTGTACGCTAAATTACCTACATGTATGTAGACTATGTGTAGAAAAAAATATATGATTTTTTTATGTATATATAATACACATATGAATGTAAGAAACATAAAATTTAAGAAATATGAACCTTAAATCTCAAAATTTAGTGATTTAGATTTGTTCTTTTTGTTCTCGCAATAATTAGTGTTCTGTAATGATCCTTATCCTATATATATATATATATATATATATATATATATATATATATATATATATATGAAAAAGTAAAAAACTAATGATTTTTGTTAACCACAAAGGTTACTCATTCTTAAATTACATATTATACCAGCTAAATAAACACATAAATAGGCAAATAGCGAATAATATGATAATCTACGAAACCATTCTATATTGCTAGATAATTTCATCTATAGTTTCTTGAGGTTTTAAAGTCACAAGTTTTAGCTCAAGTATTATAATCATCAATGTTTTAAGTATATTTTCTTTAAGTTAAGGATAGCAGGTAATTTGTTTAGTACTTCTATAAAAATAAAATAAATAAATAAATTTCTTTTACAGTTGTTCTAGTTCTAACAATGAACATGGTAAACAAACATCTTTTTGAAAAAAAAAAATGTCGCGTTAATTGTCTTCTGTGAAACTGAAACTTTTTAATATTTGTAAGTAAACTAGCTATACCTCAAAGTAATTTTTCTTTATCAACAACTCAATATCTTTAATAATTCATATCACTAATTGGAAGATCGATATTATCATGCTTAGTTTCAAGGGAGCTTTCGACAACGACTTGTGCATTATCAAAAGAAATTATACTTGCTGATTTCAAACAACCCCTTGGAATAAAAACTCTCTTTTATATAATATAAGTATATGTATGATTACGATGTAAAACATGTGTTGGTTTCTATACCGAATGCGAATGCATGTATCGTATCACTACTATAACAAACCTAACTAATAACGTTTGAATGCCTGTGATAACGTAACACTGCAACGCGCAAGGAAACAACCTAGTGTATGATTAAATGAACTTAGTATTAATACTGTCCCCAACAAAAAAAAAAATCAAATATCTTAATGTATTTTAACTTGTAGAACAAGGCATGTCCATGAAAAGGTAATAGCATTAAAAGTGACATAAAGGTGGCCAAAGAATTCTATGCGACATTTATCTATATGCTTTATAGGAAATAACTTGCGATCTTCTCGTTACTTTTTATCTGTTTCTAACAAATATTAAAAAAAAACAACACGCTGACATCTCATAAGTTATTTCAATTTTATATTAATTAAATCCACTGATGTTTGTTTTGAACCATTAAAAGATTCGAGGTTTGAATTTCGATTAATGCATTATTTTTGGTCATGTTGTTATAAGGGTTACTAAAACATTGGTGTTTAAATGCATTAATTTGGTCGTGTTGTTATAAGGCTGGAGGGTGTGGGATAAAGCCCCTAGGGGTTTTATCACGCCACGTCAGCGTCACGTTAAATCCACGTTAGCCAGAGGGCTCTAAGGCCCCTTTCCTTAACTTGTAGGGTATGGGATAAAGCCTCCGTCATCATTACCTAATCATTTTTTTTATTTATATATTTTATTTTTTTAAATTAAATGCCAATTTTAATAACTAGAAAATTAAAAAAAAAAACATAATTTCATTAAAAAAACATTACAAAGTCATTAAAAACCATAAGGTACTAGAAAATAAAAACTGCATATATTTCACCCGAATGTGTGTCTTACGAGCCTCTAAAATGACTCGGTCCTCCTCCGCTAGATTTGAAAGGTCTTTCGCGAGAAATTCCATTTCTTTCTGGATTTGTTTCTCCCTTTTTAGTTCTTGGTCTTTTTCCTTTATCGAGATTATTTTGTTGAGACTTGCCTCGAACTCGTTCAACTTTGACGGGCCATCCGATGGCGTTGAAGAAGACTTTGCTCGTGTCGCTGCCTTACTTTTATCCCTACCCTTTGGTCGTTGCAGCTCTTGCGGTTCTTCAAATTCGTCAAAATCATCGTTTAGATTAATTGTTGTACGAGCATCGGACTCGGATGGTTCGGTAGTGGATGTTGATTTGGACCGTTTTGACCTAGGGCGGATTGGGTCGAACGGCGGTACAAGATGCCACTTGGGAGATTTGCGAAGAAGCTCTCACGAATTTAGCATCGTAAAGTGATGCCCATGATACAATCTATAGTCGGCGTGGGCTTGGGTCATGACGTCCACGTCGGTCGAACCACTTTTTCTTCGATGATTGTTGACGAGATTAGTATGAACATTGTTGAAAGTGCCAACCTTCGTCCTCATAGCGGTCCACTTTCCAGAAAAAAGAGTCGGCCAATTGATATTCGCCACGACCCATTGCGGCAAAAAAAATTTCACGTATACAACCCCAAAATACATTTATATCTTGGTTGTTTCCTATAAAAAGTTTAATTATAAAAATATATTTACAAAAGTATATGTTTATAAAAGTATGTAAAAAAGTTTATGGAGATAAAATTTACCAAACAATCTCATCTTCCGATACGTTAAGCCATGCTTTTGTCATCTCAAATTCTTCCTTAGGTGACCACAATTCGACCTTCTTAGAAGCACGTTTTTGGGTCTTATCCTTCTTTCGATGCCTTCTCGTTTTTGAGGAAGTGGGTTGGGCTTTGATTTCGGGTACGGATTCGGTTTGGTTTGTGTTTTGGGTTTGGGGTATGTTTTGGGTTTAGAGTATGTTTTGGGGAAAAATGGAGGTTGGGAATAATATCCGTAAAAACCAGGAATCGATGGAGTGGTCGGATGAGTAGAAGTTGGGGTGCTAGGTGGCGTCGGATAATATCCAATCTCACCAGTACGCGGGTCTCTTCGATAACGGTCTTCTTGCTCGTTGTTTGGCGCACTTTGCCAAAACGGATTGGTCGGATCCCATGGGTTTTGGTTGTTGGGAAACATTGTGTAATTATATAAAAAGGGTGTAGAGATTTTGTATAAAGATTGAGGTAGAAGTGATGAAAATTATGGAAAAAAGTGGGGTATTTATAGGTGTAATTTATAAAATTTGAAATTAATTTTTTTTAAATGTTTGTTACCGTTGAACGGTAACATTTGACCAAACAACCCTTGAAAATGCCAATTCAAGCTCGTTACCAAGCTGGCGACACATCCATGGCGCCCCGGTTTAACAAGGTGGATATGGGTGGTGGCGCCGACGGGGGGCTAGCAGTGGTGAGTTGGCAGGGGTGGCGCCCTTCACACCCTCCGGCCTAAAGGTTACTAAAACATTGGTGTTTAAATTAATTTATTTTCAAATCTAGTTTCACATACATATTTTAAGCTACTGGATATCGGATTGTTAAAAGTTGAAGATTTTCATGTTTATGCAAGTTTGATAATCTTTAAACTTCAAATTAAGTTAAATTTTATGATCCTCAAATTTGTACATTTGCTCAAAAGTTGTTAAATTGTTTAAACTAAAGGTGAAAAAGAGTTTATGAATATATGAGCTTTATAATCATCTAAGTGAAATAACTAATCTATCCTTAAACACTTATTTTAATGATTTATTTATATTGAATAACTATTTAAAACTTTAAAAATAGTTAAATGCCAAAATCGCCCCTGAGGTTTGGACATTTGGCCACTTTCATCGAAAATAAGATGTTTTTGTAATGGGGTCCTCAACGTTTAATTTTCATTTTCATCCAAATCACTAACTTAGTTAAAATGTATTGTTAACTTTCATGAATGATTTTAGCAATTCCTAAACCTTAGGAAAATTTTTGGCGATTTACTCATTTATTCTTTTGTTTTTATATTTTTTTCTTTTTTATCTTTATTAAAAACCAATAAATATTATATATACACATATACCACACATGGATTCGGTTTAATTAAGAACCAACACGAGTTGTGAGACCATGAGAACTCCTACTTTTCACGTGAGTTGGGCCACATTTTTTACACAAACGTAGATGAAAATGTTATAAACACATCTGTAAAAACAACAAAAAAATTGTAGAGTCGATAGTTACGTCCGATGTAAATTTTATTTACGTCTGATGTAAATTTCTTTATGGCGATATATATTTTTTTACATCCGATGTAAATTTTTGCATGCGAGTGTTTTTTTTTTTCCTGGAACAAGTGGTTTTTTTTTTACTTTTAAGAAAAAAATTTGGAAAAAACTTTTGTAAGACTTAGTTCTTATTATTCTCACAACTCAAGGTGGTTCTCATTTTAATATTTCCATACCACACATTTATGTATACAAACTTATTTTTTTTTTTATTTTTTTTATGTTTAGATAAAAAAATAATAAATTAATTATGTGTGGTACAACGGGAGAGACATGTGTCGTGCTACCCTTTATGTTTGGTATGATGGGTCGACGAGGTGAGATAAGGTACGAGATTCGAGATAGACGGGTTGATTGTGGCGGTGACAGTAGTGATGGAGGTGAAGGTGAGATAAGGTACGAGTATCGAGATAGATGGGTTGTTTGTCCCCTAGTTAGCCTAGAGGGTGTGGGGGCGCCACCCTCACCACCTCAGCCACTATAGCGCCCATATGGGCTCCATCACCACACCCTCCAAGTGAAGAGGGGGGCACCATACACCTCTCGCCACCATGGTAATGCCAGAATTTAAGGGTTCAGGTGGGGCCCACAAGTTTTAAACCAATGAATTTTTTATTTTATTTTGTCTAATAGGGGCTCCATCCACACCATGTAAATTAAAGGGGGCTCCATAGGTGAGGTGGATCCTAGGTAGCGCTGACGTGGACTTGATAAAGCCTCATGGGGCTCCAACCACACCCTATAGCCTTATATTCATATATTTACAAGTCAAATACAATCTAATATTTAAAAACACAGTCTCTAAAAAATATTTCTATATAACCAAAAAAAACACTACAATGGTATAATTATGTGTAATAAATAAGACTGATAACACTTTTATAGGCTTTTTTTAAGAAGGAATATATTTGTCCAAAAAAGATAACACACACAATTGCCATAGGTTTTTGACTTTGTTGCCCCAACAGAATAAAGCATATATCCCAGTCCCTACTCCTGCGTCAGTCACCTTTTGACAATCCGTTCCTGAGCAACAAGCAATTTCGTTTACTACGTTAAACAAATCGTTGGTCCCTCAA
Organism: Helianthus tuberosus; assembly: GCA_030545235.1. NCBI lineage: Eukaryota > Viridiplantae > Streptophyta > Magnoliopsida > Asterales > Asteraceae > Helianthus > Helianthus tuberosus. The sequence continues at coordinate 185,311,512 of CM060351.1, read as the reverse complement.
CTTCTCTTAATTACCCTTGGCCCCCTTAGCACTAAAAAACTTCTTCACTCCTCTTAGACCATGGGATATGGTGGGGCGGGGGTTTGGGGCATGGGTTGACACGTGTAACTTTGAAAACTCAATTCACAAACCCATTTTGTATGGGGTATGGTGGGCGTGGCTTGGCTTGGCTGGCGTGGTCAAGCCACATCAGTTTTTTTTAATATATATATATATAACCATTAAAAACTACACAAACATAAAAAATAATTATCAAAATAAAAAACTATCATTCTTCGTCGTCTTCGTCGGTTTCGAACCCAGAAATCGTTGAAACATAATCCACCAAATTAGATCGAAGGTTGTGATGTATATCCCTTGACTTGATCAAAAATTCATTTGCCGCTTTATCTTCGTCTGTTACGTTACCTGGTTGGGGGTCATCGTCATCATAGTAGGTAACGACCGCTCTACCTTCATCCTCCAAAATCATGTTGTGAAGAATGATACATGCGTGCATCACGTTTCCAATCTGATCCTTGTCCCATAGTCGACAAGGCATTGCCAATATTCGCCACCTTTTCTTCAAAACACTGAATGCTCGCTCGACGTCTTTACGTGCAGCCATTTGGACCCTGTTAAACTTTAATCTCTTTGGATCTATGGTACCGTGTTTTGTGAACGATTTTACGAAAACCCCCCACTCTGGGTAAATCCCATCAACTAGATAGTACCCATACACGTACTCAACCCCGTTTACAAAGAAAGTTCCTTTGGGTCCTATACCATTTACCCGATCATTGAAAAGGGGCGAGTGGTTTATGATGGTAATATCATTATGTGAACCTGGCATACCGAAGAACGCATGTCATATCCAAAGATCTTGGGACGCAACCGCTTCAAGCATGATGGCTGGCATCCTGTGAAATCCACTCGTGTGAGCGCCTTGCCATGCGGTAGGACAAAGTTCCCAAGGCCATTTCATACAATCTAAACTACCTAGCATCCCGGTGTAACAACTCTCATCTAAAAGTACTATTTATAATTTTAATTATCCAATTAGGAAACCCTAATTGAGAAACCCAAGTGATTCTGCATAAACCCTAAAATTTTCAGAACATTTGGAATCAGGATTAGGGCCCCTAAAACTCAAGGGGGTAAACCCTAATTGATATTTATCTTCAAAATGCGTTGTTGAAACTAAAAATTAACGAAACATTGACTCATCAGGCCTAAACTAGTGACAAAGCAACCCTAGGCTAGATAGGTTTCCCAGGCGAGTCGCGACAGGGGAAGGGAATCCCTTCGCGACACGCGGGGGGTGCACATTTCGGGTATAAATACTAGGCCTTGGAACTTGAAATTTGTCTTTGAAACGACGTAAATTCAGTTTACGTAGACTGAGTTATAGTTCGATTAATACACAAACACACACTAATCTCGAAACGCTGCCGCAATCAGGGTAATAACTCGATCGCTATTACGATTCAACGTCCGATCGATTATAACTATCCAACGATTGTTTAAGTGCCACTCAAATTGAGTTTATACTTGGTTAACTCATCGTGATTTCGACTTGAATGTTTGAGTACTGCTCGAATTCGGACTATACTCTGTCATTCGTTGTGAATCCGCTGAATTATTAAGTATTGCACTAATAAATCGTTGTGAGGGTTTAATCTCGTGAATTGTCGTAACTGCTGTATTAGTTACTAACCTGTTGTGTGTGCATTGTTATTTAAATTAGGTTAATCAAGGCTAATCAGTAGGCTTATATTCTGCTCGTTAAATCTACAATGTGAGTCATTCTCTTTTTATCAAATTACTTTCAAAATCATGTTTATTTTCAAAAGTTATAATTACAGTGATTAAGTTTATGTAATCACCAAGTTACAGCCGGTATGTGGGGTTTTGTATACATTACTACAGTTGTTATCACTTTAGGTGGGCGAACCTAAAATTAGTGATATTCGTCATTCATTGGGGCAGCCAATGGTGATATGACCACAGTCACCGTAAAGATTCGAGTGACAAATACTGTGGGTAGTTGGTTTGATATCAGAAACATTGTAATCTCTTAATACTGTAAATTATAACAAAAGAGTCGTTTTAGTAAAACTGAATGATTCACTCAGTATTTCCCTGCTGACAAAACCTTTTTCAAACATGTTTCAGGTGATCTGTTGTGAGCACAGGAAAAGTGCCGTGGAGCACTAGAAGCTTTGAAAGTGGCTCAATGTAAATAAATAAAGAAACATGTTTTAAGAAATAAAGGATTTCCCAGTGAAAAATACTTATTTGTAAATTATGGGATTTATCCCTATATTATATATAAACGAGTAGTTTTATTATTAATCGATCCGGTTTAAAAAGACTTCCGCTGTCACTAAATTAGATACCATCGGATTTCCTGCCTCGCGTCTCTGGACCGGGTCAAACCGGGGCTAAGGGCCGTGACAGGAAAAGGTGGTATCAGAGCCACTGATTTAAGCTTACTATTGATTTTAGCCTATTAAAATAATTGAGAAATTTAATTGCTATTCTGTGAAAATATGTTTTATTAACTGAGTAATTGTTGAGTTACAGTATGGGTAAACAAAAGATTTCTGCTATCTACCACAAACTAGATACTGCAACCACAGAAAAATGAACCTCTTCCTCCAAACACCCAGCAGATCTGGAAGAAGGGATTTTTGTCCGTAAAGCAAATTATGAAAATCCTCTTACCCAAGATAAAAGAAATTTGATTCTTAGAAAGGGAAAGGAGAAAATAAAGAAACCTCAGGTCAAGAAAGTGAGGTTTAATTCAGAAATCAAGGAATTAGGAAATAGGCCACCTTGGGAAGATACATTAGATGAAAAATGGGCAAACCTTTATATGCTAGCTACCGTAGCAGAGAATGCAAACCTCTAAAAATATCAATAAGCCTGGTCTAGTAGAAAATTAATCTCCAGTAAATAAATAAAGTATAGTGTGTTCTCTTTCCTATAGTCTTTTTGTACAAATCCGTATGCAATAAAACTTTAATGTTTATTGTAAAACTTTGTTCCAAAGTTTTAACTTAGCATTTTTGTGCATTTTGCATATATGCTATCCAGCATGAGTGGGATATCAGAAGCATTTCAGAATCTCAACCTCTACCCAGTACCAATTGAAGTCTCCCACGACTTTACTGATTATATTGCTGATATAGAGGAACCTCTGGAATTCCAAGCTCCACCGTTGGAAAAAGCAAAACTTAAAAAGAAAAGAAGATATGTAGGATGGAGGAAAGTGCGCAGGAGAAAGCCAGTTACTAGGAAACTCCCTAAAATAGAAAACCCTATAGACAAAGGAAAAGGAATAGCAATTGGAGAGAGTTCTAATCCGGCAGAGATAGAAATCAGGGAAGATTCTAAACAAAAAGGAATAGAAATTGGAGAGAGCTCCAGACAAACTGAAGAAATCACATTTCAAGACGAAATAGACCGTCTCCTAGCAAATTGTGATGTCATTAGCCCTATCCATAATAATCTATATCCTTACTTAGAAACCCAACTTCCTGTGAATCTGGAACCAGCTATTCCAGACCCACTAATCCACACTCAACCTTTAGGCCAAATGGAAGAATGGTGGACAAATGACTGGCAATTCGAAAATATAATCAACAGTCCTTATTCTTTTCTTCCACAGTTTGATCCAGAACCTATCCCCAATCCTCCAATGAGCAACGAAAACTTAGCCGAACTTCGTCTTTGGGGTGAAGAGTTAATTGATACAGGAAATAGGATTAGGGATATTGGAGAAAGGGTTACTTGGAAGTACGACGAAAGGGAGCGTCGCTACTAAACTGTCAGTTGACCAAAGAATAGTGGGGTTGGAAAGAATGTCTGTATATTAATAATAATAGTTAAATATAACTCTGTAAAATGGGAAATAAAACATTGTAAGATAAACAGTGTGTATGGATGCCTATATAATATATAAAGCAACATAGAAGTCGAAACATCGACAATTTTGGATACATATGTTTGTATTGTAAGATTTTATGTGCTTTTGTGAAATTATTTTATTAATAATTATTTGATACTAATAGTTATATTTATAATAATTATCAGATGGAAAACGTTAATAACGAACCAGTAAATGAGGTTAATCAGTCAGAGCAACATTCAGGAGATCAATATATGACTAGACAAGATATTGAAAATATTGTTGCTCAAGGGATAGCTAATGCTATTCTAGCATTCGTTGCTGCTATAAAGAAACCTGTGGAACCGCAACAAATCGTTCCTAGTAAACGTACTCATGAAGATAATTTTAGTCATAGTGTAAATGGAGGCGGCAATCATGACGATAATAATCCACGACAGGCTCCACCTCCTAAGAAAATGAAAGCCGCAACACCTGGTTGCACTTTCAAAGAATTTCTTGCTTGCAAACCTTCTGAATTTGCAGGTAACGAAGGAGCAACTGCAGTACTGCGTTGGTTAGAGAAAACCGAAGCAGTAATTGCAATAAGTAAGTGTTCAGAAGAAGATCAAGTGATGTATGCGTCAAATTTGTTCAAAGAAGGGGCACTAGAATGGTGGAACACGGTGCTACAAGCAAAAGGAAGAAGGATGGCATATGCTATGAACTGGGAAGAATTTAAAATTCTTGTAGAAAGAAAATATTGTCCAGAATATGAAAAGGAACAAATGGCAAATAAGTTCCTAAACCATCGTATGGTAGGCATAGAGTGTCGCGGTTATACTTCGACATTCTTTGAATATGCTAGAGTGGTACCAACACTGGCTTCGCCAGAACCGGTACTCATTTCTCGCTACATTTGGGGACTGATTAGTGAAATTCGCAATATCGTTAAAGCTGCGAGACCTCGCACTATTGACGATGCTGTGGAACTAGCTAATACCCTAACTGACGAACTAGTGCGAACAAGAGAAGAAGATCGAAAGAAGGAATTGGCTCAAAAGATTACCCAAGGATTCCGTATGGGTAATGATAATAATAGGTTCAAGAAAAGGGGAAGAAGACAATCTGCACAACCGCCTTTTTGCAGCAATTGCAAAAAGAATCATTTTGAAAGATGCAATGTAAATTGCAACTTCTGCAAAATGGCAGGACATCGTGAAGAAAATTGCAAAAAGAAAACAATAGTCTGCTATAACTGTGGAGAAACCGGACATTATAAAACAGAATGTCCTAAATTGATTAAAACCACAGACAATAAAGGCAAACCTGCTGAAGGAACAACAAAGAAGAATGCCCGAGCATTTCAGCTAACCACTCAAGAAGCTGAACTAATCCCCGACGTCATAGCTGGTACGTTCTTGGTCCACGACGTTTATGCAAAAGTATTATTTGACTCTGGTGCAAACCAAAGTTTTATCAATACTTCATTCTGCCAAGCTCTTAATTTACCCTTAACCAATATTAGGCAGATTTTTACAGTCGAAACGGCAGATGGGAATTCTGTTAACATAGATAAGGTTTTGCAAGAAGGAAAGATAGAACTGTTAGGCCATAAGTTTTCTGCAAAACTATTACCTATGAACTTAGCAGAATTCGATGTTGTGTTAGGAATGGATTGGTTAGTAGCCAACCATGCTCGAATTCTATGTGATAAGAACTCTATAGAAATTCAGGCACCCACCGGAGAAGTAATTGTGATTACAGGAGATAAACCACGTAAGCCTATGAAGTTCATATCAGTAATGAAAGTTGCTAATTATGAACGAAAACAAGGAATAGTATATATGATTTCAGTAATCATTAGTACTAAGGGTAAAGAACTTAAGGAAATTCCTGTAGTCTCAGGGTATCCGGATGTATTCCCAGAAGAATTACCAGGATTACCACCAGATAGGGAGGTAGAATTTAGGATTCATCTAATTCCAGGAACTATACCGATAGCTAAGGCACCTTATCGGTTAGCACCCACAGAAATGTTAGAACTGAAAAAGCAATTAGATGAATTACTAAGTAAAGGTTTCATACAACCTAGCTCATCCCCTTGGGGAGCGCCAGTGTTGTTTGTAAAGAAGAAGGATGGATCGATGAGAATGTGTATCGATTATAGAGAATTGAATAAAGTTACAATTAAGAATCGATACCCATTACCTAGGATTGATGATCTTTTTGATCAACTTCAAGGCGTTATGTATTTTTCTAAGATAGACTTAAGATCTGGATATCACCAGTTGAAAGTACAAGAAGAAGACATACCTAAAACTGCTTTCAGAACTAGGTATGGCCATTATGAGTTTACAGTCATGCCCTTTGGACTAACAAATGCCCCAGCAGCATTTATGGACATGATGAATCGGATCTGTAAACCATATTTGGATAAATTTGTAATCGTATTCATTGACGATATACTTATTTATTCCAAAAGTCAAGAAGAACATTGCGAACACTTGCATGCACTCTTAACCTTGTTAAGAAAAGAAAAGCTTTATGCCAAATTCTCAAAGTGTGAATTTTGGTTAAAGGAAGTGCAATTCCTAGGACACATGGTGAATCACGAAGACATTCATGTAGATCCTGCTAAAATCGAAGCAATCACTAAATGGAAGGTCCCACAAACAGCTATGGAAATTAGAAGTTTTATAGGTTTAGCTGGGTATTATAGACGGTTTATTAAGGATTTTTCCAAGATAGCCGTACCATTAACTAAGGTAACCTGTAAAGCCACTAAGTTTGAATGGGGACATAAGCAAGAAGAAGCTTTTTAAGATTTTAAAACACCGATTAACGAATACTCCAATTTTAGCATTGCCCGAAGGAACAGAAGATTTTGAAGTATATTGTGATGCTTCAAAATTAGGATTTGGATGTGTATTGATGCAACGCAAAAAGGTAATTGTGTATGCCTCCCGACAGTTGAGAAAGCACGAGGAGAATTATACAACTCATGACTTAGAATTAGGAGCCGTAATTTTTGCCTTGAAAATTTGGAGACATTATCTGTATGGAAGTAAGTTTACTGTTTATACAGATCATAAAAGTTTAAAATATATATTTGGGCAGAAAGAGTTAAATATGAGGCAAAGAAGATGGATGGAAGTTCTAAGTGATTACGACTGTGATATTCAATATCACGAAGGAAAGGCAAACGTAGTTGCAGATGCCTTAAGTCGTAAGTATAATGAAAAACAAAAGCGAGTCCGTGCTCTCAGACTAAATCTACAAATAGATTTAATGGAACAATTGAATAATGTTCAAGTTACAGCAATCAGGGATGATACTGAAGGAATGAAAGGACGAATGAAGGAATTAGAACAAGGAATAGATGGAATTTGGAGATTCCACAAAAGTAGAATTTGGGTACCTAAGCAGGGAGACTTAAGACCTAAGATTTTAGAAGAAGCTCATAAATCTAGGTATACTATGCACCCAGGAAACAATAAGATGTACCAAGATTTAAGAAAGAACTTTTGGTGGATAGGAATGAAAAAGGATATAGCACAATATGTTTCTAAATGTCTTACTTGTTCACAAGTTAAGGCAGAACATCAGAAACCCTCAGGTCTACTACAACAATTAGAAATGCCTGTATGGAAATGGGAACTTATAACAATTGATTTTGTTACTAAGTTGCCTAAAACCAGAAAAGGTAATGATGCGATTTGGGTAATTGTGGATCGATTAACCAAATCAGCTCATTTTCTACCAATAAAGAAAACCTTTAGTATGGAAAGATTGGCAAAGTTGTATGTAGATGAAATTGTATCTTTGCATGGAGTTCGACTCTCCATTGTATCAGATAGAGATAGTCGTTTCACTTCTCATTTCTGGAAAAGTTTCCAGCAAGCTATGGGAACTCGACTAAACCTAAGCACAGCATATCATCCACAAATAGACGGACAAAGTGAAAGGACGATCCAAACTCTAGAAGACATGCTTCGAGCATGTGTAATAGATTTTGGTGGAAATTGGGATGATCATTTACCATTAATTGAATTCTCCTATAACAATAGTTATCATTCAAGCATTGAAACTGCTCCATTTGAAGCACTGTATGGAAGAAAGTGCAGGACTCCAGTATGTTGGGCAGAAATAGGAGAAAATCAATTATCAGGTCCAGAGATAGTATAAGAAACGACCGACAAGATTACTCAAATCAAGGAAAGATTGAAGACGGCTCGAGATCGCCAGAAGAGTTATGCAGACAATAGATGCAGGCCGTTAGAATTCCAAGTTGGAGACAAAGTATTGTTAAAAGTTTCTCCTTGGAAAGGAGTTGTTCGATTCGGTAAGAAAGGAAAGCTAAGTCCCAGGTACGTAGGACCATTTTCAGTAATCCAACGTATAGGACCAGTTGCTTATCGTTTACAACTACCAGAAGAATTAGCAGGAGTACATGATGTATTTCATGTATCCAATCTTAAGAAATGTTTATCAAATGAATCACTGGTAGTACCTCTTCAAGATATAGAGGTAAACGAAAAGCTAAAATTTGTTGAGAAACCTCTTCAAATTGAGGATCGAAAGATTAAGTTTCTCAAACATAAAAGACTAGTTTTAGTCAAAGTCAGATGGGATTCAAAGAGAGGAGCTGAATACACTTGGGAGCTGGAATCAGAAATAAAGAGAAAGTATCCTCATTTATTCCAGTAAATCTCTATGACGAGATTTTTTATTAAGGTAGGGAGAATGTAACAACTCTCATCTAAAAGTACTATTTATAATTTTAATTATCCAATTAGGAAACCCTAATTGAGAAACCCAAGTGATTCTGCATAAACCCTAAAATTTTCAGAACATTTGGAATCAGGATTAGGGCCCCTAAAACTCAAGGGGGGTAAACCCTAATTGATATTTATCTTCAAAATGCGTTGTTGAAACTGAAAATTAACGAAACATTGACTCATCAGGCCTAAACTAGTGACAAAGCAACCCTAGGCTAGATAGGTTTCCCAGGCGAGTCGCGACAGGGGAAGGGAATCCCTTCGCGACACGCGGGGGGTGCACATTTCGGGTATAAATACTAGGCCTTGGAACTTGAAATTTGTCTTTGAAACGACGTAAATTCAGTTTACGTAGACTGAGTTATAGTTCGATTAATACACAAACACACACTAATCTCGAAACGCTGCCGCAATCAGGGTAATAACTCGATCGCTATTACGATTCAACGTCCGATCGATTATAACTATCCAACGATTGTTTAAGTGCCACTCAAATTGAGTTTATACTTGGTTAACTCATCGTGATTTCGACTTGAATGTTTGAGTACTGCTCGAATTCGGACTATACTCTGTCATTCGTTGTGAATCCGCTGAATTATTAAGTATTGCACTAATAAATCGTTGTGAGGGTTTAATCTCGTGAATTGTCGTAACTGCTGTATTAGTTACTAACTTGTTGTGTGTGCATTGTTATTTAAATTAGGTTAATCAAGGCTAATCAGTAGGCTTATATTCTGCTCGTTAAATCTACAATGTGAGTCATTCTCTTTTTATCAAATTACTTTCAAAATCATGTTTATTTTCAAAAGTTATAATTACAGTGATTAAGTTTATGTAATCACCAAGTTACAGCCGGTATGTGGGGTTTTGTATACATTACTACAGTTGTTATCACTTTAGGTGGGCGAACCTAAAATTAGTGATATTCGTCATTCATTGGGGCAGCCAATGGTGATATGACCACAGTCACCGTAAAGATTCGAGTGACAAATACTGTGGGTAGTTGGTTTGATATCAGAAACATTGTAATCTCTTAATACTGTAAATTATAACAAAAGAGTCGTTTTAGTAAAACTGAATGATTCACTCAGTATTTCCCTGCTAACAAAACCTTTTCAAACATGTTTCAGGTGATCTGTTGTGAGCACAGGAAAAGTGCCGTGGAGCACTACAAGCTTAGAAAGTGGCTCAGTGTAAATAAATAAAGAAACATGTTTTAAGAAATAAAGGATTTCCCAGTGAAAAATACTTATTTGTAAATTATGGGATTTATCCCTATATTATATATAAACGAGTAGTTTTATTATTAATCGATCCAGTTTAAAAAGACTTCCGCTGTCACTAAATTAGATACCATCGGATTTTCTGCCTCGCGTCTCTGGACCGGGTCAAACCGGGGCCAAGGGCCGTGACACCCGGGTAGCCCAAGATAAACTGCGTGATGTTCCAATATTTGTTGCATGTCACTGAACGAGGGCTTTCTCAAATATCTTTTCCTATAAAGTTCCAGAATACACGAACAAAAGTTGTGAAGACTTTCTCTAGCTACACGTGCAGACATTTTTAAATAGTCATCCATAATGTCCGAACTATTGCCGTACGCTAACTGCCTAAGTGCGGCCATGACCTTTTGCCACGTACTAAATCCTAACTTTCCGGTTACATCCGGTTTTTGTTGGAAATAAACATACTTCTCCTCAAGATCTCTAGATATCCTTAAAAATAAGTTTCTACTCATACGAAAACGAGGCCTAGACATTTTTTCATCATACTTAGGTTCCGCTGAGAAGTAATCGCTTACCAACAAATTGTTAGCGGTGTGTCGTTCACGAGCGATGTACCTTCTCCTCCGTTTAGGTTGGGGAGTCTCTTCCTCATCGTCTTCGTCTTCCACGATAGCTTTCACCACCGCCGCGATCGTCTGTAGAAATATTTCCGCACCATCGTCAGATGATGATGACGATACACTTGAACTTGAAGAACTCATAGCAAGATTGTGTTTTATGTGTTTGATATTGTGTGAGAAAAATGTTAAATATGGTAAGGTATTTATAAAGGAAAAAAAATTAAAAATGCCCCCAACGGCTAGGTCAACGGCTAGCCCAACGGCTAGTTTGAATTGGCCATTGAGAGCCCGCCATGTCACCTTGCTAGACCCGCCCCACGCCCGGCTTCAAACCCAAGCCCCAAGGGCCACGCCCCAACCCAAGCCCACCCGGGGTGGTGGCTTGGGCGTTTTCCCCCAACCCACGCCCCAACCCAAGCCCCATACCCCATAGTCTTAATTATATAGACTAGTGGGTTAGTCCGTACAATGTTACTAAGTCTCTTTTAAAAAACACAATCTACTAGCCTTAAACACTTATTATTATTATTATTATTATTATTATTATTATTATTATTTAAGTAAAATGCCAAAATCGTCCCCAAGGTTTGGATATATGTGTCTGTTCCATCCAAAATTACTTTTTTGTGCATTTCAGTACTTTATCTTTGTTTTTTTTTTTTGTCATTTTCATCCTTGAGGTTTGGCAAATTAGTACGACTTTTGTCCCTCGAATTTAATCCTCATGGATGCAAATAGCAATATTCAAAACTTTTTGGATGAAAAAAAAAACATTTAGACGAATTCCAAAAAGTGGCCAAACCTTAGGGACGAAAATAACATCATCATCATCATCATCATCATCATCATCATCATCATCATCATCATCATCATCATCAGATAATACTTCATTTAAATAGCGTTGGATCTGAGAGTGTGTGTTAGTGTGTTTTTTTTTTTATAAAACAGTTTAACCAATTTAGAAATCCAATAAAACAGTGATAATAAACACATCGTTATAAACACAACTGGATTTGGGAATGATTACAGAATGATTTCATATTATTCAATCTTTTCAGTACAATCAATAAGTAAAAAAGACTCCCCCTCACCGGGTGTACTCTCTCACTAAGTTCTTCTGCTTTTCAGCTCTTAGTGTTAACTATTACATTCTGAGAAAAACTATATGTATATGAGAGAACTACTAGTGACGTTATCATGAAAGCGACCTTAAATAACCCATTAAATGATGTAACTACCAACTGTTTGCAAAACTACTAGACAGTCAAGTAAAACACTGTTACATTGAAGCTCTTGCTAAACAAAGAGAAAAACAGCTGGATTTCCAAAACTGTTGAAAGTGTTCCAGCACTTTTGGAATACAGTACTTATTGACTTATTTGTTTACTAGTTGACCTAGCACTTTGACAATTCAGTACTGTAACGCCCGTCTCAATTTATCAAGATTTTAATAATAAGATACACACTTTAATGCTAAAATGTGTCTTCACAAAATCTTGTCATACTAACATTCCCATAAGTTTACAATATTTCAAAAAGATATTTAAACATGTTTACATAATTCACTTTCTGCAAAACAACTCTAGATTTGACGCGGAAGCTTCATTTAACGTGTGTTCGGTTCTTGCTCGCCGCTTGATCTTCATCTGGGGCTCTTGACATTCACCTATGATCAAAACCAACTTAGAAGTCAGTTTTGATAGTTAAATAACAAGTACAACAAGAAAATCGGGTCAAATAATCGAAATAAACAAAATAAAATAAAATTTTCAGCATTTAGGCCGTCGCCACGCGCGACGGCAAAAGAGTCTGGCCGTGGCGCGACGCCACGGCCTTGTTTCGACAGATTGTGCGCAGCTAGTGCTGCATATTCCCAGCATAACCCGAATTCACGGAAACGAGCATAACTCTCTCGTTTTTAATCCTTTTTACCCGATTCTTTTTCCTACGCGCCCGTAATTTAATTCTCTATCTTATGGAGTTAAAATCCAACATCCGGCATAACAAAATTTCAGACCTTTAAGTCTTCGACTTATTACCCTTTTAACCAAATTTTGACCCGTTAGTGATTTTGTCAAACAAACATGTTTATTTGACCTATAAACTCATGAGATTCATAATTTCAATATCTCCTATCATATTAATCATAAATCACGGGTTTCTTACTTAATTAAAACCCGTTTACGCTCAAGTGCTTATTTTGACCCATTAAGGGTATTTAAGCACTTTAAAGCTTAAAATCATTTTCCTTCATTTCTAGCATCATATTCCTACATTTCTTATCAAGTAATCTTCCAACACGACTATATGTGTGGTGGATTTAATGTGGATATCTATATGTTCCTAGTTTTACCCCTCGGATTATCGTTTTACGTCAAAGACTCATATAAAGTCATTCGACCCAAGAATCTACATCTTTCACTTTCTATACTTATTCCGAGTATTTATTTAATCATAAAACTTGTTTCCGACCCACCTTTAAGGGGCGTTCGCTCGAAATAGCTTACAAGGGCATTTTGGTCAATTTTCATCCTTCTTTTACTACGAAGGACTTTTAAATACTTGTTTGACCCAAAAATCCGACCTTTTAACTATAGTCTTGTTTAGAAACCAATATGTTTCTAAAACACCACAATCATAACTAAATTTATTCGGTTTACCTAAAAGATAACCAAATATCTATATTTTAACCTTGTCTAACTCTTATAGAACTCCAAATTTCTACATGATGAGTTGTATCATTATACATACCTGGCTCGGATCAATATATTGACCCGTTTCAATACCTTGCCTTAGTGGCTGCTAAGTGATAGCGATGTAAACATCCATGTGCTATTTATTTCCTAAAATCATACAACTCGACAACCCATTAGTCGATATTGTCAAAGGGTGATAATTTCACCTTTTGACCCGTTTGGTCTAAATGACCAATTATATTAGCGAGATGACATTTATTACCACCTCGTATATATGAGTCGCTCCGGTTTACACCGTGCGGTCATTTTACTTATAAATCCATTTCTTAACACTTTTTGGCCTATTATGGCTTACGTCATAATTGTTTTTCAAAACTAACGGTTATGGTCAACGTGTGACCAAATTACCATTTTGCCCTTATTGGTTATTATGATTTACCTTATATGGTAACCATTAAAAGTACATGTTTCATTCGTCATAATATGATCGAATTACCGATTTAACTCATTTTTAGCCATCACTATGGTTTCTTTTCATATTTGATTATCTTGTTCCATACGACTACACGCCGGAACACCATATCTCAATTAGGTATTTTTCTTTTACGTAATTAATACGACAAAAGAGTATTCTAAAATATATGACTAGTGTAAGATATACTTACCTTGCATCCGAATTACGCTTTTCCTTCATTCTTGATTCGTTTGACCCGCTTCCTTCCCCAAGCTTTCACCTAGCTTGCCAAGCGTCAAACTATCATTGTAATTGTAAGATGGTTAGGTTAGTCATAATCATTTACGACTATTCCATCCTACGCTTCTTATATCGAATTCATCATTCGATCATATACTTGGTCGGTTTGACTTTTTAATGTCAATCGACTTATCAACTTATTCAATGCACATTTGGTTTATTGAATTTCGCTTAGGCATTTCATCCGAACTCTTAACGAAATCAAATTTTATACACTAACTACTAGGTAACATGATTTCAAGCATCTATATCACAATCTTAACATCAATTCTTTTATGTCATACAAAAACCCATTTCGTGAGAAGTATGATCTTGTACCCAAATTCATGGTTTAATCAAACACATTCTATTCGTTATCATGCATGTTGATTCTAAGCATAGTTATATAATCAATTTCATCATAACATTAAAACCCACTTATCTAAGTGTGTTAATTCATCAAATCCTTCAATTCCTAGCATGTTATGCATGATTTTCACTTAGGGTTTTGTTACTAAACATGTATACATCACTAATTCAATCCTAATTTCTATGATTCATACCAAAAATCGCATATAGTGATGTTCATCCAATTTTTACAACTTCATGTAACAACAAAATTTTACATACCTTTTGATCCCCTCGACTTGGTGATCATTTGTATGTATTCGTGCCTTTGATTCGAGCCCGATTTGGCCTTCAATTTGATTGATTTTGTGTATGCTAGGGTTCAATGTAGAGAACCCTTTTTCTCCTGTGGAAATCTCGACCAGAACACACACTATAGTGTGTGTTGTGATGTTTTATTTTTAATAAATTAAAAACCATTTAAGTTCTTTGTCAACTTTGGTCCCTCCACTTATTCAAGTTTTATAAAGGGTGTTTTAACCAAGTTTTCTTATTATTTTAAAACATTTAACTAACTAGGTTGATATTCCTAGTAACTTAGTGGGTCCCGGAAGTTATAACCCGTTTTATTTTAAGTCCCGATAACTCGGGCTCTTATAAACTCAATTCCTTAAAACTTTGATTCGCTTGTATTTAATATTAGGATTTCTTATTTAAATCCAAATATTTACCGGGTTGTTTTTACTACTAACGGTACTTTACCCATCTTTTAGTATTAACAGAGTTTGATTACCAAACCCGTTTTCGGGGTGTTACAAGTAATTTATCTTCTGTTTTTCTGCTATTTTATGAGAAGTTCTTGTATAAATAGGTTTAGTGTTGTTAGAGAAGCTTTCAAGAGGGGGGGGGGGGGACTTCTGGACTCTTGAATGTACTTCAACTTATTTCATCAGCAGGAAAGATGGTTCTCTTGGCTTTTGGCTTTTTTCATTAGTAGATCTTACATAACCCAACAAATAGTAAATGTAAGTTTAAATGTTAATAAATAGTAAATGTAAGTTTAAATGGTAATAAATCCTACAAATATAATTTTTATTTATAAGATAATATTTTATATTTATTAATTAACTGATTTTAATATTTTAATTTTAATTTTCTTTCATTCATTTTTCTTTTAATAATACGTTTGGTATTTAATAATACATATTGGTCAGGTCAGATAGCATGTCGCATCAGAACATCCACATAAAAAGAATTATGTTTGCTCGAGTAAAAAAGGTTCAGGTCAAAATAGTGTTTAAGACAGGTTGAGTTAGATTGCATTCTCAAATAGAGCTACATTTACTATTAATATAGTTATAACTAAATAATGTTTAAATTATATCTTTAAGGTAGGCTTGTAATTTAACTTATAATTCTAGCACACTTAAGAAAATTTATAATGCATCTAGTACAAATTTTCATGCATAAAGAACGTTTAATTTACCATTTTGTCCCTCTTGTGATATTAATGAAAATATTCAATGGGCGTAAAGATAACTCAGCCTGACTTAAACACCGATTATACTTGGGTAAAATTATTACTATTATTATTACTATACAATTATAACAAATTGGAATTAAATAATCTCAAATTTCTCAATTTGGCCGATAATAATCCCAACTCAGTTATTTGCCGATAATAATCCAAAGTGGTTCACTTTTGGCCGATAATAGTCCGCCGTTAAAAATAACTTAACAGAGTTAAGTTTTTTTTTTTTTCCGAATTACAAATCAATGTTTTAGGGATTTTGATCAGAATGAGGATACGAGTCGATTTATGTAAAACTTACCTCGAAAGGTTGCTCCAAACAACTTAATTTTTGTTGATTGGAAGTTTAAACACTTGAATTCAAGCACCGTTTTCGTCGTTTGAGGCAGTATTCCGAGGTAAATTCTACGTTAATCAACTCGTATCCTCGTTCTAATCAGAAGCACTAAAACATCGGTTTATAATTCAGAATAAAACTTAACTCCGTTATTTTTAACGTAGACTATTATCGGCTAAAAGTGGAACAATTCGGATTATTATCAGCAAATAACTGAGTTGGTATTATTATCGGTCAAATTGAGAAATTTAAGATTATATAAATTCAATTTGCTTTTAATTATTAGTAACTATATACTTATGTAGTTAAATAAGATAATACTTAATTTAAATAGTATTTATTTATAAAAAATAAATAATAAATGTAAATTTTAAATCTTAATTTAATGTTTTATAAATAAGATTATTATTATTATAACTATGTAAATATTTAGTAATTATATACTTAATACTTAATTTGAATTATCTTTATATTAAATATCAAAGCCAACGAATATTATCTATATATTAAATTTCAAAGCGAAGCAACAAGAATTATCTATATATATTATATTTCCTTTTGTACATTATGAATAGTAACAAGAATTTCATATTATCTTATTTGTTTTATTATTACATTATTTCACACATATTTTTTTTCCTTTTATAACTTTTAAAATACAATATTCAATAAAATGCTTTGTAAATGCTATAATATGATTTTATGTTTTGTATTCTTTTTTTATTTTCGCTATTTTAATAATATGATATAATGCTTTGTAAAACTTCAAATTTACCGGTGCGACGTTCTTACTCTTATCAATGTTCTGATCAAAGTTTTATTTAAAATCGAACGGGTCAAATATAATCAATCTTTTTTGGTCTTTATTGTAACGAATCATAGTAATTGTTTTCTTTACTTTTTAAGTTAAATACATTTTCATATTTTTTGAACTTTAATGATTTTTTTTTTGTATCACGGGTTGCGATGAGCTTGGTGTTAACCGATTTCGAATCGGTATTGGTATCGGAAATACCGGTATGGTCATGTTCGGTATCAGTACATGAAGGTAAAAACCGGCACCAGCCTGGTACAGAAAACGCCAAGAGTCGGTACCGAATTGATATTGAAATCTTTTAGTTCGGGAAATTCGGTACTGCTATCCGGTACCATTTGTTCATCCCTGATCACGAGTATCGTACGAACAACAACGGTACGGTACAACTTTTTTTGTTGATTTTCTTTAACCTTTAATGATTTCTTTTCTAGTTTTAGGGGTAGGGATGAGCTCGGTGCCAACCGATACCGAATCGTTACCGGTACCAAAATTATCGGTTATGATACCATTATATGAAGGTAAAACCCGATAGCGAGCCGATACCAAGAACGCCAAAAGTCGGTACCGAATTGGTAATTAAGATCTTTTGGTTCGGGAAATTCGGTACCGGTACCCAGTACCATATGCTCATCTCTAACCACGGGTTTCATACGAACAACGTCATTACAATACAATTTTTTTGGTAATTTTCTTTCGGTTATCTTTTAGTTTTTTTTTCTACATTTTCTTTTTATTCTTGTCGGCGGTTCCATGCGCGTGGTGATTTTAAAACACATGTAAACACAAACTAAATAGCAAAAGAAGTTCACCACAACGCGACGACGGTGATAAACCTAGTTGTATTTAGTTATGAAAATATAAATAGTATATATAAGTTTAAATATTAGTTTAAAATATTATAAATAAGACGATAGTAAATGTAGTGAATTAAATAATCTCATGTCTATTAAATAATGTATTAATTAAGATAAGCTTATTAAATAGGGGCAAATTAAGAACTACTACATAGAATAATTGTATTCTATACTTTTTTTTAAAGGAGAACTTCAATAGAAAAAAGCCTACCAAAAACCAGGCCGACGGCAAACTACAACAAAGCTACATCATATAAATTTACACCAAGTATCCCACGTAATGTTCCTATGTTTCGACCTTTTGGAAAACCAAAAGAAACCCAAAGACTTGATCTCACTAGTAATTCTTTCGACTCTGACAGGCATGCCTGAGAACTTCAACTCGTTCCTTGCATTCCAAATTATGACAACTCGGAATTCCCAGGGCTCTTTACGCACGTGTTATTTTATTCATGTTATGTCGTACGTTTAAGCATGTATTATATATTTTGAATTAATGGAAATTGTTAGACGTCAAGTGTTTGGGATATATGATGTTAACCGCACACGAACTCCGGGTCGCACACTCCCTTTGCTTAACCACACATTCGTGCACTTAGGTTTTCGGCCCAAGTCTTGTCGAGCCAAAACCAATACTAGGCCCGACCCTTCCTTGTAGCGCATACACTCTTAGGGTTGGTGGTGTGGTTTTCATTATCTCATAAAACAAACAAGAATAGCAAACCCTACCCCCTCCTTTCCCTCAAGACTCGACGACAGCCTTGATCCCTTCGAAACCTTCTCTTGTTCGAGCATCCCTTTTGCTTCTCAGGCCCCCTCGTGTCATCTTGTATAACGGTTAGTGTTTGTGATTGTTTATTTTGTTTACGATCGATGCATAATGATTAGAATTGTGTGAATAGGGTTGCATGTTAACAGGACGTTAAGTGATTTCTTGTGTGAACAAAACTGTGGAATTGACTTTGTAGTATTAACTAGGGAATCACAGTTGCATGATATGTATATTTTAGTGATTTCGGGTGGAATGGGGATAACCGGATCTGTTCAGGATGAGTTGTTGATGATTACTTGATGTTTTAGGGTTCATGCATATGACTGTTAGTAAGTGATAATGATGATTGCGGCTTGGTGATGTTTTGGATAACTAGGGTTTGTGTAGATTGATAAAACTTGTTGATGCATAATCAGTGATGAATAACAGTTGCAAGAATTGTGTTGTTTGATCTGATTTTGGAAAGTGACAATATGTTTGCTGATTTTACGGGATAGTTGTTATTAAGGGGAAACTAGTTACAATTTTAATAGGCATCGACAAAGGTTGCGAGTCGCAACCTTATGGTTTCGACTCGAGACCAACCCTCACCAAACAAGAGGACTCGAGACGGTTTAGTTGCGACACCGGTTTCGACTCGAGACCTCATGGTCTCGAGTTGCAATTGCATGATCCGGAATCCCCTAGTCTCGACTCGAGACCGTTGAACTACAACCTGAGACCGCATGATCTCGACTCGAGACCTCCTGGTCTCGACATTCATCCTGATTGGGACGCGTTGTATGAAACTTGCACATTGTGGGTAGGCCCATGTACTTGGAACGCACACATAGGCTTAAAACCTGCACCTATATGCTACTGTTAAACATGTTGTGTGTATGCCGTTAACCCTGCTTGTATGCAATCTGTTAGTATACGTGTAAAACCATACGTGATTACTTGAACATAAAACTGATAAGTATTGGTAACCGTCATAGGGCGTGACTGATCAATTTGAAACAAGTAAATAATCAACCGAGCAATCTAAGGTGAGTTCATTGCTCTTTTTCAAGCATGCGTCCCAGGGAGGGACATCTGGTAGATATTCCGGGGAGGAATATTGGGTAAATAAGTTTAACTGGAACGTTAAACTTGGGATGTTGGTTAATACACTCATATCTATCACTTGAGTCCCACCATATACCGAATTAGTTGCCGGGGAGGCAACGGGGTTATTAGTTGATAGCGCTATTAGGTTTGGCACCCTCATACCGTACCGGGGAGGACGGGCGTGAACTAATTACCTTAACCACTCGACCAATGTTTGATAGAGCATTGGGGAAGGGCAAACAATCTGGAGCCATCTTGCGGTAATCGAGTTATTAACAACATTGTATTTCGAGATGCTTTAATCTGATACTGGGTAACTAAACGTTTTAACAAACCTTGAACTCGCTAACGCTGATACACTTATCTGCATGCTTGCAGGACGTTAGGTACATGGACTTGGAACTTGCTATCTGGGAGTGCTGGAGTGGTTATGGGTCGAGTCTCTTGGTTACACATGACATGTTTATTGGTCGCGTACACTGGTTTTGAACAATTGATTAACTATTCACTTTATGCTTCCGCTGAACGTATTGGTTTTATGCTATGTTTTGGAAATACTTTAAGTAATAAATGGAGCTTTTATTTAATATCTTGTTATAAGTTCAATGTGATTGGTGGCTGGATCCTAGTACGTCACACTTCCCGCGGGATTTCCGTATGTGGTATTTTGGGGGTGTGACACAAATACACCAACAACCAATAATCGTTATACCTTGAATAGCTTCCTTCCACTGATCTGAGACGCTAGCTGAGTTATGAATTTCAAGAAGGTCTTTGAAGGAAAACGCTATTATACCTGCGATCTTGCACCAAGAACTTATATACTGCCAAACCGTCGATGCTACCCAGCAAGCCGTGAACAAGTGTTCAACGGATTCATCACCAAAATTGCATAAATGTCACGAAACATCCGAGACAGGAACATTCCTTTTTCTAAGCTCAGAATAAGTAGGTATACTATTCAAACTAGAACGCCACGCAAAAACATTACATTTTTGCGGTAACCATTTGCACCACCTAAGCGCAAAATCGCTGCTTGAATCAATCCCAGACACAAGACTTCTTCTCACAGCTTTGACAGAAAAATCATCCGAAATCCCACTGATCCACTTCCAGCTGTCGTCTTGATGACCGAGCGACACTGCAGCAAGCAGACTACACAACTAATTCAACATCTAAACCAGACGCTGCCGGCTGATTTTTCCATTCCAGACCAAACACGCCCCAATACCTTGCTGAATCCGATCGCTAACTCTGCACTTTTTTGAAGCTTCTAAAGAAAAAAGGCAAGGAAATTTATTTCTAAGAGGTTCTTTACTGATCCAAGGATCGAGCAAAACGCGATGTTGTTGCCGTTTCCAACTATACCTTTAAAACAGTTCCGTAAAGGCTCGTTATTCACCTTAACCTTTAAAACGCGATGTTGTATTGTATACTTTAAATGTTGCAACATGTATCTTATAAAAATTGGGAAAATAAAACATCTATATCTCAAGACGATGTTTTATATAGTTATATAGATAGATTGACAAGGCCGATATTTCAAGAAAATGTTTTATACAGCAATATAGATAAATTAACAAAACTGGAATGTAGTTTAGGTAGGCGAAGAGAATAGATCAGCTTCTTATTTAAAATAATGAAATCATGTTGGAGTTTTTATTTTACTCTTCCATCTATTTTGTGTATGATTCAAATGTGTATGATTCAAAGGTGTAAACTTTTGGAAAAGGGTTCAAACATGTAATCTTTTAAAAATAGAAAGTCGTAGAAAATGTATTAAATGGACTTTGACTGAACTTATTATTGTAGCATTGGAACGGTTTTGTCGAACTCTACGATCTTAGGTTTTAGGTTTACGTTTTTGAATTTTTAGCTTGTAAATTTTATATTTTTTAAATAATCGTGTCTTTTTATTTGGTTTTTTTTTTCATCATTTGTCCTTTTTTTTTGGGATTCATTGAGTCTTTTTCCTCGGTATTATGTTATATTTCTTAGCATTGTGATATTTTTGCGATCCATTTTGTTTTTGTACCTTTTCTAGATTTATAAGATAAATTTACTCATTTTTGTAATGTAATTTTTATATAACATAACTTAAAGAAACTATAAAATAAGGACTTCCAAATTTAAATCAATAAAAGGCATTTACAACATGAAAAAAGCTAATTTATTTAGTTAAACTAGTGTTGCGGCACCGTATTTCACATGTATTTTTTACATTGTTCATTATCAATTAGTTTATAACAATATTGCTACAGTACATCCAAACTTTATTCGCGCACGTGGTTGCGCCCTTTTTTACATATATTTTTTGCATCTTTCATTATCAATTTAGTTCATTACAATGTTAGTACGACACGTCTGAACTTTATTAAAGTCTATGAAATGTAAAAAAACAAAGGGGAAACGGGAGGGAATTTTTTTTTTAAACTTTGACTACTATTAAGTAAATTTTAAAGTTTAAGGTTATAGTAATGTAATTACAAAAAATTAAGGGTAGTAAGGTAAATTTTTAAAGTTAAGGATTCTAGTTAGACACTCTGAATTTAGCAAAAAACAAAAAAAAAACAAAAACAAAAAAACAAACAAACAAACAAAAAGCTACATACATGATTCAATCCCGGGCTGGTTGTTTAACAACTGGTGTTTTTTCCACTACACCACTTCATTTGTGTTACAATCTATTACCAATTTTATATAAAGCAAATTTCCTTGAGGAAAAACAAAAATATATTACCTGAGTAGATGCCATGTGACATCCACCAATTGAGCAACAACCCCTTTCCACCGATTACAACGAATCACTATTCCCGGCCGTTGGTTTTGTATGTATAGCATAGTATAATAGCTGACTCTATAATCTAAACTTATAACAAACTACATGTACTTGTAAGTACTAAGCATTAAACTATGTTTGGCGATTTAAAATTGTCAAATACATTTTATGTTTTTGCTTCGAGTACTTGAGGCTCGTATTTATGAAAGTACTTAGTAGTGTCTATATGAATTAATCAACTGCTTGAATTGTTTAATTTATAATTGATAATTGATTAAAAATAACTTGGGATATTTGCATAGCCTATTTTAAAATAACGTATGTGTTTTGTACAAAAACTAATTTATACATTTAATAACCCGATATTCATCTTTAGGAAGTCTTTTAACTAATTTAATTGTTATTTCATAACAAATAAGTTAATAAGCTCCCTTTCTAAGTCAACCCAAACAGGCTCTTAATGGACTTGCATTGCCGGGTTAATCTATAATATGGTTTGGAGATACCATCATTAATCCAAGTGCCCCCTCTTGTAGAAAATGTTAAGTGGTATTTTTTTTTACAAAAAGACAAAAAAAAAGTAGGTTTAAGAAAAACAAGAAAATAAGTTGAGAAGTACTATCGTGTGACGTAGAGTTGTCCATGTTGGACTTTGTATGCCCAAGACACATATTAAATTGATGTGGCTAGTACGTTATGATCCAAGTCGGGTCATACCCAATAACAAGCTAGACAAACACCTATAACATTTATTTATAATATATGATCAAACAAATAAATATTAACACTTATAATATTTAGAAATTGGTTTTCTAAATAATTGCACTTGAGAAACCAATAAATTATATGGATAATTTATTTTGAGAGAATAATTATTTTGTTATTTAATGGGTTAAATAACATAATAAAAAGTTATGATTTGTTGCATAAAGTCTTATAAATATGTGATATTATATATATATATATATATATATATATATATATATATATATATATATATATATATATAGGGGACCGCTAAAATGAGAACCACCTCCAGTTGTAAGAACCGTGAGAACTTTTTGATCCGGGGCGAGTTGGACCAAAATTTATTTTCAAAAACGTAGATGCTTGTATTATAAACACATTTGTAAAAAAAAATTCAAAAAAAAATGTCGTGTGTGTAATTTTGAACACCACAAGTTTGTGTTTACGGGTACCGTAAATTTTAAATAAAATTTACGGGTCCCGTAAACGCAAACTTTGGGTGCTCAAAACTACACACCCGACATTTTTTTTACGAATGTGTTTATAATACATGCATCTACGTTTATGAAAAAAAAATTTGGTCCACCTCGCCCCGTACGGTGTAGTTCTCACGGTTCTTACAACTGGAGGTGGTTCTCATTTTAGCGGTCCCATATATATATCCACCTCCAGTTGTAAGAACCGTGAGAACTTTTTGATCCGGGGCGAGTTGGACCAAAATTTTTTTTCATAAACGTAGATGCTTGTATTATAAACACATTTGTAAAAAAAATACAAAAAAAATGTCGTGTGTGTAGTTTTGAGCACCACAAGTTTGTGTTTACGGGTATCGTAAATTTTATTAACGGTACCCGTAAACACAAACTTGTGGTGCTCAAAACTACACACATGACATTTTTTTTTTTGAATTTTTTTTTACAAATGTGTTTATAATACAAGCATCTACGTTTATGAAAAAAAAATTTGGTCCAACTCGCCCCGTACGGTGTAGTTCTCACGGTTCTTACAACTGGAGGTGGTTCTCATTTTAACGGTCCCATAAAACGGTTTAGGATCGTTTGATATGAAGAAGATTAAACATAAAGTCAATATGAATTAATGTAAATAGATGGCAACATAAACAACCATGATATGAATTTAAAATATACCTGAATTTATTGATTGAAAATCTTGATTACAATTGATTTCCTTACAATCGAGAGGAGCAACTATAATTTGAAAATCTAAAGATCTTGAACATAGAGAAGTTGATAATACAAGTTTGGGATTTGAGGGTTTTTTCATACATAAGAAAAATGGTAAGAAAAGGTGTGTAGAAAAGTGTGTCTTTCTTCCTTGATCATCCTCCCTTTTATAGATAGAATAAAAGGGTCTTCATAATTGAATCTTGAAAAAGCTTTCGTATGAAATGGCTTTTGTTGAAAAGTTGTTTGTCCATTTTGAGAATTACTTGCACCATATTGGAAAGTATCTTGTCTCTTTGTAGAATGATTGCACCACTTTTAGAAAATAAGAAAAGTAGATTGTCCATTTGTAGAATTATTGGTCACCACCTTTTGAAAATAAGAAAAGTAGATTGTCCATTTGTAGAATTATATGGACCTTCTTTTCTTTCACCATCATTTGTCCGGCAAAGAACAATTATTATTATTATTATTATTATTATTATTATTATTATTATTATTATTATTATTATTATTATTATTACTATTATTATTATTATTATTATTTTTTTACATCAAATCATATGGGTCTTGAGAATCTTGAAAAACTTCAGTCCCCGGGGATGAGTGTTTTGAAGGGGATGGAGACTGTCTAATTTCATTGACTAATTTTAAAATGTCTTCTGGAGACTTGCAATCTGAGAATCTTTTAATATACTCTTGGTCTTCATCACTGGCCTTGATATCTCGAATTGGAGACTTTAAACTTCTTTCATATTGAATAGCTAGTTCCTTATAATACTTGGTAACTGCTTGAGAATTTGCTTTTGTAATAATGAACTTATTCCACCATTTACACCTGTATTGTCTAAAGTGTAATGGAGGAGAAAGTTCTGTAGGACTTTCTTCTTGAAAATTGTAAGTCCATAAACAGATCCATGGAATTCTGAAAACGCTCATGAATTGTAAAGTATATTCAAAAATTGGTGTTCCATCATGTTGGAAATACTCAACGAATTTTGAAAATGCCTCTGAAACTTCTTTAGGAAAAGCATCTGGAATAATTCCCATATATTTGAACCATTTAACAAACCATCTTGGATAAATATTTGAAAAATCTTCATCAAATTGGAAAAACCAAGAATGATCAAACTTTCTTAGGAAAAATGCATATTCCCATGCATCTTGATAATCATAGTAGTTATATTGAGGATAAGCACTAAAGTTTGAAAGGGTTTTTGGATTATAGGGCTTAGAATTCCAGTCTTCTAAAGATAACACTTTCAAAATCTTTACTTGATTATAAGCAATCTTGGAAGAATCTCCACTATTAAAATTGTGTCGAATAATAACTGATTCAGAATCTTCTAAAATTGCTTGATAATAATCTCTGTTTTTGTATTCATCTTTGAAAAAATGACATCCTCTTGGAAAAATGAAGTCGATCAGAGAAAAGAAGGTTTTATTAACCTTTTCAACTTCCAAAGGTTCTAGAATTTTGATAATCTTTTTGTTTGTGTTGATAATGTAGGGAATAGTGGCTGGTGAAGAGGTTGAAGGAGAAGCTGGTTTAGAGAGTTTTGTAAAAGAAGGAGATTGAATAATGGGTTTTGATTCTAAATTTTGAATAATATATGAGAATGGAGGTCTAGGTCTTGGACCTGGGGTTAGAGGGGCAAATCTGTTTTGAATATTAGGTAATAAGGGAAATTGTTGCATATGGGTTGGTCTTGAAGGAGAATTTGGAGAGCTTGATAATTGAGATTTTGAGAATTGCTGTTTTGAGAATACAATCTTTTTTGAAGAATCGGAGTTGCTCATATTCCCTGTAAAAATTCTCTTGATAAAAAATCTGGTAAAGAATTATTTTCTCCTTTTATAAATTCTATTTGAAAATCAAAGTTGCTTAATAATGTTTGCCATCTTGCAAAAACTTGTTTTGAAATCAAATTCTTAATGTCCTTTTCTAAAATATATTTTGCAGATAAACAATCTATTCTTAATAAAAATGGTTTCATATATAAATCATCTTCAAACTTTTTTATACATAAAACTATACTTAAAATTTCCTTTTTGATTGTAGAATAATTTTTCTGAGTATCATTCCAAGCACCTGAATAATATCTAACTAAACTTTCTTTATTATCTAATTCTTGTTTTAATATTCCTCCAAATCCTAGATCACTTGCATCGGTTTCTACAATTAATTTTACATTGGGATGGGGAATATGTAAACATAGTAGACATTTTATTTTATCTTTAATATATTTTACTATATCTGTATGTTCTTGAGTCCATGGTTTTGGATTCTTTTTTAATCTATCATATAAAGGTTTGCATATAATTCCTAAGTCTTTGAAAAAATCATGAATATAATTTAAACATCCTAAAAATCTTTGCAATTGCTTTTTATCTTTAATTTCATTTGGAAATTTATTTGAAAATTCTAAACTTCTATTGATAGGTTTTATTGTTCCTTGAATAATATTATGTCCTAAAAATCTTATTTCTGTTTGAAAAAGACTTATTTTAGAAGGTGATACAACTAATCCATTTTTATGAATAATATTGTAAAAAGAATTTAAATGTTTAAAATGTTGGTCTAAAGAATTTGAGAATATTAATACATCATCAATGTAAACAATAGCATAATTTCCTAATGGTAAAATAATGTCATTCATTATATTTTGAAATTCTGAAGGAGCATTTTTTAATCCAAAAGGCATGACGTTCCATTCATAGTGTCCGAATGGTACATTGAATCCAGTTTTATATCTATCTTCTTCAGCAATTTGAACTTGCCAAAATCCAGACTTCATATCAAATTTAGAAAATATTTTTGAATCATATATCTTTTTTAATAAATCTCTTTTATTTGGTATAGGGTATCTAATCCATTCTAAAACTTTATTTAATGGCTTATAATTTATAACTAATCTAGGAGCTCCTCTTTCGATTTCTGCACTATTTTGAACATAAAAGGCAGAGCAGGACCAAGGGGATTTAGATGGCCTTATTAGTTTTTTATCTAATAATTCTTGTATTTCCTTTTTACAATAGTTTTCTAACTCTTGAGACATATGTATAGCTTTAGATTTTGTTGGAATATTTTTCTCATTAAAATCTTTAATATAAGGTAACTTTACAACATGTTGTTTTCTTTCCCAAAAAGCATTTGGAATATTTGCACAGACATTTTCTTTAAATTTATTTTCAATTTCTTGTATTCTTTTTATAATTATTTTGTCTTGCAATTGATTCTTTATTCTAACATAATCAATCTCTTCTATTAAAAATTCCTTTTGTTTTTCTTTTAAGCTTAAAATATTTATTTGTTTTGAAGTAATTGGATGAGCAAATTCAAAACAGATCTTTTTATTTAATACTTTAATACTTATACCCTTTTCTTCAACTGTAAATGGATATAATTGAGTTATGAATGGGAGTCCTAATATAATTTGAGATGTTAAATCTTTTACTAGAACTAATTGAGTTTTGTAACAATAGTTTTCTTTGCAAATATGAACATTTGATAACTTGTATTGAATATTTAATGGGTTTCCATTAGCTCCAGATAATCTATACGTAGTCTTTTCATAGTATTTTGTGGGTATTAATCCTTCTTGAATACAATTCATGTCAGCTCCACTATCAATCATGGCAACTAAGGATAAACGAAATTCATTATTGACTACTATATTTAACTTAGTATACCATTTTTGAGAAGTTAATCCTTTTAGACGACTTATTTTTCCTACATTTTCAGTATCATCTTTAGTATTGTTATTATTTTCTTCATCTTCTTTATTTTTCTCTTTTTCTAATTCTTTAATTTGTAATTTTATTTCTCGAATTTCTTCTTTTATATTTTTTAATTCTATTTGTAAATCGGTTATTGTAACAGGATTTCCTTTTATTTGTTTTGTTTGAAATCTTTGGCATATTTCGTTAAAATTATATACTTTTGTTTCCTTTTCTATTGGTTGTTTATACTTTTCTTTTAATTGTTTTAAATATACTTGTTTTACTTCTTTATCTTCAATTTTTTCTAATAATTCAAATAAGTCTTTATTATCTGATGTTAGAGAATTTATTGTACCATTAATTTCACAGATACAAGGACCAACGCATTCACATGCATTATCTTCTGAACTACTTTCTGAATTAGAATCTTCAATATAATTTAAATCATTATCACTATAATCTGAAATACTATCTTCACTTGAATTATCATAAATAAGTATCTTGAAGATTATTTTCTGTTTTAATAACTATCTTTTTAGCATTTATAATTATATGTTTTTCTTCTTCTGTGAGATACTTATCCCACCAGCCCTTTAAAATTCCAGTAAAATCAGAAACTATCATATTAAGAATTGCATTATCATCATTTCCATTTGCTTTATATGCATTAGCTGCCATTATCATTTCTTGCATTAAACTAAGAATTTGATGTTCTGTTTGGCCTTCTATACTCCATTCATATAAAGAACTTCCATCATATTTAGCTTGAACTAAAGTATGTCGTTCTTCAAATTGTAAATCAGGTGGAGTAGGTCTAGGGTAATAATTTCTTGTTTCAGGTCTAGTAGTATAAGTATTATTTTTTGAAAAATGATAATTTCTTTTAATTTTATTTATAGAATCTTCTAATTGAAAATCATTAAATTGTTCTTCAATATTTTGAATTTTCTGTTCTGAAATAACATTTATATTTAATTTTGAAAGTTTTGAATTAATATCTTTTAACATGTCTTGTTGTTTATTTAGACGTATTGGGATATCTATATTGTATGGTTTAAATATTGGGTTTTCTATAGTTTCAGTTATTGTTTTAGTATTTGAAGTACTAGGTTGATCTAAAGTTTTATTAGTTTCTATTCTTTCTAATTGTTCTCCTATAGTATTTAATTTCTCATTAGTGTAATTATTTTGAAAAATAATTGCCTTTACATTTTTATCTATATCTTCCTTAAGATTTGCTAAAGGTTTTGCAATATATTCATTATTTTCAGTTTCTATCTTTATATCCATATGTGGGGGATGTATACTAGTAATATTTTTATTTTTATCTATAATTGTATAGGTTTTGGTTATAGTGTTATTAACAGATATATTTTCAAAGAATGGATACTCAATTTTATTTTCTATACACTAAAGAGAAAACCAGGAGAAAAATGGAATATTTTCATCATTTTCACACATATATAATTGCCAATCAATTTCATGTAAAAATCTTTCATCTTCATTAAATTTAGAAAAATACCATATTAAATTTTTATTATTATAATTATTGAACATTTCATTTTTTAAATATTCTAACATTTCTTTATTCATCCTTAACAAGTTGTTCTAGAAATTTTTCTCATAAGCTTTATTCTATGATTATATTCTTCTCTTAATTTTTCTTCTAAAAATGATTGATATTCACTTTTATAATTCATATAATTAGAGGGATGATATGGGTCAGATCGAGGTATGTTACATGGAATATATTCAGATGGACATATCATATATGAAATTTTATTATATTCTTCTAATCTTTTATTCAAATCTTCTATTCTTCTATTGCAACATTTTAAAAGAAATATATAGCAATTTCTATGAGCTTGGATCTTAGAATCACTCATTGTTGTAACTCTTCATAATTTTCCATATCAGACTTAGTTGGAACATAAGTATTATTATCACTATCATTTTCTTCATATAGTGGTCTTGGAATTGTATTTGAAAAATCCACACCTTTCATTTTCATTGATAAACTTCTTCTAAATAGACTTTCATCTAAAGTATTTCTAGAAGTACTTGCTCCCATAGAATGCCTTGGTGGTATATTACTGAAAGAAATATCTATTGAACCATCAGTATGTTCTATTATGCTAGATGTTTGATTATCTATTTCTATAGATTTTGGCGGGTTTATATCTTGCAAATTCCATGTTAATGCTTGAGTTATTTCATTCCATTTTAATTTTTTAGGTGTTCTTATTTTTGTATGCATAGTATTAGCTTCAAAAATAATAGTTTCATCTTTTGGAGATACTAATTTTGTTTTAGGTTCTATAGTGGTAGTCATTGTCTTATAATATATTCTATATATAACTACTGCAGCATTAGTTTTTTCTTTAAATTCTAAATTTTTAGTTTTAATTGTTAATGTTAAAGTATCTAAAATATGTGGATCAAATAAACCAATTGAAAAGTTTGGATAACAATTAAAATAAATAGGACCATTTGAAATATTAGACTCAGCCATAGCTAGCAAAGAATTATTAAAATTTGTATGTCTTGCATCTCTTAAAATTAGTAAAACAGGAGCATCAATTCCTAATCTGAACATAGGTTTAATGGCGACTTGAACTAATCCTATGTGTAGAAATTTATATAATTTTCTATGTCTTTTAATAGCTTCTACTGATAATAATTGCATGTTTTGATACTCTTTATTAATAGGTATAGTTTGTTCATGAGTTTTTATAGAATAATCTTGTAAGAAATCAAAAGTACCTACTTTGTAAATAGTTTTAACATCTTGTTTTGGTATATTCCAATTTAAAAGATTGTTTTCAATTTGAGAAATATTAATTTCAACAGAATTCATATGTAAAGAGTTCATGTTTAAATCTTCTTCATCATTATCATTAGTATTTGAGCTATAGTCTCGTTTAGAAAAGAATTTTGATAACTGATTCATTATAATTATTAGTCTTTAAAATTTTAAAGTAGAGCTTATACTGAGGGAACACCCCCATATTGTCGTGGTCCGGCTACCCATTCTCTTTTTGGGCATAATGCTAATCCAACCGACAATCGACAGGGCTTACCAACACAGTTCTACCCCTCTTTAAAATTTTAGGGCTAATAATCATAAATATATAAGAAGGTTGAATTTTAATTGGGCAAATAAGATGGCCCTATGGCCGCCACTTTGGGTCTTCCCAAGATTGGTTGGTCCAATCAAATTTCATGCAACTCTTATATCTAGATCATACATGATTGGTTCAAGATATGATATGATTTAAATATAATCATATACTTATTCTCACATTTTTACACACATAATTTTGAGACAAGATTCAAGTGCTAAGAACTCAAGAATTCCCTCTACAATTTTCGGCCAAGGTGTGGTTGTCAAGAGGATTTTTCTAGTGAGTTCATAAGTGTAGAAATCCTAGCAACATAAGGTGTTCGTTGGAGGCTTGGGGTATGCAAACTTGAGGTCTTCTCCTTTAAAGATTTCTATTCAAGAATATCATCTTCTTCATATTACCTTGCTCTTTGAATGGTAGTATTCTAAACACCCTATGGTTGTGATTTTGATAGCATGCATGTTCATATATGGATCCGGTTTGGGTTTTACATATAAAATGGGTTTTATATCAAGAAAGTAACATGTTTTAAATAAATATTCCGCTACGTTTTAATTTTATTTGGATACAATAACTTTGATAAACATGTGAAAAAACCCAACAATGGCATCTAGAGCCGCTTATATGAGTGCATGCTTCATAGGATTTAAAATTTTCGGGTTTTCGGGTTTGGAGAAACCCTATGGCCGAAATTTTATCCATGGTTCTTCTTTTGTTTTTTTTCAAGATTTATTTCTTACATGCATAAAAGAATCTTGAAAAAATTATGTCATATGGATGATTGTTTTTGTTTGGACAAAAACCACTTTTTTCGATTTTTTCATTCTTGACCGAAAAATGTAGGTTGTAAAAAGGGAACCATTTTGCTCTTGAATTTTATATATATATGGATATATATTTTGGTGTACATAACCTAGCCATGACCTTGTGTGAATATGTTGAATTATTGTGTTTGTGATTTATATTTAATTATTTCAAAGGGTTATAATAATTATTATTTTTGTACTTTCATTTGTAAAAATATGTAATTTATTTATTTTCATTTGGTATGTAAATAAATAGATTAGGTGCATTTTATTTTACTATAAAAATGTATTAGGATACCTTTTGTAAAAGAAGATGCACACAAAAATGCGTTTTTGGTTTTGGCTAATTTCGGGCCTAAAGTACTTCATAGTTCTTAACGGGATTTTAGCCCGATAACCAAAACACATTTTTGAAGTCCAAAGGAGTTTGGAGCTGAATATAAAAGATATTTGGAAGCCCAAAGAATGTGAAGAAATCACAACACAAGAAGAAGACTTGAAGCATTTGGATGCGGGATCAAGTGGGATTTCAACGACACATTATTTGTGTCTATATTCACCCTTTAGGAATGATCTTTTGACACACTTGTTTCGGCTAACAAGTGTGGTAAAAAATAGTTGGCTATGGTTATGCACCTATTGATATGTGTGTTGTGCTTGTGTGGTTGTTTATTTTATTGTTTTGATGATATTTGGATATGCATGCTTAACAATTAATAATTAACAACAAGCTTAAAATTGGTTCTTTAAAAGTCATTAAAGAGGTTAATAAAAGGTTATTAAAAATTAATGATTTTAT
The DNA here is from genome assembly GCA_030545235.1 of Helianthus tuberosus. NCBI lineage: Eukaryota > Viridiplantae > Streptophyta > Magnoliopsida > Asterales > Asteraceae > Helianthus > Helianthus tuberosus. Next base: position 185,278,674 of record CM060351.1, on the reverse strand, counting down.
AATAAAATGGGTTTTATTAAAAGAACCTTGAAAATTTGTTTTCACAAAAGTACCAAGGATTTGAATGCATGCAAATGTATGGTACATAAAGTTTTCTAAACTAGAATTTTGAAAAACTCAAAAATCCCTTTTATAAAACAAGTCAAACACCATCCTTTTATACAACACTCGAATCACTTGGGAACTCTTTGTGGGATAAAGGTCACCTAACCACATTTGAGGGAACTTGTATATTTGAGGTGGGGTTACCATGTTTGTGGGATAAAGATCACCTAACCACTTATATGTGTAAACTCACATGTGTGTGTAAGTTGGACGACTTGATTTGGAAACCATGAACTTAGGGTCACCGAATCATGGGGAACAAAGGTGTTGATGGGACTAAACAAGCCAACTAAACATAAAGATGTTTAACCGATCCCATATGGCTAGAAGTTGCAAAGTGTTGCAATTGTCAAATGTTGACTACCTTGTTAATTTAAATAATGGGATAAAGGTCACCTAACCAATATTTAAATGTAACGTTGGATTCTAGATTTTAATTATTAATTGTCTGTGAGACATAAAAGGGTATTAATGATTAAAATATAATAATATCGAAAATACTAAAATTGAACCTTGTAAAATTTTGTAGATGGCCGCTAACAATATTACCCAAACCGTCCGTAACCTATCACTAAAAACAATCCTTGACAAGGATCGTCTCAATCATAACACTTCATGGATTAATATCTAAACTTAAGAATCGTTCTCAAGTAAGAAAAGATATCCTATGTGTTGAACGATCCTAATCCCGATGAACATCTTATGGAAGATAAGGATGCCTATAACGATTGGGTTAAGTATATCGAGGATACTATACAAGCCCCTTGCCTCATGTTAGGAATTATGATTCCTGAGATTCAAAAGGATTTTGAACGTCATGGGCATACGACACGATTACCCAATTGTAGGAAATGTTCCTAAGGGTAGAACGGTTCGAGCGCTTCATGCTTGTCGAATGGAGGAAACCCAATCGGTCTCATCTTATGTCCTTAAGATTGTTGGTGCACACATCTGTCGTCTTCGTCTTATATCGAGTCTCGGGTTGCGTTGCAAATCTGATCAAGAGTGATGTCATCAATCTTGATGATGACATCATAATATGACATTACTTTTTCTGATTTCTACACCATTCTTTTTCAAAATTAAAAATTTTTCACGGATAAAATCGGCTCAAATTCACACATCTTGTGCGTAATCATGTATTAACAAACCCTGGAAAGTTTCAGCGTTAAAATCGATGTAAAATTGGTTCAAATTGTACTTTCGCTTGAAAAGTTGTTCGAAATGCTGATGTCATCGACCTTTCGCTTGAATTTACATGGTGTTCCGCTTGAAATCGACCTTTCGCTTGAATTTACATGGTGTTCCGCTTGAAATTGACATTTCGCTTGAATCTGGCCTCTCGCTTGAAATACGTGTCGAGTCCGCTTGAATCTGGCCTCTCGCTTGAAAATACACTTTGGTCTGAGTCCGCTTGAAAACAACGACCGCTTGAAAACGATGACCGCTTGAATTGTATTTCGGGTGATAAAGTGCATTGAGTTGTGTGATTCTTTAATCGAAGTTGTCAGTTGGTCACATGATTGTTTCATTCAAGAATAGCATGTGATAATATCATTAGGTATTTGGTCCGTTCAAGGCTGCATGTGAACAAATCTGTTCGCCCATGTGAATATATCAGTTTGCATGTGTTCATTAAGTTCAAGTACTGTGAGGCCCAATCAAGAATTGAACATTTTATTTTAACAATTGTCGGCTAAGTGGATTTATGTCAGTCATTAAGCGGCCCAATCAGTTTTATGAACACATTAATTGATTTGATTAAATCCATGTGAACATGTCATCGGCCCAAAGATCAAATTTTAGTTAATGATGATGGCTACATGTGAAGTCAGATTGAATGAACATTGTGTGTATGAGATATAATAATTGAAAATCAAAATTCATAGTTGAAGTAAAAGAGACAACTGCCACCTGTTCAAACAACATAAGCATTTTGTCGTGTAGTGTGACTTGATCGAAAAACCAAGTCTGCACAGTTTGGAGTTCAAAGGTCTCAAAGGGTTAGGTCGTTTGAATTTGATCCGGGTCATAGCAGTCCGCACAGTGTGTCAACCTTCAGTCCGCACAGAATATTCGTCAATTCGAGTATCAGTCTTATTCTGTTAATTGATAATTCTTTAAACTGATTGTGTTTTGTTTGTTTGCTTAACAGGTGTTTTACGAGGTGAACCAGTTCATTTGAAAGCTTGCTTGAGAAATTCTTCGATATCGAATCATGAGTGAAGAGTTTTACAACGCATTTGCAACATCCCCGACTAGTCCAGCTGCCATTACTCAAAACATGAACATGGAAAATGAAACCGGAACATTACAAAAACCCCCGAAACTGATGAGCATAGAAGAGTATTATGGATGGAAAGACAGATTCGAAAACTGGGTTCAAGCAAACCATTTGAGATCATGGGAATGTATTCTGAAGAGATATGTTCTACCACGGACTGAGCTGGAAGTTATAAAACAAATCTCAGAGTTCAATGACAAAGAACGTGAAATGTATAGAGCTGAAAAGATGATGATCAGTCTACTTCAACAAGCCATCAAAGAAGACATTTTTGTACTGCTTCAGCATGACAAAACTTCGAAATCAATTTGGGATGCTCTTCGAATCAAATTTGAGGGTAGTGAGAACATGATTAAGAGTAAAACAGGCACTGCTTAAGAAAGAATTTGATCTATTCACAAGTTTACAGGGTGAAGATACAAAGAAGCTAATTGAAAGATACTGCCACTTGGTGCGATCTATGTCGATGCTTAGTATAACAAAAGATCCTGAAGAATGGGTAGACAAGTTAGCTGACGCTTTACCACAAAAAGAATGGGGCACATATTTGATGATTCTGAAGAACACTGGGGTTTATGATGGGTTAACGATTTCTCAGTTTATTGAGAAGATTGAGGGTCAAGATTTGGAACAGCAAAAGATCGCGAGGATGAACAATCCAAGTGGTCAACAGGATGTAAAAATGTACTACAAAGGCAGTGTTCCAGAAGTTGAAAGAAGCCCGAAAATCCAAACTGCATTTAGTGCTGGAGATTCATCTGAAAAAGTTGATCAAAGTTCTAAAAACAGCAGTGGTTTCTCTTCATACCCGAGTGTCAATCCAAAAGATACTACATCAAGCTTTCATTCTCATAGCACAAAGACTGGAAGTGGTTATGTGATACAATGCAACATTGCTTTAAATCTTCCAGATGGTCAAAGTTTTTCTGAAGATATTGCGAAAGATCACATGGCATTGCTTGGTTCCGTGCTACTTTCTTATGAAGGTTTGGTCGCAGGGCGAATTGGGAATCCTATGCTCACAAAGGAGGATTACGATCAGATAGACGCCGAAGAAATGGAACTTATGGACATCAAATGGTGTCTAGCTAGTGTTCTTAGACGAGCTGAAAAATTTAAGCTGATTACTGGAAGAAATGACTTTCTTGATGCACATGTGTCTACTTTAGGTTTTGATAAATCTAAAGTTACTTGTTTTCGATGCAGGGAGAAAGGCCATTTTAAAAGAGAATGCAAGAACAGAGAAGCTAGTGATGTAAAGAATCCATTCGGAAAAGATGACTATTACCGGAAAGCCATATATCACCAAGTTGGTCAACAGCAACTACAAGAACCACAAGTGGCTCATGGTAGAAAGGTGATAGAAGATTCAAAAAGAGCATGTCTGGGGAATCAAGAGAACTTTAACTGGAATTTTCAAGATGATGAAAAATTGCCTGAAGGTTTTAGCTGGGATATGTTTGTGAATGATAAAGGAGATTTCAAAGCATTCATTGCTAAAATTTTGAAAGAACCAGATATGTTTACCACATGGATGAAGTTTATTGGTGAGACTGTGAAGAATGTGGGGAAAGAGTCTGTTGCATCTGAAGAAAGCTCACATAGCTCAGATGAAAGTTCACAAAGTGATGAAAGTTCAGAAAAGGAAGTTGTTTTTGATCAAACACCAGTTGATTCTGGTTCTTCGGATGATAATTCTGAAAAATCAGTAGAGTTTGATCAAACACCAACTGATGACAGTAGTGATGATGAAGAAGAACGACATATTAATATTGCTAAAACTCATCTCTCTCCTGAAAGTTTTCATTTTTATTTTGCAGATCGCTTGGAAAAACTGAAAGAGAAACAAGCTGCAAAAGAACAAATGAAACAGAAGTCTGAAAGTGGTGATCAAACAAAGGAAGCTGTTCAGAATGAAGAAGTAAAAAGTGTTTCTGAGGAGATTACTGAACCAGAAAAGATACATGAAGCAGAAAAGGTGGTTGAAGTTGAAAAGATCATAGAAATAGAGAAGACTGTGGAGGTTGTAAAGCCTTGCTTGAAGTGTTTGGAATCTTGCAAGGAATGTGCAGCTAAAGATGAGAAGATGGTAGAGTTAGAGAAGATGAAGGAAAAATTACTGTTCAATCTTAACTATGTGAAAGAATCATATGATGTTTTAAACAGAACAGTAACTGGTCTTCAAAAGACTAACTCTGAGAGAGAAGATGCTTTAACGATGATAAATGCTACGATGATGTCGAAGCAAAAAGCTATAAATCATTATATCGAAGAATGTGCTATATTGAAGCAAGAGTTGGAAAAGGAGAAAATTGAGAATTAGAGGATTAGAAGATTATTGCAGAGTTATTCTAGTTCTGATTATCTTATTGATCGAATATATCCGACTGTTGCAGGTTTTGAAGCTTTTAAAGATGATGAAAAGACAAAGAAGAAGGATACTGGTAAGAAACCAAGTGTTCAGTATAATAAGTGTCCGCCTCCAATATGGGAAGGGTATTCTCCTAGAAAACCGAATGAGGAGCAACTTGAAAAAGCAGTCAATATAAAGTTAAAAACCGACACAACTGATGAATTACCAGAAAACATTGACGTCGTTTTTACATCGTCTGACACTGATCATGAGTCTGAGTTAATAAAAAAGGTGGTCGATCAGGTGTTGGATACAGATGAGGAGTCTGAGTCAAAGTCTGAGTCTGGAGGTTCAAGTTCGTCAGTCAACAGTCCAAAGTCGTCGGTTAAAAGGGCTTACAGTAAAGAGTTTTTGTTATCAAAAGCAAATTTGGATGATGAAACATTTGAAGTAGCATACACTTTAAATGATTCTGACAAATTATATTCTGACAAAGAGTTTCCAATAAGAAGTGTTAGATTTCAAATGATCAAAAAGGTTTTCAAAATGACAGAAATTAAGATTTCTGAAATAAAAGATTTAAATCTTACTGGAAAACCTAAAAAATACACTTCAAGAGTACAACAACGATTAAACAAGAAAAAGGGTTACAATTCTGGTTCTGGTTTTCAAAAGAAACCAAACTATAATGGTAGCTACAAAAAGAAAGGTTTAGGTTTTATTCCACCAGAAAATTATAAAAATGAGAAAAATTCTAAAACAAAAACATAATTCGTTTCAGGTGGAAGTGCTGAGGAGGAACAGAAGAAACCTTTCTGGAGACAATCAAACCAGGAGTTTCTTGCTGAGAAGAAAAGGAATGGAACTGGAGTGTTTCATCCAAAAGAGACTCGAACCTGTTTCAAATGCAATGAAGTTGGTCACATTGCATGGAACTGTCCGAAAAATGTTAAGACTAAACAGGGAGTTTATGAAAAACTGAAAGAAATAGTTGTTGATGTTGGTAAGTGCGAAGCAGGAATCGGCATCTTTATTGGTAAAATGATTTTGTGTAGATGTGATATTCCTACATGTTGATTGATGAAGGTTTACACCTACAAGTGGTAAATCAAGGACATTAAGTTGTACTTGCTTTTCCTACAAATGGTTAATCAAGGTCATTAGGTTGAACTTGATTGGACCATATTTACAAGTGGTATTTGAAGGACAATATGGTGAACCAAACTCCTAACTTTACAAGTGATAAAATCAACAAAACTTATTTTCCGGAAAAATCATTTTGGTTAAAACAAACTTAAGTGTTTTGAAATCATAATGAGAAAATAGTTTTGTGTAAGGGGGGGTTCTGATTGTTTATGCCAAGTGGATGGCGAATTGAAGCGATTTGATATCGGTTGTCAAGATTATTGTATAGTTGGTTTTCAAATTTTCTTTAATGTGTTTGTATTTTAGGGGGAGTAGAAATTTCTGAAAATCCAAAAACATTTGAAAATTTGAAAAAGTCAAAGCATGATAAAATTCAAAAATGAGTTTTTGTGTCAAAGAAGAGGAAATGATAGTACATCAGTAGACAGTTACAGTATGCTAAAGAATTGTATTGTTTAAATAGCGTTAAATGGTCTCACTGATGATATGCCGATAGGTTTTTACACATTTAGTAAGCTTGTTCGGGATATAAACTTAAATTCAAACTTGCTTATTTAGTGGGGAACACTACTTGGATATATAGGCAACCCCTGAAATCTCGTTTGAAAGGTCCCTCTTTCTGAGATACTAGGTCTTTATGCTCAGTGATATCTGGGGTATTATTCCAGGACTTCTGCTGAATGGAAGTTCTGACCTAGTCCTCGAATAATACTTTCCGCTTGCTTGAAACATAGCGCCGCCCTCAGCAAATTGATGAAACAATAAAATTGATAGTCATTGCTGTTGTAATTCAAAAGATCCTCTAAAGGGGACACACCAAAAGTCGAGCCGTCATCTCTCTGCTGAACGGAAGTTCTGACCTGAGCTCTCACGGTTTCGTACTATAATTTATTCCCTTACATATATCATCTGTGGTATCCTCACCTGTAAGACTGAATATTGGGATCTGGATACAGGAGTATATTCAAGGGGTGGGACACATGAATGAGTTTAAGTCCTTAAAACATCTAATTCATATCCTGAATCAGTTGAATTTTGTGTGAAAATTTAAGTGGATCAGTATATCGGCAATCTAAGTGAATTGTTTAATTCTTAATGTGTAATTAAGCTCAACGGTACTTGTGACTTGTCAAGATCTGATATGATCCTCTTACACAAATCTCACAAAAATATTGTCTGTAAATATTTCTTTACTGCATTTCTTAATATCTCAAAATCCAAAAAGATTTTCAGGGTGTTTTAGCATAATTTTTGAAAAAATCCAAAAAGATTTTCGACAACTGATGTTGGAGAGCTGATTTTCAAAATTCTAAGTGCTAGTCATGATGAACAAATGGTTTGGGAGAATGTGTTTTGAAAAGAAAAATGATTGATTTTTTGCATATGGTTCATCAGAATTTATCATTGATAAATCATTCTGATTTAATTTGAGAGATAATCTAGGTTTATAAATTTGTTAAATGTTAAATTTGTGAAATTTATTTCTGGGTTAAGAATGTGCAGGTGTCGCCAGGTTTCGATCTTGAATCTGATGATAGAGAGATAGGTTCCGATACCTGAGGAATTTGTGATTTTATCATGCCAGACTGCGATCCCAGCATATCGAAAGGGGGAGTCTGAAGACATCTGAATAGAGATTGTTCGTGGGGAGTTTGCTAGAGAGAGAAAGATTTGGAGTGAGACAAGAGCTAGGACAAGATTTTGGAAGTTCAAAGACTGATAAAGACTGAAGATTGTGCAGACTCGACATTTAAGACTCGTCAACATCTGAGGGGGAGTCTGTTGGTGCACACATCTGTCGTCTTCGTCTTATATCGAGTCTCGGGTTGCGTTGCAAATCTGATCAAGAGTGATGTCATCAATCTTGATGATGACATCATAATATGACATTATCATTGCATCACCTCACAAGAAGACAAAATACATGGACTTTCGCTTGAAAACAGAATGTTATATTATTTTGTATGTTTCGCTTGAAAGTCAATCTTGGTGGGTTCGCTTGAACTTAATTGGTGGGTTTCACTTGAATTGGTCATGCATGTTTCAAGCGAACTCACGAATAATATAAATAGGGTTGTTGTCATGTCATTTGGAACAGTTTTTTCAGAGTGATACCGAGGTGCTGCCGGTATTCCTTTTGATTGTAAATGTTGTTAATTCAATATATAAGAGGATTATAGTGTGAATCAAGCTGTTTTCACGTCCGTTTCTTTGTTTCCGCCTCTGAAACGGATTTGAGCTCTTCCGAACGACTCATTCAGGTCGCGATTCGATCCTACAAAGATGAAAAGCCACATTGATCACCTCGAAAGGCTCAATATGGATAAAAGGGCTTTATCCATTCTAACGATCAATGAGGATGGCAACAAGAAAGGGCATCACCCCGACACCAAAGCAAATGTTGCAAATGGAAACGGGCACATCAAAGGGAAAGGAAAAAGAAAGACTAAAGCGGAACCACCGAAACCAAAATATAAGAAGGCAAAGGTTGCCACGAACGATTCATACTTTGAGTATGGAGAGATAGGACATTTAAATAGGAATTATCCAACCTATCTCAAGGAGTTGAAAAATAAGAGGGATGCGGAGCAAGCCTCAGGTACAATCTTTATGATACATATTGACCTTGATGTTATTTCTTCTAACACATGGGTATTAGATACCGGATGTGGAACTCATGTTTGCAATTTGTTGCAAGAGTTCAAGAGAAATAAGCATTACAAGAAGGGAGACATTAGTCCTCATGGGCAAAAGAGCGAAAGTTCAAGTTGAAGCCCAAGGAGACTATGTTTTGAAACTTCCAAATGGTTTGGAAACTGTTTTAAAAATGTTTTGAATGCTCCTAGTTTGACTAGGAACATTATTCAAGTTTCCCTTATAAGACAATATGGTTTCGATTTAAAGTTTGTAAACAATGATATTTATATTTCAATAAATTACATGTTTTACTTTAAAGCTATGCTTTCAAATGGTATTTATGAATTGGTTCATGATAATACGTCATTTGATAGTTCAATGTACCAAGCAATCACCAAGAAACTCAAAATGGATTTGAGTGAGACGTATCTTTGGCATTATCGCCTTGGTCATATAAACAAAGTTGCATGTAAACACTTTGAAAGAATGGTCTTTTGGAAACAAATGAAGTTGATTCATTTGATACATGTGAATCTAGTTTACAAGGTAAAATGACTAAACTCTTTAGTGGGAAAGGGCAAAATATATATTAGGTATCATACATTCGGATGTATGTGATCCTTTTAAGCCAATGACTAGGAATGGTGAGAGATACTTCATTAACCTTTACCGACAACTATAGTAGTTGTGGATATGTATACTTGCTGAGATACAAAGTTGAAGTTTTGAAATGTTCAAAGCCTTCAAAAGGTGAAGTACAAAATCAACTCAATCAAAGTTCTTCCTTCCGATAGAGGAGGAATCGAACTCTATTTGGATATGGTTCGATCTATGATGGCTAGGAGCGCATTATCTCTATCATTTTGGGGTTACGCTTTGCTCTCCGTGGCTCGTATATTAAATATGGCCCAAACCAAGAAAGTGGATAAGACACCTTTTGAAATATGTCATGGAAGGGCTCCATCATTATCATATTTGAAGGTATGAGGTTGTGAAGTTTATGTGAAGCAATACACCTCAAATAAATTGGATGTACGATCCACTAAGTGTATCTTCGTAGGATTACCTAAAGATGATAAAGGATATTATTTCTACGATCCAGTAGAGCAAATGGTATTTGTTGCTTGAAAGGCTGAGTTCTTGGAAGCTAAGTTCCTTATGGAAGGAGCTAGTAGAACAGTGGAACTTGATGAGGATCAAGAACCACAAGCCGATACACGTTTGGTTGATACTAGCATTCAACAAGAGGTTGTTGAAAACGATCAAGTGATTGATCATTACACACAAAACGTTCGCAGATCTGGTAGAATCAGTAGTCCACCTGAAAGATATGGATTTTTTCATGGATGGATGCTACGTGGTAGATTCGGGTGAACCTACCACATACCATGATGCAATGTCAAAATCCGATAGTGACAAATGGCTTGAAGCCATGAACGTAGAGATGCAATCCATGTATAACAACCAAGTATGGGAATTGGTTGTGCCACCTCTTAACTCCAAAGTAGTTGGAAGTAAGTGGGTTTTCAGGAAGAAAACGGATATGCATGGTAACTTGGATACTTATAAAGCGAGACTTGTAGCAAAAGGTTTCAATCAAACTCACGGGGTTGATTGTGATGAGACCTTCTCGCCTGTGGCGATGCTAAAGTCGATTAGGATATTATTTGCCATACCTGCATAATATGATTATGAGATTTGGCAAATGGATGTCAAAACGGCTTTCCTTAATAGATATCTTGAGGAAGATGTCTATATGGTTAAGCCTGAAAGTTTTGTCGATCCAAAACATCCTAACAAAGTATGCAAGTTAAAGAAATCAATCTGTGGATTGAAACAAGCATCTAGAAGTTAGAATCACCATTTTGATAAAGAGATTAGTGATTATGGATTCATCAAGAACGTCGATGAAGCTTGTGTGTATAAGAAGGCTAGTGGGAGCATCATCACTTTCTTAGTATTATATGTCGATGACATTCTACTATTTGGAAATGACATTCCAACCATGGAAGGTGTAAAACCCTGGCTTAGAGGTTGTTTTTCCACTAAGGATCTTGGAGAAGCCGCCTATATTTTGGGAATAAAGATCTATAGGGATAGATCAAGGCGCTTGATAGGTTTAAACTAAAGTGCATACATTGACAAAGTCTTGAAAAGGTTCAAGATAGAGAGCTCTATGAAAGGTTTGGTACCTATTCAAGAGGGGACAATATTGAGTGTGTCTCAATGTCCAAGCTCAAAGGATGAGCAAGAAAGAATGAAAGGAATCCCATATGCGTCTGCTATAGGATCCATAATATATGCAATGATATACACTAGACCGGACATGTCATGCGCTTTAAGCATGACAAGAAGATACCAGCAAAATCCAAGTAACGGTCATTGGGTGACTATTAAAAGTATATTGAAATACCTTATAAAGACTAAGGATATGTTTCTAATATATGGATCTGGTGAAGAAGAACTCGTTGTAAAGGGTTACATGGATACGAGTTTCGGAATTCGTTGTAATGGGTTACATGGATACGAGTTTCCAAACTGATCGAGATGATTATCGATCACAATCGGGGTAGCATTGTCCACTACAGAATCAGAATACATCGCCACTTCATTAATCGAGATAATTCATATGGATCTGCCACTAGAATTATTGCCGATCTAGGGGTAGTCCCTACCATTCAGGACCCCTAGAGATCTTTGTGATAACGATGGTGCGATTGCTCAAATCAAGGAACCTCGTGCACATCAAAAGACTAGGCACATTAAGCGGAGTTTCAACTACATAAGGGATGAATTTGAAAAAGGGAAATATATGTATTCGCAAAGTTCACACTGATCAATATATTGCGGATCCACTCACGAAGCTCCTTGAACAGGCAAAGCATGAAGGGTCATACTTGTGCCTTAGGACTTCGATATTCTAGTGATTGGATTTGATCTATTTTGTATTTGGATATTGGAATAATTGTTATTTTAACTCTTTTATGGTATTTTGAGTTATGTTCCATTTTAGCATGTTTAAATCCGTGAATAAATTAATTATTCTGAATGCCCGTAGTCGATCATATTTGTGGGAACAAATATGAATGTAAGACTATTATGAACTTGGATTGGTGGATATTCATTAGGTATGAATATAGAGCAAAGTGTTGCTGCCAAAGTTCATAGATATTTATGGGATACAAATATTGGACTGACCCGCTCTCAAATGTTACTGCATGGAATCATTTGTGATTGATCATAAGTAAATTTGAGTAAACGAGAATATCATAGTATCCTCTGACCTGAGATACATATTGGGTCTTGATATTCACCGAATATTATACTTTGACTTAGTTCTTCGCTGTCTGTAAAAAGACAATACATAAGGCTAAACTCAGGTGTGGTACAAGGTGATTGTGAGAGACGTATGTAGTCAAGTGACGTGACCGTGTCGTCCCGATCAGTCAAAAACCCAATTAAACCTAGGTAGCTAGGGTAAGTCGGGTATCGTATCCACGAAGAGCATGTGGTCAGTATCGCACTAGTTGTTCGATTAGCTAAAGTTATTTACAAACAAATATGCAAAATAATTATGAAGCTTGCTAATTTTTATTTTTAGTTTGTTTAGAAAAATTATTAGAAACCACTAATTAGAATGAGGAAAAATAACAAGTTAGAAACAAGGGTCACACCCGGTTCGACAACTGCAAGACCTAGAGTTTCTACATGTTAGACTTAATTTAGTTGCATTTGATTATTAACGGATTTAGTATTACGTGGCTTAGGTGTCAAGAGCTATCAACGTCATAGACAACGGACCGCACTACACTTCGTTACCAAGAACATGTAAATCCTATCTATGATAAGGCATAATTACGCATATTCGTTTCACAAAGTCAAATTTCATTACTCACTCGACAATTCGTGAATTCAATACAAACGTAAGACAATTATCATAAACTTCAAATAGTCAAACACAAATTGTCACGGAATCAAATCAAATACAAAATGTCGAAACCCTAGAATTCTTACAATGTCTACACCGGGGCGAACGCTAGGAGATTAGCCGCGCATCGCGTTCAAAATCGTCAACCCAAAATCCTCTTTTCCCTTTCTTGGTCTGCGTGCCCACCAGCCAAGAATCCCACAGCCAAGATGGCTGCCTTCCCCTCGTGCGTTTTTTTCCGTCCGTAACCGCCGTTTGCCTTTCTTAATTGGCCTTAAATATGATTCCTTCTCTTATTATAATATGGCAGCCCAATCCAACTATAATAACTAATATATACAGTTTTTTTTTCTTATTCGTCCTTCATAACAGTGGGATAAAACATGTGAATTTTTTTATTCTTTTCTTTTGTCGTGATTTGTAACATGGATCCATGGAATTAATTAACTTCCAACACTTTCACAATAGTAGTCCCTTGAAATTTATGGACTATTTTTAACCAACCTTTCATCTTATGACAATTTTAGTCCTTGAAATTTAGTCCCAACTCCCGGTTGACCCGTCTCGCCTCCCGGTGGTCCGTTTTTCGCCGCGGTGGCCCGTAAAGCTCCCAAAAAGCACCTTAAACTTCGCTAGACCTGCAAAACATATATCTAATCAAAAGTAGGCTTTTCATGATTAAAAGTTGAGTAAAAACCCAAACTTAAACACAAACGATCACCGGTTTTCGACCACGTATCATCAAGAAGGGATATGTTCCTCTTATTTGTTGAGAGTAAGATGTCTAAGGCCTGTTAAAGTTGAATCAACAGAAAGTGATCACTCTATGTCTCTGGATTTAACATGACATCCGTAACAAAGGGATAAATGATAGATTCACCTAAATCATGTTCAAGTAAGGGACTTGAAGGGGATGAGGTTATTGAATGGCACTTCGTCATACATATTAGGGGTAGTAAACCGTTGTTAGGCATCATTTACTGCTTGCATCAATCTTCTATGTATCTTGTGCAAGTGGGAGATTGTTGGACTCTGTATGCCCAAGACACATATTAAATTGATGTGGCTAGTACGTTATGATCCAAGTCGGGTCATACCCAATAACAAGCTAGATAAACACCTATAATATTTATTTATGATATGATCAAACAAATAAATATTAACACTTATAATATTTAGAAATTGGTTTTCTAAATAATTGCACTTGAGAAACTAATAAATTATATGGATAATTTATTTTGAGAGAATATTTATTTTGTTATTTAATGGGTTAAATAACATAATAAAAAGTTATGATTTGTTGCATAAAGTCTTATAAATATGTGATATTATATTTATAAAATTTGTAAATATAATAAAAGACACACACACACACACACACACACACATATATATATATAAGAAGGTTGAATTTTAATTGGGCAAATAAGATGGCCCTATGACCGCCACTTTGGGTCTTCCCAAGATTGGTTGGTCCAATCAAATTTCATGCAACTCTTATATCTAGATCATACATGATTGGTTCAAGATATGATATGATTTAAATATAATCATATACTTATTCTCACATTTTTTTACACACATAATTTTGAGACAAGATTCAAGTGCTAAGAACTCAAGAATTCCCTCTACAATTTTCGGCCAAGGTGTGGTTGTCAAGAGGATTTTTCTGGTGAGTTCATAAGTGTAGAAATCCTAGCAACATAAGGTGTTCGTTGGAGGCTTGGGGTATGCAAGCTTGAGGTCTTCTCCCTTAAAGATTTCCATTCAAGAATATCATCTTCTTCATATTACCTTGCTCTTTGAATGGTAGTATTCTAAACACCCTATGGTTGTGATTTTGATAGCATGCATGTTCATATATGGATCCGGTATTGGGTTTTACATATAAAATGGGTTTTATATCAAGAAAGTAACATGTTTTAAATAAATATTCCGCTGCGTTTTTCGTTGTGGTGGCCCGTAAAGCTCCCAAAAAGCACCTTAAACTTCGCTAGACCTGCAAAACATATATCTAATCAAAAGTAGGCTTTTCAAGATTAAAAGTTGAGTAAAAACCCAAACTTAAACACAAACGATCACCGGTTTTCGACCACGTATCACATCCCCACACTTGTCGTTTGCTTGCCCTCAAGCAAATCTGTCTTTCACTTTCACGTGGGTCGAACAAGAAATACACTCCCCATTCCCGAGACTAGGTTAAGGTCTATTGTCATGCCCAGTTCAAACTTTTTACAATTTTCGACATATTTAGCAATAAATGATTAATCATGTAAAAGTGGTTATCCAAGATTAACCCGCCCGTGAAACTCGCATTTCATGCATATCCCTCACAATGTTCACTCCCCTCGGTTTACAAGTTGACTATTTTTTATGATGTATTAGCACGTTTTACAAAGTAATCACTCAAAACCGTTTAGAAAACGTACCCGCATAGGCTTGCAACTCAATCATTCTCCACCACCGAACGCAAATACTAAGCACAAGTCAAAAGGTCTTTGTAAGGGTTGTAACGGGGCTAGGCTAAGGGTAGGAAGTAGGATATTTAAAGTGGCTAAGGTGATGAAAATTCAATTTTTATTACAAACTACTAAGCTAAACAAACTAAATATAAACATCAACTATGAGGCAACAACTTTCGCCTTTTATTCAACAACTACTAACACATCTTTTTATGTTTTTCTCAACGCTTTTTCATTCTTTTTTTTCATAACATTTTCTGATTTTTTTTTTTTGCAAACACAACTATACAAACAAATAATCCTACAATCGAATTTTCATCACACGGGTTTAAAAGAAAAGGTTTAACGGTTATGGGCTAAACTGGTTGTCAAACGAAAGGTTTAGGCTCAAAGTGGGCGACTAGGGGATTTATTTGGGTAAGGAAGGATAAATGGTTTTAAAGGAAAAGGTTTACCTAATGCCTTAATCATTCTCGTGCTTGTATTCGTTCTATGGTCTCAAACGTATCAAAAGTTGCAAGTTCTACAATACGTGACTAATGGTCCACTCAAACAAAGAAACATAAATATGTAATTCTATGATGTAAAAGTGGCTCAACACCTCACATATAAAGGGTATGGTATGTGACATGCATAATGTGCTAGTTTCTTAGGCGGATTATTCCCAAATAACCACCCGCTAAATACTCGTCATGCTATTAATTTGAACTTGACCATGATAAAAGACCAAATGGGTTGTGACATCCCTCATTGACTTAGTTACTTGTGCGTTTTAGATTGCTTCAAACAAAGACATTTTTGAAAAATTTTTGAAAATTTTCCCCCATCCCCACACTTGAGGTAAACATTGTCCTCAATGTGTGAGAACTAGAGTTTTTTAAATCGCACAAAGGATGTGACACAGCTAACCTCCCCAAAATTTCACCCCGGAAAATAAAATAAAATACAATTTACAATCCACTTATTTGCTAACTAAAAATCAAAAGTAAAAAAGAAACGCATGCACCTGATTTTTGTCGCTAGATGCTCATATATTCTTCTTCTCTTCATAAAACGGTCGTCCCTCGAACATCATGTACCTACAAATTCTAACCCTTGTGTAGAAGCATGCTTCTCACAACCATTAAAATTTATTAGCTACCTAGTTCTACCACTTTTATGAAAATATTACCAAGTCATACATTAATTCACTTTGATTTATGTGGAAAAATAATAATGTACAATAACAACAAACCTAACTCACTTTCGTAGGAATCATGGTTGCATTTAGCGTATGCAACAAGCCCTTTTAAACCTTCTGATAGCTCGGGAGGACGAGTAGGTCTCGTGAGGGTTATATAGGGAACACACCCACAACGTTCATTTAACTACAAAAAAAACAAATAATAATACAAACTCTACAACAATCATACCTGATTTGCCTCTCATGGTGGTCGAAGTGCACATTTTCCTACTAAGTTTCCAACATACGCTCGGTAGTTGCCATGCCGGATCCATTCTCTTTTTATTTTATGCGGCATGCGTATTAAGCTACTTTGGGGTCGTTTTTTGACGAATTAGCCAATGTCTTGCAACGCCACCCTTCGAATCCTTATACCCGAACCCGCATCCCCAACTTTGTTGGTTGGAGTGATAATTATGGGAGAAGGATCGATATGAACCTGGGATTCGTTTGGTTCTGACCCGTCTTGCAGCGTTATGTCTTCCGCTTGGTTCAAACATTCAGTTTCTTGCTCCGGAAGATCTATAACCTCTTCCACTACATCACCATCCACCATTGTACCACTAGCCAACACCTCTTGGTCTCGTCTAAGTTGAGCCAATTCTTCGGCGAGTTGACCCACTTGCTTCTCCAGCACCTTATGAGATTTATCCCTTACTTCAAACTCTTTCCTCACTTCGGTTGTAAGGGTACTCATAGCATTCATGAGGGCATCGAGCTTGGAACTTATTGAATCTTGAGGTTCCTCAGATGCCGGCTAAGAGTATTCATTATAATAATCATCATACTCCTCCCGGTAACTTGAGAAACGTGGCAATTCGGGTTCATGATAGTATTCTTGATAATGTGGTGGTGGTGGATTATCGTATGGATAATATGAGGATGGACCATTGAAATCTTCATAATCCGCCCTCCTATATTCATACAATCCGCTGAGGTAGTCTTCCCGATCCTTGTTGGCTTGAACTTTTTCATAGAAGACAGAGCAATCCTCTAAATAATGCTCTCCGCTTCCGCAACACTCACATGGATCATCATCTACCCAATTCATATTGAAAGATGATACCAGCAAAACATGTACCTGCACAAACAAGCTCGACCACCCAAAGTAAAATCACAAAAATACAAGAAAGAAAAACTAAACTAAAATCGAACAAGCAATGAAATACTAAGCGCACTAGCTCCCTGGCAGCGGCGCCATTTTGACGTGACCGTGTCGTCCCGATCAGTCAAAAACCCAATTAAACCTAGGTAGCTAGGGTAAGTCGGGTATCGTATCCACGAAGAGCGTGTGGTCAGTATCGCACTAGTTGTTCGATTAGCTAAAGTTATTTACAAACAAATATTCAAAATAATTATGAAGCTTGCTAATTTTTATTTTTAGTTTGTTTAGAAAAATTATTAGAAACCACTAATTAGAATGAGGAAAAATAACAAGTTAGAAACAAGGGAAACACCCGGTTTGACAACTGCAAGACCTAGAGTTTCTACACGTTAGACTTAATTTAGTTGCATTTGATTATTAACGGATTTAGTATTACGTGGCTTAGGTGTCAAGAGCTATCAACGTCATAGACAACAGACCGCACTACACTTCGTTACCAAGAACATGTAAATCCTATCTATGATAAGGCATAATTACGCATATTCGTTTCACAAAGTCAAATTTCATTACTCACTCGACAATTCGTGAATTCAATACAAACGTAAGACAATTATCATAAACTTCAAATAGTCAAACACAAATTGTCACGGAATCAAATCAAATACAAAATGTTGAAACCCTAGAATTCTTACAATGTCTACACCGGGGCGAACGCTAGGAGATTAGCCGCGCATCGCGTTCAAAATCGTCAACCCAAAATCCTCTTTTCCCTTTCTTGGTCTGCGTGCCCACCAGCCAAGAATCCCACAGCCAAGATGGCTGCCTTCCCCCCGTGCGTTTTTTTCCGTCCGTAACCGCCGTTTGCCTTTCTTAATTGGCCTTAAATATGATTCATTCTCTTATTATAATATGGCAGCCCAATCCAACTATAATAACTAATATATACCGTTTTATTTCTTATTCGTCCTTCATAACAGTGGGATTAAACATGTGAATTCTTTTATTCTTTTCTTTTGTCGTGATTTGTAACATGGATCCATGGAATTAATTAACTTCCAACACTTTGACAATAGTAGTCCCTTGAAATTTATGGACTATTTTTAAACAACCTTTCATCTTATGACAATTTTAGTCCTTGAAATTTAGTCCCAACTCCCGGTTGACCCGTCTCGCCTCCCGGTGGTCCGTTTTTCGCCGCGGTGGCCCGTAAAGCTCCCAAAAAGCACCTTAAACTTCGCTAGACCTGCAAAACATATATCTAATCAAAAGTAGGCTTTTCATGATTAAAAGTTGAGTAAAAACCCAAACTTAAACACAAACGATCACCGGTTTTCGACCACGTATCATCAAGAAGGGATATGTTCCTCTTATTTGTTGAGAGTAAGATGTCTAAGGCCTGTTAAAGTTGAATCAACAGAAAGTGATCACTCTATGTCTCTGGATTTAACATGACATCCGTAACAAAGGGATAAATGATAGATTCACCTAAATCATGTTCAAGTAAGGGACTTGAAGGGGATGAGGTTATTGAATGGCACTTCGTCATACGTATTAGGGGTAGTAAACCGTTGTTAGGCGTCATTTACTGCTTGCATCAATCTTCTATGTATCTTGTGCAAATGGGAGATTGTTGGACTCTGTATGCCCAAGACACATATTAAATTGATGTGGCTAGTACGTTATGATCCAAGTCGGGTCATACCCAATAACAAGCTAGACAAACACCTATAATATTTATTTATGATATGATCAAACAAATAAATATTAACACTTATAATATTTAGAAATTGGTTTTCTAAATAATTGCACTTGAGAAACTAATAAATTATATGGATAATTTATTTTGAGAGAATATTTATTTTGTTATTTAATGGGTTAAATAACATAATAAAAAGTTATGATTTGTTGCATAAAGTCTTATAAATATGTGATATTATATTTATAAAATTTGTAAATATAATAAAAGACATATATATATATATATATATATATATATAGAAAGTATAATGTACAAAACAGCTTAACCTACATTAACGTACGCGACCAAAATAGAACGTGCGTAGTTATGATCCATGCGTGATTATCACCAATTTTTGATCAACTAAACGTGCGTAATAATGTTCCCATGCGTAATTATCTTCCAAAATCTGATCCCATGCGTGATTAACTGCTCCCATGCGTGATTAGGGCTCCCATGGGTGATTACATCCCAGATCTGATGCTTAAGGGCGTCGCGTACGTGAAGTAGGATAAGGTCTTTTGTATGTTAACCGCTTCCTATATATATATATATATATATATATATATATATATATATATATATATAAGAAGTTTGAATTTTAATTGGGCAAATAAGATGGCCCTATGACTGCCACTTTGGGTCTTCCCAAGATTGGTTGGTCCAATCAAATTGCATGCAACTCTTATATCTAGATCATACATGATTGGTTCAAGATATGATATGATTTAAATATAATCATATACTTATTCTCACATTTTTTTACACACATAATTTTGAGACAAGATTCAAGTGCTAAGAACTCAAGAATTCCCTCTACAATTTTCGGCCAAGGTGTGGTTGTCAAGAGGATTTTTCTGGTGAGTTCATAAGTGTAGAAATCCTAGCAACATAAGGTGTTCGTTGGAGGCTTGGGGTATGGAAGCTTGAGGTCTTCTCCTTTAAAGATTTCCATTCAAGAATATCATCTTCTTCATATTACCTTGCTCTTTGAATGGTAGTATTCTAAACACCCTATGGTTGTGATTTTGATAGCATGCATGTTCATATATGGATCCAGTATTGGGTTTTACATATAAAATGGGTTTTATATCAAGAAAGTAACATGTTTTAAATAAATATTCCGCTGCGTTTTAATTTTATTTGGATAAAATAACTTTGATAAACATGTGAAAAAACCCAACAGTCCATCAGTGCTTCGTCTCAAAATTTGAAAAAAAAATAAAAGATTTCAAATATGCTCTCCTTCGATTCTTTTCGGTATTTGTAAGTAACTATACGTTTCTGACATAGTGTTCAGCGTTGAACCCATAAAGTTGTTTACGATATATACTTCCGAGAGCTCTCTGATTTTCATATTCTTTATCCTCAATCTCTTTTTAGTGGTAATGTTTGTTAATATCACCTAATGCTTGTGGGAATGGGCGGTCTTCATTTAAAAATTTGTCATATATGGTTATGCATTCTTTCATATGTGTTCGTGGCAGCTTCCATCTTTGGTTTTGGAACCACTCAGGATCCCCATTACGCATCTATTCCTTCTATAGAGGTATATGTTTCTTTTTTTATCATATTTTTATAAATATCTAATGCACACTTACTAATCATATTCCTAAGTATACACATTTTTTCACTATTGGACTTGATCCCTCAACATTATGGTAGAGACATATCTACAACACACCTTGGCATTGGTAGGCTAAAAGCTCGTCTGGTGTATGGTTCTTATATGACATTACTAATTTAACCATTTGATCATCTGTACAGCATTTGATGTTCGTAGATTATTGTCTTACAAGAAGAATTGTGTCACGCCCCAACCGATGGCGGAAACATCGGGGCGCGGCACTGAGCGAAACAGATTTTCCAGGAGAAATCCATAACAACTAATTTACCAAATAATTAATATTATGTCTCATACCATAACTCATCACAATAAAGTAGTTATTACAGACATAGATATCTCTTAGACAAATAAATGTTCCGACAACTCAGATTTATAGATTGTTCGTTTCTAGACTCTTCCTACATTGATTCCACATAGCAAGCATCCTAGCATCTCAAACACCTGTCACATACGTTAAAATAGAGGTCAATACACATAGTGTAAAGGTAAGCATACAAGTTTAATAATATAATTGTAGCGAAAGTGAGTTTACGCATAACCAGCATGTAACATGTATAGTGTGAAGCAAGTAGGTTATCGACAATGAAATATGCACAGACGTGACTGTGAGTTGTAGAATGCGCAACACATATCACCACTGTGACATGTGAGAAAAGCCCTTAACAACCCATGTCCACGACATGTGCTGAGTCCAAACTATAGTAGTATCGTTGCTAAGGTGTCAGGCAACAATCACTGTGTAAGCATAACATACCAGCATTCATCGAGTAACACGTATAACATGCAGAAACGGTTAGCGCATAAAATGTGTTTGCGTTGTGTGTTCGATGTGATTTGATATAAGTAACGTATGTAACACCCAAAGTGCTTAAAGCAAAAGGGGATCGACTATACTCACAGATAGCGTTTAATAACTAAACACTTTCTTGGATTGAAGGGAGCGCTGGGAGATTAGCCTGAACAGTTAACGATAGCATAAGTGATGAGCGGTGCGCAAGACGGTGTTAAGTGAGCAAGTGACGAAGGGTCATCTGATCGGATGACAATCCGAACGGATGGTTATTCGATCGAATGACAATCCATTCGGATGGTCATACGGTCAGATGGCCACTCGGTCGGATTGATATTCTTTTGGGATGGATGTGTTTGTGTATGATGTGACTTTGAAGTTTTCGTTGTAGCATTTTGAAAATAGAGAAGTATCTCTACCTTTCAGGTCGTCCAGTCGAATGGTCGTTTGGTCGAATGGCAATCCGTCCAGTGAGACACTTTAGAGAACAAGTTCACAGCAGGATTGTCATTCGATCGGATGGTCTTCCGATCGGATGGCAATCCGTTAGAACTGATGATCTTTGAAAATTTGATAAAAAGTTTAAGTGTTGAAGACCAAGTGCAATCCGGTCGGATTGTCGTTCGATAGGATGGCAATCCGATCGGACGACAATCCGTTCCACGACCTGATCGTTTTGAAAACTCGAATATTTTGTTAAGTTTGAAAAGTTTACGGTCTGATCGAGACGGTATGACAACATGTTAAACAACGGAAAAACCCTCAAGTCCAAGTTATCCGATCGGACGGGAATCACCCCATTCTGACCAGTTAACTGTCCTTGACGGCTGTTCACGTTCAACCCGGAATCGGTTGTCTCTTCCGATGAAATCCATCCTTAGTCCGACCCTCCACTATAGAGCGAGTAGAAGGCCCGAACGATTTCTGATTCTATCGATTTTGAGCTAAAGAGTGTAAAAGAGTTGAAAGAAAGTTATGAAACAATCTTTCAATCATTCTACCCATGAAAATGTTTAGATCTATGCGAAAATAGTGTTGAATCATGTTGAAATCCTTCAGATCTGAGTTGTTCTTGGTGGAATGAGGTCAAATCTTGAAGTTCATAAGAACCCCATGATCACATCATCCTAGAACACCTCAAATCCGTTGATTTCACGGTTAAAAGTGAATATTCAAAGGTGAAAATGATGAAGAAGTGTGTGTAGACGATAGATGTACAAGATTTGAGTTAAAAACTTACAAGAATCGTGAGAAATCGAGAGAAAGAGGGCTGGAACGTGCTGGTCGGAGGAGAGAGCTGTCACATCACTGTTCATGATGTGACAAGGGGTATTAATAGGTTGCCAAAAGAGGAAAGGTGGTGCAGTGTAACGGATTGGATGGCAACCCGATCGAATGGTGTATGATCGTTGTGTGACCCAAATGAGTCGTACAGAAGAGATCTCGTCCAATACGAAAGGCAGAAACAGACGTATCGGAGTTATTTCAGCTAGATGCACACCAGAATCTCTTTAACTATCTCTTGTATTGATTTCAGATCGTTTTACAGCCTGGAGATACTTCGGCAGAGCTTCGCTACCGGAAACCAAATCGTTACAAATGAAATGATCAAGTCCACTATATATAGGCATGGCACTTCGCACGAAACAGTTCTCATACGAGTTGGCAACTTCGTGCGAACTGGCCAGTTCGCATGAACTGGTCACTTCGCATGAAACTTCTGTTTCAGCTCAGTTTCCCGCTTTTCTCGTTCTACGTGACTTGATCTAACAAACCTATTACAAGACTCGATACAAGACGAAGTCGACAGACATATGCACCAACAGACTCCCCCTTGGATGTTGACGAAGTCTTCGGTGTTGAGTCTTCAGTATGTCAACTCTTCAGTCTTTATCAGTCTTCTTGCTCTCTTCAAAGTAATCTCCATTGTACGCATCCTCAATATTTCTCTTTCTCTCTCTGAATCTCAATCCTGGCTCTATCCTTTTTCAGCATCAGCAGCTTCTATCTTGAACACAGTTCCAGGATCAGAAACTGGCTCTTTACATCTTCAGACTCCCTCTTGATGTCTTCAGACTCCCCCTTTCGATAAGCTGGGATCGCAGTCTGGAATTCATAAACTACAGCTTTGGATCAGAAACCTGGCTCAAACTCTGCTTATGCTTTGCAGCTTTCACAGATTTAGGACCGTTTCCTGGCTCTCCGTAGTCATAGGATCTAGAACCTGTCTTACACCGTTGAGCTTTAAACACTTTAAGTTCTAAACGATTCACTTAGATTGTCAGTATACTGATCCACTTAAATTTTCACACAAAGTTCCATTGATTCGAGATACGAGATTAGTGTTTTAATGAACTTAACTTATTCGCGTGTCCCACCTCAGAATATACTCCCGTATCCAGACTCCTATATTCAGTCTTACAGGTGAATGTACACTAATGATATCTGTAAGAGGTAAATGCGAGACCATGAGAGCTCAGGCTATTGCTTCCGCAAAGTCAGAGAGATGCTGGCTCGACTTTAGGTGTGTTCCCTTTAGAGAATCTTTTCTTCAACAACACATGATTAGCATTTTTCAATGTTTCATCATATTTTTATGCTGAGAGTGGGCTTTAAGATTAAAGCAGTGCAAAGTATTATAGAGGACTAGGCTATTGCTCCCGCAAAATCAGAAGTCCTGGTATATTACCCCAGATATCATCACGCACAAAGACCTAGTATGTCAGAAATAGAAAGCCCTTCAAACAAGATTTCGGGGGTTACCCATATATCTGAGAGATGTTCCCCACGAAATAAGTAAATTTGATATTTAGGTTTATATCTCGAATACAATCTACTAAGCGTGCGAAAACCTACTGGCATATCATCAGTAAGACCGTTTATCACATAATTAACTTTCCAATTCTTTAGCATGCTGTGATTGTCTACTGATGTACTATCATTTCCTCTTTTTCACAACAAAACTCATTTTGAATTTTTCAATGTTTTTGGCTTTTTAGATTTTATCATGTTTTTGGCTTTTTTCAAATTTTCGAAATTTCTAAAATTTTTACTCCCCCTAAAATCAAAAATATGTTTCAATTTTTGATTTTCAAGGAAAATTTGAAAATAAACTGTACAAACAAACTGACAAGCTGATTCGAATTGCTTTAATTCGCCATCCACTTGGCTTAAACAATCAGAACTCCCCCTGACAACAAACTATTTTCCCATTATGATTTCAAAACACTTAAGTTTGTTTTAATCAAAATGGTTTTTCCGAAAAAATAGTTTTGTTGATTTTACTTGTAAGATCGGGGATTAATTCATCACATTTTTTTCAAATTACCACTTGAATGAAAGTTAAATCAAGTTCAACTTAATGACCTTGATTAACCACTTGTAGGTGAAAACCCCTTTTTCAACCACTTGTAAGTTCACTTATCAACCATACCATTTGTAAATTGAAATATGACAATTTTAAATTTTGAGAAAGATGCCGATTCATGCTCCACGATTACCAACTTGGGAGCTCCGGCAAGTCCAGATTTTACTCTTGATAGGTTCTATCCCATGACGATACGAACATGGGTGAACAATCTTCATCTGGTTTACTCTTTTTCATTTCATAAAATTCCTTTACCCCTTTTACCTTCCCGTCAACCATTTTTCCAAAAATATTTTGAACTCTAGGGTTAAAGGCTTTTTCAACATCAAATTCTTTCTTTTCAGAAAAGAATTGATTTGAAATCTCAACATTGCCAACTTTTTGTTTAAAATTTTCAGTTCGCAATGGTGGAAAATTGACATCATCCATTGGCGGAACTGAATTTTCATCTTTTAACTCAACTTGTGGCTCCTCTGACTTTGACGAGTCAGATTCATCGCTAGAAAATAGCTCCTCTGATTTTGACGAATCAGAATCATTACTAGAACTATCATCTGATTTCTTAACAACCCACTTTTGGTTGTTAAGTTTCACTTTTCTTTTGTAACACCTTTTTGAGCACTCACCAACCTCAAATTTTGAATTTTGGAAAACTTTAAATTGTTTGGTTGGTAGTTCATTTTCAACCATCTTTTCTTTCAATTTAAGAGACACTCCCTGTTTTGTGTTGGATGCCTTTGGACAATTCAAGGCAATGTGACCAACTTTTCTGCATTCATAACAGGTTCTTGTCTCCTTCTTCTGATCAACTTCCTTCTTCATTCCCTCTTGCTTCTTTGCAAGGAATTCTTTGTTTGTCTGCTTCCTGAGCAAATGCTCTTTTTCTTCTTCTGATGATGTTCCTGAAACAAAAACAGTTTTTGGTTTATAAATTTTCTCATTTTTATGATTTTCTGGTGGAATAAAACCTAATCCTTTCTTTTTGAAATTACTGTTATGGTTTGGTTTCTTTCGATTACCAGAACCAGAACTGTAACCTTTTTTCTTGTTTAACCTCTGTTGATCTCTTGAGGTGTATTTTTTAGGTTTTTCAGTAAGATTTACATCTTTTATTTCAGAAATATTAATTTCTGTTAATTTGAAAACCTTTTTGATCATTTCAGTTTTAACACCTCTTATTGGAAATTCTTCATCAGAATATAATTTGTCAGAATCATTCAAAGTATATGCTACTTTGAATGTTTCGTCATTCAAATTATTTTGTGATAACAGAAAATCTTTATTGTAAACCTTTTTGCCCTTTTCGACTGTTGAACTCGAGCTTTTGTCTGATGAACTCGAGTTTTCAGATTTAGGCTTTGACTCTGACTTAGACTCCTCCGTTTTATCTTTATCCAACACCTGATCGACCACTTTCTTAATTAACTCGGACTCATGATCAGTGTCGAATGATGTGAAAGTAACATCAATGTTGTCTGGCAAGTTATCTGAAGACTTAGATTCCCACTGTAAGTTGGTTGCCTTTTTGACTCTTTCTGAATTAGGATTTCGTGGAGAATATCCATTTTCAATCGGAGGTGGACACTTGTTATAACTGACACTTTGTTTCTTACCAGAATTCTTTTCTTCAGGTTTCTCTTCTTCAAACGCTTTCATGCCTTCCACTATAGGATAAATCATGTCAATCACATAAGAAGAACATGAGTAACTTTTTAATAACATGTTTACTCTCTCAGTTTCTATCCTCTGAGCTTCCAACTTTTGTTCAAGCTCAGCACATATCTCAATGTAATTATTTACGACTTTCTGCTTTGTCATGTACACTCCATTGAGTGTCTTCATAGTTGTTGCTTGTTCACTGCTTGACTCATTATATTGATTCATGGCTTTGTTTAAGACATCATACGATTCTTTCAGTCTGTTCATGTTATGAATCAACTCGTTGTTGTGCTTTTTCATAGTCTCACAGTTTTCACATATCTCAGACACCTTTTCTGCATCAGCTTTCTTTTCAATCTTGAAAGCTGGAATTTCTTTGACCTGCTTCTTTATCACTCGAACAGCTTCATTATCACTGTCATCTTTTGCAGCTTGTGTTTCTAGGTGCTTTTTTCATTCTTTCTGCATAATATGAATTATCATCATCATCACTATTATCTTGTTTTTTAACATTCTTCTTTATCACTCGAACATTTTCAACATCACTGTCATCTTTCTCATCTCGTAACTTTTCATATTCTTTCATTCTTCTTGCATAATAATTATCAACACTATCTTCAACGATTTGAGCAACAAAAGCTTTATGATCTAAAGTTCTGTTAGGATCATAATCATCCCAACTGAAACCTTTTGGAAGCATTTCATCATCTTGATCTGTCAGGCATGCTTTACTCTCGGCTGAAATATATTTGTTTCAGCTAAATCCTTTTGGTGATATTTCATCATCTTGATTAACTAGATAAGCTTTCTTTGGTTCTTAAATCTCTTTCCTAGCATGTGAGGTTTGTGACGATTGTTGTTGATACGACTGTTGAGCAACTTGATGATAAATTGCTTTTCGATAATAATCATTGTTGCCGAATGGATTTTGAGCTCCACTTGCTTCGCGATTTGTACATTCTCGCTTGATATGCCCTTTTTCCCTGCAACGAAAACAAGTAACTTTAGATTTATCAAATCCTAAAGTAGAAACATTAGCATCACGGAAATCATCTCTTCCCGTAATCTGTTTAAACTTCTCAGCTCTTCTCAACACACTAGCCAAACACCACTTAATATCCATAAGCTCCATCTCCTCAGCATCGATCTGATCGTAATCCTCTTTTGTCAACATTGGATTTTCGATCCTTCCTGCAACTAAACTCCCATAAGATTCTAACACAGTCACCAGCAAAGACATATGACTTTTGGCTACTTCTTCAGAGTAATTTTGATCATTCTCAAGATTTAATGCAATGTTTCATTGTAGTACTTTGCCATTCTTGGTTGCTGAAAAATTTGGATCGAATGATGGATATGAAGAGAATCTAGTTTTATTGATTGATCCTTGAGATGATTCTCCAGAAGAACTTTTTGCATTGAAAGCAGTTTCAATCTTTGGTGCAATGTTGGTCTTATCACTAGTACCTCCTTTGTAATACAAACCAATGTCTTGTTCACCATCAAAGTCCTTCATTCTCGCTATCTTTCGTTGTTCCATCTCTTGAGCTTCCAGTTGTTCAATAAACGTGCTCAGCGTTAGATTGTCAAATTCAGGTTTATTTTTCAACATCATAAGATACGTGCCCCAAACATCTTGTGGCAACGCATGTAACAACCCTCATTAAAAATACTATTTCTTATTTTAATTTTCCCAATAGGAAACCCTAATTGAGACCCCCAAGTAATCCTGCACAAACCCTAAAATTTTCAGAACAGTTGGAATCAGGATCAGGGCCCCTAAAACTCAGGGGGGGTATTTCCTAGTTGATATTATCTAAACAGTTTTCGACATAATTCGAATTTTAACGAACGGTCGACTCACCCAAGCTACTGAGACACGTGGCTACCCTATGCTAAAAGTGACCTCTCGCGCCACGCGAGAGCCTCTCGTGACACGCGACAGCGCCGTTTTTCCAGTATAAATAGAGGAGTTTGGCACTTGAATTTGGGCGTTGGTTCGACGTTAAAATTCGATTCGTACACCGAGATATCGTCTGATTACTATAAAAACACACACAATCATGAAATTCTGCCGCGATAACAGGGTAATAACTCGATCACTGCTACGATTTAATGTCCGATCGATAGAAACCAATCCGATGGATGTTTAAGTGTTGCCCAAACTCGGGTTATGCTTTGTCATTCGTCGTAAATTCGATGGATGTTTAAGTATCGCACTTTGTCATTCATTGTGAAGGTTTTGATCTCATGAGTTGTCGTAAAAGTTGGATTAAAGTTACTAACCTAGTGTTCGTGTGCATTGTTACTTAAATTAGGTTACAAGGCTAATCATTAGGCTAAGCGCTGCCCGTTTAAATCTGCAATGTGAGTCATTCTCTTTTTATAAATAGTGTTTTACAATACTCCAAATTATTTTCAAAAGTTATAATTACAGGGATTAAGTCGTGGTTATCTTGAATCACTGGCTAGTGGGGTATTGTGCACATTACTAATTTCTCACGGTTAGGCTAATAAATCCTAACAGTGATAATCATCACTACTTGGGAGAAAGGACCCAATAGTGGTATGACCATCGTCACCAGGAGGTGACACGGCGCCAGATAAAAATAAGATAGAAGCCATTGTAATCGCTCTTATGTTGTAATTCATAACTAGGGTGCCATTTTAAAAAACCTGAATGAACTCACCAGTATTTCCTGCTGACCAAATGTTTTTTTAAAACGTGTTTCAGGTAATTACAGTAGATCGGAATAAGAGTTGGATACGGCACCAAAAGGCTTACAGAAGTGGCTTAATTTATCAATTAAATTAAATTAAGAAAAGTTGTTTTATGTATTCGGGTTTATCCCATATTAAAGCTACCTTTCAAAACATGGTTTTATCCCATTTATTTAATAAATAAAATCCGGTGTTTTCTAAACTCTGATATTTTTCCTAACTCACGGTCCTGATGAACATCTCCGCTGCAATACTTTTCAAATTAACCACCGGTACCACTTGGCTGATCGCGACTCCCGATTCCGTCCAGGTGGGGTCGGGGGCCGTGACAGAAGGTGGTATCAGAGCCACTGATTTAAGCCAATAGGTGTTGTGATAATAATACCTAAGCCTAAATAAAAGAGTTAGGAAATTGCTATTAACTGGTAGCACACATGATAGCATTTAGACTTGAACTTAAGAAAAGGTGCCTTAGTATAAGCTTCGAGATAAGCTAAATACTTGTGTAAATAAAGTGTGATGGGTTTTGGTATGCCGTGAGGATGATAACTAGAACGTTGCAAGTATAATAAATAAGCAATAACACTTGACCACTGTTATTTCTTATTTATTGATGCTACTCTGTTCTAGAATATGATCCATCATGTGAATACTAATTTGCTTAGTCTTTGTTGAAAGTCATAATGCACTTTCCAAATCATTATTTAAAGATCTATTTATGGGAAATATAAATTTCTTCTCCGGCAAGACTGGGTATGGTGTAGCAGACTCTCCAGCTTGTCCGGATATAATGGGGTTACCTCTCCGGTGAGAACCGGATAAGAGAGGGGTATATAATATGTCAAACAAGTAACAAGATTTCCCTAAATAGTATCATGACCTGATATCTGACTTGTTTTTGGAAATATGAATCTGTTAAATACATTGACCTTATGAAGGGTATGTATATTACAGCATGTGAAATATATGATTATATAGATATGTATATCTATAAGGAAATCCAAAAACCATAAGGATTGACAATTTGGAATAAAGCACAAGCATATGTGTTAATAATAAATCTAGATTTCTTTATCAAGAATCTCTCGCATATATCTATAATTCCGATATCAAATATTATTTCGTTTGATCATATGTCTCATAACTCATGCGACAAAATAAACGACGGGAACCCTTTAAGTTGGTACGCCATCAAAATTATAAGAATTTTCAACACAAGTAAAGTTGTGCTAGTGCACAAAAATACACATGAAACTTAAACTATACTGTAACACCTCGAAAAATTTGTGTCCAATGAAATAACGACACGTGTCGTGCAAGACAAAAGTGTTATAAACCCAGATCTAGTCAAAGATGTATGGTAGGATTTAAAAGCGTCGACATGTTAATTAAATACCTCTGAACGACCTAGTTATGAATCCCAAGACCCAAATCTATATTATAAACATCTGATATATACTCAAATCCGGTAAATACTAGTAATAATTGATTCAAAGTGCAAGAAATGGGATCCTATGAGAATGTGTTTGACAAACCTTCATTTATGGCTTTTTCAAAAGAATCCAAGGCAACTTTAAACATAGCAAGGTGGTCTAAACTGTTCAAGACATGTTCAAGTGGCCCATACTGATAATAGAGGCCCAAATTCGTAATATCTAAGTTGCCTGTTCGAAGCTTGAAAGGTTACAAATTTTTTTTGCCTTCTGGTAAAGGCTTACGGACCACAAGGACATGGTCTTATAGTCCGTAAGAGGTCTTACGGACCGCAAGACCCTCCGCTTACGGTCCGTAAGACAGCCCCAGTAACAGAAAACGGGACAGCTTCCTGTTTAACGAGTTTAACCGACTTACATTGCCATTTTTCACTACCATGTGCAACCTAAACTAGTTCTTAGGCACTAGGGACACTTGTAATTGATCAGCGATCAATCCTAGAGTTGTTTGTCATGATCACAGGCAATCAAAAGCACTATATAAAGGCCTCATTGTTGCAACTTTGATCATTCATTCCAAACTCAACTTCTGATCATTTCTGGAGCTCAAGAGCCTTCCCTAAGCATCACTAGTCGTGCATAGGACTTTGGTAAGTTTCCTTAACCCTTCCTAATTCAGTTTAGCTTAGTTAATTAGCTAAAAGTCAAACCGTCGTAATTTAGGTTTGACTTTGAGATTAATCAATAATTGTTCAGTCAAATCTCGAATTAAAAGTACCTATAAGTAGGTAATTATGTGGATAATAAACCCTTAAAAGGGTACTCTCTGATTCCCACTCTAACTAGGTCGATTGTCGGGTCAAAGCAAACTTTAAAAAGTCAACAGAATACTTATTTTCAAATTAATACATAGTTAGCAATGTAGGATCCATGTAACCTGTTTTATCATTAATATAACTTAGTAATAAATGTAAGAACATGCCTAAGCATGTTCAACCCGACAATTTTCAGTTTAGGACCGGTTCAGAACCGAAAGTCGCATACTTTGACTTATGCTTTGAATTTCAGTTCTGACCCGTATTAGTATGATTTAGAAATGCCTTAGAGTTCCGTTAGGACCAGCTTGTATGATAGTATAACCCTCTGCGTTTATACTACTTAACTCGTTGATTGTCCGATGTTTCCGTTAATTGCTTAATGTTGACCATAATGCCCTTTTGACCATAAAACAAGAATTTTGGAAATATGAAAGGACAATAATCTTTGTTACTGATTTATAAACATGTCCCTAAATTTTCACATCAGTTTGAGGTCTAGATTAGGAGTTATGCTCAATGGCGTAATTAGAACGTTTTTATTAATTAAACGGCGTCATTAGCGTAAAGCCTGTCTAAACCCAATTTTTGACACCAAACCTTTTACCCACGGATGTAATATAATATTTTGGGATTTTTGAAGATTTTTAATTATTTTTAAACTGATCATAACATAGGGTTATCGCCTTGATTCGATAAATACCGATTATACCCTTTTTGTGTATAAAATGAGTTTTACGTAATATTTTGACACCAATTCAATTGCTACTGATTTTATATAATAAATGAAATATTTTGGACTTTATAACCTGATCAGAAAACTCAGATTTCCTGTATAACCCGGAAATCGCTTAAAACGGCTTTTTAAGCATATTAAACACATAGTTTAGGTTTAAAACCATTTTGTCATATAAGACTTATCACCAACTGATATAACTTGTTAAAATAAGTTGTTCTACTGATTATTCAGACCCAAGTCTCATAATTATAATTAATCTCTTTTATAATCTTTAAAATGACCAAAATACCCCTACGGGGCTTAATTTGGGATTAAACTCGTTTTGGGCATAATGGAAGGTATCCTACTGATATCACAACATATTTAAGGCATATTAATTTAGGAAACCTGTATATGACTCTTATGGTTACCCGTTACGCTTCTTGCGCGTTCGGTTCGGTTTATGTAACTAGTTTACATAAATTAGCCGAAACGGGTCAAACCTTATCGTTTTTATCTCAAAAACCAGAATGTGTTTAGTTTACCCATATTATACAAGTCTTCAAACTGGTCGGGTCTAGATCACATTCTATTCCGGTCTTCGCTTAATCATGCGTTCGAACCGTATCTTTATTTAAAACTAACCGGTCTAAGTTTAGGCTTAATTAAAGACCCGTTAGGATTCTAATAGGTTATTATAAACCTTCGTTCCAGAATAGGAGACCCGGTAAAAGCTACGTACACTTGATTGTTGAGATTATTACTTGCAAAGGTAAATACTTTTAACTTATTTTCCCTTAAACGGGCTTGGGGTACGGTATCTAAAATACCGCTTGGTTGGGCATTCGACCTTAATCGATTGGTGGTTAAGTATTATCGAGATGACCCGTTTAAAAATATGTTTTGTTTGCTTAAACGCCTTTGTGGGGTTAATTACCATGTCCCGGATATCCTTGGCATCATTTTATGAAATGGCCACGACCTAAGCACGGGGTGTAGGCGTACACCCGTCAGTGCCTAAATAAATAATGTGGTGTGTCTATTGATCTTTAACCCGGCACGAACCGGGCTACTGAACGCATAAGAAACATGTAATTCGTTTACGAGTATTATATTCAAATAATTATTCCAAGTTATAAAAAGTTTGTGCCACGTGCATTCAAATCAATTTTATTAAACCTTTTTAAATGAGTCAGTTATTTGTATTTACCAGTGTAAACTGACGTATTTTCCCAAAAAGGTTAAGTGCAGGTACTACTCGTAATAGGCTGGCTTTGTCATAGCATCCACAATAAGTCTCGCATGCTTGGATGACATAAAACTGTTGAACAATGTTTCTTTTTATTTAATCCACCTGTGGATTATTTTCAACTATTGTGATACTTGATATTACAATTTTATTTGGTTGAAATAAATCTATCTCTTGCTTCCGCTGTGCATTTATATATTGTGTTGTTTGACAATAACGATATCAACTACGTCACGATACTCCCCCACCGGGCCCACCGGTAATACGTGGAAATAACGGGGTGTGACAGGTTGGTATCAGAGCCAACACTGAGTGAATTAAACACTAGCCTTTTGTGTTTAATCTCAGTTACATAATTGCACATTTCTAAATTTTCGAGTCTAGACAAGAACTTAGGACAAATCCAAATTGTTTTTAATTTTAACTTGTCCTTTATATTTCTTTGTTGTATCTGTAAATTGTTTGACAGGAAATATGCCACTGAGATTCCGGAGAGGAGGACGAGGCAAGGGGCCAATGCACGCCCCCAACGATCACGAAGCTGGGCCTTCACACCGGCGAACTCCTTCTGCAACTATGAGTGCCGATCCTCAAGGAAACTGGAGGACCTATGTGGAGCCCGCTAGACGGTCTGTCTCGCATAGCTCAACACCTCCTTACCGCCATTCCTTTAGGCCGCAATCGGATAATGAGCCTGAAGACTCACGCCACTCCTACTTGCCGTTGCAGCGATCCATGTCGCACCATTCCTTTGGCTACCCCACTCCTGTCTTTCAGGGCCGGTTTAACCCGGCAAACTATATTCAAGAACCAGTGGGTTTTAACCCATTGGGACCAGAGGATCATTTTTCCGGCGATCACGCCATGGATATGGATGAGGACACCGACCCTGTTGAACCACCGACTGGAACCCCCACGCACCCTATTGAAGTCTCTGATGGATCATCTTTCCATGGATCACCTTACCGGGGTCCAGACAGTTACCAAGCAAGGCTCAACCAGTATGAGTGGTATTTTACACCATCTCACCATTCATCGCCTCACCAGCAGCAGCAGCAGCAGGATCCCTCCGAGGATTCGCGATTCGTGGCAGTCACGCCACCGCCACCACCGCCGCCAATTCATCTAGCACCTCCAGAACCACCAAGGCATAGAAGAACAGGCGCGCGAATATCCGCGTGAGGAGGGGGTTTTCACTTTAGCACCCCTCAACACTCCAGTGGCAGCCACTATCCGCCACTGCATGAAGACCCACAAATGGGTGGGCCCTCAAACCCAGTTCCAGCGGTGAATTCTGCACCAGTTGCACCACCACCGCCACCAATGGGTTTTGGTAACCCGATTCCTACCTACGCCGGTTCAACGGCGTACAATCCATTTGAGCAGCCGGCTCACACTCACTATAACTATGCTGAAGCCGACCCGTATCTTGTAGCATCAAACTACAACGCCCTTCATCCTGAAGGACCATATGGAGCCCCTTGGGAGTGGGATACCCAACACATGGGTATCAAATACCTGCTCAACCTCCGGTTCAGCACCAGCCACAGCCACCACGGTTTTACCCACCGGAACAGGAGGAAATCCTCCACAGGCTACACAGGGTGGAGCAGGAATTTCAAGAAGAACGTAGGAACAACCGGGGATTCCTCAAGGGCCTAGCAAGCTTATTAAAAGGAAAGAAGAAGAGGGATCATTGAATCCCTATATGTATTGTTGTATTTACTTATGTCAATCAAGTCCCTGCGTGGACATTTATCTATGTGTACTTAGTCCCTGCGTGGACTTGTCTTTTTAGTCCCTGCGTGGACATCTATCTTAGTAATCAGTCCCTGCGAGGACTTGTTTGTGCAGTTTAGCCCCTGCGTGGGCAAGTTATTTCTGTTAAAAGTCCCGTTTAGGGCACTATGTACTCCTTTTTATGTTTAATGGAATGATAAATTTAAAATTTTCATTTTTATCATTTTATGCATAAATATATTATACATGAAATAAATAAATTAAAAATCATTCCTTTTAAAAATAATATGCCTATTAAATATTGAATCAGAATCTTAAAGGTGTAACCTAGCCTGCATGTCATTAAAAGAATTGACCAAAATG
Source organism: Helianthus tuberosus (assembly GCA_030545235.1). NCBI lineage: Eukaryota > Viridiplantae > Streptophyta > Magnoliopsida > Asterales > Asteraceae > Helianthus > Helianthus tuberosus. The sequence goes on along the minus strand of CM060351.1, from coordinate 185,243,212 downwards.
GTAAGACCTGTTTAAAAAGATTCAAATCCCTGTTAACATCTGAACACATGTTAACGCTCCTGGCAGACGTGATTCGTTAAAATCACACACGTCATTCTTATAATAGGATTCTTCAAAAGATTCCTATCCTAACCTGATGATTTATAAATCATGAGCTTAAATCATCAATTAAAATGATTATATATTAAACATCCATTAGTGATGTAAGTGCCTACGGGCCATACTCATTGTCATATAAGACAAAAGACAGTAGTAGTCTACGACTCCCTGTCAGAAAAAGGTAAAGAACTATGTTTAAACCTTAATGCCTTGATTCTCTGAAATCATGGCTCATGATTTAAAATGTCCCTGTGACTAGGCCTTTTGTGCCACTAATAATACTGTTATTGTTTTATAATTAGGATAAATTATAATAAAAATCCTAAATATGATTAACAAATTAACCAAATATGGTCTATGTTTACCATGGTTAATGAATTGCCATAAAAGACAATTCCATAATAAACTCCCAAATAAATTATTGTCAATATCTTATGTAACAGTTCAAACTACATGGCTGACTCGGATGAGATCAACAGTCACCCAAGGGAGAATCACAATAATAGCCGAATCAACGTAGCGGGTGCAGAATTGCAGGCAATGATAGACAATGCCATTACTTGAGCTTTAGATAGACAGTTCCATGAATCCAGTGGTACCCATGAGAGGACCCAATCTGCACCACACTCTAAAACACCCTCTAAAACTCACACTGCTCACAACAGTAATTCCCATCACTCATCAAACCAAAGGAGTGTTCCATCTCAAAGGATCGTACCGAATCAGGAACCCCGTGATAAGGGTTGCTCCTATAAGTATTTTGTTTCATGCAAACCCAGGGATTTCACTGGGGAAAAAGGAGCTATAGACTGCATAACATGGTTGGATGAGATGGACACTGTGGTGGATATCAGTGGTTGCGCTAATAGGGATGTGGTGAAATTTGTGTCTCAGTCTTTCAAGGGTGAGGCATTAGCTTGGTGGAGGTCTTTAATCCAAGCTACAGGGAAAGTCCCATTGTACAATATGACTTGGGAACAGTTTGTGTCACTGGTCAAGGAGAACTACTGCCCTCAGCATGAGGTTGAGAAGATTGAAGCTGATTTCTTGTCTCTGGTTATGAAAAACCTGGATTGTCAAGCCAAGCTTACAAGCTTCAACACTATGTCAAGGTTGGTTCCTTATCTTGTGACACCAGAACCCAAGAGGATAGCTCGATTCATCGGGGGTTTAGCCCCAGAAGTTAAGGCCAGTGTGAAAGCCTCTAGACCAGCTACTTTCCAGTCTGCAGCTGATATAGCATTATCTCTTACTCTGGACGCGGTCAGGCAGAGATCGCTGAGAAACACTGATGCTGAGAAAAGGAAGCGTGAGGATGATAGCTCACGACGATCGGATAAGAGACATAAGGGAAACAATGACCACAAAAAGGGTTCTGGATCTAAGAAAGATGGTCGTCAATCGGGTGATAAGCCCAACTGTAAGATCTACAAGAAACAGCACTTCGGGAAGTGCAGATACGTGTCGAAATCCCAGTCACAGCCAAGGGCATGTGGAATTTGCAAGTCTTCTGAGCACAAGACCCTAGACTGTAAGAAAATCAAAGATGCTACGTGCTATAGCTGCAATGAAAAAGGGCATATCAAGTCCAACTGCCCAAAATTTGCAAAGAAGACTGAGGATGGGAAAAAGACCAATGCAAGGGTCTTCCGGATGGATGCAAAGGAAGCTGTTCAGGATGACAATGTGATCACAGGTACCTTCCTCATAAATGATGTTTATGCAAGAGTGCTATTTGATTCAGGAGCTGATAAGTCATTTGTAGATAACAAATTTTGTAAGTTACTGAATTTACCTGTTAAAACCCTAAGTGTGAAATATGAGGTGGAATTAGCCGATGGAACCATAGAAACAGCGTCAACCGTCTTAGATGGATGTGTTATATCCATTAGGAACCACTCTTTTCCATTGTCTTTACTTCCTTTGAAATTAGCCGGTTTTGATATAGTAATAGGCATGGATTGGTTGTCTCGCAACCAAGCCCAGATCGTTTGTGCTAAGAAGCAAGTGGTTGTCAGAGCTCCTCATGGCGAGCATTTGACAATCCAAGGAGATACTAAGTACGGAATGTCTGAGCAAGTGTCCATGCTCAAGGCATCAAGGTGTTTGACAAAGGGTTGTGTTATCTACATGGCACAGGTAACCCTTGATGAACCAAAGCCTAAGATTGAAGAAATACCTATTATCTCTGAATATCTAGAGGTATTCCCTGAAGAACTACCTAGTTCACCCCCAGATAGGCAAGTGGAGTTCAGGATTGACATTATTCCTGGAGCAGCACCTGTTGCAAGAGCGCCTTACAGATTGGCACCAACGGAGATGAAAGAGTTGAGAACACAATTAGATGAATTGTTAGCCAAATGTTTGATTAGACCTAGTTCGTCTCCTTGGGGAGCGCCAATACTATTTGTGAAGAAGAAGGATGGATCGATGATCCTATGCATCGATTATCGCGAGCTTAACAAAGTCACTATCAAGAATAGGTATCCATTGCCCAAGATCGATGATCTATTCGATCAATTACAAGGGGCAAGCTACTTCTCTAAGATCGATTTAAGGTCAGGCTATCATCAATTGAAGGTTAGAGATGAAGATGTACATAAGACTGCATTTAGAACTCGTTATGGTCATTACGAGTTCCTAGTGATGCCTTTTGGGCTCACTAATGCACCTGCCGCATTCATGGACCTCATGAATCGCGTCTGCAAGCCTTACTTGGATAAATTCGTCATCGTTTTCATCGACGACATCCTCATCTACTCGAAGAACCAAGCTGACCACGAGAAGCACCTTCGCTGTATTCTAAAACTTCTACATCATGAGAAGCTCTATGCCAAATTTTTGAAGTGTGAATTTTGGCTTCGAGAAGTCCAATTCCTTGGACACGTGGTTAGTGAGCATGGTATCCAAGTGGATCCCGCTAAGATGGAAGCAGTTATGAACTGGCAAGAGCCGAAAACGCCCATTGAGATTCGCAGCTTTCTAGGGCTAGCAGGATATTACAGGCGATTTATTGAAAACTTCTCAAGAATTGCAGCGCCCCTGACTTTACTCACCCGCAAGAATAGCAAGTTTGACTAGGGGCCTAAGCAGCAAGAATCTTTCGATATTTTGAAGCAGAAGTTGAGCAACGCTCCTGTATTGACATTGCCTGATGGAATTGATGAGTTTGTAGTATATTGTGATGCATCACACACCGTTATGGGCTGTGTACTTATGCAGAAAGGCAAAGTTATTGCCTATGCTTCACGTCAGTTACAGGTGCACGAGAAGAACTACACCACCCATGACTTGGAGCTGGGTGCCGTTGTATTTGCACTAAAACTATGGAGACATTACTTGTATGGAACCAAGTGTGTGATCTATTCAGATCACAAAAGCCTTCAACACTTGTTTAATCAGAAACATTTAAACATGAGGCAACGACGTTGGATGGAAACTCTGAATGATTATGACTGTGAGATAAGATACCATCCAGGCAAGGCAAATGTGGTTGCCGATGCCTTAAGCAGGAAAGAAATAGTGAAGCCTATAAGAATCAATGCCAAAAGCATTGAGATAAAGAATAGTTTGAATGAAAGGTTGTTAGCTGCGCAGAAGGAAGCTGTGCTAGAAGCTAACTATCCTGATGAAAAGCTAGGAGTAACCGAAGAACAGTTATCATGTGGCAAGGACGGAATTCTGAGGTTAAATGGACGAATATGGGTTCCAGTTTATGGGGGACTTCGAGATGTTATCCTCTAGGAAGCCCACAGTTCTAAATATTCCGTTCATCCTGGAGCTGACAAGATGTACCAGGATCTGAAAGCAAATTTTTGGTGGATAGGCTTGAAGAAGTCTATAGCCACTTATGTGGCCAAATGTCTGACGTGCGCACAAGTTAAAGCTGAACACCAGAAGCCGTCAGGTTTGCTACAACAACCTGAACTTCCCACCTGGAAGTGGGAAATGGTGACGATGGACTTCATCACCAAGTTACCAAAGACAAAGAAAGGAAATGATACTATATGGGTGATAGTAGATAGACTGACCAAGTCAGCACATTTCCTACCCATTAAGGAGACTTATAGCTCCGACATGTTAGCCCAATTGTACGTAGACAAGATTGTATCTTTGCATAGCGTACCAGTGTCTATCATCTCTGACAGAGATACTAGATACACATCGCATTTTTGGAAAAGTTTCCAACAATCCTTGGGCACGCGCTTAAATTTTAGTACGGCTTACCATCCTCAGACGGACGGGCAGAGTGAGCGTACCATCCAGACTTTGGAAGACATGCTTCGTGCATGTGTGATCGACTTAGGTGGTAGTTGGGATAACCACCTGCCATTGGTCGAGTTCTCTTATAACAATAGCTATCATACAAGCATTAAGGCTGCGCCTTTCAAGGCCTTGTATGGTAGGAAGTGCAGAACGCCCGTTTGTTGGGCGGAAGTTGGAGATGTCCAACTGTCAGGACCTGAAATAGTCCTGGAGACGACAGATAAGATTGTACATATACGAGATCGTCTCAAAGCTGCCAGGGATAGGCAGAAAAGCTACGCAGACTTAAGGCGTAAACCTCTAAAGTTCGAGGTTGGTGATAAAGTACTACTTAAAGTATCACCCTGGAAAGGGGTAATGCGATTTGGTAAGAAAGGCAAGTTGAGCCCGAGATACATAGGACCATTCGAGATCATCGAATGTGTCGGATCAGTTGCTTATAAGTTAAACTTACCTGAAGAGCTCAGTGGTATTCATAATGTATTCCACATCTGCAATCTGAAGATATGTCTAGCTGATGAATCACTAGTCATACCACATACAGATGTGCACATAGAAGAGAGCTTGAAGTTCGTTGAAAAATCTGTGTCGATCGAGGATCGACAGGTCAAGAAGCTTCGAAGGAAGCATGTACCGATCGTAAAAGTAAAATGGGATGCCCGTAGAGGTCCCGAGTACACGTGGGAGGTAGAGTCCACAATGAAAGAAAAGTACCCTCATTTATTTTAGTAAATCTCGAGGTCGATATTTCTTTTAAGGGGGTGAGGATGTAACACCTCGAAAAATTTGTGTCCAATGAAATAACGACACGTGTCGTGCAAGACAAAAATGTTATAAACCCGGATCTAGTCAAAGATGTATGGTAGGATTTAAAAGCGTCGACATGTTAATTAAATACCTCTGAACGACCTAGTTATTAATCCCAAGACCCAAATCTATATTATAAACATCTGATATATACTCAAATCCGGTAAATACTAGTAATAATTGATTCAAAGTGCAAGAAATGGGATCCTATGAGAATGTGTTTGACAAACCTTCGTTTATGGCTTTTTCAAAAGAATCCAAGGCAACTTTAAACATAGCAAGGTGGTCTAAATTGTTCAATACATGTTCAAGTGGCCCATACTGATAATAGAGGCCCAAATTTGTAATATTTAAGTTGCCTGTTCAAAGCTTGAAAGGTTACAAATTTTTTTTACCTTCTGGTAAAGGCTTACGGACCGCAAGGACATGGTCTTACAGTCCGTAAGAGGTCTAACGGACCTCAAGACCCTCCGCTTACAGTCCGTAAGACGGCCCCAGTAACAGAAAACGGGACAGCTTCCTGTTTAACGAGTTTAACCGACTTACATTGCCATTTTTCACTACCATGTGCAACCTAAACTAGTTCTTAGGCACTAGGGACACTTGTAATTGATCAGGGATCAATCCTAGAGTTGTTTGTCATGATCACAAGCAATCAAAGGCACTATATAAAGGCCTCATTGTTGCAACTTTGATCATTCATTCCAAACTCAACTTCTGATCATTTCTGGAGCTCAAGAGCCTTCCCTAAGCATCACTAGTCTTGCATAGGACTTTGGTAAGTTTCCTTAACCCTTCCTAATTCAGTTTAGCTTAGTTAATTAGCTAAAAGTCAAACCGTCGTAATTTAGGTTTGACTTCGAGATTAATCAATAATTGTTCAATCAAATCTCGAATTAAAAGTACCTATAAGTAGGTAATTATGTGGATAATAAACCCTTAAAAGGGTACTCTCTGATTCCCACTCTAACTAGGTCGATTGTCGGGTCAAAGCTAACTTTAAAAAGTCAACAGAATACTTATTTTCAAATTAATACATAGTTAGCAATGTAGGATCCATGTAACCTGTTTTATCATTAATATAACTTAGTAATAAATGTAAGAACATGCCTAAGCATGTTCAACCCGACAATTTTCAGTTTAGGACCGGTTCGGAACCGAAAGTCGCATACTTTGACTTATGCTTTGACTTTCAGTTCTGACCCGTATTAGTATGATTTAGAAATGCCTTAGAGTTCCGTTAGGACCAGCTTGTATGATAGTATAACCCTCTGCGTTTATACTACTTAACTCGTTGATTGTCCGATGTTTCCGTTAATTGCTTAATGTTGACCATAATGCCATTTTGACCATAAAACAAGAATTTTGGAAATATGAAAGGACAATAATATTTGTTACTGATTTATAAACATGTCCCTAAATTTTCACATCAGTTTGAGGTCTAGATTAGGAGTTATGCTCAATGGCGTAATTAGAACGTTTTTATTAATTAAACGGCGTCATTAGCGTAAAGCCTGTCTAAACCCAATTTTTGACACCAAACCTTTTACCCACGGATGTAATATAATATTTTGGGATTTTTGAAGATTTTTAATTATTTTTAAACTGATCATAACATAGGGTTATCGCCTTGATTCGATAAATACCGATTATACCCTTTTTGTGTATAAAATGAGTTTTACGTAATATTTTGACACCAATTCAATTGCTACTGATTTTATATAATAAATGAAGTATTTTGGACTTTATAACCTGATCAGAAAACTCAGATTTCCTGTATAACTCAGAAATCACTTAAAACGGCTTTTTAAGCATATTAAACACATAGTTTAGGTTTAAAACCATTTTGTCATATAAGACTTATCACCAACTGATATAACTTGTTATAATAAGTTGTTCTACTGATTATTCAGACCCGAGTATCAGAATTATAATTAATCTCTTTTATAATCTTTAAAATGACCAAAATACCCCTACGGGGCTTAATTTGGGATTAAACTCGTTTTGGGCATAATGGAAGGTATCCTACTGATATCACAACATATTTAAGGCATATTAACTTAGGAAACCTGTATATGACTCTTATGGTTACCCGTTACGCTTCTTGCGCGTTCGGTTCGGTTTATGTAACTAGTTTACATAAATTAGCCGAAACGGGTCAAACCTTATCGTTTTTATCTCAAAATCCAGAATGTGTTTAGTTTACCCATATTATACAAGTCTTCAAACTTGTCGGGTCTAGATCACATTCTATTCCGGTCTTCGCTTAATCATGCGTTCGAACCGTATCTTTATTTAAAACTAACCGGTCTATGTTTAGGCTTAATTAAAGACCCGTTAGGATTCTAATAGGTTATTATAAACCTTCGTTCCAGAATAGGAGACCCGGTAAAAGCTACGTACACTTGCTTGTTGATATTATTACTTGCAAAGGTAAATAGTTTTAACTTATTTTACCTTATACGGGCTTGGGGTACGGTATCTAAAATACCGCTTGGTCGGGCATTCGACCTTAATCGATTGGTGGTAAAGTATTATCGAGATGACCCGTTTAAAAATATGTTTTGTTTGCTTAAACGCCTTTGGGGGGTTAATGACCATGTCCCGGATATCCTTAACATCATTTTATGAAATGGCCACGACCTAAGCACGGGGTGTAGGCGTACACCCGTCAGTGCCGAAATAAATAATGTGGTGTGTCTATTGATCTTTAACCCGGCACGAACCGAGCTACTGAATGCATAAGAAACATGTAATTCGTTTACGAGTATTATATTCAAATAATTATCCCAAGTTATAAAAAAGTTTGTGCCACGTGCATTCAAATCAATTTTATTAAACCTTTTTATATAAGTCAGATATTTGTATTTACCAGTGTAAACTGACGTATTTTCCAAAAAAGGTTAAGTGCAGGTACTACTCGTAATAGGCTGGCTTTCTCCTAGCATCCACAATAAGTCTCGCAAGCTTGGATGACATAAAACTGTTGAACAATGTTTCTTTTTATTTAATCCACCTGTGGATTATTTTCAACTATTGTGATACTTGATATTACAATTTTATTTGGTTGAAATAAATATATCTCTTGCTTCCGCTGTGCATTTATATATTGTGTTATTTGACAATAACGATATCAACTACGTCACGATACTCCCCCACAAGGCCCACCGGTAATACGTGGAAATAACGGGGTGTGACATATACGCAAGCAGACGTCGAAGTATATCACCCGACTTTCAAGGCAAGGCCTTTTGAAAACATGATTAGGCACGACAACAACAATGCTAATCCCGACAGTGGGAGAACTACTGATCAAAAAGCAGCACTTTGCCACATGATCCTACAAGCGACATGAATCACTGAGGTACGATAGAACAAGATTTCACAACAATCGGTGCATAGTCTAATCCAATTCTTGACGCTGCAAAAGAAGTCACATACCTTTACAATCCCCCTATTTCATTTTATTCGACATTCCCTGGTAATGTCACTTAACAACGGTTATCACACAAAATTCCAGATAAAATTCTTAAATTTCTTTTGTTAAAATTCAGACCTCTGCACATAGTAAATAGACTTTTGCATTTCTACTTTCCTAATGGTCATCATGAGGATTTCTTTCATAATCACGAATATTTATTTGGTTGTTTCATTTCTTGGTAAATCCACACGTTACACATGCACTGTTTGTTGCGCATGTGGTTAGTTTGAATTATGAAGACCATAGGAGGGCTTCATTCTAATTTGTTGTTTTATTAAAACTCAAATATCGTTCCGCTATACTTGATCTTTGCATTGTAAACCGCATTATTGAAAAACAATGACCCTTTGATATCGAATCGATGAATTTCTTGAAAAACTCGATTTTCTTTTAAATGGTATACATGGTTTTTGTTGTGACCATGTCAGAACTTTCTTATAGATACATGAACTCGTTTTGTTTTAACCAAGTTCAATTGTTTGAACTTGCTCGCAATACGTATTCAATTCAAGGTTCCGTATGATGAATTGAAGCCATCATCTTCGAAATAATCCCAACAATTACTTCAATTCTCTTGAACCATAACATGCTTGTTTAGTCTTCGACTTCATTGAATCGTTTCTTTAATCACGATCACCTTGTGGTGACGTTTTCACAAATTTGAAGCTTGCGCTAATCTCGTTGCACACATCATATACGGATTTAATTATTTATTTATATTGAATCCGCTTTATTGGTTTATCATATTCAAGAAATCTTAACACAATCATGTGTTAAGATAATGATACACAAACTCATGTCATATCTCAGTGTATCTCTTAACAGTTCCTACAACATCGATCGAGCATTTCTTGATTTTTTCGATCGAAAAACATTATTCAATTGTTTCATTTTCAATCAAAAATCCTACTAGATTGTTTGAAACAAACATTCGGATTTACTTCGTTGAACTTTCATTTGGTTTCAAGCATGGTGAACTCATTCCGTCACCGCTATTATTATTTCGATCACTACGACACCTTGTGGCGTCCGTATAGACTTGTAGCTTGAGCTAATCTATATATATCATTCGCTTAACTCATCCTTGAAATGTGGTCTTAATACAACTATGTGTTAAGACAATGATACACTAAACTCTGTTGTATATAGGTGTATCCTTGTAATTCGATAAATATCAACCCATTGATTTTTCTCATACCATAATTCAATAGTTGACAAACCATTTTCGTACTTCTATTTAATTCAAGCTTGTTGATTCTGAGACTTCCTCAGTTGACAATCAAAGTAAGTTTTCTGTTGACAGTGAATTCTATTGTTTCTAAAAATCATTCACAACTTGTAAACATTCACATCTATTGATCATATATCTTTTTGACTTAAACCTAATCACTTTAGAAACTATATCATTTCATCTCATTCATTTGACATCAACTTCTTGAACTAATTCAGTTGAACCATTGAGCCCTAATTATTATAAAACACGTATTCATCTTAGAACTGTTCTTATTTACTAAAACATGACATAACTCTAAAAAGAGATATCGTAGCCCAAATCTCGAGGATGAGATTTAAAACAAGGTGGGGAGGATGTAACAACCCTCATTAAAAATACTATTTCTTATTTAATTTGCCCAATAGAAAACCCTAATTGAGACCCCCAAGTAATCCTGCACAAACCCTAAAATTTTCAGAACAGTTGGAATCAGGATCAGGGCCCCTAAAACTCAGGGGGGGGTATTTCCTAGTTGATACTATCTAAACAGTTTTTGACATAATTCGAATTTTAACGAACGGTCGACTCACCCAAGCTACTAAGACATGTGGCTACCCTATGCTAAAAGTGACCTCTCGCGCCACGCGAGAGCCTCTCATGACACGCGACAACGCCGTTTTACCAGTATAAATATAGGAGTTTGGCACTTGAATTTGGGCGTTGGTCGACGTTAAAATTCTATTCGTACACCGAGATATCGTCTGATTACTATAAAAACACACACAATCACTAAATTCTGCCGCGATAACAGGGTAATAACTCGATCACTGCTACGATTTAATGTCCGATCGATAGAAACCAATCCGATGGATGTTTAAGTGCTGCCCAAACTCGGGTTATGCTTTGTCATTCGTCGTAAATTCGATGGATGTTTAAGTATCGCACTTTGTCATTCATTGTGAAGGTTTTGATCTCATGAGTTGTCGTAAAAGTTGGATTAAAGTTACTAACCTAGTGTTCGTGTGCATTGTTACTTAAATTAGGTTACAAGGCTAATCATTAGGCTAAGCGCTGCCCGTTTAAATCTGCAATGTGAGTCATTCTCTTTTTATAAATAGTGTTTTACAATACTCCAAATTATTTTCAAAAGTTATAATTATAGGGATTAAGTCGTGGTTATCTTGAATCACTGGCTAGTGGGGTATTGTGCACATTACTAATTTCTCACGGTTAGGCTAATAAATCCTAACAGTGATAATCATCACTACTTGGGTGAAAGGTAGCTTTTCAATCCATTCTTCATTATCTTTCGTAATATTCAATCCATTCTTCATTATCTTTCGTAATATTCAATCTCTTCATGTTGATCACCAAATTGCAATATCTTTCTATAATCTGCTTGGTGTTTTCAGTTTTTAATCCACGAAATAGATCAAATTCTTTCTTCAAAAGCGACATTTTGTTCTTGATCATCTCTTTACTTCCAACAAACTTCGATCTTAGTTCTTTCCATATTGAATGTGCACTTTCGTTGTGTTGTAGTAAAATAAAAATTTCTTCCTTAATAGCTTGCTGCAATAAACTAACCATCATCTTTTCACTCTTGTATTTCTTTTTCTCATCAACACTTAGATCTTTAATAGCAACCTTCTCTCCGTTGTCAGTAACCGGTCTAATATATCGATATTCAATACATTCCCATGCATCTAAGTAATTTGCTTGAACCCAATTTTCAAAACGTTCCTCCCATCCACTATACTCCTCAATACTCATGAGCTTAGGCGGTTTTTGCATGGTGCCCATCTCATTTTCTAACATCGTATTCTGAGTCACAGTGATCGGGGTAGCAAATGCATTGTAGAATTCGTTCTCCATGATTCGGTTATCAAAAATTCACAAACACAGATTTCAAACGAACTGGAATCAAATCTCAAACGAACTGACAATTTTCACACAACCTGAAAACAAATCTCAAACGAACTGGATAAGTTCAAACGACCTGGACAAGGTTCAATTCGCGTGAACTGGGTCATAAACGATCTTGAACTCAATTCGTGCGAACTGATGACCTTTCAAACGAATTGGGACAACTTGATGTGACCTGGACGATTTGGTGCGAATTAATGTCCACTTCGTGCGAATTGGAAGATCAATTCAAGCGAACTGAGACAATTACCTTCAATTCGTGTGAAATGGAACAATGTTTCACACGATCTGGATAGCAGCTCGTGCGAATTGATGCTGATGTCACACAATCGGTCAGTTATTTTGACAAATTGATCAACTTTTAGGTCGATTTTAGGTCTGATTCTTTCAAGGATTTGTTAAAACAGTATTTCGCACGTTATATGTGAAAATCAAGCCATTTTATCCGTAAAATCTCAGTTAATTTGATGAAAAAGTTTAGAAGTGTGAGTAGAAGTGAGTAGAAATCAGAAATTTAGATGAAAAACAGCTGAAAAAGGTAAGAACTCTTCCTCCTGTGCTCTGATACCACTTGTATGATCGTTGTGTGACCCAAATGAGTCGTACAGAAGAGATCTCATCCAATACGAAAGGCGGAAACAGACGTATCGGAGTTATTTCAGCTAGATGCACACCAGAATCTCTTTAACTATCTCTTGTATTGATTTCAGATCGTTTTACAGCCTGGAGATACTTCGGCAGAGCTTCGCTACCGGAAACCAAATCGTTACAAATGAAATGATCAAGTCCACTATATATAGGCATGTCACTTCGCATGAAACTTCTGTTTCAGCTCAGTTTCCCCCTTTTCTCGTTCTACGTGACTTGATCTAACAAACCTATTATAAGACTCGATACAAGACGAAGTCGACAGACATATGCACCAACAAATGGCCATCCGATCGGATGGTCATCCGTACGGATGACCATTCGATCGAATGGTCATTCGATCGAAGGGCTGCCGCGAGTTGGTTCTCGTGTTTTCGTTTCGTGCGTTGAGCGTTGCGATTCACTTCGAGTAAGCGATGCGATAGTATTACCCATTAGTTACACAAATAATATAGCTACTAAATATCATAAATATAACCCTTGAATCTCGAGTTCGTGATGAGATTGCGTTGCGATATAGTTGTGATAGAGTTGCGATTGCGTTTGTGATTAATCACCTCAACATAAACATAACATGCACAAGTAACACATAATAGCACACATACGTAAAACAATATCCATAACCTATAGTTCGAGTTGCGATGCGATAGCGATGCGATTAGCGATAAGTCGATTAACGATTAAACTGCGATTACATAGCGATTTATTAACAAGTACTCCACATAATACAACTAAAGCAAATTAAAATAGAGTATCGATACAAGTCAAGAAGTACAATCAATAATTAAGTAAGGAGTGACAAATCGCAATTAGCAATCTTTTCTTCCTTTGACTTTGACTTGTACTTTGACTTCAGTGAGTCGGGTTGTTACAAATTGAGTGTGTTGGAGAGGGATTGGCAAGCAAGGAATAAATTCCTAAAGGCGTGGTGGGACGCTAAACCTAAAGATGTCGTAGACCTCAAGGCGGCATGTTATAGACCTTTAGGCACACCGGGTCAAGTTAGTTGTGAACTTAGTTGATTAGTGAGCGGTTTAGCGCATTTATGCGTAAATACGCCACCTTAGCCCCACCTTAGAAAGATAATTTGTTATTATATAAATATATCTTGTTTATTATTACACTTTTTGATTGAAATGAAATGATATATTTTGTAAGTACTTTTGGTTTACGGGATTTTTTTATTTATGTGGAATGCTTTGTTTCAGTTTACATGAAATCCTCGATATTTATTTTTAACTTTATTTAAATAGCTTTCTTCTTACTGACAGAAGAAACCTGAAATGATATATTTTGAAAGTACTTTTAGTTTACGAGAATTTTTTATTTATGGGGAATGCTTTGTTTCAGGAAATCCTCGATATTTAATTTTTTAACTTTATTTAAATAACTCTTACTAGCGGAATAAACCTACAATTGTGTGCCAGTATTATCTATAGTCCATGGGTAAGTAATCCATCGGTAAGTTCTATCTATGCTTCGCATGTGAAACTTTACACAAGTCTGGACTTCCCACGTACTTTCACTAACGAATGTTATGGTCATAGGAGGATAAGCAACAGATCTTGACGCCTGTAAAAGTCATATGATATGTAGTGCTTTTTTGTCTATAGGTATGGTTGTCTTTAACTGGGTCATTATTAGGGATGGTAATGGCAGGGCCAGCCCTGAACATGGGTTAGGTGGGTGATAGCCATGGTTGTAAAAATCCCGACTAGACGTCGATTAATCCTGAGTAATCAAAATTAATCTCGATTAATTGCTAGTCCCCACCCCATCGTCCGACTAGCGAATACATCAACACTAGGGATAGATCATAGCCAAAGACCTAGGGGCCGCACATATATATAGGGTAGGGATAGTGTACATTAATTCAAAAGTGTGAGAAGTGTATTATAACACTATATATAACACTATATAACACCATATAAACACCGTATAACACAATGTAACACCATATAACACCATATAACAATATGTAACACTATATAACACTATATAACAATATAAAACACTGTACATCTATTATAGACTTGCTATTAGACAAAATATAGTGTTATATTTGTTATATAGTGTTACATAATGTTATATGGTGTTATATGGTGTTACATAGTGTTATACGGTGTTTATATGGTGTTATATAGTGTTATAATACACTTCTCACGCTTCTCACACTTCTGGATTAATGTACAGGATCCTCTACCTATATATATGTATATATATATATATATAGTGGACCGCTAAAATGAAAACACCCCCAGTTGTGAGAACCGGGAGAACCACTTTACAACTATTAGATCTTCAAGATGGATGGACAAGATTAAAAGTAGTTAAAAATAATATTAAATACTTTTTGTCTTATTATGTTCTTAATATTTTAATGCAAAAGAGCAGTTTAGTGAACTTACGCTGTTTTGTCTTTATTATTTTTTATTACTTTTTTGTATTATTATATTAATAAGTTGTTTTTTTTAAACAGAATTTTTTTTATTAAAAACCATTTTAAATTCAGATTTTTTAACAAAAACAAAGTTTACGTTTTACGTTAAAAACTTTACGTTTTACGTTAAAAAGTTTACGGTTTTAACTTTTTTTTTACAAAAACTTTTTTGCACAAAACGAACGCACCCAGAAATCGCAACTCGGTAGGTATCTCATATAGATTGTTATCATCATCGACTGGGAAAAAATATAAAAAACCAACAACAAAAATCAAAACAATGAGCGGATTCTTGAAAAAAAATGGGGTTTGGCTCAGATTTTCTGATAATCAAAGGCTGCAAAGTGGGGTTGCAGGTTCAAAAACCTACCCTCCACCATCCTTGTCGCGCCATCGTCATCAAAATATACGTTTTTTTTCGTATCATCATCGCCCAATCCAACTGTTCGAGTGATTCTTTTCGTCGTCCGGTGACCGCCACCGTTGCCGCCACCTGACGTCTCGTAAGAGACATGATTTAAACAACCCTTATCTTCTATTAACCTCATTTTGGTCAAATCACTAGCTTTTGTAACTAAAATAACCAAAGATCAACAAAGGTACATATGTTCAATGGTGAATCACACAGATCTAAGTGTACAGTTTAAAACTGAAGTGAAGCATGAAGAACAACAAGACCCATTAAAAATGCAAGTATAACACATGCAGTAGTCGACTAGTCAAATAAGTTCAACCAACAAGACCCATTAAAATTTTCTAAGAGAACCAGACCTAACCAAACACCCAAATGTGTAAACAAGATGAACGTGCAAACCAAAATCATAAAAGGTGTTTGATAAAGGTCTCATAGAAACAGAGCTAACCAAACACCACCGTCGCCATCAATCCTCACCGGCACCCTCACCCCCGTCGCCGTTAAAACCCACCACCACAACCCGCTCGTCGCCTACAACGATTGAAACTCCGGCGATTAAAACTCCTTCGACGTCAAACCCACCACCACAAGCCGCCCTTCACCACCGTCGTCTCTGGCGACTGAAACTCCGGCGATTGAAACTGGTGTTGGGGTTGTTGTGGTGTTTGAGATGGGTGTAGGTGGAAGACATTTTAGAGTTTGGGTGGAGGTGGAGGTGGGAGACGGTGGTGTTTGGGGGTTGCCAGTGTGGGTGTGGTGCTGGTGGTGTTCATAAGCTGAAGATGATGACGGTGGTGTTCATAAGCTGAAAATGATGAAGATGAAGATGATGATTCTGATGAAGATGATGATCTCTTTATCTTCATCAGAGATGAAGAGAGAGATGCTCTGAGAGTTTTAAAAAATGGATTGAAGAGAGATAGTGAGATGGAAATGACTATAATAAAGAGACAAGACAAACTGACATTGAAAGTGATATATAAAGTAAATTACCTAAATACCCTTTTGGTTGCATAATCTGATTGGTGGAGAGTGGTTCTCACAGTTCTCACAACTGGGGGTGGTTTTCATTTTAGCGGCTCCCTATATATATATTGGATAAGGATCCGTTAGGAACTACCCTTTATTGCGAGAACCGCGAGAACCAGTGTGAACACATGGCATTTTGTAATTATAATATGTTTATGATAAAACACGCGCGTTCCTTTTTTTGTTACCGTTCTCTGTTTTAGGGTTTAAAGAGTTTCATCAGTTCACAGTTTTCACAAGTGGCAGAGACGTGTTCATGGTCATTTCACGGCGGCGAAGAGGCGTTCACGGTGGTTTTCACGGCAGAGAGGTAGTCGCCGTTCATATATTTCACGGCGGTGGCAGTCAGGACAGTGTTTACGGTGGTATATGGCATCTTCTGATTCATCACGTATCGATCCTCGTACATCTGATGATCCTCCTCATACATTGTTCCTCCTGTAAGCCTAATCATGCCATTCCTCCTACCATTGTTCCTCCTGTAACTCTAATCGTGCCACACTCCTCGATGATTCTGATTGTGTTGCCCAAATTACGAATGGAATACTCAATTACGAATCGATGAATAATATATGATCTATGATTATGTTCTTACTGTAACAATATCGATTATAATACGAATTTTGTAGCACTAACCTCAATTATACGACGAATTTTGAAATGTCTGATGGTAAAATCCATATGACGAACGGTTTATGGTGTATTGTTATCGCTATGACGAAGACGAACTACTGATGTAATCTAGATGAAGACGAACTACAGAGAATTGCTGATGCAATTCAACTGTCGGACTTGATTTTTGTATAAATACACCATCCTTCACATGTGCAACACTTTACCATTACCCTATAACCATCACCAATAATCTACATCTTGCACACGTGCAGCACGTTACCATTACCAATTCATGGCGACATCCACGGCGGCGGCATCCATGGCTACCTAATCGACATTAACACATCACTCCCACCACCACAACGATAACTACTCCGACTATAACTCCATCATCGACGTACTCCAGTTTACTAACCACCGTTAACGGCTAGTTCATGTGAGTATGTTTTATTATTGAATCTGAATTAGTTATATTATTGCTTAATTTAGTTTATGTTTTTAATCACATGTATCTTTACTGTTTAATTTGTTTTTAAGTTTTATTTACATGATTATTTTACATCATGCCAGGGTTGTTGGAGGCTATCGAAAGTGGTGACCAGAGGTGTGAGATAGTGGTGACGGTGGCATGATGTGTTTTGAATTGGGCCAGTAAACAAGTAAACAAAACTGATGCCACTGATGTGTTCGACACAGTGCCCATTTGAACAGAATATTAAACATGTCCTGTACTACTCTTAGTAGTAGCCTAGTAGGAAAGTGTGATTTTATTTTGACACGTAGGCGGTTGTGTAGGTATGTGATGGATGAAATTGGGTTCAGCACTCAGAGATGAACCAGATTTCAGAGTTTCACCATTCATGTACATGGCTGAAGGGACATGGGAGTCTGTTGTGAGGTGATCTATTGTTAACATTCTGTTTCTTTTTTCTAATCCTTTTAAGTACAAAAGTATACATATAAAGTATAAACTATATTATATCATATTAAAGAGGCCATATACATAACCATAATAAAATAGTAGATAATGTTTGGACGTGTTTGCATTTCCTCTCTTAATGTTTGAGATTGGTAAGAAGTCCCGAGGTTTCAACAGCCGAGTTCTCTACACTTTCCTCGTGCATTGCATATTAGGTATGCATATTAGGTAAGGTCGATTTTAGTTCACTATGATCTTTTGAGTTTTTTTTTTTTAAGATGGAATACGAGTGTGTGAATGGTTCACTTTTATTACTGAACCATAATTAGAAGTTTCGGTTATATGGAAAACTATTAATTCGTTTATTTTTTGTTTTTAAGAAAGAACCTTTTACAGTTAATGAGAACCTTAACATTGCAGGTACTAAAGTACATGTACTAAATAACATACGAGTAGTGTGAGTATATGCTTTTCATGCTAATTTTGTACTCTTTTAGCTTTCTATTTTTTATGGTTTTTTAGATGAGCTTTATGATACAAGACTGGAGGTGCATAAATCAGAGATGTTTTAGAGGAACACTTTTGACATCAGATATTGGAACACAATATCTTTAGGATGCTTCAATTAAGCAGGCCCTCTCTAAATGTTTTATGCCTCAAGTATTATTGTATATCCGAAGAGAAACATCTCTGCATCAGTATGTGTTTAGTAGTAATCAAACAATGTCTATAAGGATGATACACTTCATCGTTGCCCGCTGCAAATCGCTAGATTATTTTAACATTAGTTTAAAGATAAAAGCAAGAAATTTAGTTAGCTTGGTTTTGTATTTGAACAAGTTTTGAAAAACTATGCATGTTACTTAAACAGAATTATATATTTGGTTTGTTTGTTTTGGCGTAAATTGTATCTGGTTAATTTTGTGCATTTTAATAAAAATAATTATTTATTTTATTTGTGCATTTTGGGCGGATTAGGAATATGGTTTTCACTTTGCGTGGGTGGGTCCTGTTATTTGTTTTGGACTTTCATTTTATGCGGTTTATTTGTTCATATTAGGTGGCTCACATGGAGTTTACTTTGGTGTTTTTGGGAGGTGGGATGATTCATTTTGGGCATTTAATTACCCACCTAGAATACGTTTTCATTTTTTTTCCATCGAACAATGCACATGTGTATACATGTTTAATGTTTCACTACACATTATTATTGTTTCGACCAATGCACATGTGCATACATGAATATTTTAACTACATATAATTTGTTTTCCTTTACATATACATCAACATATGTAATGTGATACCCCATACGTAATAGGGTACCACAACATATGTAATGTGGTACCCCATACGTAATAGGGTACCACATACGTAATATGATATGAACAAATATACAATATTTCAAAATATACACATATTCATTACTAACATGTTTATTGTTTTTTACTAATGCACATATGCATTACCAACATTAACACACTATCACACAACTTTTGTTGTGTAACAACCAGTATATATAACACCCTTATCATAAGGAATCACATAATCCGAGCAATAATTATTATTGCACATATGCATCATCGGCATATACTATACTAAACAACATAGTACATCCTAAATTAACAAATACAACCATTGTAATACAGTATACAATACTACAATACGAATATGTATGCTATATCGATCTTTGCACATGTGCAGTACAACATTTTCTCTACCAAACAACATAATACATCATATATTAACAAACATGATCATCTGTATTCCATGTCCACAAACTACCTACACATAACAACAAATTACCTGCACATAACATTTGCATTAGTTCACAACCTCACACCTTCTGCTCTTCTTTCCATTTACTAAGCATCTTCCAACACTCCTCCTGTTTCAACGCCTCTTAGTCTATCATTTTCCGATATTTTTCATATGTCAACCTATTCATCAAATATGTCCTTGTTGTCAATCCATGAGCCGTTTCAAATATATTTTTCCTACATACATTACATATTGTGCATCAATTATTTCATATATGCACATGTGCAGTAAACATATTACGTACAATATGTACAATGTTTATGTTTTAAAGTAATAATGCACTTGTTCATATGCCGTAATACATTCATATAAACTTAATTTGACAAAATATGCATATGTGCATAAATATGAATATGTGCAGTAACATGTCTGGCTTAATCAATGGGTTTGCTTCAGTAAAAAAAAATTAAACCTTACCAAATCAAATTTCGTATTACTACGACCAATCATATTTAACATTAATTAGTAACAAATCTATTATGTCAAACTATGCACATGTACATCATCATAAATGACATTGTTAACATATTCTGGCAAACTACGCACATGTGCATAACTATGCACATGTACATCAATATGAATGACATTATTAACCTATTATAGCAAATTATTCACATGTGCATAATTATACGCATATGCATCAATATGATTGACCTTATTAAACTAATCTGGGAAGATATGCATATGTGCATAGCTATGCACATGTGCATTAACATGATGGACCTTATCAACAGGTTTGCTTCAATAAAAAAACCCTAACACTCAACAAATCAAACAACATCGTGCTTTTTACTTGTCCTATTCTTTGTATTTCTTTCTCCTGCAATAATTGCACATGACATCAAACAACATCGTTCAAAATGAAAGTAACAATTTGATGCACATGTGCATATTCTACCAACTGCGTTCAAAATGAAAGTAACAATTTGATGCACATGTGCATATACTACCAACTGCATCATCGACTAATAACCAACCTTTTTGGCTTTTCGTTTAACACTTTTGTATTCACCTTCCTTATCGTCTGGCAGTTTTGTTGCCGCTTCGTCATTCTATCTCAACACAAATGTTATTTTCTTCGCTTTTTTCAGCATTTTACCTACAATAATAATTGAAACATAATATAACCAAACATGCAATTTCTACTAGTATGTGCATTAAACACCTTTTTTCATCACCGTAAACGATATGCATTTGTGCATCTGTATGCACTGTGCATCAATATGCACATGTGCATCACATGTCATTGTCATTATGCGCTTTTGAATGACTATGCACATGTGCATCACATATTCTTATAATGATATTTAAAATCCATCCATATGTAAAGTTCAATGTTATGTGCTCAAATTCAATATGCACATATGCATCACTTTAAACAACAACATCAACATAATCTAATTACACAAAATCATAAACACGTATATTAAACAAAACTGCTCATGTTCGCTATGCACATGTGCATCGTATGAAACTGTAACACCATCATATTCTATTTACACAAAATCACAATAACACCATCATATCCTAATTACACAAACTCATGTATCTTACACAAAACTGCTCAAGTTCACTATGCACGTGTGCTTTACCTAAAACAACAACAACAACATATTCTAATTACACAAAATCATCTAGACGTGTCCTAAACAAATCTGCTCAAATTCACTATGCACATTAATGATATTATTAACTTTATTTGCTCAAATTTACTATGACACACTCATTGAATCATCTATTTTTATAATCACGTTGCCCTAATTACGAACGGATTAAAAAATCCACGATGCTTATAATCACGTTGCCCTAATTACGAATGGATGAAGAATGTACGATAGATGATTATGTTCCTAATATATATTATACCACTAACTTTGTACGAACTTTGGGAACTAACCTCGATTATATGACTATCTGCGGGTAAAATCTCAAATCTGATATAAAATCTCTATCCAGATGCTTCGATGCTTCGATATGGTGAACTGATGCTTCGATATGGTGCACTGATGATGGTGAAGTGATGATTATGTATTCGAGACGATGATGTAATCGACGAACTGTTGAGTATTGTTGGGAGATTCAGGGACGAACGGTTGAGTATTGTTGAGAGATTCAGGTTGAAGGTTTAGAAATGTTGAGAGATCTGGATCTAATAAGAGGTTGGAGAGAGTGGACGTGAAAGTTTTTATTAAATGTAGTTTAATTTATGATTGAAGTCCGATGGTAAAGGGAATCAGGTAAGCGAGTTTTTTAAAAGTTGTTTGTTATTTACAAAATTGCACCCTTTTCACATTGGTTCTCACGGTTCTCGCAATAAAGGTGGTTCTCGCATGAACCCTACACTATATATATATATATATATATATATATATATATATATATATATATATATTTATATATATATATATATATATTTATATATATATATAGGGGATTGCTAGAATGAGAACCACCACGAGTTATGAGAACCACGAGAACCGCGTCCCGCGGGTGGCCGTTGGCGACGAAATTTTTTTTACACCTAGATCCGTATATTTTAGCGGGGGGTTTAAATTTTCGGTTCAAACGGCGCGCCCGAGGGGGTAGTTTTTTACGCCCAAAGTTTGGGTTTTTTTAATTTTTTTAATTTTTCTTTTTTTTTACCAAACTTTGGGCGTAAAAAACTACCCCCTCGGGCGCGCCGTTTGAACCGAAAATTTAAACCCCCCGCTAAAATATACGGATCTAGGTGTAAAAAAAATTTCGTCGCCGACGGCCACCCGCGGGACGCGGTTCTCGTGATTCTCATAACTCGTGGTGGTTCTCATTTTAGCGGCTCCCTATATATATATACATATATATATATATATATATATATAGTGTAAGAATCAAATACAAATGGATTTTAGAATACAAATTAAGCTTAATGTGACAAGTTAAGGAGGGAAATTTTTTATTTTTATTTTTTTTATTTTTTCCCCATCTATTTAAGTATAATGTTAAATTGCAAAATGTAAAAAAAATGTCATGAATTTACTCTAGTAGAATAATTATGTGATTACTCTATTAGTATAAAAACACGATTTTTTTAGATTTTGGGACTAAAATACGTGCTTAGTAAAATGGTAAAAAAAATTTAAAAAAAAACTCTCATTTACTTCTCACGTTAAGCTCAATTTATATGTTAAGACCATGGTTGTAAAAAATTCCGACTAGGTGCCGATTAATCCCTGATTAATCCCCGATTAGTCGCCGATTAATCAAATTAATCCCGATTAATCCCCATAAATTCCGATTAATCCCCGATTAATCGCTAGTCCCCACCCCGCCGTCCGACTAGCGACTACTACAACATTGGTTAAGACCCATGTGTACCGAAACCTAACTCTCTCTCCATATATGTATATGTGTGTGTGTGAAAAAAACTGTCTATTTACTTTTAGCCAGGCCAGTCTGGTTAATACTTGGAGTTACAACCGTTTTAAAAGACCCAAAATTTAAACTCAAACTAAATAACTAATGGTAAAATGACTCGCTCATATTTAAAAGGCTCAAATTTCAAACAATCAAACCCAAATTAAATATTATATACCACTTATCGTCCTATTATGGGGTTTTCGCTTTTTATACATGTGGTTAATGAGTTTATATTACACGGCGGATATGGCCCGGTTTTTATCTCGTTGAGGTCCTAAATTTTTTAACATTCTCGGAACGGTCTGGGCAATGGGTCGGGTATAGGACGGATATGGCTAATCCCATACCTATACCCATGGTTGCAAAAGTCGCTATACGCTCCCTAGTTGGTCGATCGGGGAGTTGAGAGTACTCGGACATGTTAAATTATAAATAAATTAGTTTTCGGGAATTAAATATACGTCAAATAACATAAATTAACTAATATTTACAACAAAATGCGTGAAAATGATATTCAATCTTTAATATGATAGGCATACAAATTATTTTTTTTAAGTCAAACTCAGCCCGAGTTGACATACTAGATCCGATTTTGGCCGATGTTGACCGCGTTTGATCGTTTCGAGTAATTAGGTGGAGTTGAAGAAAGTCATCTCGACAGTCTACCTTGTAGTGATTACTCGGTCTTGGAGACCTTGTTTTACAACCATGCCCATACGGCGATACCAGGTTGTAAAACCATGTCGCATACCTGGTCTAAAACCTGTCGGGTATTCATCAGGTAATTACCCGTGAGGTATTGGGTATACCTATTAGTGCTTTCGAAAATACACATTATGATTTTCAAATAGATTTTTTTCTCTTTTATATTTTTATGTTTTTAAAATCTAAAATAAATAAAAATAGAATAAATTACATACATATCGTTATCATCATACAATATTTGACACATCCCAAATACGTAACTATCATGATAATATGAATTTCAATTGATAATTTCGTATTCATTAATATACGAATATAAATAACGTCATCAATATATATATATATATATATATATATATATATATATATATATATATATATATATATAGTGTAAGTTTCATTGGGGAACACTAAAAAAGTGGGGAACAGTGGGGAACCGACTCAAACGAACTCCGATTGGACTCATTCCAACGGCGTTGGAACAGACTCGTCGAACCCTAACTAGGATCTCTTAACCCTAAACCCTAAATCATAACCCCTAAACCCTAAAACCTAAATTCCGCGATAAAAGAGCTCTGTTTCCGAACAGATTTATCCGTTGTTTCTTAGGTTCTCGCGTCGCTATGCCCAAAAGGATGGGTGAGTTCGGTTTGAGTGTTCATCGATCGGGTGGATCTATATGCTCCGGGGTGGTGAGACTCCTCCGCTCTGGCCTTCGTGATTGGCTGTGCTTTTCGAGCACTCGTCACTACGGAAGCCGAACTTGTACAATCGATGCCACAGAGATAGCCAACTCTATTTAGCGAAAAAATAAGGAAAGGGCGACGATTTGGCACCAGATATCCGGAGGTGTGGAAAGAGCAGCTGTGAGAAGCGGAAAAAACCCATCAAAAAACGACGCCTACGAGTCGTCCGGCAGAAAAGACTTTCTGAATAGAGTAAAAGAACTTGGGGTCGCCGATATCTTCCTTAAAGAAAACAAAACTTTTTTAGAAATATATTTCGGGTATATGGTTCGGGTAAATGGGTATATAATTTAGCGTAATTGGGTCGGGTATCACCTAATTCCATACCCGTCCCATACTCACGAAATATATTTTTTCAATCACATACCCGTCGGTTATTGAATCTCGGATGTTTCGGGTATATCCGTCGGACTTGGGTATTTTTGCCATGCCCAGTCATTATTATAACATCCAGCTCTCATACTTAGCTTTGCCCTCTCATACTTAGCTTTGCCCCAATTGGTTGTCTATTCAGTACTACTCCCATCTTAGCTAGCATGTTTAACTATAGTGTTTTCATCTGCTCCACAGCCAATGCGTACTACTCTCACCTGAGCACGCTTAAACGTGAAAATTTCCATCTACTCCACAGCTAATGCGCCCAAAACGTGTTGGTAATCTTCGATCCAAATTTAAGAGGGGTGAAAAAATGGATGAAAAGAATGAGAGTGGTGTGGATAAAAATATTTATTTGTTTGTATATGTGAGTTAAAAAAATTTACATTTTTATAAATAAGTAACAGTCATATAACCGTTGTGATTGACTCCCTCACATTCCCTGACAATCAGTGAGAGGTCACCAAAAACTGATGAAAATGATTTCTCCAAATCCGCAGTGTTCCCAGGGTCGTGGACGCCGAGCCCTCCCTGGACTCCGCTCCGTTGACCCTGTACAAGTCCAAGTAGTTGCTACGTTAAAAGTTATTTTTTTAAATCTCTGTAAGTAAAGTTATAGAAATTTAAACTTACACATAAATTGAGGATTCCTTGAATATTTTGATATTTTCCTAATAGGTGAATTAATTCTCTATATTCATTTTCAAAGACCGACTCAGAAGTTATAACAATAGACAGGAAGTAAAGTATACCAAAATTATTAGATGACAACTCATGTTATCTCTGAATGTACTCCTTATAACCATCATATGATTTATTAAACAGTTTACAAGATAAAGACATATCTGTATTTTGTACACCAAACAATCATCCAAAAGAGTAAACATTAATAGAACAAGAAACGCCATCTGAGACATGGACAACACATGGAAACCGGCAATGTGTCATACATATATACTTACGGCTTTTGTAGTGTGATAGACTTTGACTCATCCTAAACTCAAACAAATTCCATGGCCCCTATATTGCATGGCAACATATGAATCTGTCGATTTCGATAATGGTTCTCAATGGTTTGAGTGTGTTATTGTTAAAGTTAAATGCTGGAGATCAAAATTCAAAGTTTTTTTCTTTATATTCACACTTTCATGCATTAGTTTGGTAATCTTGACCCAAATGATTATAATATTGACCTCTTGTGCACATAGAGCAAAAAATATATGTTGAAATAAAGCTGATTTTAGGTGTTTAGATTGCCTAACTACTCAGCAAACGAGTATCTTGTTGGTAATCTTGACCCAAATGATTTTAGGCTTTTATTAAAGACTTATATCATATGAATAAGACACAGTTTAATGACAACAACCTGTTTCATACCATCTGTTTTTTACCCTTTGTAACCACGCACATGTTACACTTGAACTATTTTCATAAGTTTTATGTTGATTTGAGTTTATGGTTTGAAATCATAATAAATATTTTAATTATTTTTAGATAAATAATTCTAATTTGATTATATGGTTATTAGGGGTTCATATAACTATTCCATATGATTATAAAAAAATTACATATCACCACAATCATTATTTGCATAATAACCACTGCTAACACCCTCCACCCTTCTACTATCACCACAATCCATTTCAGATCCGCAACTCAAATTGACTGATTTTAGCAAGAACACACACTTTCAAATGTACAACTCGAATAAAGCACACTTCCAAGAGCAAATATGTAAACTACAAAGTCGTAGTTCAAATCTACTATGTATTTGTATTAGTCTAGGGTCATTGTCAATGGACGTCCGTTTAGTACGTAGGGTTGTGTCGGTTCGCCAATCTACTTGTCGGACTAGAACATCAGTATATGATCCGAAGCTTGTATACAATTAGAGGGTGACGAACCCTAATAACAATTAAGTTGGTTCAATTCCTTTCATTCTATTACATATATTTGAACTCCTCAATAAAAAAAATAAAAAAGACTTCTTAAGTTTTTAACCGGTTCAATTGACATCTAAACATTTAAGCATATTGATATACAAGTTTTTAACTGGTTCAATTGACATCTAAACATTTAAGGATATTGATATAGAATATAAAATTTGAATGATAACATGGACAATAAACATAAAATAGCCAATGATACAATAAAATGAAGTGAAATAGCATTAAACCCTCATAAAATACAACTAACATAGTATGCATTGTTTCTTCTTTTGACTATGGGTTGTGGAGGAGATTGAGTTGAGGGCATTGATTAGAGCTGTCCAAATTGCTAGATGATTAGGATCGCTCGTAAAATGCTCGAAAAATGCTCGTTCGATTCTCGTTCAGTTTGTAAATGAGCCGCTCGGTCGGTTCGATTTGAAAACAAGCCAAACATGAGGAAAGGTCCGCTCTCTCGTCGATCGCTCAGTTTCTCTCGAATTATTTTTATTAAATAATATATATATATATATATATATATATATATATATATATATATATATATATATATATAGGGTTAGGTTCATTTGTGAACCTTACCCCTATTTGTGAACAAAGCGAACACATCTTGGCCCTTGATCTAGTTTAATAATTATAAGGGTAGGATTGTCATTAGACATTTAAACATTATTTATTATTTAAGTTTAATAAAGATCAGTTACCAGACATACATAACTACCCCTAAATACTTGCGATCTAAACATCAGATTGTAAATTTGGATTCATCTTTCACCCAAAAAAAAACCCACGTCCATTCCGTTTCCATCAAGGAACTACAACATCATCTTCCATATTGATGATTTCATAATCTTTTTATTCAGTCCATTCTATTTCCATAGTTGTTTCTTGAATTTTTTTCCGGCATAAATTAATATATGTCAGACACAAACGATCATCCTAGTGTTTCTTCAATTACCCCAGGGATGACGATTCATCAACTGACGAAGAAAAGATGTAGATGGTGAAGCCGAAACCGAAGAATCTGGATCTGAAGATTTTGCAAGTGATAATAATATATGCAAAGAATAAAATTTTAATTTCATTTTTATGTTTTTTTTTTCTAACTAGCATTCGTATTTGTTTTTTAGACTGGGTAATGTATATGTGTTTGATATAACTATCACCTAAATAATAGTAGTTCAACATCTGTTAGAGTTAATTATCCTGGTTGTTTCTGGGCTCTAGACATGTGTCTGCAACTGGTACCTCAGTATGATATAACCATTCCATTCACTAGTAGTTCAGTAGCTTTCAATGTTAATATTACACATGTGTAAGGAAAATGCGTTATACATACGCGTATGTATTGCACGTAATACGATCTCAATTCACCTGCAAATAGGCCATCCAAATACGTCTTAAAATATAGTCATACAATGTTAATATTACACATGCGTAAGGAAAATTCATTATACATACATAATATGTGCTCTTTAATGCACATTAACATGTTACAATCATACAGCTTAACGATGTATATTTTTTACAAACACCCGGTATGTACAAAAGGTGCTGATGGACAACAAATGAATACGTGCAGCAACTGAAATTAACATTGTCTAAGTTAAACATTAACTCAAAAAGAAAAAAAAAACATTTAAAATAACTCCACCAAAACAAAGCATAATAAACCATACATAGTATGGTCACCAAAACTAGCAAAATAAACCACAACTACTGTTTAAACACCAGAACAAACACTAGGCAAAATAAAACACTAGTAACTTGAGAGTTGAGATCTTTTTTTTATACTGGCATATTGAGTAGCTTCATTCAGAATTCGTTTGTGATGAATGTTCGCATCCGATGTTATCAGCTTCACAGCAAACTTCTTCCTAAGATGTGTTATTTTTTTCTTCGCTATCGCCATTTCAGTTAGGAATCCAGTGTCCCAACGCCCTTCAATTATTCCCATCCACGCTTCCATGTGGCGCATCGCATATACACCACAGTCTTCATAGTTTCCTACAGTCGCCCAACTAATTTCCAAACGAATAGGCTGAATAGCTTCAATCGCATAGCAACGGGGATGACCAACACGCTTTAGTTACTTTACGACCATATCTTTCTACACACAAAATAATATGGTGAATTAAATTTGAAGTACACTGGTGGACATAACATACATATAATTACCTTTACGTATTGTACAACAATAAACACTTACCACTTTCATCAGAGTTGACTTCAAGAAAAAATCATTATTGTTCACAACTTTCATCAGACTTTCAGATGGATGCATATTATCTATGACCGTGATCGCCATATTCTTTAAAACAAAGCAAACTAAATAAAAGTACGAGCGCTCAAGAATTGGAAATATAAGGTTCCTATATTCTTTAAGACCCATCAACTCTTGCTTTCCTTCCAATACATCTGACAAAGCGCTACTAAAAATCTCCAAACGCTTGTTGTCCGCATAATTTGATTTGGTCAGCATTTCTACAGTCTATTTTTTTATCAACAAAGAAACGATTTAGAATAGATATGTGTAATGTGACCTTACAAAAGGGAAATGTGACAAAACAGTCTGGGCATTTTAAACTTATATAATAATACACATGTGTATAAGGGTGGTATACACACTTATGTAATAATACACATGTGCATAAGGGTGGTATATACGGACCTGTACACATTTAACTTCCCCTAGATAACTGACATACACATATATATGAATTACATATACCATACCAAACACCTAAAAAATATAATAACATCAACACAGGAAGCATTAGTGTATAATATGTAGATATATGTGTACAGGTCTGTATATACCACCCTTATACACATGTGTATTATTACATTTTGTATCCACTATGCATTATTTCACCAAACATGTACCTACTGAACTAAAACCTTACATCATTTCACCTTATCATTTCGAACTAAACAGTACAAACAACCATGTTTATCATACACCCGTCTATTATTACAAATTCTTAAGCTAAAAAACAACAACTTTTAAACAACATGATTGTTTCTCCTTTTTTTTAAACAGAAACAAGGTGTTGCTTCACAAATAACCTAGTCCTCATTTGTCAACTCTAGTGAACCACAAATTACATCACAAAATTGTTAAATTTGGAACAAATACACAACAAATCAGAATAATCAAATGTGAAATATGAAGTTTAAACCAACATATGTGAACGATTACAGTTTTTTATACACTACTAACTAAACCCTAGATTTAAAATGCAAGAATTTGAGGATCTAAGGAAGAACTATAATCGTACGATCAAAATTACACTACGCATTGTTACCTTGCTTAAAATCTGTTTGATGAATCCCCGGTCGATTAGCCAGGAAGAGAGAGAACGACGAAGATTGAAGGTGTAATTTGTATATGTAGGGAGGTAGTTTATGATCACTATAATTGATTTCTTGGGTCTCGATGATATAAAAATTATACAAATTACATAATCGCCCTCCTAGAAGTTATTTAAATCAGGTGTTATGGATTAAGAATTACAAAAATGCCACTAATATCTAATCTCATGATCTACTAAATCAATGGCTAGGATTTGTTCATTTTGTTCACAATATCATCATTGTTCACTCATGAACCCCACCCTATATATATATATATATATATATATATATATATATATATATATATATATAGGGTAAGGATAGTATAAAAAGGGCCTAAAGTGTGAGAAGTGTATTATAACACTATACATAATACTATATAACACCATAAACACCGTATAACAATATGTAACACCATATAATACCATACAACACTATGTAACACTATATAACATTATATAACAAATATAACACTATACATCTATCATAGACATGCTATCAGACAACCTATAGTGTTATATTTGTTATATAATGATATATAGTGTTACATAGTGTTATATGGTATAGTATTATATATAGTGTTATAATACACTTCTCACACTTTGAGCACTTTTTACAGGATCCTCTACCTATATATATATATATATGGGAAGGTTCAAATGAAAACCACTAGTTATTGTGAAAACTCGAAAACTAATAAAAAAAGCCAAAAAAACATACCAATTTTTTTTTTTTTTTGCATAATAATTTTCGCAAGTTTTTTTATATAAAAAAAATTTTCAAAAAAAAAAAATTTGTGTAGTGCACATGTGTATGTGTACTACACATGTGTATTATTACACATGTGTACTACAAAAAATAAATTGAAAAAAAGTTTTTTTTCATATATAAAAACCAGCGATTTTTATAAAAAAAATTGAAAAAAAAAATTGTGTGTTTTTTAGGCTTTTTTTAGTTAGTTTTCGAGTTTTCACAATAAAAGTGGTTTTCATTTTAACCATCCCCTATATATATATATATATAGAGCGGTTAACATACATTAGGCTTTATCATACTTCACGTACGCGACACTAGTAACCGTCAGATCAGGGTTGAAAGCGTGATAATTTGGATGCGGGATTATTTAAAGCATGCGTGATTATTTTCAAAAGCTTATTCCCATGCGTGATTAATCTGAAACATGAGTTATATGCGTGATTTTCAGTCCCATGCGTGATTTAATCAGTTCCAAGCGTGATTAATCAGTCCATGCGTGATAATCACATATATCTGACGGTTTAGAACACGTCGCGTACGTGAAGTACGATAAAGCGTTTTGTACATTATACTTTCTCTCTCTCTCTCTCTCTCTATATATATATATATATATATATATATATATATAGTTATAGTTATAGTTATAGTTATAGTTATATAGATAAGTAGCCCAAGAAAAATTAAAAGCCCAAGAAACATACTAGCCCAACTCAATACCAAAATCTAACCCTAATTCCTAAAAATTCAAATCAGCACCTAATCTCCTGCTACATACCTCCTGCCACATAACTCGCTGCTGCTCAAGTTCAAGTTCAACTTATACGGATACAGTACAATCTCCTACCTCGCCGGCTACTTCAAATCGGCAGAGGTACAATCTCCTACCTCCTGCCACATACCTCGCCGCTGCTCATGTTCGATTTTTAGGATCCATTTTTGTGTTTCTTGATATTGTTAAGAACATTTTTAGGATCATGATTTTTTATTGCTTTTGTTAGTAAGGTGTTGGACATGTTTTAATTAAGTTAGGATTTGTTTTTATTGAATGCAGCCTTGTAATAGTCTTGATTTCAGTTTTTTTGTGTTGCTACACATGTTTTAATTTCGGTGCTGAGAAAAACCGAGCAAAAACGATCTGCTCGATTCAAATCAATCCGAGCACGGGCATCACTTTTGTGCTCGGTTTTGCAAATTCTATCCGATCTGATCGGATCGGTTGTAATTCAATCCGAGCACGAGCAGACCCTAGCTCAGATCGGATCGGCTCATGAACACCCCTAGCACTGCTCGACACGTGACAGGTGTGGGCTCTATAGTCAACACCTAAAAAAGTGGGGTGTGGCTAGGCGGCGTTGGGGTGCCATGTGGCACCTAATTTTTTTTATATTAATCATAGAATTTAGTAAAGTAATTTTAAAAACACATTTTATTTATATTAAATAACTACAATAAAAATACATTACATTACCCAAAAAAAAACAAATTTATCATACAAATCGCTTGAACTTGAAGAATCTATTTTATATATTTTTTTTGAAGTTTGATAGTGGTTTTTCAATTTTTGGCTGGTAAAACGAGTAAGAAATGAAAGGTTTATATAGGAAATAATTAAAAGATTTTTTTTAAAATAGTCATTGGCCAACGGCTATGCCTAACGGCTAATCCAACGGTCATCACACACTAGCCAACCATGGCCAGCCAGCCACGCCACCCCAGCCCCTCGTCTCACGCCAGGCATAATCCCCACGCCAAGCGGACAACACCATGTCCAACGCTATCCCGAGGTGGAGCAGCCGACGTTGAACCCAATCCGCCACCCCAACTCACGCCCCACACCCCCAGTCTTAGTAGAATCTCGAAGATGCGTTCGTCCCCGCCAAAAGAGATAGAGCGGGGAATAAGTTCGGTTTCATTAAGCTCTCGAACGCAAACGACTCAGGTTGGTGGATAGAAAAGTTGAAAGAGGTTCGTATTGGAGGAGCTGTAATTGGAGTAAATCTAGCTAAATTCAACAGAGATGGTTCTAAAGTCGATCAACAATTGAACGGCAATCGTACTTCGGTATTTTCTAGACTGAAAGGGTTGAATCCCCCTCCGGCAGCTAGGAATGTCGATCAGTTGGACCAACCTCAAAAGACACCCAGGTCTTATAGTTCAGTGGTGCAAAGAACTGAGAAGATTGGCTTCTGTGCTAATATCGCCCTACCCCCTATGAATACGGTATGCAAGAAATCCTTGGAACTAAAATCGTTGGTAGGGGAAGTTAAAGACTTAGATATTCTTAATGATTTAAGGAATATTCTAGATGGGAAAACGGAGAATGGAGTCAAGCTGAAATACTTAGGGGGTCTCAAAGTCCTTCTTTGTTTCAACAACGAAGAGGAGGCCGACGATTTCCGTATCAATAGGGTTAACGACTGGGAGAACTGGTTCTCCAGACTCTATATCTGGGACGGAACTCCTCCAATTTTTGAAAGAGTTGCGTGGATCAAAGTATTGGGTGTTCCAGTGAGTCTTTGGGATCGACATGTTATAAATAAGATAGGTGAAAGGTGTGGCAGACTTTTAGTGAAGTCTGAAGCGGAAGAAAGCAATGGTAATATGGCAGAAGATCAACTCGCTATTCTGGTTCATTCGGGAAAGAGGGTTTCTGCTGAATTTAATTTAATATGGAAGGAGCATTCTATCAAAGTGTGGGTAGAAGAGATATCGGGCAAATGGTACCCGAATTTTCTGGACGAAGATTCCTCCGTAACGGAGTCTCCGGGTAGATCGTCGGATATTGGTAGCATCGGTGGGTTTTCCGACGACTCAGAATCGAAAGGTCAAGGGGGTGACACTTCAGTGGAATGCATGGAAAAATCGAAGAGTTTCACGTCGCCTAGTCCCGAGGAGAAT
Organism: Helianthus tuberosus; assembly: GCA_030545235.1. Classification (NCBI taxonomy): domain Eukaryota; kingdom Viridiplantae; phylum Streptophyta; class Magnoliopsida; order Asterales; family Asteraceae; genus Helianthus; species Helianthus tuberosus. The sequence continues at coordinate 185,209,357 of CM060351.1, read as the reverse complement.
CCAAAAGAGGGTGGCGTGCATGGGGATGAAGCACAGCCGTCTTGTTGCTTTTTCGAAGAGAGAGAACATGAGGGGTCAGTGGGTGAAGTTAATAATACGGTGGGGTCGGTAGAAACTTTAAAAAATTTGATGGATAATGCTGGGAGCCCAAAAAAATCAACCAGGCCTAGTTATGTAACCATCCGGCCCAAACAGTTTTGTAAGTCTAAAAGATCCAATAAGGAGGGGCCCATACCGGATCTAAACAAGTCAGTAGAGTCTTCGTTGGGGTCCGATCCTTTTAATATAGAGGATATTCTTAGGCAGGAAAGAGAAGAGGTCGATACAGAGGTTCAAGATAGAGACATGGAGGAAGTTCAGGGCGTCGCAATAGCAGTTGAACAGATCCCATCTCAGTTTGAATCGGAAGTTGCCCGCACTATGGATTTCGGATCCCGGCTGGGTATTTGCGTAGAGGGATTTGAAAACCACGTGAAGAAGATGATTAATGGAGAGTCGGCGTTCCCAGGTTCTAAATGAATTATCTATCTATTAATATCAATGGAGTCTCCGATTCCCATAAGGGGTATTGGATTAGTTCCCTTAAGCAGAAATTGAAGGTGGATTTCATAGGAATTCAAGAGACTCATATGGAGATGTTTTCTGAATCTGTTTTGCGTCGTTTTTGGGGTAACTCGAAAATGGGTTTCGAGTTCGTTCAATCGGTGGGTAGATCGGGGGGTTTAGCTTCGTTATGGAACCCAGGTGTCTTTGTTGTTCAGCAGGTCACGAAGAGTCAACGGTTCCTTGTCCTGACAGGTCAGATATCTGGTATTAATGAGGCAGTCAACATTGTTAACATCCATGCCCCAAACGACCCTTCGCTCAGAAGATCGTTGTGGAGAGAGCTTTCTGATCTGATTTCCCAGAATGAGTTATGGGTTTTAATGGGGGATTACAATGAGGTTCGTGCGGCCGACGAAAGAATTAATTCCAGGTTTGATAATTCTGCTTCGGATGCTTTCAATAGTTTTTTTAGTAGTGCTGGTCTTCGGGAATACTCAATGACGGGAGGCAGATTCACTTATGTCTCTGGGCATGAAGTAGTCAAATTGAGTAAGCTGGATAGATTCTTCGTTAACGACTGTTTCTTGAACCGTTGGTCGAATGTTATTTTACATGTTCACAAAAAAAGCCTGTCAGACCATTGTCCGCTCTCTCTTTCTTGCTCTTCGACTGATTTCGGCCCTGCCCCTTTTAAATTTTTTAATTCGTGGTTAAGGGATAAGAGACTGAAAGATATCGTAGACAAAGTTATGGTTCCTGCTCAGAATGGGGTGTTCAGCGATGCGGCAATTGTTCATATGCTGAAACGTTTAAAGTCAGATATTAAGGTTTGGAGAGCGGAGAAAGTGAAAGAGGACAGTAAATCCGAAAATGAAGTGTGGGAGAAGATTGAATTATTAGAAAACAAAGCTGCCCTCGGCCCTTTATCCGCCGAAGAAAAAAGATCCAGAATTGATCTTAGAGTCACAGCAAATAAATTGGAGTCAATAAAGTCCAAAGATCTTCAACAAAAAGCTAGAATTAACTGGTGCAGATTCGGAGACGAAAACAGTAAGTTTTTCCATAAAGTGGTCTTGTTTAATCTAGCTAGAAATAGAATCAATAGCCTTAATTTCAATGGAGTAGCTATTTCAGAACCGTCGGCTCTTAAAGAGGCGGTTAGAAGTTGGTTCAGTAAACAATTTGCTGAGCCGATTCGGAGACGGCCTGACTTCGAAAATGTTGGCCTCCCTAGTGTTCCGGTTCAGATGTGGGATGTTCTTTGTGAGCAATTTTCGGAGAAAGAAGTGTTATCGGCAGTTAAATATTGCGATGGTAGTAAATCACCGGGCCCGGATGGCTTTACTTTAAAAAAATTTCAGGTTTACTGGGATAAACTGAAACCATGGCTTTTGGGTATGTTTATGGAATTTCATCGCTCAGGTACCATAAGTCATGGTTGCAACTCCTCTTTTGTTGCTTTAATTCCTAAAATCAATGATCCACAGGAGCTCTCCAACTTCCGGCCTATTTCGCTTGTCGGATCGGTGTATAAAATTTTAGCCAAGGTTCTGGCTAACAGATTGAAGTTGGTTATTAATGACATTTCGGCCCCCACTCAAACAGCGTTTTTGAGTGGGAGGAATATTCTCGATAGTCCCCTTATTGTGAGCGAAACTGTGGCTTGGGCGAAAAAATCAAGAAAGAAACTTCTTATTTTTAAGGTGGATTTTGAAAAGGCGTATGACACCATAAGTTGGAAGTTTCTGTACAAAATGATGGAGAAGACGAACTTTCCTCAAGTATGGATCGATTGGATTAGAGGATGTTTGCATTCGGGTATGGGTTCAGTTCTAGTTAACGGGTCGCCCACTAAAGAGTTTAAGTATAAGAGAGGTCTAAGACAAGGTGACCCGCTTTCCCCGTTCCTTTTTATTATTGCTATGGAGATCGTTAATATGTTCATGAAAAGGGCGTGCAATTTGGGTTTATTTAAAGGATGTCAACTTCCTAATGGCGGCCCAAATATTTCTCATCTCTGTTATGCGGATGACGTTCTTTTTATAGGTGAATGGTCGGATCACAACATGCATGCTCTTAACCATCTCCTTAGATGGTTGAGCTTAGTTTCGGGCCTCAAAGTTAATCGCGCGAAAAGCAAACTTTATGGAGTTGGTGTCCCCGATTCTGAAGTGGAAAGTTTTGCGAGGATGGTTAATTGCGGTGCAGGTTCTCTCCCGTTCACATACCTCGGCATTCCTATCGGGGTGAATATGAAGAGGGCTAAATTTTGGAAGCCGGTGCTGGATAGATTTTTGACAAAACTCTCTAACTGGAAAGCGAATCATCTCTCCTTTGCGGGTCGGATGACACTTGCCAAATCGGTTCTGGGAAGTCTTCCTTCTTATTTTCTCTCCCTGTTTTCCGCCCCTAAATGCATCATTCAAAAATTGGAGAAGATTAGAAGAGATTTTCTTTGGGGAAAGTCGAACTCGGGCTACAAAATGAGATGGATTCGATGGGACTATATTATGAAAGCCAAAAAATTGGGTGGTATGGGAATGGGTAGCATCTCTGGTTTCAACCAAGCTATGCTTACGAAGTGGTGGTGGAGATATAAAACGGATCCAAATCAGTTGTGGGCTTCAGTTGTGGATGCGATTCACAAAGGAAACTCCAATTCTATTCAGTCGATCATTCCTTTAAAGAAAGCTATTCCAGGGGTTTGGAAGGACATAGGGTCGGTGGAGTCGAGCCTAGACAGAATTGGGATCAAATTATCCGATAACTTAGTTGCGGATGGCGAGAAATGGATATGGCGATCAGATCCTAACGGATCGTTCTCTATCAAGCAGGTCAGGTTGGATATCGATTTGGCGTCTTCTGGTTCCGATAATAATAACGAGATAGTCTTCGGTTGGAACTCTTGGGCTATTCCGAAAGCCAACTACCTTCTTTGGAGAGTTCAGATTCGTAAAATTGCTTCTAAATCTGGATTGATTCGAAGGGGAGTTCCGTTGGGTGATAGCCTTTGCTCCCGGTGCGGTATGTATGAGGAAGACGAGGATCACATTTTCTTAAACTGTCTCTGGTCTAGAAGTATCTGGTGGAACATCTTGGTGTGGATGAGAATAGGTTTCCCGACTAATGCAGCGAACTTTAAGGACCTCGCTTCATTCCTTCAAAATCAGCCAGGAGGGAGGATTTGGAAACGCGTTGTGGTCACTGTTGTTATGGCTACAACTTGGAGAATTTGGCTTGCAAGAAATGATATGACTTTTGAAGGAAAATTTGTCCCGATAGTCAAGTCGGTGGACTTAATTAAAGAAGATGCCTTTTTCTGGTTAAACAATCGGTCCAAGCTCAAGGCTCTCAACTGGGAGAAATGGAGTTCTTTTGATATTTCTGAATTGTTGTAATGTGATTGTCTGATTTCCGTTTTTTGTTCCTTTTTGTCTTGTTTGTTTCCCTTAGCTTCTTGCTGACCCTTTATATATATATATATAAAGAGTGTTTGCCGTTCAAAAAAAAAGGAACATATACTCGCAGTCATTAAATTCAGTTTCGTTTGAATTCCAATATTCATAAATAGTGCGTACTACCATTGGTGTTATTTATTGTCTTTCCCAAGTTTTGACATTGATATTTTTTTTTTTTTTTTGAAAGGAGAACTTCATTAAAAACCAACCAAACGGCACCCTCAAATCGAGGGCCCAAACAACAACACCAAACCTACTATATCACAAATTTACACCAATCGACCCATTCGACATCTTTACATTTACCTCTATATTTAAACCATAAGAAACCTATAGCTTTAACCTCACTAACTATATCCCCGGTCCGAAGCTCTTTATTTTCAAACCTTTTTTTGTTTCTAGCTATCCATAAGCACCATACCGCAATCCTGATAATACCTTTAAAAGCTTCCTTTTTTATTCCGGATAAGCCGACACACTCATGAATCTCCAATAAGTCTTTAAACCCAAAAAAGAATAGGTTTTGCGTGTTACACCATCTGCTGATTTGGTTCCATACTACAGCCGCAACGTAACACCCGGAGAAAATATGCGCTACCGAATCTTCTCCGTCGTGACAGAACACGCACCTATCTTGTTGAACTTGGATATTCCTGTTTATGAGGGCTTCCACTGTCGCAATTTTATTCAAAGCAGCTCTCCAAAAGAATATATTAATCTTCGCTGGCAACCATCTACATTCTTCAATAACAACCGCAGGAGAAGCAGCCTGCTGCCCACTGCTATTTAGCAATCTTTTTACTGCCCCCACACTGAAACAGTTATCTGCAGCGCCTATCCATTCCCAGGAGTCCGATCTGTCCGTCAAATTCACGCTGAACAGCATTAGAGTCCCCATCCTCATCACTACATCATACCAATAATTTGGACCATGACTTCAGGCTCATCATTACAAATTATCAATGTCATTGATTAAAAATTGCCAAACCCTATTTTCTCATTTAATGCTTATAATCAATTATTTCTAAGATTAAAAATGAAAAGTGTAAAAAGAAATTATTATTATTATTTTTCAAAGTTCATAGAATTTGACGGAACAAGATTATTTAAAAGGAAGTGTAACCTATGAGTTATTTGTTCGGTTGAAAGAATAATCATGTTTGGTTTGTAAATTTGTTAAAGATGACCGGATGTAGCGGCGGTGGTGACAAACTTGGCGGTGTGAATGAGGGACGGATTCCAATCCTTTTGTTGAATTCTTTCGTTATACACGAAAGAAATTTGGAACTATTTCACTTGAGGAAACCTGATCGTCCAAAACATATATCACGTAAAAACCAAACATAAAACAAAATTCAGATTTCAACTTCCTTGAATTCGAGCAAGGATTGTTTTGTTGGAACAAGAATATTTCAAAGGAAGTGTAACCTATGAGTTATGTGTTTAATTGAAAGAATAATCATGTTTTGTTTGTAAATTTGTTAAAGATGACTGAATGGAGTGGCGGTGGTGACAAGCAAGGGCGTAGCTTTCAAGGGGCCGGGAGGGGCGCCCGACCCCCTCAAACTTTTCGTTCAGTAGTGTTATGTATTACGTTTCGTGTAGAATTTTTTAGGTATATACGTCTTCGACCCCCCCCCCCCCCCCCCCGTTGGAAATTTTCAAGCTTCGCCACTGGTGACAAGGTTGGCAGCGAATGAGGGACGGATCCCAATCCTTTTGCTGAATTATTTCGTTATACGAAATAAATTGTTGAACTCCTTCACTTGAAAAAACCTGATTGTCCAAACACATATCGGCGTACAAACAACGAAACAAACATATAACAGAATTTAGGTAGTGTTTGGTGTTAAGGAATGGGAGGTGGAATGGAATGGATGATTACGAGGGAATGAAGAAAATGGTGTTTGATTGGTCAATGATGGAATCACCCATTCCAAAAGGCATTCCATTCCCTCAAAATCATTCCTTCCATCCCCTCAAAATCATTCATCAACAACACCAAAACCCACCACCTTCGCCACAACCCACCACCACCACCCACCACCGACGCCATCGCCGCCACCCGCCACCACCTCACCCCGACAGCCACCGTCGCCTCCGCCACCCACTCGCCACCGTTATCAGCACAGCCGCGACCAACCGCCAACGCCACTCGCTGCCGACGCCACCACCACTGCCACCACCAATTGCCGCCGCCGCCCACCGCCACCTCTGCTGCCACCCACCACCAACGGCCACCTTGCCGCCACCACCACTCGTCGTCACTGCCGCGCCGCCACTCGCCGCCGCCACCAGCCATCGTCGTCGCCGCCACCACCACCCATCGTCGTCGCCGACACCCACCATCGCCACTTATAACCACCCACAATCACTACCACCGACCACCACCACCACAACGCTGATTTTATTACTCCATTTTTCTTGCCTATCAAACAATATACAATAATAATTCATTCCATTCACACATGGCAACCAAACAAGACATGGAATGGTAATGATCCATTGCATTCCCTCGTCCATTCCATTACCTAGCTCATTTCATTCCTTCGTCCATTCCATTACCCCATACCAAACAGACCCTTAGATTTCAGTTTCATTGAATTCAGTAAAAATAATTTTCATTTCTATGAAAAAGAAGATAAAATTCAGTAACAATTATTTTCATTTCTATGAAAAAGAAGATAAAATTTAATAAGAATTGTTATTTCTATGAAATAGAAAACAGAATACAAGTAACAATACATAACAACCCATGGTAGATTTTCTGATAATCTTGTATTGACAAATCAAGCCCTTCAACACCCCCTGCATAGCGAAATTCAACAGGATAGAATCATTTCTTATCCCAGGTAATTTTGCCAAAATTACTTGCAAATGAGTTGATTTAATATTATTCTCTCTTAACGGGTCAAACTAAAAATTAAAAACTTAGCAAAACTGGGTATGGGTCAAACAGCACAAAAGTTTCTCAAAAGTCTATTTTAAATGCATACAACCACCTAATATTTATTCAAAGATTTAGATTATCATTATTATTACATTTGTAATATTGTATATAGGGTTTGGTTCTCTTCAGAACTCCAAAACATATTTAAAAACTTCGAGAACTCCTAACAACCAATCATTTTATTTATTAATTTTATTTAATATTATTTAAGGGTAGTTTTATCATTTATTATATGTCATTTTGTGATTACATATATGCAATCACAAGTTTACATACGTGTAATAAACAATGTAAATAGATGTAATCACAAGTTTACATGTATGTATGTAAATTAGTTATTATGTAATTTGGTTATTCCATGTATGTAAGCTTGTGATTGCATATATGTAATCACAAAATTACATATAATAAATGATAAAACTACCCTTAAATAATATTAAATATATAAAATAAAATGGTTGGTTGTCTGGAGTTCTCTAAGTTCTTAAGTCTTTTGGAGTTCTGAAATGATCCTAATCCTACTCTGCTTATTATGAAAAAGAAAAAAGTGTTATCGTTAGCCCAACATGGTGGTGCCCGCCTCCACCCGAACATAAAGAATGACTCGTTTTTACCCGAACCCATTTTCACTTGTTACCCAACCAACCCATCTTGCCACCTCACGAATACATACAAACAAGGATTCATCTTATTTCGATGCATGAACTAATCAGCTAATTTTCCGGGTCGATATCAAAAAAAGTTGTACTCATTTCATCCCAGAAACAAACATAACAGTTTTTCTTTTTAAGTTGTTTCAACAAAAAATGCAACATTCCTTTTGCGTCGGTAAAGACAAAAGACAAGATATCAACATGAATTGAGGAAAGGGCAACAAAACTCACAAAAGACACTCACAGACGAAAAGCAATATAAAAGCATTAGGATTGAAAGATATATAAAACCGTGCGGAATAAATATACTTGCTTAAAAGGAAAAGAGTGCAAATGTAGAAGTATAGAAGGCGTAGAGTAATTCGTTTACCAAATTTTAATTCTTCACGACTCGAATGACTAAACCACTTGGTGTTTGGATGGTTTTGAGGTGACCCGAACCGAGCAGATCACGAAGATGAAATCTTATATCCAAAGAAGACAGACGCAGACGTTTTTTCTCGAGAATAGCCAACATCATTTCTTTGTATTTTTTACGATTTAGTAGAGACAAAAGCTCCTTCCTTCCCTAAAAATACCATGGCCCATAATCTATAATGAAATAACTTCCTAAAAGAACATACTATAAAGATAACATCATGTGCAATGTTGTGTCAAAGTATACATGTAATCATGTATGCATATACAGATATAACAATTATCATTTGTAGAATCATATATGCACATACCTGCGTAAGGCCTTTAAGCACGGAACCAATATTTGGAATTGCAAACCAGTACATTTCTGAATCAATAAGCTGGCGAGTCTGTAAATGGTAGCACCATCAGAGTTCAAAGTTCATATATATTAGATCTTTTACCGACATTATAAATTATACTACACATAAAAAAGTGAGCACTTACCAATAGACCAGCATTTATCAAAAGAGATATGTCTTCATCTTTCACCTTTCCTCCTAGTGATAATAATGACAACTACAATGAAGCACAAATAACTGCTATCAAAAACGATAATCAATATCCTACGATTAATTTTAGACACTTTAAATAAACATTCATAAAGTGAACCATCTTATTGAAATCATGGTATATCCATATGTTTTTGTTTCTACCTGTTCATTATACTTATTGAGCTGTATACTTAGTTTTATGCAAAAAAGATTTAATCATCTTTGATAACTCACTAGTTCTTGATGACCAATACACGGTTCAGGCTTGCTGTGGATGACATGAACTTCAAACCACTCAAAAACTGCAAAAACACCTTGCTTCTTTGTTTCCATGCTTTTCACAGCTCGTTTCATCTATAATCAAAGTAACGGTCCATTATTTATGTAACAATAATGAAACAATGCGACTCTTTAACACGCCAATTAATCAACCTTATTAGCTCATAAATAAAGACGCACTTCCAATGAAAACAGTATCCACCAAAGGGTTGCAGACAAACTCTAAAAAATGTATTATACAACCCCAAATGAAACAACTAACCTGCTTCAAATAATCTTCCATAAACATTAGCGCATGGTCATCCTGTCCCGTATTCAACTTAAAAACGCGCAAAACCTTCTCCCTCCTCAACGACTGTTTCCAACCATAGTTAATGGCGAATAGTGACAAATAGCGATAAATAGCGGACGACTATTATACAAATAGTGATGCACTAGAAAAAAAAGTTTTAAAAAATTTATAATTTTATATGTATATTATATCAAAATACCCTGGTATATAAGCTGTTTTACATGTATATTTAACAAAAACCTAAAATCCAGCTATTACCCTAAAGACTTAAAGGACAAAGTTGTTGGGTTCGTAGGCTTTAGGGTAGCCGGCCCTAATTAGGGTTAGCCTGCCCTAGTTAGGGTTAGCCGGCCCTAGTTATTAGGCCCACTTAGTTAACTTGTTGACCAAGTAGGAAACCCTAATCTTGTTCTATAAATACCTATGATGTAATTGTAGTCTGTATCATTCTGAAAACAGTTGTGAGCATCTAATAAAAGTAAAACCCTAGTTGCAACCCGTGGACGTAGGTCACCTTGACCGAACCACGTAAATTCTTGTGTTCTTTATTTTCTGCTAGTGTGTGTGTGTTTGTTCCGCTTCCGCTCGAGCCTACTCTGATCCGATACCCCTAACAAGTGGTATCAGAGCCAAAGGTTCAGTTAAACACACGGTTATCGCAGGTGAAGGAGAGAGCTGGACGAGAGATCTTGATCTGCTGTTGTTGCCGTCGCCGCTGACTTGTTTACGGCCCGTACCTATTCTCTGGTTACGGCTCGTAAGGTCTAGGGTTTGCGTCGTAGGGTTTGCTGTTGCAGATCTGGTGGTTTTGGGGTGTTTGGCGATTAGGGTTTCGGTTCTTGAACCCTGGTTATTCGCTGATTTTACGCTCGGGTTTGCAAGAGAAGTCGTTGGTTCGGGTACTTCGGGTTTTTGGTTTATTGAAGGTTGCTCGGGTTTCGGTTGCTTGGTTCCTTGTGGTTTTTTCTGGTTTTTCTCGTTTGCTATGGCTGAAGACGGGAAGTTCCGAATCGAGAAGTTCAACGGTACTGATTTTGCTTGGTGGAGAATGCAAATAGAGGCGTTGCTTGGTGAATGCGATTTGGATGTGGTACTGGAAGAAAAACCTGCTGGAATGGATAAAGCTGCCGAAGCAATTTGGAACTCAAAGGACAAAAAGGCAAGAGGTAAAATTACATTAGCTTTGACGAGGAGCGTTGCATTTAATATCATGAAAGAAACAACTGCTCGTGATATGTTAGAAGCTCTGTCAAATATGTATGAGAAGCCGTCTGCCGGTAATAGGGTGTTCTTGATGAGGGAACTGTTTAATATGAGGATGAACGAGGGCAGTTCAGTTGCTGATCACATTAACGAAGTAAATTCAATTTTGTCCAGGTTAGCAACTGTGGGCATGAAGTTGGATGATGACACTCAGGCTGTGGTTTTGTTATCTTCCTTACCTGATAGCTGGTCAGGATTTGTGACAACGGTCACTGAAACTGCTGGAACTGGAAATCTGAAGTTTGATCGGGTCCGGGATAGTGTTTTGGGTGAAGATGTTCGCCGGAGGAACACTAATGGAGGATCTACTTCTGGTGGTATGCTCAGTGTTAGCAGGGGAAGAGGTAAAAACAGAAGCAGTGGGAGTCGTGGGAAAAGCTTGTCTAAAGCTGGGAAGAATGTGAGGTGCTGGAACTGTGGTGAAAAGGGGCATGTTAAAAACGAGTGTCCTGATCCTAAGAAAGAGGGTGGTAGCCAGCATGTAAACAGTGTTGTGTCAGATGAATCTGACGGTGACGTACTGGTTTGCTGTGAAGAGTCTATAGATTCTTGGGCTATGGATTCTGGTTCTTCGTTTCACGCCATGCACAGCGGGGAGACGATGGTGAATCTAAAAAAAGGAGACTTTGGAAAGGTACGATTAGCTAACGGTCATGTTCTTAATGTTACGGGTATGGGAGATGTCAATCTGAAGACTCCACTGGGCACTACATGGAACTTAAAGAACGTCAGGGTAATTCCAGGTTTAACGAAGAAACTTATTTCTGTTAGTCAACTGGATAAACAGGGACTAGATGTTAAGTTTGGTGGTGGGAAGTGGAAGGTGATTGATGGAAATCTTGTTGTTGCCAGTGGGAGGAGACGAGGATCGTTGTATCTAGTTGAGATACCTGGTGAGGGAGTAGCCGTCCCTGTACAACATAAAGTCTGGTTCACTGAATCTAGTAAGCGGAAGAGGGTTCAATTTGCGAACTTGAATTCTGGTGCTTTGGGGATGTCAGTTGAATGTGGTCGGGGGTCTAAGTTTAAGCCAGTCAGGGGATTTGGTGATAGTGGGAGCACGGGTCGTGTTCCGGGTACAATCACAAAGAACCGTTGGGTTTTGAAGACGAAGGTTCCGACTGAAGAAAAAGGCTCTCCTGGAAATAGTTTGCAAAATGTGGAGAGTGGTATTAATTCTCGGTGTATCTCTGGAGCTGGTGGATCGTGCAAGCCGGTTGAGATAGAGAATGGGTCTGATAAGACTGTTGGGTTGGAGCTTGTGGGAGCTTCAACTGGTCTCTCAGTTACTTGATGAGAGGTGTGGTTGCAACTAGGTGGCTTGGATGTGACTGAAGTCTTAGCTTGTTCTTGGAACTGGAGGCTGGGAAGACTTGAACGTAAAGATTACTGAAGTTACTGGTGATGGGTTTCTTGGATGCACTTTGTGGACTATGCAAAGCCTCCGAGTGGGAGATTGTTGGGTTCGTAGGCTTTAGGGTAGCCGGCCCTAATTAGGGTTAGCCTGCCCTAGTTAGGGTTAGCCGGCCCTAGTTATTAGGCCCACTTAGTTAACTTGTTGACCAAGTAGGAAACCCTAATCTTGTTCTATAAATACCTATGATGTAATTGTAGTCTGTATCATTCTGAAAACAGTTGTGAGCATCTAATAAAAGTAAAACCCTAGTTGCAACCCGTGGACGTAGGTCACCTTGACCGAACCACGTAAATTCTTGTGTTCTTTATTTTCTGCTAGTGTGTGTGTGTTTGTTCCGCTTCCGCTCGAGCCTACTCTGATCCGATACCCCTAACAAAAGTCGGTGGGAAATCCCACCGGCTTTGCTCCATGCCCCCCTCACTTTAATAATTTTGCAATTTTAGCCCTTTACTTTGTCTTTGTTCCATGCCCCCCTCACTTTAATAATTTTGCTATTTTAGCCCTTTACTTTGTCTTTAAACTTTTATAAAATAACAAATTTAGCCTCTAAACCTCCTACTTGAATTTCTAAAACCACAACCTCATCTTTCAAACTTTACCAGCACCAACCCTCTACTTTGGTTTTTCACCATCAACCCCTTAGCTCTTACATAGTTACGCCACCAACCATCTTCTTTTACATTTCTACCAACAAACACCCCCTCATCTTTTACACATTTCCGCCACCACCCCTAAACTTTTACACTTTGTTTTTTTACCCATTGGACTATTACTCCATTTTTACACATGCCCAACGTTTAAAAAATTGCAATTGTAACCCCCTAAACTACAACTCCTGCTTTTGCAAATGCCAATTCATTGTGTTTTACGAAATGTCTTAGGCATTGTGTTTTAAATTTTGTGTCTACCTTTATGTTTTACATCTTTTTTAATTGTCTTTTACGCACTGCGTTCTACGAATCATGTTTTGTCTTATTATATGTTTCCACCCGTCGCGCGCGGCCGCAACGCGTGGCGGGCAAAATACTACTACAATCTTAAAGGAGAACGTCGGTGGGTTTCCCACCGGCTTTGTCTCCCTGTCCCCGTACTTTCAAGATGTTGCAATTTTAGCCCTTTGACTTTCGCATCTTCAAACTTTCACAAAATGACAAATTTAGTTCCTAAACCTCCCCCTCATCTTTTACACATTTCCACTACCACCCCTATACTTTTAAACTTTGTCTTTTTTAGACTTTGCTTTTTTACCCCTTGCACTATTACTCCATTTTTACCCCCACCCAACTTTTTAAAAATTGCAATTGTAACCCCTAGACTACAACTCCTACTTTTGCAAATGCCAATGCATTGTGTTTTACGAAATGTCTTATGCATTGTGTTGTACACTTTGTGTCTACCTTTGTGACTTACACTTTTTTTTGTAATTGTCTTTTACGCACTACGTTTTACGAATCGTGTTTTGTCTTACTATATGTTTCCACCCGTCGCGCGCCGCCGCAACGCGCGGCGGGCAAAATCCTAGTTTTATAGCTATATTTAATTGCTATTTATATTAAAAAAAATGTCGCTATTATCGCTATCTATTGCTACAGCCCTGATAGCGAGCGTAGGCCTATACGCTACGTAGCGCGCTATAGCAATCGCTACGCTCGGTACTGACAACTTCCAACGCGCAAATCATATAACAAACACAATTCAAACTATACATAACAATCATAACAACCAAAACACAAGTACACAACACACCTCTAATTCTCTATCAACCTGTGTCCTATCCTTCACACTACTATACAACTGAGACTGCAATATAAAAGGCTCAACACTAACCTACAAAAAGTCAAAATTAAAAAAAGTCAAAGGTCAAAAGTCAAAGTCAAAATTAAGGTCAAAGTCAACAAAATTATAAAAAATTACTTTATCAATACGGGGAAATTGTGCACGCATCATTTGGAGAGCAACCATGGTGTCGCTGAATATGAGATTATCTTCTACATCATCGATATAACACATTTATGATCAGAAATTTAAGAATTATGCATATAATTTGCCCTAATTGATCAAATTTGACGAATATTTGAGCGTAAAAAAGGGGGGAATTGACCTAGTGAATGAGATTGACTGGATTCGTGTGATTCGGGTGGCGAATTGTCTTCTGATCTGCTTCTTTTACGTGATGTTGATGGATTGTTGCTGGTTTCCATTTGATTGTAGGATTTTGGATCGGTTTCTGTTAAGGGTTTTGCGAAGTTGGGGTTTGGTTGGAGTTCCGTACGAAAATGTGTGTTTTTGTGTAGGTTTTGTTTGGAACTAGTATTAAGAACCCCCGCATTCCAGCGGGGGCGTAAACCGTGCTAAATAGCATCAATGTCACATCACCGTGAGCGACCACCAACACTAAATTTGCGGCGTGTTAATATGGAGCAATTAGACCGAAACGTAAAACATAGAAAATAATAATTAAGTCGATCTAGGACCCGCATGTTGTCAAACAGAAATAGACGACGTAAAAACGTTGAACCACACACGCACGTTGGTCGTGTTAACTCGAAAAAATTAGAATGAAACGTAAAAATGTTGAACCACACACACTTTGCGTCGTGTTAACGGGCAAAATTTAGAACGAAGCGTAAAACGAAAAATTTGCAAAAGATGAAAACTATAGGGGACCAAAGTTGAAACTAAAAAAATTGGTAAGGTTAAACTCTAAAAGATGAAAAAGTAAAAAAAATTCAAATAGTTTAGGTTAAAAGTAACTTATCAAATACCTTAGGACTAAAAGTAAAAAAAAAATCAAAATATTTTTGATAAACTCCCCAAGCATTAGATACAACCCTATTTGCACATATAAGTTACTAATTTATAGTATTGAAATATATATAAAAAATGAAAGTGTACTACCAAATAAACATAAAGTATAGATAATAATAGCATAATAAACAACTTATGCAAAGTGTACAACCCTCTTAAGCCAAATTGTGTTACAAATTAATAATATATAAATTGTTTTTGTTATCTTGGTTTTTGAAAATGTTTGATAAAATGGTGAAATTTGTTTTTTTTTTAATTGGGTTAGAATAGTATATTTGGAAAGGTAAAAAGATTGTTTTAATATATTATGGTAAATTACACTTTTCGTCCGTTTGTATTGAATTGCAATAGATAGCCTTTAACTTCAGTAATTACAGTCACAATCCTTTATTTAAAAAACTCATTACACATTTCGTCATTTACCACTAACTAGGTTAAATTCTTTTGTTAAGTATATTCACTTAAGGGTAATTTTGTAATTTTACATATTTACTTAATAAAATATATATTTAAAAAAAGAAAAACTCAAAAAATATATTTTATATTTATAAATCAACCACTCACGCACCCACCACCCATTCCCGCCCCTCTTCACCTACAAATCTACAATACATTCTCTCTGCAACTCAAGGCAATCTGCCGCCACCACCCCACCTTCACTAAAAGTTTAGATTAGAGTTTTTTTCATTAGAAGGGGCAAATAAACAAACACTTGGTGGGCTCTATGTATCATGTGCCCAACACATTTTTGAATGGCTGATGAAGAGGTATGGTCCCAATTCCTTGCCCACATGGCAAGGACCACACCACTTTTCCATCCTATGTGGCGCTGACACCAACGAGACCATCCAGAAGTTTCTGGAAAACATCAAGGTGGCACCAAAGATGCTCCATCCGACATAAAGGACAACACGTGTCACCAATCATCAGGCGCCAAGTAGGCCTGCGGTAAAACAGGGAGCAGTCCGACAACACCAGTACGACGTCTCCAAGACGGGCAAATGTAAGTGCGCCACGTGTACCACTACACTGGCCACAGCAGAGGAGACCAAGAGGATATTCCCCTTGGTCGGACAGCTGGCGCGCAATCACAGCTGGCATCGCTGCTCTTCCCTCACTCACCCTCCGGCTATAAATAGGACCCTTCATCATCCAGGTTGAATCATCTTGCCCTCTATACTCTCACACTCAACACACACTGTTTATTCTCCCTCAGAACAGTACTTATTCTCACGCCGGAGCCTGGTTAAGAGGGAAACCCCCATATTCCCCTCTTAACGAGACTAACGGTGTTATTGTTTTGCAGGATCCAGGTCATTACACGAGTAAGAAAGGAGATTGAACCCATAGAAGGAATAACCCCACCGATTAACCCTAGCGTTAACCTGTGTTTCATCAGCTGAAGTCTGGTAGATCCTGGATGAGGAAATGATTGTATTTTTATGAAGCGACGTTGGTGATGGTTGCTCATGGCAGTCTGCTGTGGTGATAGATCTGAGAAGTTTGGGGTAGAAGGATGAAGCTTGGTGGGGTAGGGTTAAAAGTGGTTATGTATTACCTACTACTACAAAACACAATGAGGGGAATAGTGTCAGGCAGCTGCCTGGCACCCCCTCATTGGTTGTTACTTTTCTATTTAACTTTTAAACCCTCAGCTTCGGTAATATACGTGTTTAGCCCCTTTGATTTAAAAAAAAATATTATTTGTTAGCTTTGTTTGTATGCATGTTTATTCCCTCTACTTTAACTTTAGTTGTGTATATGTTTAGTCCCTCTACTTTTATAATTTTTAGTAGTTGATCGTCACTTTTTGTAGTCTTCTTTTAAACCTTCAACTTCACTAATATAGGTGTTTAGCCCCTGTGTTTTTTGAAAAAAAAAAACTTTTTGTTGGTTAACTTTTTTTTATATGCGTGCTTAAACTACATGGATGGGAATAGTGCCAGACACCTGCCTGACACTTCCTCATTGGTCCAGTTAAATTAGGATTTTGTCACATTTAAATTTATAGTTTTACCATTGGTTTTTTTTTTCTCCTAGCCAAACTACGATTTTGCCACAAATGTAAAATTGCGGTCATGCCATCGTTTTTTTTTTTTTTGACAAAACTATAATAGTGTTTTGTTTGACTAGGTGTAATTTTTATTTGTGTCAGGCGGCTGTCTGTCTGGCACACGCTCATTTTTCTCGAAAAATTACAATTTTACTCACAATTTAAATTATACTATTTCCATCGTTTTAGTTTTTTTTAGCAAAAGTATTGTAGTGTTTTTTTAATTTGTTTACTCGATGTAAAAAAATTTTAAGATCGTTTATGAGTAGGATGTACAAGTAAACGAAACATAGACGTACATATTATAAGAGAGAATATTCGGTTTAGTGCCCCGCAACGCGGGCGGGGCAAAAACTAGTTTTATTTACATAGATAATCATTTAAAATATCTTTTATAATTAAATGTCATGAATTATGTAAAAAGACTAAATTGCCCTTATATGAATAGACTTAACTGAAAATTTTAACCTGGTTAGTGCTAAAGGACGAAATGTGTAATGAGTTTTCCAAATAAAGGATTGTAATTGTAATTATTGAAGTTAAAGGTTATCGATTGCAACCTAATACAAACATAAAAAAACGAAAAGTGTAATTTGCCCAATATATTATTTAGGTATTTGAAAAATGTAAATAGTTTATTATAGGGTTGCGACGCAATTTGTTGCTCATTTTAGTTTTTCAATCGTTAATATGGAAAAACATGAGAATTTTTATAAGATGGATAGATTAGCTGAGAAAGTTAGCTGAAAAGCACTCATTCAATGTGTATGATCTTATTAGTTTTAAGATCATTTTCCACTTAAAGCAACCGGGTCAAAAGTTGTCCAAAATGTATTTTTAATTCATAAATTTTAAAAGCAAGCGTCACATGTTTTACTTTTGACCTGGGTGCTTTAAGTAGAAAATGATCTAAGTATTGTATTCGATTCGACTCACGCGATATTTTGGGCTTTTAGAACATGGGCCATCCACACCTTCGACTCTCTAGGCCCAACACATTAGACTAGGGTCTAACAAGCCCAAAGGCTCAATCGGGTATATAAATCAAGTCACGAAATCACTTTGCTTGCAACTGTGCATATCAAAAAACCCAACCCCTATATTATCATCATAATTTTGCAAAATAGTTAAAATAAAACTAATTTGCAATACTCCTACCCTTGGCAGAGCCCATTAGAAACAATCAAAACCGAGAATAGATAACAAGTCTCCCGTCTCGAGGTGAGGAGGCTAGGTATCAACCCGCCCAAGAAACGAAAGAGAGGAAAACAACCTATAGTTGCTCACCCTCCTAGACACCCCGCCAAATGGTTTTTACAGTCGATCAATCATCCGTGTTTAGCACTTTGGGTTGTCTTTAAGTGGGTTACAACCAAGATCAGTTTTTGTTACAGTTTTCTCTCAGACAATTCAACAAACACCTGGTGGGCACTTAGTAGGGGGTGTCATCATCCTGATGGTGTTTTCACGTTCTCTAGGAAATCTGGGTCTGATGAGGATTTTATCGTGGGGATCCCAAGACCCCAAGATCCTGGGGTGGTATTTGAGCTTAGGACCCCGCAGGGAGTGATGGGAGATGTCGCTCTCCTTGAACGTGTTTTCTCCCTTCCAGTTCGAACTGTTAAGAGCATCCCCCCAAGCTGTCGTTTGGCATTTGCACAAGCTTTGACAGGTGCCATCCATAAAGTAGTGGCCTCCCCTGGGACTGTTGAAAGTTGGGTCAAACTCTTACTCTTACCACGTTGTACCCTTAAGGTGGTTAAGCCGTCTTCCAGGCAAGAGCGGAGGTCAGGTAATCGAAAGTCCTTGCAAAGTGATAGTATTTTGCGGGCCTTAGCTATGTGGAAAGAGGGCTCTGGGTTTGAGATTTTGGTCAATTCTCTACTCGCCGATAGTGGAGAAAGGGTCGTGCATGAGGTTGAGGCACACCAGGAGATAGCTGAGGAGGTTAGCCCAAACATCAAGCAATGTCTCAGGAAAGTGAGTGATGGTCACTTCACTGCTGCAGTTAAGGTGTTGTGTTCTAGTGGGGTTGCTCCTCGAGGGGAATCTACCATGCAAGTCCTTATCGACAAACATC
Organism: Helianthus tuberosus; assembly: GCA_030545235.1. Lineage (NCBI taxonomy): Eukaryota > Viridiplantae > Streptophyta > Magnoliopsida > Asterales > Asteraceae > Helianthus > Helianthus tuberosus. The sequence goes on along the minus strand of CM060351.1, from coordinate 185,190,608 downwards.
CCTTCGCGCCGCCACCGAACCCCCCTTCAACCCCTATTTCCCAACCTGCGTTATCCGTGGATAAGGACTGCGTCCACAGGTGTGTGAAATCTTTCCCGAAAGGGACATCTTGTGGGCGAGATGGCCTCCGGGCCCAACACCTCTTGGACGCTCTTAGCGGGGAGGGGTCGGCGACTGCATCGGGACTGCTTACTGCCATCACTGATTTGGTGAACCTTTGGCTAGGGGGATTATGTCCTAGGGTGCTTGCGGATTTTGTTGCTTCGGCCCCTCTAACCCCTTTGTTGAAGCCTGATAATGGAATTCGCCCCATTGCTGTGGGGGCATTTTGGAGAAGATTGGTCTCCAAAGTAGCCATGAAGAAAGTTGGGAAAGAAGTTGTTAAGTACTTGGGGGACTACCAATTTGGGGTGGGGGTCCCCAATGGGGCGGAGGCGGTGCTGCACAGCGCTAACAGGTTCTCTTAATTCTTTTCATTCAGATGGCTCGCTAGCCATGCTTACGGTTGATTTCTCTAACGCTTTCAACTTAGTTGACCGTTCGGTTTTGCTTCACGAGGTCCATCGCCATTGCCCCTCTATATTCCCTTGGGTTAAATTTCTGTATGCCCAGCCTGCTAGACTATACGTGGGGAATGACCACATCGGGGCATTCACGGGGGTCCAGCAAGGGGATCCATTAGGACCTTTGCTCTTTGCCCTAGCCTTAAACCCCTTAGTGCTACGGGTGCAGGAAAACTGCAAACTCCCCTTCCATGCTTGGTACTTGGATGATGGGACGGTTATCGGGGACGCTGTTCAGGTTGCTAAAGCTCTTGACATCATTCGTTCGGAGGGTCCAGCCTTTGGGCTACGACTTAATATTAGAAAAACTGAGTTATTTTGGCCGACATGCAACGGGGTGAAGGTACGGCCAGGGCTTTTCCCCAGTGAGATTGGGAGGCCGGAGAGAGGTGTCAAACTGCTAGGAGGGGCAGTCAGCCGTGATGCCAGATTCATTAGTGGTCTAGCGGTTAAAAGGGCAACGTGAGCTGTTGATATTATGGGACACCTTCCTTTGTTGCGGGATCCTCAAAGTGAACTCCTCTTGCTTAGATCTTGTATGGGGGTTGCAAAGTTGCTATTTGGTTTGCGAACTTGCCAGCCCCCCTTTGTGGATGATGCTATTTCATGTTTTGATAAAGGTCTTCGAGAGGCAATAGAAGACATTGTCGTATGTGGGGGGGCCCTTTTTTGGTGAAGTCCAGTGGCGGATCGCGACCATGCCGATGCGGCTTGGTGGGTTAGGCCTTCTTTCGGCCCAGGATGTGGCTGCCTATGCCTTTGTGGCTTCCAGGTCTCAATCTTGGGAGTTGCAGGACCACATCTTACGTAACAGTGGGGTTGCTAACACTGACCCGGATTATGGCATCGTCTTGGAACGCTTGCATGAATCTCTTCCGGACTTTGATCTCGGCGGTTTCTCTAACAAGGACACCGCCCCCAAAACGCCACAGAAAATTTTGGCGAATGCCCTTTATTGTCGAATCGCACAAAGTTTGGGAGAAGATTTCCATTTGTCCCCTCGCCAGAAAGCCGTCATTGAATGCCTACAGAGGCCTCACGCCCAGGATTTCTTAGGGCTGGCATATCGTGTATACCCGTACACGATAAGACACGAACACGATAAGACACGAACACGAAATGGGTATACCTGTACACGACACGAAAATTTATCGTGTACCTGTAACCCATACACGAACACGAATCTGCTTATACCTGGTATACACGATAATACACGATAGTACACGATAATAGCTGTTTAGAAACACATATTAGACAACCTTTCAGCGAAACAAAAGTCGACAAAAGTTCATAAAAGTCTTAAAATAAAACATAAATCCATGCTCCTTAACAAATTTAAGACAAAAACACATAGAATTATAATCAAAACATATATTGAAAACAATATCAAGTCCCAAACTTCCCAAGTTCCAATTGGTCTTTCTTTTCAAATCTTCAATTTCAAACAATCAAACCTACACACAAAATAAGTATAGTCAATTAGTCATATTAATCATGGATAATTGGACATATTCATATTCATATTATCTGCTGAAAAACAAACCTTTGGACGAAAATTGCAAAACTGGCCAAACCTCAGGGACGAAAATGGCATTTTACTCTTAATATTATCTGCAGCAAGGTTCTGTACTTACTTCCAGGCATCAAGAAATACCAAAGCCGCTTCAGGTGAAGTTATGATGATCCAATCAAAAGTAGTGGCTGTCACCATATAATTACAAGAATACTGTTACAAATTAATTCACCTATACTGTGGCAATCTTAGATGGTATTATGATTCATTACATTGATTCATACGGTATGCTTCATGACTTTCTAATACAAGCATATAATTGGAATTAAAGGAACAAAAGGATTATGAATTTCAAGAAAAAAATGTTTTGCAGCTACATAAGGGGAAGCTCCAAACAGTTGATCCCATGTGCTGCCTGCTCAAACAGAAATTACATATAAACTCGTTAAGAAATAAGAAACGTAAAAATACTATGAATTTTAACTTGTAACAATTTCCACTTGGTAAATAATTGGTAATAATGTAGTAATAGTTGATAAATTGTTTTCATTTTAAATACACATGTCATGAATTGTGATGTTGAATTTCTATACCTATGGCTATGAGCTCCTATGTGTCGTAAACCAAGTGAACCAAACATAATTTAATGATACCCCTATTTCCATAGAAACTGCAACCATTGACCTTAAATGTTCTAAGTGTTGGCTCAATCCTAAAAGTTGCAGTGACTAGTCAACAAAATTGAAGGAATTATGTATGTCATAATCAACACCAACATCAACTATCAAGAATCCGATGATGAATCGATTCGAACAAACCAACATCATCGATACATACCCGAACAAGAACCGATTCGATACATCAAGAAACCGATTCGATACATCATCGGATTTACAAGAACATGGGTGTTACATAAATCGATACATAAACCAATTCGATACATCATACCATCATACCATATACAAGAACAAAGTAACATAAATTGATACATCATACCCGTGAAAGGGAAGGCTGGCGACGGCGGCGCCGGGCGGTGACGGACTCGGAGTCGGGCTTGATTCAATCGGCTGTGTAATACCTGTGGCTGTGTTGAGAGTTGAAGAAGAGACAGAGTTGAGACTTTGAGAGTGACGGCTGGAATGAAAGAATTAGGGTTAGGTTAATATATATATATATTATATTTATTTAATTTTAAAAATAACCAGGTACTAACAGGTACTTAACAGGTAAACGGGTATTATACATGTTTAGACACGAAAATTAACAGGTAATTTCGTGTCTACCTGTTTAGTACACGAAACCTGTTAAGGTCTTACCTGTTACCTGTTAAAGTCGTGTAGGTACGTGTCGTGTATTCGTGTCTCGTGTATAAATTGCCAGCCCTAGGATTTCTTAACTGTTATTCCTATCGAAGGTCTGGGTCAACGTATGTCAGCGGTGGAGTATCGGTCAATCCTTAAGTACCGTCTGATGATCCCCATGTTCTCGAATGATCAAACCTGCCCAGTATGCCGTAAAGCATGTCTGGATAAATACGGGGAGCATGCGTTACATTGTAGAGAGCTGCCGGGGTTTAAGTATCGCCATGACTTTGTTCGAGACGCATTAATGGATATTCTCAGACGAGCAGGGATCTCGGCAAAGAAAGAGGCACCAGTTAATTTTCTTACGGACCCAGCGGAAGGGAGGTCTACCCTACGCCCGGCTGACGTGCTAGTTTTTGGTTGGGAGGGCGGGAAACATGCTTGTGTCGATCTCACAGGTGTATCCCCCTTAGCCGGGTTTCGGGAAAATGGGTTTGTGGCGGGGCAAGCGGTACTAAAAGCAGAGTCAAAGAAGGTGGAAAAGCACGCGAAAGCTTGTGAGGATAATCAGCATGCCTTTGTCCCTCTGGCATTTGACACGTTCGGCTCCTTGGCGCCGGAGGCGGTTCGATTCTTGGCTAGAGTTCAGCGTGTGGTCCACAGTAACTTTTCGACCCCTCAGGGGCGAGGCTTTGTTTTTAGTAGATTAGGGTTTTCTATTCAGAAGGGGATGGCGGCGCAGTTTGTTGCCCGTCTACCTGCTATCCTTATGTAATTTGCCCTATGATTAATTTAAAGATGATTGAAAAAAAAAAAAAAAATTGCAATAATAGCGCAAAAGCCTCTGTGTTCAAGGCCTGATTCTGCCGGTTTTCAAATAAAATGAGAAAAATGGTTCATGATTATAATACATATACATAACTACATATTCCAAAAAAAATATGAGAAAATAAATCAAGTATAAAGGGCTAAAGGCTAAACAGTCGGTTCGATTTACACAACCGGTTTCAAGTTTAAACCCGACCAAACCGTAAACCCACAAAAAATGGACCATGAACCAACCGTTTAATCAAACTAGCTTAACTTGCTTCTAGTTAGACGGTTCAGTCGGTTTCAACGGCTTTCAAACACCCCCTAACACCAAGTGCACTAATAGCAATGTGGTTAAAATGTGCATCAACATATGGAAGTGCAATTCTAAGAACAAGATGACACGAGACACTAGCTTTGTTGTCGACTTTAAATATATGAGGCCATATTCGGGTTAATCAACTTTAACAAGCCGACCCAAACCCACCAACCCAACACTATTGTCAACCAAATAATAGCAATAAATTGCAGGTTGAAAATACCAATACTTTGAGAATGAAAAGTGTGCAACCGCTTGTATGTAAACAAGTGGTGTTAAAAAGTACCTAAACATACATCAAGATAAGACATAAGAGTAGCAATTGTAAATCTACTCAATACTTCCTGGGAGGTTTTTGGGTCGGCAGCAGTCCAAAACGCTTCTTCAAGAGAACTCTCTGCCTCGAGAACTTGTCATCAGGTGAAAACCGAGCTGGAAGTTAAAGAAAAACTTATGTGATGTTTAGTAATCAAAACAATATAACCATATGTGATACAAAATACATAACGGGTTGCAAGAAACGCTGTTTAGATGCGTCCTTGTGTAATTTAATTGTGATGATCAGATAATCAATTTCAAGTGTTTAAGAAACTGAATGTAAAATGACTAAAAATTTTCCAAACAGGGTGGTATCATGCAAAATGAGTAAAGTCTCTAAACATAGGTTCAAAGGAGTTGATAGGGTAGTTTTATTTTACTAGTTGATAATCAGTTTTGGTTGCATTGGATGTGAAATCATAACAGAAAACTAATTATTTAACCCAACTAATCAAAGCACCTCCAAGCTCGACCCTTAAAACTGATTATAGATCAATCGATGTTGTCAGTGTTAATCTTAAAATCTGATTTTTTTCACTAATGTTGCTAAATAAAGATGCCTCTAAAAATGATAAATTTCATAATAAAATAGTTTAGATCCATTTTGTTCATAGTTGTTAATGGTGAATAGTGACAAATAGCGATAAGGTACCTATATGCTACATAGCAAATAGCGATACACTAAAAAGAAATTTATATGTATAATCTATCAAAATACCCTGGTATATATGCTATTTTACATGTATATTTAAGAAAAACCTAAAATCCAGCCATTTTATAGCTATTTTAATTGCTATTTATATTCAAAAAAACAGAAAATAAAATGTCGCCATTATCGCTATCTACAGCTACAACCCTAATAGTGAGCCTAGACCTATACGCTACATAGTACGCTATAGTGATCGCTACGCTCAGTATTGACAACTATGATTTCGTTCATATGATGGATAACATAGCACATTAAATTACACCAGTAACATACCAGGATGAGCAGATTGTGTGGCCAGACCATGTGGTGATTCCTTCTGCACACAAGAACAGAAAACATGAATTGAAACTTGCCTAAATTGTCTATTAACACGAAAACATTAACCATGGCCGGCCCTGGGGATGGGCAGGGAGGACCACCGGCCAGGGCCCGATATTTCGAATGCACTTTATTTTATGAAAAAACCCGATATGTATATGTAAAATATATTTTTTAATAGGATATACCCATACAAACACCAACATAGGCCCACTTACAAACCTATTCTTATGGTTTAGATTAGTTATTAGCCCATTGGCATTAGGTTTAGACCTTTAGTGAACCCAATACCCAATTTCGTTAAGGCGTAAGGGCACGTTTTTTCGAGCTCGAACAGGGTACAAGAATTCTCGGCCCTGACATTTACCAATAAACTATGAACAAATGTTTCATAAGCAGACCATAAGTCAAAATAATACACTTATGTAGCAAGTATAGATACAAAATATCTTAAAAAAGCTAGTCCAAAATACTCCAAAGTTTGTGTCAAAGCCCATCAAGTTCCATACTTCCAATCAAGATAAAAACTTTATACATGCATCATTCTGATTTCAAACCCCAAATTAACTAAACAAAACACAAAGCATAGGCCCTTAATACCAAAAAAAAAAAAAAAAAAGATCAGTAATGTATGACTTTGGGAACAAACCTTGGTGGTGTAAACTTTGTCACCATTTTCATTTATGTAAAACTGGAGATACATGTTGGCAGGCTCTAAACAATCTGTTACAACCACAAAGCACAAAGTGGTCAATATTGCAGACAAAACTTCCAAACAAAAACAAAAATTTGAAATAAATCAAATCAATTTAGCAAAAAATCAGTTCATAATAACCTTGTATTGTTGCAGTGGCTAGAGTATGAGGAACCGCCGGAGAAAATGGCTTCGATTTTGCAAGGTTTAGTGCTCTAGGGTTTAGGGGTTTATGTACTCATCTTTTTGCTTAATTGCAATTTCATCCCTCAATTTTTTATTATTACACAACATCACCAAAAAATAGTCTATTTTTCAATGAATTTTGAGTAAAATGTAATTTGTGTCTTGGTGTTTTACGGGCGGTGTCAACCCGCGTCCCTAAAATGAAATTTTCAACCTCTGAGACCCTGACTTATTAAAAGTGTTACGATTTGAGTCCCTGAAGCTTACTCTGTTAGTTTAAAGTACTGAAATGACTATATTATCCTTTTTTATAGAGTAAATTACAAAAACCGTCCTTTATGTATGTCACTTATCACAAACTGTGTCCTTTATCTTCAATAATTACAGAAAACGTACTCGATGTTTGCAAACTCTTGCAAGATATGTCCTTTAGCCTTAACCCAGTTAATTTTTTGTGGTTAAATCTGACCAAATGGACCCCACATGAGGGTATTTTCGTCATTTTACTCTCATGTGAGGTCCATTTGGTCAGATTTAACCACAAAAATACCCTCATGTGGGGTCCATTTGGTCAGATTTAACCAAAAAAATTAACTGAGTTAGGGCTAAATGACATAACTTGCAAGAGTTTGCAAACATCGAGTACGTTTTCTGTAATTATTGAAGACAAAGCAGGGGCGGACCCAAGTTATGGGGTGGGTGGGCGGCCGCACCCCTTGGAAAAAAAAATTAGTGGTATTTTTCGCGAAAAATCCAGACCGCACCCCTTGAAAATTTTCGTCCGCACCCCTTGAAAAATTCCGACCGCACCCCTTAGAAAAAAATGTTAGGAATTTATGTAAAAAAGTGTGAACACGGATTGAAACTGGATTAAATTATGTAAACAAGTTAGCCTAACCCCTTTAATAAAACTTAAATTCAATCCATCAAGCCCAACTCAACTACTAGTTTTGTTAAACAAACCGGTCCACATAATAATAAAAAAAAAACTCAAATCGCTGCCACTTGCCAGCGACTCCTGCCCTCCCTCTGCCTCACTTCAGCGCCCAGCGACAGCATAATTCCGGCTGGCGACTGCAAAATTTCGGCTGCAAACTGGTTAATTCAGGCCGCCCCTGACAGGTACATGTTTTTTACTAGGGCTTATAATAACTACTAGGGCTTGAAATTCAAAATTTTGGTTGGCAAACATGTTTGTTGATTATATGATTGTTGGTTGGCAAATAATAATTAGTAGGGCTTGAAATTCAAAATTTTAAATTGAAAATTAAGGAACATGGGCTATGGTTGAACACTTGAAGATCCTTGTTTATTTTGTATGTGATAGGATTAGGAATGAACAATGAGTGGGGAAGTTATGCCGCGATTTATCAAGAGGAAAGAGGTTGAACCACTTTTTTTCGCCGGATTATTCTAATTAAAGACCAAGGTATGTTATAGATAAGTTTTTTTGTTCTTTTATTGAATGATTAAGAGAAATAAAAGTAGGGACTGTTTGAACTTTGATGTTTTTTTGTTTGTTAATGTGATAGGAAGTTAGGAACTAGGGTTTGATTGTTTGAGAATTGAAAGGGACCCGACCCGATCTGATTCGGCCCACTATGAAACTTTGTTTGTTTGTTTTTACTTGTTTTACATGACCCGACCCGACCTGCTATGAACCGATCTTTTTATATAGTTAGGGGTCTAAAATCTTTAAAAAATTTACGCACCCCCAGGAAAAAAATCCTGAGTCCGCCACTGAGAAAAATGACAGTGTTTGCAATAAGTGACATAGATAAAGGGTGATTTTTGTAATTTACTCTTTTCCATATTAGTTTGCGTCTCTATAGTTTATAACCATTTATTATTTGAGTCCATTAACAGTTTTTTTCCGACGGTTATTTGGGCATATCCAGCCTGTTTATGTTTTAGATCTCCGATGACGACGTTGAATGCTTTAGGTGGGTCGCAGGAGAACAAAGAAGGTGGGTCATTTGAACCAACCACTCTCTCTATAGAATCTCTTTCTCTCTCTCTGTACACTTGTGTTTCTCTCTTTACTTACAGGTTGAAGAACATGATGAAGCTATGAAGAATTTGTAACTAGAAAAATAACTAAGTTGACATAGAGGATAACCTTGATGATTAGATTAGGTGTAATCAGAATCCGAAGACAACCAATCATCATGCTCTTACCTAATTAATTTCACGCAAATGAAGCTTTAGTAACACTAAAAGAAAGTTGTAATTCAAATATAACAAGAATCAACCATTAGCCCGTTCAACTGACAAATCAAATAATCCATCCCATGAGAATCACTATTTATTTTTCACGAACAAGATTTATTAACTAGATTTACTTTTTGAATTTGTTTTCATGAGATATAAATGATTTATCTCTTTCATAGTGCGTAAAAGTTAGATTTGGGGTGGTGAGGAGGGTGGGGGCAGGTGGTGGTGGTTGATGTGTTGCTTCGAGTTTTTTAGAGTCGTATTTATTAGATTTTTGCTTCTATTTGATTAGTTGGTTTAATTGTAAGTCTCGGGCGAAAAATTATTAAAAACTAGCTTAAACTATCAATAAACGAAAAACCGGGAGTTGGAATAAAGCTAAAAATGATTACACAAGACTACATCGTGATATGACATTCGAAGTTGGAGGGCCATAATTGCACAAAGCTAAAAGTTATATAGAAGGCGCATTATAAAATAGGTGATGAAAATCGAGAGACTAAACTTGTAATCTTTTCAGTTGTTTGTTTAGGTCCAGATTTAAAGGGGTAGATTCGAAGGAGTGGTGTTCGTTTGTGAATATGTAATCTTTTCAGTTGTTTGTTTGTTCGTGCCGGTCCGTCTTGGGCCGGTGTTTTCGTAATGAAGTTTACAGTTAAAAAAAATAATAAAAAAAAACAAAAAAAAAAACTTGTAATACTTTGAAAGTTGAAATTAATTCCATGGTTCTACACGACAAAAGATACGGATTCTATAATGCAATGTTGACCGAAAAGAATAGCGTTGACCAGCTGAAATCATGAAAATGCCCTCGATAAATATCCATATTTTTTTTTTTAACGGCAAATTTGGATCACTGACGGCAAATTTGAACGGCAAAATATCCATATTTACATGACATTCCATTGCCATTTATGTCTTGATTTTTGGTGAATATGGCCCGTGAAAAACATGCTAGCCCAGGCCTACTATTGACTTTCATGATCTGTTAGACGAAGCCCAGTTCGTAGTTTTTTGTGTTTCAATCAAATTGTGACACCTCGAGCCGGGGACCGGGGGCTCAGTGGAAGCAGCATCTCTATTCCTACGGGTAAAGGTAAGGTTGTCTATATCTTACCCTCCTCAGACTCTACCTTTACTTTGCTATTGATGGGATTTACTGAGTATGATGATGATGATTAATCAAATTGTGACACCGTATGGGAATTTATATACACACATCGTAATACCATAGAGGAGAGATACCGATTACAAAAGAAAAAGATTGACGACAAGCTACTGTTACGGAAAAAAAGAAGGATTATTGGAGTGGGGAAGAGATTTGTGAAGGCAATTTGTTGGAAGACTAGTTCGCAAACCGGTTAGGTTAAACATTGAACTTAGCGTTTATTAAACAAGATGTATTCAATTTTAATGAACTTTGTTTATTCGTTTTTTTATCACCATGAGCGGCTAAAAACTTTGAACTATCTAGGCTTATGGTGAATACTAGTTGAACTCGTATTACTCTCGAATTTAGATATTTTATTTGGTTTATTTATTTAATGCTTCGGTAAAGAATTATTCAGTTTAAAACAAAATTCAATATTTCTGGATTTTAATTTTTTTTTATGTTTTACTTTTTTTATGTGTTTTATTTTTTATTTTTATTTTTGGAATAGCCCGAGTCGTTTATTTGTCTTTTCGTGCTTTTCTAGTTTTGCTTTTAAGGATATTTGCTTTTTTTATTGCAATTTGTGCCTGTAGGTTTAATACTTCTTGATTTGTAGTTGCATGCCCCGTACTTGTTCGCAAGGACCACCTGATGCATCATCTTCTTCAGAGCCAGAGCAACATCTGCATGAACGCCAGAGCCAGCATTAGGAACGTGTTCGTCAATTCGTTGAGAAAAAGGTTGTCATTCCCATTCCTACTTTCGACATGGGTGATAACCCAGATCCACCGTCACCTTGGCAGACCAACCACCAGCGCGCCAGCGCCGGATTTATAGGGGCGATCCCCTATCACTGAGCCTGCCATCACCAGAACTACCATCTCGAACACTGCTCATTTCCACGGACTAGATGACGAGGACGCACTAGCATATATCACACGCTTTAATTAGTCGTGTCTGCAGCACGTTCAATATTCATCATGCCACTCCTGAGCGCGGTCTACTTACGCATCTTCCTATTCTCACCCACTAGTCGAGCTGCTACTTAGCTTGACACTCTTCCCTATAACTCCGTAACTACATGGGAAGATCTGAGGGACAAATTTCTAAAAAAGTACTATCCGCCCTCCAAAGTCGCTCGTCTCAGGGACCAAATCCACTATTTTTGCATGGACCCTGACAAGTCATACCATATGGCTTAGGAGCGCTTCCAAACTCTTATTACCAGATGCCCCCAACATGGATTGTCTGATTGGGCGCTTATTGAGAAGTTCTTTAATGGACTGGCCTGTGAGAACCAATAAAGGTTCAAAATTGCTATCAGAGGGAACTTGATGGAGAATAAGGATGTCGGTGAATGTGAGGATCTTTTTGAGAGTTTTGCTCAGGTTGAGCGAATTTTTTTTAGAAATGGTGTATTTTGAATATATTTTTAGGATAATGGGGAAGTAAAAAAAAAGGTTTTTGGTGTATCCGCTATTAGGAATAGCGGATTAGGAAGGAAATTAAATTGTGTTGCAGCAATGCTCAGGTAGGTGTCAGGTGGGTGTCAGATGTTTTTCTAATCCTCTATTCTCAATAGAGGATTAGGAGGAAACACTTTGTTGGAAAAATAGGTGAAAATAACATTTTTCACAAATATAGGAAAATGATTTTTTCCTATTTTGGACTAGAAATAAATATAATAAAATGAGCGGGTTTTATATATTTATTTGTGGGTTTGTGTTCTATGTTGGAAGACCTTCACAACGAACTAAACCACGTCCAAAACCGAGCTAAGATGAATGAGATATCGATGCTCAAAGTTGGGTGTTTGGAACATTCAATGCTGAAACAAAAGGGAAAGTAGCACCTTGTCCCACATCGGATGAGAGATGAAACTTAAAGGGGTATTTAAGTGGGAACTCTCCATCCTTATTGTTTCATGGAAGCACACACTAGTGTCCTCGCGAAGGGTGCGGGGCACCCTAACTCGCGCTCGCGCGCGCGCGCGCGATGAGGCGCAATGTGGCGCTTTGATGGCGCACTTTGCACCACGCATGGTGCATGGGTCCTGCTGTGTCGTGCGCGGCGCACCAGAGTGAGCCAATACGGCGCGACTGTGTGGCGCGCTCGTATAGGCTCACAGGTGACGTGGCGCACGCGCGCATGGACTTGAGCCAAGAGGACGCACCGCACATGGTGACGTGGCGCATGCGCGCATGGCTGTGAGCCAAGAGGCCGCACCGCGCATGGTGACGTGGCGCATGCGCGCATGGCTGTGAGACAAGAGGCCGCACCGCGCATGGGCGTGCACACCTGGGCGCGCGCGCGCAGAAAGCTTCCAGCATTGAATAACAGAGCAGTTTCAGTCCAGCTTCGTAACTGACGAGTTAACTGGCTTTGACTGAGAATTAAATGACGTATTAAATTGCATTGAAGACGTTTAATGCAATTTAAACCTCTCTTTAATTCGTTTTTTGACTGTTTCGACTTAGGAGCTGTATATATACAGCTCCATACCCACTTCAGAAGTACACCAGGAACAACAATAGCAAACAACTCTCTCTCTACTACTTGTGATCTTCTTTTCTTGCAGTTTCAAGGTAACCTTCGGGTTGTAGGTCTACTCCGGCAGTACCACTGCTCCGGCTGTTGTACCCTGGGAAACAAAACGAGTACTCTTGGGAGACTCGGAATTTGTTTTAAGGGAAGCGTGTTAAACACGTGCCTCAGTCCAACTCTGCTTCTACACCTTTCTTGTATTTTGGATTTTTCAGTTGTAATAGTACTTGTGTTTCAGCTTTCTTATTTCTGAATTGTAATATTGTAATTAAATTTGTTTTTATTTTATTTAATTACGCGAACGGTTCCTACAATCTTAAAACAAATTTTTAAAACCGTTCATGAAATCAAAACCATTCTGTTTGTGATTCAAACCAGTTTTGTTTTCACTCAGTTTGTGTTTTAAAAACAGATTTTTTTTAGTTTTCATCTTCAAAGGAGCGACTTTGGTTGAAAACTTTTGTGATTACTTTCAGACTTGTCATAAAAATTGCTAAAACTTTCTGATTTGGTCTTCAAAGTTGGACTTAGAAGCCAATCAGTAAGTTCTAAAATTTATAAAATTTCTGTTTTTGGTCTTCAAAGTTGGACTTAGAAGCCAAAACAGTAATTGTGGTAAAATTAAAATTTAGTAGTTTCCTTCTGGTTTGTGCGTAAATCAGAATTTTTTGACTAAAAAATTTTAATTTTAATTTTTTCAGCATGTCGAACGAGAATGTCAACGTTAACAACACCACAAATGTTGTGACGGGAACCCCTCTTAACGCCACCACTGTGGGAGCGTCCACAGTGGCTAATCACGCTGAACGACCCGAGAAGTTCTCGGGTCTACACTTCAAGCGGTGGCAACAGAAGATGTTCTTCTACTTGACCACCATGAACCTTGCGAGGTTCTTAAGTGAAACCGCTCCCCAACCTGCGGAAGGGGAGACCAGCGCTCAGGCTCTGAGCGCGGTAGAGGCTTGGAAGCACTCGGATTTCATTTGTCGAGGCTATGTGTTAAACGGGCTTTCAGATGCATTGTATAATGTGTACTACAATGTCAAGACTTCCAAAGATCTTTGGGATGCCTTGGACAAGAAGTACAAAACGGAGGATGCTGGCACAAAGAAATTTGTGGTAGCCCGTTTTTTGGATTTCAAAATGGTTGATTCTAAAAGTGTTATGAATCAAGTCCAAGAATTCCAAATTATACTACATGACATCTTTGCGGAAGGCATGACACTTAGCGAGACATTTCAAGTGGCAGCGATGATTGAAAAGTTACCTCCTGGTTGGTTGGACTTTAAGAATTATCTTAAACACAAACGAAAGGAGATGACTTTAGAGGACCTTATTGTTCGTCTTCGGATTGAAGAGGGCAATAGAATTGCCCTAAAAGGAAGCCAGGCGCAAACTTCTGCTAGCGCAAATCTGGTTGAGCATGGGCAATCCTCTAAGGGCGCAAAGGGTAAGGGGAAGAAGGACAAGGAGAAAGCAAAGGCTAGCAAACTTGGACCGAAGAAAGGGGTTGTGAAAAAGAAACCTCCAACGTTCCAAGGGACTTGTTACAACTGTGATGAGCCGGGGCATCGGGCTAACCAATGCAAGAAACCAAAGCGTGAGCGTGCGCACATGGTGGATGAAGACGGAATGCCTTTGGTGGCAATGATTTCCGACAAAAGCGCAATGATGGATGAGGTCAATACTGTGACCAACACTCCAAAAGGATGGTGGGTTGATACGGGCGCGACCCGTCACGTTTGTGCAGACAAAAGCCTCTTTACCACCTTCAAGGCGCTTTCTGGAGAAGAAAAGTTGTATATGGGAAATGCAGCCACCGCTGACATCATGGGTGAAGGAACGGTGATCTTGAAGTGGACTTCGGGGAAGGAGCTCACTCTAAGCAACGTGTTGTATGTCCCGGACTTGCGCAAGAATCTAGTCTCGGGTTGGTTGCTTAACAAGTTTGGATTTCGTTTACTTTTTGAGAGCGATCAATTTGTACTAACTAAACGAGGAATGTATGTGGGTAAGGGCTATGCCCAAAATGGTATGTTCAAATTGAATGTAATGGCTGTGACAAAGAACATGAATAAAATTGCTACTACTTCTACTTATATGCTTGAGTTTTCTGATTCGAATAAATGGCATGGTAGATTAGGTCACGTTAATTTTAATTCTATACGCCGTTTAATCAATTTAAATTGCATACCAACATTCCATATTGATTCACACTATAAATGTGAAACATGCGTTGAATCCAAACTTACAAGAACATCATCCAAATCGGTTGAACGAATAACCGAACCCCTTGATTTAATTCACACTGATATTTGTGATTTAAAAGCGGTACCCACAAGAGGTGGAAATAAGTACTTCATCACGTTTATTGATGATAGTACTAAATATTGCTATGTATATTTACTAAAAAGTAAAGATGAAGCAATAAGTAAATTTATCTTGTATAAGAATGAAGTTGAGAATCAACTTCAAAAGAAGATAAAAGCTTTGCGAAGCGACCGAGGAGGCGAATATGTTGCACCTTTTGCCGATTTATGCGCAAAAAGTGGCATTGTACATGAGTGTACACCTCCTTATTCTCCACAATCAAATGGCGTGGCGGAACGAAAGAACCGCACATTGAAAGAAATGATGAACGCCATGTTGATAAGTTCTGGGGTGAGCCAGGAAATGTGGGGGGAGGCCATTCTCTCGGCCAATTATCTTTTGAACAAGATACCATTGAAAAAGAGAGACGAGACTCCATATGAGTTATGGAAAAAGAAAAAGCCTTCATATAAATACTTGAAAGTGTGGGGGTGCCTAGCAAAGGTGATTGTACCACCTCCTAAGGCTCTTAGGATAGGACCCAAAACTGTTGATTGCATATTTATTGGGTATGCGCATAAAAGTAGTGCACATCGCTTTCTTGTACATGAGTCCAAGAATCCTGATGTACACGTAAACACTATCATGGAGGTGAATCCTAACGTTGTGTCTTACTTTGAAAATGTGTTTCCTTTGAGAAGACAAACACATGCAACGTCATATACACCTACCTTTGAAGTAGGTGAAAGCTCATCTACACCAATTGATGAGATAGTTCATGATAAGACACATGAACGACCTGAGGTTGAAGAAAGTGATCGTAGGCGAAGTAAAAGGCCAAGGGTTGAAAAATCCTTCGGTCCAGACTTCGTTAGCTATATGGTTGAGGGCGAGCCCAATACATATCGCGAAGCGGTTTCTTCTTCAGAAGGACCTCAATGGAAAGAAGCAATAAGAAATGAAATAGATTCTATATTGCAAAATCATACTTGGGAGTTAGTAGATCTTCCACCTGGTTGCAAACCACTTGGATATCGTTAGATATTCAAAAGGAAGATGAAAACTGATGGAAGTATTGATAAGTACAAGGCTAGGTTGGTGATTAAAGGATTTAGACAAAAGGAAGGTCTAGATTACTTTGATACTTACTCGCCTGTGACGCGCATAACCTCGATTAGATTGGTTCTTGCTATAGCGGCTTTAAGAAATTTGGAAGTTCACCAAATGGATGTTAAAACCGCATTTCTAAATGGCGATTTAGAAGAAGAGATTTACATGGAGCAACCTGAAGGTTTCTCTGCCCCAGGTCAAGAGGGTAAAGTATGTAAACTCGTCAAGTCTTTGTATGGCTTGAAGCAAGCACCAAAACAATGGCACCAAAAGTTTGATCATGTCATGATTGACAATGGTTTCAAAATAAATGAGTGCGACAAATGTGTTTATTTCAAAGACACAAATGAAGGTTATGTGATTTTATGCCTTTATGTAGACGATATGCTTATCATTGGGAGTAATGACAAAATTATCAAAGCTACTAAAAGCATGTTAAAAGCGAGATTTGACATGAAAGACATGGGTTTAGCGGATGTGATTCTTGGAGTAAAGATCATAAGAACCCAAGAAGGTCTTGTGTTAAGTCAATCTCACTATGTCGATAAAATTCTTGAAAAATTCAACTCGGGAGATACGAGTGTAGCTCGAACTCCAGTTGATACCTCCCAACATCTCAAGAAGAATAAAGGAGATGGAGTTGCTCAGTTAGAGTATTCAAGAATTATTGGCAGTCTAATGTATCTAATGACATGTACTAGACCCGACTTGGCTTACGCGGTGAGTAGGCTAAGTAGATACACCAGCAATCCGTGCGCGGATCATTGGAAAGCTATCACGAGGGTGCTTAAATACATAAGATACACAAGAGATTATGGACTGCATTATACCCGACAACCAGCAGTGATCGAAGGATACACTGATGCAAACTGGATATCGGATAATAAAGATTCCAAATCAACAAGTGGTTACGTGTTTACACTTGGAGGAGCTGCTATTGCTTGGAAGTCTTTTAAGCAAACGGTCATAGCAAGATCCACAATGGAATCTGAATTTATCGCCTTGGATAAGTCAGGCGAGGAGGCGGAATGGCTACGTCAATTCGTGGAAGATATTCCAAGATGGCCAAAGCCTTTGCCAGCCATATGTGTACATTGTGATAGCCAATCAGCGATTGGTAGAGCTCAAAGCTTGATGTACAATGGCAGATCAAGGCATATGCGACGTAGACATAACACGATACGACAACTACTCTCAACGGGTGTTATCACAATTGATTATGTGAGATCAGCGGATAACATTGCGGACCCGTTTACAAAAGGCTTAAGCAGAGAGATAGTAGAAACGTCGTCAAGAGGAATGGGACTAAAGCCCGTTGGAAATGGGAATATGAGGGAAACCTAACTTAGTTGACTGGAGATCCCAAGATCTAAGTTCAATAGGCAAACTTAATCATATTACCAAAACGGAGTCACTGTGGGGGAGTACCCAAACTAAATAAAAGGGAGTTATATATACTTCCTAGTCCATTCCAATCAGTGACATTGAAGTGAGCATTGCTGCAATTAGGAATAGGGTTGCAAGGGTTGCAAGGACCAAGTGGTAGGTGATGCGGCGCATGACATGGCAGTCATGCGCATGCGCGCGCGGGTGCACGCATGGTGCATGGGTCCTGCTGTGTCGTGCGCGGCGCACCAGAGTGAGCCAATACGGCGCGACTGTGTGGCGCGCTCGTATAGGCTCACAGGTGACGTGGCGCACGCGCGCATGGACTTGAGCCAAGAGGACGCACCGCACATGGTGACGTGGCGCATGCGCGCATGGCTGTGAGCCAAGAGGCCGCACCGCGCATGGGCGTGCACACCTGGGCGCGCGCGCGCAGAAAGCTTCCAGCATTGAATAACAGAGCAGTTTCAGTCCAGCTTCATAACTGACGAGTTAACTGGCTTTGACTGAGAATTAAATGACGTATTAAATTGCATTGAAGACGTTTAATGCAATTTAAACCTCTCTTTAATTCGTTTTTTGACTGTTTCGACTTAGGAGCTGTATATATACAGCTCCATACCCACTTCAGAAGTACACCAGGAACAACAACAGCAAACAACTCTCTCTCTACTACTTGTGATCTTCTTTTCTTGCAGTTTCAAGGTAACCTTCGGGTTGTAGGTCTACTCCGGCAGTACCACTGCTCCGGCTGTTGTACCCTGGGAAACAAAACGAGTACTCTTGGGAGACTCGGAATTTGTTTTAAGGGAAGCGTGTTAAACACGTGCCTCAGTCCAACTCTGCTTCTACACCTTTCTTGTATTTTGGATTTTTCAGTTGTAATAGTACTTGTGTTTCAGCTTTCTTATTTCTGAATTGTAATCTTGTAATTAAATTTGTTTTTATTTTATTTAATTATGCGAACGGTTCCTACACACTTAACCATGGTTCAAGCCTGGGTGTCAGATGTTTTTCTAATCCTCTATTCTCAATAGAGGATTAGGAGGAAACACTTAACCATGGTTCAAGCCTGGGTGTCAGATGTTTTTCTAATCCTCTATTCTCAATAGAGGATTAGGAGGAAACACTTAACCATCTGACACCTACCTGAGCATTGCTGCAACACAATTTAATTTCATTCCTAATCCGCTATTCCTAATAGCGGATACACCAAAAACCTTTTTTTTTTTTGACTTCCCCGTTATCCTAAAAATATATTCAAAATACACCATTTCTAAAAAAAATTCGAGGTTGAGCAGCCATATTCTATTAGGAATTCCATTCCTAATACTAAGACTACTACCGCATCTTCACGCAGTGCGTATCAGGTCACCCGTGACACTCATATGATGGCGGCTATAGAGGCTTTGACAAGAGAGTTGAAGGAGCTGAATATGAAGGAGCAAGGTGTGAGATATGTATAGGAGGACACGAGACCCGAGATTGTCGGGTTAGCCAGTAGGAGCAGGTCGACTTCGTTGGAAACCAAAACTGATCTTTTGGAAATTCTTATAATTTGGGATGGAGAAATCAGTCAAACTTCAACTGGAGGCCAGGAGGAAACCCACCAGGATTCATACAGTAGCAAAGTGCAGATAGTGGTAATGATGGAGAGTTGAAAGAGATCATGATACATCAGTCTCAACAGATGACTTAGTTTATAGCAGATAACGAGGCGCGTCATCAGTAGAGTGAGCAAATGATCAGAAAACAAGGCGCAACCATTCAAAAGCCGGAGAAGCAGATGGGAGAGGTAGCAGCGCAGTTGAGTCAACAACAGGCAGGAGGTCTACCAAGCAATACCGTGATAAAACCGAATGCTCAGGTACATGCGGTTTTTACTAGGAGTGGTAAGAGCAACAATTTAGTTGAGCCATCGCCGGTAATAGAGGAAGATCCAGCTGGCAAGGTGCAGTCGAGGTGTGGCCCAACAAGTACAACACAACCTAGTGGAGTTCTAGGTGCAGTCGAGGTGTGGCAAGGACTTCTAAGTTCAAAACAAAAAGGGTAATATTATTGGTTTCTAGAGATGGTGAAGAAACTCTATATAGATATTCCTTTCATTGAAGCTATAAAAATAATGCCTAAATTTGCTGAGATTCTGAATGATCTTTTATATAATAGAAGAAAATTGAGAACAATGTGTGATTTAAGTGTAGGGATGGGAGACTATGTAGGGAAAACCAAACCATATTCCTTTCATTAGGTAGAGATGGAGTTGGAAAATTTTAAAACACACAAAAAAATAAAAAAATTAAAAAAACCAAAAATAAAAATTTGAGCAACACATTAGTGGTGGGTGGTTTTAGTGGTAGTGGATTCATAATGTAGGGAAAACCAAACCATAAGGATGTGGTGTTTTTTTTATTAGTAAAAATATTATTTTGCCCACAGTATATTCCGTTACCCACTTAACGCAGTATTCTAACGGAGCCAAACCTCAGGGACTCAGATCGTAGCGATTTTTATAACTTAGGGACTTAGGAGACATAATTTTCATTTTAGGGACTCAAGTTAACTCCACCCCTAAAGCACAGGGATGCAAATTGCATTTTACTCATGAATTTTATTTATTCGGGATGAAACCCCTTGAAAATGAACTTGTAGGGAACCCATGTTTCGAGACAGGTGTGAAATACGACTATATTACTTTTGGGTTTAATCTTTTACAATCTTATACTCTCACTATAATCAATATGATACAATTGATATCAAGTTGACAGATTGATCCCGACCATCCTTAATCTTGGATCCAAAACTTTAAAGTTTTAGCCAGGTTTGGTTGGCGTACCATTAAACCCACGATAGTTAATTTAGCATGGGCCTCCCTTTTATAAAACAAAAGACACTTGAAGTTTGGTTAACTTTGTGATATGGGATAGATCTTAACCATCACATAAGCACTTTTGATCATGCAGTGAGTATACTAAGGTAAGCATGCAATCCATTTATATAACTATTCCATTTTTTCATTTATATTCTCCACTAATGTGGAATAAGTACATATGTTGTTATGTTGGGATTTGTGGTGGTTCTTAGTTTTTCCCTACTTTTCATACACAAAGCCCTACATGTCAGCGATGCAGGCCCAACCGTCGTTGACGCCACCCCTAAAGTTCAACTGCAGCCGATGCGTCTGGCCTCTGCTTGACGCGGCTACTATGTACATTCTCCATTTCTTCATTAATCTCAAATCTTCGACTCGTTTAACCCAATAAAACCCGACCCATGTGTGTTAAAACCCGAATTAAACCAATCAAAACTCGATTTCACATATCACCTACACCAAATCTCATCATCCTAATTCGAATATCTTTGACCTCGGACCAATCCCCAATCATTCCCCATCATCCTATACCATCTCTAATCATTCTCTAGCACCCGATCGAAGAGACAACACCGAGAATTGAAGATTCAAGCATGATTCCAATGACAGTTCAAGGACAATTTCTCCTAATCATCCTCGGGTGAAGACTATAAGTAGTGTAGAGTTTTATTTACATACTTGGTTAGATAGAAGAAACATTTATGTAGTCTTTTAATTGTAAGATTGGTGCAAATCACTTGTTAGTTCGGTTATGAAATCATGATTGTTAATGGTTTTCTTGCATCATAAATATTGTGAAAAGATAATGGCTATTGATTTTGGTTTGGGGGGGGGGGGGGGGATAGTGCACGGTCCTCCCAACCGGCGGAGTGATCCCACTCCGGGAGCCGCTACCCAACCAAGCTAGCTCCGCGGTGAATTTCCCTTGCCAAATTCTTACCCTGGGCGACATATGCCACTCGCAAGACTCGAACCCGGTACCTCTGGGAAGAGGTGGGTGTCGGTGGCCAACTGGGCTACCCCAGTTGGGTTATTGATTTTGGTTTGTATTAGGGTTTGTGTGGGATTGATCTTGATTCATGAAAAATACTTTTGTCCAATTGTTGGTGTATAAAAGATTATTGATTATCTTTTTTTTACAAACCCAGGAGATCAT
Source organism: Helianthus tuberosus (assembly GCA_030545235.1). Classification (NCBI taxonomy): domain Eukaryota; kingdom Viridiplantae; phylum Streptophyta; class Magnoliopsida; order Asterales; family Asteraceae; genus Helianthus; species Helianthus tuberosus. The sequence continues at coordinate 185,169,132 of CM060351.1, read as the reverse complement.
TAGAATCCTCAACTTGATTAAATCATTTGTGTGAATTGGCCCTAGTTACTTGTTAATCCAAACCAGGGTATTATTATTTTTACACTATTGTTCATTAACTTATTTTAGTTAATCGTTTTTTATAATCACCAAATAAAACACAAACAATCGAATCACTTTGTGATTCACCTTTCAAACACAACTATTTAAAAGAAAAATAGCAAGCTTCATAAAAATAGCATTTTCATAAGTGACATGTTAATCAACTAAGCCTGAACATCGACCACAAACTTTTCATGGTTCGACACCCTTCTTACCACTAGCTATCTAGCTAAAAGTACCAAGGAACTCTTTTTAACTCTATCATTGATTGTACCTCGACAGTACAATCAATTTTCATAAATATTTATTAGAGAATGATACCGGACGTAACTCGCTTCAAAACGATCTTCATGGATCAAAGTCATAAGATGTTTTGAAACTAGCATGATCCTTCTATCCTTAGGCCTGAGGACCATATTAGAACTAACTTTAGCCAAAGGTTGTTCTTTGATCTTATCTAACGATGTACCTATGCAAGGCGTTGTATGTTGCCAAAGGCATTTTGTTCTCCTTTGCAAAAGGGAGTTGAACATTTTGACGCCCTTGTTGATGCGAATTGGTGTAAACGTGTGCCCACGCTCAAACTAAAAGTAGTTTGCTAGACTACTTCAAATAAGAGAACGAGAACAAGAATAGTTAAACATCATATTAGAATGAATGCTGATCTATGTCTCATGTCTAACGGATGTTCTAAACAGAAGGTAAAATAGATAAGGTTACCGTGGCTTTAGTTTTTGGTTAAGTAAAGAGTTACTTCAACGTAAGGAACCAGTTGACGAATATGATTTGTCATACCTAGTTAGGGGCAGTGAGAGGCAGCTAGGCGCCCACCACTGTCTACGTTAAGTCAATTAATCAATGACTTGTTAAAGTGAGTGATTGTTGGATATGAGATGTCCAATTGACGCATATTTTTACGTTACTAACAGGGTACAACCCAAATAGTTACACTTTAGACAACAGTCCAATAAATAATATTTGGGAGATATATGTGCGTGTCTTGCAACAAATAATATTGTTCTCATGTGCGTGTCTTGCAATAGTAATGTGGTTCGAATGTTTAGAGAAACTCTTAGTAAATTAATTAATTGTGAAATGATTAATTAGTAGTTAGTTGTTTATTTAATTAAACGTTAATTAAATAAATGATGAAAAATATTATTTGTTAGATAAATTATATTAATAGAAATTATTTATTAGATAAATAGAACATATGGGGATAATTATATTAGTTATAAAATAACTAATATATGATTTATATTATATTTATATGAGATAAATATAATAGGTATTAAAATTAGATTATAACTAGGATTACGACCCGCCGCAATGTGGCGGGGATTCTTTATTTATAACTAAGTCGATCTACGACCCACACGTTATGTTAAACCTGTCAAACGGGGTAAAAATAGATGATGTAAAAACGTTCACCCACACACGCACGTTGCGTCGTGTTAACTCGCAAAATTTAGAACGAAACGTAAAAACGTTAAGCCAAAGGCGCACGCTGTGATGTGTTAAGTCACAAAATTTAGAACCAAGCATAGAGCGCAAAATTTGCGAAAAATGAAAACTATAAAGGACCAAAGTTGAAAGTAAAAAAAGTTATGAGGATAGATTGTAAAAGATAAAAAGTTTTGGGTTAAAAGTAAAAAACAAATAGTTTTGGGTTAAAAGTAATTTATGAAATACTTTTGGGTGAAAAGTAAAAAAATCAAATTTTTTTTTTGGAAAACCCCCAAAGCCAACGTTACGACAACCATATGCATAACAATTTTTTCTTTGAAAAATCCCCAAAGCACACCCCGTGTTGCGGCGGGGCGTAAAACGGTGTCAAATAGTACTAATGTCACACAACCGTCTTTGACAACCAACACTGACTCGACCTATAATATGCGTATTGCGACGAACCTGTCAAACATGAAAAAATAGAGGTAAAAACGTTGAACCACACATGCACGTTGCGTCGTATTAACTCGAAAAATTTAGAACTATACGTAAAACGAAAATTTGCAAAAGATGAAAAGTATGGATGACAAAAGTTGTGAAGTAAAATTGCAAATAATGAAAAGTTTTTGGTTAAAGTTAAAAAAAAAATTATGTAGGGTTAAAATTGAAAAAGGTAGAAACCTTTAGGTTAAAACTAAAAAATCAAGTTTTTTTTTTTAAAACACCCAAAGCACAACTTACAAGTCCTTATGCACAAATAGTTTGCTAATTTATATAGGTTTTAATACCTAAAACAATCTAATTTTAATATCTATTATATTTATCTCATAAATATAATATTATATAATAATTATTTTATAACTAATATAATTATCTCCTAAGACCGTGGGGTATGGTGGAGCTTGGGTTGGGGCTTGGGTTGGGCATTGGTTGACACGTGGAATGGGAAAAAAAAACCACGCCCATGGGGTATGGTGGGGCTTGGGTTGGGGGCATGAGTTGACACATAGCCATTGAGAGCCCGCCATGTCACCTTGCTAGCCCGCCCCACGCCTGGCTTGAAAGCCAAGCCCCAAGGGGCCACGCCCAAACTCAAGCCCCAACCCAAGCCCCCGGGATGGTGTCTTGGGCGTTTTCCCCCAACCCACGCCCCATACCCCATGGCCTTATGTTTGAGTTCACAAGGGTTATAGGTTACACAACATAACACACAACACCTAACACCTCACCTCCGCCTCCTTCTTTCCTCGCCGGCCGAACCCTGCCGCACCAGAGCCACGACTGCAACACTGGTCGCCCCATCGCTCCGCCATCAGACCCTTGAGACCGCCGCTGGACCACCAATCGCACCGTTGGACACCGGGTTTTCTTAACTCGGTTGATCAGGTTTGACTCCAGATTCGACGGGGTTTTCATTTTAACTTTGAAGTGTTCTCGGGTCTTACGTTCAGGTGTTCGAGTTTTAAGATTCGTCTCAAGTTGTTGATTCGGGATTGTGGTTCGTGAACAAACGTCAACTTGCGTGACAATTCGTTGGATCAAAGTCTATATCTTAGGTTTTTCATCAAAAAAATGTTTTTCGAAAACCCCTTGTTTGTTTTAACGGTTACAATTGGATCAGTGGGATAGGTTAGTTGGTTTTATTGTACACACTTCCACTTATGTAATTAACTAGGTTATTGCCCCGTGTAATACACGGGGTGAATCATAATTCATAATTATAATGTGAAATAAAAAAAATATGATCATAATATGATCTAAGTATATATAATATAGAGTAATATGTAGACCAAATACGAAATAAATATTGAAGTTTGTATAGTCATTCATAATAATATGATCTGTTATTTGTTTTAGGATTTGTCATAGGAACTTAAAATTTTGTACCACTACTAATATTTATTGTGATATTTTCTTGTTCAAAGGTAACGTGTCTGATTTTATCTGATAATAGATTATTCTGACGGCTTAATGTTGGCATAATATTATATTTTCTACCATCCAAATATAGTTTCCTCACTTTCGCTATCATTAACATTAATATAAGGTATGCTCGTATTCAAAGCTATAAACCAATACGAATTGTACGAAATAATTACTTTTATCACAATTAGTAAGAAAACCAATAAAAACTATTGATAATGTAATATGTCACATACCATTTGAAAGGTCTGAAAAGGGACTTATAGACAGATAAAAGTAATGTAAATGAATAGACAAAAATTGAATCAATAAAACCAATTAACTATAGTTGAGAAAATACTATGTATAGTGTAATACTTTACATGTACAATTGAACCAATGAAACATATATATAAGTGAAAAAATAAAAATAAAGACATGAGACACCATACGACAACTAAGTAAATCTAAATTTAAAAAAAAAGTTATGACATTCCGAATGTGAAGATATATTTCACAAACCTCTACATCTTAGTTACAATAGGAAAAAATATGTATGTTAAGAGTTTACCATGTTTTAAAACACATATGTCTAACTTATCTAAAAATACATGATGTTTTCTATGTGACATAAATAATATGCATATTACTTATTTGACATGGTAAACTTATCTAAAAAAACATGATGTTTTCTATGTGACATAGATAATATGCATAGCATATGAAGAGTAAAAAAACATACATAGTATTTAGAATGAAGTGGAGTTTACAATAAATTACATTTATTCAACTCGTGTAATATACGTGGTTTTAAAGATATAACTTTTTATTTGGTATATAAAATTATATTTATTCAACCCGACAATATGGTTCTTATAGATATAACTTTTTATTATTTAATATTTTAAATTATATTTATTCAACCCATACAATAAATGAGGTTTTTAAAAATATACTTTTTATTATTTAGTATATAAAATTTATTTATTCAACCCCGTGTAATACACGGGGTTATAACCTAGTTTTATTATAATCATAACCACAATGGAAAATTTCCTTAAAGTATAGCAATATTAGAAATTATAAAACATCGATATAAATTTAATCATTAAAAACATACGAAACTAAGACGGTTAAATAAGTGGGTTAAGCTTGGTTGGTTAAACACAATCCAGATCGAATAATTTATATTATCAATAGATTTACAATCAAAATAAAATTCTAATATAATATTTAAATCTTTTTAATTTAAATTTAAAATTTATCAATAAATTATTGATGCCCTCATTGAATGACATGTGTCCCAAATCAGGTTTCTTTTATTATATAGTATAGATATGATATATTAACTACTAATAAATAAAATTAGTTTTTATTTAAATATTAAAATTGTACACTAGCGAATCCCAACGTGAATAACCAAAACCAAATTTGGGCTAAATTTCTTGCTTAGAAAATACATGAAATTGAAGGTATAACTACATGAAATGGATGTATAAAATATGAAATTCATGAAATAGAGGTATAAAAGTTAGAAATATATGAAAATATGAATGTTTCTGTTCAGTTAGGTTTGGTTAGCCGAGGATACAAAATTAAAACCGATAACCAATTTTCGTTTAATTGAAGTTTCGGTTAATTGGTTTTTGGCTAATTAGTTTTCGGTTTGGTTTCGTCTCTTTTCGGTTCAATTTTGGTAAACGGTTCGGTTATTGGTCACTCATATAAACTGTTAATCATATAACATCAAAATTTTTATATTAGAAGCTATACCAATATTATACTCAAATTAAAGATAATAAAATATTCGTTTTCTTCATGTAATTTTTTTGAAAGTATTAACGTAGTAAAAGTTATGGTCGCTTAAAAATCGTGAATAGATTGTTTTAAAATAATAGGGAAAATTATTATTATTATTATTACTATTATAATAATATTGAAGGAGCAAAGATGTAAGTCTTTTTAAAAAAAGACAAATCTGCCCTAGAAAAAAAGAGTAACAAATAATGTATGATTCCTTAAGCAATGATACTTGTATTACCTAAAATTTGATATGTTTTTCGGGTGATAACATTATCTATATCTATACTATATAATAAAAGAAATCATTTTGGGGACACTTGTCATCATATTACGCCATGTATCTTTTCATTTTTCCACCAATCTCGTATGAATAATTGTTATTTATAGATAAGCCTTCTACTAAATATTATTTAATTTAATCTCTTATGGATAATTATTATTTTGTTTAATCTTTTATAATTAATTATAGATAACTCTCGTACTAAGTATTATTTAGTTTAATTTATTCTACTTAATTATAGATAATTATTATTTAGTTTATATTTAATGTATACTTCTTATTTATAATATCATACATTTTATTTTCTATATCATATTATTTTCATTGTTTATATTACCTAGCGTGTCATATAACTACTACAATTTTTAGCTTCTTTTTGCCCAAATTGTTACTTCTTTTTGACAGACACCTACTTTTTATTTGAAATATACAAATTTACTCTTACTTTTTTAGATAATGTAATTATCTATAATAAACTTTAAACTTTCACCATAGGATATATATAATGCTAGACATAAAATTGAAAAACAATTTGGATGACATCAATAACTTAAGACACAATATAATTATATGTATAATATGCACATTTTAATAAAATAATAAACAAAATTACAAATATAAAATCATTAATTTACTAACAATAACAAAGTCTTATTTAAAAAAAAAAAATTCAAAAAACATATTACTAAAAACATATGACATTATAATAAAGTTAACTGATTTATCATCATACAACCTCCCAACTATTCAATCATATTTTTTTCTATCTTATATTAATATATAAATAAATAAAAATTAATATTAAATCTTATGATACTTTAAATGTCGAATAGAATACTTCTATTTTTCCAATAATATATTATCCTTGAATTTAAATTGTTAATTTAAAATATTTTTAAATAACCAAATTATTTATCACCAAAACCAAACTTTGTATTAACATATTATTTTTTTATTTTCATTACTAAAAAAATTATTATATCAATTTTATTACATAATTTTTAAACAAATTGTATATAACTTTCAATATTACTTTATATAAAATTTGATTTATTATGAGTTTTTTAAATATAATTTATATTTTTTCACTTAAATGATTGCTTATTTGCTTTCTTGAATAACATGTTTGACCACTGTATCTTCTTTTTAATAATCATCTCCGCAATCACCATATTTATCGCATACCGAGTATATCCATTAGTTTTTTTAAATATAATTTTCTTATTATTTGGTGTATAAAATCATATTTATTCAACCCGTGTAATACACGAGGGTTTTTAAAGATATAACTTTTTTTATTATTTGGTAAACAATATTACATTTATTTAACCCGTGTAATACACATGGTTTTAAAGATATAACTTTATATTATTTGATATATAAAATTACATTTATTCAACCCTACAATACATATGGTTCTTATAAATATAACTTTTTATTATTTAATATTTAAAATTACATTTAATCAACTCGCGCAATAAATGAGGTTTTTAAATATATATTGTTTTATTATTTAGTATATAATATTCATTTATTCAACCCGTGTAACACACGGGGTTATAACCTAGTAGTTATATTATATAATATAGATATACAAAATGTAATTTTTTTTAACGTAAAACGTAAACTTTGTTTTGTTAAAAAATTTGAATTTAAAATGGTTTTTAATAAAAAAATTATGTTTAATAAAAACAACTAATATAATAATACAAAAAAGTAATAAAAAAATAATAAAGACAAAAAGACAAAAAAATAAATTTACTAAACTGCCCTTTTGCATTAAGATATTAAAAACATAATAAGACAAAAAGTATTTAGTATTATTTTTAACTACTTTTAATCTCGTCCATCCATCTTGAAGATCTAATGGTTGTAAAGTTGTTCTCTCGGTTCTCACAACTGGGGTGGTTTTCATTTTAGCGGCCCCCTCTATTAAAACAATGGTGTAGCATTTCTTTTTTTACGTTTTACATTAAAAAATTTACGTTTTACGTTAAAAAGTTTAAGGTTTTAACTTTTTTTTTTACAAAAACTTTTTTACACAAAACGAACGCACCCAGAAATCGCAACTCGGTAGGTGTCTCAGATAGATTGTTATCATCATCGACTGGGAAAAAAAATATAAAAAACCAACAAGAAAAATCCAAACAATGAGTGGATTCTTGAAAAAAAAAACGGGGTTTGGCTCAGATTTTCCGATAATCAAAGGATGCAAAGTGGGGTTGCAGGTTCAAAAACCTACCCTCCACCATCCTTGCCGCGCCATCGTCATCAAAATATACATTTTTTTCTGCATCATCACCGCCCAATCCAACAGATCAAACACATATAGTTCACTATTCAATCTTCCAAAAAGAAACCCAAAGTCCTTAGAATCCATACCAAACATAAAAAATGATAAAATGTAGGTCCCCTAGTTCGTACGGATCATCACAGAATCGTCAATCCAATCTAGAGTGCGGAATCCTCTAGATCAGAATAGCACAGATACGAGTAGAAAACATAATTCCAATTAAACCGATCTTTATTGATTATCTATCAAACTGATTACAATCAATCAAGATCCCGAACACACACAAAATTCGTCCAAGACCTTTGTCTCTCACGAAATTCCTCTCAAAAGCTGTTTTGGCTGATTAACCTAAACCCTAATGCAAAGCCTTGTTTATATAACCTACTTGGGCTAGGTCAAAACCTCATGGGCTGCGAATTGGTCTAAACATTACAATTAACTATTACAAAGCTAAACCTGCTAAGCGTTTATCATTTAACTAATTACAAGATATCCAAAGACCAAATCTAAGCTGTTGTCACTAAATATGCACTGTGACACCTGTGCCTCCACGGCCATCAAACAAATACCGAACCAATGAAATATTGTATTTCATACTTGGGACTTGTATAAATATGTGTATCATTTGCACATATCAATTTTTGTTCAATTCCAAACTCTAAATCGCTTTCTGGAGAGTTATACGCAAACTGGTGCGTAAACATAATCAGTTTAATGCGAAAAATACTCCGGAACATCAACATATACTTAACATACCTTAAATAACCTTTACATAACTTAGAAATAAGTTTTGAAGGCTTTGGTATGACAAAAACAAGTTAATTCGCTTACAGGGACTAAACTTGACAAACTACGAAAGTATGCCAATTTGAACTGTAACGAACATTCCGGAACATGACCATAAGTTAAACATACCATGAATATCCTTTACATAGCTTAGAAATAGGCTTTGAGGGGTTCGGTATGCTAAAATAAACTTTTGGGTCATTCAGGGACTAAAAGCGTCAAAAAGTGCACAAGTTTGCATTTTCGCGTATAACTTACGTTCTGAATACATCCGGACATCCAAAAATTTATGTAAGCACTAAAATATTTTATTTTAGTGTTTGGCATGAGAAACATCCATTCGTCACGCAATTTGGATCATTTTTCGCGCTTATGTGCATTCCGTCGTAATTAAGCGAACATCGCGATCGTACGGCCAAACGAACCGACATCCGGGATATTTTTGAGCATGTTTCATGTCCACAATGTTTAGGCATCATTTTAGGGCCTTGAAAATGGCTTAACGAGCCTTAAACATGTCGGAAATGGCCTTAATACACAACGGGGACTGAAATGGAAACATTGGAAAGTGTTTGCTGATCAGGGGGACCTTAGCGTGACACCTAGCCCCCTTGGCGTCACGCGAGGCCCCTTCTGATCAGAAAAAGTCATTTTTCAGCTATTAACAGCCCTTAAACACCCCCAAAGGCCAATGCCACTTGTCAATAACTGGTGGTGGGGGCAAAATGAGCTACCATAACATGCCAACAAATGTAAGGATGTGATCATTCCCTCTTCTCCAAGAAACGATCCTAACGGTGAACCGAAATCTATAAATACCCAACCCCATTCATTGCAAAACCCACTTGAAATCTGAGATTTCTCTAAGTTGGGGTGCTTCATCACCTCATACCTGAGAATACTTGGATTATCAATCTTGCGGGGACCCTTTGTAAGTGTTCCTTCGTTCTTTTATTGCTTTTCGAGTCCGAAAGTCAAACTTTGTTTGACTTTCTGGATTGACCAGTTTATGGTCAATGCGAAGTTCATTTGAACTTCATAACGTGAGCGTGATCACGATGGTTATAGTCCCTAGTGACTATACCTACTGATTACCACGTTATCTAGGCTCAGTGACGAGTCGTAGTTTCGGCCAAAATGCGTGTTAATGCGTATTTTGTAACCAAACTACTTATAGGTATCAAAACCGTTTGTTTTGATACCAAACCTGTTTTCTAAACTTAGTTAAGCATGTTTTAACATGCTTAGCTCGTCACTTTTAGTTTAGTGCTTATATAGGGTCGTAAGGTAAGCGATCTAAACAATCGCTTATGCTTTCGAACCCGACCAAGCACATTAGGTGACCATAGTATATAGGGCATAACCTTCCGAGGTTATACCTTATGGTCACGGCGTTTAGTTAGTTGTATGATAGGTAGCTTATATGCCTTAGGTAAATGACCAAAATGCCCTTTTTACGCCAAAATTCATATTAAGCATATGTAACATAACTTTTGATATCTAAACTGATTTGGCAACAATATTAGACATGTTAAGGCATATAATACTTGTCATAGGACTAGTTAAGCGATCCGAACGCGTTTCACGCAAACGACGCGTTAAAGTAGCATAAGCTACCTAAACGGGTCGTGATGGGTCGTAAGCACTTAGGTTAGGTTTCATTTAGTATGTAGGCTTTGTTAAACCATATTACATGAGTTCTCATACTCATTTGGTTTACAAGCCCTCATTCTATCCGACCTTCCGATTTAGGTCCGATATATTAACATAGTTACCTATATTAGGTGCCGTTTGATATCTGTGATCTCTAGCATTGTTTGGTTGTTACTCAAGGACTACTAAGCAATCTTAAGTGAGTACATAGACCCCTCTTTTACTGTTTTCCAAACTGTTTTGGGGTGAAACACATGTGCCTACTTGTTACTTTCATGCTTTCCTGTTTTCACATCATATACTTCCTATGTTCATTAGTACATTTATAGTACATGATTTCATTACATTTTATGCTATGTATGCCCATTGTGTGCGTACTTAGTACATTATTTTACATTACATTTTATGCTATGTATGCCCATTGTGTGCGTACTTAGTACATTGTTTTACATTACATTATATGCTATGTATGCCCATTGTGTGCGTACTTAGTACATTATTTTACATTACATTTTATGCTATGTATGCCCATTGTGTGCATACTTAGTACATTTGTTTTACATTACATTACATGCTATGTATGTTCATCATACTTAGTACATTCGTTTCACATCACATGCTATGTATGTTCATCATACTTAGTACATTTATTATTCATTCACATGCTTATATTTTGATATGATATTTGGTTTGTTTTGATGGATCAATATACATTCATTAACACCGATCACGCCGTTCGTTAGTAGGTAGTGGTACCATAGGAATTGACAACTCCCGTTCCGGACATCCTGGGTAGGTTTGGATGAAAGGAATGACCGAATTCGATATACATAACTTAGATAAACCTTTAATTTGTTTAAGGGTTTATCGCCACAGTCTCAAGGCTTGGATGTATGCATTCTCACAATACCGCATAGATGTTTATATCAGTATAGCATGCATTTGTTCAACAAAACATAGTTTTGATTTAAACCATGTTTTACTTCAATACTTTGTTTTTGTGCATATGGTTTAGTTGATATATTTCACTAGCCATACATATCATTTTGGGTTACACATTACATAATTTACATTTGACACATAAACATTATTGACATTGGTTACACATTACATGATTTACATTTGACACATAAACATTATTGACATTGGTTATACACTACATGACTTACATCTTGACATAAACAATTTCACATATTATTCAATACAATTGGCAATTGGTTTACACATAAACATCTTACGTTGTTGGTTTGGTTTGAGTAAGTGATTTAAGTAACGAGGCGTGTGTAATATGATACAAGCATGGTGGATACGCCGCTGGTACTTCCTATATATAAGTGATTGTATGGTATTACATATCGTAGCGTTATTTGAATCATTTCAATTTGGACATATAACATTTTATACAGATAACATACTTTTCTGTCACACCCCAAATTTTCCACGTGTCACCGGTAGGCCCGGTGGGGAGTATAGTGACGTAGTTGATATCATCATAGTCAAACAACACAATATTTAAATGCACAGCGGAAGCAAAAGATAAATATATTACAAACCGATATAAAGTAATATCAAGTATTACAAACGGAATGTAAAGGATCCACAGGCGGATCAAAAATAAAATGAATCATTTGTTCAACAGACTTTAAGGCATCCCAAGCTTGCGAGACTTATTGTGGACGCTAGAAGACAGCCAGCCAATTACGAGTAGTACCTGCACTTAACCTTTTGGAAAATACGTCAGTTTACACTGGTAAATACAATTTAACTGACTCATTTTGAAAAGGGTTGAAAATTGATTTGTAATACTGGTAAATACAATTTAACTGACTCATTTTGAAAAGGGTTGAAAATTGATTTGAATGCACGTGGCACAAAACATTTTATAACTTGGGATAATTATATAATATTATAATCTTGTGAACGAATTACATGTTACTTGTGCGTTCAGTAGCCCGGATCTTGTCCGGGTTAAAGATCAATAGACCCACCACAATATAGAGTTATACACTGACAGGTGTACGCCTACACCTCGTGCTCAGGTCGTGGCCATCTCGTAAGATGATGCCGAGGATATCCGGGGCATGGTCATTAACCCCCCAAAGGCTTTAAGTGAACAAGACTGTTTAAACGAGCCGATCAAATTATTCAATTAACCACCCAAAGATGTAAGATTTGATGCTCGATCAAGCGGTATTTTATATACCGTAACCCAAGCCCGTATAGGGAAAATAAGTTAAAAGTATTTACCTGAGCTAAATATAAATTCAATCCCAGCCGTATACCACCAAGCAAGTACAGATAGCTTTTACTGGGCTCCTAAATCTAGAACGAAGGTTTTTAATAACCTATTAGATTCCTAACGGGTCTTTAATTAAGCCTAAGCTTAGACCGGTTAACTTTAAGGACGATACGGTTCAAACGCACGATTAAGCGATGACCGGATAGAATGTGATTTAGACCCGACAAGTTTGAAGACTTGTATAATATGGGTATACTAAATACATTCTGGATTTTGAGACAAAGTTGATAATGTTTGACCCGTTTCGGTCAATTTATGCAAACTAGTTACATAAACCGAACCGGACGCGAAAAGGGCGTTACGGGTAACCATAAGAGTCACATGCAAGTTCCCTGATTTAATATGCCTTAATTATGTTATAATATCAGTAAGATATTTTCTATTATGCCCAAAACGGATATAAACTCAAATTAAGCCTCATAAGGGCATTTTGGTCATTTAAAAGATTATTAAAAGAGTTTATTTGTAATCTGAGCTATAGGTCTGATTTATACAGTAATTACACTTAATTAATCATGTTATAACAGTAGGGTATGACCCATATGTGAAACTTATCATTTAAAACCAAACTATGCATCTTAGGGGTATTTTGGTAATTTCACAAGGGCTTAAAAGGTCAAAACTGGAAACCTGAGTTCAAAAACTTTTACTTACTGTTATTATCTCAAAATATACTAAAAACATCAGTAGGTATCAACCTTATATGTTTAATATGGTTATAGCACATACTATGCGTTAAAAACGCTTAAAAAGGCGATTTGGAGCCGTTTCAGGGTTTCTAAAAGAAAGCTGATATTTTTATAATTCCAGAAGGCTCAAAATAATTTATTTAATAAATAAAATCAGTAGAAAAAGGTTTGGGGTCAAAAGGATTAGTAAAACTCATTTTTATGGCTTAAAATGGCAAAATCGGTATTTACCGAATTAAACTTAAAGACCTATGTTATGCTCAGCCAAAATTTAAATAAAAATCTTCAAAAATCCCAAAATATTATATTACATCAGTGGGTAAAAAGTTTTATATCAAAAAGTGGGTTTAAATAGGTTATACGCTAATTACGCCTTTTAATTAATATAAAGCTTTCAAATTACGCTAATGAGCATAACTCTTAATCTAGACCTCAAACTGATATCAAATTTTTGGTGCAAGTTTATAAATCAGTAACAAATGTTTCTACTCTTTCACTTTTTCAAAAATTATGTTTTATAGTCAAAAGGGCATAATAGTCAACATTTAAGCATTAATCGGACACATGCATGTGAATCGGATAAGTATTGAACCAAGTTGTATAAACTCAGAGAGTTATACTTATATGAAACCTGGTCCAAAATAAGCTCTAAGGCAGATCTCAAACATGCACAAACGGGTCAGAACTGAAAGTCAAAGAACAAGTCAATTTATGTGACTTTCGGTTCCGATCCGGGTTTAAACTTAAAATTGTCGAGTTGAACATGTTGGGACATGTTCTTACATTAATTACCATGTTATATTAATGATCAAACAGGTTGCATGTACCCTACATTGCTAATTATGCTTAAATTTGCAAATAATCATTCTGTTGACTTTTTAAAGTATGCTTTGACTCGACAATTAGCATAGTTAGAGTGGGAATCTGGAAATACCCTTTTAAGGGTTTGTTACCCACATAAATACCAACTTGTAGGTATTTTCAATTCGAGAAATGACAGAGCCAATTTCGTTTAATCTCAAATTCAAACTTAAATTACGACGGTTTGATTATTGGTTAATTAACTAAGCTAGAACTAATTAGAGAGGGTTAGGAATACTTACAAGAGTCCTAATTATGCTTAGAGATCACTAGAAAGCCTGAGTTTGATCAGAAAGCTTCAGAATTGAGAATGCAAGTGAAGTATCAAGTGAACTTACTTCCTTTATATAGTTTTCGGGACCTCACGAGATCGCGACAAGTGTCGGGAGGGGTAATCTGATCAAAACAGATGTCAAGAGGTCTGATAATTATGTGGGCAAGCCCCTAGTATCGATTTTGTGGGTGTTGGAAACAGATTGGACATGAAAACAGCAAGTAACAGGCTGTTACCAGCTATTCTGCATTCTGTGCAGGTCTCGCGGCCCGCGTAAGGGTCTGTATGACCTTACGCGCCCCGCCTGACATCCCAGATCAGCAGCAGCAGTTTCAGTAATGACAGAAATGGTCCCTGTCAGCTCATAAAGTCATTTTAGGCACGTTCAAGGCCCGTTAACCTCATATAAAGGCCCCACTATGATGTTTAAACCTAGGGGACATGAAACATGTTCAAAAACATGTCGGATGTCGGTTTGTTTGGCCGTACGGTCACGTTATGCGTCGAATTACGACGAAACACGGACGGACGCTAAAAACGGTCCAAATCACGCGACGAGTGGAATTTTATCAAGGCGATCACTAAAATAAAATATTTTAGTGCTTACATAAATTTTTGGGTGTCCGAAGATATTCAGAATGTGAGATACGCGCGAAAATGCAAACTTGTGCACTTTTTGACACTTTTAGCCCCTGCATGACATAAAAGTTTATTTTTGCGCACGAAACACCTCTAAACCTATTTCTAAGCTATACGAAGGATAAATAGGGTATATTTAACTCATGGACATATTCCGGAATGTCTGTTATCATACGAATCGACATACTTTTACAGTTTGACGCAAATAGTCCTTAAATTGCGCAAAGTAGCGCGGAATGACGTTTAATGTTATCCAAGTCTTCCATGGCCCATATTTATCCTTCCCAAGTATATACTTAAATATTAATATGCTCTCGTTCGCTTAGATGGTCACCGAAAGGCATAAATTCAAAAGTTGACGCGTTAGGTCCCTTCTATTGCGCAAACTTGCGCATCTCATCATTTAATAGTATTGAAGCCTCATCTAATCCATATTAGGCATTCTTGAAAGTATTATTAAACATCACGATACTTCGGGTTCGTTAAAAGGTCATTTAGATGTATAATTAAACATATTGACACTTTTAGCCCCTCTAACTTGCATAG
Organism: Helianthus tuberosus; assembly: GCA_030545235.1. NCBI lineage: Eukaryota > Viridiplantae > Streptophyta > Magnoliopsida > Asterales > Asteraceae > Helianthus > Helianthus tuberosus. Next base: position 185,153,577 of record CM060351.1, on the reverse strand, counting down.
TTGCGCGTAATTTTACTTATAGGCATAAAAACTTTAGTCGGCCAATATTTGGCATTCCCGAGAGTATAATTAAATATTATGAAGCTCCCGGTTTGTTAAAAGGTCACTCAGAGGTAAGAATTAACATGTTGACGCTTTTAACCCTTTATTGCACAAACTTTCAATTAGTTACGCCAACGGCTACACTTAATCATCAAGTGGCACATTTGTGAATATAAACATCGTAAGAAACTTATTTTAGGTATGTTAACACTTCCAGTCCTTTCATAATCAAAGTTTTCGATTTTTCGAAAAATTAGTCTCTTAAATTCAATGTTTGACTTCATTAGGGTTTATTACACGTGTCAATACATCATTGGACGTGATTTTACGAGGTGTTACATTTTCACAAGACATTAATTTACAAACAACTTATTTTATACAAACTCATTTTACATGGTTATTCATTTAACCATACATTATTCTCTTATTTATACATATCATCTGATCTTATCGTTTTTCAAATGATTTACAAGACAAAGCAAATTACAAGGTTCATGACTAAACATTTTCTCAAACATAAGTCATGAATTCTGTTTTCACAAAACCTATGTATCTCACAGGCATTTTTATGCTGACGTACCTATTTTCACATGTGTTTTCAGGAGATGATACATAGGACTTATCAAGATACACATAGGCGGACTTGGGCCTTAGTGACAATAAAAGATGCAAGACTAGTTATTTATGTTATGTTTCTTTGATTGTCAAGACATTGTAACTCTTCTAATCAATAAAACAATATTTCAATTTCCATGTGTTATGAAACCATGATTCTGTTACAACACTCCCCGACGTTTCCGCCACGTTTTGTTGTTTTACGTGGTCGGGGTGTGACATGCACCAACAAACTCCCCCTTGACAATAACTTCATAAAACAACTTTGTCTTCAGTCATCTTGCATTCTTCATGTAATCTTGCATTGTCTTTGGTCTTTGGATAGCTTCAGCTTTAACAGCTTCTGTGAGCAACAAACTCCCCCTAAGCTGATGCATCCAATAACCAAATCTTCAAAACGTTAGCACTTGAGTAAACTCCAATTCAGCATTCGTATAACAATCTTCAAACTCTTCAACTTTGTTTGCAATGTAGAAAGGAGGTTCTACCATGCATCAAATCAAACTCTCATCTCTTCACTTTAACTTCCCAGCACCACACTGCTTCAACCTGTATACTATAAAACAAACATCTCGAGAAACCATAAGAATTTTTCAACAAAGTTAAATAAATTATTATTATTCAAGAGATAGTTAAACTGTATTACAGATTAATCATTTTTCAATCCATCACCAATGCGCAAAACTTTTGTCCAACACACAAAATCCTGTATGATTTAAAATTTTGAACTCACTTTCTAACACCGTCTCCCCCTCTCGGTAACAATTCCTCCAAGAATAACAGTTTTCCGTACATTAAGAATTTTAAACGAAAATGACACTATTTTTGGATTTTTATATTTTCTGAAAGCAAGTAAATAACAAAAGCAATAAACACTCTGTTTTTGTGAGAATCACCGGTAAGAAGATCATATCAGCACAATCAAACTGTTTTCACACAATTAGATAATTCTTTATATAATTTTTCGTGAAAAGCCGTCCAAAACGATTACCAGTATGTTTGTCCACTTAAACAAAATGCATGAAGATTTCAAGTACCATTACCGTATGATACGTTAAGGTAATTTTATTACTGATATACTAGTGTGTCCCACTTCAGGATGTACCCCCGCGATCAAGGTATGCATAAAAAGTCATCATAGTAAGTGAGTATACTGAATTCATCCGTTTTGTTTTTCAACGTTTAGATAATTGGTGATCAGGTCAGTACTTCCGTATAGCAAAGAGACTAAAATATCTAACGAGGGCTAAGACAAATACCATTTTTTGGTACGAATTATGCATTTTGCACATTTGAATGACTCTCTAGGGGAGCTTCTTAATTTATGGGTTTTGGCATTTTTAGCTCTTTTAAGATATCCTGGTTGCGCCTAGGTCAACATGTATCTGGATGCAGTAGAAGGACAACCCTGATACCCCCGGATGAAATAACAACATAAAGACCCAAAACCTCAGATTTTGGCAATCTATCAACGCAAGATTTAAGGTCATTAAACTATACGCCACTGATGTGTTCCCCACTCATACTCAGTTAGTTAGGTTTATATCACATTGGTAAGTTGATTATTTCATTTTTTTGCGTACTGGTACATCATATGATGAAGCTGCTATCACACTTAAGGAATTTAAGTTCAATTTCAGTGTGACAGTCTAACTTGCTGATGTACTATCATTTCTTCTTTTTCACACTGTGATAACTCATTTTTCATTTTCTATTTTTTATGGTTTTGATTTTTCAATGTTTTTGTATTTCGTGGTTTTCTATTTTTTTATTTTTTATTTTTAAGAAAACAATAAACTATTTACAAAATTCTTATGAAAAACCAGTTATTCAGGATTCCTCATCCCGTTGAGTTCGACTAAATGTTCAAAGCGAGCCCTGTCAAAAGCTTTAGTATAAAGATCTGCCCGGTTATCTAGTGTGTCGACTCGATGAAGTTCAATTAGTTTCTTTTCAGCACAATCCCGTATAAAATGATGACGAATGTCAATATGTTTTGTGCGACTGTGTTTCACGGGATTATTTGTTATTGAAATTGTGGCATTATTGTCTATCATAATAGGAGTACGAGTGAAATCCAAACCATAATCGCGCATCTACTGTTGTATCCAGAGAACCTGAGAGCAGCAGCTACCCGCAACAATATATTCAGCTTCACATGTAGAGGTAGACACACAAGATTGTTTCTTGCATTTCCAAGACACAATCCTGCCTCCTAAGAACTGACAACCACCTGTTGTATACTTTCTGTTAGACTTGCATCCTCTGAAGTCTGAGTCAATGTAAGCAAGAAACTTCAAATCACTATCAGCTGGATACCACAACCCAAGTTTAGGTTTCCCCTTCAAGTAATGAAGAATACGCTTCACTGCTTTCATGTGTGACTCCTTTGGATTAGCCTGATATCTGGCACACAGATATACAACAAACATGATGTCGGGCCTTGAAGCAGTCAAGTACATTAGAGAACCAAGCATTGCCCTGTATTGAGTAGGATCAACATCTTCAGTACTTTCATGATCTGGGCCAAGATTGTGATTTTCGCATATGGGTGTGTTGAAAGTAGCGCAATCCTCCATTTTGAATCGAGACAAAATGTTATACACATACTTTGTTTGATGAATAAACATCCCATTCTCCTTCTGATCAACTTGTAATCCCAGAAAGTAAGATAGCTCACCCATAGCACTCATTTTAAACTTGCTCTTCATCACCTTCTCGAACGCTTGACACATGCTTTCATCTGATGACCCAAAGATGATGTCATCCACGTATACCTGTACCAGCAGAAAATCTTCCTTCTTTCTCTTAATGAACAGTGTACTGTCAATCTGCCCTTTTTCAAAACCATTCTTGATCAGATGTGTTGATAGTGTCTCATACCACGCCCTGGGAGCTTGATGTAATCCATACAAAGCCTTATCAAGCTTGTACACACGATCTGGATAATCTGGATCAACGAACCCATCTGGTTGTGAGACATATACCACTTCTTGGACTTTCCCGTAGAGAAACGCACTCTTCACGTCTAGTTGGTAAACTTTGAAGCCCTTGAATGATGCAAAGGCTAGGAACAAATGAATTGCTTCCAACCTTACCACTGGTGCAAACATTTCATTGTAATCAATCCCTTCCTGCTGATTGAAACCTATGACAACCAATCGAGCTTTGTTTCGCGTCACGATACCTCGATCATCTTTCTTACACTTAAACACCCACTTAGTGCCAATCGCTTTTTCACCTTTAGGAAGGTCAACTAACTCCCAAACCTTCAACTTAGCAAACTGGGCCAATTCCTCTTGCATAGCCTCAACCCAAGAATTGTCATTCAGAGCCATATGAATGTTCTGTTGGTGCACACATCTGTCGTCTTCGTCTTGTATCGAGTCTCGGTTCGGTGCGGATCTAAACAAAGCATGATATCATCATCAAGGATGATGACATCACACTAGTGACATCATCACTGCATCATGTGCACATGAAGACAGAATTGCATGAAATCAGATTATGTTTGCATGGGAATTTCGCTTCAAGACAAAATGGAATTTGACAATTTCGCTTCAAATTGTAATATTTTTATTTGAAGATTTCGCTTCAAGATTTCGCTTCAAGATTTCGCTTCAAGAGTTTCAAGCGAAATCCTTAGGCTTATATATAGGTGATGTTAGATTTCATTTGTAACAGTTTTTGACCAAGTGTACCGAAGTGCTGCCGGTTTCTCTTCTGATTGTAAAGGTTGTAATATCAATATAAAAGAGGATTAAAGTGAAACAAGCTGTTTACACGTCCGTTTCTCTGTTTCCGCCTTTGAAACGGACTAGAACTCTTCCGAACGACTCGTTTAGGTCGGAATCCGATCCTACAATTGGTATCAGAGCTCAGGACGAGGAGTTCTTGCCAAAAACAGCCGGTTTTCACCACGATTTCTGTTTCTACATCATTCTTTTTCGAAATTTCAAACTTTTTACGGATAAAATCGACTAAAATTCTCACATATCACGCATAATCATGTTTTAACAGTTCCTGGAATGTTTCAGCATCAAAATCAGCCTAAAACTTGTAATTTTGTGTGTTTTCGCTTCAATTGTTCGAACATATGATGACATCAGCAACATTTTGTACATGATTTCGCTTCAAGTTGATGATAATCTGTTGATTTCGCTTCAAGTTGAGAACATTATTTGATTTCGCTTGAATAGTTGAAGCGAAACTGATCTGATTGCATTTCGCTTGAAAATACGTTGACATCTGATTGAAATCTGCAGTGCTGTCTTAACTGAATTTTGATGTTCGTCGAAACCTGCTGTTCATTAAAAACTGTTTGATTGCTACGTTGAGAAACTGTTCTGAGTTGTGTGAATATATCAGTTTATATAGTGCATGTGAAGACTGAAACATCGATTTTATGGATTTGCTTTGAATATTGATATTGTCGAGATATATGTGATTTTAAAAAAATTGTCTGCCATCGATTTATGTGTATTGCATATGATGTTCATCGATTAAATCACTATTAAGTTTGTCTGTTCTAAACTTCTTGAATATAATAATCCATGTTGTCAGCCAAAGCATGTGTTTGCATGTGTATAAGATTTACATGTGATAAGTGTTAAACAATTAAATAGTTGTCAGTTTGTTGTCTTTGTAATTGTGTGAGGTTCTCTTAAAAATTAGTGGAATATAGTGATTGTGTCAGATCATGTGAATGCCATCAGTTCATGTGATTTATTTTTTAAAAAAATTGTCAGCAAAGTGAATGTTGTTGGTCTAATGGGTATTAAGTATGTCTCATAGTTGTCGGATTAGGTGGTAATTGGGTTTGTTAGTTAAACAATTCGGCCTAAATAGTGTTAGTATATCCCAGCCAGTTTCATACTCGAAACAAAGTAATATCAAGGTGTTCAGGTTGCACGTGTTTGGTTCTTGTTTCAATTAATTGTTTGTGAGTATTCAGCCCATGTGTTTGTTTGTATTATGTGTGTTTACTAAATAGTGTACTTAGCCCAAGTCATAGTTCACGGCCCATGAGACTTAAAGTGACTCAGGTTATATGTGCTAGTTGATCAGGTTATATGCATTTTTAGTTCATAGTGTTTGTGTGAATTCAAGACGCTTGAGTATTCAGGTCACAAGGTTTGGAGTTTAGTCGGTTCGCACGGTTCGATCAGTCGTTTTGTCAGTCAAGTCGCGTATTAAAGTCATCGACTCGCTTGAAAGTTTTCGTACAGTTTGGAATTCAAAGGTTTAAAAGAGTCAGGTCATTTGATTTAGATTCGAATCCTAGAAGTCTGCTCAGTGTGTCAACCTTCAGTCCGCTCAGAATATTCATCAGTACTTGCCAGGTGTTTTCCGAAGTATCACCTAATTATTGAATCATGGCTGAGAAATACTACAATGCTCATCAGAAAAGAATCCCGATTTTTCCAGATCTTGGAAGCGATGTAGATACCGATGATGAGGAAGAATATCTTAACAAATGTAGAAAAAGTATTGAGCCTGATAGTTTTAATTTTTTCTATGCAGATAAAGTTGATATACTGAATCAGAAGAAGATTGCCCGCTTAAAGAGGGAACTGGAAGCAGCTAAGTTACTTGCTAATGAAAAGGCTAAGACAGAAGTTGGAGAAACAAAAGTTGAAGCAGTGACTGAAAATGCAATAGAAAAAATTGTTGAAGTGGAGAAAGTGGTAGAGAAAATAGTCGAAGTTGAAAAATTGGTCGAAGTAGAAAAGATTGTCGAGGTTGAAAAGATAGTTGAAAAAATGGTTGAAGTTGAAAAACCATGTGTGAAGTGTTCAGAATCTTGCCAAGTTTGTGAAGAGAAAAATAAGAAGATTGCTGAACTTGAGAAGATTAAAGAAGATTTACTGTCTGATGTGAAGTATGTAAAGGAGTCGTACGATGTGCTTAACAACACAGTTGATCGTCTGAAAAAGACGAATACAGAAATCGAAAAAGCAATGGATAAAATGAGTGCAACATTAATGACGAAGCAGAAAGTCATTAATGAGTATATTGAAGATTGTGCACAGCTGAAGAAAGAAGTAGAACTTGAGAAGATTGAGAGTGAAAGGATTAAACGATTACTGTTGAGTTACACTACATGTGATTATTTGATTGATCGTGTTTATCCTACTGTTGCAGGTCTAGAAGCGTTCATGGACAAAAAGACTGAAGATACTGATACTGGTAAGAAACCAAGTGTCAAGTATAACAGATGTCCGCCCCCGATCCATGAAACCTATTCTCCCAGGAATCCAAATGAAGAGCGTTTAAAAAAGGCAGTCAACATCAAGTTAAAGTCTGAAATCATTGATGAATTACCAGACAATATTGATGTTACATTCACAGCGTCTGACACTGATCATGAGTCTGAGTTATTAAAGAAAGTTGTCGATCAGGTGTTGGATATGGATGAGGAGTCAAAACCGGAGTCTAAGTCTGAAAGTCCAAGTTCGTCAGAAAAGAGTCCGAGTTCACCGGTTAATAGGGTTTACAATAGAGAATTCCTGTTATCAAAATCTAATTTGAATGACGGATCAATCAAAGTGGCTTATACTTTGAATGATTCAGACAAATTATATTCTGATGAGGAATTTCCAATCAGAAGTGTAAAAACTGAAATGATCAAACAGGTTTTCAAATTAACAGAAATTAATTTTTCTGATATAAAAGATTTAAATCTTGATGAAAAACCTAAAAAATACACTTCAAGAGTTCAACAGAGATTGAACAAGAAAAAGGGTTATAGTTCTGGTTATGGTTATCGAAAGAAATCAAACTACAACGGTAATCTCAAAAAGAAAGGTTTAGGATTTATTCCTCCTGAAAATTATCAAAATCAGAAAACTTATAAACCAAATACAAAATTTGTTGCAGGTGGAAGTTGTGAAGATGAGCAGAAGAAACCGTTCTGGAAGCAGTCGAATCAAGAGTTTCTTGCTGAGGTAAAGAGGAATGTGAAGAAGTTTGCTCAAAGAGTTGATCGAAGAACTTGCTTCAAATGCCAAAAAGTTGGACATATTGCTTGGAATTGCCAACAGTTCAACAATACAAAACAGGAAGTTTCTTCTAACTCTGAAATGAAAAAGAAAAATGTTAATAAATCGACTTTGGAAGTTGGTGAAACTTCAAAACGGTTTTACAAAAGAAGTGTCGATTTAAGCAAACAAAAATGGGTTGTTAAAAGTTCTCAAAGTAGTTCTGACAATGAATCTGATTTCATAAAATCAGAGGAGTCAATTGTTGAGAAAAAGATTGTGAATTCCGTTCCTGAGGTGAACGATGAGAATTTTCCTTCATTGTCAAAGGAAAACTGGAAGTTGAAAGTTGGGAAGGTAGAGATCTCAAATCAATTCTTCGCTGATAAGGGAGAATTTGATGTTGAGAAGGCTTTCAACGGGAAAGTCAAACATATTTTTGGTAAGATGGTTGACAGAAAGGTAAAGAGTGCTCAAGAATTTTATAAATCAAAATGTTGGTGGGACAGATGTTTGCCATCAAAGTCACCCAAGGCTGGTGAGGCTTGGGTGGACGTTATGTTTGAGTAAAAACCGGACTTGCCGGAGCTCCCAGGTGGGTAAAAGTGGAGCAGGAATCGGCACATTTCTTGAGAAATTCACGAAAGTGATTTCGACTTACAAGTGGTAAATCAGGGACATTAAGTTGTACTTGATTTTCTACAAGTGGTTTTTGATATGAGAACAATGTGATGAACCCCTAACCTACAAATGGTTTTTTAAAATCAACAAAACTTATTTTCCGGAAAAACCATTTTGATTAAAACAAACTTAAGTGTTTTGAAATCAATGGGAAAATAGTTTGTTGTAAGGGGAAGTTCTGATTGTTTATGCCAAGTGGATGGCGATTTGAAGTGATTTGATATCGGTTGTCATTTTTTTGTACAGTTTGTTTTCAAATTTCCTAAAATGTGTTTGCATTTTAGGGGGAGTAAAAATTTTCAGAAAATCCAAAAACATTAGAAAATTTGAAAAAGCAAAAAACATGATAAAATCAAAAATGAGTTTTGTTGTATAAAAGAGGAAATGATAGTACATCAGTGGACTGTCACAACATGCTAAAGAAATGGAAGGTATAAATGTGATAAACAATCTCACTGTGGATATATCAGTAGGTTTTTGCACATTTAGTAAATTGTGACGAGATATAAACATAAATTTTACTTGCGTCTACGTGGGGAACACCTCTAGGATATATAGGTAACCCCTGAAATCTTGTTTGAAGGGTCCCGTATTCTGAGATACTAGGTCTTTATACTCAGTGATATCTGGGGTATTATCCCGGGACTTCTGATTTTGCGGAAGCAATGGCCTAGTCCCCGGAGAATACTTTCTGCTTGCTTGAAAAATAGCACCACCCTCAGCTAAAAAATGATGAAACATTGAAAAATGCTAATCATGGCTGTTGTAATACAAAAGATCCTCTAAAGGGGACACACCTAAAAGTCAACTAGGCTCTCTGCTGAACGGAAGTTCTGACCTGAGCTATCACGGTTGCATAATTTATTCCCCTTACAGATATCATCTGTGGTATACTCACCTGTAAGACTGAATATTGGGGTCTGGATACGGGAGTATATACTGAGGTGGGACACATGTAGATGTTTAAGTCCTAAAACACTAATTCGTATCTCGAAGCAGTTGAACTTTGTGTGAAAATTTAAGTGGATCAGTATACTGACAATCTAAGTGAATTGTTTAGAACTTAAAATGAAATGAAGCTTAACGGTGTTGGTGATTTGTTTCAAAAACTGATATGATCCTCTTACACAAACTCACAAAAATATTGTTTGTAAATAGTTCATTTCTGCATTTTATTTCTGTTATTTCAAAATCCAAAAAGATTTTCAGTGTGTTTTAGCATAAATTTTGAAAAAAATTCAAAAAGATTTTAGATAACTGATGTTGAAGAGCTGATTTTCAAAATTCCAAGTGCTGAACATGACGAATAGGTTTGGGAGAATTTAATTGAAAAGTTTTTCAAAGATAAAAAAATTCGTTAAATGATCATTGTTAATGTTTGTTTGTATATTGATTGGAGAAGGCTCAGTGTTGGTGTTTGATATTTGACAAATTGTTAAATATTTTATTCTTGTAAATCTTATTTTTGGGTAGAGGTTGTGCAGGATAGGATGGATTCTGAGCAGATAGAGTACCAGGTTCCGATACCTGAGAATTCTGAAATTCTGTAAAAGCAGACTACGATCCCAGCATGTTTTGAGGGGGAGTTTGTTAGAGAGAGAGAATTGGAGATAGAATAGAGCCAGGTAGAGATCCTGAAGGTAGATCAAAGACTGATAAAGACTGAAGATTGAGAAGACTCGACACTTAAGACTCGTCAACATCTGAGGGGGAGTCTGTTGGTGCACACATCTGTCGTCTTCGTCTTGTATCGAGTCTCGGTTCGGTGCGGATCTAAACAAAGCATGATATCATCATCAAGGATGATGACATCACACTAGTGACATCATCACTGCATCATGTGCACATGAAGACAGAATTGCATGAAATCAGATTATGTTTGCATGGGAATTTCGCTTCAAGACAAAATGGAATTTGACAATTTCGCTTCAAATTGTAATATTTTTATTTGAAGATTTCGCTTCAAGATTTCGCTTCAAGAGTTTCAAGCGAAATCCTTAGGCTTATATATAGGTGATGTTAGATTTCATTTGTAACAGTTTTTGACCAAGTGTACCGAAGTGCTGCCGGTTTCTCTTCTGATTGTAAAGGTTGTAATATCAATATAAAAGAGGATTAAAGTGAAACAAGCTGTTTACACGTCCGTTTCTCTGTTTCCGCCTTTGAAACGGACTAGAACTCTTCCGAACGACTCGTTTAGGTCGGAATCCGATCCTACATGTTCTTCGGCTCCTTTTGAGAAATGAAGCAACTATACAAGCACTCGTTCACAATCCTAGTCTTCTCAATCGAAAAAAATAAACCTGTATTCGCTGCTATGTTTCTCCTTGTCTGAACACCTGCAGTAGGATCTCCAAGTATCATGTCAACTGGATGATCTCTATTTGCTCGTGTAGTAGCAACGGTATCAACTTCTAAATTATCACCCAGGTTTGATCCAATCTCCCCTTGAATATTCTGATTTGCAAACGGATTAATGAAATCCTCCCCCTGAAAGGGTTCAGACTCACTATCGCTTGAATCATAAACAGCAGCACTTGAGGAAGTTTCCTGAGCATCTGTCATTGAAACACTCGATCTAGGCATGAACTCGCCTTCATCATCTTCACTGATCACTGTTTGAATCAACTGAGAATCATCTGCATTAGAAAACTCAGGAATATTAAGTGATTTAAAAACACTTGCATAATCATATAATATAGTTGGACCACTCGTTGATTGTTGAGGTTTGTATGTAGTGATTTAAACATTAAAAACATCCTCAATTTTACCAGTTTTTAGATTAAAAACCCTTTTATTCGGTGTGCTAGGCACGTAACCTAGAAAGTAGCCTTCGTCAGCCACCTCACCGAATTTTTGTTTATCTTTGTTTCGCACAATGGTGCAGGGTAATCCAAATGGTTCAAAGCCTGTTAAGTTTGGTTTCTCGTTAAACATTAATTCATGACAAGTTTTGTTTAAACGTTTAACGGTTAAAACTTTGTTTAGGACATAGCAAGCCGTACTAACAGCTTCTCCCCAGAAAAGAACTGGAAGCTTTGAATCTGAAAGCATAGTCCTAGCGGCTTCAATCAACGTCCTGTTTTCCTTTCAGCGACTCCATTCTGTTGAGGCGTATAAGGAGCAGAATATTGATGTTCTATTCCCCTGCGAAGACAATAGAGATCCAGAATCCGATTCTTGAACTCCGTGCCATTATCACTCCTTATCCTCTTGATCCTTGCATCATGGACGTTCTCCATTCTTGTAAAAAGATCTATCAGCATCTCCGCTGTCTCATCTTTTGTACCTAAAAAGAAAACCCATAAATAATGTGAGTAATCATCTGTGACAACAAGACAATAGTACTTTCCACCTATGCTCCTGACGTTCAGTGGACCGAATAAATCCATGTGAAGTAATTCATAAGGGGCATCTATGGAATTTACTATTTTTGATTTGTGAGGTTTCTTATGTTGTTTTCCCTTTTGACATGGAAGACATTTATCTTCCACGTGAAACCTCTGCATTGGAACCCCTTTCACTAGCTCATTTTTAATAATATAGTTCATTTTGCGATAGTGAATATGGGGCATGCGTCTGTGCCACAACATCAATTCAGCTTCAGATGCTTTTGATAGTAAACACGCCACCACAGCAGTCGGATCCTTAGCACCCATGTCCATGACATAAGTGTCATTTCTCCTTGGCGCTCTCATCACTATCCAATCGTCCGGAATCACCAAACGTGGTTTCAACACTAATGCTTCAGTCTTGGTAAAATGGACCGAGCGACCCTTGTCGCAGACTTGTGACACACTCATCAGATTGTGCTTAAGCTGCTCAACATAGTTCACTTTGTCCAATGTGATCTTCCCATTGCTCACTTTTCCTCGACCTGTAATTCTACCACCTTTAGCACCAGCAAAGTTCACATGTCAACCATCATAATTCTCAAACTCTGTCAACAATCTCGCATCCCCCGTCATGTGCCTAGAGCAGCCACTATCAACATACCATAAGTTGATAATCCTCCTTAGCAACTCCTGCACACACCAACCAAGAAATTAGTTAGATTGGGGGACCCAAGCCTTAATGGTCTTGGGTCGTCCAAATTCACCAACTACTGGAACATCCATCCAATATCCATTACTCCTAACTGGAGTCTTGGATCTCAGACCTGTTGATGGAATTTTGATTTTGATTTCCAACTAGGTCTATGGTCCTGAGGGTTCCTATATGTGTTTGGATTATTTGACCTTTGAAAATTTTGATTTTGGTATCTTGAGGTTTGATTCCAAGAAGCTTGATTGTTGTAATTTCTAAAGCCATTATTATAAAAAAATTCGACCACCATTATTTTGGTATCGATTTTGATATTGACCTTGACTTCTGAAATTACTTGAATTTCCATTAAAATTGTTCATTCTTGGTGAACTGCTTCTTGGTCTCTCATATCTGCCTGATGTAGATTCAGGCTGAAATCTTGCTTGATTTCTTTGAAAACGAGGAACTTGTGGAGTTTCTTTTTCTGCCTTATCTACACCAACAGCAACAACCTCATGTTTCTTAGGAGCATATTTCTTTGGAGAGTTGGACATTTTCTCCACATTATCACCACCCTTCTCTGGTGAGTTCTCTCTCTTTCTCTCACTAACTTATGCTTCAGACTTTTTGTTAGGACAACAGCTAGCTACATGTCCCTATGTGTGACACTTAAAGCACGATCTCTTTATCGAAGACTTCTTAGCTGAAGTCTTCGAGCTAGATCTCTCATCAGATGATGATGCCTTGGAAGGATCTTCTTGTTCAGTTTGCTTAGATACAATTTTTTCTATGTTTTTATTTTCTGCAAACTCTACATTTGATTCGTTTTCAATAACAGTGGTTTCATTTTTCATGTCACTTCCCTGAACAAAATTAACCTTTTTAACAAAAGTTTGATTTTTATTCTTAGAAGGTGAATTTTTCTTTTTGAAAACAGGTTCCCTGTTATTTTCCTTCTTAGCATCATCACTCTCAGACATATCACTTTGACTTGAAGTGAAACTACTTGGTGCAGTTGACATAAAGTCTGTTAACTCATCTTCATCAGGCAGGAATGAATAGTCATGACTAAGAGGAGTTGGGACTTCATTAAAGCCCTTGAATCCCACACTGGTCTTGTCATTAATTTTCTTTAACCCACCCATCATGTGTTTCATTACAAAAGACGAATCTCTGAATTGATTTAATTTCTTTTCAAGTTCAACGATTTTTAGTTGTGCATCTGACAACTCTTTGCATTTTTCAGAAATTTCTTTTGTTTTCTCACTCATCGTGTCATGAGCTAAGTCTGTAATTTGAAGTTTTTCGTTTAATTTGCAGGTTAAAGCCTCAATTTCAGTTTCATATCCTTTAATTTTCTTCAAATACATAGACTCATTTCTTTTTACGAAAAAGTTTGACTCTTTTATGTTCGACATCTCATTCACCAGACTTTCGTTTTGTCTTGACAACCTATCAACTTCACCCTGTAATTCATGACATCTTAAACAAAAAGATTTAGTACTTAATTCACGACATCTTAAAAAAAACAGATTCAATACTTACCTCTCCAGTTTGTTTGTCTAAGTGGCCATGAGAGCCGCAAGATCAACTACCTTCTTTTGATATGCAACATCCTTCTTTTCAGCATCATGTTCATCATCAGAATTTTTCTTTTCTTCTTCAGCTTCAGTAGCCTGATCATTTGTAACCTCTTCAGATTCAGTCACCTTCTCAACTTTACCATCCACAGTTGCTTCAGCTTCCTCATCTTTAGCTTCAGCATCATCAACTGGTACAATCTCTGCCATGAATGCCTGAGTGACATTCTCATCAGCTTCTAGATGAACACTCCAATCATATGACCCCTCTCGTGCAGTAGAGATCAAAGCTTTTGAGCCAGAGTTGTTTGATGCATTTCTGTTATTTGAACTTTGACTCGAAGACTCTGTCTTTGGTCTTTGACATTCTCTAGCAAAGTGTCCATAACTTTGACAGTTGAAACACCTAACCTTGGTCTTGTCAAAACCAACAGTCTTCCCCATAAACTTCCTTCCTGTTCTATTCATAAACCTCTTCACTCTCCTGGATCATGGCCATTTGCCACTGTAGATCCATCTCTTCCAAGTCATCAGGGTCAACCTGATCATAATCTTCATCAAAAGTAGCTGGATCAAATATTTTCCCCTGAATGTAATTCTCGTAAGAGGCAATGAATGAGGCGAGCAATGCTAGATGTTCTTCAGCAGCCTTCACACTCATAGGCATAGATTTAGTATTGCTGCTCTGATTTGTAGCTGAAGTTCTCTTAGCACCTGTAGATGCTCCTGAAGCAGCTATGAAACACACATCACCATCTTCCTTTACGGTAACCTGCTCATTCTCACATGACAAAAATGCAGTAGCAGAATCGCTAGAAGCATTGTTAGATGAAGAAGATGGAAGTCCATTGTAAATCCCTAGATCTTGAACCTGATCGTATCCTGTCTCCTTCTTCTTCATGTTGAGCTCGTATGCTCTCAGCTTCCCCACAACCTCTTCAAGTTCTTTTGTGTTATGATCTGCCTCCCCTTTGATCATGAGAGTATAGATATCCTACTTTGCAGGTAGTGCATCAAGCAGCTTGTCATTGATCTCGATGTCAGTATAGCTATCTATGTCATAGTTGTCCATTTCTGACATTAGATGGTAGTATCTCGTGATGATATCTTCAAGTGATTCATTTCTCATGCACTTGAAGACAGCAAATTGCTTCTTCAGTAGATCCACTTTGTTCTTTTTGATATCCTCATTTCCTTGATACCTCTTTTCTAGTGCATCCCGCATTTCCTTAGAAGTAGTGTACTTCTTGAAGGTATGTTTGATGCCATCTGGTAAAGACATATTGATAGCAGCTAAGGCTCTCTTTTCAGCCTCATACATCTTTTTATCAGCCTCTTGCATGTTCACATAGGCAGTGACATGTTGTCTGCCTTCAAAATCATGAGTTGGGTTCGCATAACCATCTTGAATACAGATCCACATCCGTGTGTCCTGATATTCAATGAAAGATTGAAACCTGTCCTTCCATGTAAGATAATTCTCCACCTTCATCATTTTAGGCGGTTTGTTGGTTGTGCCAACCTCGTGCTCCATCCTCAACAGTTCGTTCAAATTTGACATGTTCGACATTTTAACGTAACAGACTGGTAAAACCGTACAAAAAGTGTCCAAAAACAGTGATTACCAAATTACACCGTTAGAATCGTCTCGAAAAAAACGAATCCAATGATATATAATGTCAAACACCAAATTCGGGAGCTACGGATCACTTTCTATTCACGAAAACGTTAAATCCTCTATACGCACCCAAATACTCCACCAAAATAAATACTCCACCTTTTTAAATCCTCTACTAATTTCGCTGGTTAATCAATTTAATTTTGCTGTGTAATTTCGCTGGTTCAGGAAGGTTGTTTAATTATGCTGGTTAATTTCGCTGCTCCAAATTTGCTGGTTATTAATTTCGCTAAAACGAAGTCTAGTAACTTCGCCGATCACCGTAATAATGTCGCTGAGGACAATTACACGGTTACCAAAGTCACCTTTGGATTTTAAGTTCGCCGGTCAGTTAATTTCGCAGGTTAATCAGTGTATTTATCCAAAATCAGCAAATCCTCCAGAAACAAATCTTCTCAGAATTTTAACAGATCTCTTTCTAACAGAATCCTGCAAGATTAAACAACCAAATCAACACAAAATTTTCGAAAATATGAAGAACACGAAGAACAGTCTTCGAATCTTCAAGTATTTGTAGCCAAAATTCCTCAACCAATCAACCAGAACTATCCCGAAAACCTGCAAATCAGCAAAATCAAACACACAGACTGATCAAACACAAAAAAAAAAACGCAGAATTATATCAGAAATTCAAAAAATTCGAAAACCCTAATTTTCAGGTTTAAAATTTTCAAAAATTTCCACCCAAATCTGCAGACACAATTCTGAACCGAGCTTCTTCAAGAGCCTAAATCTCTGATACCAATTGTAGGTCCCCTAGTTCGTACGGATCATCAATCCAATCTAGAGTGCGGAATCCTCTAGATTAGAATAGCACAGAAACGAATAGAAAACAGAATTCCAATTAAACTGATCTTTATTGATTATCTATCAAACTGATTACAATCAATCAAGATCCCGAACACACACAAAATTCGTCCAAGACCTTTGTCTCTCACGAAATTCCTCTCAAAAGTTATTTTGGCTGATTAACCTAAACCCTAATGCAAAGCCTTGTTTATATAACACAAGGTTGCTACTTGGGCTAGGTCAAAACCTCATGGGCTGCGAATTGGTCTAAGCCCAATTCGCCCCATACACCCAATTCATATGGGTTTGGTTAGCCCAAACATTACAATTAACTATTACAAAGCTAAACCCGCTAACCGTTTATCATTTAACTAATTACAAGATATTCAAATACCAAATCTAAGCTGTTGTCACTAAATATGCACCAACATAAAAAAATCAAGAAACCCCCATCAACAAAATGTGCTTATGCCATCGCTCAACCAAGAAACTCAAAACACAGAGAATCTCTCCAAGCAGATCACCTTCATTTAACCAACAAAAAAACACAGAGAATCCCCACCAACAAACTAGTTATGAATAAAAAAAAACAAATCACCTTCAGTTAACCAAACAAAAAAAAAACATGAACTTTTACAAAATTCAAGATTCTTACCAAGAATCTCAAAACACAGAGAAATATATTGCTCCAAGCAGAGAAAATAACCAACAACAGTACACTCAATTCACCAAAATCCCAAAACAAAATTCATATAAGCACCAGCAAACCCTTACCAACAAACGCAGCAACATCATCAGCCGTAAAACAACCGACGAGGGTTTATGCCACACCCACCCGACTGTGCGGCGACGTCGTCTAAGGGTTCAGCCACCGCTGCTCCCACAGCCACTGCCACCGCCTCCAACACCAGCGCCGCCAACACCATCGGGCCACCCCCACCATCGGAAGAAACCCCCCAGAAAAACCCTAAAGAAAAACCCACCACACCGCCTTTCTCTCTCCTCGATCTGGTATACAGAAACACCACCGCACCGCCTTTCTCTCTCCTCCGCGGTGGTTTTATATCCCCGTCCGATGACGATGAAGGTTGGGGGTCGCCGGAGAAACGAGGGGGCGCCGGAGAAACGAGGGGGCCACCGGAGTGGGTGTGGTGTTTGGGGGTCGCCGGGGTGGGGGTGTGGTGGCGGCAACTTGATCTCTAGAAATCAGATGAAGATTGGGTGTTTTCTTCATGTGATGAAAGAGAGAGATGAGAGAAGAAATTAAAATTGTGTGAAGAGAGAGAATATGCAGAATTATAAAAGAGATAAGACTTTTAAAAAGAGACAGGTGACAAAGATGAATGACATATGGAGTTAATGACCAAACTACCCTTTAGGGTGGCAGAATCTGATTGATGAAGAGTAGTTCTCACGGTTCTCGCAACTAGGGATAGTTTTTATTTTAGCGGCTCCCTACATATAGATTCGCATTGAACTTATTTATTTATTTCAACCAGTTAATCGAGAGAGAAGGGATTTTGCATGAAGTGTATCTGTTTGATGAGTTTTTGATTGACAAGAATTTGGATGGCATCTATATTTCTCAATTTTTGTTCTGAAAACTAGTTTAATAAAAAATAAATATAAAAAAGATAAACTATCAGGTTTTATTAAATATATCAACATAATACAGTTGACATTTGACATATTAAGCATTGTGATCAAAAGTCATACCACAATACTCTCTTGACAAGTTAGTTTAGTGGTTAGTCACTTGATTTATCTTTTTGAGGTCCCATCTCAGGAGGTCGTCAATTCGAAACCGAGCCCAACCAGGTTTTACCGCAGTGGGCCTTCGGTCGAGTGGGTTTTCTCCAGAACTGGTGGCTTGGTGGCTCGGGTATGCATCCAACTCTGGCCGTTATAAAGAAGAGGATGTAGTTACTCGATTGAGTGGATCCAGAATGCTTATCCCTGACCGTTCAAAAAAAAATCATACCACAGTATAAAAAACGTGCACATAGTTAAGCCCTAACAATTACTATGCCTAAACAGACAGGTAGACCACCACCATTTAACAGAGATTTTGACAAGTAACTGACACTATTCCTACACAGACAGGTAAAAGAGACCACCACCATTTAACATAGATCTGACCAAGTAATTGACAAATGATACAATGAACAAATGTTTTTGTTTTGTCAATGTTTGATTAATAACAAAATATATAATTTTTGTCAGTTTCTTTTAACTCATACAACTTTTTTTATAAAGAATACAAAGTTGTATATGGTTTTTATCATAGCAAATTTTTGGTTTTGTCAACTTTTTTTATAACAAAATATCACAATTTTATTTATCATAGCAATATATGTATTTTTATTTGAAAGTACAATGGTAACATACAATATTGTCGGATTGTCACATTGCACTCAAGTCCTTTTCTTTAATGAATAGACCATGTAAACCATACGGCACTCGTTGTGGCAGCTTGACAGCTGCCACCACATCAAGATTCGGTGATCGGGCATCCATCACCAAGAACCTTGACTCACCCGAGTTTTCATCATGCACATAAGACACCAAATACCCATCATCCTCCTCTACGCTTGAATCTCTTGCAACGAAAAATGGTTCACCTCCGAAGCAATTATCTCCATACATCCGACTTGCTATTGTGTACTCATGTTGTTCTTTGGTTCCTTCTAATGCGGCAATGTCAAGCTTTGCCACTCCTATTGTCCTTATAATCCTTGATTTTTTCGGCGTTTTCTCAAAAATTGTTGTGTAAACGAACCTGCATTATCACGGTTTCTTCTCATTAGATAAGACATATACTGCTTATGCATTATCAGTTAAATATAAAATTACATCGAGATAGAAGGTAAACGGGAAACAAACTGCGTTGCTACCCTTTTTGAATAGCAAAACTAAGTCAGTGTTTTTCTTACTTGTTCTTCTTTGATATATATGCCGGATTGATAACAGGAAACTCCATGTTATCAGTCGACAGAGTTTGCCTTAACACAACCCCCGTCCCAAAATGAATAGTCACTTTTTCCATGGATGCTTGGATCAGATCCATCCGATCGAAGAAGTGCTCAATCGACAATATATTAGGTGCCACAAACACCAAGACCTCGTTTCCATATTCATCGGTCTCGTCCCACGCATTAGCTACATGAAGTATATTGAACCCAGGCACCTCAAACCACTTGATCTCTGATTCATCCTTTGCATATCGTGGAAGAACACCGATTCTTGGAACTTTCATTTAGTCAAAACTTACAAGGCTTCCTCTACGGATCAGGTTCATTGGATGAGCTCCAAGTTGAATGTCACAAATGATTGCATACTTTTGAGTGATTGCCAAATCATGAGTTAAAGAGGGTTCCTTCATGGAGAAAATAGGTACATCGGTTTGCTTGTTTCCATTCGAATCGAATCTGAAATAAGTTATATAAGGATATGTAGCCCAATAACGAAAAGCAAACGCCTCCTTAGTCTTCGGATCAATCTTCGGGTGAGCGGTCATGTTCATAAAAAGCTTTCCTTTGAAATCATGCTGATGTAAAGTTATTATGTCGCCATTGTCCTCGACTTTGAGTGCATATGGAAGATCGGATTCACATAGCGCGTACAGGCTGCCTCCAAAAAACGCTAAGTTGGTGTTTGCAACACCAATCCCTTTGCTAACATCGTACTTACCCAAAACAATTCTTGCACAGAACAACGCTGCACACGCGACAAAAGGACCAAGTCCTTTCATACCTCCAATAAAATTTGGGACAATGGAGGATTTAACTTGGTTTTCAAACAGGTACTTGTTGGTCTTGATGTATCGGCTGCAGAAAGTGGCACAACCTTTTGAGATCCTGATGGAGTGCACCATCCCATCCCCATCCAGGTAGTGTTGTGGACCGCTGGAGATAAACTGTGGGTTGGGTCCGTTGCGTATGTACACGCCATCCAGGCATGAAGGGAGTGACCCGTATACAACCTCACATTTGGTAGGACTCAGCTCATCGACTGGTGCGAAGTTATCAGTTAGTGTGTTGCATGGGTCGACCGACAAATGAGGAGGATGATCAAGAAACTTGCTGATAGCCTTGTTAAATATTTTTTCAAGTAAAGATAGGTTTGAAGGTAAGTTTCTTGATTTGTTTGGAGCTGCAATAATGGTATCTTTTTTACTGTTTCTAGTGATGAAAGTTGGTTGAGATTTGAAGATTTTGGTCTGAGAATAATGGGAAAAGGCATATGAGTTTGACAATGGAATTGTATTCATTCTTGTTCAGTGGTACCTTAACCCAACCAAAAAAATACAGAGCATGGGTGACCTATATAAGCAATAAACCCTGGTGGGATATTTTCAAAGATAAATACTAAAATGGATCCAATTTTATTAAATTAAAATACATACGATGAACGATATTTTTTTTTTCATCTGAGTTTCACCCTTAGGGGAGTGGGGGTGGTCACTAGTGATAGAATTCTATCACTCCCAATATCCAATCAACTCATGTCATGTCATCACCTACTATTCTTTCACTAGTGATAGAATTGTAGTGACGGTGGTTACTAGTGACAGAATTCTATCACTACCAAATTTTTTTAATTTTTATTTTGAGTTAATTGCCATTTTCGCCCTTGAGGTTTGGGCACATTTGCCATTTTCGTCCAAAATCACACTTTTCGACCATTTAGCCCCCAACGTTTGGTCATTTTTTCCATTTTCGTCCAAATTGCCTAACCCAGTTACTTTATAGCATCTGAGGGGGTAATTTTGAAATTTCTCAATTAAAATGACTAATTTACCCTTAATGATAAAACAAAATAAATTAAAAAAGTATTAAATATATATTTGTTGGACCCACTTATTATAAGAAATGTATATTACACCCAACCTCCCACCACACCTTTCTTCTCTTTCTTCTCCGGTATATCAGTCGACGACCAACCCAACGAAATGAACCAGCGACCAATAACAATGATCCCCTTTCATGAAGCTTTCCTCTGTGTTTTCATGAAGCTTTACTGCATCTTCAATTTTACACATTTGCAATACATATCTACAAGCATGCTTTCAACAAAAGATTCCAAAGCCATCCCTGATTTAATTTTCTACCATGATACTCCATTCCATAGTTTAAAGCTTTCAATCCAGCACAAGCTTTTAAGACACTACTAAAAGTGAAGTCACGAGGTTCACTCAAATGGTGAATTGTTCAAAAGCCTAAAAAAGACAAGCCAAAATTATATTCCTGGTCAATGTTACCACATATAGATAATGCCAATAAGGTTTACCGGAAAATATGTTGATCTGATCGACTCTTTTCCATCACCGTTGTCGATTCGGCGCCGGTACCGTTCGGTTAAAACCCACACCATACATCTTCCCTGTTCTTGAAGAAATACCCATAAATCTATCCTCTTTCATACATGCCCTTGCAAAGTCATATTAGAAACCTATGTCAGATTACTTCCCTCTAACCTACAACTTCAAATTCTCAAACGGCTCCCACAGAGTTCCCTTCTCAAATGCCCTACAGTCTGCAAAACTTGAAATTCCCTCATCACAAGCAACGATTTCATCTTTGTACATCGGCGTCCAGGCCAACACACATCTAGGGTTCCTTGCTCGCTCTAGGGTTGGGGTTTAGCCACAACATTCCAGATCCAATGGCGTCTGGTGAAAGATACACGTTTTTCGGCGATTGATGAACAAGACGAAATGGTTCTCTGGTTTGTGGTTCAGATTTGGGTTCAATATCCAGAGAGAATGTAGAGAGAAAGAGAGAGAGTGAGAGTAAGAAAGATGTTACCACACTTTGAAGCAGAGTGAGAGTAAGAAAGATGTTGGTGAGGTGGTTGTTGGTGATGGAGAAAACAGAGAGAATGTAGAGAGAGAGAGTTACAGATGATGATGATGTTATGTTCTTGCAGATGATGAGGATGATGATGATGTTTGAAGATGTATGCATTAGCTACTTTACAATTTACCCCCTTATCATTTTAAAATTTCAAAAAATACCCTAAAGTGGGTAAAAAGTAACCTGGTTGGGCATTTGGGTAACTAGGTTAGGCATTTGGATGAAAATGGCAAAAAGTGACAAACGTGGGGGGCTAAATAATACCAAACTGTCATTTTGGACGAAAATGGCAAATGTGCCCAAACCTCAGGGGCGAAAATGGCAATTAACTCTTTTATTTTAAAATTAGAAATTAACAATAAAACACTAAATTATAAATTTCATTAAAATAAAAAAATAAATTACATAGCAAAATAAAAAACAACTAAACATTGGAAAAAAAAGTTAAATTAAACGGGTGGCATCTCCCAACCCCACTTTGCGCAAATCTCGCGCTTTTGTTGAATTACAATTGACTTAAACGGTTCGTCAAGATGGGCGTGCTTTTCACACAAGATTTTTAAATCATTTTGTCTTTCAACCGTTTTCAAGTGTCCCACGTAGGCCTGCTCGCGTTCAACTTTTACGGACATAATTTTATCTTTTCTTTGTTCGGCCTTCTTGTATTGCGTCATTTTCTCCTCTTCGATTCTGAAGATCGACTCCGCCACCGCTTCCTTCCCTTTGCTTGACGATTCACCACTTCTCCTGCGGCGTGGCCTTGTAGGTGTATCTTCTTCAACGGGGTCATCAAGGGGTTGATCGGGTTCGTCAAGGGGATATTCGTTTAAGTTCATTTGGGGCAAGTTATCCGACGCGGAAGTCGTGTAGTTCCCCGAATCGGATGTCTTTGATCTTTTCGAACCTCCTCGTTTTTTTGGAGCGGTAGGACCACGCATGTCAACCAACTCAACCGGG
This sequence comes from Helianthus tuberosus, assembly GCA_030545235.1. Taxonomy (NCBI): domain Eukaryota; kingdom Viridiplantae; phylum Streptophyta; class Magnoliopsida; order Asterales; family Asteraceae; genus Helianthus; species Helianthus tuberosus. The sequence goes on along the minus strand of CM060351.1, from coordinate 185,130,374 downwards.
ACCCACTTCGGGTGATTTCTCGCAACTTCCCATGCCGCCACGTGTGGAAAACTCCTCTTTTTGTAGAGATCGCAATACTTTTCGGTGGCTTGTCGCATGATTGTCGCCTCGCTCGCTCCACTTTGTGGATTTCGGTTCTACAAAAAATATAAAACGTTATGTATTTTTTTTATAAAAAAATTTTTGTTTTCTGTTTAAAAAAATAAACTGTTTTCTGTTTTTTATAAAAAAACTGTTTTCTGTTTTTTTTTTATAAAAAAAAAACTGTTTTCTGTTTTTTTTAATAAACTGTTTGCTGTTTTTTTATAAAAAAAGTTGTTTTGTGTTTTAAAAAAAAAACTGTTTTCTGTTTTTTTTAATAAACTGTTTTCTGTTTAAAAAATAAATAAATTGAGAAACTGTTTTTTTTAAACTGTTTCTGTCTTTTTTAAATAAAAACTGTTTCTGTTTTTTTTAAATAAACTGTTTATGTTTTTTTTAATAAACTGTTTCTGTTTTTTTTTTAAATAAAAACTGTTTCTGTTAAAAAAAAACAGTTTTGAATGAAAAAAGATATAAACTTTATAAAAAACATACCTTTTGAATGAAACAAGCGTTGAACTTACTAATTTTCCCGTTCAAATCCGTCAATTTCGACGTCATTTGGTCCATGTTTCGTTCCTTTGCACCTGGAAGTCGGCTAAAATGATTAATGACCCGTCTCCAAAACGTATCATTTCTTTGCTCGTTGGCATGTTTCTTGTTCTCGGAGATGTGCAAGTACACCTTCACCAAGGGCACCTCCTCCTCGCTCGTCCAATGTTGTCGGACGATTGGGACGATTTCTTGAACGTCATCATTTTCTTCTTCTTCCTCTTCCTCTTCTTCTTTTTCTTCTTCTTCTTGTTCTTGAACGTAATCATCATCTTCATCGTCGTCAAGACTTTGTTTTGGTTCACGATACGCGTTTGCAAAATGATGGATGAGGGTGTTGTCTTCTAGTAGTGGGTCGAGTTGGTGGGGTTGGGTTTGAAAGTTTGGAAACAATTGGGGTTGAAATTGGTGAGGTTGAAACGGTGGAACGAACGGTTGGTTTTGATACGTTTGCGATTGAAAGGGTGGATATTGTTGGGTTTGAAAGGGTGGATATTGTTGGGTTTGAAAGGGTGGGATTTGGTCGGGTTCGTCTTGCAACCTAAAGTGCGTCGGCTTTCCAAGATTCGCTCGAACCTTGGGTCTTACGGGATTTTTCTTCGTACCCGAACCTCTTTTTTTCGAACCCCCGCCTCTCTTGCTTGAACCTTCCATGTTTGTTGTATAATTTTTGAGTTGAATTGAAGAATTTTTTAGTTGAATTGGAGAGTTTTTTAGTTAAATTGGAGAAGTGGGGGAATTATTTGGATTTTATATAAAAAACCCACAAACAATTAAATCCCAAACGGTCAAATTTTGTTCCAAACGGTCAAAAAATCAAACGGTAACATTCGAAATTCAATGCGTGATATTCTCCACTCGTTGAATTTATCACGCGTGATCATTGGGGCGGCGGCGGTGTTCCTGATTTTATCACGCGTGGTGGGACGGCCATAACGAACCGCCCCCACTCCCCTTAATAGCATTTATGGTGTAGTGTAGGGTTCAAATGAGAAGAAGTTTTTTGTAAGAAGAAAAAAAATAGAAGTTTCAACCAATAAGAATTCTTCATTTTACTTCATTTAATATTTGTATTTAATTTTAATTTAAGGGTATATTGGTAAACTTACATAAATCATTAATTTGTGAAGGGTTCAAATGAGAAGAATTTTTTTGTAAGAAGAAAAAATAGGAAGTTTCAACCAATAAGAATGGTTCATTTTACTTCATTTAATATTTGTATTTAATTTTAATATAAGGGTATATTGGTAAACTGTAACACACCGTGTTTCAGAAGTCAAAGTCAAAGTCAAGATTGAAGTCAAAGGAAGAAAAGATTGCTAATTGCGATATGTCTCTCCTTACTCAAATCCTGTTTTGACTTCTTTGATTTGTAATTAGTCTATTTTATTATCTCTTTAGTTGTATTATGTGGAGTATCTATTAATAATCACATAGTAATCGCTGTTTATCGCATGATTAATCGCTTTATCGCAATCGCAATCGCACTCACAACTCAAATTACGCATTTTGGTTATTGTTATAGTGTGTGTGTGCCTTATGTGTTACTTGTGCATGTTTATTTATGTTTGTTATGTGTGGTAATCAATCGAAACGCAATCGAACTCAATCGCAATCGAATCACAAACGCTAAACGAATACGAAGTAAGGATGCTTGTATGTTGATATAGTAGTTGGGAGCAAAAGTAATTTGACTAGGAAAATCTATCGCATCGTAACGCTCGCAATCAAAATCGAAACGGAAAAACTCGTCACACCGAACACTCGAACGAAGCGACTGATCGATCAGGCGACCAGCCGATCGACCAGCCGTTCGATCGGACTGTCGTCCGATCGGACAAGCTGTTCGATCGAGCTGCCTAACCGATCGACCATCCCCTCTCCATTCCTTTCCACTTTGGGTAACCCTATAAATACCCCTTGTCACCATCATACTTTCTACTTTTGGCAACTGACGTCCGACCAGTGCTCTTGCTCGCTTTTTCCTTCGATTTCTCGCAATTCCGGTAAGATCTCGTCCTAAATCTTGTACTTCCTTAATCTACACGCAATCGTACACCTTTCTAGCTTTTGAATATTAACTTTTAACCGTGAAATCATCAAGATTCAAGGTGTTCTAGGATGACGTCATCATGTGTTCTTGAAGAACTTCATGTTTTGGCCTCAATCCACCAAGAACAACTTAGATCTAACCGATTTCCACATAAACTAACAAAGATCTTTCATAGATCTAAACATATTCACAATGAAAAGGATTGGAAGATGGTTTTCCAACTTTCTTCCAACTCTTTTACACTCAATGCACTCGAAACCGATAGAATCGGAGTTTATGCCGGCTTGCTACTCATTATTGTGGTTGTGTTGGTTCAAGATCCGTATTCTATACACGAGATTATCGATTCCGGGTTAACCAAGAACAATCATCCTGAACCGGTGGACTGACCGAACTTGGGTGATTCCTGTTCGATCTGGTCACTAGAGCTTAGGATGGGGTTCTGTTGGTTGGTACGATATCAACACATCTTGATAAAACGAAAAACAATCAAAACAACCAAGTGTAAGACGAACAGGTTGACCAGGACGGAGTGCCGTCCGATCGGACTGCTGTCCGATCGAACAGCCAATCCGACCGACTGGCCAATCCGAACGACTTGCACCTTGGTCCCACCTTAATTTCCAAACCAACTTTCAAGAGTTTTGGAACACCGAACGGATTGCCGTCCGAGCGAGCTACCACTCGATCGACCGACCATCCGAATATGTGATGTTTCGAAACTTCAACACTTAAACAATTTTCAACATGTTCAATGCACAAAGGATGCCACCCGATCGAACGACCGTCCGATCGAGTGACAACCTGCTGTGAACTTGTTCTCACTGAAGTACCCAACCAATCGGGTTGCCGTCCGATCGAACGACCGTCCGATCGACCAACCTGAAAGGTAGAGATACTTCATTGCTTTCAAAATACTACAACGAAAACTTCAAAGGTCAAGCCATCATACACAAACACATCCTTCTCAAAGGAAGAAACAATTCGCTCGAACAGTCTGTTAAATATAGTTGTTATGGAAACTTCTGGACAATCTGTTTCGCTCAGTGCCACGCCCCGATGTTTTCGCCATCGGTTGGGGTGTGACAGATTGGTATCAGAGCCATAACTATAGGGAATTAGGCAAGATTCGACCTAGTCCGGGTCGATGTCTTAGAGACCTAGTCTATAGTTAGGAACCAACAGACCGACTCATGCATATCCAGTAGGGATCGTGTATGAGCTACTGCTGCTTCTCGCCATTCTCGCCTACGTTACACCATCACTGCACTCAAATTTTCAAATATGAACGAGTTATTAAGTCGAGATTAGGTGTGAAAACCGCAAACTCTCGACTAAATTGCTTGTTCAACCCACATTTTTATCTATAAACAATAGAAATTGCGTTGAAATAGGAGTGAAATCCATACTTCGACGCGTAATTCTCTTTTATTTTATCAAAACGGGAACAAAGTTGTTAAGCCAGGGGTGAAACCCTAACCTTGACGACATGTTCCGCCCTTTTTCCAAACTCTCACCAAAGTCTCGATGGACTCCAACGACCTGAAGTCACGGTACGACTAAAGGGATGTGTGCCAAACGCCCAAGAATCGAGGCAAAAGCACAGTCCTGAAAGTCAAAATGTGTACAACAAGTCCTTGAGAATAGTCGAATCACTTTGGATAGTCAATGTCTAATAGCCGTAGACGATCTATTTCCCGATTTTTATGTGTTTCGATTCTGAGCCCGCAACTGCTGACTCTGATGATTCGTCGATTTTATGTGTCTGTATGTGTGTTTACCTGCTTATGTGTTTTAATTTTTGGAGGTTTATTCGATTTTTGCCTTCACTTCGATCGAAACGTGTTAGGACCGGTTTGACTCCGTTTCGATTGCTAACCGACTCGTACGACGTGCGGAATCCGTGCACGAGTGAGACCGAACACACGAACAGTAAAATAAACTGTGATTCTTTGATAGATTTGATAGCGTACAAGAACCTGAATCACGTGGACAAGCTTTCTCTCTCTAGAATCTCTCTCTAGATCTCTAGCTCTCCAAATGCTCTAAATGGCAAGAGTCTCTAATCTAAACATAACTCTCCTATTTATAGGCCTTGACTATTAATGAGATTTCTCATTAATTACAATTATGCCACCTTGCCTTTTTGACTAGCTATCACATTATAACAACTTGTTTTCTTCTGTTTCTCGCTACGGCTCGGATTGACGAAGGCTATAGACATAAATGCACTAACAGACTCCCCCTTGGATATTGCCGCAGTCAATCTCGATCATTGAGTCAAACTCGTAGCGTCTTCTTTTTCTCTCTCTTAGTCTTCTTGAACAGAATCCCGGTGGATCTGTCTTCAGCTTCAGCTTCTCCTTTTTTTAAACTCTTTTCTTCATCAGGCTCCCCCTTTCGTCAAGCTTCCGTGCTTTGGGATCGACACCTTGCTTTTCGATTACAAGCTCCCCCTTGCTTTGAGCTCGTCTTCAGACTCCCCCTTAGACTCAGCTTCCGGGATCGTAGTCTGGAATCTCATCTGCAATCACTCAAACATTTATAAGTAACAGCATTTCAAATATCAGCTATCCAGGAATTGTAACCTGGCTCACTCAAACATTCTAAACAAACAATTTTCATGAATTTGGTAGTTTCATCGAATCGAATCGGAAACTAGCTCTATAACAGTATAAGCATCCAAATCCCTCACAGTTAATCATCCAAGTCCAAACTAACGACCTTGGAGATATCACAAACTGTTTTTGATTTTTTATTTTTAATTTTCAAATTAATGAACTTGTTTTATTTTCAGAAACACAATCAGCTTACTTAGATTTTGAAACTCAGCACTCAGACATCAGTTGTCGAAAATAAAACAGAAATCAAAATCTTTTTGTATTTTCTGAAAACATAAAGCAGTAAAGAAATATGTACAAACATATTTACAGACAATATTTTTGTTTGAGTATGCGTCAGAGGATCATATCAGTTTTTGACAAGTCACAAGTACCGTTGAGCTTAATTTCACTTTAAGAATTAAACAATTCACTTAGATTGTCAATATACTGATCCACTTAAATTTTCATACAAATTTCAACTGATTCAGGATACGAATTAGATGTATTAAGAACTTAAACTCATTCATGTGTCCCACCTCTTGAATATACTCCCGTATCCAGATCCCAATATTCAGTCTTACAGGTAATTATAACACAAATGATATCTGTAAGGGGTTAATAAATTATGAAGAATCATGAGAGCTCAGGTCAGAACCATCGTTCAGCAGAGAGATCATGACTCAACTTGGGTGTGTCCCCTTTAGAAGATCTTTTTTTACAACAGCATTGCTAAGCAATTTTATTGTCTTATCATATATGCTGAGGGTGATGCTGTGTTTCAAGCATATGCGGAAAGTATTATTCGAGGACTAGGTCAGAACTACCGTTCAGCAGAAGTCCCGGAATAATACCCCAGACATCATTGAGTATAAAAACCTGTATATCAGAATACGAAACCTTTCAAACGAGATTTCAGGGGTTACCTATATATCCAAGTAGTGTTCCCCACGAAATAAGCAAGTGTTTGAATTTAGGTTTATATCCCGAAAAAGTTTACTAAGTGTATAAAAACCTACCGACACATCCACGGTGAGATCATTTAACACATTTTGACTTTCCATTTCTTTAGCATACTGTAACTGTCTACTGATGTACTATCATTTCCTCTTTTTACGCAAAACTCAAATTTTTTTTAATTTTATCATGTTTTTGTCATTTTCAAATTTTCAAATGTTTTTGGATTTTCTAACAATATTTCTCCCCCTAAAATGCAAAACCATTTAAAGAAAATTTGACAACCAACACTGATAGCTTTGTCTCGCCATCCATTTTCTACTTCAAGTGCTCTGATTTGCAGAAAATATAACGTACCCCCATGATTTACAATCTGATGAAAGTAATCATGTTTGTTCAGCCGTGAGGGTTTCGGCATATTCAATCAACACTCCCCCTTACAACAAACTATTTTCCCATAATGATTTCAAAACACTTAAGTTTGTTTTAATCAGAATGGTTTTTCCGGAAAAATTAGTTTGTTTACCCATCTCTTATGAGTTCGGGGTCATCATATCACCTTGTTCTCTTTTAACCATTTTGAAAAATTTAACATTATTAGGTCAAACACCACTATCACTTGTAGAAAATCAAGTACAACTTAATGTCCTTGATTAACCACTTGTAAGACGAAATATCACAGTTACCATCCTGTGAATTTCTCAAGAATGATGCCGATACCTGCTTCACACTTACCAACCTGGAAGCTCCGGCAAGTCAGGAATTCAACCAACAGATTTTGACACCCAAGCCTGACCAGCCTTAGGTGTGTTTTGAACATTTCTCTTTTCTTCATAAAATTCTTTTGCCCCTTTTACCTTTCCAGCAACCATCTTGCTAAAAATATGTTTAACATTGCTATTAAACATTTTTCCAGCATCAACACCTTTTGATTTTAGGTTTGCGGCTTGTAATGGTGGAAAATTCTCATCATTCATTAACAGAATTGTCTCTTCCTTCTTTACCTCAACTTGTGGCTCATCTGATTTTGTGGAATCAGATTCATTGCCCGAACTTGGCTTGTCTGACTTTGATGAGCCAGATTCATCGCCAATAACTTTCTTTTTCTTCTTGTTTGTCCTCAGATTTGTATCTGAAGAATTTGATTTGCTTGGCTTTGCAGTCGAGTGAATCGATTTTTCAGAACTTTTATTCGAACCAACTGGTGAACCCGAAGACAAAATCTTCTCCAAGTACTCTCTCGCCTTCTTCCTCTTCTTCCTCAGTCTGTCTTTTTGCCCCTGCGAAAGTTTCACTTTCTGTTCTAGAACCTTCTGTTCTTTGGGCTTGACAATGACTGGTTTCTTTACCGTTCTCTGAGATTCAACCCTTGATCTTCCCATCGATCTCCTTGGGCAATCTCTGACAATGTGACCTCTGATTTGACAATTAAAGCATCTTCTTGTCTCATAATTCCAATTCTGGCAGTTAACAGCAATGTGTCCTCTCACACCACAGGTGTAGCACACTCTGTTATCGTACCATCCACTTCTGTCAGTCCAAACCTTCAGATCATAACATTGTTTGGCTTGGTTATAATCATTTCTCCTCTTCAATGCTGGATTTGTCTTTTGAGCACTGTGGTCAAACCTGCACCACTTATTACCATCATTTTGTGAGTTTTGATTTTTAAAATTTTGTGATTTTTTATAATGATTGGATGACTGAACTGATGCGCTTTTATTTTCATTTTTAAAATTTTTCGAATTTTTAACTTTTTGTTTCTGCTCTACACTCTTCTTAACAGGTTTTTGTTTAGAACATTCACCTGTTTCAGTAGATTGCAAAACAGTATTTTTAAATTTTTCTTGTAAATCTAAAAATATTTTTCTTTTCTTTTCTTTTTCTATTTCATCATCAGCTTTGTCATCACAATCTTCAATTTTGACTTTGTCAAAATTTGTGACTTTGTCACTTATTGGAACAGAATTGATCGGTTTTGGACAAACATGTGAAGTAGAATTCACAAAACCTTTCAATTTATTCTCAAACTCATTAATTTTATTTCGAGCCTTTTCAGCTTCTTTTTCAAGCTGAATGATTTTAGCAAGATGAGAATTGATTTCAATTTGTTTTTCAAGATTATCTTTACCAAAAATATCTCGCTCATCTTCTAAAATCTTTATTTGACTTTGAAAATCTTTTTCTTTTTCTTTTAACACTTCATTTTCCAACTTTATCCAAGAAACGTTTTCATTTTCAATTTTGATTTTTCCAAAATCTTTTTCTTTTTCTTTCAAATTGTTAATTTCCAATGTTAAACTGTCCAAACTACTCAACAGTTTGACATTTTCTGACGTCAATTTCTCACAATTTTCTCTTATTTCAAGAATCTGTTTATTATCAGATTCTTTCTCATCCTTCAAGCTTTTGATTTCCAATGTTAAACTCTCCACATCCTTCAAGAGTTTGACATTTTCAGCTTCAAGTTTATCACATTTTGAGCATTTTTCATTCGTCTTTTCAACATCAACTTCTTTCTTTGTAATTACTTCTTCAAACACCTGTTGTTTTTCAGTCATCACAACTTCACATTTTGTTTGACTTGAAATCTGCTCCTCTTCAGAATCTGAATCACCATGATCAAATATTGGCATGTTTTTAGCTTCTTGATCATCATTCACTGCCAACTGATTACCAGTAACAATTTCATCATCATGATCCCTATCATCTTCAGTGAATTTCCTAGGCTTCAGACACTGACAACTGCTGTCCTGTACACTCCCTGCTCCACAGTCGCAAAAAAATCTACTTGATGTAGAGTAGACAACACGATGTCCTCGATGACATACATCTGCACAAACAGAACAACAACCTTTTGAAACGGTCAGATCACATGTATAACAGAAATACCAGTGCTGTTCCATAAAATTTCTCCCACTGATTGTAAATGTACAAACTTTGGAAGCGAGGGCTTTTTCACTGTTACTATCATGATCAACCTTACTGCTTGACATCTTCAAACACCTAAGAACAATCAAACAAACAAACGATCAATTCAAAACAGATTGAATATGTAACAGTGTGTTGATGAAACCAATGAATAAATGAACTTGATCGGATCGAAAAGAAATCAATTTGGGCCTTAGACTGATTTGGGCCGTGCACTTCCTTTAAATGTTGACACTTTAACTTGGGCCGAAAATAAATGTCTTTCAACTTTAAAAACGCAAATCACTCCTGTTGGGCTTAATCGGAACAAAAACTTGGGCTGATAACCAACTAATGATGATTGGGCCGTGAATGAAATCGATATCAGCTTGTTCTCGTGAACTGATACAATTTACCCACAACTGTCACTCACTTTAACTTGTATGATAACATAACACTATTGTGGCCGACAACACTATGATTACACTTCAGACTTTGCAGACATCACATGCATATGTTGACTTTACTTTGAAAATAGACAAACCAAAATCACATGCAAAACTGACTTATGCAAACTAGATATTACATGGGTCGGTGCATTAATTGTTGTCAACAATGTTTAATACACTTCAATTGTGATTGGGCCTTCACTTCCACTAATCCGACAACATTATCAACAACATGATTTCATTGGGCCGTCCTCTGTAAATTCAGTATGTCATGTGTCCGTTTATCTCTAAATCACATGCAGCCAGTTAAAATCTCGTGGTCGACATCACTTTTATTACTCAGTTTTAATTGTCAATTTATGAATAGGCTGATACGTTTGTATTCAGTCGATGACTGATAAGCGGACCTAATGAGCGGACTGCCGAATAAGCGAACCTACCAACTTGACCTTATAAGCGGACCAACTGATGTACCTATAAGCGGACCTCTGGAGCGAACCTCAAAGTTTGAAATGTTCAAATAAGCGAACCAGGCAATAATCAAATAAGCGGATCAGAAAGATGTGTTGTTCAAGCAAACCGGACGAGCGAACCAGCAACCAAAACTGCCATTTTGAGCGAACCAGAATTACTTGTACGTTGGAGCGGACCAGAAACGCGAACCTGCAATTTTGACAGCGAAATCGAACTGAAAATCTTCGATTACTCCTAAACGGCTAGGAATTTGGATCTGAAACTTGGTAGGGTTATAGATCAGGTGTATACGCACAGCATATCAAAAAATCAGACGATTTGGACCATAAAAACCCGTTCAATTTGACTAAAAACAGTGAAAAACGTGAAAATATGAAAAATATGAAGAAGTAGATGAAATTCGGATCTGAATCTGATGAAATCACGATCGGAAATGTGTGTTGGATCAGTGTAATCGAGCTCCTGCTCTGATACCAGTTGTTAGGACCGGTTTGACTCCGTTTCGATTGCTAATCGACTCGTACGACGTGCGGAATCCGTGCACGAGTGAGACCGAACACACGAACAGTAAAATAAACTGTGATTCTTTGATAGATTTGATAGCGTACAAGAACCTGAATCACGTGGACAAGCTTTCTCTCTCTAGAATCTCTCTCTAGATCTCTAGCTCTCCAAATGCTCTAAATGGCAAAAGTCTCTAATCTAAACATAACTCTCCTATTTATAGGCCTTGACTATTAATGAGATTTCTCATTAATTACAATTATGCCACCTTGCCTTTTTGACTAGCTATCACATTATAACAACTTGTTTTCTTCTGTTTCTCACTACGGCTCGGATTGACGAAGGCTATAGACATAAATGCACTAACAAAACGCACGACTCGCACTACACTTTTATCTCAAAACGCTGACAAATCGCTAAAGTATGGACGACCTTATGCTATGATATACGCTTATACTGTACTACTTGAAATGTTAACCGTGATCTCTATTCTCGAACACTCGTAGGCTTTGAATGATAGGTTTCTGTATTCTGACTGCCTCTTGTGATTACATGTGTATGTGCTTCTGTGCTTCTGTGCCCTACATGCCTATGTGCTTATGTGTCTCTGTGCTTATGTGAATCCGTGATTTTGTGCCTATGTGCTTACATGGTTATACGTGTTCCTGAGCTTTAGTAGTATTAGACGTGTGAGGTGAGATTCGATTATGTTGTGTTGAGTCCTGCGACGATGTCTGTTGCAGACAATGTCGTCATCTAGATCTCGCGCTACCCGAGATGCTCGCCGAAAGCAAGCAGACAAACGCCTTGCTGCCATGATTACTAAACAAATGGCAAAGGTTGTACCCCAAGTTGTCAGCAAGCTGTACGAAAACATGAGCAAATCATCCGAGGAATCCAGAACTGAGACTCCCAAAGCTACTTTCAGCTTCAAACAGTTCAAGGCATGCAGACCGAAGGAGTTCACCAGAGAAGAAGGCCCTACGACTTTATTTCAATGGTTTGACTCGATTGAAGTTACCCTGCGACAGAGTAGATGTCCTGATAATCTCCGCACGTTGAACGCTACCGGCGTCTTCCAGTCCCGTGCTCTAGACTGGTGGACGGCTGAAAGGAACAAGCACGGAAATGATGCAGCCTATGGTCTATCATGGGACGAGTTGAAGAACATCATGCTCGAAGAGTTCTGCCCTCCCTATAAGTGCCAAAAGCTGGAGCATGAGTTCTTGCATATTAAGCAAACGGAGGGTGACAACGCTGCCCTGACTGCTCGCTTCAAGCAGCTCAGCATCATATGTCCCGATCAAGTGAAGACGCCCGACATGACGATCAAGAAGTACATCCGGGCTCTACCCGACTGTGTTGCAGATTTTGTTCATGCCGTAAAGCCATCAACAATCGAAGAAACTTACTTGCTTGCCGCCGAAATTAACGACAAGTGGGTAAAAACTGGTTTTTGGGATAAAACTCCGAAGAACCTGCATCAAGTCACCGCCGCACCAACCGCTGAAACCGCCACCGCTCAATCGTCAAAGTCCTCACGCCGCAAGAAGAAGAACAACAACAGCAGCTCCAACAACAAGAACTGTGCTGTCACTACCACTGCTGCTTCTCTTCAAGCCGTACCGGCCCAGCAGCAGCCCCACCACCGACCAGCACCAGTTACCTATGCACCGCCTGCAAAGCGTGCATACACAGGCCCCCACCCGGCCTGTCCAACATGTTCTTATCATCACCCGGTGGGCTCGCCTGTCGTTTCTGCGCTCACTGCAATATGTACGGTCACTTCACTGCTAACTGCCGTACTGGTCCCCGTCAAGCACCAGCTCAAGCCACTGCTTATCAAGCTCTGCTCCCAGCCCCGCAAGGCCAACAAGCGGCTCAGGCACCCGCGGTCAACGCCCGAGTCTGCTTCGAATGTGGTGATCCCAACCACTTTGCGAACATGTGCCCGAACAGGGTTGTGAAACAAGAGCCCCAGCAGCAGCAGCCTCAACAGCAGCAACAGCCTCAGCAGCAGCAACAAGCCGCACGCGCCAGAACTTTCAACATCAATGTGCGCCAAGCCCAGGTTGACAACAACGTGGTCAATGGTACGTTCCTTGTGAATGGTATTTATGCTTCATGTTTGTTTGATACTGGAGCCAATAACTGCTTTGTGTCGTTTGAATTCGAGAAGCTTCTTAGTCGTAAGCGCTCCCATCTCCCCTCGACGTTCGATGTTGAAGTCGCTACCGGAAGAACTGTCGCCGTTAATTCTGTTCTTCGTGATTGTACTCTTGAGCTCAACAATCACATCTTCCCAATCGACCTTATTCCGATGCAACTCGGAAGTTTTGATGTCATAGTAGGCATGGACTTTCTTCGCGAAAACCATGCTGAAGTTGTGTGCTTCGATAAGACGATTCGATTCTCGCTCGCGAATGGTGATTTATTGTGTGTCTATGGTGAAACTGCTTCGAAAGGTCTCAAGCTCATGTCATGTGTCCAAGCTAGCAAGTATCTCCGCAAGGAATACAGAGCTTTCTTGGCTAACATTGTAGTAGCGGAGAAGGAAAAGAAAGGAAAGATAGAAGTGAAAGACGTTCCTGTGGTTCGTGTTGGTGCACTTAGTGTCTGTTAACTTTGTCTTATACAAGTCTTTTGTCTAGATAGGTTTGAATGAACACACAACAGGGTCTAAATTAGGTTTAGATTGTGTTTAAGGAAGGGTTTTCGCTTGAAAGTGTGTCATGGCTAGTTCAAGCGAAACCTCATCATTATCAACATACAGTTTCGCTTGAAACCAGTCTCAAGCGAAACCCTATGGGTTGCCAAGTTCAAGCGAAACCCCCTAGGTCTATATATAGGTGAGTGTGTTGTTCATTTGAAGCGAACTTGTATGTGTGTGTAAGAGAAGGTGCTGCCGGATTTGCTTCAGAATACATTGTAAAAGCACGAAAATCAATCAAAAAAGATAGATTAAAAGGAAACTAGCTATTGTGACTTCTTTTACGTTGATTCCGCCTTCGTATTTGAAGATGAACATCCTTAACTGACTTTTCGAGGTCCTAAAACGGTCTAACAAGTGGTATCAGAGCTCAGGACGAGGAGTTCATACCATAGCAGCTTGATATTACCGGATTCTCTACTTTCTACTCACTTCTTTTCATATTTTTCTGATCTGAACGAGTTCTAACGACTGAAATAGCCTGAATTTCACATATATTGTGTAAAACATAGTTTTAACAAAGCCTACAAAGAATCAGATTAAAATTTGGATTAAAACTTGTAAAAAATGGATTAAAACAGGCTTTCGCTTGACATTGGTCTTCGTAGTTTCGCTTGAAAGTGGCTGTATATAACATCTTTCGCTTGAAAAGGATCCATTTCGCTTAAAATACATACCATTTCGCTTGAAAATTTTCAAGCGAACTAGTTTACTTGGCTTTCGCTTGAATTGTTGAACTTGTTTCAACCATTTCGCTTGAAAGTAATCGAAATAGAAGGTTTCGCTTCAGATTGTCCTGTTTCGCTTGAACCTTATATTTGTTGACCATTTCGCTTGAACAGTAAAAAAATACAAGCTGTTTCACTTGAACAGCTTTCGCTTGAAATTGACATTTTTCAAAATCAAAATTTTTCTAAGTGTTTGATTGTTTTTCAGGTACATTCAAGATGGATGACATATTCTTGAACCCGTTTAGCGATTTGTACGCATTTGCTGGAAATTCAGGAGACGATACATCTTCAAGCAACAATAATGAGAACTCATCAAACGCCAAGAAGAAATTATCGGATGCTTTAGAAGTTGAAAGTGCTTTCGGAACTTACAACAAACCACCGAAATTGGATGACATATTCTTGAACCCGTTTAGCGATTTGTACGCATTTGCTGGAAATTCAGGAGACGATACATCTTCAAGCAACAATAATGAGAACTCATCAAACGCCAAGAAGAAATTATCGGATGCTTTAGAAGTTGAAAGTGCTTTCGGAACTTACAACAAACCACCGAAATTGATGGCTATCGAGGAGTATAGTCGGTGGGCAAAGAAATTCGAAGATTGGTTGAGGGCTTTTGCATTTCTGAGCTGGAAGAGTCTAAAAAATGGATACGATAATGGAGGCAAAGAGGGTGAAACTTTATCAACATCTGATGAAATAGAGTCGTTTGTTGCTGAGCAGAAATGTGTGGCATTATTGTTTCAATCCGTGCGTGAAGATATAATTTCTTTGATTGATTACTCTAGTGCTAAAGATCTTTGGGCAAAATTAGAAAAGAAATGTATAGGTAGTGAAGAAATCAAGAAAAACAAAAAGAAACTTCTTAGGAAAGAGTTTGATATGTTTGGATGTTTAAAGAATGAATCAGTATCAAAAATGATTGAGAGGTTTGGGCATCTAAAGCTGGAATTAGATAGACATGGAATTAAATATTCTGATGATGAGCAAGTAGACAAGTTGTTCGATTCGTTGCCAGACGAGATGGAGTGGAGATATTATGCACTGATGTTGAAAAACACTATTGTTCCTGAAAATTTGAAACCAGACTTGATGATTGAGAAACTTGAAAGTCACGAACTGGAATTGAAGAAGACATAAAAATCAATCACTCATCTTACCAGTAGAATTTGGATTTGTATTATCCAAAGAGCATGATGCCAAAAGCAACTTCTCCAAAGACTGTGTTTTCTGTTGAAAATGTGTCCATAGCAAGCAAAGAAAGTCAAAGTGGTCAAAGCAGTGGAAATCATAGTGGTTATCACAGTGGAGCTTCATCATCTGCAAATCATTCTGATGCAAAGAATCGTTTTCAATGCAACATCGCAATAGATTTAAAGAATGCTCAGAATTTTGATGAGGAATCTGCTAAACAACAAATGATCTTTCTAGCATCGGTGTTAGAATCGTATGAAGGGTTAGTAGCTGGGAAGATTGGCAACACCAATCTGACGAAAGAAGATTATGATCAGATTGATCCTGAGGAAATGGAGCTGATCGATATTCGTTGGGCTATGGCCAGTGCTGTTCGTCGAGCACAACGTTTCATGGAAATTACCGGCAGTAAGACAATTGGTGGTCCATCTACCAAGTTGGGGTTCGATAAATCCAAAGTGACGTGCTTCAAGTGTAAGCAGAAAGGTCACTTCAAACGAGAATGCAGAAACGCATATGCTGATGAGTCGGAGAATCCTTTCAGAGATGATTACTACAAGAAGGCAATTTATCACCAGAATAAATCTGAGCCGCCTAGATTGAAGCAGGTTGAAGACAACAAAGAGAAATCTAGAGCTCTTGCAGTGATTCACGACGATGAAGGTTTCGACTGGAGCGAGCTGTTACCGGAGGAAGATGCGGTTGGTTACGCTTTCATGGCAAAGAATGAACCTGTTCCATGGAAAGACAACAGAACTGAAGAACAGAAGTATAATTACAGAAGGTTGTTGGCCACAAACAGAATGATCAGAATATCTGGTATCTTTTCGGAAGCAAAGAGAGCAAATAGATGGGATCCAGACAGGGAGTGTTATCTTGATCCATATGGAAACATTGCTATTGATCACAACACTCTTGATTTAGAGGCCATAATCAAAGAGTTAAAAGATGATGATGATTATTGGCAGAATAAATGGTGGGGAACTGGAGACGAGAAAGAAAAAGAAGAGAAAGAGAAGAAGGAAAGAGAAGAGAAAGAGAAAGAGAAGTCAAAGAAGATTGATACCGGGATCATTGACACAACGCAGGAGATGAATGTTGAAAATCTCAGAAAAATGGCTGACAAAGTGCTAGCTGCTAAAGCACTTGAGGTAGACTCTAACTCCAAGTCTGAGTCAAAAAGCCAGGTCAGTTCAAACTTGTCAACGAATGTGTCAGGTAAGAAAGTTGATGGGGATGTTGATTGCAAAAATTGCATCAAAGAATGCAAATTTTGTAACACAGTCACGTATCTCAACAGTAAGAAGGTTGATGATCTGACAGCAAAAGTCAGAAACGTTGAGAATCAAATTCTTGATCGTGACAAGATGGTTAAAGCTTCAACTGAACGGATAAAAGAATTAACTAACAAAATTGAAAATGATAAAACTGATCATGAGAGGATTAGACAAGAAAATGAAAAATTAGTTCTTGAAAACCATCAAATCACTGAAAAATTTGAGAAGCTTAAAACCACAATGAAAGATAATGATGATCGTAATGGTAAAACTTATAAAGAAAACATTCAACTAAAAGCAGTGCTTAGAGTAAAAGAGGAATCAATCAACCAACAACTGGATGAAATCGCTAAACTGAAACTTAAAGTTCAAGAGGCTGAAATTGAAAATGAGCGAATCCAGTTGAAGCTTAAGAGTTACAACTCCGCAAGCTTTGTTTTGCAACACATTATTCCCAAACCCATCGGGAAAGACAAAGCAGGCGAAGATGTGTACTCTGATGGAACCGGGGTGGGTTTTCATCAAGTTCCACCACCTGTTCTTGATAATTACACGAAAAAGCAATCTGGGTTGATTGAAATTGAGGAAGAGAGTGAAGTTAAACTTCCGGAGAACATTGATGTTACTTTTTCTACATCATCTGATGATAGTGTTCAGACAGAGATTGTTAAGAGCACAGCTGAAAGTGTTTTGTTGTCTGATTCAGCTGAAGATGATGAATGTTTCTTGAACAAATACATTCCGAAACAAAAATCCAAAAACAACTTAGGTGATGAACTGGGTCTTGTGATGTACAAGATGGCTGGATCTGATAAGTTGTATTCGGATTCTGAGTTTCCCATTGAGAATGTTAATGTGAAAAAGTTGACAAATGTTTTCAAATTGGTTGAAGTTGAGTTGTCAGAAGTGAACTGTTTGAAACAAACAAAAAGGCAAATGAATTTTGAGAAAGATAAAGCTTACTACAAAAAGCCTGTTGTGCCACCACGTTTTTATAATAACAATCGAAACAATTGGTCGGGTGGTTACCGGGGTGGTAAGAGTTATCAGAAAAAGAGTATTCAAAACAAAAGGTTTGTTGAAAAGAAGGTGTTTGTGAACGGTTCAAGTTCACTTTCTGATGAGGAAAATGAAATTTTTTCAAAATCAAATGAAGAGTTCTTTGAGAAAAGAGCTTCACAGTCTCAGTCTGAAGGCACAAGTCAGGTTGTTGATACTCGAACATGTTTCAGATGTAATCAAGTTGGTCACATTGCACGAAAGTGTACCAATGTGAAGCCTAAGACTGAAACTGTGAAGATTCAAAAGAAGAAAGTTGAGGTGAAGGGTAAAGCACCAATCGTTGTTGAGAAAAAGAATGTGAAAAATGATAACATCAAAGTGAAAAATGAACTTGTAAAGAAAGTGGTAACTAAAAATGACAAATTTTATAAATGGGTTACATTATCTCAACAAGTTTGGAAACCAAAAACAGAAATGAAAATTTCAACTTCTGAATTGAAAAAGGCTGAAGAATCGATTTCGGTTGATTATGATGCAAATTTTCCACCTCTTAAGGCTAAAAACTTCAAAATTCAAATTGCGAGAGTCAAGGTTACACCTAAGGCTGATGAGGCCTGGGTGGACACCATGTTCGAATAAGCAGTTTGAATTGCCGGAGCTTCCTTGATCGCGAAGCATGAATCGGCATCTTTATTGAAGATTGGTTAAATCAAAATTTGTTATGTGCAGGATCTTCCAAAATTTGTATCCAGATGGATCATGGATAGTGGAGCATCTCGACATATGACAGGGAAGACTGCGTTGCTGTATGATGTGAGAAACATTAATGGTGGTTATGTAGGATTTGCTGGTCATGAAGGTGGTAGAATTATTGGTGAAGGAACGTTATCCAATGGGATTGTGACGTTTGAAAGAGTTAACTACATCACTGAGCTGGAGAATAATCTGCTAAGTATCTCGCAGATTTGTGACAATATGTATACTACTCACTTCACAGACAAAGAATGTTTGATCTTGAAACCAGGATTTGTTATCCCTGAAGAATGGATTATCATGCGGGCACCTAGAGTGAATGATTTATATGTGTTAGATATGAGTGTAGCAACTACAACTACTGGTCAAGCACATTGTTTTGTATCTAAAGCAACTGAGAAAGAATCAAAGTTGTGGCACCGCAAGATGGGGCATATTCACCTAAGGAAGATGAATCACTTGGTGCACAACGATTTGGTTATGGGAGTTCATGTCAAAGGTTTTCATCTGGAAGGGGAGTGCATTAGCTGTGTCAAAGGCAAGCAGAAGAAAAAGTCACACCCTACAAAACAAGTCAATTCAGTTTTGTGTCCTCTGGAAAGACTTCACATGGATTTGTTTGGTCCAGTAAACGTCAAAAGTATTACAGGAGATTACTACTGTTTGGTCGTTACTGATGATTATTCCAGATTTTCGTGGGTTTCTTTCTTGAATACGAAAGATGAAACATTTGATAGTTTGATGGCGTTGTTTAGAAAGATTGAGAATTTGTACCAAAGGCGTATCAAAAGAATTCGAAGTGATAATGGTACTGAATTCAAGAATAGCAAGATGGAAGAATTTTGTGATGAAAGAGGTATACTGCATGAGTTTAGTGCTCCGTACACTCCGCAGCAGAATGGAGTCGCAGAACGCAAAAACCGGACACTAATCGAGACGGCTAGAACTATGCTTGCAGATTCAAAGTTACCGATAAATTTTTGGGCTGAAGCTGTTTCCGTCGCATGCTATACGCTCAACAGAGTTCTTACTGTCAAGAAGTTCAACAAAACATGTTTTGAGCTAATCAATAACCGCAAACCGAATATGAAGTATCTTGAACCGTTTGGGTCTCCCTGTACAGTTCTAGATTTTCAAGGCGGTGAAAAAGGCTTAGAAGGAATATTTGTGGGTTATGCAAGTCCTGAAAGTCAAAATGTGTACAACAAGTCCTTGAGAATAGTCGAATCACTTTGGATAGTCAATGTCTAATAGCCGTAGACGATCTATTTCCCGATTTTTATGTGTTTCGATTCTGAGCCCGCAACTGCTGACTCTGATGATTCGTCGATTTTATGTGTCTGTATGTGTGTTTACCTGCTTATGTGTTTTAATTTTTGGAGGTTTATTCGATTTTTGCCTTCACTTCGATCGAAACGTGTTAGGACCGGTTTGACTCCGTTTCGATTGCTAACCGACTCGTACGACGTGCGGAATCCGTGCATGAGTGAGACCGAACACACGAACAGTAAAATAAACTGTGATTCTTTGATAGATTTGATAGCGTACAAGAACCTGAATCCCGTGGACAAGCTTTCTCTCTCTAGATCTCTAGCTCTCCAAATGCTCTAAATGGCAAAAGTCTCTAATCTAAACATAACTCTCCTATTTATAGGCCTTGACTATTAATGAGATTTCTCATTAATTACAATTATGCCACCTTGCCTTTTTGACTAGCTATCACATTATAACAACTTGTTTTCTTCTGTTTCTCGCTACGGCTCGGATTGACGAAGGCTATAGACATAAATGCACTAACAGACTCCCCCTTGGATATTGCCGCAGTCAATCTCGATCATTGAGTCAAACTCGTAGCGTCTTCTTTTTCTCTCTCTTAGTCTTCTTGAACAGAATCCCGGTGGATCTGTCTTCAGCTTCAGCTTCTCCTTTTTGTAAACTCTTTTCTTCATCAGGCTCCCCTTTTCGTCAAGCTTCCGTGCTTTGGGATCGACACCTTGCTTTTCGATTACAAGCTCCCTCTTGCTTTGAGCTCGTCTTCAGACTCCCCCTTAGACTCAGCTTCCGGGATCGTAGTCTGGAATCTCATCTGCAATCACTCAAACATTTATAAGTAACAGCATTTCAAATATCAGCTATCCAGGAATTGTAACCTGGCTCACTCAAACATTCTAAACAAACAATTTTCATGAATTTGGCAGTTTCATCGAATCGAATCGGAAACTAGCTCTATAACAGTATAAGCATCCAAATCCCTCACAGTTAATCATCCAAGTCCAAACTAACGACCTTGGAGATATCACAAACTGTTTTTGATTTTTTATTTTTAATTTTCAAATTAATGAACTTGTTTTATTTTCAGAAACACAATCAGCTTACTTAGATTTTGAAACTCAGCACTCAGACATCAGTTGTCGAAAATAAAACAGAAATCAAAATCTTTTTGTATTTTCTGAAAACATAAAGCAGTAAAGAAATATGTACAAACATATTTACAGACAATATTTTTGTTTGAGTATGCGTCAGAGGATCATATCAGTTTTTGACAAGTCACAAGTACCGTTGAGCTTAATTTCACTTTAAGAATTAAACAATTCACTTAGATTGTCAATATACTGATCCACTTAAATTTTCATACAAATTTCAACTGATTCAGGATACGAATTAGATGTATTAAGAACTTAAACTCATTCATGTGTCCCACCTCTTGAATATACTCCCGTATCCAGATCCCAATATTCAGTCTTACAGGTAATTATAACACAAATGATATCTGTAAGGGGTTAATAAATTATGAAGAATCATGAGAGCTCAGGTCAGAACCATCGTTCAGCAGAGAGATCATGACTCAACTTGGGTGTGTCCCCTTTAGAAGATCTTTTTTACAACAGCATTGCTAAGCAATTTTATTGTCTTATCATATATGCTGAGGGTGATGCTGTGTTTCAAGCATATGCGGAAAGTATTATTCGAGGACTAGGTCAGAACTACCGTTCAGCAGAAGTCCCAGAATAATACCCCAGACATCATTGAGTATAAAAACCTGTATATCAGAATACGAAACCTTTCAAACAAGATTTCAGGGGTTACCTATATATCCAAGTAGTGTTCCCCATGAAATAAGCAAGTGTTTGAATTTAGGTTTATATCCCGAAAAAGTTTACTAAGTGTATAAAAACCTACCGACACATCCACGGTGAGATCATTTAACACATTTTGACTTTCCATTTCTTTAGCATACTGTAACTGTCTACTGATGTACTATCATTTCCTCTTTTTACGCAAAACTCAATTTTTTTTTAATTTTATCATGTTTTTGTCATTTTCAAATTTTCAAATGTTTTTGGATTTTCTAACAATATTTCTCCCCCTAAAATGCAAAACCATTTAAAGAAAATTTGACAACCAACACTGATAGCTTTGTCTCGCCATCCATTTTCTACTTCAAGTGCTCTGATTTGCAGAAAATATAACGTACCCCCATGATTTACAATCTGATGAAAGTAATCATGTTTGTTCAGCCGTGAGGGTTTCGGCATATTCAATCAACACTCCCCCTTACAACAAACTATTTTCCCATAATGATTTCAAAACACTTAAGTTTGTTTTAATCAGAATGGTTTTTCCGGAAAAATTAGTTTGTTTACCCATCTCTTATGAGTTCGGGGTCATCATATCACCTTGTTCTCTTTTAACCATTTTGAAAAATTTAACATTATTAGGTCAAACACCACTATCACTTGTAGAAAATCAAGTACAACTTAATGTCCTTGATTAACCACTTGTAAGACGAAATATCACAGTTACCATCCTGTGAATTTCTCAAGAATGATGCCGATACCTGCTTCACACTTACCAACCTGGAAGCTCTGGCAAGTCAGGAATTCAACCAACAGATTTTGACACCCAAGCCTGACCAGCCTTAGGTGTGTTTTGAACATTTCTCTTTTCTTCATAAAATTCTTTTGCCCCTTTTACCTTTCCAGCAACCATCTTGCTAAAAATATGTTTAACATTGCTATTAAACATTTTTCCAGCATCAACATCTTTTGATTTTAGGTTTGCGGCTTGTAATGGTGGAAAATTCTCATCATTCATTAACAGAATTGTCTCTTCCTTCTTTACCTCAACTTGTGGCTCATCTGATTTTGTGGAATCAGATTCATTGCCCGAACTTGGCTTGTCTGACTTTGATGAGCCAGATTCATCGCCAATAACTTTCTTTTTCTTCTTGTTTGTCCTCAGATTTGTATCTGAAGAATTTGATTTGCTTGGCTTTGCAGTCGAGTGAATCGATTTTTCAGAACTTTTATTCGAACCAACTGGTGAACCCGAAGACAAAATCTTCTCCAAGTACTCTCTCGCCTTCTTCCTCTTCTTCCTCAGTCAGTCTTTTTGCCCCTGCGAAAGTTTCACTTTCTGTTCTAGAACCTTCTGTTCTTTGGGCTTGACAATGACTGGTTTCTTTACCGTTCTCTGAGATTCAACCCTTGATCTTCCCATCGATCTCCTTGGGCAATCTCTGACAATGTGACCTCTGATTTGACAATTAAAGCATCTTCTTGTCTCATAATTCCAATTCTGGCAGTTAACAGCAATGTGTCCTCTCACACCACAGGTGTAGCACACTCTGTTATCGTACCATCCACTTCTGTCAGTCCAAACCTTCAGATCATAACATTGTTTGGCTTGGTTATAATCATTTCTCCTCTTCAATGCTGGATTTGTCTTTTGAGCACTGTGGTCAAACCTGCACCACTTATTACCATCATTTTGTGAGTTTTGGTTTTTAAAATTTTGTGATTTTTTATAATGATTGGATGACTGAACTGATGAGCTTTTATTTTCATTTTTAAAATTTTTCGAATTTTTAACTTTTTGTTTCTGCTCTACACTCTTCTTAACAGGTTTTTGTTTAGAACATTCACCTGTTTCAGTAGATTGCAAAACAGTATTTTTAAAATTTTCTTGTAAATCTAAAAATATTTTTCTTTTCTTTTCTTTTTCTATTTCATCATCAGCTTTGTTATCACAATCTTCAATTTTGACTTTGTCAAAATTTGTGACTTTGTCACTTATTGGAACAGAATTGATCGGTTTTGGACAAACATGTGAAGTAGAATTCACAAAACCTTTCAATTTATTCTCAAACTCATTAATTTTATTTCGAGCCTTTTCAGCTTCTTTTTCAAGCTGAATGATTTTAGCAAGATGAGAATTGATTTCAATTTGTTTTTCAAGATTATCTTTACCAAAAATATCTCGCTCATCTTCTAAAATCTTTATTTGACTTTGAAAATCTTTTTCTTTTAACACTTCATTTTCCAACTTTATCCAAGAAACGTTTTCATTTTCAATTTTGATTTTTCGAAAATCTTTTTCTTTTTCTTTCAAATTGTTAATTTCCAATGTTAAACTGTCCAAACTACTCAACAGTCTGACATTTTCTGACGTCAATTTCTCACAATTTTCTCTTATTTCAAGAATCTGTTTATTATCAGATTCTTTCTCATCCTTCAAGCTTTTGATTTCCAATGTTAAACTCTCCACATCCTTCAAGAGTTTGACATTTTCAGCTTCAAGTTTATCACATTTTGAGCATTTTTCATTCGTCTTTTCAACATCAACTTCTTTCTTTGTAATTACTTCTTCAAACACCTGTTGTTTTTCAGTCATCACAACTTCACATTTTGTTTGACTTGAAATCTGCTCCTCTTCAGAATCTGAATCACCATGATCAAATATTGGCATGTTTTTAGTTTCTTGATCATCATTCACTGCCAACTGATTACCAGTAACAATTTCATCATCATGATCCCTATCATCTTCAGTGAATTTCCTAGGCTTCAGACACTGACAGCTGCTGTCCTGTACACTCCCTGCTCCACAGTCGCAAAAAAATCTACTTGATGTAGAGTAGACAACACGATGTCCTCGATGACATACATCTGCACAAACAGAACAACAACCTTTTGAAACGGTCAGATCACATGTATAACAGAAATACCAGTGCTGTTCCATAAAATTTCTCCCACTGATTGTAAATGTACAAACTTTGGAAGCGAGGGCTTTTTCACTGTTACTATCATGATCAACCTTACTGCTTGACATCTTCAAACACCTAAGAACAATCAAACAAACAAACGATCAATTCAAAACAGATTGAATATGTAACAGTGTGTTGATGAAACCAATGAATAAATGAACTTGATCGGATCGAAAATAATTCAATTTGGGCCTTAGACTGATTTGGGCCGTGCACTTCCTTTAAATGTTGACACTTTAACTTGGGCCGAAAATAAATGTCCTTCAACTTTATAAACTCAAATCACTCCTGTTGGGCTTAATCGGAACAAAAACTTGGGCTGATAACCAACTAATGATGATTGGGCCGTGAATGAAATCGATATCAGCTTGTTCTCGTGAACTGATACAATTTACCCACAACTGTCACTCACTTTAACTTGTATGATAACATAACACTATTGTGGCCGACAACACTATGATTACACTTCAGACTTTGCAGACATCACATGCATATGTTGACTTTACTTTGAAAATAGACAAACCAAAATCACATGCAAAACTGACTTATGCAAACTAGATATTACATGGGTCGGTGCATTAATTGTTGTCAACAATGTTTAATACACTTCAATTGTGATTGGGCCTTCACTTCCACTAATCCGACAACATTATCAACAACATGATTTCATTGGGCCATCCTCTGTAAATTCAGTATGTCATGTGTCTGTTTATCTCTAAATCACATGCAGCCAGTTAAAATCTCGTAGTCGACATCACTTTTATTACTCAGTTTTAATTGTCAATTTATGAATAGGCTGATACGTTTGTATTCAGTCGATGACTGATAAGCGGACCTAATGAGCGGACTGCCGAATAAGCGAACCTACCAACTTGACCTTATAAGCGGACCAACTGATGTACCTATAAGCGGACCTCTGGAGCGAACCTCAAAGTTTGAAATGTTCAAATAAGCGAACCAGGCAATGATCAAATAAGCGGATCAGAAAGATGTGTTGTTCAAGCGAACCGGACGAGCGAACCAGCAACCAAAACTGCCATTTTGAGCGAACCAGAATTACTTGTACGTTGGAGCGGACCAGAAACGCGAACCTGCAATTTTGACAGTGAAATCGAACTGAAAATCTTCGATTACTCCTAAACGGCTAGGAATTTGGATCTGAAACTTGGTAGGGTTATAGATCAGGTGTATACGCACAACATATCAAAAAATCAGACGATTTGGACCATAAAAACCCGTTCAATTTGACTAAAAACAGTGAAAAACGTGAAAATATGAAAAATATGAAGAAGTAGATGAAATTCGGATCTGAATCTGATGAAATCACGATCGGAAATGTGTGTTGGATCAGTGCAATCGAGCTCCTGCTCTGATACCACTTGTTAGGACCGGTTTGACTCCGTTTCGATTGCTAACCGACTCGTACGACGTGCGGAATCCGTGCACGAGTGAGACCGAACACACGAACAGTAAAATAAACTGTGATTCTTTGATAGATTTGATAGCGTACAAGAACCTGAATCATGTGGACAAGCTTTCTCTCTCTAGAATCTCTCTCTAGATCTCTAGCTCTCCAAATGCTCTAAATGGCAAAAGTCTCTAATCTAAACATAACTCTCCTATTTATAGGCCTTGACTATTAATGAGATTTCTCATTAATTACAATTATGCCACCTTGCCTTTTTGACTAGCTATCACATTATAACAACTTGTTTTCTTCTGTTTCTCACTACGGCTCGGATTGACGAAGGCTATAGACATAAATGCACTAACAAAACGCACGACTCGCACTACACTTTTATCTCAAAACGCTGACAAATCGCTAAAGTATGGACGACCTTATGCTATGATATACGCTTATACTGTACTACTCGAAATGTTAACCGTGATCTCTATTCTCGAACACTCGTAGGCTTTGAATGATAGGTTTCTGTATTCTGACTGCCTCTTGTGATTACATGCGTATGTGCTTCTGTGCTTCTGTGCCCTACGTGCCTATGTGCTTATGTGTCTCTGTGCTTATGTGAATCCGTGATTTTGTGCCTATGTGCTTACATGGTTATACGTGTTCCTGAGCTTTAGTAGTATTAGACGTGTGAGGTGAGATTCGATTATGTTGTGTTGAGTCCTGCGACGATGTCTGTTGCAGACAATGTCGTCATCTAGATCTCGCGCTACCCGAGATGCTCGCCGAAAGCAAGCAGACAAACGCCTTGCTGCCATGATTACTAAACAAATGGCAAAGGTTGTACCCCAAGTTGTCAGCAAGCTGTACGAAAACATGAGCAAATCATCCGAGGAATCCAGAACTGAGACTCCCAAAGCTACTTTCAGCTTCAAACAGTTCAAGGCATGCAGACCGAAGGAGTTCACCAGAGAAGAAGGCCCTACGGCTTTATTTCAATGGTTTGACTCGATTGAAGTTACCCTGCGACAGAGTAGATGTCCTGATAATCTCCGCACGTTGAACGCTACCGGCGTCTTCCAGTCCCGCGCTCTAGACTGGTGGACGGCTGAAAGGAACAAGCACGGAAATGATGCAGCCTATGGTCTATCATGGGACGAGTTGAAGAACATCATGCTCGAAGAGTTCTGCCCTCCCTATAAGTGCCAAAAGCTGGAGGATGAGTTCTTGCATATTAAGCAAACGGAGGGTGACAACGCTGCCCTGACTGCTCGCTTCAAGCAGCTCAGCATCATATGTCCCGATCAAGTGAAGACGCCCGACATGACGATCAAGAAGTACATCCGGGCTCTACCCGACTGTGTTGCAGATTTTGTTCATGCCGTAAAGCCATCAACAATCGAAGAAACTTACTTGCTTGCCGCCGAAATTAACGACAAGTGGGTAAAAACTGGTTTTTGGGATAAAACTCCGAAGAACCTGCATCAAGTCACCGCCGCACCAACCGCTGAAACCGCCACCGCTCAATCGTCAAAGTCCTCACGCCACAAGAAGAAGAACAACAACAGCAGCTCCAACAACAAGAACTGTGCTGTCACTACCACTGCGGCTTCTCTTCAAGCCGTACCGGCCCAGCAGCAGCCCCACCACCGACCAGCACCAGTTACCTATGCACCGCCTGCAAAGCGTGCATACACAGGCCCCCACCCGGCCTGTCCAACATGTTCTTATCATCACCCGGTGGGTCTCGCCTGTCGTTTCTGCGCTCACTGCAATATGTACGGTCACTTCACTGCTAACTGCCGTACTGGTCCCCGTCAAGCACCAGCTCAAGCCACTGCTTATCAAGCTCTGCTCCCAGCCCCGCAAGGCCAACAAGCGGCTCAGGCACCCGCGGTCAACGCCCGAGTCTGCTTCGAATGTGGTGATCCCAACCACTTTGCGAACATGTGCCCGAACAGGGTTGTGAAACAAGAGCCCCAGCAGCAGCAGCCTCAACAGCAGCAACAGCCTCAGCAGCAGCAACAAGCCGCACGCGCCAGAACTTTCAACATCAATGTGCGCCAAGCCCAGGCTGACAACAGCGTGGTCAATGGTACGTTCCTTGTGAATGGTATTTATGCTTCATGTTTGTTTGATACTGGAGCCAATAACTGCTTTGTGTCGTTTGAATTCGAGAAGCTTCTTAGTCGTAAGCGCTCCCATCTCCCCTCGACGTTCGATGTTGAAGTCGCTACCGGAAGAACTGTCGCCGTTAATTCTGTTCTTCGTGATTGTACTCTTGAGCTCAACAATCACATCTTCCCAATCGACCTTATTCCGATGCAACTCGGAAGTTTTGATGTCATAGTAGGCATGGACTTTCTTCGCGAAAACCATGCTGAAGTTGTGTGCTTCGATAAGACGATTCGATTCTCGCTCGCGAATGGTGATTTATTGTGTGTCTATGGTGAAACTGCTTCGAAAGGTCTCAAGCTCATGTCATGTGTCCAAGCTAGCAAGTATCTCCGCAAGGAATACAGAGCTTTCTTGGCTAACATTGTAGTAGCGGAGAAGGAAAAGAAAGGAAAGATAGAAGTGAAAGACGTTCCTGTGGTTCGTGTTGGTGCACTTAGTGTCTGTTAACTTTGTCTTATACAAGTCTTTTGTCTAGATAGGTTTGAATGAACACACAACAGGGTCTAAATTAGGTTTAGATTGTGTTTAAGGAAGGGTTTTCGCTTGAAAGTGTGTCATGGCTAGTTCAAGCGAAACCTCATCATTATCAACATACAGTTTCGCTTGAAACCAGTCTCAAGCGAAACCCTATGGGTTGCCAAGTTCAAGCGAAACCCCCTAGGTCTATATATAGGTGAGTGTGTTGTTCATTTGAAGCGAACTTGTATGTGTGTGTAAGAGAAGGTGCTGCCGGATTTGCTTCAGAATACATTGTAAAAGCACGAAAATCAATCAGAAAAGATAGATTAAAAGGAAACTAGCTGTTGTGACTTCTTTTACGTTGATTCCGCCTTCGTATTTGAAGATGAACATCCTTAACTGACTTTTCGAGGTCCTAAAACGGTCTAACAAGTGGTATCAGAGCTCAGGACGAGGAGTTCATACCATAGCAGCTTGATATTACCGGATTCTCTACTTTCTACTCACTTCTTTTCATATTTTTCTTGTCTGAACGAGTTCTAACGGCTGAAATAGCCTGAATTTCACATATATTGTGTAAAACATAGTTTTAACAAAGCCTACAAAGAATCAGATTAAAATTTGGATTAAAACTTGTAAAAAATGGATTAAAACAGGCTTTCGCTTGACATTGGTCTTCGTAGTTTCGCTTGAAAGTGGCTGTATATAACATCTTTCGCTTGAAAAGGATCCATTTCGCTTAAAATACATACCATTTCGTTTGAAAATTTTCAAGCGAACTAGTTTACTTGGCTTTCGCTTGAATTGTTGAACTTGTTTCAACCATTTCGCTTGAAAGTAATCGAAATAGAAGGTTTCGCTTCAGATTGTCCTGTTTCGCTTGAACCTTATATTTGTTGACCATTTCGCTTGAACAGTAAAAAAATACAAGCTGTTTCACTTGAACAGCTTTCGCTTGAAATTGACATTTTTCAAAATCAAAATTTTTCTAAGTGTTTGATTGTTTTTCAGGTACATTCAAGATGGATGACATATTCTTGAACCCGTTTAGCGATTTGTACGCATTTGCTGGAAATTCAGGAGACGATACATCTTCAAGCAACAATAATGAGAACTCATCAAACGCCAAGAAGAAATTATCGGATGCTTTAGAAGTTGAAAGTGCTTTCGGAACTTACAACAAACCACCGAAATTGATGGCTATCGAGGAGTATAGTCGGTGGGCAAAGAAATTCGAAGATTGGTTGAGGGCTTTTGCATTTCTGAGCTGGAAGAGTCTCAAAAATGGATACGATAATGGAGGCAAAGAGGGTTAAACTTTATCAACATCTGATGAAATAGAGTCGTTTGTTGCTGAGCAGAAATGTGTGGCATTATTGTTTCAATCCGTGCGTGAAGATATAATTTCTTTGATTGATTACTCTAGTGCTAAAGATCTTTGGGCAAAATTAGAAAAGAAATGTATAGGTAGTGAAGAAATCAAGAAAAACAAAAAGAAACTTCTTAGGAAAGAGTTTGATATGTTTGGATGTTTAAAGAATGAATCAGTATCAAAAATGATTGAGAGGTTTGGGCATCTAAAGCTGGAATTAGATAGACATGGAATTAAATATTCTGATGATGAGCAAGTAGACAAGTTGTTCGATTCGTTGCCAGACGAGATGGAGTGGAGATATTATGCACTGATGTTGAAAAACACTATTGTTCCTGAAAATTTGAAACCAGACTTGATGATTGAGAAACTTGAAAGTCACGAACTGGAATTGAAGAAGACATAAAAATCAATCACTCATCTTACCAGCAGAATTTGGATTTGTATTATCCAAAGAGCATGATGCCAAAAGCAACTTCTCCAAAGACTGTGTTTTCTGTTGAAAATGTGTCCATAGCAAGCAAAGAAAGTCAAAGTGGTCAAAGCAGTGGAAATCATAGTGGTTATCACAGTGGAGCTTCATCATCTGCAAATCATTCTGATGCAAAGAATCGTTTTCAATGCAACATCGCAATAGATTTAAAGAATGCTCAGAATTTTGATGAGGAATCTGCTAAACAACAAATGATCTTTCTAGCATCGGTGTTAGAATCGTATGAAGGGTTAGTAGCTGGGAAGATTGGCAACACCAATCTGACGAAAGAAGATTATGATCAGATTGATCCTGAGGAAATGGAGCTGATCGATATTCGTTGGGCTATGGCCAGTGCTGTTCGTCGAGCACAACGTTTCATGGAAATTACCGGCAGTAAGACAATTGGTGGTCCATCTACCAAGTTGGGGTTCGATAAATCCAAAGTGACGTGCTTCAAGTGTAAGCAGAAAGGTGACTTCAAACGAGAATGCAGAAACGCATATGCTGATGAGTCGGAGAATCCTTTCAGAGATGATTACTACAAGAAGGCAATTTATCACCAGAATAAATCTGAGCCGCCTAGATTGAAGCAGGTTGAAGACAACAAAGAGAAATCTAGAGCTCTTGCAGTGATTCACGACGATGAAGGTTTCGACTGGAGCGAGCTGCTACCGGAGGAAGATGCGGTTGGTTACGCTTTCATGGCAAAGAATGAACCTGTTCCATGGAAAGACAACAGAACTGAAGAACAGAAGTATAATTACAGAAGGTTGTTGGCCACAAACAGAATGATCAGAATATCTGGTATCTTTTCGGAAGCAAAGAGAGCAAATAGATGGGATCCAGACAGGGAGTGTTATCTTGATCCATATGGAAACATTGCTATTGATCACAACACTCTTGATTTAGAGGCCATAATCAAAGAGTTAAAAGATGATGATGATTATTGGCAGAATAAATGGTGGGGAACTGGAGACGAGAAAGAAAAAGAAGAGAAAGAGAAGAAGGAAAGAGAAGAGAAAGAGAAAGAGAAGTCAAAGAAGATTGACACCGGGATCATTGACACAACGCAGGAGATGAATGTTGAAAATCTCAGAAAAATGGCTGACAAAGTGCTAGCTGCTAAAGCACTTGAGGTAGACTCTAACTCCAAGTCTGAGTCAAAAAGCCAGGTCAGTTCAAACTTGTCAACGAATGTGTCAGGTAAGAAAGTTGATGGGGATGTTGATTGCAAAAATTGCATCAAAGAATGCAAATTTTGTAACACAGTCACGTATCTCAACAGTAAGAAGGTTGATGATCTGACAGCAAAAGTCAGAAACGTTGAGAATCAAATTCTTGATCGTGACAAGATGGTTAAAGCTTCAACTGAACGGATAAAATAATTAACTAACAAAATTGAAAATGATAAAACTGATCATGAGAGGATTAGACAAGAAAATGAAAAGTTAGTTCTTGAAAACCGTCAAATCACTGAAAAATTTGAGAAGCTTAAAACCACAATGAAAGATAATGATGATCGTAATGGTAAAACTTATAAAGAAAACATTCAACTAAAAGCAGTGCTTAGAGTAAAAGAGGAATCAATCAACCAACAACTGGATGAAATCGCTAAACTGAAACTTAAAGTTCAAGAGGCTGAAATTGAAAATGAGCGAATCCAGTTGAAGCTTAAGAGTTACAACTCCGCAAGCTTTGTTTTGCAACACATTATTCCCAAACCCATCGGGAAAGACAAAGCAGGCGAAGATGTGTACTCTGATGGAACCGGGGTGGGTTTTCATCAAGTTCCACCACCTGTTCTTGATAATTACACGAAAAAGCAATCTGGGTTGATTGAAATTGAGGAAGAGAGTGAAGTTAAACTTCCGGAGAACATTGATGTTACTTTTTCTACATCATCTGATGATAGTGTTCAGACAGAGATTGTTAAGAGCACAGCTGAAAGTGTTTTGTTGTCTGATTCAGCTGAAGATGATGAATGTTTCTTGAACAAATACATTCCGAAACAAAAATCCAAAAACAACTTAGGTGATGAACCGGGTCTTGTGATGTACAAGATGGCTGGATCTGATAAGTTGTATTCGGATTCTGAGTTTCCCATTGAGAATGTTAATGTGAAAAAGTTGACAAATGTTTTCAAATTGGTTGAAGTTGAGTTGTCAGAAGTGAACTGTTTGAAACAAACAAAAAGGCAAATGAATTTTGAGAAAGATAAAGCTTACTACAAAAAGCCTGTTGTGCCACCACGTTTTTATAATAACAATCGAAACAATTGGTCGGGTGGTTACCGGGGTGGTAAGAGTTATCAGAAAAAGAGTATTCAAAACAAAAGGTTTGTTGAAAAGAAGGTGTTTGTGAACGGTTCAAGTTCACTTTCTGATGAGGAAAATGAAATTTTTTCAAAATCAAATGAAGAGTTCTTTGAGAAAAGAGCTTCACAGTCTCAGTCTGAAGGCACAAGTCAAGTTGTTGATACTCGAACATGTTTCAGATGTAATCAAGTTGGTCACATTGCACGAAAGTGTACCAATGTGAAGCCTAAGACTGAAACTGTGAAGATTCAAAAGAAGAAAGTTGAGGTGAAGGGTAAAGCACCAATCGTTGTTGAGAAAAAGAATGTGAAAAATGATAACATCAAAGTGAAAAATGAACTTGTAAAGAAAGTGGTAACTAAAAATGACAAATTTTATAAATGGGTTACATTATCTCAACAAGTTTGGAAACCAAAAACAGAAATGAAAATTTCAACTTCTGAATTGAAAAAGGCTGAAGAATCGATTTCGGTTGATTATGATGCAAATTTTCCACCTCTTAAGGCTGAAAAATTCAAAATTCAAATTGCGAGAGTCAAGGTTACACCTAAGGCTGATGAGGCCTGGGTGGACACCATGTTCGAATAAGCAGTTTGAATTGCCGGAGCTTCCTTGATCGCGAAGCATGAATCGGCATCTTTATTGAAGATTGGTTAAATCAAAATTTGTTATGTGCAGGATCTTCCAAAATTTGTATCCAGATGGATCATGGATAGTGGAGCATCTCGACATATGACAGGGAAGACTGCGTTGCTGTATGATGTGAGAAACATTAATGGTGGTTATGTAGGATTTGCTGGTCATGAAGGTGGTAGAATTATTGGTGAAGGAACGTTATCCAATGGGATTGTGACGTTTGAAAGAGTTAACTACATCATTGAGCTGGAGAATAATCTGCTAAGTATCTCGCAGATTTGTGACAATATGTATACTACTCACTTCACAGACAAAGAATGTTTGATCTTGAAACCAGGATTTGTTATCCCTGAAGAATGGATTATCATGCGGGCAACTAGAGTGAATGATTTATATGTGTTAGATATGAGTGTAGCAACTACAACTACTAGTCAAGCACATTGTTTTGTATCTAAAGCAACTGAGAAAGAATCAAAGTTGTGGCACCGCAAGATGGGGCATATTCACCTAAGGAAGATGAATCACTTGGTGCACAACGATTTGGTTATGGGAGTTCATGTCAAAGGTTTTCATCTGGAAGGGGAGTGCATTAGCTGTGTCAAAGGCAAGCAGAAGAAAAAGTCACACCCTACAAAACAAGTCAATTCAGTTTTGTGTCCTCTGGAAAGACTTCACATGGATTTGTTTGGTCCAGTAAACGTCAAAAGTATTACAGGAGATTACTACTGTTTGGTCGTTACTGATGATTATTCCAGATTTTCGTGGGTTTCTTTCTTGAAGACGAAAGATGAAACATTTGATAGTTTGATGGCGTTGTTTAGAAAGATTGAGAATTTGTACCAAAGGCGTATCAAAAGAATTCGAAGTGATAATGGTACTGAATTCAAGAATAGCAAGATGGAAGAATTTTGTGATGAAAGAGGTATACTGCATGAGTTTAGTGCTCCGTACACTCCGCAGCAGAATGGAGTCGCAGAACGCAAAAACCGGACACTAATCGAGACGGCTAGAACTATGCTTGCAGATTCAAAGTTACCGATAAATTTTTGGGCTGAAGCTGTTTCCGTCGCATGCTATACGCTCAACAGAGTTCTTACTGTCAAGAAGTTCAACAAAACATGTTTTGAGCTAATCAATAACCGCAAACCGAATCTGAAGTATCTTGAACCGTTTGGGTCTCCCTGTACAGTTCTAGATTTTCAAGGCGGTGAAAAAGGCTTAGAAGGAATATTTGTGGGTTATGCAAGTCCTGAAAGTCAAAATGTGTACAACAAGTCCTTGAGAATAGTCGAATCACTTTGGATAGTCAAAGTCTAATAGCCGTAGACGATCTAT
The DNA here is from genome assembly GCA_030545235.1 of Helianthus tuberosus. Classification (NCBI taxonomy): domain Eukaryota; kingdom Viridiplantae; phylum Streptophyta; class Magnoliopsida; order Asterales; family Asteraceae; genus Helianthus; species Helianthus tuberosus. The sequence continues at coordinate 185,095,906 of CM060351.1, read as the reverse complement.
TTCCCGATTTTTATGTGTTTCGATTCTGAGCCCGCAACTGCTGACTCTGATGATTCGTCGATTTTATGTGTCTGTATATGTGTTTACCTGCTTATGTGTTTTAATTTTTGGAGGTTTATTCGAATTTTGCCTTCACTTCGATCGAAACGTGTTAGGACCGGTTTGACTCCGTTTCGATTGCTAACCGACTCGTACGACGTGCGGAATCCGTGCACGAGTGAGACCGAACACACGAACAGTAAAATAAACTGTGATTCTTTGATAGATTTGATAGCGTACAAGAACCTGAATCACGTGGACAAGCTTTCTCTCTCTAGAATCTCTCTCTAGATCTCTAGCTCTCCAAATGCTCTAAATGGCAAAAGTCTCTAATCTAAACATAACTCTCCTATTTATAGGCCTTGACTATTAATGAGATTTCTCATTAATTACAATTATGCCACCTTGCCTTTTTGACTAGCTATCACATTATAACAACTTGTTTTCTTCTGTTTCTCGCTACGGCTCGGATTGACGAAGGCTATAGACATAAATGCACTAACAGACTCCCCCTTGGATATTGCCGCAGTCAATCTCGATCATTGAGTCAAACTCGTAGCTTCTTCTTTTTCTCTCTCTTAGTCTTCTTGAACAGAATCCCGGTGGATCTGTCTTCAGCTTCAGCTTCTCCTTTTTGTAAACTCTTTTCTTCATCAGGCTCCCCCTTTCGTCAAGCTTCCGTGCTTTGGGATCGACACCTTGCTTTTCGATTACAAGCTCCCCCTTGCTTTGAGCTCGTCTTCAGACTCCCCCTTAGACTCAGCTTCCGGGATCGTAGTCTGGAATCTCATCTGCAATCACTCAAACATTTATAAGTAACAGCATTTCAAATATCAGCTATCCAGGAATTGTAACCTGGCTCACTCAAACATTCTAAACAAACAATTTTCATGAATTTGGCAGTTTCATCGAATCGAATCGGAAACTAGCTCTATAACAGTATAAGCATCCAAATCCCTCACAGTTAATCATCCAAGTCCAAACTAACGACCTTGGAGATATCACAAACTGTTTTTGATTTTTTATTTTTAATTTTCAAATTAATGAACTTGTTTTATTTTCAGAAACACAATCAGCTTACTTAGATTTTGAAACTCAGCACTCAGACATCAGTTGTCGAAAATAAAACAGAAATCAAAATCTTTTTGTATTTTCTGAAAACATAAAGCAGTAAAGAAATATGTACAAACATATTTACAGACAATATTTTTGTTTGAGTATGCGTCAGAGGATCATATCAGTTTTTGACAAGTCACAAGTACCGTTGAGCTTAATTTCACTTTAAGAATTAAACAATTCACTTAGATTGTCAATATACTGATCCACTTAAATTTTCATACAAATTTCAACTGATTCAGGATACGAATTAGATGTATTAAGAACTTAAACTCATTCATGTGTCCCACCTCTTGAATATACTCCCGTATCCAGATCCCAATATTCAGTCTTACAGGTAATTATAACACAAATGATATCTGTAAGGGGTTAATAAATTATGAAGAATCATGAGAGCTCAGGTCAGAACCATCGTTCAGCAGAGAGATCATGACTCAACTTGGGTGTGTCCCCTTTAGAAGATCTTTTTTACAACAGCATTGCTAAGCAATTTTATTGTCTTATCATATATGCTGAGGGTGATGCTGTGTTTCAAGCATATGCGGAAAGTATTATTCGAGGACTAGGTCAGAACTACCGTTCAGCAGAAGTCCCAGAATAATACCCCAGACATCATTGAGTATAAAAACCTGTATATCAGAATACGAAACCTTTCAAACGAGATTTCAGGGGTTACCTATATATCCAAGTAGTGTTCCCCACGAAATAAGCAAGTGTTTGAATTTAGGTTTATATCCCGAAAAAGTTTACTAAGTGTATAAAAACCTACCGACACATCCACGGTGAGATCATTTAACACATTTTGACTTTCCATTTCTTTAGCATACTGTAACTGTCTACTGATGTACTATCATTTCCTCTTTTTACGCAAAACTCAAATTTTTTTTTAATTTTATCATGTTTTTGTCATTTTCAAATTTTCAAATGTTTTTGGATTTTCTAACAATATTTCTCCCCCTAAAATGCAAAACCATTTAAAGAAAATTTGACAACCAACACTGATAGCTTTGTCTCGCCATCCATTTTCTACTTCAAGTGCTCTGATTTGCAGAAAATATAACGTACCCCCATGATTTACAATCTGATGAAAGTAATCATGTTTGTTCAGCCGTGAGGGTTTCGGCATATTCAATCAGCACTCCCCCTTACAACAAACTATTTTCCCATAATGATTTCAAAACACTTAAGTTTGTTTTAATCAGAATGGTTTTTCCGGAAAAATTAGTTTGTTTACCCATCTCTTATGAGTTCGGGGTCATCATATCACCTTGTTCTCTTTTAACCATTTTGAAAAATTTAACATTATTAGGTCAAACACCACTATCACTTGTAGAAAATCAAGTACAACTTAATGTCCTTGATTAACCACTTGTAAGACGAAATATCACAGTTACCATCCTGTGAATTTCTCAAGAATGATGCCGATACCTGTTTCACACTTACCAACCTGGAAGCTCCGGCAAGTCAGGAATTCAACCAACAGATTTTGACACCCAAGCCTGACCAGCCTTAGGTGTGTTTTGAACATTTCTCCTTTCTTCATAAAATTCTTTTGCCCCTTTTACCTTTCCAGCAACCATCTTGCTAAAAATATGTTTAACATTGCTATTAAACATTTTTCCAGCATCAACACCTTTTGATTTTAGGTTTGCGGCTTGTAATGGTGGAAAATTCTCATCATTCATTAACAGAATTGTCTCTTCCTTCTTTACCTCAACTTGTGGCTCATCTGATTTTGTGGAATCAGATTCATTGCCCGAACTTGGCTTGTCTGACTTTGATGAGCCAGATTCATCGCCAATAACTTTCTTTTTCTTCTTGTTTGTCCTCAGATTTGTATCTGAAGAATTTGATTTGCTTGGCTTTGCAGTCGAGTGAATCGATTTTTCAGAACTTTTATTCGAACCAACTGGTGAACCCGAAGACAAAATCTTCTCCAAGTACTCTCTCGCCTTCTTCCTCTTCTTCCTCAGTCTGTCTTTTTGCCCCTGCGAAAGTTTCACTTTCTGTTCTAGAACCTTCTGTTCTTTGGGCTTGACAATGACTGGTTTCTTTACCGTTCTCTGAGATTCAACCCTTGATCTTCCCATCGATCTCCTTGGGTAATCTCTGACAATGTGACCTCTGATTTGACAATTAAAGCATCTTCTTGTCTCATAATTCCAATTCTGGCAGTTAACAGCAATGTGTCCTCTCACACCACAGGTGTAGCACACTCTGTTATCGTACCATCCACTTCTGTCAGTCCAAACCTTCAGATCATAACATTGTTTGGCTTGGTTATAATCATTTCTCCTCTTCAATGCTGGATTTGTCTTTTGAGCACTGTGGTCAAACCTGCACCACTTATTACCATCATTTTGTGAGTTTTGGTTTTTAAAATTTTGTGATTTTTTATAATGATTGGATGACTGAACTGATGAGCTTTTATTTTCATTTTTAAAATTTTTCGAATTTTTAACTTTTTGTTTCTGCTCTACACTCTTCTTAACAGGTTTTTGTTTAGAACATTCACCTGTTTCAGTAGATTGCAAAACAGTATTTTTAAAATTTTCTTGTAAATCTAAAAATATTTTTCTTTTCTTTTCTTTTTCTATTTCATCATCAGCTTTGTTATCACAATCTTCAATTTTGACTTTGTCAAAATTTGTGACTTTGTCACTTATTGGAACAGAATTGATCGGTTTTGGACAAACATGTGAAGTAGAATTCACAAAACCTTTCAATTTATTCTCAAACTCATTAATTTTATTTCGGGCCTTTTCAGCTTCTTTTTCAAGCTGAATGATTTTAGCAAGATGAGAATTGATTTCAATTTGTTTTTCAAGATTATCTTTACCAAAAATATCTCGCTCATCTTCTAAAATCTTTATTTGACTTTGAAAATCTTTTTCTTTTAACACTTCATTTTCCAACTTTATCCAAGAAACGTTTTCATTTTCAATTTTGATTTTTCGAAAATCTTTTTCTTTTTCTTTCAAATTGTTAATTTCCAATGTTAAACTGTCCAAACTACTCAACAGTCTGACATTTTCTGACGTCAATTTCTCACAATTTTCTCTTATTTCAAGAATCTGTTTATTATCAGATTCTTTCTCATCCTTCAAGCTTTTGATTTCCAATGTTAAACTCTCCACATCCTTCAAGAGTTTGACATTTTCAGCTTCAAGTTTATCACATTTTGAGCATTTTTCATTCGTCTTTTCAACATCAACTTCTTTCTTTGTAATTACTTCTTCAAACACCTGTTGTTTTTCAGTCATCACAACTTCACATTTTGTTTGACTTGAAATCTGCTCCTCTTCAGAATCTGAATCACCATGATCAAATATTGGCATGTTTTTAGCTTCTTGATCATCATTCACTGCCAACTGATTACCAGTAACAATTTCATCATCATGATCCCTATCATCTTCAGTGAATTTCCTAGGCTTCAGACACTGACAGCTGCTGTCCTGTACACTCCCTGCTCCACAGTCGCAAAAAAATCTACTTGATGTAGAGTAGACAACACGATGTCCTCGATGACATACATCTGCACAAACAGAACAACAACCTTTTGAAACGGTCAGATCACATGTATAACAGAAATACCAGTGCTGTTCCATAAAATTTCTCCCACTGATTGTAAATGTACAAACTTTGGAAGCGAGGGCTTTTTCACTGTTACTATCATGATCAACCTTACTGCTTGACATCTTCAAACACCTAAGAACAATCAAACAAACAAACGATCAATTCAAAACAGATTGAATATGTAACAGTGTGTTGATGAAACCAATGAATAAATGAACTTGATCGGATCGAAAAGAATTCAATTTGGGCCTTAGACTGATTTGGGCCGTGCACTTCCTTTAAATGTTGACACTTTAACTTGGGCCGAAAATAAATGTCCTTCAACTTTAAAAACTCAAATCACTCCTGTTGGGCTTAATCGGAACAAAAACTTGGGCTGATAACCAACTAATGATGATTGGGCCGTGAATGAAATCGATATCAGCTTGTTCTCGTGAACTGATACAATTTACCCACAACTGTCACTCACTTTAACTTGTATGATAACATAACACTATTGTGGCCGACAACACTATGATTACACTTCAGACTTTGCAGACATCACATGCATATGTTGACTTTACTTTGAAAATAGACAAACCAAAATCACATGCAAAACTGACTTATGCAAACTAGATATTACATGGGTCGGTGCATTAATTGTTGTCAACAATGTTTAATACACTTCAATTGTGATTGGGCCTTCACTTCCACTAATCCGACAACATTATCAACAACATGATTTCATTGGGCCGTCCTCTGTAAATTCAGTATGTCATGTGTCCGTTTATCTCTAAATCACATGCAGCCAGTTAAAATCTCGTGGTCGACATCACTTTTATTACTCAGTTTTAATTGTCAATTTATGAATAGGCTGATACGTTTGTATTCAGTCGATGACTGATAAGCGGACCTAATGAGCGGACTGCCGAATAAGCGAACCTACCAACTTGACCTTATAAGCGGACCAACTGATGTACCTATAAGCGGACCTCTGGAGCGAACCTCAAAGTTTGAAATGTTCAAATAAGCGAACCAGGCAATGATCAAATAAGCGGATCAGAAAGATGTGTTGTTCAAGCGAACCGGACGAGCGAACCAGCAACCAAAACTGCCATTTTGAGCGAACCAGAATTACTTGTACGTTGGAGCGGACCAGAAACGCGAACCTGCAATTTTGACAGCGAAATCGAACTGAAAATCTTCGATTACTCCTAAACGGCTAGGAATTTGGATCTGAAACTTGGTAGGGTTATAGATCAGGTGTATACGCACAACATATCAAAAAATCAGACGATTTGGACCATAAAAACCCGTTCAATTTGACTAAAAACAGTGAAAAACGTGAAAATATGAAAAATATGAAGAAGTAGATGAAATTCGGATCTGAATCTGATGAAATCACGATCGGAAATGTGTGTTGGATCAGTGCAATCGAGCTCCTGCTCTGATACCACTTGTTAGGACCGGTTTGACTCCGTTTCGATTGCTAACCGACTCGTACGACGTGCGGAATCCGTGCACGAGTGAGACCGAACACACGAACAGTAAAATGAACTGTGATTCTTTGATAGATTTGATAGCGTACAAGAACCTGAATCACGTGGACAAGCTTTCTCTCTCTAGAATCTCTCTCTAGATCTCTAGCTCTCCAAATGCTCTAAATGGCAAAAGTCTCTAATCTAAACATAACTCTCCTATTTATAGGCCTTGACTATTAATGAGATTTCTCATTAATTACAATTATGCCACCTTGCCTTTTTGACTAGCTATCACATTATAACAACTTGTTTTCTTCTGTTTCTCACTACGGCTCGGATTGACGAAGGCTATAGACATAAATGCACTAACAAAACGCACGACTCGCACTACACTTTTATCTCAAAACGCTGACAAATCGCTAAAGTATGGACGACCTTATGCTATGATATACGCTTATACTGTACTACTCGAAATGTTAACCGTGATCTCTATTCTCGAACACTCGTAGGCTTTGAATGATAGGTTTCTGTATTCTGACTGCCTCTTGTGATTACATGCGTATGTGCTTCTGTGCCCTACGTGCCTATGTGCTTATGTGTCTCTGTGCTTATGTGAATCCGTGATTTTGTGCCTATGTGCTTACATGGTTATACGTGTTCCTGAGCTTTAGTAGTATTAGACGTGTGTGGTGAGATTCGATTATGTTGTGTTGAGTCCTGCGACGATGTCTGTTGCAGACAATGTCGTCATCTAGATCTCGCGCTACCCGAGATGCTCGCCGAAAGCAAGCAGACAAACGCCTTGCTGCCATGATTACTAAACAAATGGCAAAGGTTGTACCCCAAGTTGTCAGCAAGCTGTACGAAAACATGAGCAAATCATCCGAGGAATCCAGAACTGAGACTCCCAAAGCTACTTTCAGCTTCAAACAGTTCAAGGCATGCAGACCGAAGGAGTTCACCAGAGAAGAAGGCCCTACGGCTTTATTTCAATGGTTTGACTCGATTGAAGTTACCCTGCGACAGAGTAGATGTCCTGATAATCTCCGCACGTTGAACGCTACCGGCGTCTTCCAGTCCCGCGCTCTAGACTGGTGGACGGCTGAAAGGAACAAGCACGGAAATGATGCAGCCTATGGTCTATCATGGGACGAGTTGAAGAACATCATGCTCGAAGAGTTCTGCCCTCCCTATAAGTGCCAAAAGCTGGAGGATGAGTTCTTGCATATTAAGCAAACGGAGGGTGACAACGCTGCCCTGACTGCTCGCTTCAAGCAGCTCAGCATCATATGTCCCGATCAAGTGAAGACGCCCGACATGACGATCAAGAAGTACATCCGGGCTCTACCCGACTGTGTTGCAGATTTTGTTCATGCCGTAAAGCCATCAACAATCGAAGAAACTTACTTGCTTGCCGCCGAAATTAACGACAAGTGGGTAAAAACTGGTTTTTGGGATAAAACTCCGAAGAACCTGCATCAAGTCACCGCCGCACCAACCGCTGAAACCGCCACCGCTCAATCGTCAAAGTCCTCACGCCGCAAGAAGAAGAACAACAACAGCAGCTCCAACAACAAGAACTGTGCTGTCACTACCACTGCTGCTTCTCTTCAAGCCGTACCGGCCCAGCAGCAGCCCCACCACCGACCAGCACCAGTTACCTATGCACCGCCTGCAAAGCGTGCATACACAGGCCCCCACCCGGCCTGTCCAACATGTTCTTATCATCACCCGGTGGGTCTCGCCTGTCGTTTCTGCGCTCACTGCAATATGTACGGTCACTTCACTTCTAACTGCCGTACTGGTCCCCGTCAAGCACCAGCTCAAGCCACTGCTTATCAAGCTCTGCTCCCAGCCCCGCAAGGCCAACAAGCGGCTCAGGCACCCGCGGTCAACGCCCGAGTCTGCTTCGAATGTGGTGATCCCAACCACTTTGCGAACATGTGCCCGAACAGGGTTGTGAAACAAGAGCCCCAGCAGCAGCAGCCTCAACAGCAGCAACAGCCTCAGCAGCAGCAACAAGCCACACGCGCCAGAACTTTCAACATCAATGTGCGCCAAGCCCCGGCTGACAACAACGTGGTCAATGGTACGTTCCTTGTGAATGGTATTTATGCTTCATGTTTGTTTGATACTGGAGCCAATAACTGCTTTGTGTCGTTTGAATTCGAGAAGCTTCTTAGTCGTAAGCGCTCCCATCTCCCCTCGACGTTCGATGTTGAAGTCGCTACCGGAAGAACTGTCGCCGTTAATTCTGTTCTTCGTGATTGTACTCTTGAGCTCAACAATCACATCTTCCCAATCGACCTTATTCCGATGCAACTCGGAAGTTTTGATGTCATAGTAGGCATGGACTTTCTTCGCGAAAACCATGCTGAAGTTGTGTGCTTCGATAAGACGATTCGATTCTCGCTCGCGAATGGTGATTTATTGTGTGTCTATGGTGAAACTGCTTCGAAAGGTCTCAAGCTCATGTCATGTGTCCAAGCTAGCAAGTATCTCCGCAAGGAATACAGAGCTTTCTTGGCTAACATTGTAGTAGCAGAGAAGGAAAAGAAAGGAAAGATAGAAGTGAAAGACGTTCCTGTGGTTCGTGTTGGTGCACTTAGTGTCTGTTAACTTTGTCTTATACAAGTCTTTTGTCTAGATAGGTTTGAATGAACACACAACAGGGTCTAAATTAGGTTTAGATTGTGTTTAAGGAAGGGTTTTCGCTTGAAAGTGTGTCATGGCTAGTTCAAGCGAAACCTCATCATTATCAACATACAGTTTCACTTGAAACCAGTCTCAAGCGAAACCCTATGGGTTGCCAAGTTCAAGCGAAACCCCCTAGGTCTATATATAGGTGAGTGTGTTGTTCATTTGAAGCGAACTTGTATGTGTGTGTAAGAGAAGGTGCTGCCGGATTTGCTTCAGAATACATTGTAAAAGCACGAAAATCAATCAGAAAAGATAGATTAAAAGGAAACTAGCTGTTGTGACTTCTTTTACGTTGATTCCGCCTTCGTATTTGAAGATGAACATCCTTAACTGACTTTTCGAGGTCCTAAAACGGTCTAACAAGTGGTATCAGAGCTCAGGACGAGGAGTTCATACCATAGCAGCTTGATATTACCGGATTCTCTACTTTCTACTCACTTCGTTTCATATTTTTCTGATCTGAACGAGTTCTAACGGCTGAAATAGCCTGAATTTCACATATATTGTGTAAAACATAGTTTTAACAAAGCCTACAAAGAATCAGATTAAAATTTGGATTAAAACTTGTAAAAAATGGATTAAAACAGGCTTTCGCTTGACATTGGTCTTCGTAGTTTCGCTTGAAAGTGGCTGTATATAACATCTTTCGCTTGAAAAGGATCCATTTCGCTTAAAATACATACCATTTCGCTTGAAAATTTTCAAGCGAACTAGTTTACTTGGCTTTCGCTTGAATTGTTGAACTTGTTTCAACCATTTCGCTTGAAAGTAATCGAAATAGAAGGTTTCTCTTCAGATTGTCCTGTTTCGCTTGAACCTTATATTTGTTGACCATTTCGCTTGAACAGTAAAAAAATACAAGCTGTTTCACTTGAACAGCTTTCGCTTGAAATTGACATTTTTCAAAATCAAAATTTTTCTAAGTGTTTGATTGTTTTTCAGGTACATTCAAGATGGATGACATATTCTTGAACCCGTTTAGCGATTTGTACGCATTTGCTGGAAATTCAGGAGACGATACATCTTCAAGCAACAATAATGAGAACTCATCAAACGCCAAGAAGAAATTATCGGATGCTTTAGAAGTTGAAAGTGCTTTCGGAACTTACAACAAACCACCGAAATTGATGGCTATCGAGGAGTATAGTCGGTGGGCAAAGAAATTCGAAGATTGGTTGAGGGCTTTTGCATTTCTGAGCTGGAAGAGTCTAAAAAATGGATACGATAATGGAGGCAAAGAGGGTGAAACTTTATCAACATCTGATGAAATAGAGTCGTTTGTTGCTGAGCAGAAATGTGTGGCATTATTGTTTCAATCCGTGCGTGAAGATATAATTTCTTTGATTGATTACTCTAGTGCTAAAGATCTTTGGGAAAAATTAGAAAAGAAATGTATAGGTAGTGAAGAAATCAAGAAAAACAAAAAGAAACTTCTTAGGAAAGAGTTTGATATGTTTGGATGTTTAAAGAATGAATCAGTATCAAAAATGATTGAGAGGTTTGGGCATCTAAAGCTGGAATTAGATAGACATGGAATTAAATATTCTGATGATGAGCAAGTAGACAAGTTGTTCGATTCGTTGCCAGACGAGATGGAGTGGAGATATTATGCACTGATGTTGAAAAACACTATTGTTCCTGAAAATTTGAAACCAGACTTGATGATTGAGAAACTTGAAAGTCACGAACTGGAATTGAAGAAGACATAAAAATCAATCACTCATCTTACCAGCAGAATTTGGATTTGTATTATCCAAAGAGCATGATGCCAAAAGCAACTTCTCCAAAGACTGTGTTTTCTGTTGAAAATGTGTCCATAGCAAGCAAAGAAAGTCAAAGTGGTCAAAGCAGTGGAAATCATAGTGGTTATCACAGTGGAGCTTCATCATCTGCAAATCATTCTGATGCAAAGAATCGTTTTCAATGCAACATCGCAATAGATTTAAAGAATGCTCAGAATTTTGATGAGGAATCTGCTAAACAACAAATGATCTTTCTAGCATCGGTGTTAGAATCATATGAAGGGTTAGTAGCTGGGAAGATTGGCAACACCAATCTGACGAAAGAAGATTATGATCAGATTGATCCTGAGGAAATGGAGCTGATCGATATTCGTTGGGCTATGGCCAGTGCTGTTCGTCGAGCACAACGTTTCATGGAAATTACCGGCAGTAAGACAATTGGTGGTCCATCTACCAAGTTGGGGTTCGATAAATCCAAAGTGACGTGCTTCAAGTGTAAGCAGAAAGGTGACTTCAAACGAGAATGCAGAAACGCATATGCTGATGAGTCGGAGAATCCTTTCAGAGATGATTACTACAAGAAGGCAATTTATCACCAGAATAAATCTGAGCCGCCTAGATTGAAGCAGGTTGAAGACAACAAAGAGAAATCTAGAGCTCTTGCAGTGATTCACGACGATGAAGGTTTCGACTGGAGCGAGCTGCTACCGGAGGAAGATGCGGTTGGTTACGCTTTCATGGCAAAGAATGAACCTGTTCCATGGAAAGACAACAGAACTGAAGAACAGAAGTATAATTACAGAAGGTTGTTGGCCACAAACAGAATGATCAGAATATCTGGTATCTTTTCGGAAGCAAAGAGAGCAAATAGATGGGATCCAGACAGGGAGTGTTATCTTGATCCATATGGAAACATTGCTATTGATCACAACACTCTTGATTTAGAGGCCATAATCAAAGAGTTAAAAGATGATGATGATTATTGGCAGAATAAATGGTGGGGAACTGGAGACAAGAAAGAAAAAGAAGAGAAAGAGAAGAAGGAAAGAGAAGAGAAAGAGAAAGAGAAAGAGAATCAAAGAAGATTGATACCGGGATCATTGACACAACGCAGGAGATGAATGTTGAAAATCTCGGAAAAATGGCTGACAAAGTGCTAGCTGCTAAAGCACTTGAGGTAGACTCTAACTCCAAGTCTGAGTCAAAAAGCCAGGTCAGTTCAAACTTGTCAACGAATGTGTCAGGTAAGAAAGTTGATGGGGATGTTGATTGCAAAAATTGCATCAAAGAATGCAAATTTTGTAACACAGTCACGTATCTCAACAGTAAGAAGGTTGATGATCTGACAGCAAAAGTCAGAAACGTTGAGAATCAAATTCTTGATCGTGACAAGATGGTTAAAGCTTCAACTGAACGGATAAAAGAATTAACTAACAAAATTGAAAATGATAAAACTGATCATGAGAGGATTAGACAAGAAAATGAAAAGTTAGTTCTTGAAAACCGTCAAATCACTGAAAAATTTGAGAAGCTTAAAACCACAATGAAAGATAATGATGATCGTAATGGTAAAACTTATAAAGAAAACATTCAACTAAAAGCAGTGCTTAGAGTAAAAGAGGAATCAATCAACCAACAACTGGATGAAATCGCTAAACTGAAACTTAAAGTTCAAGAGGCTGAAATTGAAAATGAGCGAATCCAGTTGAAGCTTAAGAGTTACAACTCCGCAAGCTTTGTTTTGCAACACATTATTCCCAAACCCATCGGGAAAGACAAAGCAGGCGAAGATGTGTACTCTGATGGAACCGGGGTGGGTTTTCATCAAGTTCCACCACCTGTTCTTGATAATTACACGAAAAAGCAATCTGGGTTGATTGAAATTGAGGAAGAGAGTGAAGTTAAACTTCCGGAGAACATTGATGTTACTTTTTCTACATCATCTGATGATAGTGTTCAGACAGAGATTGTTAAGAGCACAGCTGAAAGTGTTTTGTTGTCTGATTCAGCTGAAGATGATGAATGTTTCTTGAACAAATACATTCCGAAACAAAAATCCAAAAACAACTTAGGTGATGAACCGGGTCTTGTGATGTACAAGATGGCTGGATCTGATAAGTTGTATTCGGATTCTGAGTTTCCCATTGAGAATGTTAATGTGAAAAAGTTGACAAATGTTTTCAAATTGGTTGAAGTTGAGTTGTCAGAAGTGAACAGTTTGAAACAAACAAAAAGGCAAATGAATTTTGAGAAAGATAAAGCTTACTACAAAAAGCCTGTTGTGCCACCACGTTTTTATAATAACAATCGAAACAATTGGTCGGGTGGTTACCGGGGTGGTAAGAGTTATCAGAAAAAGAGTATTCAAAACAAAAGGTTTGTTGAAAAGAAGGTGTTTGTGAACGGTTCAAGTTCACTTTCTGATGAGGAAAATGAAATTTTTTCAAAATCAAATGAAGAGTTCTTTGAGAAAAGAGCTTCACAGTCTCAGTCTGAAGGCACAAGTCAAGTTGTTGATACTCGAACATGTTTCAGATGTAATCAAGTTGGTCACATTGCACGAAAGTGTACCAATGTGAAGCCTAAGACTGAAACTGTGAAGATTCAAAAGAAGAAAGTTGAGGTGAAGGGTAAAGCACCAATCGTTGTTGAGAAAAAGAATGTGAAAAATGATAACATCAAAGTGAAAAATGAACTTGTAAAGAAAGTGGTAACTAAAAATGACAAATTTTATAAATGGGTTACATTATCTCAACAAGTTTGGAAACCAAAAACAGAAATGAAAATTTCAACTTCTGAATTGAAAAAGGCTGAAGAATCGATTTCGGTTGATTATGATGCAAAGTTTCCACTTCTTAAGGCTGAAAAATTCAAAATTCAAATTCAAATTGCGAGAGTCAAGGTTACACCAAAGGCTGATGAGGCCTGGGTGGACACCATGTTCGAATAAGCAGTTTGAATTGCCGGAGCTTCCTTGATCGCGAAGCATGAATCGGCATCTTTATTGAAGATTGGTTAAATCAAAATTTGTTATGTGCAGGATCTTCCAAAATTTGTATCCAGATGGATCATGGATAGTGGAGCATCTCGACATATGACAGGGAAGACTGCGTTGCTGTATGATGTGAGAAACATTAATGGTGGTTATGTAGGATTTGCTGGTCATGAAGGTGGTAGAATTATTGGTGAAGGAACGTTATCCAATGGGATTGTGACGTTTGAAAGAGTTAACTACATCATTGAGCTGGAGAATAATCTGCTAAGTATCTCGCAGATTTGTGACAATATGTATACTACTCACTTCACAGACAAAGAATGTTTGATCTTGAAACCAGGATTTGTTATCCCTGAAGAATGGATTATCATGCGGGCACCTAGAGTGAATGATTTATATGTGTTAGATATGAGTGTAGCAACTACACCTACTGGTTAAGCACATTGTTTTGTATCTAAAGCAACTTAGAAAGAATCAAAGTTGTGGCACCGCAAGATGGGGCATATTCACCTAAGGAAGATGAATCACTTGGTGCACAACGATTTGGTTATGGGAGTTCATGTCAAAGGTTTTCATCTGGAAGGGGAGTGCATTAGCTGTGTCAAAGGCAAGCAGAAGAAAAAGTCACACCCTACAAAACAAGTCAATTCAGTTTTGTGTCCTCTGGAAAGACTTCACATGGATTTGTTTGGTCCAGTAAACGTCAAAAGTATTACAGGAGATTACTACTGTTTGGTCGTTACTAATGATTATTCCAGATTTTCGTGGGTTTCTTTCTTGAAGACGAAAGATGAAACATTTGATAGTTTGATGGCGTTGTTTAGAAAGATTGAGAATTTGTACCAAAGGCGTATCAAAAGAATTCGAAGTGATAATGGTACTGAATTCAAGAATAGCAAGATGGAAGAATTTTGTGATGAAAGAGGTATACTGCATGAGTTTAGTGCTCCGTACACTCCGCAGCAGAATGGAGTCGCAGAACGCAAAAACCGGACACTAATCGAGACGGCTAGAACTATGCTTGCAGATTCAAAGTTACCGATAAATTTTTGGGCTGAAGCTGTTTCCGTCGCATGCTATACGCTCAACAGAGTTCTTACTGTCAAGAAGTTCAACAAAACATGTTTTGAGCTAATCAATAACCGCAAACCGAATCTAAAGTATCTTGAACCGTTTGGGTCTCCCTGTACAGTTCTAGATTTTCAAGGCGGTGAAAAAGGCTTAGAAGGAATATTTGTGGGTTATGCAAGTCCGTTGAAACGAGTATTCATTCCAAGTTTGAAGACGATTATTGAGGCATATAATGTTGAATGTCAAGGTTATACTATGCCGCCACAGAATCCTGGAGATTCATGGCGTTATCATTATGACAAACTGTGGGGTTCGTTTGACATGAGAGAAGAATCAGAGGAAGAAGAGTATTTCTTTGATGAGTTGGATATTTTGCGTGAGTACGAGTCACAGCAACGGTTTCCAGCTGAGTATTCAAGGCGACCACGGGAAACTTCAAATGATGATGAAGCAGGTCCGAGTAATGCTGGTGAACATGATGATGTCCAACAGAATGAAGTTGCTCAAGATAATTAGTCGGTTGAGAATGATAATCAAGAAGCTGAAAACATGCCGATCTTTGATCATGGTGATTCAGATTCTGAGGAGGAGCAAATTCAGATTTCAAGTCAAACAAACCAAGTTGGTGAACAAGATGCAGAGCAGAATGTTACTAATCTGGAGGGAAATGTAGATGTTCCAAGCGAAGTAATGCCGCGAACTTTTTCATATCATCCAGAGGAGTTGATCATAGGAGAATTGCAAGCTGGCGTTCACACTCGTAGACAGATAGATAAAGGGCTTACATGTTTTTATACAAAAGTTGCTCCTTTGCAAACTGAATTCTCATTGAGTTGTTTTATCTCGCAGGTTGAGCCAAGAACTTACAAAGAGGCGCTTACTGAAGACTTTTGGGTCATTGCGATGCAGGAGGAACTGAGTCAATTTGAAAAGTTGGGAGTGTGGAAGTTAGTTGATTTGCCGGATGGTCATAGGAAAATCAATACAAAATGGGTATTTAAGTGTAAGAGGGACGATAGAGGAGTTTTTGTAAGGAACAAAGCTCGACTCGTTGTTCAGGGCTTTAGTCAACATGAGGGGATTGATTTTACAGAAGTCTATGCTCCTGTAGCACGACTAGAGGCAATCAGAATTTTTCTTGCATTTGCGTCTTGGAAGAATTTCAAAGTATATCAGTTAGATGTAAAATCGGCGTTTCTTTATGGGAAGGTCAAAGAGGAGGTTTATGTCGGTCAGCCACCGGGCTTTACCGATCCAATCCACAAAAACAAGGTCTACTTATTGGACAAAGCGCTGTATGGTTTACACCAGGCCCCGAGAGCTTGGTACGAGACTTTGTCTCAACACCTACTAGCCAACAAGTTCATTCATGGAAAAGTGGATGCCACTCTCTTCACTAAAGAGGTCGATGGTCATCTTCTGATAGTTCAGATTTATGTGGACGATATAATCTTTGGGTCGACAAATGAAAATCTATGCAAAGATTTTGAATCAGTGATGAAGCAAAAATTCGAAATGTCATCAATGGGGGAGATGAAATTCTTTCTGGGATTACAAGTTGAACAACTTCCTGAGGGAATTTTCATTCATCAGTCAAAGTACGTTCATGATATTCTAGAGAAATTTGGGATGTCAAGTTCTACTCCAGCGGCTACCCCACTTGCAACAAATCATGGGATTAACCCAGATCTCACCGGAGACAGGGCTGATGAAACGTTCTACCGATCCATGATAGGTTCTTTGATGTACTTAACTGCTTCACGTCCTGATATCATGTACCCAACGTGCCTCGCAGCAAGATTTCAATCTAACCCGAGAGCATCGCATATGATCATTGTGAAGAGGATATTGCGCTACCTGAAAGGGACTCCTTCATTGGGGTTGTGGTATCCTAGGAAAGGCGATTTTACGCTCGAAGGGTATTCCGATTCGGATTTCGGATGCTGCAAAGTAAATTCAAAATCAACAACTGCAGGATGCCAGTTTTTTGGTCCTAGATTGGTTACCTGGCAGTGTAAGAAACAAACGTCTGTGGCGTTATCTACATGTGAAGCGGAGTACGTTTCTGCTAGCAGTTGCTGCTCTCAGATCTTGTGGATACAGCAACAGATGCGCGACTACGGTTTGCAGTTTCTTAACACACCTCTTTTTGTTGATAATGAGGCCGCAATAAATATAACAAAGAATCCAGTACATCACGGTAAAACTAAACACATAGAAATTCGTCATCACTTTATTCGTGATTGCTTTGAGAAAAAGTTGATACGAATTGAGAAAATCCACACTGACGAACAGAAAGCTGATTTACATACCAAAGCTTTTGATAAAAATCGGTTTAAATATTTGTTAAAACTAAACGGTATGAAGCTTTTGTCGGTGTCGGATGGCATAATTGGAGTTGATGAGAGTACTGTTGCGGATGAAGACGAGAAACAATCTGCAATGGTTTGTCGATTTTTTACTTGTTTTGGTATTTAGGGGGAGTAGATAGTTGTATATAGATATATTTTTCAGAAAATAAAAAAACAGTAAAAAATGCAAAAATACAAAAACATGATAAAATCTGAAAAAGAGCTTGTGTATATAGGGAAAATGATAGTACATCGGCTAGACAATTACAGTATGCTAAAGATTTGTAAAGTTTAAATGAGTTAAACAGTCTCACTAATGATGTGTCGATAGGTTTTCGCACATTTAGTAGATTTATTCGGGATATAAACCTAAATTTCAAACTTACGAAATTCGTGGGGAACACTACTTGGATATATAGGTAACCCCTGAAATCTCGTTTGAAATGTCTCATAATCTGATATACTAGGTCTTTATACTCAATGATGTCTGGGGTATTATTCCGGGACTTCTGCTGAACGGTGGTTCTGACTTAGTCCTTGGATAATACTTTTTGCTAATGCTTGAAACATAGCATAAACCCTCAGCATGCCGATGAAACAATAAAATTGATAGTCGCTGCTGTTGTAGCAAAAAGATCCTCTAAAGGGGACATACCGTAAAGTCGAAGCTGATATCTCTCTGCGTATACGGAAGTATCGATCTGAGATCCCTCGGCCCTCGCATACCTAATTTATGTACAGATATCATTGTAGTATACTCACCTGTAAGACTGAAGTTTGAGATTCTGGATACGGGAGTATATTCAAGAGGTGGGACACATGAATGAGCTAAGTTCATAAAACAACTAAATCGTATCCTGAGTAAATTGAAATTTGTGTGAAAATTTAAGATGGATCATTATATCGACAATCGAGGTGAATTGTTTAATTCTGAGTATGTAATCACAGCTTAACGGTACTTGTGATTTGTCTAATAGCTGATATGATTCCCTGACACGCTCGCCAAAAATATGTTTGTAAATAGTTTATTTTGTTTACTTTCTGCAATTTAAGTTTTCTGTATTTCATTTCTTAGTTTAGAACACTTTATAAAATCCAAAAAGATTTTATTTCTGTTTTATTTTCCGACAAACCAAAGTGGAGAGTTGATTGTTGGATTCTTAGATGTTTGAAGCAGATGCAGGAGATTCTGGACTGAAGAATGAGGAGAGCTTACTTTGATGGAGTTTGATTTATTGGAAAGTCAAAAACAAGTTCATTAATTTGATACTTGTTATTTTCAGAAAATGTGTAAATTGTTGTTTTCAAAATCAGTTTGATTCCTCAAATAATCAATCAAGGTCATTAAATTGGACTTGGTAGATTAATTGAGTAATCAGGGTCATTAACTTGGACCCGAATACTTGAGTGGATTGCTATAACTGATTGAGTTTGTGATTTATTGTTGAAAAGATAGTTTGTAATGATTGATGTTTGAGACACAGGTTTTGGACTTCATTATTCCCATGGAAGTTAATTGTTAAAGCTTGAACCAGATCAAGACCTCAGATTCTAGCATATCGAGAGGGGGAGTCTGTGAAAGGGGGAGTCTGGATAAATGGTCAAAGGGAAGTCTGAAGATGAAGCCAGGACAAGATTGTGAACATGTGAAGATAGAATGTTTATGATGAATAGACAGAGTTGGAGATTGACAAAGACAAAGACTTGAAGCCGAAGACTTCGTCAACATCCAAGGGGGAGTCTGTTGGTGCACTTAGTGTCTGTTAACTTTGTCTTATACAAGTCTTTTGTCTAGATAGGTTTGAATGAACACACAACAGGGTCTAAATTAGGTTTAGATTGTGTTTAAGGAAGGGTTTTCGCTTGAAAGTGTGTCATGGCTAGTTCAAGCGAAACCTCATCATTATCAACACACAGTTTCGCTTGAAACCAGTCTCAAGCGAAACCCTATGGGTTGCCAAGTTCAAGCGAAACCCCCTAGGTCTATATATAGGTGAGTGTGTTGTTCATTTGAAGCGAACTTGTGTGTGTGTGTAAGAAAAGGTGTTGCCGGATTTTCTTCAGAATACATTGTAAAAGCACGAAAATCAATCAGAAAAGATAGATTAAAAGGAAACTAGCTGTTGTGACTTCTTTTACGTTGATTCCGCCTTCGTATTTGAAGATGAACATCCTTAACTGACTTTTCGAGGTCCTAAAACGGTCCAACAGTTCGTAAATTTCCTAATGTGTTTCCTGACGATCTCCCCGGGTTACCGCCAAGTCGTGATATCGACTTTCATATCGACCTCATTCCTGGAGCCAACCCTATTGCCAAAGCTCCTTACCGACTCGCACCATCTGAAATGCGTGAACTCTCGAACCAACTTCAGGAATTGCTTGAGAAAGGCTTCATTCGCCCGAGCACCTCTCCTTGGGGCGCGCCAGTCCTCTTCGTCAAAAAGAAGGATGGGTCATTCCGGATGTGCATCGACTATCGGGAACTGAATAAGTCGACTATCAAGAACCGCTATCCCCTGCCTCGCATTGATGATTTGTTTGACCAGCTACAAGGTGCTACATGTTTCTCGAAGATCGACCTACGCTCAGGCTATCACTAACTACACATTCAGGAGGATATACCCAAAACCGCTTTTCGCACTCGATACGACCACTATGAGTTCGTTGTTATGCCTTTTGGTTTAACCAACGCACCCGCGGTTTTCATGGATCTGATGAATCGCGTGTGTAAACCTTATCTCGACCGTTTCGTCATCGTGTTCATCGACGATGTCTTGATCTATTCCAAGTCGAAGGCCGAACACGCGCAACATATACGTTTGGTTCTCGAGCTACTCCACGGGAATCAACTCTATGCCAAGTTCTCCAATTGCGAATTCTGGTCGGAGGAGGTTCAATTCCTCGGTCACATTGTAAATAGTCAAGGTATCCACGTCGATCCCGCAAAGATTGAAGCTGTTAAGAGTTGGATTACACCTAAGAACCCGTTTGAAGTCCGTTCTTTTCTCGGACTAGCTGGTTATTATCGACGATTTATAGAAGGATTCTCAAAGATCGCTGTGCCGCTTACCGCTCTCACGCATAAAGACAAGCCTTTTGTTTGGGGAACTAAGCAAGAGTCTGCTTTCCAAACCCTCAAGCGCATGCTTTGCAATGCTCCTGTTCTGACATTGCCCGATGGAAACGACGACTTCATTGTCTATTGTGATGCTTCCAACCTTGGTCTTGGTTCTGTTCTCATGCAACGGGACAAGGTCATAGCTTACGCATCTCGTTAGCTCAAAATCCACGAAAAGAACTATACAACCCATGATCTCGAGCTAGGCGCAGTTGTTTTTGCGTTAAAGATTTGGAGACACTACCTGTATGGTACCAAGTGTACGATCATCACCGATCATAGGAGCCTACAACATATCTTTGACCAGAAGGAACTTAATACGCGTCAACGCCGATGGGTAGAACTTCTCAACGATTATGACTGTGAGATTCGTTATCACCCAGGCAAAGCAAATGTCGTTGCCAACGCTCTCAGCAGACAGAGTTATTTGCTCAGCATTCGTAAAACCCAAGCCCAATACGATCTCGAACCCATCATCCGCGAAGCCCAGCATGCTTGTTTTAATGAACGCACCTTGGATAAGGAAAGAATCTACCACGATGGAGCTCATCTTGTGAATAAGCCGAATGGGATATTCCATTATCTGGACCGTATTTGGATCCCTAAACGGACCGATTTGCGAAAGATTTTGATGGACGAAGCCCACAAATCCCGGTATTCTATTCATCCTGGTGCCGACAAAATATACCAGGACCTTCGCTACAAGTACTGGTGGCCGGGCATGAAAAGGGATATTGCTCTCTACGTTGGGAAGTGCCTGACTTGTGCAAAGGTCAAGGCTGAACACCAAAGACCCTCTGGCTTACTCGAGAAACCACCGATCCCTATATGGAAGTGGGAAAGCATAGCTATGGATTTCATAACCAAGCTTCCGCACACGTCATCAGGTCACGACAGCATCTGGGTTGTTGTTGACTGTTTGACCAAATCAGCCCACTTTTTGCCAATACGGGAAGACTACAAGGTAGAACGATTAGCCCGAATCTACACCAATGAGATCATTTGTCGACATGGGACGCCTCGCGACATCATCTCTGACCGTGATGCTCGGTTTACCTCGTGATTATGGGAATCGTTTCAAGCTGCTCTCGGTACAACGCTTAATTTAAGTACCGTTTTCCACCCTCAAACCGACGCTCAGACTAAAAGAACGATCCGTACTCTTGAAGACATGCTCCGTTTGTGTGTTATAGATTTCGGTGGTAATTGGAATGCATACCTGCCGTTAGTCGAATTCTCGTACAACAACAGTTATCATTCCAACATCCAAATGGCACCATTCGAGGCTTTATACGGAAGAAGATGTCGATCGCCTATTGTGTGGCACGAGATCGGTCATTCGCAACTAACCGGTCCCGAGCTATTGCAAGAAACGACTGACAAAGTCCTCCAAATAAGAGAAAACTTGTTGAAAGCTCAAAGTCGACAGAAAAGTTACGCCGATAGACGACGCAAGCCCCTTGAATTTGACGTTGGCGACTACGTACTCCTAAAGGTATCACCTTGGAAGGGTGTGGTCAAATTCGGCAAGAAAGGGAAACTAGCGCCTTGATATATTGGACCTTTCAAGATTCTAGAAAGGATCGGAAAAGTCGCCTACAGACTCGAACTACCGGAGGAACTTAGTAATGTCCACCCGACTTTCCATGTGTCAAACCTCCGAAAGTGCCTGGCTGAGCATGATTTAATTGTACCTCTCAATGACCTCCAAGTAAACGAAACACTACACTTCGTGAAGAAGCCTGTCAAAATCATGGATCGCCAAACCAAGCAACTCAGACGCTCGCGCATTCCTATTGTAAAAGTCCGATGGGAAGGCAAACGAGGCGCAGAGTTCACTTGGGAACTCGAAAGCGACATGAAGGCGAAGTACCCACAGTTGTTTGTTACGGCTTCGGCCTAATTTCGGGATGAAATTCCCTCAACTAGGGGAGGCTGTAACACCCCGTGTTTCGGAAGTCAAAGTCAAAGTCAAGATTGAAGTCAAAAGAAGAAAAGATTGCTAATTGTGATCTGTCTCTCCTTACTCAAATCCTGTTTTGACTTCTTTGACTTGTAATTAGTCTATTTTATTATCGCTTTAGTTGTATTATGTGGAGCATCTATTAATAATCGCATAGTAATCGCTGTTTATCGCATGATTAATCGCTTTATCGCTATCGCAATCGCACTCGCAACTCGAATTACGCATTTTGGTTATTGTTATACGTGTGTGTGTGCCTTATGTGTTACTTGTGCATGTTTATTTATGTTTGTTATGTGTGGTAATCAATCAAAACGCAATCGAACTTAATCACAATCGAATCGCAAACGCTAAACGAATACGAAGTAAGGATGCTTGTATGTTGATATAGTAGTTGGGAGTAAAAGTAATTTGACTAGGAAAATCTATCGCATCGCAACGCTCGCAATCGAAATCAAAACGACAAAACTCGTCGCACCGAATACTCGAACCAAGCGACTAATCGATCAGGCGACCAGTCATTCGATTGGACTGCCGTCCGATCGGACAAGCTCTTCGATCGAGCTGCCTAACCGATCGACCAGCCCCTGTCCATTCCTTTCCACTTTGGGTAACCCTATAAATACCCCTTGTCACCATCATACTTTCTACTTTTGGCAACTGACGTCCGACCAGTGCTCTTGCTTGCTTTTTCCTTCGATTTCTCACAATTCCGGTAAGATCTCGTCCTAAATCTTGTACTTCCTTAATCTACACGCAATCCTACACCTTTCTATCTTTTGAATCTTAACTTTTAACCGTGAAATCATCAAGATTCAAGGTGTTCTAGGATGACGTCATCATGTGTTCTTGAAGAACTTCATGTTTTGGCCTCAATCCACCAAGAACAACTTAGATCTAACCGATTTCCACATAAACTAACAAAGATCTTTCATAGATCTTAACATATTCACAATGAAAAGGATTGGAAGATGGTTTTCCAACTTTCTTCCAACTCTTTTACACTCAATGCACTCGAAACCGATAGAATCGGAGTTTGTGCCGGCTTACTACTCATTATTGTGGTTGTGTTGGTTCAAGATCCGTATTCTATCCATGAGATTATCGATTTCGGGTTAACCAAGAACAATCGTCCTGAACCGGTGGACTGACCGAACTTGGGTGGTTCCTGTTCGATCTGGTCACTAGAGCTTAGGACGGGGTTCTGTTGGTTGGCACGATATCAACACATCTCGATAAAACGACAAACAATCAAAACAACCAAGTGTAAGACGAACAAGTCGACCAGGACGGAGTGCCGTCCGATCGGACTGCTGTCCGATAGAATAGCCAATCCGAACAACTGGCCAATCCGAACGACTTGCACCTTGGTCCCACCTTAATTTCCAAACCAACTTTCAAGAGTTTTGGAACACCGAACGGATTGCCGTCCGAGCGAGCTACCACTCGACCGACCGACCATCCGAATATGTGATGTTTCGAAACTTCAACACTTAAACAATTTTCAACATGTTCAATGCACAAAGGATGCCACCCGATCTAACGACCGTCCGATCGAATGACAACCTGCTGTGAACTTGTTCTCACTGAAGTACCCAACCAATCGGGTTGCCTGTTCGATCGACCGACCTGAAAGGTAGAGATACTTCAATGCTTTCAAAATACTACAACGAAAACTTCAAAGGTCAAGCCATCATACACAAACACATCCTTCTCAAAGGAAGAAACAATCCGCTCGAACAGTCATCCGACCGGACGGCCGTCCGAACGGACTACCACTCGCACGACCGACTGTCCGATCGGACTACCATCCGATCGAACTACTGTCCGAACCACTTGTACTTTGCTTCGTTTTACACTTCACTTATCGTTATACTATCAATCTGTTCAGGCTAACCCTACTCTCTAGCGCTCCCTTCAATCCTTCAATCGCTGTGAGTATACTCGATCCCTTTTTGCTTTACGCACTTTTGGGTGTTACATACGTTACATATACTAAATCACATCGAACACACTACGCAATACTTTAAACGCTAACCGTTACCGCATGTTATACGTGACTTAATGAATGCTTGTTTGTTATGTTTACACATGGAATGCTGTCTACCTGCCTTAGCAACGATAGTACTATTAGTTTGGACTCAGCACCCGTTCACTTGGGGGTTGTTAAGGACAATTACCTACGTGGCTCACAGTGGTGAGAATGTATCGCGAACTGCCTTGGGCAGTCAACCCGCAGTCATTGGTATCGATAGGTTGACGTCGATAACTAACATGCCTCATTTTACACTGTGTACGTGCTGGTTATGCGTAACGCTTTCAAACTCTATATGCTATTATCAAACTTGTATGCTCACGTTTACACTATGTGTATTGACTTTTACTTTAACATATGTGACAGGTGCTTAGGATGTTTACATGCTTTGTGTGCTGGTGATGAAATTGAGGCTAGGGACGGAGTCCTTGAAACCAATAAATAAACAATTGTCTGTAATAAGAATCTGAGTTGTCGGAACAGAACAATTGACTAGATCTTTCTGTAATAATTGTATTATCATCTATGACATGGTATGGGACGTGTTGCTTTAAATATCTGGTAAATATAGTTGTTATGGAAACTTCTGGACAATCTGTTTCGCTTAGTGCCACGCCCCGATGTTTCCGTCATCGGTTGGGGTGTGACATAAACTTACATAAATCATTAATTTGTATTATTCCCCTTTAATAACTAGCTAAATTAAATTTGTAACTCCTTTTCAAAATATATACTTTTTCCAAATTAAAAAAAAACAAATTAATTTAAAGTGTAGAATAAATTACTAGTTGTGTAGGACAAATTACGAGTTGTGTAGGATATTTCGAGGTGTGTAGGATAAATTTCGACCGTGTAGGATAAAATTCTATAATGTCTAGCGTATATGTAGAAAATTTTTGATATGTGTAGGTTCTTTAGATTATATGTAGGATAATTAATGATTAGTTGACTAATTAATTAAAGAGAGAAAAATTAATGATATGCGTTATAAATGAAATAACATTTTACTAATATGTCTTTTCTTCTTTTCTTCTCACATTAAATTTCTTCTCAAATGAACCTTCCCCTTATGGTGTATACGCCTTGAATCTATTTATTTTTCATCAAATTTGAGTCTTTATATAATTAGTGGCTGCCTTGCGCGATGCGACGGATGTAACTAAGTATAGCAGAAATGAAGTCTGCTATACTTCCACCCGCACAAAATTGATAACCTTGAAAGATGGCGCATGAAGAAAATAGTGGCACTAAGGCAATATTGTGGCAACATATGTGTTTGGTGACTCGAAAACCTCTCTCTTTATATATATATATATAGATATGGGAGCGCTAAAATGAAAACCACCTCCAGTTGTAAGAACCGTGAGAACCACTCTCCACCAATCAGATTATGCCAACAAAAAGGGTATTTAGGTAATTTACTTTATAAATCACTTTCAAATGTCAGTTGTTATCTGTCTCTTTATTATCTCACTATATCTCTTCATTTATTCTTTGAAACTCTCTCTCTTCATCTCTCTGATGAAGATTCATCTTCAACATCTTCATCTTATGAAATCGTTTTCTTTTAGTCCAAGTCAAGTGGTCAACTAAGTTTGAAGAGTAGATAACCATTTTTCAACAGTAGATTACTACGTGGCTTAATTAATATATGTGTGGGTGTGTTTTACCAGATAACAAGAATTCAAAATTGTGGTGTTATTGTATTTTTGGTTCAGTTAGTCCTGATCATATTAATGTTCATGTTTTTGTTTCAGGAGCGAGAAGTGAGAGAGTGAGAGAGAGATGAGTCAGAGAAGACGGTGGACGGCGGTAGCGCCGCCGCTCACGGCGGCGGCAGTAGAGACACATGCGGCGGCGGTTCAGGTTGTTCCGACGAGTGTCAAGATAACCCCCCCTCTCGCTTCCTTTTACCGTACTGAAGTCGGATGATGATGAATCAGGATGATGATGCTGTTTTTTTTATATTTGATTGATGATGATGGAGTCGGTGGTGGCCGGCGATGGAAGCGGGCGAAGCAGCGGCACAGCGGCGGCGATAGTAAAGGTGGAGCCGGTGGTGGCCGACGATGACGGTAAAGGTGGGGGTACATCGGAGCTCCGATCCGGTCGGCGGCGGTAAGACCAACCGATGTAGGTTCAGGTGACCCATGTAAACACACCAATCACCTTTAGAAGTGCTTAAGATGTTTTTGGATTTTTTTTTAAATTTTTTGGTTTTGTTGGTTACATGATATGTTGCTTAAGATGTTTTTGGATTTTTTTTTGTTGGTTACATGATATGGTAGGTCTTTGTTGGTTACATGATATGGTAGGTCTTTGTTGTTTACATTGGGTTTTGTAAAACGTAAAAATTTTAACATAAAACGTAAAACGTAAAAATTTTAACGTCAAACGTAAAAAGTTTAACGTAAAACGTAAAAAGTTTTACGTAAAACGTAAAAAAATTAATGTAAAATGTAAAACGTAAAACGCAAAAAGTTTAACGTAAAACATAAAAAATTTAACGTAAAAAAGTTTTACGTAAAACGTAAAAAGTTTAACGTAAAACTTAAAAAGTTTAACGTAAAACGTAAAACATAAACTTTTTAACGTAAAACGTAAACTTTAATGTAAAACGTAAAACTTTTTCTACGTAAATTGTAAAACGTAAAAAACCGTGTGATAAAACGGCGCCTAAACAAGGGGCGTGAATACGGGGCATAAAAACGCCGCGAAAAAAACGGGACGTAAAAAACGCCGTGTTAAAACGGGACGTAAAAAAAGGCGCGTTAAAAAAAACGACGCTTGAAAAGGCCGAGCGTAAAAAACGGCGAGCAAAAACGACGCGTGAAAAAGCCGGGCGTAAAAACGGCGTGCAAAAACCAGCGCGCAAAAAAAATTGTTTCGTTAAAAAAATTTGAATTTAAAAATGTTTTTAATAAAAAAAATCTGTTTAAAAAATAAAAAGTAATATAATAAAACAAAAAAAGTAATAAAAACTAAAAGACAAAAAAGAGTAATTTTACTAAACTACCCTTTTGAATTAAAATATTAATGACATAATAAGACAAAATGTATTTAATATTAATTTTAGTTACTTTTAATCTCTTCCATCCATCTTGTTGATCTAGTGGCTAGAAAGTGTTCTCTCGGTTCTTACAACTGGAGGTGGTTTTCATTTTAGAACTCTCCTATATATATATATATATAGGGGCTGGTTAACGTACAAATGCGCTTATCGTACATTACGTACGCTACAATCTCAGCCGTCAGATCATCTTCCCGCTTTGAAAAATCGCATGTGAAATTCAATTACCACATGCGAAATTGTACCAAAATTATCACATGCGAAATTGAATTACCACATGCGAAATTGTTACAAAAAAATAACCTGCTATTTCATCAAAATTATCACATGCGAAATTGAATTAACACATGCGAAATTGTTACAAAAAAACAACCTTCTATTTCATCAAAAATATCACATGCGAAATTGAATTACCACATGCGAAATTGTTACAAAAAAACACCTGCTATTTCATCAAAATTATCACATGCGAAATTATTACAAAAAAAAAAACAACATGCGATTTTCATTGCGGGAAGATGATCTGACGGCTGAGATTGTAGCGTACGTAATGTACGATAAGGGAATTTGTACAGTACCCTCTACCTATATATATATATATATATATATATATATATATATATATATATATATATAGGTAGAGGATCCTGTACAAAGTGGAACTTTTGTGAGAAGTGTGAGAAATAATTTGGGAATGACAAGTGTCCTTTATCCTAATTAATTCAAAAGGGTATATTAGTAATTTGACATTCTTATCATTTAATTGATTTCCAAGATAACTGCCAAAAAAAAACTGGCGATAAGTTTTTATAGGGATTGAATCGAATTTTGAATTAGGAGAAATTTTAGGAAACATGTTTGTTTTTACGATTTTATACATCTGATTGTTTTATCTTCTTCATCATCTTTTAATCGCAACATCTTTTAATCATACATTGTTCATGGCGTGGTGTTTTAAACATCTGGATACATTGTTCATGGCGTGGTGTTTTAAACATCTGGAGACATTGACTATGATTCAAGTCATGGTGTTTTATCTGGAGACATTGTTCATGGCGTGGTGTTTTAAACATCTGGAGACATTGTTCATGGCGTGGTGTTTTAAACATCTGGAGACATTGACTATGATTCAAGTCATGGTGTTTTATCTGACTTGAATTCCAGATAAAACACCATGACTTGAATTATAGTCAATGTTTCCAGATGTTTTAAAACACCACGCCATGAACAATGTCTCCAGATGTTTAAAACACCACGCCATGAACAATGTCTCCAGATAAAACACCATGACTTGAATCATAGTCATGGTGTTTTAAAATCTGGGAATGTTTTGTGTTGATTGTCCAGATAAAACACCATGACTTGAATCATAGTCATGGTGTTTTAAAATCTGGGAATGTTTTGTATTGAATCATAGTCATGTTTTGTATTGAACAATGTCTCCAGATAAAACACTATGATTCAAGTCATGGTGTTTTCTGGATTCCAGATAAAACACCATGACTTGAATCATAGTCAATTTATCCAGATGTTTTAAAACACCACGCCATGAATCTGATTACAGTTCTTCTAAACGTAAAACACCACGCCTTGAATCTTATATAAAACAAAGAGGCTTCCGATTTAGATCTTGGTTATTAATTCCGATATTTAAGGAAAAAGGAGTGAATGTAGGTGTTTTTGGTTGTGTAGGATACGGTTACCATATTTGAAACATTGAAAAAGACACTATTGCCCTTCAATTTTACATAAGGTCCCTCTAATTAAAACACAATTTACATTTTTACACCCTATTGATCTCAACCATTAGATCAAATATCCAATGGTTTAAAACACTTCTTACCCTTCTCACATTTTAAACACTTTTTACCATATCCCTACCCTATATATATATATATATATATATATATATATATATATATAGGGTCAGCTTCATTTCAGAACTCTAATAATTACAGAACTCCTAATAAACAATCAATTATTATATATTTTTTATATTTAACATACTTTATCATTTATTATATGTATTTTTATAGTTACATACATGTTAAGAGTAGTTTATATATATGTGTAATAGCCAAATTATATATATGTGTAATTATAAAATTACAAACAAAAAATGATAAAATTAATCTTAACATGTATGTAATCTTAAAAATACATATAATAAATTATTAAAATACCCCAAATATAAAAAAATATGAATAAAAAGATTGTTTATTAAGAGTTCTGCGAGTTCTGTAAATATTAGGGTTCTGAAATAATCCTCACCCTATAAATATATATATATATTCAGTAAATATTTTAAGTTAGTAGATAACAATTGTAGGAACCGTTCGCGTGTAAATAAAATAAAACAATTTTATTAAATGATTACAATACATAAATTAAAGAAAGTAGGAAATTTCTAAGCTATTACACCTGAAATAAATCAAAACACAACAAAAGATGAAGAAGAAAAAAAATATGTGGCTAAGGATGCGTTTAACACAGGGCCCTTAAAACAAATTTTGACTCTCCCAAGAGAACTCGATTTGTTTCTCAGGGTACAATAGCCGAAGTAGGAGTACTAGTGGATTTGGATCGAGGACCCAAAGAATACCTTGAGACAAGAAGCAAAAAAGATTAGAAGTACGCAGGGGGGGGATTTTTCATATGATGTTGGTGTTGCTGGTCTTCGGCAATGGATGTGATGCTGTATTTATACAGCATCTGAGATGAAACAGCAAAAAACGAATTAAATGGGAGAATTAAACTGAATTAAACATCTTCAATGCACTTTAATTCATCATTTAATTTTTAGTCAAAGCTGTTGACTCGTCTGTTTCAAATGCTGAAGTGAAACTACTCAGTCATTAAAGCCTGGGAAGCTTCCGTTACGCGTGTGCGCGCGCATGACAGACAAGCTGATGCGCGTGCCCCATTTTTGCTCACTTTCATGCGCAATCCTACATGTCTGCACCACCCATACGAGCGCACACTACGTCACTAGTAAACCTATACGATCACGCCACACAGTTGCTCCATGTTGGCTCACTTTCGTACTCGTCGCGAGCCATCGCGCAGACCAGCCTGGTCATGCGCCATGTACCCATGCGCCCGCCTGCCATGTCATTCGCCAAGGTTGTCCTGCCACCTGGTCCTTGTAGCCTCTGTGCTTCATCACGTGTGCGCGGTAAAAAATACAAAGGCGGCTCTCAATCGCGTGTGAAGTGCAAAGTGCGCCATCAAAGCGCCACATTGTGCACATCGCCCACGCCACGCACGCGCGCGTTTGCGACTTTAGTTCGTTGCGAAGTTGTTCCAACATAGAACACAAACCCACAACTAAATATACAAAATCCCTTCAGTTTCTTATATTTATTTCTAGTCCAAAATTAGGAAAAATGTATTTCCTATATTTGTGAAAATTGCAATTTTTACAAAATTTCCAACAATCCCCCACATGAATGGAAATCGATCTTTACTTATAAGTTTCAATGATACAATTCAACAATTGAATATTGCAAGATAGGTAGGTTGTTACCTTTGAACCTTATTTTGTGAAGCATACTTAGCTTACTAGCGGTTTGTAGACGCGATGTCCTTGAACATACCCTCATTTGTGTAAACGACAATACACTTCACACAATACTCTCCCTAGTCTGGCCAACCCCTCATTGTGGTGTTCTATTATGAAGCTGGAACACTAGCCTGGTTCTGCGAGAGCTCTAGGATTGCGCACCCCACAATGTCATTCGAAACGACATCACTTCTCTCTCACATTGGTGATTCCCATGAATCATTAAAAGCATCATGGTTATTTGATTTGCTGAAATCGCTAACCTTAATATGCTTAATCTCACTTCAATGTCACCGATTGAAATGGACTAGAAAGTATATAACTCCATTTTATTTGAAGCAAAGCCGTATTTCAAATTATAAATCCTAGGCACAATTATCTGTAGGGCTCTATAGTCTAGAATAAAACAGATTCATATATCTGTTAGAATGTTCACAAGTTATTTAGTAATTTCTAAGACTTGACCCGTTACGTAGAATTTTATACAGTTTCGCTAGATTAAGCGTTGACCGATTAAATCCTAACCCTTATAATACATTTAGAATACAAGCCCTTTGGTAACCACTTGTTGGTAAATGCAGAATTTAGATTTATCAACAATTTAAACCCAATTATTTTAAGATACAAATTTAGCAATGATATCAACAATCGTTGGTAATATTGAGTCCACAAGAGAAATTTGTTGGTAATTTTACAGCCGAATGAATTATTGTGTATTCATTGCTAACGACAATTGCCTGAAAAAAAATTGATTGTTTAATAATGACATTTCTTTAAAAAAAACGTAATAGTAATATTAAGGCTAAAAACAGAGACGATTACAGACATGTCTTTGATGATGACGGTTCTATGAAGGTCTTTCGGTAATGTTTTATAAAAGTAGTTTAGAGTTACACCAACATAAAGTTCATTCCGAAAACCGTTGGTGAATGTGGGTACCAACGGTAGTACGATCAATAAAACTAAGAGATTGATCACTGACAGGATATTCAACGATGGATTGTCGAACTGTTGTTATGACAACTTACGGAGAGTAAGCGACTGCTGTGATAAAATTCCAAAGGATCACTGACTTAACATTCAAAGACGGATTGTTGGCAAAGAGTAGCTGTTGGTACACTTTATGTGGACGCGACTCGACTCGGTTCGACTCGGTTCGGTTCGACTCGGTTAGGTTCGGCTCAAGCCCGACGTCACGACATTCCTCCGTCGTGCGCCCCAGAGTTCGACACGCGAAGCACGGAGAGCCGCGAACCTATTCCCGTTGACACATCACCATGACATCATCATGATGATGTCATGATGATGTCGCATGTTTGACTAAGGCTTACATTCTGCACATTAGTTGAATTCATGTACGTGAATTCATGTTGGGCAACTAACATTGTTTGTTTGGACCAATCAACGTGCTTGGGCAGAAATCACATGGGCCGAAACCTCAGTTGGGCCGAACTCCATAATCCAATATGCATGTCGACGAAACAAGGAAGTGTTTCGTCGACTTTGAAGACTTTGTGTTTCGTCGACAATATCTGTTTCGTCGACTTTGAAGTGTTTCGTCGACAACAATTTATGTTTCATCGACTTGTTCAGTTTCGTCGTGTCTGTGACTATATATATTCAGTGAACTCAGAATAGAACACAGAACACACACACGAGAGAACCAGAGAGAGTTTACAAAGATTATTTTGTAAACATTGTATTGTAACCGTTTCAAGTATTAATACAATGGAGTGTTAATCGTTGAGTCTCGTGTTTATCATTTACGTGTTCGAACTTGGTTTAACTTACCCGTTTGGATTCCGCACTTTCGGGTTTGTCGGAAGACAGGAATAGAGGTTACTCGATCCTCCGGGTGGACCTACAATTGGTATCAGAGCTTTGGCTCAATTCCTTGTTAAAACCAAGTTGATTTTCTTGTGTTTTTCTTGATTTTGAGCTTTAAAAAAAATCATATATTTTCTGGGAAAATAGCTTGAAATTCTTGAAAATCTTGAAAATCTTGATATTTTGTTGTTAGTTAATACAAAACCTTGTTTAAAACTTATGCATATATGTTAATACAAAAAATCATTGAACTTTATTGCAAAATTTGTGAACGGAATATTTTCAGGTGGCCGGAAAACTTATATTTCACCGGAGTTCTTGTGTGTATTCACTGGAGTTCTTGTGTATATTCAAAGTGTTCTTGATAAAATTCTAAGTTTGATCTTTGAGGTTGAGAAATTATTGTTGTTGCTAAATATAAAATAATTGTTTGACAAAATTGCCAAGACATGATAAGTTGGTAAACTAAAGGAATGGCTTTCTGACAATTGGCCGAAAGTATGGATGGTTGACAACTTGACATGTTTGTTTCACCTACTTTGCACAAATTTCAATCTCAACAAACAGTCAAGGGTTCGTAGACCCAATTTTAGTGGACTTTAGAAATCAATTTTTTTTAAACATTGGGCTTCAAAATCTCAACTGTTCGTGACAATACCAACTCTTCGTGGGCTTCATCTTGGGCCATTAACCTCTTCAAGTTTTCATTAAAATATTAGGCCTTGTCATCAAATATTTTTGTGGGCTTATATTTTATTTATAGATAGTTCACAGTTTGGTGTTAAGTTGCGTGTTTTCATTTCATCATGAATCCAGACTGGTGGGGTATTCCATCAAATACGGAGAGCAAATATAGAAGCACGGGTTTATCGCCTTCATGGGCCGAACCTCCCACACCACCTCGAATTACGGCAGAACAATGGGCATCAGTTACTAATCAAAAGCAAAGTGAACCGGAAAGAACAATAGACTTGTATGGAAATCCACTACCGCCAGTTCCCCAACAACAAAGCTATCGGTCTACTGTAACACCATCATTTCTAGATACAAACTGCAATGGTCAGACAGGAACTGCGTTTTATGCCGAAATTGTCAAAGATGCCAGCAATGGTGAATCCTCAGGAAATGATGACAGTTTTGAACATGACGGTAGCTCAGTTAAAGATGGTACAAGTTCAAGTTCAAGAGGGAATGGATAAGAATATGAATCAACAAGGGAGGTTGTTGATTCTGAGGCAAGTGAGTCAATATCTGAGAGTGAATCCAGTCAGGTATGTGTCGATAAACCAAGTTCTGATAGGTGTGATAAATGTGTTAGTTTAGGAAATAAATTATCGGACTTGCAAAGAAGATATGACGATTTGCAAAGCAAGTATGACGTGACATTTATCCACAATCAAGGTTTGATCGTGGATCTTTCGAAATGCACAGAGGCCAACATGTTTCGTGAAAATTATGAAAAGGAATTTAAAAAGATAACTGAAATAAACCTTTACATCAATCGTCTTGAGATCATGCAAAAAGAGTTGGCCTGTGCTAAGTGTGAAAGTGAGGCGATCCAGCTTAAGCTGAATAGTTATTCAAACTCTAGGTATGTGTTGGATCACATCATTGACATACAGAAAAAGAAAAATGATGTCACGTGCATAGGTTATAAGAAATGTCCACCACCTATTAAACACGATTATTCTTCGATGCCTGATGAGGAAAATAAACCTCATTTTGAGCCCTCAGTTTCATTGAGACTTGAGGAATTCACAATTGGGCTAGGTTACAAAAAGGAAGTATCCTCAGATTCGGATGAATCAGCAGATGCGAAAGCGTCAACAGCTGAACGAAATCAGGATCCTCCAGTCATTGTTGAGGATGTTGATTCGTCAGATGATGAATCCGAGGATACTAACTCTGAACAGTCAGAAACGGTAACAAAAGAGGAAAACATACCTCTCGAAAATCACATTCTTTGTGATCCACCTGCAAAACCGTTTGTGACTGCTACAGCCAAGTCTGTTGAATCCTCATCTGGAAGTTGTGAAAGCGTGAACTTGCTTTACACGTTGATTGGATCTGTTAAAATATATTCAGACAAGGATTTCCCTATCAAAAATGTCAATCAATCTTTGATTGATAAAGTTTTCGAAGATTCTACCAGTAAGTTTTTGGGAAAGTCGAGCCCAGGAGTTGTAGTAACTCAGTGTGCTCCTATCCCAAAATACAAAGTTAGAAAGAAATATGGGAATCAAAAATTGCAAAAACAAAGCAATCAACGAAAGCAAAATCACGCTGCCCAAGGAAATGGAAAAGGCAAACAGAGCCAAAACAAGAAAAAGATTCAGAAGATAAACTTCGTGGAATCCAAAGGGACTGATAAAATTGAAACTTTCGAAAACAAATCCAACACGGATTTTGTTAAAAAAAAGTAAAATTTTGAAAAGAAACAGTCAAAACAATTACACACAACACACAAACGGTTGTGATGTAGGACCAAGTACCTCAAGATCACGAAGTTAATCGTCAAGTTCTTACAGTTATGCTACTCCGAGGTTTGTTGAGCGGAGATCATGCTTTGAATGCTGTGAGTATGGACACATTGTTAAGAATTGTCCATATCTCACCAAGGGAAAGTCAAAGGTTGATGCCCCCCATGGTAACAGTTACCATAAAAGATCTGTTTCACCAAAACAGGACCCTCGTCTTGTTAAACAACAGGAAATGAAACAGAAAAAGAAACAACGACAAGAAGTTGAAAAGGTTTTAAAACCAGAGGTTGTCCAAACGCAGTCTGTTAAATCAAATGTTAAAAATGAAAAACAAAAACAGATTTGGAAACCAAAATCAGAAATTGTTTCAGGGGGAGCTACATCAATTCCGAATCATCGGGAAATGGATGTCACAATTCTCGATGATGACGGACGACCCAAGTCTGTGAAGGCTTGGGTCCCCCTCTCCAACTAATCTCTGAATGAGTGTGCAGGATGTTCCAGGAGGAACTATTGATAGTCTTAGGATTGTTGATAGTGGAGCGTCCATGCACAAGATCGGCGACATAAGGCTCCGAAATATTGTTAAATTTAGGAGAATATTGTTGCCATTGATGGAGAGAAAAGAAAAGGGAAAGAAGACAAAAATGTCTAATGCAAGATTGAAGTTGAAAAATTCGACCAGATGAAAAATGTGCCAAAATTTGGTTGTTATGGTTTTTGATCGGGTTCTCAAGATAGATTCCAACAAAATGTACGTGCCTGCAGCACGTGTGAAGATTATTGAAGATTCATGATCTTTTCTTCCACAAGTAGTTCAAAGTCCACAAGATGAACGTGTAGGGTACTTTCTCTACGGTGTGATTGAAGAAAATGTGTTGGTTGATCAAACCAACCAGGTGTGCGGATGCCTTGGCGTGGATTGAACAACCGCACACTACTTCTTAAAGAGAAAGACGAAGACCTTTGCTGGTGCAAAAGAAAACATGTGGAATGCATCATGCATGGATCAACTAATGATGATGTGTACAAGCTTTCCCACATGCTCCATTTGCCACTTACCAGCAGGACTCGAAGGTTTATCATCTTGTTGCTGTAAAGAGAATTCTCGGTTCATTGAAGTAGCTGCAAAATCGACCTTGAAATCCACACCGAGTGGATATTTAGTTTGGGAGAGCACTCAGATTCCTGCCAATGCACGAAGAAGTTGCAGGATTACGGTTTTAAATTTCTAATCTCTCCTATTCTGGTCGATATTTAAGCTCCTTTATGATTTAGTAACATCTCGTATAAGCACTCCTTGTCCAGACACATTGACCTCGAATATCACTTCACACCTGATTGTTTCAATATAAAACTCGTCAATGTTGTCATGGTCCGCACCGCTTACCGACGTGCCAACTGATTTTTCCAAAATTCGATAAATCATTTCGGACAAAAATTTAATTTTGGTAAACGACATTGACGTAAAACATGAGTTAACCAACATCGGAAAATTGTTTTTGTAAATACCTTTGTGTTTTTAAAATTATTGTAAGTTTGTTGATTTTAGGGGGAGTAAATCCAAATTTGAAAATTCAAAAATATCGAAAAATTTCAAAACCCAAAAACAATAGAAAAACAAAAATGAGTTTCCTGGCGAGCAAAAGAGAAAATGATAGTACATCAGTGGTCTGTCCAAACCTCTTTTAAACTGAAATGCAAAATGAAAAATGTTAAGCAGCTCTATATAAGATGTATCGGTAGGCTCACAATCATCTTAAAGTGTGCAGGGTGATATAAACTTAAATAGACTGAAGACTGTGTGGGAACCGCTCATTGGCATATGGTCTTATTACCGAAATTTTGTTTGAGAGATTGCCGAGGTTCTGAGATATGTGGTCTTTATGCTGTTTATCATCTGGGTATCATGGTTGTTTCTTTTACCGAAACAAACGGAGACGAAGTCTAGATCTTCCATGATATCATACATACGTGTACATACTGCATACGACCTCAATAAGTGATCAACAATCACATGTCCACAAAATAAGTGATAATATATCACATTTATCCGGGAGTCAAGTTCGTCTCTTTGCTGTACGAAAGTACTGACCTGTTCACGGACTTGCTCTTGTGCCCCTCATGCATCTGAAAATCAAGTTCCTCATCAATAAGTGATTCTATCACATAGGGCTTGTTTTCAATCAAAATAAGTGAGTTTCTCACATTTTCATATACGTCAAAACAGATGATAAATGGTATACTCACCAGTAAGATGAATTCTCGTGCATACCTTGATACGGGAATGTGTCGTGATGTGGATGAACACCGGACGGTAAGTATAAATCATACCTTAACGTATCCCCTTGCCATTATTACATATGATAAGTTGACCTTATGTGGATAACAATATCGATAATTGTTATAGGATGTTTATCTAAATGTTAACAAAAAGAACAACAAGAGTGTTTTGGCATGACTGTACACTGATATGATTCTCTTACCCTCGAAACTAGCAAAAAGAATGTTTGTATATATTTACTTTTCTTAGTTTATGCAACTCTGTATATATTTATTTACTGCTTTCAGTCTTTAAGTTTGAAATATTTAAAAATGCCAAAAAGATTTTAGGTGTGTTTTAATATAAACTTTATAAAAGCCAAAAAGATTTTGCTTCTAGTTTATTTTTGATTAACTGATGTTGGAACTCAAGTCTTCGTTACCTGAAACCTGAACGAAAACCAAAACGACTGATTCTTCATAAACGGTCAGAGTTTGCAAGTTTTGAAAGTGAAGAACTAAAATTGAACATTTTGTTAAACTTTCAAATTGTTGTCGGTCGGTGTTTGATTGAGATTTGATCTCACATGTGTCGTTTGTTTATGTTAACTATATTCCAAGCATTTGTTCTCATTACGCGTTTAGCTTTCTTGCATGTGCAGATGCTAAAGGCAAGGAGAACATGTTCGATGATAAGCTTCAGAATGAAGACACGACGTGAAGGCACTCAAATGATAAAGATGATCGAGTTGCCGCTGATCAATCACCAACACCACAAGGATCTCAAGCATTGAAGATCAAAAGATTCACAAGCATAATCAAAGGGGGAGTTTGTTAACACACTACCTAAATGAAAAGGGAGTTTGTTGATGCACTTTCTACTTACGACGCGTGAAGACTTTGAAGATCCTCGACATGAAAGACATCGAAGATGAACCTCACGAGTAGCGTCCAAGGGGGAGTTTGTTGGTACACTTTATGTGGACGCGACTCGACTCGGTTCGGTTCGACTTGGTTAGGTTCGGCTCAAGCCCGACGTCACGACATTCCTCCGTCGTGCGCCCCAGAGTTTGACACGCGAAGCACGGAGAGCCGCGAACCTATTCCCGTTGACACATCACCATGACATCATCATGATGATGTCATGATGATGTCACATGTTTGACTAAGGCTTACTGTTGGTGCACTTATGTCTGTATTTTGTCTGTATTCGGTCACGATGTAAAACGATGTCTTGTTAGTCTTGTAAGTTTGACCAAGTCAACCATCCTCCTGGTTTGACTTGGCCAAACAGTCAACATTATGTTTGTAAGATGTTGGGTCGAAGGATGTGCCATCGAAGGATTGCCTATATCCTTCGATGACCTGCTCGAAAGATAACCTTCGATGGATGGACCACGAAAGATCACATCTTTCGAGGTACATGTTGATCGTTCGAGCTGTTTCTGGTCGAAAGATGATCTTTCGACCAGACTGTTTGATCCTTCGACCAGACACGCTGTATTGGGTATAAATACCCGTGTGTTGTGTTCATTTCTAGAGTCAGACATAGTTAGACACAGAGAGACAGGTTGGACAGATAAGTAACACAGAACACACACACACTCTGAGAGTTTACAGAACTGATTTGTAAACATTGCTTTGTAACTGGACCTTTCATACGTTTAATACAAGTGGTGTTAATCGTTGAGTCTTGTGTGTTGATTATTTGCGTGTTCTATCTCGGTTTGCTATCTCGGTTGGATTCCGCAAAACCGGGTTGGTTTGTACACAAGGATTAGGCGACTAGATCCTCCCCTAGCCGGACCTACAAGTGGTATCAGAGCCTTGGCTCTTCTCCTTGTTAAAACCGAGAGTTTTCGGACTGTTTTTCGGGTTTAAAAGGTTCACTATTTTCTGGAAAATCTTGTTGTTTTGCTTGGTGTTTTGTTAAAAACCTTGTTATTCTTCATGATTACATGTTAGTTGTTGGTTTTTGTTAAACATTTTAGCAAAATCGTGTGTTTGGAGAGTTTCGGTTCACCGAAATTCTTGTTTTTCTGGGAAGTGTTCTTGGTATATTCATAGTGTTCTTGATAAACTACACTTTTGATCTTAAAATTGAATATTGAGAAGTGTTTGTGTGTTGGAAGTTGTAAACTGATTAAAATATTTGATCATTACTTGTTTGGTGAAACCTGCATGTTCAGAAGATATGGTCTGAACATACTTTCTGCAGAAAGTTTCTACCAACCCGTCAACTTTTTCACCAACCTATCAGTCCTTTGTCCTTTGTCAACTGTGTCAGAACCAATCGAAGGATATCCTTCGAAGTCGAAAGATCATCTATCGATCAGTGGAGGTTCGATAGATAATCATCCTTCGAACCAAGGAATATTTTCGAAACATACATCTTTCGATCTACTGCTCATTTTCGAAAGACAAGGATCCTTCGACTGGGGAGTCTTTCGAAGTCATTGTTCGACACTCAACAGTGTTCATCTTTCGGTCTACAGTACGTTTTCGAAGGATAAGGATCCTTCGTTGGAGAATCTTTCGAAAACATTGATCTTTCGAACCCTGTTGATCTTTCGAACAGGTGTTGATCTTTCGGTCCTTTAGTCTGTTTGTGTTTAACAGTTTGTGTTGTTCAAGTCTTTCGAACAGGTATCCTTCGGCTGATCAAAAATGAATTCGATGTGGGGTGTTCCGGTAAATGCAGAGATGTATTTTGGTACTCCAACTCCGGATTCGGGTTCGCAAGCTAATGCTACATCTACCGGTCAATGGGCATTCGTATCAAATCAAGCTCCAAGTGTTCAAAGCATTTTACTAAGCGAAAGTGAAACGGGAAGTCTGAATAGGCCTCCAAAGTTGATGCATTTAAGTGAATATCCGGGATGGTTTGATAGATTTCATACATATGTCCTTGGTCAAAATACAGAATTGTGGTTGCGGTTCATCACAGATTTTGATCAAACGATAGAGGTTGCCGCTTCATCTGCTGTTACGTTTGCTGATCTTACGGAAGATCAGAAGAAGGTCTATGACTTAGAGAAGAAAGCGTATGCCATTCTTACTCAGGCATTAAGCAAAGACATTTATCATCAATTTGTCAGTTTCAAGACAACGAAGCAGTTGTGGGACGCGTTGAAGATAAGGGGCGTGGGAAATGAAGCAACACGTCAATTGAGAAAAGAACTGCTGAAGAAAGAGTTTGATGGTTTTGTTTGTATGCAGAATGAATCTCTAGGAGATTTGACAAGTCGATTTACTCATTTGCTGACTGAATTGGCAAATACTGGGGTTGTAACAACTTCAGCAGAGATAGTGAAGAAGTTTGCTGATGCACTGCCACCTCAATGGAGTAATTTCTTAGAAATCATGAAGTACAATGGCACTTTGGAAACAACAAGCTTCAGTGATTTTGCTCAACTCCTGGAAAACAAGAATCAGGAAGAAACTCTCAAGGCAAAAAGAGTTGCAGTGCCACAAAATCCTGAAATTTATTATGGAACTTCTAGCACTTCTACAAAACCTTCTTCACACGCTCCAATTCAAACAGCATTTGTGTCTAGCACGAGCTTGTATGGCACTCCTCCTCCAACAATAGATATGTTTGGAAATCCGCTTAATCCAGCTCCTCAACCAGCACCACAACAGCAACAGCAAATCAGAACAACTGATATGTTCGGGAATCCACTTCCTCCTCAACAGCAAGCGTGTTATGGAAGCACATCATCTGCTGGTCAACAATCAAAGCCAAATACAGTACGGCTCGACACCTCAAGCTTTTCGAAAGTCAGTGTGGAAGTAGCAAAGGAACACATGGAGCTGCTAAACACTGTGGTGAGCGCATACTGTGGATTAGTGGAAGGTCAGATTGGCAACATTAATCTGACTCAAGAAGACTATCAGCAGATAGATAAAGAGGAGATGGAGATGATGGATATTAAGTGGGCCTTTGCCAGTGCTGTTAGGCGAGCAAAGGATTTTATGGAAAGAACAGGCCGAACCAGCTTGGAAAGCAAGAAAGACACCAAGTATGGGTTTGATAAGCAAGCTGTTAAATGCTTCAATTGTGGTGAACGTGGTCATTTCAAGCGTGAATGTACAAGGCCAGCTCAACATGGGAACCAGAATCCCTTCAGAGGTCAAGGAAACAGGGCCAATCAGAACCAAGCGAGGAACAATGATCGCACACTGGTGCCTGTCAACAACCAGACTCAAGCAGGACCATCAAATGCCAATCAGGCACTTGTGGTTCAAGTAGATGAAGGCTGTGATTGGTCAATCCAGTTGGGAAACGATGCACCAGATGGAACAGCTTGTTTTGCTGAAGTGGTTAATGATCTTAAGCACGCCAGTGGTGGAGAATCTTCCACCAATGGTAGTGAATCTTCTGAGGATGAAGACTCTTCCGGTTATAGTGGAAGTTCAGATGAAGAGTCCTCCGCTTCAGGCGATGATCATGTGGATGACACATCAAGTGCGTCAGTCGATGCAAATATTGATGAGCTTTTGGATGAAGCTGCAGCGGGAATTCAAAGAAGATCTATTTTGGTGGATCAAGCTGCTTATTCTTCGTCTTCTCTCCATTCAGCCTTTATGGCTAATGTCGACAGTTCATCAAGTCAGGTATGTGTCGATGAACCCACTTCTGTTAGCTGTGATAATTGTGATAGTTTGAATGTTAGATGTGCTGATTTGGAAGCAAACATGTCTGAGTTGCAAGGCAAACATGATGCTTTACAAGCTAGTTTGTTTGACTTGCAAGACAAACATGTTTCTGCGAATGATAGGTGGTGTGAATTGCAAAGCAAACACGAGGCTTTGCAAGAGAAATATGATGTGACATTTATTCACAATCAGAAATTGACCGTTGATCTTTCAAAATGCACTGAAGCCAATATGTTTTATGAAAACCATGAAAAGGAATTTAAGTCAATGATTGAAACGTTAAAGAAAGATAAAACAGAACTGACAAAAATGGTTTCCAGAAAACAAACTGACATTAACCTTTATATAACTCGTCTTGAGGTTATGCAAAAAGAAATGGCTTGTGTTAAAACAGAAAGTGAGGCGATCCGACTCAAGTTAGACAGTTATTTGAGTTCTAGCTATGTGTTGGATCACATCATTGATGTTCAGAAAGAGAAACGGGATGTCACATGCATAGGTTACAAGAAATGTCCACCACCCGTGAGAAACAACTTTGATGCTTTGCCTGATGAGGAGTATAGGACTCATTTTGAGCCATCGGTTCCTTTGGACGTTGAGGAATTCGCAGCAGGGCTCGGATACAAGAAAGAAGTATCGTCGGATTCAGATGTGTCAGCAGATACATTTGTAACTGCTGAACAGAATCAGGATCCTCCAGTTGTGGTTGAGGATGCTGATTCTTCTGATGATGAGTCTGATGATACTGATTCGGAAAAGTCTGATGCAGTAATCAAAGAAGAGGACATACCTCTTGAGAATCATATCCTATGTGATCCTCCCACAAAACCTGCTAAGACTGTTCCAACCGAGTCCACATCAGCAAAAGAGTCGG
Organism: Helianthus tuberosus; assembly: GCA_030545235.1. Classification (NCBI taxonomy): domain Eukaryota; kingdom Viridiplantae; phylum Streptophyta; class Magnoliopsida; order Asterales; family Asteraceae; genus Helianthus; species Helianthus tuberosus. Next base: position 185,053,006 of record CM060351.1, on the reverse strand, counting down.
AGAGTGTGGATTTGCTGTACACTCTTGTTGGTGATGATAAAATTTACTCAGACAAAGATTTTCCTATTAAGAATGTTAATCAATCTTTAATAAGTAAAGTCTTTGAAAATTCGACAAGTAAGTTTTTGGGAAAGACAGGACCACATGTTACAGTCACACAGTGTCCTCCTATCCCAAAGGCTGAAGTCAGAAAACAATTTGGGAATAAGAAATTACCAACAGTGCAAACCCAGCAAAATCATACCAAACCCAAGGGTAAGGCACCGACTCAAAGTCAAAAGAAGCCGAATCAGAAGAAGAAGAAGAATGTGAACTTTGTGAAATCGAAGGGAACGGACAAAATTGAAAAGTTTGCAAATCAATCTAACTTAGATTTTGTCCAGAAAGCAACTGTGATGAAAAGGAATGAACCAAGTAGTTCAAAACCTAGTACCTCGGGATCACAAAGTTCATCATCGGCAAGACGACCACATGATACTTCGGGGTTTGTTGAACGAAGATCATGTTTTGAATGTGGTACAATTGGGCACATTGTCAGAAATTGCCCGTATCTTCATAAGTTAAAAGGAAAAGATGATGATCCCCGTGGCCCAACTGACCGCAGGCGATCTGTTTCTGTAAAACAAGATCCCCGACTCATAAGAGAAAGGGAAAAGAAACAGAAACGCCAACAGGTCAAGAAAATTGAAAAGGCAATTAAAACCGATGTGGTTCACAAACCATCTATTTCAGTTAAACCAGATAATTCAAAGTCTTCAAAAACTTCAAACAATCAAACTGGTAAAACTCAACAGACCTGGAAACCAAAAACGGTTACTGAATCAGGGGGACCATCACAATTTCCGAATCATCAAAAGGTGGAAGTTATTGTTGTTGATAAAAATGGAAGACCCAAGACCACAATGGCTTGGGTCCCCATCTCCAACTAATTATGTGAGTTCATGTGCAGGGTGTTCCAGGAGGAACTATCAGTAGTCATTGGATTGTTGATAGTGGGGCATCCAGGCACATGACAGGCGACATGAAGCTTCTCTACGACGTTAAAACTATTAGAGGAGGTTATGTTGCTTTTGCTGGAGATAAGGGCGGATATATTACTGGTGAAGGAATGATTTCCAACGGGGTTGTTAGCTTTGACAAGATCAACTTCGTACAACAACTTGATCACAATCTTCTTAGTGTTTCTCAAATTTGTGATAAGCAATTCTCAGTACACTTTGATGCTAATGGATGTTATGTGCTGAAACCCGGTTTCAAAATTCCAAAAGAATGGATTCTCTTGTCGGCTCCAAGGATAAATGATCTGTATGTCCTTGATATGAGCCAAGCTATCACAACGTCTGCACAAGCAACTTGTTTCGTTTCCAAAGCCACAGAAAAAGACACAATCTCTTGGCACAGACGAATGGGTCACATTCACTTACGCAAAATGAATCATTTGGTATCAAATGAATTGGTGAATGGTGTTCCTCTTAAAAACTTCCATCTTCAAGACGTCTGTGTTTCGTGCCAGAAAGGAAAACAAACGAAGAAGCGACACCCTACAAAGAAAGTCAACACGGTGGCTGTTCCTCTTGAACGTTTGCACATGGATTTGTTCGGTCCTGTCAAACACAAAAGCATTAGGAATGATCAATATTGCCTCGTGATAACTGATGATTATTCAAGATTTTCTTGGGTGGCGTTCATGGCACATAAGAGTGAAACCTTCGGTATTATTAAAAACTTGATCATTCAGATTGAGAATCTTTACAACTTGAAGGTTAGGCGGATACGCAGCGACAATGGTACTGAATTCAAAAATCATGCCATGGCGGAGTTTTGCACCTCAAAAGGTATTCTTCACGAATTTAGTGCAGCTTATACTCCTCAACAGAATGGCGTCGCTGAACGTAAGAACCGCACATTGATCGAGACTGCAAGGACAATGTTGGTAGAATCACAGCTGCCCATTCCATTCTGGACTGAAGCTGTGTCCTCTGCATGCTACACGTTGAACCGAGTCCTTACAGTCAAAAGGCACAACAAGACCTGCTTTGAGCTTATTAACAAACGGAAACCAGACTTGTCATATCTCGAACCGTTTAGAGCTCCTTGCACAATAATCGATCCTAATGGAAAGTTTGGGGCAAGAGCAATTGAGGGATACTTTCTTGGGTATTCCACCCCGAACTTAAGAGTCTGGAATCTAGAGACTAAAAGGGTCGAGGAATGGTCTGAAGTCAGAGTACAAAGGCACACTTTGCCAGTCAGAAATCCTGGTCAGCCTTGGATGTTTGAGTACGATGACTTTTTCAATTCGATCAATGTTGAAGCCGTTGAAGAAAATGCTGCGGCTATGATGTTTTTCGAGAGCGACAATGCAACAGATTCACCGTTGGTTCGTCCCATTATTGTCAATCAAGAACCATCTTCAGTGAACAACAATGCTCTCGACAATGAGGATTTTCAAGATGCTTCCGAATTGAACGAATCTTCAGAGGATGATGAATTTCTAGATGCAGATCAAGAAGCTCCAACAGCAGTTCATGGTATTTCAGAGGGTACTCCTCCAGTGGATGTCCCTAGAACAGCTGAAGCTACTGCATCATCCTCTTCGTCAATTCCGGGCCTTGAATTGATTGTTGATCTCAATCTCAACAATTTGGGTACAAATATTCCAGTTCAAGATAATCCAGAAACAAGGATTCACAATACCCATCCTCAACAAAACATCATCGGAAATGTACAAAGTGGCGTTCAAACAAGAAACATGTTGCGAAACAACAACAATGCAGGCTTGTATGCAACTATCCGAGAATCTGGTCAACAAAATGATTGGTCTTTCGCGTGTTATGTCTCACAGGAAGAACCAAGAACTTGGAAAGATGCTTTGAAAGATAGCTCATGGGTTGAAGCGATGCAGGAAGAACTGCAGCAATTCCAGAAGCATGGTGTCTGGAAACTCGTAGAGAAACCTGCTGGTTACAAGAAGATTGGTACCCGTTGGGTGTTTAAATGCAAAAAGGACGACCGTGGAATCGTCATTCGAAACAAAGCAAGGCTAGTCGTTCAAGGTTTTCGTCAGATAGAAGGAATCGACTACAACGAAGTGTATGCACCTGTTGCACGTCTGGAAGCAATTCGAATCTTTCTGGCTTATGCCTCATTCAAAGGTTTCAAGGTATACCAGATGGACGTGAAAAGTGCATTCTTACATGGTGTGGTAGAAGAAGAGGTGTACGTCGAACAGCCTCCAGGTTTTGAAGATCCTATCCATCCCGATCGGGTTTGGTTGCTCAACAAAGCTCTATATGGTCTACATCAAGCACCGCGAGCTTGGTACGCAACCTTATCTAATTATTTGCTGGAGAATGGATTTCGAAGAGGCCTTATCGACTGTACTCTTTTCATCAAAGAACAAGATGGAGATCTTCTACTGGTACAGGTATACGTTGATGATATTATTTTTGGTTCTACTAATGATGTTTTGTGTAGGGATTTCGAGCGTGTAATGCAGGATAAATTCGAGATGAGTGCTATGGGGGAAATGACTTTCTTTTTGGGCCTACAAGTACAACAAACTGAGTCTGGGATATTCATCCATCAGACTAAATATGTTGGTGACATCTTCAGCCGGTTCCAGATGTCTGATGCAACGCCCATTGGTACCCCATTGCCACAAAATCACGGAATTACTCCAGACTTGAAGGGTCAAGATGTTAGCCCCTCATACTATCGCGCGATGATCGGATCTCTTATGTACCTCACAGCATCAAGACCAGATATAATGTACCCAACGTGCCTGCTTGCCAGATATCAAGTGAACCCGAAGGCCTCACATCTTGCAGCTGTAAAAAGGATTTTTCGTTATTTGAAGGGTTACCCTGACACCGGTCTATGGTACCCTAGGGATAATAACTTTGACTTGATCGCATTCAGTGATTCTGATTTTGGCGGATGCAAAATCGACGGCAAATCCACAACGGCTGGATGTCAGTTTTTGGGAAATCGCCTAGTCACATGGCAATTCAAGAAGCAGACGTGCGTCGCTACATCAACATGCGAAGCTGAATACATTGCTGCCTCAAGTTGTTGCTCCCAAGTCCTATGGATCCAACAACAAATGCGTGATTACGGTTTTGAATTCCTAACTACTCCTATTTACGTTGATAATTCTGCTGCCTTACAGATCACTAGAAATCTTGTGCAGCATTCAAAGACTAAGCACATCGAAATTAAGTATCACTTCATACGTGATTGCTTTGAGAAAAGGCTAATCGATGTTGCTTACGTCCACACCGATGACCAACGTGCCGACCTTTTTACCAAAGCTTTTGACAAATCAAGATTTGACTATTTATTATTGGTAAACGGCATTAAGGTCAAGCAAGAGTAATCCACATCGGAAAATCATTTTTGTAAATACCTTTGTGTTTTAAATTTATCTTAGTTTATTGATTTTAGGGGGAGTAAATCCAAATTTGAAAATCCAAGAAAATCCAAAAACATTGAAAAATTTCTAAAACACAAAAACAATAGAAAAACAAAAATGAGTTTCCTGGCGAGCAAAAGAGAAAATGATAGTACATCAGTGGTCTGTCTAAACCTCTTTAAACCTTAAATGAAAAACGATAAGCAGCTCTATATAAGATGTATCGGTAGGCTCACAATCATTTTAAAGTGTGCAGGGTGATATAAACTTAAATCGACTGAAGACTGGGTGGGAACCATTCATTGGCATATGGTCTTAGTACCGAAATTTCGTTTGAGAGATTGCCGAGGTTCTGAGATATTCGGTCTTTATGCTGCTTATCATCTGGGTATCATGGTTGTATCTTTTACCGAAAAATAACGGGGACGCAAGTCTAGATCTTCCATGATACCATACATACGTATACATATTGCATACGACCTCAATAAGTGATAAACAATCACATGTCCCTCAAAATAAGTGATAAAATATGACAAAATTCTTTCCGGGAGTCAAGTTCGTCTCTCTGCTGTACGAAAGTACTGACCTGTTCACGGACTTGCTCCTGTGCCCTCATGCATATGAAAACCAAGTTCCTCATCAATAAGTGATTATATCACATAGGGCTTGTTTTCAAATCAAAATAAGTGAGAATCTCACATCATATACGGTCAAACAGATGATAATCGGTATACTCACCGGTAAGATGAACCCTCGTGCATACCTTGATACGGGAATGTGTCGTGATGTGGATGAACACCGGTCGGTAAGTATAAATCATACCTTAACGTATCCCCTCGCCATGATTACATCTGATAAGTTGAGCTTATGTGGACAACAATACCGATAATTGTTATAGGATGCTTATCTTAATGTTAACTAAAAGAACAACAAGAGCGTTTTGGCATGACCGTACACTGATATGATTCTCTTACCCTCGAAACTCGCAAAAAGAATGTCTGTATATATTTATTTACTGCTTTCAGTCTTTACATTTGAAATATTCAAAAATACCAAAAAGATTTTAAGTGTGTTTTAATATAAACTTTCAAAAAGCCAAAAAGATTTTATTTCTATTTTATTTTCGATCGTACGATGTTGGAGCTCGAGTCTTCGTTACCTGAAACCTGAACGAAAACCGAAAATGACTAAATCTTCATAACCGGTCGAAATTTGCAAATGTTGAAAGTTAAAAATTGAAATTGACAAATTTATTAAACTTTCAAACTGTCGGACGGTGTTTGTTTAAATAACGGTCACATGTGTGTCGTTTGCTTATGATATTCCAAGCAGTTGTTCTCATTACGCGTTTAGATTTCTTGCATGTGCAGATTCTAAAGGCTAGGAGAACATGGTCGATGACAAGCTTCGGAATGAAGACACGACGTGAAGGTACTCAAATGATGAAGATGATCGAGTTGCCGCTGACCATCATCAACACCACAAGGATCTCACTTCATAAAGAACAAGTACTTCACGAGCATAACTCAAGGGGGAGCTTATGTTAAGGGGGAGTTTGTCAACACACTTCCTACATGAAACGGGGAGTTTGTTGGTACACTTTCTGCTTTCAAGACGTGAAGACTTTGAAGATCCTCCGACATTGAAGACTTGAATAGAGGTCAAAGACTTGAAGACACGAGAACTTACAAGAACAAAGATCGAGACAAAGCTAAAGCCAGACAAAGCTACAGCCAAGGGGGAGTTTGTTGGTGCACTTATGTCTGTATTTTGTCTGTATTCGGTCACGATGTAAAACGATGTCTTGTTAGTCTTGTAAGTTTGACCAAGTCAACCATCCTCCTGGTTTGACTTGGCCAAACAGTCAACATTATGTTTGTAAGATGTTGGGTCGAAGGATGTGCCATCGAAGGATTGCCTATATCCTTCGATGACCTGCTCGAAAGATAACCTTCGATGGATGGACCACGAAAGATCACATCTTTCGAGGTACATGTTGATCGTTCGAGCTGTTTCTGGTCGAAAGATGATCTTTCGACCAGACTGTTTGATCCTTCGACCAGACACGCTGTATTGGGTATAAATACCCGTGTGTTGTGTTCATTTCTAGAGTCAGACATAGTTAGACACAGAGAGACAGGTTGGACAGATAAGTAACACAGAACACACACACACTCTGAGAGTTTACAGAACTGATTTGTAAACATTGCTTTGTAACTGGACCTTTCATACGTTTAATACAAGTGGTGTTAATCGTTGAGTCTTGTGTGTTGATTATTTGCGTGTTCTATCTCGGTTTGCTATCTCGGTTGGATTCCGCACAACCGGGTTGGTTTGTACACAAGGATTAGGCGACTAGATCCTCCCCTAGCCGGACCTACACTTACATTCTGCACATTAGTTGAATTCATGTACGTGAATTCATGTTGGGCAACTAATATTGTTTGTTTGGACCAATCAACGTGCTTGGGCAGAATTCACATGGGCCGAAACCTCAGTTGGGCCGAACTCCATAATCCAACATGCATGTCGACGAAACAAGGAAGTGTTTCGTCGACTTTGAAGACTTTGTGTTTCGTCGACAACATCTGTTTCGTCGACTTTGAAGTGTTTCGTCGACAACAATTTATGTTTCGTCGACTTGTTCAGTTTCGTCGTGTCTATGACTATATATATTCAGTGAACTCAGAATAGAACACAGAACACACACACACGAGAGAACCAGAGAGAGTTTACAAAGATTATTTTGTAAACATTGTATTGTAACCGTTTCAAGTATTAATACAATGGAGTGTTAATCGTTGAGTCTCGTGTTTATCATTTACGTGTTCGAACTTGGTTTAACTTACCCGTTTGTATTCCGCACTTTCGGGTTTGTCGGAAAACAGGAATAGAGGTTACTCGATCCTCCGGGTGGACCTACAGTAGCGACCGTCAACAATAAATTCTCACGAAAGATGACTAGATCTGGACTTGCCCACGTCGGGTGTCTGTTCGCGACGTTTGGTCCCCCCCCCCCCCACCCTCCCTAGAGGTTTGATCAGTTAGTAATCAGCAACAAATTACAAACGATTTTTAAATTTCACTTTTTTTTCAGTTAATTTGATAACGCCGCTCAGTGTCCCATCTTCTTGGACTCATTTGTGTAGTAGTACAATATACTTCACATCCAAAGATTAACTTGATATTAAAATAAACTATAAAACTATAGGTAATAAATCAAATTTTCAACCACAACTAATATTCAACACAATTGAACTTCTTATCTTGAAACATGACAAGTCCAAGCAGAAGCAGTGTACAAAGCAGTCTCTTTCCACCCTAACCTAAGTGTCCCATCTTCTTGGACCAGATTATAACCATGTGTTGGTGGAAACATGTTAAGAATTAACTGAGCTTGTGCTAATGAGTTACTACTCATTGGTACTTGCAAGAATCCATTTCTTCCGAGTTCACTTCTCCAAACCCTAAATTTATCATCACCACTCCTCCCAGGCCCTCCAACAGCAAGTATGTTGTTGATCTCTCTATGGATCAACGAGTGTTCGACACGATGGCGGTTGTTGTCGTCTATAGGGAGGAATGCCCCAAGAGAATCAAATATCGCGGAATAGTAGTGGAGAGAACTAACGAATCGGTCCAAGAATAAGCCTCCATGCGATATGTCTTGTTCGACTAGAGTGATGATTCGAGGGTTAAGTTCTTGGAGGAGTCTCATGGTCTTCCAGTCGGTCCCCGTGGCATCATAAAGCGAATGTTGAAGCCAATGTATCCCTATTGCGTCCCCTCTTCGGATTTGTAGCACAGAGAGATCAACCACATCCCCAATCTTTTTCGCCACCGGATGGAATTCAAATGACATCCCGAGGCGTTTTGCAAAGTTGGAAAGTTGTTTTCCTGTCTCTACTAGAAGTTCCATAGAGGTGCCCATGCCAGTCATCCTGACATAGGGTGGGCCCTCTATTCGCGTGGCCAATATGTGAAACAATGCTGGCCACTGCAAACCCTGCATGATGTCAAGGTCCAGTATATGGACCCTGTCTCGACGCTGAAAAGCCTCGAGAATGGCTTGGTTAGAGGTGAAGTGAGCAAACTTGACAAATGGAGATATGTTGTTAAAGACTTGAAACCCACCATGAATAAGCTTGTGATTAGTCAAAGGTGAGCAAAACCCTAGCCATGAGTTCATAACCCTACTAGCCATAGCTTTTGCAAAGTAAGCAACAACTCTTTCACCACAAGATGGAGAATAAGGAGAAGCCATTTGGGTTAACTCAAGAACCATCCTATGAGCCTCACCCAAATTATCAACAGAAATAGCTACCGCACACTCGAATAGAACCGCGATCAAACTCAACCCTTTATTACCTTGATCACCAAATCGAACCTCGTCCGACCAATCCCCCCTCGCCATCTTCCGCGGTCTTGTTTCGCACATCCGAGGTGAAACATCAGCATAAGTTGGCATGTTTGCATCGGTTTGGAAACTCTCTTCAGGGGTGGATTCAGGCAAGTCTTCAATGAGGGTCTTGGTGACATGTTCAACCCATTCAGAGAGTTCATTTGGTCTCTCTAAGTTCACAGCAGGCTTCGAACCATAAGCACTAAAACCACTAGCAGAACTAGAAGTTGTTGGTGTTGTAGTTGTAGTAACATAAGCACCAAGAGTATTGTTGTAGTTCCATTGTTCATGGGGCTGGATCAAGTCAAGAGCACCTTGACCAACCTCAAAGCCTGCTCTCATTTTGCTTACAAGAATATTAAAGAGGAAATATGAGAGAGAGAGAGAGAGTAATTAAGGGTTTGAAGAGAGGTTTATAGGGTTGCAGACCAAATAAGAGCGTGTGTATGTGTGTATATTTATGTAACATATATATTATATATAAAGAATGGAAGAAGTAATTAGAACTGAAATGGTCGTTAGTGAAGCATTAGTTTAATAAGGGATGGATGTAAATAAAGAGCAGCCATGGCCGGCAAAGTTTAGAGTTGAGACATGCAGAAGAAGATAAGTTGCTAATAGACAAACACTCCACGTTGGTTTTGGTAGTGATTTATTAATTTTTTATAACTTTATTTAATTATGATAATGATTTTATTGATTCATAATTATATAAATGTTAACAACCCAATTCTTGAACTTAGACCTATTCGTTTGATTTTGTCATCATTTTCAATATGTTGTTGACTACCAAAAGCTCCGCTTCTTACTTGTGGTTTTTACTTTTTAGGGTCTTGCCAAAAAGAAGTTTATTTGTCAACATGAGTATTTTATATGATACGTAAAACAAGTAAAAAAGTAAAACTTATTGTTTAAACACAAGAACCCTAAGAGAGTCCATTTGAAGGAGACGAGGGGTAATCTACAAAGCTGTAAATAAACCAAATGTTCAGCGAACAGTTTGTGAACCGTTTGACAGGAAGTTCTTTGTGTTCGTTCGTTTATTACACAAACAAACACGAACAAGAAATTCCGTTCGTTTAGTTAAACGAACGAACAGAACAGAGGCCACGTTCGTTCATTTAAGTTCTTGAACAGTCGATAACGTGTTCGTTTGTGTTCGATAGTTCATTAGTGTTTTTAGTTTTTATAATTTATTTATATACTTTAAAATTCTGACAAATAAAATACTTAGTAAGTGTCGGTGTACATTATATATTTTGTTCATGAATGTTTGTTTGTGTTTCGTTCGTTTTCCATTTGTTTTCATGAACAATAGTTTGTACCCATTTGTGTGTATCAACGTTCATTTTCGTTCGTTGCCTATAATTAACAAACAAACACGAACAAGTTTATTTCCTTAACAAACGTACACAAACATAAAATCTGGTTCGGTAAGTGTTTATGAACAGTTCGTGAACAAATATATTTCTTAACAAACGAACACGGACAAGGTCATGTTCGTGTTCGTGTTCGTTCGGTTCGTTTGCAACCCTAGTAATCTATGTCTGTGAGAGGCGGAGGAAAGAAACAGCCATGTACATGGGAAGAGAAGATAGACCAGGCGATGTAAAAGGTGATCAAAGCGCATGTCCCTCACTGTGAAAGAGATGATCTTACTTGTATGAATATAGGCAAAGTTAGTAACAAACCAAGAAAATATAATGGTCGGCTAAATTTGTTACGAGACATGTTTGGATACGAGACATAGTTTTAAAACATCAGAAATTTACAATTTTTTGTCAACTTAATTTGTCGAAAATCTCAGATAATTTACCTCAGGTAATTTAATATGCAAAAGGTACAAGTTTTAAATACAAGAAGTATATATACAATAATAAAAAATAAATCCTCTGTAACCACCATCGCATACCGATAGTGCTTTAATCCGTGAGTCCACGACCATACATATTTAACCTATCTTCTTCACATCGACTCATATAGTAAATGAACATACTGGTGGAAGACTTATTTCATGTTTGAAATTTTGTGAAAATAACATTTTTCATAAATATATATTAGAAACTGAGGTTAATATGAATATTTCTTTATTGGTTTATGTTCTATATTATGATAGCTTCTTAACGAACTAAACCGCATCCAAAACGGAACTAAGATGAATGAGACATCGATACTCAAAGTTTGGTGTTTGAAACATTGAATGCTAAAATATTGAAATGGAATGAGAAAGTGACACATTGTCCCACAAAAAAGGAGAGATGAAACTTAATGTGGTATTTAAGTGGGGACACTTCTTCCCTATTGTTCTATGGAAGCGCACACTAGCGTACTTGTGAAGGGTGCGGAACACTTGCACTCGCACACGCGCTTTGATGACACAGTTTCCACTTCGCTCGCAATAGCTTTGTATTTTTGACTGTACGCGTGTGGTTCAGCACAGAGGCTACGAGGACCAGATGGCGGGTCAACCTTGGCGGATGACATTGCATGGCACGTGGTGTGCGAGTACATGACACATGACCAGGTGGTGTCCTGGTCTGCGCGCGAGCTTCAGCGGGATTCGCCTAAGTGGCGCACACATGGCGTATGAAGATGAGCCAATATGGTGCGACTGTGTGGCGTGATCATATGGGCTTACTGATGACGTGGCGTGTCGTGTTGTGTCGTGTGCGAGCATGAGTGGCACAGGACCTTGAGTTAGTGTAACATCCTGTATATTAGTATCGAATTATAATGCAGCACGTGTCCAAACTCTCCGTATAATTCCAATTTGTGGAAGGAGAGCGAACAAAAATCGTCAAAAAGTGGAATGAAATAAAAAGTCCGAGGATTAAAGTTGCAAAAATCCAAAACCTCCTTTTCTGAAGGTCCCTTATAGACCGTATGTGCATAATGCTTACGGTCCGCAAGTACCTTCAAATCTGTAAGGCGGGGAACCCCTTACGGGACCGTAAGGCTCAACTCTTACGGTCCGTAAGAGATGCGCTGACAGCAGGATCATGTTGGCAGCCTCCCAACCTGCTTGGTGCCACCTATCTCACGATCTTTGCCACTCCTCCCCTCATTTCAACACCTGGAAAGACACTAAGCACCTCCTAGACACCTCAGCTCACACTTGTTATGATCTAGGAACACTTTGATCACACATTCACAAATACTCTAAAAACATCCTCTTAGAGCTTCTCTGGAGATTAGGAGCTGCTCTCTAGTATTCTCAGTAGTCTTCAAGTATGGTAAGTCCTTTCCTTTTGGTCAATTTCAATTATTAAGCTAGTATTCAACTGAAAGTATAGTTTGACTTTTTGATTAACATTTAGTTCTAACCACTTTGGTCAAGTCAATTTTCGAATCGAACTTTCCTACGTGATCGTAATAATGAAGGTATGAATCCCCTACGATCATACCCTTCGACAATTATGTTAAGTAGGCGAAATGACGAGTCAAGTATGTTATACAAAACTTGAAAATGTGTTTTGCGATAATTGAAATTATAACTATCTAAACCACTTGTTTTGACATCATAACAATTTGTCTAAACTTATAAAACTTATTTTGATATGCTCAACTCGCCATACTTAGTTTAGCACTCATTCTTATGTCGAAAGTCAAGCAACTCCAGTTTTTAGTTGGCTACATTCTTAGTTTAGCACTCATACTTAGTTGGCTATCTTATGTGGTTTAGATAGGTACAACAAAAAATAACACAAGTTTGTTGCAAATTGATAATGTATAAATGTATAAATTAGTATGATAGTGTTTCATCATATATAACAGTGTTATACATTGTGCATATCCATTTATAATCATTGAAAGTATCTATTTGAGTTCACTTGGTACAAGATAGATGATATACAAATGGGAGTTTTATACTTTGATTACAATATTGGGGTATAGTATCCTCTCTTGCTACCTTATGGTTTAAAAGCCTGTATCTAGGGATCAAGTCGTTTTTTTTAATGTTTCCGTGCCTGCTAAGTATAGAATGATGCTTATATTATATAAGAAAACACTAGTTTAAGAACCCGCGAACTTCGGGGTTGGTAAAAGAAAATATCTTCACTATCACCATTGATATAAATATTATGATTTTATACACGTTAAAACACCAACGAATATATTAGAGTACAACGACAAATTGAAATACATGAATATGCAACAATTATACACTGATTGGGCAAATGCTTTATTATTTATGGATGTTTCAAATCTTTATTGGGTATGCCTACAAGGTTTTATACTATGTGAGTGTATGCATCCTATATGTGAAGATGTGAGCGAGGAACTAACTGTTTTGCTAAAAAAAAGTATTTTAGCTAAGAACCTGGTGGAGACTCCTTGTAAGGTCGAGCAATGTATCCATGTTGTCTAGTAATATCCATAGCATAATATATACACAATGCCAGGTTAACTACCTCACTTTGAAAAGACACTCCCACCTAGTAATATTTCTTCCATCTCTAAACCACCTACTTAAAGAAAAAAAAAACATATCTTATACACTTCATTGAAGCACAACTTACACTTTGAATTCCTGTCAACCCAATTTTCGACCAATTGGTAACTAAATAGATTCAAACTGAAAGCATTATCACCATTCTTAATTAACAAAATACAAAATTAAAGCCCTAACAACCTTCATGGCACCTTCACTCTCACAGGCTTATGAAATGGTTTAGTTAAAGTAGAGTACCAAAAGGTCCAAAATCACTGAATATAAAATATTTTGTAAATGCCTACTGGTTTTTGGTTTTTCTCAAACACTACATAAGTTTTATCATAAAATATATTATATAGGGGTGAGATTTATTGCATAACACTAATATATACACACATAATCCAATTCAGAATAATTGTATTAGAATCTCTCTACAATAATTATAATAAAGCAAATCAGAATTTTTTTTTGCTAAAATACAAATATTGGAATAATAATAAAAAAACTTCCGCAACTCTAATCACTAATATGCTTCGTAATGCAAGCTATTCATGGAATAACACACGCATAATGTCACCAGTAAGAGCAGCCACACATTCGTCAATACGGAAGCGACGAAACATCCTACAAAACATCCCGAATGTGCATTAGCTTCTATATCATGAATCAGGCCAAACCCCCCCCCCCTCAACACACCCTGTGATGCTTCCCATTTTGCTGCACTGTTATGGTAGCTCATTGTCATCATTTCCACTGCCCACAAAGAAGCAAACAAAGACAAAAAAAATAGGTATTTCATAAAGATGTTTATGGTTGGCTGCGCAGGAAGTGGGCCGGTGGGAGTGTATTGGGTTGGGGCTGCAAAAGGGAACAAGAGAGGAGAAGGAACATCCTCGAGAAAGGTGTAGGTATCGGCTGCGGATGGGTATTGAAAGAGAAATTCGGATTCATAAAAAAATACATGATGAGAAATGTGTACGCGCCCTGATGTAGGATCAAGGCATCGGTACCCGAGAAAATTTGTCGAGTATCCAAGAAAGATGCAACGGGTTGATCTTGGGAGAAGCTTATTTGGTTGGGTAGCAGACGCATTTGGATAACAAGCACACTTGAAAACCCGAAGGTGATCATAAGTGGGGTGGCGTTGATACAAGGCAAAGGCGGGTGTGCGATGAGTAAGCTTGGTTGTGGGTAAAATATTATGTAGGTAGGCAGCAGTGTGTAAGGATTCAACCCAAAACACGGGTGGGAGGTGAGCATGGACAAGAAGAGCACGGATGATGTTGTTAAGCCGGCGTATCATTCGTTCCGCCTTACCATTTTGAGGCAAAATTTTTGAAATTGTGGAACACCATAATGTGTTGTGAGGCAAAATTTTTGAAATTGTGTTGTCAAACTCACCTCCTAAATCACATTGAAATGTTTTTATGAGACAATTAAATTGGGTGTGAATAAGTTTGTGAAATTTAACAAAAGTGACCAAGGTCTCATATTTGAATTTTAAGGGGTAAACCCACACGTGTTGGGTAAAATTGTCTATTAAAACCATATAGTATTTATAGCCGGTTTTGCTTAAGACGGGAGATGTCCATAAGTCACAATGTATTAAATCAAAAGGTGCAAAGGTGACAGAATTGGAATCATGAAAAGGCAAACGATTACTATTAGCAAGTTGACAAGACGAGCAAACAAAGGAATTACTAGTCTTATTACATTGAATAAAATGATTACGAGACAAACAAATCTAAGATAGTTGCTCCAGGGTGACCAAGACGGTTGTGCCATGGAGGCGGCTGAGCAGTGGTGACAAAAGCATAAGATGGTGGTGTAAATGGGTAGAGGTCGCCCGAGCTATTGTGGCGGGAGAGAAAAGCACTTGTCTTGAGATCCTTCAAAGAAAAACCAAAGGGATCAAATTCGACACTAACTTGATTATCACGAGTAAATTTACGGACAAAATGAGGTCTTTTATGACAGTGGGTGAGTGTAGGACATTGTTTAAATGGTATGTTTTATTGTTGACGGTGTAAAGGCTTTTACCGGTCCATGTTGTAACAGCCCGACTTTCTTAGGGAAGTCAAAGTACAAGTCAAAGTCAACGTTCAGATCTGACATTTCTTGCTTAATCATTGCTTATACTCTCGAACCTCGATAATCGATACTTTAGTTAACGGTATTATTAAATTACAATTTATTATTATGTTAAGTAACAATGCGATAAACGCTACTAAACGCTATTATACTTAACGCTATCGCATCGCAACTTGAATCGCAATTACTGGTATTGTTCTATGTGTGTGTGTTATTATGTGCTTTACCTGTGCATGTTTATATTTGTTTGGGATGTTATTCGCAAACGCAATTGCGACTCTATCGCAATGCAATCTATCACAGACCCCGAAACGCAGATTTACTTACTTGTATGCTTTTATGTGTTAGCTATGTTATTTGTGTAACTATTGTTTAATACTATCGCATCGCTTACTCGCAACTCGCTTAAACGCAACACAACGCCCAACGCGTAAAACGAAACTCGGAAAACTAACTCGCGCAAGCCATCCGATCGAACGACCATTCGATCGAATGGACATCCGACCGGATGACCATCTGATCGGATGGCCGTCCGATCGAACAGTCGTTCGAACCACTCAACCCTACACCGCCTTTCTTCTCTCACACTATAAATACCCCACTGTCACATCAACTGTTCATTGATGTGACAGCTCCGTCCGACCCGTGCACTCTCAGCCACTTTTCTTTCGATTTCTCGCGATTCTTGTAAGTTTTCTTCCTAAATCTTGTACTTCCATCTTCATTACATACTTTCTCATCATCTTCTCCAACAAATCTCACAGTTTCACCGTGAAATCACCTGATTCGAGCTTTCTAGAGTGACGTCACCATGGGTTCTTATGAACACTGAAGTATGACCTCATCTCATCAGGAACGGTTCGGATCTAAAGGATTTCCACAAGTTTAATTGTTTTTACACTGATTTCGTTTAATCTAAACATTTAACAACTATTTCAAACTTTTCTTCAACATCTCCTACTTTTTACTCGAAACCATTAGAATCTGGACTCGTTCAGGTTCTCTACTCATTCTATAGTGAAGAACCGATCTGAGAATGGATTTCTATCGAAGAGACGATCGATTCACAGGTTGACATGAAACTCTGTCAAGAATAGTTAAGAGTGGTCGAATGGGTTGATTCCCGTCTGATCGAACGAGTTGGACTTGATGTGATTTCCGTTGTTTAAAACGTCGTCGTGCCGTCTCCGTCAAACTGCAAACTTGCTAACTTAGAAAACTTTGTGAAATTTTCAAACAGAAGGTTGCTCCGTCGGATAGCCGTCCGAATTTTCAAACAGAAAACTTTGTGAAATTTGCAAATTTTCAAACTTTGTGAACTTTGTGAAATTTTCAAACCGCAAACTTGCTAACTTAGAAAACTATTAAACTTGTGTACTCACCTTTACATTATGTGTATTGACCTATTTTAACGTATGTACAGGTGTTTAGGATGCTTGCTTGCTGTGATGAATAGAGTTTAGGTGGTCTAGAAACCCACGAATAATTTATGAGTTATCGGAACAATTATTTGTCTTTGAGAACAACGTCTGTAATAACTATTTGTGCTTTATAAGTTTATGGTATGGGACATGAATGTTAATTATATTGTCGCTAATAGTGTTATGGATTCTCTTGGATAATCTATTTCGCTCAGTGCCTCACCCCGATGTTTCCGCCATCGGTTGGGGTGTGACACCTGTAATCGGCAATTTTTGGCCATTGCCAACAAGTATAGTACTAGAGGAAAGAGACATAGGAGAAGTAAATTTACCTGAGTCAGATGTGATATGAGAGGATGCCCCGGTGTCCATATTCCATGAGGGGTCCGAATAATTAACCTGCATCAGTGAGAGGACTGTCCCCAACTCGATTGGGCTGAGAGCATTGATCGCGTTAGGATTAGGAAACTGGGCCTGTTGGTTCGGGTTTTGGGGCTGGTAAAACTGCGGTTGGGCCGACTGCTGAGAAGCAGTCTAATAGGCCATATGGGCTTGATTAAACTGCGACTGGAAAGGAATAGGAGGCTGATTCAGAGCCCAAGCATGTGCGGGATACGAACTCGGTGGGACATGACATGTGCCATATTGGGCTGGTTGGGGTTGTGGGTTATATTGGGCTGGAAAGCTAGTGTACCAGGCGGGGTTTTGGGTGGGCTGTGAGCACCCGCAGCCATGACCGCGACCACGATAGCCGCGTCTACAACTGCGAGAGCGGTTTGGGTCATAGGTGGATTGATTATAGGCGGGGTAACGAGGTTGGTCTGATGGAGCGGTGGTAGAGTTGGGTTGGGAAGGGGTGGTGTTATCTTGATTTAGGGTCGGGTTATTAGCTTGGGTGGATACCCAAACCGATTGGCTTTGGGATTGTCGGGCCGCTTGCCTTTGTTGTTCCTTTTGTAACGTGGTATGAGCCTCATCCCAGGAAGGGCTGTTGTGGTTAATAATCGAGGTTGTGACATCATACTCCGTAGGGAGTCCGCGAACTAGTAACATTACAAATCGTGCTTCACTTACCGGGAATCCAACGTCACCAAGTTGATCTGCAATCTCTTTCAACTTCTGACAGTAGTCATCAAGGGATGAACATATGCCAAGCGTTAGATTCGTGAACTCATGCTCGAGACTAGTCACTCGAGACCCTTTATTATTCAAGAACAGGCCCTCGAGTTTAACCCATGCGGACCGAGCCGTAGCATCGGTTTCCAGTACACGGACCAAGAGATCATCTGAAAGGGTTGCATAAATCCATTGGAGGATAAGAGCATCAATTTCGGACCAAGCTTCATAATCATCATCGGTTTCTGACGGGGGTTCTGTACCATCAATATGGGCTAACACTTTGTATGCTTTTGCATGAAGTTTGAATAATTTAACCCATGATGAATACGTTACTTTTGTACCATCAAGGGTTCGCACCTTATTTTGAATGTTCGTAACAGTGTAAGCGGGGTGAAGAGATGATTTGGAGTCTGGCTTGGGATCGGATGAGGAGGTTGGAGATTTGTCGCCCATTGTTGCTGTCGAAACAGGATCGGGTATGATGGGGCGACTAGGGTTTAGAGAGCAAAAAGCTCTGATACCATAAAGATGTTTATGATTATTGAATAATGTTCATGATCCCTTCCATTGGACAATCTCCTTTAAATAGGGAGAGAAATTACATGAATATGGAAACAGATAAATGATACAATAAATACATGATTATCTCCTAATATAAACAAATCAATATATTCTAAATATATATCATCTAATATTTCATTTATAAATCCTCATAAAAACTACCAAATTAGTACAAAATGATAAACTATAAGAGAAAGAAAACAATTTAGGTTACTTACATAGTAAAGATTATAACCGTGGGCGTGTAGCGGGAGAATGTGACCCTTCTGTAGACTCACTACCAAAATGAGAAAACTAATGGTCAACTTCCACTTTCCCATGCTCAACGTCTTTACATGACCCTGCGATCTCAAGAGCCAGCTTTTTAAAAGACGACTCTAATTCGTCTGCAAGTCTTTTTCCACGTGCTTTCGCAACTTTTGAATGCGAAGAATGGTCTTTTCAGTTGAAGTCCCTGTGCTATTCTTGTCGGTTTGTGATTTTAGTTTCCTTCATTTCGCATTCTTCACATACCCAATCACATTCGAGAACTTTATTTATCGTTACTTTCATGCAATAGCTAGCAAAGTGTCCAAAAACTAACAATTTAACAAATTATTAATACAAAAAAATCCCATTTAATATCAACAAATAGATTTACGTGTGGTCAGCACCATCAAGACATCTACATCATATAGCAATTAAGTCCTCACGCCCTGCATCTCCACATGTATTACACACTTTAACCTGTCATCAACAAATATTTTAGCATATTACACAGTTGAATAAATGTATTTTTAGATACTAAATAATGCCAAAAGCACAACTAATACCTGTAAAATTTGAATATTAAAAACCGGAATATTCAGGAAACAGGATGTGGAAGTAAGCAACTTCAGGGAGCCAATGATCCCATTCCCACTGAAATATCATTTGAAGTAGTGTATATTTCTTTCTACACTTTGAAATCGTTAGATTGAATTGAGTGGTGTTTTTAAAATAACGAAAGTAAGCCAGTTCGCTAATAGAGCGAATAAATATCATATACTAAGTACCACAAGTGTACATTTAAACTGGATGATCATTTCTAAAAACATACCTTTTTATGTGCTAAAGGGGACGAATCCATGGTGTTGAAATGATCGCTAGAAATCCTTGATGATTGTAAAAAATTGAAAAAAGATAGAAGTCCTGTAACGGTAACATAATAAAATAAGAAATAAACTGAAAACATCATAACTTGATATCATCACTCACATCAGTTTACTTCAAAGAAAGCAACCCATGTAAAGATCAAAGAACCTCACAAGTTAAAAAGAAAATGAAACGAAAAAGGCATTATGTTGACTATAATTTATAAACAACACCAAAACAAATTTCAGATATACCAATAGTTGACTTCATATTGTTAACTTTGTTTTTGTAGTCACATATGAAGCAGAGACGTAATAAGTGCATTATAGGGGTTTTCATCATACGCTTCATGTACCAAACAAAGTTGTATTAAAATATGTTACGTTAGTTTGTTGTTAGTTTATATTGTAAATAAACTAACTCAACATGAATTGTAGTCTCAATTGTAAATTGAAAAAAGAATGCAAAATTAACTTAATATGGTGGCAACAACTAGAATATCACCATAATATAGTAAAGGTTAGATAAGTAAGAAATAAACTCACATATAAAACAGTAGAGTAGACTATGAAAAGGGTAAACTTAAAATAAAAAAAATGAATTGAAGTTCGATTCAATCGATCGGACATTGTATCGTAGCAGCACTTAAACATCCATCGGATCAGAATGACAAAGCATAGCCCAAATACGGTTAGATAAGTAACAACTGGAATATCACCATAATATAGTAAAGGTTAGATAAGTAAGAAATAAACACACGAAATCAAAACCCTCACAACGAATGACAAAGCATAGCCCAAATACGGGCAACACTTAAACATCCATCGGATCGGTTCAATCGGTCGGACATTGTATCGTAGCAGTGATCGAGTTAATACCCTGTATCGTATCAGCATCGTGACCCCTTAATACTCGTTTTCAGCAGAATATGGACGTTTTGAGATGAAATTTTTGAATACAGAAACAAGTCCCATGCACAGGCTACTTATAGCTGATTTTTAGGTTTTATGCGGCCTGCGTAAACCTTAACAACACTTTTACGCGGCCCGCGAGGGCCCCTAGTCTACGTGTAGGGCTTGTGTGTCACGAGTAGGGTTGCCACGTGTGCGACACGTGTCTTGAACGCTTATCCGGAGACTTTTTAAGTTGATGCGGCCCGCGTAGCCTTACCTTATGGCTTACGCGGCCCGCGTGAAAACCAGATTTCATGTTTTCTTGGTTTTTCATGCATATTAGGGTTTCAGGGGTCCGGGTTTTCACTTACGGGTCGTTTATGGACAATTTTGCAGGTCCTTACATCCTCCCCACCTTATGTAAAATCTCGTCCTCGAGATTTATAGAAATAAGTGAGGATGCTTTCGCTTCATTTCCGATTCTAGCTCCCAAGTGTACTCCGGTCCTCTCTTTGAATCCCACTTGACTTTGACCAACACTAGTCGTTTGTGCTTGAGAAACTTGACATTTTTGTCTTCTATCTGAAGTGGTTTCTCCACAAATTTTAACTTCTCATTTACCTCTATGTCTTGAAGAGGTACTACCAGGGATTCATCAGATAGACATTTCTTGAGGTTCGATACATGAAACACATCGTGTACTCCGGCTAAGTCTTCTGGTAGTTGTAAGCGATAAGCAACCGGTCCTATTCTCTGGATTACTGGGAATGGTCCTACGTACCTTGGACTTAGCTTTCCTTTCTTCCCGAATCGGACTACTCCTTTCCAAGGAGAAACTTTCAAGAGTACTTTGTCTCCAATTTGGAATTCTAGCGGCTTGCATCGATTGTCTGCATAACTTTTCTGACGATCTCGAGCCGTTTTCAGTCTTTCCTTGATTTGAGTTATCTTGTCGGTGGTTTCTTGTACGATTTCAGGACCTGATAATTGGCTTTCTCCTATTTCTGCCCAGCAAACTGGAGTTCTACACTTTCGTCCATACAGTGCTTCGAACGGGGCAGCTTCGATGCTTGAATGATAACTATTGTTATAGGAGAATTCAATTAAAGGTAAATGGTTGTCCCAGTTTCCTCTAAATTCTATCACACATGCCCTGAGCATGTCTTCCAGGGTTTGGATCGTCCTTTCACTTTGTCCGTCTGTTTGGGGATGGTAGGCTGTACTTAAATTTAGTTGGGTCCCCATTGCTTCTTGAAAACTTGTCCAGAAATGTGAAGTGAAACGACTATCCATATCCGATACAATGGAGAGTGGGACTCCATGTAAGAATACTACCTCGTCTACGTATAACTTGGCTAATCTTTCCATGCTAAAGGTTTCCTTCATGGGTAGAAAATGAGCTGATTTGGTTAATCGATCCACAATTACCCAAATCGCGTCATTACCCTTTCTGGTTTTGGGTAACTTAGTAACAAAGTCCATGGTTATTAGTTCCCATTTCCATACAGGCATTTCTGTGGTACTCGGGGAGAATCCACAGTCATCCTGCTCTAACACCTTACTGCTTGTTGCTTTGGATTACATATCAAATTTTCGGGACGAAAATTTATCCAAGTTGGGGATAATGTAACACCCCACAACAACCAGTACTTTTCTTTATATTTTATCCCGACTCACTTTCCTGTATATTTTATAAGTTATACAAACTATAATTAGCACTTGTAGTTATTTCCGATGACTAAGAAGTTACCGTATCACGCATTGACTAAACACGAACTCGATGAGGGACTAGTCTTGTATGTGTATGAAAATATATCACTAACTTCCTATCCAAGTTTCAAGAATTAGAAACATTAGGGGCCATAGTGTAAATGTAATATTAAAAGCTTGTTTTAAAAACCCAAACCTCCCCACCCGTCGCCCGCACTCTACGAACCAAACCCTAATCGTTTCTCCTCCACCTTTTCTGTAACTCGACAGAAGCTCTTTTCTTTCCACTCTCGAAGCTTGCTCGCGCACACTCTCTACTCTCCGGTTAGTCCACTGATCCCAGTTTAGCGATAGGTGTTCTTGTTAATCTTGGTTGTGTAATACTTGCTAGGGTTGCCATGCTATGTATATGCAAACAAATCATGATACAGAACCTTGATCATATGTTAATAAGGATGCTAGTAAACCGATTTGGGTTAATGATAAATGATTTGTGAGGTTGATGATATTACAGACTAGTTGTGACAACCCGAGTTTTCAAGGTCTCTATTCGACTTAACTTGATACTTATTTGCACGTGTGCCTTTATAGTTATTTGACGTGTAATATGCGTGTTGTTGTAGATTCGTTGGGTGCATATCATGGGTGTATATGTATACATGTTTTAATAATTAATAATATGAACTGTATAAAAGTTGAAACCTAAAACCTTTGGCCGAAAACACCCCTACCCGAAATCACCCCAACCAAATACCTCACCCGAAAACACCTCTTGTGGTGAAAACACCCTAGTGTTTTCGTCCACTAGAGGGCCAACGAAAACAAGAGTGGGCTTCGGCCCAGTAACGATTAAATAAAGGATTTGTTTTATCTAGTGCACGAAATCGATAACTGAGAAAACCCTAACCACCTTTCACATTCTCTCTCGCTCTCCTGTGAAACCCGACGGCAATCTTGTGTTCCCCGAATCTTCCCCAGATCGATCCAGTCATTAATCCGTTCATCACGGTTAGTGTAAAACCTTATTCGGACTTGACTAATTACTTGTGAGCACATAGTTTAGCATACCGAGCAAACCAAGGTGAGTTCACACTCTTTCCAAGGCATGGGATTCCCAAGGGTTGGGAATGGGTTAATGAATTAAACGGTAACTACAACCTCGCGTATTCTCCTTGGGTAGGATACGTACGGCCATCCTCCATAGGTAGGATGCCAAGATTACACACTGGACCAAAACTCTATCATGAAGTCCCTCATTTATATCGACTTAATCGCCGAGGCCTATGGCGAGCGGGTCATTAGTTAATAGCGCTATTAGGTTTAACAAACCTCACACCGTGCCAGTCGGACGGGCGTGTACTAATGGACTATGGGCAAAGGGTCAATGCTGATAGACATTGATTTAGGGCACCACTTATATTTTCGTAGTAGTCGATACGCACGGTCTAGTAACACATGGGAAGCCCCCACTAATCTTCGCAAACATGTCTGGGAGACCGCGATACGAATTAATATGATACATGGTTTACAAAACGAACATATGATTTACGAAACGAATGCTATAACTAAACAACCAACTGTGAACTCGCTCAACTTTGTTGTTGATTCGTTGTTACATGCCTTGCAGGTCGTTAGGTACTCATGGAGCTTGCACAGGGAGGCACGGTCGTTGTGGGACATGGCAGTGTGTGCCATGCTAAAAACATTACTTTATTTCGTACTTAATACTTACATTGGGTTTTACAATTAAGCTTCCGCTAAACACTTAACTATGTTTTTGATTTGAAACACCTTTCATATTGTGTGGTTGGTTACTTATTATGTTCAATATGATTGGTGGCTTGATCCTGGTCAGTCACGCCTCCAAGCGGCGATACTCCGCATGTGGATTTTGGGGGTGTGACAGATTGGTATTAGAGCCATTGGTTATAGTGAACTTGGTTTTAATAAGGGTAAAAGTTTTTGTTAAAACCAGACTATAACCTGAACAGTGCTCAACGATCCACAACGACGCTTCGCTCCACGTGCAAGACTCGACATTCTAGGTGATATGATTTATGTTTACATTGCCTACTTGCTGGATTACAATAGAACTTTGCTCATGGTATGCTTAGATAAACGTAACAACTATTGTTTGAAAACACGTGTGTGCTTACTCTCTTCTGTCATCGCACTTTCGCGAACCCCTCTCACTCATGTTTCCTTTGATATGAAGATCATGGCTGGACTCGTTAACAAGACTCAAGCCCAGTTGACGGCTCTGATTAACCAACAAGTTGCTGCGGCACTTGCAGCCGCCCAAGCAGGAGGTATATCCTGCAGTCGCAACTCACTCTAGGATCTTTAGATCCTACACTCCTAAACCAACTCTTGTGTTTAACTTTGTCCTATTCTTGTTTACACAACAGGCCAGCATGCTCAGCCGCCTGCGTGCACGTTCAAAACTTTCATGGACTGTCGTCCTGGTACTTTCAGTGGCACTGAAGGGGCCGTTGGACTCCTCCATTGGTTTGAGAAGCTCGAGTCCGTCTTTGAAATGTGTGAATGCCCCGAGGCTCGTAGGGTGAAGTATGCCACTGGTACTCTCGAAGGCGTTGCGTTGACTTGGTGGAACGCACAAGTCCAAATGTTAGGGCTGGTAGCTGCTAATGCCACCCCATGGAACGACTTTAAGGAACTGATCAAGCGGGAATACTGTAGTCGTGATGACATCCACAAGTTGGAGGTGGAGTTCTTTAACCTAAAGATGACAGGGTCAGAGATAGAGGCGTATACGAAAAGGTCAAATGAGCTGGCCATCTTGTGTCCAACTATGGTGGATCCTCCCATCAAGCGTATCGAGCTGTATCTTAGGGGTCTTGTACCATAAATTCAAAGCCATGTGACTTTGGCTAACCTTGCTACCATCCAGGATGTTACTCGTCTTGCTCATCGTCTCACAGACCAGGCAGTGGAACAGAACAGGCTGCCTAAGCGTAGCGGTGCTACTACTACTACTGCTACTACTACTGCTACTACTGCTA
Source organism: Helianthus tuberosus (assembly GCA_030545235.1). Classification (NCBI taxonomy): domain Eukaryota; kingdom Viridiplantae; phylum Streptophyta; class Magnoliopsida; order Asterales; family Asteraceae; genus Helianthus; species Helianthus tuberosus. The sequence continues at coordinate 185,027,824 of CM060351.1, read as the reverse complement.
CTACTGCTACTACTGCTACTACCGCTACTACTGCTACTACTGCTACTACTGCTACTGCTACTACTACTCCTGCTACTACTACTACTCCTGCTACTACTACTCCTCCTGCTACTCCCAGTGATAACAAGCGAAAATGGGATGGAGCCTCCAGCAAAGGTTCGACTTCAGTTCAGTCCTAGGCACAGCAGCGAAGGACTGATGACTATCAGAGCCCTGGTCAGCAATCTTCTGGTAGTCAAGGGCAGGGTGGATATCGAGGAAACCTCCCAAAGTGCAACAAATGCAACAGACACCACAATGGTCAGTGCAACAAGGGTCGTTGTCAGCGGTGTCTCAAGATGGGTCATGAAGCTAAGGATTGCAGGAGCTCACGACCTGCGAATCAGAACCAACAACAACAACCACCAGCTCCACAGAACCAGCAGCAGCAACAACGGGGCAACAGGGGATGCTTTCAGTGTGGTGCTGAAGGCCACTTCAAGCGGAACTGCCCTCAGTTAAATCAGAATCAGAACAACAACAACAATAATCAGGGCAATGGGAACAACAATGGGGGAAACAACGATGGCAACGGTGCCAGGGGTCGAGTGTTCGTGCTGGGTCAGGGTGACGCAAGGAATGATCCTAATGTGGTGATGGGTAAGTTCCTTCTCAATGACTTTTATGTTACTGTCTTATTTGATTCGGGTGCCGATACCAGTTATGTGTCTCTAAAAGTTAGTAAAATGCTTAAACGCACACCAACTCCCTTAAACACCAAACACGTCGTAGAATTAGCAAATGGTAAAAGTTTAGAGGCCACTCACATAGTCAAGGGTTATAACCTCGTCTTAGCTGGTCAGACATTCTCCATCAACCTTATTCCTATAGTCTTGGGTAGCTTCGACATCGTCATAGGGATGGATTGGTTATCCCAACAGCAAGCAGAGATTTTATGCAAGGAGAAGATTGTTCGTATTTCCTGTTCTGGTAAGGAACCTCTCGAGATTCAAGGCGACAAGAGTGGTGCTGTGGTAGGCATCATCTCCTTCCTGAAGTCCCAGAAGTGTTTGCGAAAGGGCCACACTGCTATCTTAGCACTTGTTACTGACGCATCAACGAGAGAGAAGAGAATAGAGGATATTCCAGTAGTATGCGACTTTCCTCAAGTGTTTCCTGAAGATTTACCTGGGCTACCTCCTAATCGCCAGGTCGAATTTCAGATCGAGCTAGCTCCTGGAGCAGCACCCATAGCTCGAGCACCTTATCTCTTAGCTCCAACCGAATTGGAAGAACTGTCCAAACAATTGCAAGAACTCTTGGATAAGGGTTTCATTCGTCCTAGCTCTTCACCCTGGGGAGCTCCCGTATTGTTTGTGAAGAAGAAAGACGGTACCTTCCGTATGTGCATAGATTACCGCGAACTCAACAAGGTGACCGTAAAGAATCGCTATCCTCTTCCACGCATTGACGACTTGTTCGACCAGCTGCAAGGGTCGAGCTATTATTCAAAGATTGATCTGAGGTCATGTTACCATCAACTAAGAGTTCGAGACGATGATGTCTCTAAGACAGCGTTCAGAACTCGCTATGGCCACTACGAGTTTCTGGTCATGCCATTCGGGTTAACAAACGCGCCTGCGGTTTTCATGGATCTTATGAACAGAGTGTGCAAGCCTTACTTGGATAAGTTCGTTATTGTATTCATCGACGACATCCTGATCTACTCTAAGAGTCAGGAGGAGCACGGGCATCATCTACGGCTTATTTTGGAACTACTTCGAACAGAACAGCTGTACGCCAAGTTCTCGAAATGCGACTTCTGGCTTCGTGAAGTTCATTTCCTAGGCCACGTGTTAAACAAGGATGGGATTCATGTTGATCAATCGAAAGTTGACTCGATCAGGAACTAGCCTGCACCACGTACACCAACAGAAATCCGCCAATTTTTGGGTTTGGCGGGCTACTACAGAAGGTTCATCAAATACTTCTCGAAGATTGCACAACCCCTCACCTCACTAACTCAGAAAGGCGTTATCTACCGTTGGGGTAATACACAGGAATCAGCATTTCAGCACTTAAAGGATAGACTTTGTAGCGCACCTATTCTCTCATTGCCTGAAGGTACAGACGATTTTGTAGTTTATTGCGACGCATCCATTCAGGGTCTTGGGTGTGTGTTGATGCAACGTGACAAGGTTATTGCTTATGCATCACGCCAACTTAAGGTTCATGAAAGGAACTACACCACACATGATTTGGAGCTGGGAGCTGTTGTTTTCGCGCTCAAGATATGGAGACATTACCTGTACGGTACCAAGTGCACCATTTACACCGATCACAGGAGTCTCGAGCATATCTTCAAGCAGAAAGAGTTGAACATGCGACAACGTCGATGCGTCGAGCTATTTAATGATTACGAATGTGCCATCAAGTACCATCCAGGCAAAGCCAATGTCGTGGCCGACACCCTCAGTCAGAAAGATACCCCACCTAGGCGTGTGCGAGCACTACAACTCACCATCCAATCTAGTCTTCCTTCACAGATACGAGATGCTCAGGTAGAAGCATTGAAACCAGAAAATGTCAGGGCTGAAGCCCTACGCGGCTCGAGGCAACGGTTAGAACAAAAGGAAGATGGCGCCTACTACGTAACAGGACGCGTCTGGGTTCCACTCTATGGCAACTTACGAGAACTCGTAATGGATGAAGCACATAAGTCTCGCTACTCAGGACATCCTGGTTCAGATAAGATGTACCACGATCTCAGAACTACGTATTGGTGGCCTAGCATGAAAGCTCACATAGCAACTTACGTTAGCAAATGTTTGACTTGTAGGAGAGTCAAGACCGAATATCCGAAACCATCGGGCCTACTCCAACAACCAGAGATACCACAATGTAAATGGGAGCAAATTTCCATGGATTTCGTTACTGGCCTGCCTAGATCTCAACGTGGAAATGATACTATTTGGGTGATCGTGGATCGACTCACAAAGTCTGCACACTTCTTGGCCATCAAGGAAACGGATAAGTTCTCCACTCTAGCAGACGTCTATCTTAAGGAAGTGGTTTCGAGGCACGGGGTGCCAACCTCTATTATTTCCGATCGTGATGCACGTTTCACTTCAGAACTTTGGCAAGCGATGCACAAATCTTTTGGCTCTCGGTTAGACATGAGCACAGCTTACCATCCGCAAACAGATGGGCAGTCTGAACGCACCATCCAAACTCTAGAAGACATGCTTCGGGCATGTGTAATCGATTTCGGCAACGGCTGGGAAAAACACCTCCCATTGGTGGAGTTTTCGTACAATAACAGTTACCACACCAGCATCCAAGCCGCTCCGTTTGAGGCATTGTACGGGCGTAAATGCCGATCACCTCTTTGTTGGGCAGAGGTGGGTGATAGTCAGATCACGGGTCCAGAACTTGTAGTAGACGCAACGGAAAGAATTGCTCAGATACGACAACGAATGGCAGCAGCTCATGACCGTCAGAAAAGCTACGCTGATAAGCGCAGGAAACCACTCGAGTTTCAAGTTGGGGATCGAGTGCTACTCAAAGTTTCACCCTGGAAGGGTGTGGTTCGCTTTGGGAAAAAGGGCAAACTTAATCCGCGTTATGTCGGACCGTTCGAAATCATCGAGAAAATAGGCAAAGTGGCCTACAGACTGAACCTACCCGCAGAACTCAGTGGATTTCACGATGTTTTTCACGTGTCAAATCTGAAGAAGTGTCTGTCAGATGAGACCCTCATAGTTCCTTTGAAGGAGCTCACTATCGACGATCAGTTGCGATTCGTCGAGGAACCAGTTGAAATCACGGACCGAGACATTAAGGTCCTCAAGCACACCAGAATACCTCTTGTTCGAGTTCCTTGGAACTCACGTCGTGGCCCAGAGTTCACCTAGGAACGGTAAGATCAAATGAAACTCAAGTATCCCCAGTTATTCGGAAACAGTGCAACCACTACTGAGGCTGAAGCTACTACAGAATTTCGGGACGAAATTCGAAATCAACGGGGGGATGATGTGACAGCCCAGGAAAACCAGTAAATTACACAACACAACTAGCTTCTTCAGTAACCACGTGCTAAATTTCGGGACGAAATTTCTTTCAAGTTGGGGATAATGTGACAACCCAAGTTTTCAAGGTCTCTATTCGACTTAACTTGTTACTTATTTGCACGTGTGCCTTTATAGTTATTTGACGTGTAATATGCGTGTTGTTGTAGATTCGTTGGGTGCATATCATGAGTGTATGTGTATACATGTTTTAATAATTAATAATATGAACTGTATAAAAGTTGAAACCTAAAACCTTTGGCCGAAAACACCCCCACCCGAAATCACCCCAACCAAATACCTCACCCGAAAACACCTCTTGTGGTGAAAACACCCTAGTGTTTTCGTCCACTAGAGGGCCAACGAAAACAAGAGTGGGCTTCGGCCCAGTAACGATTAAATAAAGGATTTGTTTTATCTAGTGCACGAATCTCGATAACTGAGAAAACCCTAACCACCTCTCACATTCTCTCTCGCTCTCCTGTGAAACCCGACGACAATCTTGTGTTCCCCGAATCTTCCCCAGATCGATCCAGTCATTAATCTGTTCATAACGGTTAGTGTAAAACCTTATTCGGACTTGACTAATTACTTGTGAGCACATAGTTTAGCATACCGAGCAAACCAAGGTGAGTTCACACTCTTTCCAAGGCATGGGATTCCCAAAGGTTGGGAATGGGTTAATGAATTAAACGGTAACTACAACCTCGCGTATTCTCCTTGGGTAGGATACGTACGGCCATCCTCCATAGGTAGGATGCCAAGATTACACACTGGACCAAAACTCTATCATGAAGTCCCTCATTTATATCGACTTAATCGTCGAGGCCTATGGCGATCGGGTCATTAGTTAATAGCGCTATTAGGTTTAACAAACCTCACACCGTGCCAGTCGGACGGGCGTGTACTAATGGACTATGGGCAAAGGGTCAATGCTGATAGACATTGATTTAGGGCACCACTTATATTTTCGTAGTAGTCGATACGCACGGTCTAGTAACACATGGGAAGCCCCCACTAATCTTTGCAAACATGTCTGGGAGACCGCGATACGAATTAATACGATACATGGTTTACAAAACGAACATATGATTTACAAAACGAATGCTATAACTAAACAACCAACTGTGAACTCGCTCAACTTTGTTGTTGATTCGTTGTTACATGCCTTGCAGGTCGTTAGGTACTCATGGAGCTTGCACAGGGAGGCACGGTCGTTGTGGGATATGGCAGTGTGTGCCATGCTAAAAACATTACTTTATTTCGTACTTAATACTTACATTGGGTTTTACAATTAAGCTTCCGCTAAACACTTAACTATGTTTTTGATTTGAAACACCTTTCATACTGTGTGGTTGGTTACTTGTTATGTTCAATATGATTGGTGGCTTGATCCTGGTCAGTCACGCCTCCAAGCGGCGTTACTACGCATGTGGATTTTGGGGGTGTGACACTAGTGCATGATTAGTGGGTATTGTTTATAATGTATTGTTTTATAAAAATCTTGTTCGATGTATTGGATGCATGGATGCAGCCATAATCACGATGGTTAGGGCTGCGAGTAGGCCACAAAATAGTGAGAACATGTTTCGATAATGAACAATATTGAGTAATATGGTTGGTACTTGACTTGTGTGACAATGTGTTTGCTAACTGATTAACTATTATTGTTCAGAATGTAAATGCATGATGGTAATTGATGAATCAGTGGTAATAATGAATGGAATGATGTAGGACTGTTGGTACATGAAATAATGATGGTTAACGAGAATAGATCGATAGTGATTATTTGATCGATGCATGAGAACTAGATGGATTAATGGTTGGGTGCTCATAATAATTGCGATTGATGATTTATATGCTTGTCATAATCTGAACTAGGAAAGTTAGGATATCAACTGATGTTGACCGGTGATTGTTTATAAATTCATAGGATGAATATAATAATGTGAGATATTAGGCATAGGTATCATAGGATGGTAGGTAGGATTTGTTGATATGTGAATAGATGTAAACTTATAATAAGAAACAGTTTATGCAAAAATCAATATTGGGTTAGTTGGAGGTGAATTGGTAATATGTGTATTTGATTTGGGTCGCACTAATACAACGGAGGTACCCAACTCCCTTGGGCCGATGTGGAGTGATGGGCCACATTAATGAGTAAATTAAACACACATTTAATAGGTCTGTAAAACATATAAGTATAATCTGGGCTTGACCATGTGCGAAACGAAAAGGGTTTGGGCCGATAATGCATAGGCTGGGCTGCAGTGGCTTCGGGTAAGTATTCTGGGCTGGCCTACAACACGAGCTGCCCAGACTCGCACAGTATGGTTGGGGGCTGTTTTAGCATGGGCCCTTTTTGTAACAATAAATATTTAAAGTTATGTATGTGAGTATTATGTTTAGGGCCGTTACATGCTAGGTAATCGGTGATACTGAGTTAATGAAGTAACTGTTGTGACTTGAATTACATGAGTGTGCTGCATGTACAATAGCTGTGTATTATGTGAACAAGGAATACATGAATTAACTGTACGTGCAATATGCGGATTATGTGCATCTGAGACTGATTGATGTCGGTAACTATGTTAGGACGTTTGTGATCAACTGATAAACAAGATACTTAATCTTACCGAGCAAACCAAAGGTGAGTTCATCTCTCTTGAGCATGCGTCCCGGTGGTTGGGACAGTTTTTGGGTATCCCTGAGAAGGATTGGTTTTGGGTAAATCATGGGTATTCCTGATTGGAATATGTCTTTTGGGTAAATCTGGAATGTTGGATAATATACTCATCCTATCACCATTAAAGTCCCTCCGTGTTGTTTGGTTACCTGAGAGGTAACATGGTATTAGTTAGTAGCGCTACTTAGGTTTGGCAACCTCACCCCGTACCTGGGAGGACGGGTGTTGAACTAATGACCTAGTCTTGACCAATGCTTTGATAGGAGCATTGGAGAAAGGGCAATGTAAATCAGGAGCCGTCTTGTATTCGGGATATTATCAACATTAAATTCAATGGATTAACTAAACACTTGGTAACCAACGTTTTTGTAAAACTATGAACTCACCAGCGTTGTCTGATACACTTGTTGCTTGCTCGCAGGCCGTTAGATGTCTTGGATTTGGAACTTGCTGTCTGGAGTAGCTGGAGTGGTCATGGGTCGACTGGCGGGATTCATGTGATTGGCTTATTGATTTTATACATTGGTTTTGAAACAGTTTAACTTTGGTTTACTATTTGCTTCCGCTGAACATGTTGGTTTTCATTTAAACTCGTTGATGGTATTTTTTCCTTAACAATGGAGGATTTTATTTTGAAACTTGTATGGGTTCAATGTAATTAGTGGCTCGTTGTTGGTATGTCACATGCCTAACAGGGACATTCCCTAGGTGGTATTTTGGGGGTGTGACAGTTTGGTATCAGAGTCACTGGTTATAGTGAACTTGGTTTTAAAATGCTTTTATATAACCAGACTATAACCAAATAGATCCGAAATCGACCATGACACTCAGCTCCAGACTGAAAGGTTCGTCTCTCGTATACTCATTGTATTGCATAACTAGTGAACACTTACCTATGATATTGCATGTGATTGCACGTTTAGCACAACAGTATGAATTCGTGTATTACTTGCATGTGTTATGTGACTGATAGGGTGGTATTTCCCTAAACATTCATGACTCACGTTTCATGATGCTCTTTGTTTGCTACTCGAGTTAGAGGAATCATTTGACATGAGTTAGGAGGAGCTGAGATGAGCATGTAAATCACAATATTATTGTGGGTGCACACATAATAATATTGTGGGGTGCATGTGAGTCCCAGTGAGGCTTAACAAGTGAAAAAGGGGTTCCGTTCCGTTATCTGATCGATGTGAAACACAACAGTCTATATGAGTCATAGCAGTGATTGTCTCATACTCGAACATGACCTTTTCACTCCTCTCTGAATCCTTTCGAATCTCGATGCTATCAAGTATTACCTGAACACCCATCTGAACGCCTAGCGAACTGTGTAGAATGTTAGGTGCTTGTACGAACATCCTCGAGTTGGATGTTGCAACGACAATGATTGGTCTATACCTCCTCACCTTTCTTCGTTTGCTGGAACTTAACGTATTGACGTCTTAAATCCCGAAGTGTGATAACTTCTGCAACACTCTCGCAACATACCGTGTATTACTCAGTCAACTTGCAAGAACGATGGACAAGAGGATAAACGTAGTACTTTACCGACTTCAGCATTTGAATGACCCAAGTTACCGGCAACGAACATCAGTGATTCGACTCCAATTTAATCCTTAACCTCAGCCAGCGACTCATGGGAGTCAACTTTTACGAACCAATCGGGACATAAACGATGACAATTGACCATGGTATGGAACGTGAAGCTGCCGGCACAATGAGTAACGCCTAGGACGCGACACGGAAATGTGACAAGATGGACCCTGTTGGTGAAAGATCGTAGGGCTCCGATAGTAGAGGCAACGGTCACGGCAACATCAAGGAACTCGTAATCGTAGCTTACAGTATGGAAACGAAGGTGACCTCGACAAGGATTGACGGTGTTAAGTCAAAATGTCAACAACCAAGGGAACGGCGACAATAACAACACTGGAAATGATGCTCGTGGAAGGGCATTTAGGATTGGCGTGGGCGACGCCAGGATTATAGCAGCATGGTAGCTTGAATGGGTAGCTAATCTCTTCGTCTCTATTCTGCTTAACCCTAATGTTTCTTGAAACTGAACCTGTTATGGAATCGGCCGATGGCAAAGCAATTGAAACTTCATATGTTCGTTGGGATGCAAACTCGATCTGGTGGGGCAAGTGTTCGACATCGACCTTCTTTCTACTACCCTTGATAGTTGGGATACAGTAGTCAGTATGGATTGGTTATCCAGATATCGCACAGATATACCCTGTGAGGAGAAAGTTGTCGTCTGAAACAAAGTATCCGGGTGGTGCAGAGGTTAGCATCAATTCAGCAATGAAGGCCAGAAGTGTCCACGGAAGGAGTACCCCGCTATGTTAGCACTCATTGCTGATGTTAAGGCTAACAAAAAGAGGATCGAGGATCCACCAATTGTTCGTGATTTCTCCCTATGTGCTACCAGAAGAACTATCAGGTTTACCTTCACATTGTCAGGTGGAATATCCGATTGGTATCATGTCAGAAGCAGCCCTTAGTACTAGTACTCCTTGTTGTCTCACATTAGGAAGGTTGCAGGAACTGCCTAATCAATGTCACACCCCGACCACGTAGAACATACTAAACGTGGCGGAAACATCGGGGAGTGTTGTAACAGAATTAATTGTCTCAAATCCATGGCAATTGAAGTTTTGTTTTATTGATTAAAAGTGTTACAATGTCATAACAAACAAAGAAAAACAACATAATTAACTAGTCTTGCATCTTTTATTGTCACTAAAGCCCAAGTCTGCCTATGTGTATCTTGATCAACTTATGCAACAGCTCCTGAAAAACACATGTGAAAATAGGTACGTCAGCATAAAAATGCCTGTGAGATACATAGGTTTTCTGAAAATAGGTTTCATGACTTATGTTTGAGAAAATGTTTAGTCATGAACCTTGTAATTTGCTTTGTCTTGTAAATCATTTGAAAAACAATGAGTTCAGATGATATGTATAAATAAGTGAATAATGTATGGTTAAATGAATAACCATTTAAAAATGAGTTTGTATAAGATAAGTTGTTTGGAAATCAATGTCTTGTGAAAAGTATGTTATTTGTATAAAATGTTATATGTCTCAAACTGAAATGATTCAAATAACGCTACAATATGTAATACCATACAAACACTTATATATAGGAAGTACCAGCGGCGTATCCACCATGCTTGTATCATATTACACACGCATCGTTACTTAATCACTTAATCAAACCAAAACGCCAAAGTAATGTTTAACAGTTGTAGAAATGTTTATGTATGGTCAAATACGGTTCATGCGGTTCACAGATACAAACGGTTCATAGATACAGACGGTTCACAGAGTACAAACGGTTCACAGATTCAAACGGTTCATAGATATCAACGGATCACATAGTCAAATGTTTACAACGGTTCAATATGTAGTATAATGTGTTCATATGCTGGATAAGCATATGCAACAGAAAAGCAATGAAAAACAATGTACTAAGTATGCACACAATGGGCATACATAGCATGTAATGTAAGACAATGTACTAAGTACGCACACAATGGGCATACATAGCATGAAATGTAATGTAAAACAATGTACTAAGTACGCACACAATGGGCATACATAGCATAAAATGTAATGTAAAACAATGTACTAAGTACGCACACAATGGGCATACATAGCATGAAATGTAATGAAATCATGTACTATAATGTACTAATGAACATAGTAAGTATATGATGTCAAAACAGGAAAGCATGAAAGTAACAAGTAGGCACATGTGTTCCACCCCAAAACAGTTTGGAAAACAGTAAAAGAGGGGTCTATGTACTCACCTGAGATTGCTCAGTAGTCCTTGAGTAACAACTAAACAATGCTAGAGATCGCGGATATCAAACGGCACCTAGTATAGGTAGCTACATTAATAAACCGGACCTAAATCGGAGGATCGGGTAGCATTAGGGTTTGTAAACCAAACGAGTGTAGAGACTCGTGTCTTTTGGTTTTAACAAAGCCTACATACTAAATGAAACTTAACCTAAGTGTCTACGACCCATTACGACCCGTTTAGGTAGCTTATGCTACTTTAACGCGTCGTTCGCGTGAAATGCGTTCGGACCGCCTAACTAGCCCTATGACAAGTGTTATATGCCTAAACATATTACATAATCAGTTATGTGACAAAGGTTTAGGTTACATATGCTTAATTACCAATTATACATGAAAAGGGTATTCCGGTAATTTACCTAAGGCATATAAACTACCTATCATACAACTACTTAAACGATGTGACCATAGGGTATAACCTCGGAAGGTTATTCCCTACCTACTATGGTCACCTAATGTGTTTGGTCGGATCCTAATGATCGACCAAACTGGGTCGGGTTCGAAGGTATAGGCGATTTATTAGATCGCCTACCCTACGACCCTAGACAACGTGGTAGTCAGTGGGCATAGTCCCTGTAACACCTGTGTCATTTCAACCATCAAACAAATGCCCAACCAGTGAAATATTGTATTTCATAACTGGGATTTGTAAAAATATGTGTATCGTTTACACATATCAATTCTTGTTCGATTTCAAGCTCTAAATCGCTTTCTGGAAGGTTATACACGCACTGATGCGTAAATATAACCAGTTTAATGCAACGAACACTCCGGAATAGTGAAATGGGCTTAACATACCTTAAATAACCTTTACATAACTTAGATATAAGTTTTGGAAGGTTTGATGTGGTGAAATCAAAGTTATATCGCTTACAGGGACTAAACTTGACAAACTGCGAAAGTATGCCAATTTTAAACTGTAACAGACCTTCCGGAACATGACCATAAGTTAAACATACCATAAATATCCTTTACATAGCTTAGAAATAGGCTTTGAGGGGTTCGGTGTGCTAAAATAAACTTTTGTGTCATTCAGGGACTAAAAGTGTCAAAAAGTGCACAAGTTTGCATTTTCGCGCATAACTTACGTTCTGAATACATCCGGACATCCAAAAATTTATGTAAGCATGACTATATTATATTTTAGTGTTCGCCATAAGAAAAATCCATTCGTCGCGTCATTTGGATCGTTTTTCGCGCTTATGCGCATTCCGTCGTAATTAAGCGAACATCGCGTTCGTACGACCAAACGAACCATCATCCGGCATATTTTTGAGTATGTTTTGAGTTCCCTATACTTTAACTTCATTTTAGAGCCTTGAAATGAGGTTAACGGGGTTCAAACGCATCGAAAAAGGCCTTAAACACGTGCAGGGACCATTCCTGTAACTTTTGAAACTTTTCTGAAACAGGTGAGGCGTAGCGTAGCGCGAGCCCTAAGGGCATATCCGTCGCGCTACGCGACTGCATGATCTGGTCAGATTCAATGTTTTAACAAGCGGGTCCCAGCTGTTCGATTCGTGTCCACTCATTTCCTATCGTCTAGTCAGCGGATAAGAACAAACTTCCTGGACACCACAACTTTACGACAAGTGTACGGTTCCGATTAAGGCACGTTATTCAAGAAACGATCTTAACGGTTACCCGAAATCTATAAATACCCACCCCCTTTGGCTTAAAAACCCACAAATCTGATTGAAAAGACTCTAAGTTGGAACCTTCGTTTCATACCTGAGCTATTTTGATCTGGGTTAGCATTCGGGGACCCTGGGTAAGTATTCTTTCGTTCTTTTCCTTATTTTACTGCTTTTCGAGTCAGAAAGTCAAACTTTGTTTGACTTTCAGCATTGACCAGTAATGGTCAATGCGAAGTTCGTTTGAACTTCGCAACGTGATTGTAATCACGATGGTCATAGTCCCTTGGGACTATGCCTACTGATTACCACGTCGTCTAGGGTCGTAGGGTAAGCGATCTAATAAATCGCTTATACCTCGAACCCGACCCAGTTTTGGTCGATCATTAGGATCCGACCAAATACATTAGGTGACCATAGTAGGTAGGGAATAACCTTCCGAGGTTATACCCTATGGTCACATCGTTTAAGTAGTTGTATGATAGGTAGTTTATATGCCTTAGGTAAATTACCAGAATACCCTTTTCATGTATAATTGGTAATTAAGCATATGTAACCTAAACCTTTGTCACATAACTGATTATGTAATATGTTTAGGCATATAACACTTGTCATAGGGCTAGTTAGGCGGTCCGAACGCGTTTCACGCGAACGACGCGTTAAAGTAGCATAAGCTACCTAAACGGGTCGTAATGGGTCGTAGACACTTAGGTTAAGTTTCATTTAGTATGTAGGCTTTGTTAAACCAAAAGACACGAGTCTCTACACTCGTTTGGTTTACAAACCCTAATGCTACCCGATCTTCCGATTTAGGTCCGGTTTATTAATGTAGCTACCTATACTAGGTGCCGTTTGATATCCGCGATCTCTAGCATTGTTTAGTTGTCACTCCAGAACTACTGAGCAATCTCAGGTGAGTACATAGACCCCTCTTTTACTGTTTTCCAAACTGTTTTGGGGTAGAACACATGTGCCTACTTGTTACTTTCATGCTTTCCTGTTTTGACATCATATACTTGCTATGTTCATTAGTACATTATAGTACATGATTTCATTACATTTTATGCTATGTATGCCCATTGTGTGCGTACTTAGTACATCGTTTTACATTACATTTCATGCTATGTATGCCCATTGTGTGCGTACTTAGTACATCGTTTTTCATTGCTTTTCTGTTGCATATGCTTATCCAGCATATGAACACATTATACTTTATATTGAACCGTTGTAATCATTTGACTGTGATCCGTTGATATCTGTGAACCGTTTGTATCTGTGAACCGTGTGAACCGTATTTGACATAGACATTTCGGCATAGACATTTTAACATGATTGACATTTGATCATGCATTTCCCACAAAACATAACTTTGATTTAAACCAAGATTTACTTCAATACTTTGTTTTTGTGTATATGGTTTAGTTGAGACATTTCACTTGCCATACATAATATTTTGACATAGACATTTGACATGGATATTTTGACATAGACATTTGACATGGATATTTGACATAGACATTTGACATCGATATTTGACATAGACATTTTGACATTGGTTTGGTTTGATTAAGTGATTAAGTAACGATGCGTGTGTAATATGATACAAGCATGGTGGATACGCCGCTGGTACTTCCTATATATAAGTGTTTGTATGGTATTACATATTGTAGCGTTATTTGAATCATTTCAGTTTGATACATATAACATTTTATACAAATAACATACTTTTCATAAGACATTGTTTTACAAACAACTTATCTTATACAAACTCATCTTACATGGTTATTTATTTAACCATACATTATTTACTTATTTATACATATCATCTGAACTCATTGTTTTTCAAATGATTTACAAAACAAAGCAAATTACAAGGTTCATGACTAAACATTTTCTCAAACATAAGTCATGGAACCTATTTTCACAAAACCTATGTATCTCACAGGCATTTTTATGCTGACGTACCTATTTTCACATGTGTTTTTCAGGAGCTGTTGCATAAGATGATCAAGATACATATAGGCAGACTTTGGCTTTAGTGACAATAAAAGATGCAAGACTAGTTAATTTTGTTGTATTTCCTTGATTGATTAGACATTGTAACACTTTTAATCAATAAAACGAAACTTCAATTGCCATGGATTTGAAACGATTAATTCTGTTACAACACTCCCCGATATTTCCGCCACGTTTTGTATGTTCCACGTGGTCGGGGTGTGACAGAAAAGATGGTATCAGAGCCAATGGTTATAGGGAATTAGGTTATTAGTAATGCTTTGACCTAGTCTATAACCTTCTTAGGACCCCTAACGCGAGTTTACTTGCGTTTAGTCATAAAACAATACCGTCACCTATCCTTAGGCGACTACCACAACAAGAACATAAATTTCAAAACCGCTTTGGAAACTAATCATCTGTTCTAGGATGATTGATTACTAGGTTTTGAACCCTCTGTTATATGGTTTTGAACCCCTTTGAGTTTTCAAAAATCTCGTCAAGGTTTTGGGTTTTAAATAATGTGAACACGTGCAAACTGGAAGGGTGAATGCCTGTATTCTGGGTTTTCTGTCTAGGCAAGCACTTCGTATACATCTCATCAGACGCGAGACCAGTTGTGCTTACCTGGGAATTCTTGGGATGAGTGTTCACTTATAGGCGAGCATGTCTTCGCGATACATTATTTTTGACCCGTTTACTTCGATTAGTCACTGTGTGTCGTTTGTTTACCTTGTGGTAACGAACAAATGACCACTACCCTTGCTTTCACCAGATTTGTTTCATCTCATTCTTTTCGCCTAATTCTCTCACTCGTTTCATTTCATGTTTCCTCTTTTAGAATGCCTCCTCGACGCGAAAACCAGATAGCGACTGCCGAACTGGCAGAAATCATTGCACAGCAAATGGCTGCTCATTTCCCAAACCTCTTTGCTCTATGGAATCAAGCCAACAACAACAACAATGCCCTATGCAAATACAAGGACTTTAATCAGGCTAAACCACTCAAGTTTAGTGGTTCTGAGGGAGCGACTGGGCTTCTTCAATGGTTCGAGAGCATCGAGAATACTTTCCGCCACGTGCAGTGTCCTGACTATCGCAAGGTCGAGTTTGCTTCGAGTGTGTTCCAGAAGAGAGCCCTTACGTGGTGGAACGGGGTTATGAGGGATCGTGGTGCAGAAGTTGCTCTCGCACAGACATGGGCTGAACTTAGGGCCCTTATGATGAAGGAGTTTTGTCCTCGTCACGAGATCAGGGCTTTGGAAAGGGAATTTGATGACCTTAAGCAAGACAGCGGTGAGCATCGAGCCTACACGGACCGTTATGAGGAGTTAAGTCTGTTATGCCCAAACATGGTCACGCCTTTGGATAAGGCGATCGAAAAGTACATTGATGGCCTTCCCGACTCAATACAAGACATTTTGACTGGTAGCAACCCTACTACTGTTAGGCAAGCCATTGAGTTATCTGCAACCTTGACTGAATCGCAGATCAGGAAACGTAAGCTTTTCCGAAAGGGTGACAAGAAACTGGTCGAGGAATCGAAACCAATCGAGGAATCAAAGACCATGGATGAACAGACTGGATCCTCTAAGAAGTCAAAGAAGCGAAAGGCTTCTCAGAACTTCGCCGTGGTCGCTCACAATGATCAAGCCGTCCCCAACCAACCAGCTCAACCCCCTGCCAGGAAACCCTACAAAGGAACTACACCCTTGTGCAACCAATGTGGCCTACATCATCATGCTGGTGTGAAGTGCCGCACATGCCAAGTTTGCGGACTTATAGGTCATACAGCGAGGGTTTGCCCAACAGCAGCAGCACCAAATCAGATTAACAACAATCCTGCTCAAGCTCGTTTCCCACTGGGATCTTGCTACAACTGTGGCGAGATGGGCCATTTTAGTAGAAATTGCCCAAGACTTGCTGATGCAAATCCAGCGCAGGGATGAGTATCTGACCGACAGAAGATAACGCTGTTTAGAAAATAATCGAGCCTTGTGTATTATTTTCTTTTATCACAATCTATGAAACAGTTGTTGTTATTGTTGTTTATAAATAAATCTTTCATTTACATTTCAATATGTTTATGTGGTTGCATGTATAAACATATCCCCTACAATACCGACAATCAAGGAACCGCATTCCTTGAAGAACAGACTACTTCCAAATTTATTCCCTTGTATAATCTCTTGCGTTTCCACGAAAATCCTAAGTACCCGTTTCTTCCAAGAGAAACGATGTACGAGGCGCCAAGTAAATAGCAATCAATAACAAGAAAATAACAATTAAACAATTATGTGGTTATGTGCTTATGTGTTATCCTTTATGTGTCACGTGATCCAATTTATGTTATTCAAATCCTCGTAAAATCTTACATATCTTTGTGCAAGAGATTCATAGTAGGATACCCAAAGGTACTACTTAAATCCTTAATGGACTTCTACGTTGTAGTTAAAGTCCCTTGGATTATAATGTACTACTTCATAATTAGACCCCTTTAGTGGTCTAGTTAAACAGATTGATCCAAAAATCTGGTTAGGGATATCATGTGATGATATAGCTGAAAGGACTCCTTAGTGGCCTAATTAAGAAGATCCTCTGTTGATCTAATTAAAAGGACCCTATGGTAGTCTAGTCACTCTCATCTCAGGTTTGATATCTTTCCCCACAACATTTCAAAACAAACTGTGCGGACTGTGCAAGGAATTACGTAATTATGGATGCATACATAATTATGGAATTTAGTGCACAGAAATCACAGCAAGTTCTATCATGTATCAAGAGTTAACCCTATTCATTTCCAATTCTGATGAAGCATCCGTTGAGGAAAAATGAACTAGCTATTCATTTTTCACTTCTGAAGAATATCCGTTGAGGAAATGAATATTCGTTGTTTATCTTTTCATTTCCATTCTGAAGAATAACCGTTGAGGAAAATGAATTATCCATTCATTTTCGTTCTAAAGAATATCCGTTGAGGAAATGAATATCCGTTGTGTAATCCTTCATTTCCAACTCTGAGGAAATAACCGTTGAAAATGACTCCGTTAGTTCATTTTCGTTTCTGAAGATTTATCCGTTGAGGAAATGAATATCCGTTGTGTAATCCTTCATTTCCAACTCTGAGGAAATAACCGTTGAAAATGACTCCGTTAGTTCATTTTCGTTTCTGAAGATTTATCCGTTGAGGAAATGAATATCCGTTGTGTAATCCTTCATTTCCAACTCTGAGGAAATAACCGTTGAAAATGACTCCGTTAGTTCATTTTCGTTTCTGAAGATTTATCCGTTGAGGAAATGAATATCCGTTGATTTTTCTTTCATTTCAAATTCTGAAGAACAAACCGTTGAGGAAAATGACCCCGTTTGTTCATTTTCGTTCTGAAGAATATCCGTTGAGAGAAATGAATATCCGTTGATTTTTCTTTCATTTCAAATTCTGAAGAACAAACCGTTGAGGAAAATGACCCCGTTTGTTCATTTTCGTTCTGAAGAATATCCGTTGAGAGAAATGAATATCCGTTGATTTTTCTTTCATTTCAAATTCTGAAGAACAAACCGTTGAGGAAAATGACCCCGTTTGTTCATTTTCGTTCTGAAGAATATTCGTTGAGAGAAATGAATATCCGTTGATTTTTCTTTCATTTCAAATTCTGAAGAACAAACCGTTGAGGAAAATGACCCCGTTTGTTCATTTTCGTTCTGAAGAATATCCGTTGAGGGAAATGTATATCCGTTTAGTTAATTCCTTTATTTTCCATTTCCGAAGAACCCGTTGAAGAAAATGACCCTGTTCGTTCATTTTCGCTTCTGAAAGATATCCGTTGAGGAAAATAATCAGATTATGCTTTACATATCTTTGATGACTATTTGAAACAAAGTCATAGACAGACTCCTACGAATTAATTTCGGGACGAAATTTCCTAAAGTAGGGGAGACTGTAACACCTGTGTCATTTCAACCATCAAACAAATGCCCAACCAGTGAAATATTGTATTTCATAACTGGGATTTGTAAAAATATGTGTATCGTTTACACATATCAATTCTTGTTCGATTTCAAGCTCTAAATCGCTTTCTGGAAGGTTATACACGCACTGATGCGTAAATATAACCAGTTTAATGCAACGAACACTCCGGAATAGTGAAATGGGCTTAACATACCTTAAATAACCTTTACATAACTTAGATATAAGTTTTGGAAGGTTTGATGTGGTGAAATCAAAGTTATATCGCTTACAGGGACTAAACTTGACAAACTGCGAAAGTATGCCAATTTTAAACTGTAACAGACCTTCCGGAACATGACCATAAGTTAAACATACCATAAATATCCTTTACATAGCTTAGAAATAGGCTTTGAGGGGTTCGGTGTGCTAAAATAAACTTTTGTGTCATTCAGGGACTAAAAGTGTCAAAAAGTGCACAAGTTTGCATTTTCGCGCATAACTTACGTTCTGAATACATCCGGACATCCAAAAATTTATGTAAGCATGACTATATTATATTTTAGTGTTCGCCATAAGAAAAATCCATTCGTCGCGTCATTTGGATCGTTTTTCGCGCTTATGCGCATTCCGTCGTAATTAAGCGAACATCGCGTTCGTACGACCAAACGAACCATCATCCGGCATATTTTTGAGTATTTTTTGAGTTCCCTATACTTTAACTTCATTTTAGAGCCTTGAAATGAGGTTAACGGGGTTCAAACGCATCGAAAAAGGCCTTAAACACGTGCAGGGACCATTCCTGTAACTTTTGAAACTTTTCTGAAACAGGTGAGGCGTAGCGTAGCGCGAGCCCTAAGGGCATATCCGTCGCGCTACGCGACTGCATGATCTGGTCAGATTCAATGTTTTAACAAGCGGGTCCCAGCTGTTCGATTCGTGTCCACTCATTTCCTATCGTCTAGTCAGCGGATAAGAACAAACTTCCTGGACACCACAACTTTACGACAAGTGTACGGTTCCGATTAAGGCACGTTATTCAAGAAACGATCTTAACGGTTACCCGAAATCTATAAATACCCACCCCCCTTTGGCTTAAAAACCCACAAATCTGATTGAAAAGACTCTAAGTTGGAACCTTCGTTTCATACCTGAGCTATTTTGATCTGGGTTAGCATTCGGGGACCCTGGGTAAGTATTCTTTCGTTCTTTTCCTTATTTTACTGCTTTTCGAGTCAGAAAGTCAAACTTTGTTTGACTTTCAGCATTGACCAGTAATGGTCAATGCGAAGTTCGTTTGAACTTCGCAACGTGATTGTAATCACGATGGTCATAGTCCCTTGGGACTATGCCTACTGATTACCACGTCGTCTAGGGTCGTAGGGTAAGCGATCTAATAAATCGCTTATACCTCGAACCCGACCCAGTTTTGGTCGATCATTAGGATCCGACCAAATACATTAGGTGACCATAGTAGGTAGGGAATAACCTTCCGAGGTTATACCCTATGGTCACATCGTTTAAGTAGTTGTATGATAGGTAGTTTATATGCCTTAGGTAAATTACCAGAATACCCTTTTCATGTATAATTGGTAATTAAGCATATGTAACCTAAACCTTTGTCACATAACTGATTATGTAATATGTTTAGGCATATAACACTTGTCATAGGGCTAGTTAGGCGGTCCGAACGCGTTTCACGCGAACGACGCGTTAAAGTAGCATAAGCTACCTAAACGGGTCGTAATGGGTCGTAGACACTTAGGTTAAGTTTCATTTAGTATGTAGGCTTTGTTAAACCAAAAGACACGAGTCTCTACACTCGTTTGGTTTACAAACCCTAATGCTACCCGATCTTCCGATTTAGGTCCGGTTTATTAATGTAGCTACCTATACTAGGTGCCGTTTGATATCCGCGATCTCTAGCATTGTTTAGTTGTCACTCCAGAACTACTGAGCAATCTCAGGTGAGTACATAGACCCCTCTTTTACTGTTTTCCAAACTGTTTTGGGGTGGAACACATGTGCCTACTTGTTACTTTCATGCTTTCCTGTTTTGACATCATATACTTGCTATGTTCATTAGTACATTATAGTACATGATTTCATTACATTTTATGCTATGTATGCCCATTGTGTGCGTACTTAGTACATCGTTTTACATTACATTTCATGCTATGTATGCCCATTGTGTGCGTACTTAGTACATCGTTTTTCATTGCTTTTCTGTTGCATATGCTTATCCAGCATATGAACACATTATACTACATATTGAACCGTTGTAATCATTTGACTGTGATCCGTTGATATCTGTGAACCGTTTGTATCTGTGAACCGTGTGAACCGTATTTGACATAGACATTTCGGCATAGACATTTTAACATGATTGACATTTGATCATGCATTTCCCACAAAACATAACTTTGATTTAAACCAAGATTTACTTCAATACTTTGTTTTTATGTATATGGTTTAGTTGAGACATTTCACTTGCCATACATAATATTTTGACATAGACATTTGACATGGATATTTTGACATAGACATTTGACATGGATATTTGACATAGACATTTGACATCGATATTTGACATAGACATTTTGACATTGGTTTGGTTTGATTAAGTGATTAAGTAACGATGCGTGTGTAATATGATACAAGCATGGTGGATACGCCGCTGGTACTTCCTATATATAAGTGTTTGTATGGTATTACATATTGTAGCGTTATTTGAATCATTTCAGTTTGATACATATAACATTTTATACAAATAACATACTTTTCATAAGACATTGTTTTACAAACAACTTATCTTATACAAACTCATCTTACATGGTTATTTATTTAACCATACATTATTTACTTATTTATACATATCATCTGAACTCATTGTTTTTCAAATGATTTACAAAACAAAGCAAATTACAAGGTTCATGACTAAACATTTTCTCAAACATAAGTCATGGAACCTATTTTCACAAAACCTATGTATCTCACAGGCATTTTTATGCTGACGTACCTATTTTCACATGTGTTTTTCAGGAGCTGTTGCATAAGATGATCAAGATACATATAGGCAGACTTTGGCTTTAGTGACAATAAAAGATGCAAGACTAGTTAATTTTGTTGTATTTCCTTGATTGATTAGACATTGTAACACTTTTAATCAATAAAACGAAACTTCAATTGCCATGGATTTGAAACGATTAATTCTGTTACAACACTCCCCGATATTTCCGCCACGTTTTGTATGTTCCACGTGGTCGGGGTGTGACAGTCCCAAGGGACTATGACCAACGTGATTACACTCACGTTGCGAAGTTCAAACGAACTTCGCATTGACCATTACTGGTCAACGCTGAAAGTCAAACAAAGTTTGACTTTCTGACTCGAAAAGCAGTAAAATAAGGAAAAGAACGAAAGAATACTTACCCAGGGTCCCCGAATGCTAATCCCGATCTAAGTAACTCAGGTATGAAACGAAAGTTCCAAC
The DNA here is from genome assembly GCA_030545235.1 of Helianthus tuberosus. Lineage (NCBI taxonomy): Eukaryota > Viridiplantae > Streptophyta > Magnoliopsida > Asterales > Asteraceae > Helianthus > Helianthus tuberosus. The sequence continues at coordinate 185,006,151 of CM060351.1, read as the reverse complement.
TTAGAGTCCAAATGATCAGATTTGTGGGTTTTGAAGCAATGGGGGGTGGGTATTTATAGGAAAAGTAGAGCCGTTAGGATCGTTTCTTGAATATCGTGCCACGATCCGAGCCGTACACTTGTCACAAAGGTTATGGAGCCACATATGCTCCTTATCTTAGTGACACATCAACTTAAAACATGTGGTTAAGAATCAATTAGTTGCAACTTGTGTTTAGAACATGGAATCTGGTCCAGAATAGGCAGTCGCGTAGCGCGACTGGTAAGGCTTTAGGCGTCGCGCTACGCCACTGACCCATCTGATTCAGAAATGTTTCAAAACTGGCAGAAATGGTCCCTGCACGTGTTTAAGGCCTTTTTCGATGCGTTTGAACCCCGTTAACCTCATTTCAAGGCTCTAAAATGAAGTTAAAGTATAGGGAACTCAAAACATGCTCAAAAATATGCCGGATGTTGGTTCGCTTGGTCGTACGAACGCGATGTTCGCTTAATTACGACGGAATGCGCACAAGCGCGAAAAACGATCCAAATGACGTGACGAATGGATTTTTCTTATGGCGAACACTAAAATATAATATAGTCATGCTTACATAAATTTTTGGATGTCCGGATGTATTCAGAACGTAAGTTATGCGCGAAAATGCAAACTTGTGCACTTTTTGACACTTTTAGTCCCTGAATGACCCAAAAGTTTATTTTAGCACACCGAACACCTCAAAGCCTATTTCTAAGCTATGTAAAGGATATTTATGGTATGTTTAACTTATGGTCATGTTCCGGAATGTCTGTTACAGTTCAAATTGGCATACTTTCGCAGTTTGTCAACTTTAGTCCCTGTAAGCGATTAAACTTTGATTTCACCACACCAAACCTTCCAAAACTTATATCTAAGTTATGTAAAGGTTATTTAAGGTATGTTAAGCCTATTTCACTATTCTAGAGTGTTTGTTGCATTAAACTGGTTATATTTACGCATCAGTGCGCGTATAACCTTCCAGAAAGCGATTTAGAGCTTGAAATCGAACAAGAGTTGATATGTGCAAAAGATACACATATTTATACAAGTCCAAAGTATGAAATACAATATTTCACTGGTTTGGCATTTGTTTGATGGTTGAAATGACACAGGTGTTACAGTCTCCCCTACTTTAGGAAATTTCGTCCCGAAATTAATTCGTAGGAGTATATTTGTGACTTTGTGTCAGATAACCACCAGAGATATGTAAGGCATAATCCTGTCATTTCCTTAACGGACATTCTTCAGAACGAAAATGAACAGACGGAGTCATTTTCCTCAAAGAGTATTCTTCAGAAGAGGAAATGACGGAATAAACAAACGGGGATTCATTTCCTTAACGGACAATCTTCAGAAACGAAAATGAACAAACGGAGTCATTTTCAACAGATGCTTCCTCAGAAACGGAAATGAAAGATGATAGACAAACGGATGTTCATTTCCTCAACGGACAAATCTTCAGAAACGAAAATGAACAAACGGAGTCATTTTCAACGGTTGCTTCCTCAGAAATGAAAATGATAGACAAACGGATATTCATTTCCTCAACGGACAAATCTTCAGAAACGAAAATGAACTAACGGAGTCATTTTCAACGGTTGCTTCCTCAGGAACGGAAATGAAAATGATAGACAAACGGATATTCATTTCCTCAACGGACAAATCTTCAGAAACGAAAATGAACTAACGGAGTCATTTTCAACGGTTGCTTCCTCAGAAACGGAAATGAAAATGATAGACAAACGGATATTCATTTCCTCAACGGACCAATCTTCAGAAACGAAAATGAACAAACGGAGTCATTTTCAACGGTTGCTTCCTCAGAAACGGAAATGAAAATGATAGACAAACGGATATTCATTTCCTCAACGGATAATCTTCAGAAACGAAAATGAACTAACGGAGTCATTTTCAACGGTTGCTTCCTCAGAAACGGAAATGAAAATGATAGACAAACGGATATTCATTTCCTCAACGGACCAATCTTCAGAAACGAAAATGAACAAACGGAGTCATTTTCAACGGTTGCTTCCTCAGAAACGGAAATGAAAATGATAGACAAACGGATATTCATTTCCTCAACGGATAATCTTCAGAAACGAAAATGAACTAACGGAGTCATTTTCAACGGTTCTTTCCTCAGGTTCGGAAATGAAGGATTAAACAACGGATATTCATTTCCTCAACGGATAATCTTCAGAAACGAAAATGAACTAACGGAGTCATTTTCAACGGTTGTTTCCTCAGGTTCGGAAATGAAGGATTTAAATAGACGGATATTCATTTCCCTCGACGGATACTCTTCAGAACGAAAATGCACAAACGGAGTCATTTTCCTCAACGGGTATTCTTCAGAATTGGAAATGAAGGATAAACGGATATTCATTTCCTCAACGGATATTCTTCAGAAGTGAAAAATGAATAGCTAGTTCATTTTTCCTCAACGGATACTTCATCAGAATTGGAAATGAATAGGGTTAACTTCTAGGTACATGACAAGGCTCGCTGTGATTTCTGTGCACAAAATTCCATAATTATGTATGCATCCATAATTACGCAATTCCTTGCATAGTCCGCACAGTTTGTCTTGTAATGTTCATAAGCACATAATCACATAGTTGTTTAATTGTTATTATCTTGTTATTGATTGCAATTAACATGGCACCTCGTACTTCGTTTCTCTTGGAAGGAACGGGTACTTAGGATTTTCGTGAAAAACGCAGGAGATCATACAATGGAAGAAATTTGGGAGTAGTCTGTTCTTCAAGGAATGCGGTTCCTTGATTGTCGGTATTGTAGGGGATATGTTGTTTATACATACAATCACATAAATACATTTCAATGTAAATAAAAGATTTATTTATAAACAAATGATAACAACAACTGTTTCATGGATCGTGACAACAAAAGAAAATAATACATAGGACGTAATTATTTCTAAACGATGTTGTCTTCTGGTTGATCAAATGCTCATCCCTGCGCTGGATTTGCATTAGCAAGCCTTGGGCAATTCCTACGAAAATGGCCCATCTCGCCACAGTCGTAGCAAGATCCCGGTGGAAAACGAGCTTGAGCATGATTGTTGACAGCTTGATTTGGTGCAGCTGCGGTTGGGCAAACCCTAGCTGTATGACCTATAAGTCTGCAAACTTGGCATGTGCGGCACTTCACCCCAGCATGATGATGTAGGCCACATTGGTTGCACAAGGGTGCAGTTCCGTTGTAGGGTTTCCTGGCAGGGGGTTGAGCTGGTTGGTTGTGGACGGCTTGATCATTGTGAGCGACCACAGCGTAGTTCTGAGAAGCCTTTCGCTTCTTTGACCTCTTAGGGGATCCAGTCTGTTCATCCATGGTCTTTGATTCCTCGATTGGGTTCGATTCTTCGACCGGCTTCTTGTCACCTTTTCGGAAAAGTTTACCTTTCCTGATCTTTGATTCAGTCAAGGTTGCAGATAGCTCAATGGCATGTCTTGTCACACCCCCAAATTCCACCTGCGGAGTACCGTCCGCTTGAGGGCGTGACCGACCAGGATCCAGCCACCAATTATACTGAGCATTGGATAATAGTAAGGATGATCACCAACCATAATGGTTAGTAAACACCATAGTTTAAAGTTCAAATGTTTAGGTTCAAATAACAGTTAGGTAAGTAGCGGAAGCATAGATAAAATAGTTTAAACAAAGTTCATAGTTCAAATTAATTAGAACCCAATATGCGGGTATAGGCGACCACTACACTTCCCAAGATGCAAGCTCCTGAGTCACTGGGTACCTGCAAAGCATGCAGTAAGGGGTCAACAATAATGCTGAGTGAGTTCACTAGTTGTCCAGTTTTAATTACCAAAAACTTGTTTCACCAGTTAATTTATCCGTTTATACATGCCATGGGGAGCTACCCCAAAAGTTAGCGACTAAACTGTTTTTCCAATACCGAACACTAGGTGACCGTTGCGTATCCGCAGAGTGCCCCGATGTCAATGTTCTATCATCATTGACGGATGCCTGAGTACATTAGTTCACGACCGATCCCATACCTTGGCACGGTGTGAGGTTGGTAAGACCTAAATAGCGCTATCAACTAATAACCCGTTCGCCTGGCCCCGGCGACTAATCGGTATTATGTAGTAGGGACTTTAAGTGATAGAGTTTCGTTTAGTGCCGTTTGTTGCAATCCGTATAAACAGTAATTAACTAAAAGGTTCCCAATAACAAGGGAAGAAAAGTAAGTTGTATCCCTCATAAGGGGATAGTGTTGTTTTTAGTTCCGTTTCCCAAACCACCGGGAATACATGCTTTAGGTTGTGAACTCACCTTGGGTTGCTCGGTAGATTAATTACCCGTTCGATCACGTTGGTCACCACGTCCTAGCATGGTTACCGATATAGGTCAAGTTGGGGTACAAGTAAACACGTATAATCTACACATAACTAACACATAGCATGCACAACATATAATTACCCAATAAGTCATTGGGCCCGTCTAAGTTCTTTAACAGCAACAGTTAACAGTTAACACGTAGCCCACCTAAACAGTAACCAGCATGTACAGTTAATACACTTGGGCCCAATAACTAACAGTTGCGAGTCGCAACCGGATGTTTCGACTTGTCATGCTCTGGTTGCGAGTCGCAACCGGATGTTTCGACTCGTCATGCTCTGGTTGCGAGTCGTAACCGGATGTTTCGACTTGTCATGCTCTGGTTGCGAGTCGTAACCGGATGTTCCGACTTGTCATGCTCTGGTTGCGAGTCGTAACCGGATGTTCCGACTTGTCATGCTCTGGTTGCGAGTCGTAACCGGATGTTTCGACTTGTCATGATTCGGTTGCGAGTCGTAACCGGGGGTTTCGAGTCGCAACCTCGGATACGTGCACAAGAATCCTTCTAGAACCTGGCGGATGTACTAACCAATACAATTCTGTTTTCATGAAATTTTGTACTAACCAATAGAATTTCTTAAACATGCTTTATTGTCTAATTCATAACAAAATCAGATCAAAACAAGCATATTTGAATATTCATATCACCTTCAAACTTGTTCTTCATATGTTCATCATATATTCATGCATATTCAACATATAATCATCATATCCTCATCCTACATAACTTTGTATTTTTCGGGCAAAAATCATAGCACATAGACTAGATACCAAAGCAACATTTCCCTTCATTTTTCTAGCATGAATCACTTGTTCAAAGCACACTAGCTTGCTCATATCTTTTAGTTATTTCAAGTCATTCATTTGGGTCATAAACAACACACATTGTTCATTTGCATTAGATAACAATTCTATTACCTAACAAGCACATAATCAATCAAACGTCCAACTAGTCAAATAGTTTGTGCATCATGAACCATCATTTTAAGTCAAACAACTATAATACACTAACCGGTTGGATGGAGGGGTACAAGAAATTGATGAACCAAGTTCCGAGTGATGATCTCGAGCTAATCCGCGATGATCCGAGTCCCTTTTGTTGTCGCCGATTCGATCCGAGAGAGGGAGAGGAGAGGGTGATGTTAGAACCTTAGGGTTTTGGGGTTTTTAGAGAGAGAGAGGGAGAGTGTGTGAGATGAGAGAGTGTGAGAATGATGTTGCAAAATGGTAAAAGTTGTGAGGGTTGGCCGGTTATATATCTCGAGTGGGTTAGGGGTTTCCGGGTGGGCTTCTAGGTTGCATGGCCCAACCGGCCCGAGTGTTTACTGTTCACTCGAGACCGAGGGTGGTCTCGAGTCGGGTCCTTTGGGGTCTCGGCCCACTCATATAACACACATACATATATATAATATACATACATTCATCACACTTAGCACAAGGATCACATAAAATCATCGAGATAACACGCACTAACATTTAATAACGTATATACACATAATGTTAATACAAGATATTTGCTCGGGAAAACCTAGAGTGTCACATTATCCCCAAGTTTTAGGAACTTTCGTCCCGAAAGTTAAGGCAGTCACTGTCAAGCTAGTGTAAGTGAGAACGTTTCAACGGGGTGTCACATCATCCCCCCGTTAATTTGGAATTTCGTCCCGAAATTCGGTTGTAGCTTCAGTGCTGGGAGTTTCATTAGGGAACAACTGGGGATATTTGCCCTTCATCTGGTCTTCCCGCTCCCAGGTAAATTCTGGGCCACGGCGTGAGTTCCAACGAACTCGCACGAGAGGTATCTGGCTACGTTTGAGGGTTTTGATCTCACGATCCGTGATCTCAACCGGTTCCTCAGTAAAGTGTAGCCGTTCGTCAATAGTAAGTTCCTTGTAAGGAATGACGAGTGTTTCGTCTGACAGGCACTTCTTCAGATTAGACACATGGAAGACGTTGTGCACAGCACTCAGTTCTTCAGGCAGATTCAATCTGTAAGCGGCCGTGCCGATCTTCTCGATAACTTCAAAGGGTCCGACATATCTTGGATTAAGCTTGCCCCGTTTTCCAAAACGAACCACACCCTTCCAGGGTGAGACCTTAAGTAGGGCCCGTTCACCAACCTGGAATTCTTGCGGTTTCCTATCTTTATCGGCGTAGTACTTTTGACGGTCACGAGCTGCCGCCATGCGTTGCCTAATCTGGGCAATCTTTTCTGTGGTGTCGACTACATGTTCCGGGCCTGTGATCTGGCTGTCACCAACCTCAGCCCAGCAGAGCGGCGATCGACATTTACGGCCGTACAATGCCTCAAAGGGTGCTGCCTGAATGCTGGTGTGGTAGCTGTTGTTGTAGGAGAATTCTACCAACGGTAGGTGCTTCTCCCAATTCTTGCCAAAATCGATCACACATGCCCTAAGCATGTCTTCGAGGGTTTGGATGGTGCGTTCAGACTGCCCATCCGTTTGCGGGTGGTAAGCGGTGCTCATGTCTAGACGTGAGCCAAAAGATTTGTGCATGGCTTGCCACAATTCAGAAGTAAAACGCGCGTCTCGATCAGAAATAATAGAGGTAGGCACTCCGTGCTTCGAGACCACTTCCTTTAAGTACACCTCTGCTAGGGTAGAGAACTTGTCTGTTTCTTTAATAGCCAAGAAGTGTGCAGACTTAGTTAAGCGATCCACTATCACCCAAATGGTGTCATTTCCGCGCTGAGACCTAGGCAGGCCAGTAACAAAATCCATGGAAATCTGCTCCCATTTCCATTGCGGAATCTCTGGCTGTTGGAGTAGGCCTGATGGTTTCTGATACTCAGCCTTGACTCTTGCACAAGTTAAGCATTTTCTGACATAGGTTGCTATGTGGGCTTTCATGCCAGGCCACCAATAGGTAGCCCTCAAGTCGTGGTACATCTTATCTGAACCCGGATGTACTGAGTAACGGGACTTGTGGGCTTCGTCCATCACCAGGTCACGTAAATTCCCATAAAGCGGAACCCATATGCGTCCGGCCACGTAGTAAGCACCGTCTTCTTTTTGTTCCAATCGTTGTCTCGATCCTCGCAGGGACTCAGCCCTGATGTTCTCGGCTTTCAATGCTTCAACCTGAGCATCCCGAATTTGTTTAGGGAGGTTCGAGTGGATAGTGAGCTGTAAGGCACGAACACGCTTGGGTTTGGTCTCCTTTCTGCTGAGGGCATCGGCTACCACATTAGCCTTGCCTGGGTGATATTTGATTGCACACTCGTAGTCATTTAGGAGTTCGACCCATCGGCGTTGCCGCATATTCAACTCCTTTTGTCCCATTATGTGCTGGAGACTCTTGTGATCAGTGTAAATCGTGCACTTGGTGCCATACAAGTAGTGTCTCCAAAGCTTGAGCGCGAAGACCACAGCTCCAAATTCTAAGTCATGCGTCGTATAGTTCCGTTCGTGGACCTTGAGTTGCCGCGAGGCGTAAGCGATAACTTTCTCGCGTTGCATCAATACGCAGCCAAGTCCTTGAATAGAGGCGTCGCAGTAGACGACGAAGTCGTCGGTACCTTCGGGTAAGGAGAGGATAGGAGCACTACAAAGGTTCTTCTTTAGTTCCTGGAAGGCAGATTCCTAAGCATCACTCCATTTGTAAGCAACACCCTTCTGAGTGAGTGTCGTAAGTGGTTGAGCGATCTTAGAGAATCCCTTGATAAATCGTCGATAGTATCCCGCCAATCCCAAGAATTGGCGAACTTCGGTCGGAGTCTTAGGCACAGGCCAATTCTTGATGGATTCAATCTTAGCGGGGTCAACATGAATCCCTTCCTGATTGACGATGTGTCCAAGGAAATGGACTTCTCTAAGCCAGAAATCACATTTCGAGAATTTGGCGTACAGTTGCTCATTGCGAAGAAGTTCGAGAATAAGACGTAGGTGTTGTTCATGCTCCTCTTGGCTCTTCGAGTAGATTAGAATGTCGTCGATGAACACGATTACGAACTTGTCGAGGTAGGGTTTGCATACTCGGTTCATGAGATCCATGAAGATTGCAGGTGCGTTGGTCATCCCGAAAGGCATAACAAGGAATTCGTAGTGACCATAGAGGGTTCTGAAAGCAGTCTTAGAGATGTCCTCATCGCGAACTCTCAGCTGGTGATAACCCGATCGCAGATCAATCTTGGAATAATAGCTCGACCCTTGCAGCTGGTCGAACAGGTCGTCGATACGGGGAAGTGGATAACGATTCTTGATGGTAACCTTGTTAAGTTCGCGGTAGTCAATGCACATTCGGAATGAGCCATCTTTCTTTTTGACGAAGAGCACTGGGGCTCCCCAGGGTGATGAACTAGGACGGATAAAACCTTTGTCCAAAAGTTCTTGTAGTTGAGTAGAAAGCTCCTTGAGCTCCGCGGGGGCTAATCGATAAGGTGCACGAGCTATAGGCGCTGCTCCGGGAGCTAGCTCGATTTGAAATTCGACTTGACGGTGAGGAGGGAGTCCAGGTAGTTCCTCCGGGAATACCATCAGGATAGTCGCGTACAACTGGAAAATCTTCAATCCTATTTTCCCTTTTCTGTGTGTCGGTAATGAGTGCTAAGATAGCGGTGTGCCCTTTTCGTAGATACTTCTGGGCCTTTAAGAATGAAATGATGCCTGTGACTTCTCCGCTCTTGTCGCCTTGAACTATAAGGGGTTTGCCAGGGGGACGGGGAATACGGATAGCTTTCTCCTGGCAGAGGATTTCAGCTCGATGTTTGGATAACCAATCCATGCCAATAATGACGTCGAAGCTTCCAAGAATGATGGGGAAAAGATCGATACGGAAGGTCTGACCAGACAACTCTAATTTGCAGTTACGAATTATGTGTGAGGCCTCGAGGTTTCTACCATTAGCTATTTCAACGGTGTGCTTAGAGCTTAGCGGCGTAAGAGTGAGCTTAAGTTTCTTACTAATACGTAGGGATACATAACTAGCATCTGCTCCGGAATCGAAAAGCATGGAAACATAACGATCATTAAGTAGGAACTTACCCGCCACAACGTTGGGGTCATTCCTTGCTTCCCCAGCTCCAATCACAAAAGCTTTTCCTCTAGCACCATTTCCAGCATTGTTGTTATTGTTCCCAGCACCCTGATTGTTGTTGTTCTGATTCAGTTCAGGGCAATCCTTTCGCATGTGCCCCATTGCTCCACACTTGAAGCATCCACGGTTGTTTCCTTGTTGCTGCTGTTGCTGTGGTTGTTGCTGGTTCTGCCTGGCTGGGAACTGGCTTCGGCAGTCTTTGGCTTCATGCCCCATCTTGTTGCATCGCTGACACTGACCTTTTCCACATGGCCCACTGTGATGCCGGTTACATTTGTTACACTTAGGGTGGTTTCCTCGATAGCCACCCTGTTGCTGAGGGCCCTTGTTGCTCTCAGTCTTCCTTTGTTGAACTGGGGCCTGAGTGGGGTTAGCATCCTTTCCCTGACTTCCATCCCACTTTCGCTTGTTATCGCCAGAAGTTCCAGCAGTAGCACCGATCCTCTTGGGCAGCTTGCCCTCTTCCACAGCCTGATTGGTGAGTTTGTGAGCAAGACGAACCACGGGCTGTATGGTATTGAGGTTGGCTGAGGTCACATGACTTCTGATTTCTGGGACCAAGCCTTTGATGTACAATTCGATCCTTCGATACATAGGTTGGGACATGTTTGGGCAAAGTGCAGCATAGTCGTTGGACTGCTTAGTGTAGGTCTCAATCTCTGATCCGACCATCTTGAGCGCATAGTACTCGTTCTCAAGTTTGTGGATGTCATCCCTGTGACAGTACTCCTCTTTGATCATGTCCTTGAAATCTTCCCATGCAGTAGCATTAGCAGTTTCCAGACCAAGCATCTGAATCTGTGCTTTCCACCATGAAAGCGCGTTTCCTTTAAGCGTACCAGTTGCGTACTTGACCCAGTTAGCAGGGGGACACTCGCAGACAGCAAAGACAGCTTCGGCCTTTTCAATCCAGTGCAGAAGGCCTATGGCACCCTCAGTGCCGTCGAAAGGGAGAGGCTTGCCATCCATGAAGGTTTTGAAAGTGCAAACACGTGGTTGCGCAGGCGCAGGCTGACCTGTTGTGAGAAATGGAGCGAATAGGTTTAGAGGTGAAAAGACGATGTGGGGGTAGGATCTAAACATCCTATAGCAACGAGTTTACCTCCAGGGTGAGCTGCGAAAGCTGCAGCCACCGTGTTGAGCAAATTGGCGAATTGAGCCTGAGTCATGTTAACGCTTCCTCTTCCGCGTCCACTCATTGTCTTCATAACCAGAAAACACAGTATGAGTGTGATGTCGTAACGTAGCGAGAATAAGATAGAAGAGGGAGGTGTATCTATCTAATCAGGCACACTAGTATGCATAGTAGAGCAGTTAACATAGGATAAATAAGCATGTAAGCACAAGTCCGAGCTATAAGGTCTAATATGCCGAGTCTTGCCCTTGGAGTGTAGTGTCGTCACGAGTCACGGGTTATAGTCTGGTTTTTCTCAAAAAGACTCTTCTTTTTAAAACCAAGTTCACTATAACCGATGGCTCTGATACCAATCTGTCACACCCCCAAATTCCACCTGCGGAGTACCGTCCGCTTGAGGGCGTGACCGACCAGGATCCAGCCACCAATTATACTGAGCATTGGATAATAGTAAGGATGATCACCAACCATAATGGTTAGTAAACACCATAGTTTAAAGTTCAAATGTTTAGGTTCAAATAACAGTTAGGTAAGTAGCGGAAGCATAGATAAAATAGTTTAAACAAAGTTCATAGTTCAAATTAATTAGAACCCAATATGCGGGTATAGGCGACCACTACACTTCCCAAGATGCAAGCTCCTGAGTCACTGGGTACCTGCAAAGCATGCAGTAAGGGGTCAACAATAATGCTGAGTGAGTTCACTAGTTGTCCAGTTTTAATTACCAAAAACTTGTTTCACCAGTTAATTTATCCGTTTATACATGCCATGGGGAGCTACCCCAAAAGTTAGCGACTAAACTGTTTTTCCAATACCGAACACTAGGTGACCGTTGCGTATCCGCAGAGTGCCCCGATGTCAATGTTCTATCATCATTGACGGATGCCTGAGTACATTAGTTCACGACCGATCCCATACCTTGGCACGGTGTGAGGTTGGTAAGACCTAAATAGCGCTATCAACTAATAACCCGTTCGCCTGGCCCCGGCGACTAATCGGTATTATGTAGTAGGGACTTTAAGTGATAGAGTTTCGTTTAGTGCCGTTTGTTGCAATCCGTATAAACAGTAATTAACTAAAAGGTTCCCAATAACAAGGGAAGAAAAGTAAGTTGTATCCCTCATAAGGGGATAGTGTTGTTTTTAGTTCCGTTTCCCAAACCACCGGGAATACATGCTTTAGGTTGTGAACTCACCTTGGGTTGCTCGGTAGATTAATTACCCGTTCGATCACGTTGGTCACCACGTCCTAGCATGGTTACCGATATAGGTCAAGTTGGGGTACAAGTAAACACGTATAATCTACACATAACTAACACATAGCATGCACAACATATAATTACCCAATAAGTCATTGGGCCCGTCTAAGTTCTTTAACAGCAACAGTTAACAGTTAACACGTAGCCCACCTAAACAGTAACCAGCATGTACAGTTAATACACTTGGGCCCAATAACTAACAGTTGCGAGTCGCAACCGGATGTTTCGACTTGTCATGCTCTGGTTGCGAGTCGCAACCGGATGTTTCGACTCGTCATGCTCTGGTTGCGAGTCGTAACCGGATGTTTCGACTTGTCATGCTCTGGTTGCGAGTCGTAACCGGATGTTCCGACTTGTCATGCTCTGGTTGCGAGTCGTAACCGGATATTCCGACTTGTCATGCTCTGGTTGCGAGTCGTAACCGGATGTTTCGACTTGTCATGATTCGGTTGCGAGTCGTAACCGGGGGTTTCGAGTCGCAACCTCGGATACGTGCACAAGAATCCTTCTAGAACCTGGCGGATGTACTAACCAATACAATTCTGTTTTCATGAAATTTTGTACTAACCAATAGAATTTCTTAAACATGCTTTATTGTCTAATTCATAACAAAATCAGATCAAAACAAGCATATTTGAATATTCATATCACCTTCAAACTTGTTCTTCATATGTTCATCATATATTCATGCATATTCAACATATAATCATCATATCCTCATCCTACATAACTTTGTATTTTCGGGCAAAAATCATAGCACATAGACTAGATACCAAAGCAACATTTCCCTTCATTTTTCTAGCATGAATCACTTGTTCAAAGCACACTAGCTTGCTCATATCTTTTAGTTATTTCAAGTCATTCATTTGGCTCATAAACAACACACATTGTTCATTTGCATTAGATAACAATTCTATTACCTAACAAGCACATAATCAATCAAACGTCCAACTAGTCAAATAGTTTGTGCATCATGAACCATCATTTTAAGTCAAACAACTATAATACACTAACCGGTTGGATGGAGGGGTACAAGAAATTGATGAACCAAGTTCCGAGTGATGATCTCGAGCTAATCCGCGATGATCCGAGTCCCTTTTGTTGTCGCCGATTCGATCCGAGAGAGGGAGAGGAGAGGGTGATGTTAGAACCTTAGGGTTTTGGGGTTTTTAGAGAGAGAGAGGGAGAGTGTGTGAGATGAGAGAGTGTGAGAATGATGTTGCAAAATGGTAAAAGTTGTGAGGGTTGGCCGGTTATATATCTCGAGTGGGTTAGGGGTTTCCGGGTGGGCTTCTAGGTTGCATGGCCCAACCGGCCCGAGTGTTTACTGTTCACTCGAGACCGAGGGTGGTCTCGAGTCGGGTCCTTTGGGGTCTCGGCCCACTCATATAACACACATACATATATATAATATACATACATTCATCACACTTAGCACAAGGATCACATAAAATCATCGAGATAACACGCACTAACATTTAATAACGTATATACACATAATGTTAATACAAGATATTTGCTCGGGAAAACCTAGAGTGTCACATTATCCCCAAGTTTTAGGAACTTTCGTCCCGAAAGTTAAGGCAGTCACTGTCAAGCTAGTGTAAGTGAGAACGTTTCAACGGGGTGTCACATGTCTAACTGTAGTAGGGTTGCTACCAGTCAAAATGTCTTGTATTGAATCAGGGAGGCCATCAATGTACTTTTCGATTGCCTTATCCAAAGGCGTGACCATGTTTGGGCATAACAGACTTAATTCCTCATAACGGTCCGTGTAGGCTCGATGCTCACCGCTGTCTTGCTCTAGATTGTCGAATTCCCTTTCCAAGGCCCTGATCTCGTGACGAGGACAGAATTCCTTCATCATAAGGGCCCTAAGTTCAGCCCATGTCTGTGCTAGAGCAACTTCTGCACCACGATCTCTCATAACCCCGTTCCACCACGTAAGGGCTCTCTTCTGGAACACACTCGAAGCAAACTCGACCTTGCGATTGTCAGGACACTGCACATGGCGGAAAGTATTCTCAATGCTCTCGAACCATTGAAGAAGCCCAGTCGCTCCCTCAGAACCACTAAACTTGAGTGGTTTCGCCGAGTTGAAACTCTTGAAATTGCATGGACCATTGTTGTTGTTGTTGGCTTGATTCCATTGAGCAAAGAGGTTTTGGAATTGAGCAGCCATTTGCTGCGCAATAATTTCTGCCAGTTCGGCTGTCGCTATCTGGTTTTCGCGTCGAGGAGGCATTCTAAAAGAGGAAACATGAAAGGAAACGAGTGAGAGAATTAGACGAAAAGAATGAGATGAAACAAATTTGATGAAAGCAATGGATAGTGGTCATTTGTTTGTTACTACAAAGCACCAAACGACCTCAGTGATTAATCAAAGTAGATAGGTCAAAAATAATGTATCGCGAAGACATGCTCGCCTATAAGTGAACACTCATCCCAAGAATTCCCAGGTAAGCACAACTGGTCTCGCGTCTGATGAGATGTATACGAAGTGCTTGCCTAGACAGAAAACCCAGGATACAGGCATTCACCCTTCCAGTTTGCACGTGTTCACATTATTTAAAACCCAAAACCTTGACGAGATTTTGAAAATTCAAAGGGGTTCAAAACCATATAACAGAGGGTTCAAAACCTTACAATAGAGGGTTCAAAACCTTGTAATAAATCATCCTAGAACAGATGATTAGTTTTCAAAGCGGTTTTGAAATTTATGTTCTTGTTGTGATAGTCGCCTAAGGATAGGTGACGGTATTGTTTTATGACTAAACGCAAGTAAACTCGCGTTAGGGTCCTAAGAAGGTTATAGACTAGGTCAAAGCATTACTAATAACCTAATTCCCTATAACCATTGGCTCTGATACCATCTTTTCTGTCACACCCCGACCACGTAGAACATACTAAACGTGGCGGAAACATCGGGGAGTGTTGTAACAGAATTAATTGTCTCAAATCCATGGCAATTGAAGTTTTGTTTTATTGATTAAAAGTGTTACAATGTCATAACAAACAAAGAAAAAAAACATAATTAACTAGTCTTGCATCTTTTATTGTCACTAAAGCCCAAGTCTGCCTATGTGTATCTTGATCAACTTATGCAACAGCTCCTGAAAAACACATGTGAAAATAGGTACGTCAGCATAAAAATGCCTGTGAGATACATAGGTTTTCTGAAAATAGGTTTCATGACTTATGTTTGAGAAAATGTTTAGTCATGAACCTTGTAATTTGCTTTGTCTTGTAAATCATTTGAAAAACAATGAGTTCAGATGATATGTATAAATAAGTGAATAATGTATGGTTAAATGAATAACCATTTAAAAATGAGTTTGTATAAGATAAGTTGTTTGGAAATCAATGTCTTGTGAAAAGTATGTTATTTGTATAAAATGTTATATGTCTCAAACTGAAATGATTCAAATAACGCTACAATATGTAATACCATACAAACACTTATATATAGGAAGTACCAGCGGCGTATCCACCATGCTTGTATCATATTACACACGCATCGTTACTTAATCACTTAATCAAACCAAAACGCCAAAGTAATGTTTAACAGTTGTAGAAATGTTTATGTATGGTCAAATACGGTTCATGTGGTTCACAGATACAAACGGTTCATAGATACAGACGGTTCACAGAGTACAAACGGTTCACAGATTCAAACGGTTCATAGATATCAACGGATCACATAGTCAAATGTTTACAACGGTTCAATATGTAGTATAATGTGTTCATATGCTGGATAAGCATATGCAACAGAAAAGCAATGTAAAACAATGTACTAAGTATGCACACAATGGGCATACATAGCATGTAATGTAAGACAATGTACTAAGTACGCACACAATGGGCATACATAGCATGAAATGTAATGTAAAACAATGTACTAAGTACGCACACAATGGGCATACATAGCATAAAATGTAATGTAAAACAATGTACTAAGTACGCACACAATGGGCATACATAGCATGAAATGTAATGAAATCATGTACTATAATGTAGTAATGAACATAGTAAGTATATCATGTCAAAACAGGAAAGCATGAAAGTAACAAGTAGGCACATGTGTTCCACCCCAAAACAGTTTGGAAAACAGTAAAAGAGGGGTCTATGTACTCACCTGAGATTGCTCAGTAGTCCTTGAGTAACAACTAAACAATGCTAGAGATCGCGGATATCAAACGGCAC
Source organism: Helianthus tuberosus (assembly GCA_030545235.1). Taxonomy (NCBI): domain Eukaryota; kingdom Viridiplantae; phylum Streptophyta; class Magnoliopsida; order Asterales; family Asteraceae; genus Helianthus; species Helianthus tuberosus. Next base: position 184,990,111 of record CM060351.1, on the reverse strand, counting down.
CTAGTATAGGTAGCTACATTAATAAACCGGACCTAAATCGGAGGATCGGGTAGCATTAGGGTTTGTAAACCAAACGAGTGTAGAGACTCGTGTCTTTTGGTTTTAACAAAGCCTACATACTAAATGAAACTTAACCTAAGTGTCTACGACCCATTACGACCCGTTTAGGTAGCTTATGCTACTTTAACGCGTCGTTCACGTGAAATGCGTTCGGACCGCCTAACTAGCCCTATGACAAGTGTTATATGCCTAAACATATTACATAATCAGTTATGTGACAAAGGTTTAGGTTACATATGCTTAATTACCAATTATACATGAAAAGGGTATTCCGGTAATTTACCTAAGGCATATAAACTACCTATCATACAACTACTTAAACGATGTGACCATAGGGTATAACCTCGGAAGGTTATTCCCTACCTACTATGGTCACCTAATGTGTTTGGTCGGATCCTAATGATCGACCAAACTGGGTCGGGTTCGAAGGTATAGGCGATTTATTAGATCGCCTACCCTACGACCCTAGACAACGTGGTAGTCAGTGGGCATAGTCCCAAGGGACTATGACCAACGTGATTACACTCACGTTGCGAAGTTCAAACGAACTTCGCATTGACCATTACTGGTCAACGCTGAGAGTCAAACAAAGTTTGACTTTCTGACTCGAAAAGCAGTAAAATAAGGAAAAGAACGAAAGAATACTTACCCAGGGTCCCCGAATGCTAATCCCGATCTAAGTAACTCAGGTATGAAACGAAAGTTCCAACTTAGAGTCCAAATGATCAGATTTGTGGGTTTTGAAGCAATGGGGGGGGGTATTTATAGGAAAAGTAGAGCCGTTAGGATCGTTTCTTGAATATCGTGCCACGATCCGAGCCGTACACTTGTCACAAAGGTTATGGAGCCACATATGCTCCTTATCTTAGTGACACATCAACTTAAAACATGTGGTTAAGAATCAATTAGTTGCAACTTGTGTTTAGAACATGGAATCTGGTCCAGAATAGGCAGTCGCGTAGCGCGACTGGTAAGGCTTTAGGCGTCGCGCTACGCCACTGACCCATCTGATTCAGAAATGTTTCAAAATTGGCAGAAATGGTCCCTGCACGTGTTTAAGGCCTTTTTCGATGCGTTTGAACCCCGTTAACCTCATTTCAAGGCTCTAAAATGAAGTTAAAGTATAGGGAACTCAAAACATGCTCAAAAATATGCCGGATGTTGGTTCGCTTGGTCGTACGAACGCGATGTTCGCTTAATTACGACGGAATGCGCACAAGCGCGAAAAACGATCCAAATGACGTGACGAATGGATTTTTCTTATGGCGAACACTAAAATATAATATAGTCATGCTTACATAAATTTTTTGATGTCCGGATGTATTCAGAACGTAAGTTATGCGCGAAAATGCAAACTTGTGCACTTTTTGACACTTTTAGTCCCTGAATGACCCAAAAGTTTATTTTAGCACACCGAACACCTCAAAGCCTATTTCTAAGCTATGTAAAGGATATTTATGGTATGTTTAACTTATGGTCATGTTCTGGAATGTCTGTTACAGTTCAAATTGGCATACTTTCGCAGTTTGTCAACTTTAGTCCCTGTAAGCGATTAAACTTTGATTTCACCACACCAAACCTTCCAAAACTTATATCTAAGTTATGTAAAGGTTATTTAAGGTATGTTAAGCCTATTTCACTATTCTAGAGTGTTTGTTGCATTAAACTGGTTATATTTACGCATCAGTGCGCGTATAACCTTCCAGAAAGCGATTTAGAGCTTGAAATCGAACAAGAGTTGATATGTGCAAAAGATACACATATTTATACAAGTCCAAAGTATGAAATACAATATTTCACTGGTTTGGCATTTGTTTGATGGTTGAAATGACACAGGTGTTACAATCAACTTCAGGGACTGTTGGACAGGAATTTTATTGGACCTAGTTTTTCACTTTGGGGAGCCCAGTTATATTAGTGGAGATAAGCCTTATCGTTGGACAGGTGTACTGATTATCGAGAACTCAACAAGGTGACAGTCAAGAATCGTTTGCCTCGACCATGTATTGACAACTTGTTGACTAGTTGCAAGGGTCCACCTCCTATTCGGGGATTGATTAGCGAACAAACTATCATCAGATGGAAGTCCAAGGGGAGAATATTATTAAAATGGCATACCGAACGCGATGAGGCCATTGCGACACTATACTCTATGACCTTTGGGTTAATCAGCACACCAGCAGCTTTATGGATCACAAGGATCGACCGTGTTCATTGATGGCATTCCGAATCATTTCCAGGAGAAAGGAGCTTCATGGGCGGCATTTGTAACTTATCTTAGAGTTCCTGAGGGAGGAGCCACTCCACGCGAAGCCTCGTTAAATGTAATTTCTGGATTCGAGAGGTACACTTTTGGTCCTGTAATCAACAAGGTGGGAATACACGTTGATCTTGCTAAGATCCATTTTGTTAGAAACTGATCGACACCAAAGATTCCTTCGGGGATGCATCAATTCCTTGGTTTCGCTAGATACCATCGCAGATTCATCATGAGATTTTCGAAGATCGCGTAGCTTTAACCTCTTTAACACAGCAGGGAGCTGTGTTCGTGGAAGAGAAAACGGGAGAACATCTTTTCAGCTTTCGAAACCCAACACTACAATGCACTGAGCTTCGTTTCTACCCGAGGGTGCGGGTGATTCAGTGGTATACAACGATGGTATGAATCAGAATCCCAGTTACCCGCCAATGCAACACGAGTAGGTGATGGCCTATGTGGTGGATATACAAGAAGAATTGCACGACTCACAACCTGGGGGTGGAAACCATGGCCTGGGATTTAAATTGGGGGCATTACTTGGACGGTACCAATGCGTTACTTAGACCGATCACAAGGGCCTCCCGTGTATCGTTGTTTCGAAAAGAGCTAAAGCATGCAATGACATCATTGGATGGAACTTTTGGATGATTACGACTGTGAAACCTGAGCATGCATGAGCTTTGCAACTCACTATCGACTCTAACCTACCTGATCAGACTCGCTTTGTTCAAACTGGAGAACAGAAGGTAGAGGATTTTCAAGTTGAACCCATGCGGGGCATGAAGAAGCAACCATTGGCAGGTTGGATGATATTCGCTACCCCATGGAACGAATGTGGGTCTCATTATACGGCAACCGCAGGGAACTCGTGTTTAGCAAAACACACCGGCCTCGATATTCTAGTCGTCTGGAATACACACCGGCAACCGTAGGGAACTCGTGTTTAGCAAAACGAATGTGGGTCTCATTATACAGCTTGTGAATATTCCTCTGAGAGAGGCGGCTTTAGGGCACGAGGTGCCAACTCCTGTCATCTCTGATTTTGATCTATCCTTGATTCGTGTCAGGCAATACACCCTTGGCTCACGTCTAGATATGAGCATTACTTATCACTGTAGGACAACCGGACAGAGTAACGAACCATCCTGACACACGAAGACATGCTGCGAGCATGTGCGTGATTGAATCTAGTAAACATTTGGGAAGGACACCTATCTTTGGGCAAGCTCTACTGCAGCCGTTACCGTATTAGTATGCATACAGCTCTGTTTGAGGCATTGCATGGATGACAATGCCAATCTCCTCGTGGAATGAGGTGGATGACAACCTAATCACGGGTCCAGGGCTCGCACTTGAAACACTTGGAAAGATTATTTAGATTGGAAATCGTTTGGCGGCAACGCGTGGCCGTCAGGAAAGTTGATAAGCTTCGGAAATACTGGGAGTTCGCTGTAGGCAATCGTATCATGTTGAAAGTCTCACCCCGGGAGGGTGTGGTACGCTTGGGAAGCGTGGCAAGCTTAGTTTACATTACGTTGAGTCATTCAGGAATTCTGGAGAGAATCGATCACGTGGCCTACAAACTCGAGTTACCTGACGAATCGAGTAATGTTCACCATGTCATTTATGTCTCGAACCTAAGAAGTATTGTTCAATGAAACACTTGTGATGCCCCTACTAGCGCCTAAGGTTAACGATATGTTGCAGTTGTCGAGAAATCCGTTGAAAGCATGGACCAGGTTCCTTAACATAATCGAATTCCAATCGCCAGAGTTCGCTGGAACTCAAGATGGGGACCGGAGTTCGCGTAGGAATGCGAGGATCAGTTGAGGCTCACGTACCCTCAATTGTTCAAAACTACAGAACCAAATTTTGATGCGACTGGTGAATTTTGGGACGAAATTCCCTTTCAAGTTGGGGATGATGTGGTACTCGGGAAGAATCCACAGTCATCCTACTCTAACACCTTACTGCTTGTTGCTTTGGATTACATATCAAATTTTCGAGACGAAAATTTCTTCAAGTTGGGGATAATGTAACACCCCACAACATCCGGTAGTTTTCTTTATATTTTCTCCCGACTCACTTTTCTGTATATTTTATAAGTTATACAAACTATAATTAGCACTTGTAGTTATTTCCGATGACTAAGAAGTTACCGTATCACGCATTGACTAAACACGAACTCGATGAGGGACTAGTCTTGTATGTGTATGAGAATATATCACTAACTTCCTATCCAAGTTTCAAGAATTATAAACATTAGGGGCCATAGTGTAAATGTAATATTAAAAGTTTGTTTTAAAAACCCAAACCTCCCCACCCGTCGCCCGCACTCTACGAACCAAACCCTAATCGTTTCTCCTCCACCTTTTTTGTAACTCGACAGAAGCTCTTTTCTTTCCACTCTCGAAGCTTGCTCGCGCACACCCTCTACTCTCCGGTTAGTCCACTGATCCCAGTTTAGTGATAGGTGTTCTTGTTAATCTTGGTTGTGTAATACTTGCTAGGGTTGCCATGCTATGTATATGCAAACAAATCATGATACAGAACCTTGATCATATGTTAATAGGGATGCTAGTAAACCGATTTGGGTTAATGATAAATGATTTGTGAGGTTGATGATATTACAGACTAGTGCATGATTAGTGGGTATTGTTTATAATGTATTGTTTTATAAAAATCTTGTTCGATGTATTGGATGCATGGATGCGGCCATAATCACGATGGTTAGGGCTGCGAGTAGGCCACAAAACAGTGAGAACATGTTTCAATAATGAACAATATTGAGTAATATGGTTAGTACTTGACTTGTGTGACAATGTGTTTGCTAACTGATTAACTATTATTGTTCAGAATGTAAATCATGATGGTAATTGATGAATTGTTGGACTCTGTATGCCCAAGACAAATATTAAATTGATGTGGCTAGTACGTTATGATCCAAGTCGAGTCATAACCAATAACAAGCTAGACAAACACTTATATTATTTATTTGTGATATGATCAAACAAATAAATATTAACACTTAGAATATTTAGAAATTGGTTTTCTAAATAATTGCACTTGACAAACAAATAAATTATATGGATAATTTATTTTGAGAGAATATTTTATTTTGTTATTTAATAGGTTAAATAACATAATAAAAGTTGCATAAGTCTTGTAAACATAAGATGTTATATTTTATAAAAGGTTACAAAATTAACCAAGACTTAAATAGTTTATAAAAGAAATTTTGAATTTTATTTATAAAAAAAGCCTAGGCCGCCACCTTCCCCATGGGGTCTTCCCAAGATTTTTAGTCCAATAGTATTGCATGCATCCATGGTCTTACCAAGATTTGTGGTCCAATGAATACACATGCAATTTGCATGTGTAGGAGGAACTTAATTGGGTGAGAATGTGATCCTATGAACATACATGCAATTGCATGGGTTTTGATTAGGCATTGAAAGTGGCAAATTCTCTCACTCTTTTTAAGTCTATTTTGTATGACAAAATAAGATGGATGAACTTGAAAGACTTAGAGAATTCTCTCTAAAAATCGGTTATGGAAGGGTTCCATGAGGGAATTTTCAAGATCAATTTTCAAGTGCAAGAACTCTAATAAACACTCTTATAATTTCGGCCAAGGGTTGTTTCCAAGAGGGTTTCAATTGTGAGTTCATAAGTGTAGAAATCCTAGCTAAACATAAGATGTTTGTTGGAAGGCTTGGGGTATACAAGCTTGAGGTCTTCTACACTTGAAGGAAACCATTCAAGAATCATCATCTTCTTCATATCCTTTGCTCCTTGGAAGGTAGTATTCTAAACACCCTATGGTTGTGTTTTATTTTGATAGCATGCATGTTCGTATATGGATCCGGGATTGGGTTTTACATATAAAATGAGTTTTATATCTTGTAAGTAACATGTTTTAAATAAAAAATTTCCGCTGCGTTTTTATTTCATATGGATGAAATCACTTTGATAAACATGTTAAAAACCCAACAGTGGTATCAGAGCCGCTTATATGAATGCATGCTTCATAGGATATGAAATTTTCGGGTTTCGGGTTTGGTTAAAACCCTATGGCCGAAATTTTATATATGGTTATCCTTTTGTTTTTCAAGATTATTTTAGAACATGCATAAAAGTATCTTGAAAAATTATGTCATTTGGATGATTTGTTTGTTTGGACAAAAACCCACTTTTTCGGTTTTTTCATTCTTGACCGAAAAGTAGGTTGTAAAAAGGAAACCATTTTGCTTCTTGAATTTTATATATGTGGATATATATATTTTGGTGTTCATAACCTAGCCATGACCTTGTGTGAATATGTTGAATATTTGTGTTTGTGATTTATATTTGATTATTTCAAAGGGTTGTAATAATTAATTATCTTTGTTCTTCCATTTGTGAAATATGTAATTTATTTATTTTCATTTGGTATGTAAGTAAATAGATTAGGTGCATTTTATTTTACTAGAAAAAATGTATTAGGATATTTTTTGTAAAAGAAGATGCACACAAAAATGCGATTTTGGTTTTGGCTAATTTCGGGCCAAAAGGACTTCATAGTTCCAAGCGGGATTTTAGCCCGATAACCAAAACACATTTTGAAGTCCAAAGGAGTTTGGACCTGAATATAAAAGACATTTGGAAGCCCAAAGAATGTGAAGAAATCACAACACAAGATGGAGACTTGAAGCATTCGGATGCGGGATTAAGTGGGAGTTCAACGACACATTATTTGTGTCAATATTCACCCCTTAGGAAGGACCTTTTGGCACACTTGTTTCGGCTAACAAGTGTTGTCAAAAATAGTTGGCTATGGTTATGCACCTATTGTTAAGTATGTTGTGCTTGTGTGGTTGCTTATTTTATTGTTTGGATGATATTTGGATATGCATGCTTAACAAACTAATAATCAACAACAAGCTTAAAATTGGTTCTTTAAAGATCATTAAAAAATTGGTTAATAAAAGGTTATTAAAAATTAATGATTTTATAATAAAATGGGTTTTATTAAAAAGAACCTTGAAAATTTATTTTCACAAAAGTACCAAGGATTTGAATGCATGCAAATGTATGGTACATAAAGTTTTCTAAACTAGAATTTTTGAAAACTCAAAAATCCCTTTTATAAAACAAGTCAAACACCATCCTTTTATACAACACTCGAAACACTTGGGAACTCTTTTTGCGGGATAAAGGTCACCTAACCACATTTGAGGGAACTTGTATATTCGAGGTGGGTTTACCATGTTTGTGGGATAAAGGTCACCTAACCACTTATGTGAATAAACTCACACGTGTGTGTAAGTTGGACGACTTGATTTGGAAACCATGAACTTAGGGTCACCGAAGCATGGGGAACAAAGGTGTTGATGGGATTAAACATGCCAACTAAACATAAAGATGTTTAACCGATCCCGTATGGCTAGAAGTTGCAAAGAGTTGCAATTGTCTAACGTTGACTACCTTGTTAATTTAAATAGAGGGATAAAGGTCACCTAACCAATATTTAAATGTAACGTTGGATTCTATATTTTAATTATTAATTGTCTATGAGACACAAAAGGGTATTAATGATTAAAATATAATATTATCGAAAATACTAAAATTGAACATTGTTAAATTTTGTAGATGGTCGCTAACAATATTACCCAAACCGTCCGTAACCTATCACTAAAAACAATCCTTAAAAGGATCGTTTCAATCAAAACACTTTATGGATTAATATCGAAACTTAAGAATCATTCTCAAGTAAGAAAAGATATCCTATATGTTGAACGATCCTCATCCCGATGAACATCTTATGGAAGATGAGGATGCCTTTGACTATTGGATAAAGTATATCGAGGATACTACGCAAGCCTCTTACCTCATGTTAGGAATTATGATTCCCGATATTCAAAAGGATTTTGAACATCATGAACATACGACATGATTAACCAATTGTAGGAAATGTTCCTAAGGGTAGAACGCTTCGAAACGGTTCGAGCGCTTCATGCATGTCGAATGGAGGAAACCCAATCGGTCTCATCTTAAGTCATTAAGATGACAAAGTCACATTGATCACCTCGAAGGGCTCAATATGGGTAAAAGGGCTTTATCCATTCTAACGATCAATAAGGATGACAACAAGGAAACGACATCACCCCGACACCAAAGCATATGTTGCAAATGGTAACGGGAAATTCAAAGGGAAAAAGATAAGAAAGACTAAAGCGAAACCACCGAAACCAAAAGAGAAGAAGGCAAAGGTTGCCATGAACGATCCATACTTTGAGTATGGAGAGATAAGACATTTGAAAAAGAATTGTCCAACCTATCTCAAAGAGTTGAAAAACAAGAGGGATGCTGGGCAAACCTCAGGTACAATCCTTATGATACATATTGACCTTAATGTTATTTCTTCAAACACATGGGTATTAGATACCGCATGTGGAACTCATGTTTGTGACTTGTTGCAAAAGGTTCAAAAGAAATAAGCATTACAAAAAAGGAGACTATATTTTGAAACTTCCAAACAGTTTGGAAATTGTTTTAAAAATGTTTTGAATGCTCCTAGTTTGACTAGGAACATTATTTAAGTTTCCCTTTTGAGACAATATGTTTTGATTTAAAGTTTGTAAACAATGACATTTATATTTCGATGAATGACATGTTTTACTTTAAAACTATGCCTTCAAATGGTAGTTATGAATTGGTTCATAATAATACATCATTTGATAGTTAAATGTACCAAGCAATCACCAACAAACTCAAAATGGATTTGAGTGAGACTTATCTTTGGCATTATCGCCTTGGTCATATAAACAGATGTCGCATGTAAACACTTCGAAAGAATGGTCATTTGGAAACAAATGAAATTGGTTCATTTGATACATGTGAATCCTGTTTACAAGGTAAAATGACTAAGAAACCCTTTAGTGGGAAAGGGCAATAGATTTCTTAGGTATCATACATTCAGATGTATGTGATCCTTTTAAGCCAATGACTAGGTATGGTGAAAGATACTTCATTACCTTTTACCGAAAAACTATAGTACTTATGGTTATGTATACTTGACACAAAGATGAAGTTTTGAAATGTTCAAAGCCTTCAAAAGGTGAAGTACAAAATCAACTCAATCAAAGTTCTTCATTCCGATAGAGGAGGAATCGAACTCTATTTAGATATGGTTCGATCTATGATGGCTAGGAACGCATCATCTCTATCATTTGGGGTTACGCTTCGCTCTCCGCGGCCCGTATGGCCTAAACCAAGAAAGTGGATAAGACAACCTTTTGAAATATGACATGGAAGAGCTCCATCATTATCATATTTAAAAGTATGGGTTGTGAAGCTTATGTGAAGCAATACACCCCAAACAAATTGGAAGCACGATCCACTAAGTGTATCTTCGTAGGATATCCTAAAGATGATATAGGATATTAATTCTACGATCCAACAGAGCAAAAGGTATTTGTTGCTCGAAAGGCTAAGTTCTTGGAAGCTAAGTTCCTTATGGAAGGAGCTAGTAGAACAGTGGAACTTGATGAGGATCAAGAACCACAAGCCGATACACGTTTGGTTGATACTAGCGCTCAATAAGAGGTTGTTGAAAACGATCAAGTGGTTGATCATTACACACAAAACGTTCGCAGATCTGGTAGAATAAGTAGTCCACCTGAAAGATATGGATTTTTCATGGATGGATGCTACGTGGTAGATTCGGGTGAACCTACCACATACCATGATGCAATGTCAAAATCCGATTACGACAAATGACTTGAGGCTATGAACGTAGAGATGCAATCCATGTATGACAACCAAGTTTGTGAATTGGTTGTGCCACCTCTTAACTCCAAAGTAGTTGGAAGTAAGTGGGTTTTCAGGAAGAAAACACATATGCATGGTAACTTGGATACTTATAAAGCGAGACTTGTAGCAAAAGATTTCATTCAAACTCAAAGTGTTGATTATGATGAGACCTTCTCGCCCGTGGCGATGCTAAAGTCAACTAGGATATCATTTGTCATACTTGCACAATATGATTATGAGATTTGGCAAATGGATGTCAAAACGACTTTCCTTAGTAGATATCTTGAGGAAGATGTCTATATAGTTAAGCCTGAAGGTTTTGTCGATCCAAAACATCCTGACAAAGTATGCAAGTTAAAGAAATCAATCTATAGATTGAAACAAGCATCTAGAAGTTGGAATCACCGTTTTGATGAAGAGATTAGGGAATATGGATTCATCAAGAACGTCGATGAAGCTTGTGTGTATAAGATGGCTAGTGGGAGCATCATTACTTTCTTAGTATGATATGTCGATCACTATTTGGAAATAACATTCCAACCTTGGAGGGTGTAAAAGCCTGGCTTGAAAGTTGTTTTTCCATTAAGGATTTTGGTAAAGTCTCCTATATTTTGGGAATAAAGATCTATAGGGATAGATCAAGGCGCTTGATAGGTTTAAGCTAAAATGCATACATTGACAAAGTCTTGAAAAGGCTCAAGATAGAGAACTCTATGAAAGGTTTGGTACCTATTCAAGAGAGGACAATATTGAATGCGTTTCAATGTCCAAGCTCAAAGGATGAGCAAGAAAGAATGAAAGGAATCCCATATGCGTCAGCTATAGGATTCATTATGTATGAAATGATATGCACTAGACCGGACATGTCATGCACTTTAAGCATGACAAGAAGATACCAACGAGTAATGGTCATTGGATGACTGTTAAAATATATTGAAATACCTTAGAAGGACTAAGGATATATTTCTAATATATGGATTTGGTGAAGAAGAAATCGTTGTAAAGGGTTACATGGATACGAGTTTCCAAACTAATCGAGATGGTTCTCGATCACAATCAGGGTAGCATTGTCCACTACATAATCAGAATACATCGCCGCTTCATTGATTGAGATAATTCATATGGATCTGCCACTTGAATTATTGCCGATCTAGGGGTAGTCCCTGCCATTAAGGCCCCAATAGATCTTTGTGATAACGATGGTATGATTGATCAAATCAAGGAACCTCGTGTACATCAAGAGACTAAACAAGAGGAGTTAACCAACTGGGGCAACCCAGTTGGCCAGTCCCACCCTTTCTCTTCCAAGAGACCCGGGTTCGAGTCCTGTGACGGCCACAAACCACACGCCTCTTCCCAGAGGAAACGGACTCAACTCGGGTGTAGGGTAGTCACCCCCAGGCAGCTATGGGATTAAGCTAGCTTACGGAGTTGGAATACTCCGGCGGTTGGGAGGACCGTGGACTATCCCCCCCCCCCCACATTAAGAGGAGTTTCAACTACATAAGGGATGAAGTTGAAAAAGGGAAAGATATGTAATCACAAAGTTCAAACTGATCAAAATATTGCGGATCCACTCACGAAGCTCCTTGAATGGGCAAAGCATGAAAGGGTCATACTTGTGCCTTAGGACTTCGATATTCTAGTGATTGGATTTGATCTATTTTGTATTTGGATATTGGAACAATTGTTATTATAACTCTTTATGGTATGTTGAGTTTTGTTCCATTTTAGCATGTTTAAATCCATGAATAAGTTACTTATTCTAAAATGTCCGTAGTCGATCATACTTGTGGGAACAAATATGAATGTAAGACTATTATGAACTTGGATTGGTGGATATTCATTATGTATGAATATAGAGCAAAGTGTTGCTACCAAAGTTCATAGATATTTGTAGGATACAAATATTGGACTGACTCGCTCTCAAATATTACTGCATGGAATCATCTGTGATTCATCATAAGTAAATTTGAGTAAAGGAGAATATCATAGTATCCTCTGACCTGAGATACATATTGGGTCTTGATATTCACCAAATATTGTACCTTGACTTATTTCTTCGCTGTCAGTAATATGACAGTACATAAGGCTAAGCTCAGGTGCGGTACAAGGTGATTGTGAGAGACGTATGTAGTCAAGATGGGATTTGTTCCTCTTATTCGTTGAGAGTAAGATGTCTAAGGCCTGCTAAAGTTAAATCAACAGAGAGTGATCACTCTATGTCTCTGGATTTGACATGACATCTGTAACGAAAGGATAAATGATAGATTCACCTAAATCATTTTCAAGTAAGGGACTTGAAGGGGATGATGTTATTGAATGGAAAATATAGTCATACGTATTAGGGGTAGTAAACCGTAGTTAGGCGTCATTTACTACTTGCATCAATCTTCTATGTATCTTGTGCAAGTGGGAGATTGTTGGACTCTGTATGCCCAAGACACATATTAAATTGATGTGGCTAGTACGTTATGATCCAAGTCGAGTCATAACCAATAACAAGCTAGACAAACACTTATATTATTTATTTGTGATATGATCAAACAAATAAATATTAACACTTAGAATATTTAGAAATTGGTTTTCTAAATAATTGCACTTGACAAACAAATAAATTATATGGATAATTTATTTTGAGAGAATATTTTATTTTGTTATTTAATAGGTTAAATAACATAACAAAAGTTGCATAAGTCTTGTAAACATAAGATGTTATATTTTATAAAAGGTTACAAAATTAACCAAGACTTAAATAGTTTATAAAAGAAATTTTGAATTTTATTTATAAAAAAAGCCTAGGCCGCCACCTTCCCCATGGGGTCTTCCCAAGATTTTTAGTCCAATAGTATTGCATGCATCCATGGTCTTACAAAGATTTGTGGTCCAATGAATACACATGCAATTTGCATGTGTAGGAGGAACTTAATTGGGTGAGAATGTGATCCTATGAACATACATGCAATTGCATGGGTTTTGATTAGGCATTGAAAGTGGCAAATTCTCTCACTCTTTTTAAGTCTATTTTGTATGACAAAATAAGATGGATGAACTTGAAAGACTTAGAGAATTCTCTCTAAAACTCGGTTATGGAAGGGTTCCATGAGGGAATTTTCAAGATCAATTTTCAAGTGCAAGAACTCTAATAAACACTCTTATAATTTTGGCCAAGGGTTGTTTCTAAAAGGGTTTCAATTGTGAGTTCATAAGTGTAGAAATCCTAGCTAAACATAAGGTGTTTGTTGGAAGGCTTGGGGTATACAAGCTTGAGGTCTTCTACACTTGAAGGCAACCATTCAAGAATCATCATCTTCTTCATATCCTTTGCTCCTTGGAAGGTAGTATTCTAAACACCCTATGGTTGTGTTTTATTTTGATAGCATGCATGTTCGTATATGGATCCGGGATTGGGTTTTACATATAAAATGAGTTTTATATCTTGTAACTAACATGTTTTAAATAAAAATTTCCGCTGCGTTTTTATTTCATATGGATGAAATCACTTTGATAAACATGTTAAAAACCCAACATGAATCAGTGGTAATAATGAATGGAATGATGTAGGACTGTTGGTACATGAAATAATGATGATTAACGAGAATAGATCTATAGTGATTGTTTGATCGATGCATGAGAACTAGATGGATTAATGGTTGGGTGCTCATAATAATTGCGATTGATGATTTATATGCTTGTCATAATCTGAACTAGGAAAGTTAGGATATCAACTGATGTTGACCGGTGATTGTTTATAAATTCATAAGATGAATATAATAATGTGAGATATTATGCATAGGTATCATAGGATGGTAGGTAGGATTTGTTGATATGTGAATAGATGTGAACTTATAACAAGAAAGAGTTTATGCAAAAATCAATATTGGGTTAGTTGGAGGTGAATTGGTAATATGTGTATTTGATTTGGGTCGCACTAATACAACGGAGGTACCCAACTCCCTTGGGCCGATGTGGAGTGATGGGCCACACTAATGAGTAAATTAAACACACATTTAATAGGTCTGTAAAAACATATAAGTAAAATCTGTGCTTGACCATGTGCGAAACGAAAAGGGTTTGGGCCGATAATGCATAGGCTGGGCTGCAGTGGCTTCGGGTAAGTATTCTGGGCTGGGCTCCAACACGAGCAGCCCAGACTCGCACAGTATGGTTGGGGGCTGTTTTAGCATGGGCCCTTTTTGTAACAATAAATATTTAAAGTTATGTATGTGAGTATTATGTTTAGGGCCGTTACATGCTAGGTGATTACTTGGTGATACTGAGTTAATGAAGTAACTGTTGTGACTTGAATTACATGAGTGTGCTGCATGTACAATAGCTGTGTATTATGTGAACAAGGAATACGTGAATTAACTGTACGTGCAATATGCGGATTATGTGCATCTGAGACTGATTGATGTCGGTAACTGTGTTAGGACGTTTGTGATCAACTGATAAACAAGATACTTAATCTTACCGAGCAAACCAAAGGTGAGTTCATCTCTCTTGAGCATGCGTCCCGGTGGTTGGGACAGTTTTTGGGTATCCCTGAGAAGGATTGGTTTTGGGTAAATCATGGGTATTCCTGAGAGGAATATGTCTTTTGGGTAAATCTGGAATGTTGGATAATATACTCATCCTATCACCATTAAAGTCCCTCCGTGTTGTTTGGTTACCTGAGAGGTAACATGGTATTAGTTAGTAGCGCTACTTAGGTTTGGCAACCTCACCTCGTACCTGGGAGGATGGGTGTTGAACTAATGACCTAGTCATGACCAATGCTTTGATAGGAGCATTGGAGAAAGGGCAATGTAAATCAGGAGCCGTCTTGTATTCGGGATATTATCAACGTTAAATTCAATGGATTAACTAAACACTTGGTAACCAACGTTTTTGGAAAACTATGAACTCACCAGCGTTGTCTGATACACTTGTTGCATGCTCCCAGGCCATTAGATGTCTTGGATTTGGAACTTGCTATCTGGAGTAGCTGGAGTGGTCATGGGTCGACTGGCGGGATTCATGTGATTGACTTATTGATTTTATACATTGGTTTTGAAATAGTTTAACTTTGGTTTACTATTTGCTTCCGCTGAACATGTGGGTTTTCATTTAAACTCGTTGATGGTATTTTTCATTAACAATGGAGGATTTTATTTTGAAACATGTATGGGTTCAATGTAATTAGTGGCTCGTTGTTGGTACGTCACACGCCTAACAGGGACATTCCCTAGGTGGTATTTTGGGGGTGTGACAATTTCTAATTGTTGGAGTAATCCTGAAGGTTTCTGGTGTTCTGCCTTAACTTGTGAACAAGTTAGACACTTAGAAACATATCTAGCTATGTCCTTTTTCATTCCTATCCACCAGAAGTTATTCCTTAAATCTTGGTACATCTTATTATTACCAGGATGCATGGTATACCTAGATTTATGGGCTTCTTCTAAAATCTTATATCTTAAATTTCCTTGCTTAGGTACCCAAATCCTTTTCTTATGGAATCTCCAAATTCCATCACTTCCTTGCTCTAATTCCTTTATTCATCCTTTCATTCCTTCAGCATCATCCTTGATTACTGTTTCTTGAATATGCTTCAATTGTTCCATTAAATCTAATTGTAGATTTAATCTAAGAGCACGAACTCGCTTTTGCTTTTCATAATACTTACGACTTAAGGCATTTGCAACTACATTTGCTTTTCCTTCGTGATATTGAATATCACAGTCGTAGTCACTTAGAATTTCCATCCATCTTCGTTGCCTCATGTTCAATTCTTTTTGCCCAAATATATATCTTAAGCTTTTATGATCTGTATAAACGGTAAACTTACTTCCATACAGATAGTGTCTCCAAATCTTAAGGGCAAAAATTATCGCTCCTAATTCTAAGTCGTGAGTCGTATAATTTTCCTCGTGCTTCTTCAATTGCCTTGATGCATATGCAATTACCTTCTTGCGTTGCATTAGCACACATCCTAATCCTAGCTTAGAAGCATCACAGTAAACTTCAAAATCTTCTGTCCCTTCTGGTAAGGCCAAAATTGGGGCGTTTGTTAATCTTTGCTTTAAAATCTTAAAAGCCTCTTCTTGTCTAGATCACCATTCAAACTTCACTGCTTTACAGGTTAGCTTAGTTAATGGCACAACTATCTTAGAAAAGTCTTTAATAAACCGTCTATAGTATCCGGCTAATCCTAGAAAACTTCTAACTTCCATAGCTGATTGCGGGACCTTCCATTTGGTGATCGCTTCTATTTTGGAGGGATCTACGTGAATACCTTCATGATTCACCATGTGTCCTAAAAATTGCACCTCTTATAGCCAAAATTCACACTTTGAGAATTTGGCGTAAAGCTTCTCTTTTCTTAACAAAGTTAAGAGTGCACGTAGGTGCTCACCATGCTCGTCCCGACTTTTGGAATAAATGAGTATATCGTCGATAAAGGCGATTACAAATTTATCCAAGTACGGTTTACAGATCCTATTCATCATGTCCATAAATGCTGCAGGAGCATTTGTTAATCCAAAGGGCATGACTGTAAACTCGTAATGACCATACCTAGTTCTGAAAGCAGTTTTAGGTATGTCTTCTTCTTGTACTTTCAACTGATGGTATCCGGAGCGTAAATCTATCTTAGAAAAATATCTAGCCCCCTGAAGTTGATCGAAAAGATCATCAATCCTAGGCAATGGGTATCGATTCTTAATTGTAACCTTATTCAATTCCCTATAATCGATACACATTCGCATCGAACCATCTTTCTTCTTTACGAACAACACCGGTGCTCCCCACGGGGATGAACTAGGTTGTATGAATCCTTTGCTTAATAATTCATCTAACTGCTTTTTCAATTCTAGCATTTCGGTGGGTGCTAACCGATAAGGTGCCTTAGCTCTAGGTGTAGTTCCAGGAATTAGATGAATTCTAAATTCTACCTCCCTATCTGGTGGCAATCCTGGTAGTTCTTCCGGAAATACATCTGGGTATTCTGATACTACTGGAATTTCCTTAAGTTCCTTACCTTTAGTGTTGATGATCGTCGAAATCATATACACTATCCCTTGTTTTCTTGAATAACTGGCCATTTTCATTACTGAAATGAATTTCATTGGCTTACGTGGCTTATCTCCTGTAATCATTTCTACTTCTCCTGTGGGTGTATGAATTTCTATGGAATTCTTATCACAGAGGATTCGAGCATGGTTGGCTACTAACCAATCCATTCCTAACACAACATCGAATCCGGCTAAATTCATAGGTAACAGGTTTGCAGAAAATTTATGACCTAAGAGTTCTATCTTTTCTTCTCGCAAGACCTTATTTATGTTAACAGAATTCCCATCAGCCGTTTCGACAGTAAAAATTTGTCTAAGGTTGGTTAAGGGTAGTTGAAGAGCTTGGCAGAATGAAGTATTTATAAAACTTTGGTTTGCACCAGAGTCGAATGATACTTTTGCATAAACGTCATGAACTAGAAACGTACCAGCTATCACATCTGGGATGAGTTCTGCTTCTTGGGTAGTCAACTGGAATGCTCTTGCATTCTTTTTGGTAGTTCCTTCTGCAGGTTTGGTTTTATTGTCAGCTGGTTTGACCAATTTGGGGCAGTCTGGTCTAAAATGTCCAACTTCTCCACAGTTGAAGCAGATTGTTGATTTCTTCCTCCTGCAATCTTCTTCTTGATGCCCTGGAATTTTACAGAAATTGCAATACCCTTTGCATCTTCCAAAATGCTTTCTTTTACAGGTACTGCAAAATGGAGCAGTGGAAGATTGCCCGGTTCCCTTTTTCTTGAAATTATTACTATTACCCACACGGAATCCTTGGGTAATCTTTTGGGCCACTTCCTTTTTCCGATTTTCTTCTCTTGTGCGTACCAACCCGTCGGTTAGGGTGTTGGCTAACTCCACAGCATCGTCAATTGTATGAGGTCTCACAGCTTTGACGATATCGCGAATCTCGCTAATTAAACCCCAAATATAGCGAGAAATAAGTACCGGTTCTGGCGAAGCCAGGGTAGGTACAATTCTAGCATACTCGAAGAATGTCGAAGTATACCCTCGACAATCAACATCCACCATTCGGTGGTTTAGGAACTTATTTGTCATTTGTTCCTTGTCATATTCGGGACAAAATTTTCTTTCTACTAGTCTCTTAAATTCTTCGCAATTCATGGCATAAGCCACTTCGCTTCCCTTGGCTTGTAATACCGTGTTCCACCATTCTAGTGCCCCTTCTTTAAAAAGATGCGACGCGTACATGACCTTGTCTTCTTCGGCACATTTACTTATTTTAATTACTGATTTGGTTTTCTCTAACCAACGCAGTGCTGCAGTTGCCCCTTCATTGCCTGCAAATTCGATTGGTTTACAGGCAAGAAATTCCTTGTAAGTGCAACCAGGCGTTGCATCTTTCATTTTCTTAAGGAAAGGGGCTTGCATCACATCATCATTATTATTGTTACTGCCTCCATTTACACTATTACTAAAATTGTCATCACGAGTACGTTTGTTGGGTGGAGGTTCAACTGGATTTCGGGCAGCAGCAAGGATTGCTGGAATAGCATTGGCTATTCCTTGAGCAACAATATTTTCTATATCTTGTCTATTAAGAAAGTGATCCTCATTGTTTTGCTCAGATTGGTTTACTTCGTTAACTGGCTCATTGACGGCGGGTTCCATCTGATAATTTTCAATATACAAATGTATAAATTATTGGCATAAAATAAAATAATTAATAATCAATCACAATATACATAATCATGTCAACACGTATAGCCAAAATTGTCGACTTTGCGACGTTGATATTTTTATATATTAGTATGCATCCATACACACCAGTTATATTACAAAAGTTTTATTTTAAGTTATTTTACATGATTATATTTTTATTAATATTTATTATTATTTTATTATTATTAAACACGTAACCACACAACCACATACGATCCCGTCAGCTGGCACTTCAGAAACGACGTTCCCTCTCGTCGTATTTCCATGATATCATTTCCCCCACTTCCCGGATTCTATTTCCTGTGTCCACCAGCTCCTCGCCATAGTGGCGGAGTTCAGCCAAGTTCTCAGTGCTCATAGGTAGGTTTGGTGCAGGCTTAGGGTCAAACTGGGGGAAAAAGGTGTTAGGGTTATTCAAGAGATTCTGAAATTGCCAGTCAGTTGTCCACCATTCTCCCAGCTCTCCTTGTAGGGGTCGGGGATTGATAATAGGATCTGGGATAGAAGGTTCCAAATTAACTGGAAGTTGTACTTCAGCTGGGTAATTGAAGAGGTTTTCATCGGCAGGTCCGATGAGGTCGCTATTTGCCAGTTTGCGGTCCAGCTCCTCCCATGGTGGCATTTCCTGGGCTTGCCCTGAACTTTCCCCGATCTCCTTTCCTTTGCCTTTATCCTTGGGATCCTCAGTCTTTTTAATCTTCTGTGCGGCTGGCTTCTTCCTCAGTGCGCGTCTCCAGCCTATGATTCTCCTTCTCTTTTTCGACTTGGGTTTCTCCTGAGGTTGAGCTTGGAATTCCATATGTTTATCAGTGTCGGCCCAATAACCGGAAAAGCCCCCAGAAATTTCCATGTCAGCAGAATAGATAGTGAGATTCTGAAGAGCTTCAGATAGCTCATTCATGCTGTTAGCATATATGAAGAAACACATACATAACTTAGATTAATATTTTATTTATCAAATTGAATTTTCACAAAATAATAATTTGAAAAATTAAGTATTTCTAAATACTTAATTAGCTTAAATCAGTGGCTCTGATACCACCTTTTTCTGTCACGGCCCCCGTCCCGGTGTTACCCGGTCCAGGAGCCGCGGGACAGAAACCCGTGGTATTTATTATTTGAGTTGACAGCGGAAGTTTAACAGGATCTTTTAAAACTTGAAAATGCCCAATTATTTTATTTCATAATTTGGTGCAAACCCCGTAATTTACAATAGAGGAATTTCACAAGGAAATTCCCTGTTTTTCAAAACATGCTAATTTATTTTACTGAGCCACTATTTCAAGCTTGTAAGTGCTCCGTAGCACTTTTCCTTGATTCACAGTAAGTCACCTGAAACATGTTTAAAAATATTTTATCAGCGGGGAAATACTGGCGAGTCATTCAGGTTAAATAAAACGACACATTAGTTATAAATTACAGCATAAGAGCGATTACAATGGCTACTACCTTATTTTTATCTGGCGCCGTGTCACACCCTGGTGACGATGGTAATACCACTATTGGGTCCTTTCACCCAAGTAGTGATGTTGTCACTGTTAGGTTGGTGAACCTAACTGTGAGAAATTAGTAATGTGCACAATACCCCACTTGCCAGTGATTCAAGATAACCAAGACTTAATCCCTGTAATTATAACTTTTTGAAAATAATTTGAGTATTGTAAAACATTGTTGATAAAAAGAGTATGACTCACATTGCAAGTTTAGTTGGGCAGAGTTTAGCCTACTGATAAGCCTGATAACCTAATTTAAACAACAATGCACATGAAACTAGGTCAGTAACTTAATACAACTCTTTACGATAAACTCACGAAATCAAAACCCTCACGACGAATGACAAAGCATAGCCCAAATACGGGCAGCACTTAAACATCCATCGGATAGGTTTCAATCGATCGGACATTGTATCGTAGCAGTGATCGAGTTAATACCCTGTATCGTAGCAGCGTCGTGACCCCTTAATACTCGTATTCAGCAGAATATGGACGTTTTGAGATGAAATTTTCGAATACAGAAACAAGTCCCATGCACAGGCTACTTATAGCTGATTTTTAGGTTTTACGCGGCCCGCGTAAACCTTAACAACACTTTTACGCGGCCCGCGAGGGCCCCTAGTCTACGTGTAGGGCTTGTGTGTCACGAGTAGGGTTGGCACGTGTGTGACACGTGTCTTGAACGCTTATCCGGAGACTTTTTAAGTTGATGCGGCCCGCGTAGCCTTACCTTATGGCTTACGCGGCCCGCGTGAAAACCAGATTTCATGTTTTCTTGGTTTTTCATGCATATTAGGGTTTCAGGGGTCCGGGTTTTCACTTACGGGTCGTTTATGGACAATTTTGCAGGTCCTTACAGCTGAATCCTCACCGCCACTTCACCATTGCATGTCATCATCTACATCCGCTCATCCATCGTTACACACATTAGAGGCGTAGATGAAGGAATGGAATTAAGGTTTCATAGTTAAGGAAATAGGTTTTAGAATGATTATAGAGAACGCTTGAGGGAAAAGGATTGTCGAATGTGCATTAGCCTCTATATCATGAATTAAGCCAAACCCCCCTCAACATACCTTTTTATGTACTAAAGGGGATGAATCCATGGTGTTGAAATGATCGCTAGAAATCCTTGATGATTGTAAAAATTTGAAAAAAGCTAGAAGTCCTGTAACGGTAACATAATAAAATAAGAAATAAACTGAAAACATTAAAACTTGATATCATCACTCACATCAGTTTATTTCAAAGAAAGCAACCCATGTAAAGATCAAAGAACCCCACAAACTAAAAAGAAAATGAAACGAAAAAGGCATTATGTTTGGACTAAAACTGGGGTCACGCCAGAGCCCTAGATGCGGAAAGAAGATCAGCCGACTCTGGTGTGCCCTAACATAGCATATAATATGATCAGATTTTATAAGATAAACAACCAAACACATCGAAAATAATTCGAGTATAGACTATAGAGTTTCTTAAGATCTAACACCAAGTGGATAAGGGTTTTGACGCAGTTGAATCATACAAAAGTTTAGCCATAAATCGTTCCAATTTAGCATCAACCATGCTAATTTAATACGGTCAACAGCATATGAAAGAGAATCGACAAAGTAAAGTTGAGCAATTTTTATATATATAATGTATTAAACCATACAGAACCCCTACATAACGGAGAAGGATCAAATTTGCTAGCTTTAGTTGGAGTGTTTGGATTTCTCAAAGAGATAACAACGACAACCCGTAAATCCAGATGATTAAATAGTGGCAGAGATCAACGGATGCGACGTTGTGATTTGGTAGTTCTGTTATCGGTAGAAATCAACGGGTAAGAAGAAACAGAGCGAATATCCTATCCCCAATCCCACCATGTAAAAGAATAAAGGAAAGGTATTTGGATCAAATTGTTTTCAAATAACCAAAATAAAGGCAATGTTCACAAAGATAAGCAAACCTTGTATCAGAAAATTGGTCGGTTGGATTTGATTATGATCTTCATCTCATCGCATCGTAGCTAGGGTTTCGTTAGAGATAGATGGAAATGGGAAAAATGGTGTTTCATGGCTCGATCCGTTGAGATTTAGGATTTTCTGAAAATAGCCATTGATAAGCAGAGAATATTAGGGTTTGTGAAGAGAACGGGGAGATGAACGAAAGAAATGGAGAATTAGGGTTTTATTAGAGAGAGAGAGCGTGTGAAGAGAATAGAGAAAGAGAATAGAGAAAGAGATTGGCGCCCAAGAGGAATTCTCTGGCCAAAGAGGGTGTCCACATCAATAAAATGATTGGCTAAAAAAAAAATCCATGTGGCTAAGATGTATTCTTTTAGTATAGTAGATAGATGTATGGAAATATTGATATGTTTAATATATTGGATTCTCCATGCCATACGTGTCCTCATGAGATTTCCTTCTCTTTTATATCCTCCAAAATTGTCCACCTTAACGAGGTATTAAGAGTAGTATTTCGGTTTGCTAACAAAGAAAACACAAAAGGAAAACTTTCATAAGCTCTCCAATTTGTTAGAGATGATTATCTAATTTTTTTAAGTGTTTTTCATTTGCATGTATGTTTTTTTGGGAACGAAAACTTTCGCTAAAACATACTAGCAAGAAGCTAGAAAAAACCAAACATCTGAAATTTCAAATCAAAATTACTACAATCTTTCCAAGAAAGATTCCTAAATGAGAACCTATTCTTAATTCAAATGTGTCACACCCTGACTTTCGCGAAAGCGTGATTATGTGTGACTTGCTTAATATCATTGCATTCAACCATAACAAACAACTATATGATAAAACCAAGATGTTCATCCATAGATAGTTTCAAAAACATTACATGCAACGTTGTTTTAAATCCCAAAACACAGACTTCGCGATCAGAATACAACACCAACAAGTTTAAGTTCCATAAGGACTTCACAAAAGACACTAATGAAAACTAGGCTTTGAAATATGTATCCTATCCGGGATAAGATACACACTCCAAACCATTCGACACCGGATGACATCTTTTATTCCAAACAACACTTGAAAACTTCAACGCCCGCCAGATCCATTCTTAGTTTCCTGAAATACATGTAGTTTGAAAACATCAACAAAAGTTGAGCGAGTTCATGTGTTTAGTGTGTGAGCTCGAATAAACTTTGTAATCATTACAAGTAAGTATGTATTTGTAAACCCTGGTATGAAAGCAAAAAAGGAAAATAAATCATTAATGGTTTGCAAGGCCATTAATATGTGTGACGTGATGCAGAAAGGCTCAAACCTAGCAAATTTTGTCTCCGGCTATAAGACATAGTCACCTCATGGGCCAAACACCGGTCCACATGGGTGTGGGCTCGCTACACCTAAATAGATCTATCACTCATGTCCCTCGGTCCTACAACGAGGATTAATGGTCTTAAGCGTTGTACCCACCACTCACATGATCTAGCAGTATCTTTCCTTAGCTAACCATACCAAATGTAATCGTATGTAAACAATTTGTAACATGTACTTCACCCCCGAAGTTATAAAACCGAAAACAGTTAAAAGAAAAGGGGGACATGAAATCACTGTTTTGCGTTCTTCAATCCAACGTAACTCACAGCTGATACTCGTTCACACGACTTCCTACAAACGTACTACGGTCTATTAGACGAGCGGGTCGTGCCTTGACTTAGTATTAGTTAGTGTCTTTGAGTTAGGTTTCATTGTCTCTTTAATATTATTCCAAGTTATATAATTATTTGTTAAAATAATAAATATTTTAACTTAAATTATATTTATTTCATTTTGGAATAATAGTTAGAATAATATATTTTAACTTGTCACACTTATGTATTTGTACATGAATAATTTCCCCAAGGATGGGTGTATTTATATTCGTATTCTTATCCTTATGTATTTTTGCCAAGTGTCGATGGCGTATTCCGGTGTGTATTTATACGTACGAGAATACGTATTTTCTTGTAATTATTAAGTATTCTTATACTTATTTTTGTATTAACTTTTCCGGAATAATATTTCTAATAAAAATGTATCAGTATATACTCCCAAAATATATATTTTAAGAAATATTACATAGAAAAAATTACTTATAATTTTTTCCCTTGGCAAAAATATTTATAAATTTCATATAAGTCTCAAAAATAATATATTTTCAAGTTTAACTTGGAAAATATATAAACTTATTTTTCACCCAAAAATAATGTATTTCATGTTTATTGAAGAAAATATATATTTTCTTCCAAAGATAATATATCTTCTAATAATTCCAAGAAAAAATACATTTTTACTTACCAAAAAGAGTTAAATGCCATTTTAGTCCCTGTGGTTTGAGTCATTTTGTCAGTTTAGTCCAAAGGTTTCATTTTTAACCTGTGGGTCCAAAAAGGTTTTACAGTTGCCATTTTAGTCCACTGGGTTAACTTCATCCATTTTTTCTGTTAACGAGAAGGCTAATTCGGTCATTTTATATGGCTGAATTGCCCTTTTAGTTAACAGAATTACATACAAAATGACCAAATTGGCCTTCTCATTAACAGAAAAAATGGATGAAGTTAACCAAGTGGACTAAAATGGCAACTGTGAAACCTTTTTGGACCCACAGGTTAAAAATGAAACCTTTGGACTAAACTGGCAAAATGGCCCAAACCACAGGGACTAAAATGGCATTTAACTCTACCAAAAATAATATATTTTCTCCTTGTCAAAAATATGATGTATTTTGTAATAATCGTAAAAATCATATTTTTATTCTCTTGGTGTCCAAATTACTAATTACCAAAATATACTTATGAATTAAATTTCCGGAATATTTTTGTAAGTTATATTCCTTGTTCGGTTTCTTCCAATATTTTGGATATAATTTATATATTCATTTCTTGGAATTTTGGTAATATTTTGGTATGTAATTTTCTTGCTATTTTGGTGAGTTATATTATTTCAAGTCCTAAAATAATATAACTAATACACATAATATACAAATAATCACACACATGGTGACTTCTAAATATATATTTCCTAAATACATATTTAGTCACTTTTATTTATAAAAACCAACCTCCAATTTTTATAATTTTTGTAACAAAAATTATGGCAAATTTTATATGAAAATTCATGGTTTAAAGTATACTTGTAAATATTTGTTCAAAAATATTTTTCTAAGTGTTTAATTTTTAGAAAAATTTTGCCATAGTTTCCCCTAAAAATGGAGGTTTCCATGCTTTCAAAGCATATCATTTTCTTTTATAAATCAACACAATCAACAACAAATCAATCTACACTTACCAATTGGCCAAAATCAAGCATAAATTACTACTTCATGAACTTGAAAATTTACAAATATTTGTAGTAACTTACTAGTGTATTTAGTAGGCTTAGTTACCCTTTAAAGTGTGATTGTTTATTTAAAAATATCATTTTTGAAGAAATTAGTCCTTTACAACTTGTAAATCATTTTTCTAAAAATGTTTCTTCTTGAGTTTTTCTTGTTACATATATATTTCTACACTTGTTTAACCACTATAAAAGTATGGTTAATTTCTTTAAGAACCAAGCTTAAGTGAAACTTGTATTTTTAACTTTGTCTCTTGAGAAATCATTCTTGAAATCGTAGATTTACAAGACTTTATATTTACTTTGATCATCATTTTACAAGAAAAACAACTTTCACTTCAAGTTCATCATTTACATATGGATGATTACTTTGATTTTAACATAATCATCCTCTCTTCTTGCTAGATCATGTCTTTAATCACCATCTAGCAAGAATCATATCATGTTTAACATCATAAACATGAGCAATCAACAATCAACAAGCATAACAACTCTTAAACAACTTGTTTTCTTGTGATTTTAGTCTTATATTCAAGTTTCATGTTCAAGATTCATAGTGTTCTTTAAGATTAACAACTTGTGTCATTCTTTAACCACCAAAACAAGATGTAAAATGAAGAGTAGAATGATCTTACTACTAGCTCAAGGCTAGGGATGATCACTAGATGAAAATGGAGTGGATAAAAGCTTGTGTGAGAGGTCCTTTAGCTTCCAACGGTTCCAAGCTTCCTTGCGTGGCTTCTAGCACCTTGGTGAATACTTGAAATTGGATGATGATGAAGTGAAGGTGGTGGTAGTGTTGTTGTTGTTCTCAGCCGAACCAAAAGAAGAAGGGAAGAAGAAGAGTGGTGTGTTGGTGATTTGAAAATGAAAGTTATGAAGCTAATGGTTTAACTTATAATCTTTCCAACAAAAATTAGTCCATGGGTTAATATGTTTGCTAAAGATGGAGACAAGATCAATTAAAGAATTAAAATAAAATCTATAATGGGGCCACCATGTTGGCTGATTATAGGTGGGGGCGGTCTAGAGTAGGTTGTAACCATTAGTTAGTTTAGTTAGTTGGAAATCAAGTATCTAGTTAGGTTATTTAGTTACTAGTTTTATATAGTGTGTTATGATGTTCGGGGACCATAACTAGCTTGGTAATGTTAAAACATTGCTTCTAGTGAAAATTTGGTGTTTCGGGTAGTGTCCGGTTGTTCCGTTGGTTACCGTTTCATTAAGGTGCTAAACTACGCAGTTTAGTGTGCTTTATGTTACCTTTTGTGACAGTTTTGATTCCCGACACTTAGGAAAGCATTCAGGCCATTTAACCATATTTCTGCATGATATTAGTTTGTTTAAATGCTGAATTTTGCTGAATTCTGCAGAATTCTGCAGTTTATGTAAGTTTTAGGCACTTTCCGGCACTTAAACTATTACTAGGAAGGCAGTTTTATGATCCTTACTCTCCTACACACTATACTAGTATAACTCTTGGTTTCTGGCTCATTCTGTGTCTCAATACCATGTCTGTCTATGTACTGAACTCCGTCAGCATTTTTCTGATTTGTCTGATAACTGTGCTAGCTTTATTTCGTGCATCATTTCAATCAATAAAGTTTGCATGCAATAATGTTATGACATTTTGCAATATATGATGCACATGTATGTATGATAACAATAATCAGAAAGCAATTCATGTCATAAATTGTAAATCAGCACAGTCATTAAGCATTAATCATTGTCTAATAATTGTACGGATGCATGCAAATTTGACAATTGTCACAAAATGTGCACTAAAGCTTTGATTTCTTCCATGACTTTAGCGACACTAGCCTTCTTACCTGAGAAAATAACTTTGTTCCTCTCCTTCCAAATACACCAACATGCTATAAGAATGATCCCATAACCAGCCTCGTCTTTATGATTACCTATTTTGAGATTATTGTGAAGCGAACACAAATCACGCACTTCAAAAGCATAAATAAGGTGGTATACGACACCAATTATTTACCCCTTGCAAGATCCGACAAGCATAACAACATGAGGTAAGCATATATGTACTTCACTTACATATATGTACTTCATTGACATATACGTACTTTGTAGTGATATTAAGAAAGGGCTTCTTAGCACAACAACATCTTCATCATGACGAATTACGTTGAGGCTACAATTAGTTGCGCACTTGTGCCAAAGAAAGATTTTTTGGTGTGGATACATTATAGATGGAAACAGATTATGTGTTCCATCCACTGTTAGGTTGGGTGGTGTGGTATAAAACCACTACGGGCATTATCACGCCATGTAAGCGTCATATAGATATTGGGATAAAAACTGTTAGTGCATTACGTCTATTGACTTCGTCTTCTATCATGTAATAGGATAAGATTAGATAGGATATCCTGTGCACGAGGTTCGAGAGTTGAAACTTTGTGATTAAGCAAGTGATTTCGTTTATATGAACATTGTCCATAAAAGCGAAATCATAAGCTTCTGATTTCGCTTATATGGCATGTCCATATAAGTGGAATCACTTCTACTATAAATAGGGCACTTGTTGTTCATTTGGTAACGGTTCCGAAAATTGTAACGAAGTGCTGCCAGATTGCTTTCAGGTTGTAAACGTTGTTAAATCAATCAAAGAAGCATTATAATTAGTTTGAGCGTCTGTATCTTTGATTCCACATTTGATACAGAGAAAAGACTCTTCTGATTGACTCGTTCGGGTCCAACAACGATCCAACAAGTGGTATCAGAGCAGGTTAAGAAGAGTTTAGCTTGATTTCGCTCATATTCTGACTTCTACACCTTCTTTCATCATTTCAGCAAGTTTTACCGGTCAAAATTCGCTCAAAATTTTACAGATTGTAGATAATTGGTCATTGACAAACCCTTGAAAGTTACAGGACAAAATTCGGACTAAAAATGGATCAAATCATCTTCCGAAGTGATTTCGCTTATTCGGACAATGTGTGATTTCGTTTTTATGGACACCTGATTCCGCTTATATGTCATGGTGATTTCGCTCTTAGGGACATACATGGTCTAATTCCGCTCATTAGTCAACCTGATTTCGCTTTTGTGGACTAGATAAGTGTGATTTCACTCCAAAGGTCACTCAGAATTCTAATTCCGCTTATTCGAACATCTTGTAATTTCGCTGATAAGGTCACCAATTTAAATCTAATTTCGCTCCAATGGACAAGAAAATGTGTGATTTCGCTTATTTGTCAATCTAATTTCGCTCCAATGGACAAGAATATGAGTGATTTCGTTTATATGTCAGTGTTAATTTCGCTCATGTGTACATAAGTTGAGGGATTTCGCTCATAGATCATTCTGATTCCGCTTATTCGTACATTGTGATTCCACTCATTCGTACACTGTGATTCCACTTATTCGTACATTGTGATTCCACTCATTCGTACACTGTGATTCCACTTATTCGTACATTGTGATTCCACTCATTCGTACATTGTGGTTCCACTTATTCGGACATACTGCTATTTCGCTTATCAGTCAAACGTCTGACTTCGTCTGAGTTTCATATTTCGCTCGAAAGTGAACATTTTCGCGTCAAGATCATTTCACGACAATCGAGTGTCGGTGTATTTCAAATTACTTGATATTGTTTAAACTGATTGTGTTTGTTTGTTTGATTTCAGGTATTTGAAGATGTCAAGCAACGGTGAAGAATTCTACAACACATTCTACAAAGCTTTCACTTCCGAATCGACAGATAGAAGATCCGAGATGAGAGAATATTCGAAGGAGATTTCGGAGAATTTGAAATTCGAGAACATGTATGGAAGTCAACAAAAGCCACCAAAGCTAATGAAAGTTGAAGATTATCATTGGTGGAAAAACAGATTTGAGGGTTGGGTAAAAGCTTTCGCTACTGAAAGCTGGTTAAAACTGACAGATGGATACAATAAACCAGTAAAAGAGGGAGGAGAGTTAATAGATCCAAAAGATTTTACAGAAAAAGATATAAAAAATGTTGTGGCTGAATATAAAATGATCACATTCATCAAACAATCAGTGAGAGAGGATATTATCTCATTACTTGAACAAGAAAAGACTTCAAAGAGTTTGTGGGAAGCGTTAGAGAGAAAATGTGTAGGAAGTAATGAAATTGTTAAAAACAAAAAGAAATTGTTGCGTAAAGAGTTTGATTTATTCAATTGTATGAAAAATGAGTCTGTTTGTAAAATGATTGAGAGATTCGGACATCTGAAAATGGAGCTGATCAGACACCAAATCTTACCTTCTGAAGAGGAGCTGGTGGATAAATTGTTTGATTCATTGCCAAATGATCAAGAGTGGCAATACTTCGCTCTAATGTTGAAAAACACAATCAAGCCTGAAGATTTAAAAGTGGATTTGCTTATTGAAAGACTTGAAAGCCATGAGTTGGAGATAAAGAGATCTAAAGTCAACAATCCGGCTTCTCAACAGAATGTAGAGCTTTACTACAGAGGAAATGTACCGCAGGCTGGGTCTCCAAGAACAGCGTTTTCTGCAGAAAGTTCAAATTCAGTGAACAATGAAAGTCTTCAAAGTGGTTTTCACAGTGGATCTTCTTCAAACACTTCAAGTCAATCTGCTTCCAAGAATTTGTTTCAGTGTAATATCGCAGTGGATCTGAAGAATGGGCAGAATTTCAGCGAAGAGTCGGCAAAACAACAGATGGTTTTCTTGGCATCTGTACTTGAATCGTATGAAAGCCTCGTTGCAGGGAAGATTGGCAATATCAACTTGACGAAAGAAGATTATGATCAATTAGACCCCGAGGAGATGGAACTAATGGATATAAGATGGTGCATGGCCAGTGCGGTTCGTCGGGCACAGCGGTTCATGGAGATCACGGGGAGAAAGTCAATTGGTGGACCGTCTACCAAACTGGGATTTGATAAATCTAAAGTGACATGCTTCAAATGTAAACAAAGAGGTCACTTCAAGCGCGAGTGCAGAAATGCGTATGCTAATGATGATTCTACAAACCCGTTCAACGAAGATTATTACAAGAAAGCGATTTACCATCAGAATAAGTCTGAACCACCAAGATTAAAGCAACCAGAAGAAAGATCAAGGGCTGTTGCAGTTATATATGATGATGAAGGTTACGACTGGAGTCAAGTTTGCCCGGAAGAAGATGCTGTTGGATATGCATTTGTTGCAAATGATGATCATGATAATTGGTGGAGAAGAGACAGTGCGAGATGGGAGATTGGTAAATTGTATGAACCATTTAAGGAAGCACAAAGAGCCAAGAGATGGAATGAAGAATTAGAGTATTACATGGATCCACAGGGTAATCCAGTAGTTGATCCATCAAAAGTGGATTTTGATGCTGTAACCAATGTGTTTCCAAGTGAGGGTACTTTCAACACAAGAAGGCTTTCTGATAAAAGCTATTTGCCAAATTTGATGAACAAGTTAAAAGAAGTTTTTGAAGCAAGTTTACCGAAGGTGGTAGAACTGAAGAAAAGAAAAGAAGAAGAATTGAAGAAGATGATTGAAGAAGTGAAGACTGTTGCAAAGCTTGCTGGAGAGGAACAGAGAACTGAAGAAAACAGAAGAACGAAGAAGCTCAGAAAGAAGAAAAGGAGGAAGATCAGAAAGTTGAGTCAGAAGAACCGGTGCTGAATAAGACTGAGGTTAGAAAATCTTCTGATCTATCGAATGTTGAATTGGTTGATGAAAAAGAAAACAAATGCAGGAATTGCATAGAAATGTGCAAAGCCTGTACTGAAAAAGATGATATCATAAAAACAAAAGACAATGACATAGTTAAACTTGAAAATGTTTTCAAAATAAAATGTAAAGATATGATTGAAAAAGAAGAAATTTTGAAACTAAAAGTTGAAAATTTGACACAGAAATGTCAAGGTCTTGAAAAGGATAATGATGTTTATAGACAACTGTGTTCTACAAAATGTGTTGATTGTGGTGAAAAAGAATCTAAATTTCAAGATTTACAAAAACAGTATGATTCTTTAAAGTGGTCGAGTCAGAGAGTACAAGAAGCTTATGATACTTTGAAGAGCCAAGTCAAAAGTTTTGATCAAAGACTGTCAGAAACTTTAGTCACTAAAGAAATGTATGAAAGAAAGTTTAAAGAAAAGCAAATTGAATTGAACAAATGTGTTGATGAAATTGCTAATCTTAAACAAGTCTTGGCTGAAAAAGAAAAGGTTGTAACCAAACTTCAAAGTTATCATAACTCTTCGTACATTCTTGAACGCATTTTCAACATCACACCAGATGACAAAGATACTGAAAATTGCAAAAAGGGTATTGGTTCAGAATTTCATCAGGTACCACCACCATTGAGAAACAATTATACTTTTTATGATGAGGAAAAGGTGGCAAAGGGTTTGAACATAGCTGACCAGTTACCTGAAAGTATCGATGTGACTTACTCCAAATCTGATGATGCTAATGATTCAGAGGTGGTAAGTAAGGTTGTTGAAAGCGTTTTGAAAGATGAGTCTACAAAAGGTAAGTCTGAATCACAGGATGAAGATGAAGGAAATCTTTATGATGGTTATCTGAAAAACACAAAATCCGAGAAAAATTTGAATGATGATTCAAAAGGATTGGTTTATACCATGATTGGATCGGACAAATTATTCTTAGATGTTGTTTTCCCGATTCAGAATGTGATTTCAGAAAAGGTTGATAAAGTTTTTAAAATGGTTGAGATTGAGAAGTCTGAGATTCCAAAGTTTGCTGGTAAAGGTCATAAATCTTTTTATAACAAACCTGGTTTTAAGAAGAAAAACATGAAGGCTGGTTTGGGTTATAAAAAGAAACAGAATTGGAATCAAAGTAAAAAACCAAATCTGCAACAAAAGATGAGTTTTGTTCAAGGGAAAAGCTTGAAAGAAGAGGAAAAACTCAAATTTGGACAACAGTCTAATGAGGAGTTTGATGCTATGAAAAAGAAACAACAACAGGCCAAGGATGTTTCAAAGAAAGTGTGTTTTAAATGTGATCAGATTGGACATGTTGCACGAAAGTGTCCAAATCCAAAGCCTGTTGATGTTGAAAAACAGAAATCTGAGAATGTGAAACCAAGGTCAACCAGTTTTGATTCGAAACAAACTTGGAGGTACAATACAAACAAGTTTGCTTCAAATCAAAATTGGAAATCAAACCCGAAAAGGTTTGATTCAAGACAGACATGGAATTCTCACACACCCAGATTCAGAACAACACAGAGTTGGAGAAAATCTGTTGATATGACAAAACCTCAAGAGTTTTGGAAACCTAAAAATGTTATTCAAAATCAAAAGGTTCAAAAAGAGACAAACTTTTACAAAAGAGGTACTCCGGAAGGTAAAATGTGGAGTGCTAAGAAACAAGTGACGTTGGTAAACGATGAGAAAGTTGAAGTCAAAGTTGAAAAAGTTTTAAATGACAAAGAGTTTCCGAAATTAAATGAACATTATTGTGTTGAAATGCCTAAGGTCCAACAGACCTGGGCTAAATTGTTCATATGATTAATAAAGTTTGAAATGTGCAGGTGCTCAACGAAGCTGAAGATTGTGAGAAGGGTAGTTGGAGCAGCCTGGCACAGGAAGAGGTTGCAGAACCCTGGTTTGGTTGAACAGGGATTTTAGTTAGATTGTTTTCTGTACATAAATAAACAATATTTTCAAAATCCTAAAAATTTGAAAAATTAAAAACCAAAAATATGTTGTTTTTAATTTTGTTTTGATTGTATCTTGATTGAATACGCCGAAACCCTCACGGCTGAACAAACATGATTACTTTCATCAGATTGAAAAACGGTTTTCAAACTGTAAAATATCAATGTGTTGTAAATCATGGGGGTACGTTATATTTTCTGCAAAACAGAGCATGAGATGCAGAAAATGGATGGCGAGACAAAGCTATCAGTGTTGGTTGTCAAATTTTTCTTTAAATGGTTTTGCATTTTAGGGGGAGATATGTTGTTAGAAAATACAAAAACATTTGAAAATTTGAAAAAGCCAAAAACATGATAAAATTTAAAAATTGAGTTTTTTGCGTAAAAAGAGGAAATGATAGTACATCAGTAGACAGTTACAGTATGCTAAAGAAATGTAATGATTAAAAAGCGTTAAACAGTCTCACTGATGATGTGCCGATAGGTTTTTGCACATTTAGTAGGTTTGTTCGGGATATAAATCTAAATTTTACTTGCTTATTTCGTGGGGAACACTACTTGGATATATAGGTAACCCCTGAAATCTCGTTTGAAAGGTCTCATAATCTGATATACTAGGTTTTTATACTCAATGATGTCTGGGGTATTATTCCGGGACTTCTGCTGAATGGAAGTTCTGACCTAGTCCTTGAATAATACTTTCTGCAAATGCTTGAAACACAACATCACCCTCAGCATATATGATAAGACAATAAAATTGCTTAGCAATGCTGTTGTATAAAAGATCCTCTAAAGGGGACACACCCACAAGTTGAGTCATGATCTCTCTGCTGAACGGTAGTTCTGACCTGAGCTCTCATGATTCTTCATAATTTATTAACCCCTTACAGATATCATTTGTGTTATAATTACCTGTAAGACTGAATATTGGGATCTGGATACGGGAGTATATTCAAGAGGTGGGACACGCGTATAAGTTTAAGTCTCTAAATCACTTAATCCGTATCCTGGACAGATTGAAAATTGTGTGGAAATTTAAGTGGATCAGTATATTGACAATCTAAGTGAATTGTTTAATTCTTATTGTGAAATTAAGCTCAACGGTACTTGTGACTTGTCAAAAACTGATATGATCCTCTGACGCATACTCAAACAAAAATATTGTCTGTAAAAATGTTTGTACATATTACTTTACTGCTTTATATTTTCAGAAAATACAAAAAGATTTTGATTTATGCTTTATTTTCGACAACTAATGTCTGAGTGCTGAGTTTCAAAATCTAAGTAAGCTGATCGTGTTTCTGAAAATAAAACAAGTTCATTAATTTGAAACTTGAAGTTTTAAAATCAAAAATCAAAAACAGTTTGTGATATCTCCAAGGTCATTAAGTTGGACTTGGATGATTAACTGTGGGGGATTTGGATGCTTATATTGTTATAGAGCTAGTTTCTGATATGATTCGATGAAACTGCGAAATTCATGGGAAGTAATTTTGAGGAGATTGATTTGTTAGATTAAATTTCTGAAAGTTTAAAATGTTGTTACTTATAGTTGTATGAGTAATTGCAGGAAAAGTCCAGACTACGATCCCGAGAGCAGAGTCTAAGGGGGAGTCTGAAGACAAGCTGAAAGTTAGGAGGAGCTTGTAGCTGGAAAGCTAGGTGTCGATCCCTAAAAGCACGGAAGCTTGACGAAAGGGGGAGCCTGCTGATGATAAAGCTGTTGATGATAGAACTAGTGATGAGATCCTGGTGTAAGAGTCAAAGTGTGAAGCTGATCAATAGAGTGATGGATGCTTACAATGTTACAATCTGAGTGAGGATGCAGAATGATCAAGACTAAAGAAGGTGTCATAACAGAGAATAGTCACTGAAGACTTCGTCAATATCCGAGGGGGAGTCTGTTAGTGCATTACGTCTATTGACTTCGTCTTGTATCATGTAATAGTATAAAATAGGTTAGAATAACCAGTGCACGAGGTTCGAGAGTCGAAACTTTGTGATTAAGCAAATGATTTCGTTTATATGAACATTGTCCATAAAAGCGAAATCATAAGCTTCTGATTTCGCTTATATGGCATGTCCATATAAGTGGAATCACTTCTACTATAAATAGGGCACTTGTTGTTCATTTGGTAACGGTTCCGAAAATTGTAACGAAGTGCTGCCAGATTGCTTTCAGGTTGTACACATTGTTAAATCAATCAAAGAAGCATTATAATTATTTTGAGCGTCTGTATCTTTGATTCCGCCTTTGATACAGAGAAAAGACTCTTCTGATTGACTCGTTCGGGTCGAACAACGATCCAACAAAAACAGTGTCGGAAATGAGGAGGGGCGCCATGTGGCCCCAAAGATGGCGAGGTGGCAAGGGGCGGTAGGCCACACCACCTAGCCATATAAATTGTCTCATGTGTTTATTTTTTGTTATTGCAAATGGACCTATTGTGAGATTTTTAAAAGGTTAAAAAACTAAAAAACGTTCTATATCTTTTATGCTTTCTTACAAATCCAAACATGCACGGTGTGGGATCCAAATGTAAATGTTATAAGGTATCATACACACTCCTCTCTCTTTCTCTCTCATTGGACTCGTATTTATATATGAGATTCATCTCACCATCGTACCAAAAAAATAAGGGGTTTCGATACCATTTGTAACATATGGCATTTAAACCAATCAATATTGTCCGCTTTCGCCAATAAATAGCTCATGATTTTGTTTTTGGTTGGCTGAGCGGAGACGTCATAAGGTACCCATATTGTAATTACTCCAACCCATGGAGTTTTGATCTCATGTAAAACCAAATACATATTAAATGCCCAAGTGGTATTCGGGGTGTGTATTTTCTTATGCCTGTATATGTGGGTTTGTCTAAAGTATTATACTAATATATATGTGAATATGGGTTAGTCCAAGTACCTAATTTATATACGAGACTATATCATAAGTCATAATGAGTGTCATAAATTCGAACATGCTCTAATGTGTACTAGTTGGATAAATCTTATTGCATGAAATACAAGTATTCCCGTATTGAATACAAGTCAAAATGTATTTAAATAATTGAATCGCGTGACTTACGTAGTGCACGAGAGTTGAATGAATAAGAGAGTCAGAGGAAATGTCAAAGTCAAGTTACAATTCAAACAACAATAATTGAGAAGCCAAAGAAGACCCCAATCAGAAATACACACTACAATTAATAGAAATATAGAATTGTGTATCTTAAAGATATTGACTAGCATGAGTATCACTCACACTCTCAGCCATCCATTTGTTTTTTTTTTTTTATTAAAAGGATAGGATTGTAATTTTACCTTTAATTTTCATAAATTAGATTTAAATTATTTTGTTTTAATTCTTGATTTTAGTTACACGTTTCCTATTTAAATCATTTTATTTTAATTCTTAATTTCAGTTACATGTTTCCTATTTTATAGAGATTATACATTTTCTCATGACATATTTACATTTTCTCATTTTCCAATTTCCTTGGATGATGATTCTGTTATTAATAATAGTAGTGCATGCAAAGTGTGGAAAAAAAAAACAACGAATTTTTTTTTATTTTGTCCCCATGGCCTCTCAAGTATATATGGAAAGTAAGGTAAAATAATCTTTAACACCAGATCTTCTCTTCTAATAAGAATATAAAAAATTTCGTATCAATAGCATTCGTAATTTTTGTATTATCTAGTTTATAATACAAGGGGATGATGATTCTGTTATTAATAATTAGTAGTGCATGCGAAGTGTGGAAAAAAACAACGAATTTTTTTTATTTTGTCCCCATGGCCTCTCAAGTATATATGGGAAGTAAGGTAAAATAATCTTTAACACCAGATCTTCTCTTCTAATAAGAATATAAAAAAATTTCACATCAATAGCCTTCGGAATTTTTTTATTATATAGTTTATAATACAAGGGGTATAAATTTAAATTTAAATTAATTAAAATGAAGAAATCATCAATAAGATTTTCAATTGAGTTCAGTTTACTAATAAGATTGTAAAGATTTTGCCATCTATTTCTTTTTAATAAAAAAAGATAAATGTCATACCGTATACAAGCACCATCTGGTAATGCACTAAAACTTGTTTCTTTTTAATAAGATTGTTTTTTTAATTTGTTTATCATCAATAAATACAAATTCTCACTTTTTAATTCTTTTTGTATAAATTCTCACTTTTTAATTCTTTTTTTCATCTTTTGTTCAATACATTCCATTCATAGTGTTCTTATACATATATGTACTTTTTAATTTACATGTGTATGTATGTCTATAAAAAATATATACATATGTGTATAAAACAGTTTGGCTGAATAGAAACTGCGTATAAAATATACACAAACAGAACTAATAAATGGTTTATACACATATGTACTTCTATTGGATAATCAAAGTACACATATGTAATATTCAAATTATATATGTATGCATGTGTATAAAACGGATATACGTATATTTATAAAACAGGTTGGCTGAATAGTAACTGTGTTTATTTTTAAATTAGTTAATTAGTTAATTGGTGAGAGAAACTGTTTTATACCCTTTTCATTTATTTTCTACATATAAATAATTAGAAAATTGTCATTATTATAAATCTCAAGATCTCCTAAATCAATGGACAAGATTTGTTCATTTTGTTAACAAAAACAACATGGTTCACTCTTGAACCCTACCCTATATATAGTGGAGAGTTCAAATAAGAAAAAAAAAATTGTAAGAAGAAAAAAGAAGAAGTTTCAACCAATAAGAATGTTTCATTTTACTTCATTTAATATTTGCATTTAATTTTAATATAAGGGTATATTTGTAAACTTACATAAATCATTAATTTGTATTCTTCCCCTTTAATAACTAACTAAATTAATTTGTAACTCCTTTTCAAAATATATATTTTTTTCAAATTAAAAAAATCAATTTAATTTAAAGTGTAGAATAAATTACTAGTTGTGTAGGATAAATTACGAGTTGTGTATTATATATTTCGAGGCATGTAGGATAAATTTCGACTATTTAGGATAAAATTCTATAATGTGTAGGGTATATGTAGGAAAATTTTGATATGTGTAGGTTTTGTAGATTATATGTAGGATAATTAATGATTAGTTGACTAATTAATTAAAGAGAGAAAAATTAGTGATATGAGTTATAAATAAAATAGTATTTTACTAATTTGTCCTTTCTTCTTTTTCTTCTCACATTAAATTTCTTCTCAAATGAACTTTCCCCTATATATATATATATATATATATATATATATATATATATATATATATATATATATATATATAGGAGAAGGATCCGTCAGGAACCACCCTTTATTGCGAGAAACGCAAGAACCAGTGTGAACACAAACAGTAATACCTAAAAAATATAAAAAACACCAAAAAAAAATTTTACTATTTTTTTGGAAAAATCGCTATATTTCGTTTATAATAAAAAAAAATTCGAGTCACAGTTATCCATGCACATATGCATTTGTATCATTTCTTTGACAAATTCCGTAATTCATTACAAATATTAGACAATTGCACTTTCATTTACACTACCACGTGTAATACACTAATTTTTAAGTTAACAAAATAAGAAATGCACATGTGCATCTATATGTATCAAAATGAAATAAGATGTGTTGGTACACTACTTTCTCTTTCATCTATCATTCCATCCATAATACACAAACATGCACATGTGCATTTTTGTCATTTCTTTGACAAATTCCGTAATTCATTACAAATATTAGACAATTGCACTTTCATTTACACTACCATGTGTAATACAATACTTTTTACATTACCAATATTAGAAATGCACATGCACATCTATATGTATCAACATGAAATAAGGTGTTTTGGTACACTACTTTGAATATACTTTCCCTTTCATCTATCATACCATCCATAATACACTACCATTACCTCCTACCATCCATAATACAATACCATTACCTCATACCATCCATAATACAATACCATTACAAATATTTTCACTTTATTACATGTATGTAAACACCATTTGTACCATTCAATCAACATATTACATCATAAATTGACAACTATAACCAAACCATCAACCACTGGATATAACTAACAAAAACACATGTATATGGGCATACTTCTCCATTCAAAATCACAAACTTTTTGTACCAAAACACGTTATATCATGGTTATACCTAATGATGCACATGTGCATTTTGAATATTGGTAATGTAAAAAGTAGTGTATTACAAATGGTATTGTAAATTAAAGTGCAATTGTCTAATCCTGATAACGTATTACCGAATTTGTCGAAGTAATGATACATATGCACATGTGCATGGATAACTGTTACTCGAAAAAAAAAAGTTTTTTTTTTTTTTTTTGTAACGAAATATAGCGATTTTTTTAAAATATTAAAAAAAAGAAAAAAAATTGAGTGTTTTTTTGATTTTTTTAGAATTTATTTTGGGTTCACATTGGTTCTCGCGGTTCTCGCATGAACATTACCCTATATATATATAGGGTCGGGATTTGGAGAAAACGGTAGAAAGTGTGAGAACGCTTATCGATCATCCGATCAAAACAATCTATGGACTAGATTGGCACGGTGGCGTTTTCGTAAATAACATCAATTTTATTACGTGGACGCGCTTAATTAAGGGTAAAAGGGTCTTTTGACTTCTCCACACAAAACGCCATCTCATGAAATAAAACGCCAAAAACAAAAATCATATACAATTCCTAGTAAAAACGCCATTATATATAAAACGCCAAACTTAATTAGAGTAAAATCCCGCCTAAAAAAACCGCCAAAAAAATCCTATATATACAACATCTCAGACCTTCAATTAAAAACACACACAAAAACCCAAACGCCATATTTCATATATCCCATTCGCCTTAGAAACGCCAAAAAACCCAAACATCAAATACGTTCTAACCCTAAACGATTTTTTGAAATTCAGTTTGGTTGTCTATAAGATTTCGCTAAATGAAATGGACAAAATCCTTAAGTGAGGATGTTGTTCATTTCATTGAGTAAAATCTTATTGACTAATCCTCAACTTCCATCCAATTTCTAACGCCAAAACATACAAAACATTATTGAGCTTTGTTGTCAATAAAGTTTAGCTGTATGGGGTGGACATTATTGTCAGTTATCTTTCTTAACAGAGGATTAACAATGTTGTCCATCTCATACAACAAAACATTATTGATTTTAGCATGATCAAATTTTGAGTTTTAAGGTGCTCTTATTTTGTGGCGTTCTTTTTATCGGTAAAACGCCAAAAAAGTTAAAAAATCAAACATCGTTCATTGTGAAATTCATGATTCTTGGCTGAAGGGTCTAAACTCAATAACATTTTGCTGCATGAGATGGACAAATTTTCAAGAAAAAAATGCTGATGTCAGACTGTGTGTTTCCAAACAGCCACACATAAAACTACTTGAAAAACAAAAAAAAAATGAATCATACGAAAGTCGAACCAGCAAGTTAACATGATTCAAAAAAAAAAAAAAGATACTGGTGACAGTGAAGATTTGGAAGATCGATTGTTTATGTATTCTTTTTTTTATTTTCCTTTTCGGTTGATTGTTATATACTAAAAAACGACATCATCCCGTTAAACGCCACCAAAAACTCCCAAACTATAATAAAATTACTTTGAAAAAGTATTATAAAAAACCCAAAAAAATAAAAAATAAAAAGCAAACTTGAAAATGTAACTAGAAACAAAAAATACAAATAAGTAATACTGAAGATAGGGAAAATTTATTATATTAGAATCTAAAACGCCCAACTTGAAAGATGGGACGTGTTACAGACTTCAGAGATAAAGCTTATCAAAAACAATAATTAAAAACAGTAACTGAAAAGACGAATACTTTATTATAATAATGCACCGCCTAACTTAGGCGCTAAAAAGACATCCTATAAAATGATACGTCTCAGCAACTTCCATTTGATCAAACAAAAAAAACAAACGCCAATACTACTAAATACC
Organism: Helianthus tuberosus; assembly: GCA_030545235.1. Classification (NCBI taxonomy): domain Eukaryota; kingdom Viridiplantae; phylum Streptophyta; class Magnoliopsida; order Asterales; family Asteraceae; genus Helianthus; species Helianthus tuberosus. The sequence continues at coordinate 184,948,817 of CM060351.1, read as the reverse complement.
ACTCACTGAAAAACGCCAAAAAAAATCAAAGATGGCTAATATGCTTTCTTGGATATTCATAATAGTTCTTCGTGAAGTTTCACTGAATGAATTATTATCAGAAGGGAGTAACTCAGAAAGATTTTGCTGCATGAGATGGACAAAAATTCAAGAAAAAGATACTGATACCAGTCATATGGCATTTTGTATTTTTTGTTCTTGAAGAAAGTTTGGATGACAAGAAGAGATCAATGACAATGAAGAGTGGGTTGATTATAAAGATGAAGACCAAGATAAAGAAAAATCAAAAAACCCACTCACACGACATAGATCTATGTCCCCAAACATTCACAAAAAAAGCTAGATCAACAGACGAGCAGACAAAAATATCAAACCAATGGGTTTGTTAAGTTTTACATAAAACGCCATATATTTGGTGACAGTTCTAGTACTATTAAAGAAGAGAGAGACTGATGACAGTGAAGATGAGGAAGACAGATCCGATTAGGATTTTTAATTTATTTTCTTCGCTTGTATTTTTTTTTTCCTGTGGTTGAAATATAATATAACAATAGTAAAACGCCAAGATAACACAAACGCCAAAAGTTTATAAAAAATAATAGAACAATGGGCTATCTTGTTTAAAACGCCTTGGAAAACGCCATTCAAATAGATAATGGCAAACGATTTGAATAAACGCCATAAACGCCAAAATGTTAATACAATGAAACCATTAAACGCCATTAAATATTGAATTTGGTTTACGCCAAAAATCTTAAAAACCAACAATATTGGGAAAAGCGGAACTGGAAAAGAAGAAGATGAAAGGACAAAAAAGCCCCTTCGCCTTTTCTAAGCGCCGGGACACGTGTTGGGCCAGGAAGCGTTCTCACCGTTTTCACACTTTTGAGCGTTTTTTCCTGATCCCGTTTCTATATATATATAAATATATATATATATAGGACAAAGATCCGTTAGGAACCACCCCTTATTGCGAGAACCGCGAGAACCAATGTGAACACAACCAAAAATGCCTAAAAATAGCTAAAAAACACACAATTTTTTTTTAATATTTTTTATGCTTTTTTTTTGCTACTAAAAGTAGCAATTTTAACATAAAAAATATTATAAAAAAAAATTTTGATTTTTTTTTATTTTTTTTTAGATTTTTTTAGGTTTTTTGGGGGTTTAGTTTTTAGCATTTTAGCTTGGGGTGGGGGGTTTAGGTTTTTGGGGGGTGGGGGAGGGGGGTTTAGGTTTTTGGTTTGGGGGGGGGGGGGTGGGGGGTTTAGGTTTTTTTTTGGGGGGGTGGGGGTTAGTTTTTTTTAGGTTTTTTTAGCTATTTTAGGTTGTGTTCACATTGGTTCTCGCGGTTCTCGCAATAAAGGTGGTTCTCGCATGAACCTTACCCTATATATATATATATATATATATATATATATATAGTGGAGAGTTCAAATGAGAATAAATTTTTTGTAAGAAGAAAAAAATTTTCAACCAATAAGAATGCTTTATTTTACTTCATTTTATATAAGTATTTAATGTTATTATAAAGGGTAAATTGGTAAATCTACATAGGTCATTAATTTGTAGTCTTGCCCTTTAATAGCTAACTATATTAAATTTTTTGTAACTTATATTCAAAATATATATTTTTTCAAAAAAATAAAATAAAATAAAATAATTTAAAGTATAGGATAAATTACGAGTTGTGTAGGATAAATTTCAACGTGTAGGATGAATTTCGAAATACGTAGGATACCTTTTGATGTGTGTAAGCAAAAAAAGTTAGTGTGAAGGATAATAGTCTTTATTACTAATTAATTAGTAAAAAACGATAATAAATGAGATAAGTGAAAAAACTATTTAATGTTTTACAAAATTACCCTTTGTTCTTTTTCTTCTCGATTAAATTTTCTTCTCAAATGAACCTTCCCATAGTGGAGAGTTCAAATGAGAAGAAACTTTTTGTAAGAAGAAAAAAGAAGAAATTTCAAACAATAAGAATGTTTTATTTTACTTCATTTAATATAAGACTATGGGGTATGGGGCGTGGGTTGTGGGTTGGGTACAAACGCCCAAGTCACCACCCCGGGTGGGCTTGGGTTTCGACGTGGCCCCTTGGGCGGGGGTTTCAGCCCGGGCGTTGGGCGGGGCTATCAAGATGACATGGCGGGATCTCATTGGCCAAGACAAGTAGCCGTTTGGGCTAGCCGTTGGCCAACGGCTATGTGTTTAAAATAATATTTTTTCACTATAAATACTCACACTTCTATTCATTTTTTTACCACAACTACTCCACCTCTTCTATAATCATCTCTATCTTATTTTTTTTTTAAAATCTCATCCAACCACAATACGAAAAATGAATCCTCATAATCGTGGTTTTGACCCGAACAATCCGCGGGCATACCAAGAAACACCTAGCCCAACATCCAATCATCCAATTGCTCCCTTTTTAATACACTCCACTATGCCGGATATGGCTGGTTACGCATCGTTTGTATAATAACTTCCCTCAGACCGACGATTCTATACCTAGCCCGATTCCACAAACGCCCATCAACCTTTCCCAAACCGAAACCGTCCCCGAAACTCAACCCCCCATCAATGGTTCTTCCGCCTCCAAACCCATCAAGAAGAGAAGTCATAAGAAAAAAACCGATGCCGAGAAAGCAAATGAAAGCGCCAAACGAAAACAACAAAGATGGGTCCTTAAAGAAGAAGTTGCATTGGCGAGGGCTTGGGTTCATAAATCTCTACATCTAATTTTAGGTATTTTTAAAAATTTTGTAGCCCTTATTTTAATATTTATGTTTTTTATTATACAACTTTGTAATATATTAAATGTTGTTTTTATTAAAATAGGAAATTCTCAACATAGAAACCATTTGTGGGACGCGGTCAGTAAGCATTCCACGAAGAAATGGAAAGGGAGCTTTATCGTGAAAATGATAGCTTATCCTCGAAGTGGACCGAGATAAGCGGGCAACTCACCAATTTAGTGGTTATATACATAAGGCAAAGCAAAACCCAAAAAGTGGTGAAACCGAAGCCGACTTTGTTACAAATGCATTGGTTACATACAAATCGAATGTGGGGAGAGACTTCCGTTTCATGCATTGTTGGGACATTTGTAAGTTCCATCCCAAGTGGGCGAATATCCCCAGTGATAGTGAAACTAACACGTCTTCCAAAAGGTCAAGGACACCCTCGTCCCAAGCCCAATCGGATGCACGAGATCAAGAGTTGGAGGACGATGTGGATGATTCGCCAAACCGGCCAGAATACGGAAGAGATGTCGCAAAAAGGCGCGCTCAAAAATCAAGATCGGGTACGCCATCGCCTTCGGTTGGGAGTTCGTGCTTGTGTAGGGGAGTATACAGCGATCAATTGGAAGACATTGCATGCAAGTTAGATACATTTAACGTATTCCAACAACAAAGGGCTGAAATTCGAAAGGGCAAATAAGCTAGGGATGCCCTGAAACAAAGACGAGACGATATGAAATTTCTAGCCCAGTCCATCGATCACCTATCAAGTGAAGAGTTGGAACTAATGTTGGAGACGAGAGAAGAGATAAAGAAAAAATATTCCAAGCATTATGAATTTTTTATGTAATTTCCTTTATTTTAAAATGTAATCAGTTTTTAATTAAAAAAATTATTAAAAAATATAAATTTGTTTATAAAAATATAAAATATGGAGGTTTGGGCTGGCCACGCCCCAAACCCCCGCCCCACCATACCTTCTTCAATGTGGGTCAGCCCAGCGAAGCCCACCCAAGCCACGTGTCGGGCCACGCCCTAAACCCCCGCCCCACCATATCCCACAGTCTAAGACTCTAAGTATTTAATGTTACTATAAGGGTACATTGGTAAATCTACATAGGTCATTAATTTGTAGTCTTCCTCTTTAATAGCTAACTACATTAAATTTTTTGTAACTTATCTTCAAACTATATATTTTTTCAAAAAAATAAAATAAAATAATTTAAAGTGTAAGATAAATTACGAGTTGTGTAGGATAAATTTCAACGTGTAGGATGAATTTCGAAATATGTTGGATAACTTTTGATGTGTGTAGGCAAAAAAAGTTAGTGTGGAGGATATTAATCTTTATGACTAATTAATTAGTCAAAAATGATAATAAATGAGATAAGCGAGAAAACAATTTAATGTTTTACAAAATTACCCTTTGTTCTTTTTCTTCTCAATTAAATTTTCTTCTCAAATGAACCTTCCCATATATATATATATATATATATATATATATATATATATATATATATATATATATATATATATATAAATAGGAACAGGATCAGGAGAGAACGCCTCAAAGTGTGAGAACGGTGAGAACGATTCTCAGCCACAAGATCTTAGTGGTTTTTGTCTGAGATTGATGCGGTGACATTTTTGTAAATAATAGGGGCCTTGGAACTACCGGGAAGGGTAAAATAGGAAGATCCAAACAAAGGTGCACATACTAATCACATGCCATTTTCCCCCATCATATTTAAACGACAATAACTTTTTATACGTGATTATTTTTCAAAAAAATTACACCATAAAACTCAGCGTTTTTTATCTTTCCAACGAGTATACTATTGATATACTTTTCGAAAAAAAAATTAACTGGGTTTTATGGCGTTTTTCTGAAGTGTGTGTTTTATGGGGTTTTTCTGAAGTGTGTGTTTTATGGCGTTTTTCTGAAGTGTGTGTTTTATGGCGTTTTAGACTTAGTATTTTCATGGCGTTTTTCTGAACTAGGTGTTTTTATGGCGTTTTAACTATGTATTTTCATAGCATTTTTCTGAACTGAGTGTTTTATGGTGTTTTCAACTGAGCTTTTTCATGGTGTTTTTTCTGAACTGGGTGTTTTATGGCGTTTTTAACTGGGTATTTTCATGACGTTTTTCTGAATTGTGTGTTTTTATGGCGTTTTATTTGAACAGCCAGTTCATTTGAGTGGTTTTTTTGACAATATTATGTCACACCCCGATATTTCCACGTATTACCGGTGGGCCCGGTAGGGAGTATCGTGACGTAGTTGATATCATCATAGTCAAACCACACAATTTAAATGCACAGCGGAAGCAAAGAATAAATATATTACAAACCGATATAAAGTAATATCAAAGTATTACAAACGGAATGTAAAGGATCCACAGGCGGATCAAATAAAAGATAATTGTTCAACAGATTTTAACATCTAAGCTTGCGAGACTCTTTATTGATGCTAGGAGTAGCCAGCCTATTCCGATTAGTACCTGCACTTAGCCTTTTTTTGGGAAAATACGTCAGTTTACACTGGTAAATACAATTAACTGACTCATTTTGAAAACGTTTAGGAAAATTGGTTTGAATGCACGTGGCACAAAACTTTTATAACTTGGGATAATTATTTGAATATAATACTTGTAAAAGAATTACATGTTTCTTATGCATTCAGTAGCCCGGTTCGTGCCGGGTTAAAGATCAATAGACACACCATATTATTTATTTAGGCACGGACGGGTGTACGCCTACACCCCGTGCTTAGGTCGTGGCCATTTCGTAAAATGATGCCAAGGATATCCGGGATATGGTCATTAACCCCCCAAAGGCTTTAAGCAAACAAAACAATTTAAACGGGATATTTCAATGATTTAACCTTCATACGATTAAAGATTCAATACCCGACCAAGCGGTATTTTATATACCGTACCCCAAGCCCGTATAGGGAAAATAAGTTAAAAGTATTTACCTGAGCTAAATATAAATTCAATCCCAGCCGTTTCTCAATTCAGCAAGTACAGATAGCTTTTACTGGGCTCCTAAATCTGGAACGAAGGTTTTTAATAACCTATTAGATTCCTAACGGGTCTTAATTAAGCCTATGCTTAGACCGGTTAGTTTTAAAGGAGGGTATGGTTCAAAACGCATGATTAAGCGAGAACAGGATTAGAATGTGGTTTAGACCCAACAAGCTTGTATACTTGTGTAACAAGGGTATACTAAACACATTTTGGATTTTGAGATAAAGATGATAAGGTTTGACCCGTTTCGGTTCATTTACGCAAACTAGTTACATAAGTCGATCCGAACGTGAAAAGTGCGTAACGGGTAACCAAAAGGGTCATGAACAGGTTTCCTAAGTTAATATGCCTTAAATATGTTGTGATATCAGTAGGATACCTTCCATTATCCCCAAAACGAATTTAAACTCAAATTATGCCCCGTAGGGGTATTTTGGTCATTTAAAAGGTTATAAAAGAGGTTTAATATAAATCTGAGTTTCAGGTCTGATTCAATCAGTAAAAATACTTAATTTAATAAGTTATATCAGTAGGGTATTACATATATGTGAATTTTATCATTTATAACCAAACTATGCACCGAAGGGGCATTTTGGTAATTTGGAAATCTGAGTTTAAAAACTTTTACTTACTGTTAGGATATAAAAATTTACTGAAAATATCAGTAGACATCAAACCTTATATGTTTAAAATAGTTTTAATACATACTATGCGTTAAAAACGCTTAAAAGGCGATTTTGAGCTATTTCCGGGTTTTTAAAGGAAAGCTGATATTTTTATTATTCCAGAAGGCTCAAAATATTTTATTTATCATATTATATCAGTAGAAAAAGGTTTGGAATCAAAATGATTTGAAAAACTCATTTTATAGCCCGAAAGGGCAAAACCGGCAATTACCGAATCAAGCTTAGAACTCTATGTTATGCTCAGCCTAAAATTAAATAAAAATCTTCAAAAATCCCAAAATATTATTTTATATCAGTAGGTAAAAAGTTTGGTATCAAAAATTGGGTTTAGATAGGCTATACGCTAATTATGCCGTTTAATTAATAAAAGCTTTTCATTTACGCGAATGAGCATAACTCCTAATCTAGACCTCAAACTGATGTCAAATTTTAGGGACAAGTTTATAAATCCGTAATAAAGATTATTGTCCTCTCACATTTTCAAAATTCTCGTTTTAGGGTCAAAGGGCATAATGGTCAACATTTAAGCATATAACGAAAACATGTAATTGAATAGGATAACTAAGGATCTAAGTTGTATAACCTCAGAGGGTTACACTAACCTATAACATGATCCTAAAGGAATCCTAAGGCATATCTATACTAAGCTAAATTGGGTCAGAACTGAAAGTCAAAGCAAAAGTCAACTTTTGCGACTTTCGGTCCCAAACCGAGCCTATACTTAGAATTGTCGGGTTGAACATGCTTAGACATGTTCAACTAATATTTACCAAGTTATTAAAGTGAGAAAACTGATTTTTATAACTTCTATATTAATAGTTATGAATTTTATTTAAAACAAACCCGGTTGACTTTTATTTGACCCGACAATTAAACTAAGTAAACGTGGTAATTAGGAGGTGCCCTTTTGAGGGTTTAACACCTACTAATTACGGTCACATAGCCATGTTTATTACGAACAATGGCTAAACTGTTTAAAAGTCAAAGCGTTCATCAAAACGCTTGACTTTTCGGCTATAACGCTAGAAATTTAAACTAAGCACGAAATGACACTTACAAAAGGGTCCAAGCAAGGAGGTTTGATCCCAAATTCTCAGGTATGAAGAGCAAGGTCTCCAACTTAGAGAATTCAGAATTCAAGTGTGGGTTTGAAGGAAAAGAGGCGGGGTATTTATAGGTTTTTCGGACCCGTTAAGATCGTTCGTCGATAAACGAGCTTTGATCTGGACCGTACACCTCTTACCCACTGTTTTGGTATACTATGGGCTGCCCAAGGATTGAAGAATACCATGTGCAACACTCACAAACAGCTGGAACAGTTGGAAACAGCTGCAAACAACATTCTGCTGGTCTGGTGAGGCTTTACGGACCGTAAGGGTCCAGCCATACGGTCCGTAAGGACCAGGTCTGATCAGCACAACTTTCATTTGTTGACAGTTTTGACCCCTGCACCTCCAAATGTCATTTCCGACTCATCTAAGGCCCGTTAAACCATTTTTAAGGCTCTACAATGATGCCTAAACATAGGGAACATGAAACATGCTCAAAAATATGCCGGATGTTGGTTCGTTTGGTCGTACGGTCACGTTGTTCAGCTAATTACGACGAAACACGGACGGACGCGAAAAACGAACCAAAGTACGCGACGAACGGAATTTTATCAACCCAAACACTAAAATAAAATATTTTAGTGCTTACGTAAATTTTTGGGTGCCCGGGTATATTCAGAATGTGAGATATGCGCGTAATTGCAAACTTGTGCACTTTTTGACACTTTTAGTCCCTGCATGACTTAAAAGTTTATTTTTACGCACCAAACACCTCTATGCCTATATCTAAGCTATATAGAGGATAAATAGGGTATGTTTAACTCATGGTCATATTCCGGAAGATCCGATTCTATACGAATCGACATACTTTTGCAGTTTGACGCAAATAGTCCTTTAATCGCACAAAGTAGCGCGAAATGTCGTTTAATGATATCCAAGCCTTCCATAGCCCATATTGATCATTCCCAATCATATATTTAAATATTACTAAGCTCCCGTTAGCTTAAATGGTCACCGAAAGGCGTAGATTCAAAAGTTGACGCTTTAGGTCCCTCTATTGCGCAAACTTGCGCATCTCATCATTTAATAGCATTGAAGCCTCATCTAATCCATATTAGGCATTCTTGAAAGTATTATTAAACATCACGATGCTTCGGGTTCGCTAAGAGGTCATTCAGAGGTATAATTAAACATATTGACGCTTTTAGCCCCTCTAACTTGCAAAGTTGCGCGTAACTTTACTTATAGGCATGAAAACCTTAGATGGCCAATAATTGGCATTCCCGAGAGTATAATCAGATATCATGAAGCTCCCGGTTTGTTAAAAGGTCACTCAGAGGTAAGAATTAACATGTTGACGCTTTTAACCCTTCATTGCGCAAACTTTCAATTAATTACACAAACGGCTACACTCGATCGACAAGTGGCTCATTTATGAATATAATCATCGTGAGAGGTTATTTAGAAACTTATTTTTAGGTATGCTAACACTTCCAATCCTTTCATAATCAAAGTTTTTGATTTTTTGAAAAATTAGTCCCTAAAATTCAATGTTTGATTTTATTAGGGTTTATTACACGTGTCAATACATCATTGGATGTGATTTTACGAGGTGTTATATCCTCACCCCCTTAAAAGAAATCTCGACCTTGAGATTTGCTAAATGCTGGAAGTATTCTTTATTTTGTCGCATAACGGACTTAATTTCTATAGCATATCTGGAGTCTCTCCAAGCTCCCAAGTTGACCTCTATAATATGTACATGTATCCTTTCTGTAGCTTCTTAACCTGTCGATCCTCAATCGTTACAGGTTTCTCATTATATTATAAATCTGCATATCATTATATGATAGTACTTCTCGAAACACATCCTTAAATCATTAGTGTGTAATGCATTGCGAGCTCTGCCAAACTCCTTAAGTAGGTTTTATCTTATAAGCTATTTGGTCTTGATACATTCGATTCCCTCGAATGATTCTGTATATTCAGAGCTTAACTAGCCTGATAATTAATAGATTGGCACACCTTTCCAGGGTAATATCTTTTGTTGAACCTTATTTCTTAAAACGAACTTAGGAGGGTTGCTACTTTAATAAATCCGTGATTTTCTGCCGAATACTGGCAACTTACAGATGATTATGGATTTGTTTGATCTTATTCGTTGTTTCCAAGGCAACTTTCAGATCCTGATAATTGGACTTACCAATCTTCTGTCTACTAATAGATGTCTAACATTCCATCTGTACAAGGTCTCCAAGGAGCAGCCTTGATACTTATATATCAACTATTATAGAAAAGCTTATCTTAAGGTGAGATGGTTATTCCAACCATTGCTTAAAACTAATCTTAAGGAATAGCTAATCCTTACAGCTAGTCGAATAAATCGACGATCCTGGGCAGCTGATGGCGATTCTTAATTGTTGCCTAATTAGGGTTGCGGTAATCAATGCATAAGCAAAATGAACCGTCTTTCTTAATTAACTATACCGAATTCTCAGAATATTGAGTTAGGCTATATGAATCCTCTATCTTAAAACTTACTAAATCAGGGTTTCGATTCTTCCAATGATGGTACTAGCCATCCTGGATATTTCATAATAATACGGCCTTAAATGGAATATAAATCTTAACTCTACTTCCCTCTCAGGAGGTAAACAGGGTAATCTTAGGAGAAGATAATCAAGATACAAGGAGGTTACAGAGATTTTTCCAAATCTCAGGCTCCAGTTCATCCATCATTGCTTGTGTCAAATAAGTGACACATTTATGTTACAATTCCACGAATTCCTTAATCGGGAACATTTACTTGGACAATTCCATTGTGGATATCTTCTTTGAATACCATTAGTTGACTTTAGTACCATATGACCATCGGGATATCTTTGTGGTCCCATGCATTAAACCTCCATACTGATCAGGCATGGAAGCAATCTATGGAACATATTAAGACACACCAATCCTCATATGGCGCTTTTTATCATACTGTCTGGTATTCGTAATCGATAGAGATCAAAGAGATATCAACTATATATGCTGATGCACTTCCTCTAGAGAGAGGATACTTCTAAATTCTACGCCTGAAGGCTTCTGATAGGAACAGAAGAAATGGTTCTTATGCTTTCGCCGGTAAGTTTTACCTTACACTTAATATCTGGGGTTCTTACGGGAGAGTTTCTAAAGGTTTGCTAAACTTATGGTCTTATGAGAGACTTGGCAGCACCTGAACCAAACGTAACTCCTAGCAATAAAATTACAATAAGAGATTTATCTGGTGTCATTAATGTGAGCTGCCTCTAATCCTTCATCAGGAGGGTTAAACGCCTCCATTCTTAATCCTTTTAAACTTTGCTGCGAAATCTTTGCCAAATTTTAGGGCAGTCTTAGCTTTGACTGATTATTTCTTAATCTATATAACGCGAGTAGCTGAGGTAGATCCATAATGGATTTATAATGTGCAGGCTTTGAAACCTTAATGTGTCCTCTTATTGCCGTTGCTAACCACCAATAATTATTGCATTAAGCTTAGATTTTGGGTAAACTGAATAGGGCACTATCTCAGCCAATGCATTAAAATTTGTAACATACTGTCTATAACCTAGAACTTTTATGGCGAGAGTCAGAAAATTCTTATTCCATCTTTTTCCATTTTGTGATGTGGATAATAGGTTTTTCTAATGAGGTCCTTAAAACTTGGACCATCCCATAATGTATAAGAGAATCCTTCTTGTGGACTTTATTAATGTCCTCACTAATCAAGGGTATTGCCATCGAATGACTGAGATGTATACCTCATCGTGTCCTTTCCAGCATAACTGCTGACATACCTAATGGTTTCTACTTCATCCACAATTTCCGGCAATCGATGGCCCCTTTTTACTATTGAAGTCTCTTGACTTCCAAGAGACGAAGTACTCTTAAGTACATCCTAAAAGGAATGGGCTCCTTGCCACATGTGATTTTTGTTTGGGTTATTCTTCGCATTTGAAGCCTGAATAAAGCTCTTCTTATGAGCAGCTAAATGTGTTTTAGAGCGTGCCGCATCTGGCTTCTTGAACCTTTTTATGACTTTTCTCATAGCCTTTCTAACAGCTGAGTTAATTACAATTTTGGAGATTAACTCCATTAACATTGAGGTTCACATTTGATGCACCATTAACGTTTGTCTCCTTTCTAGCATTGCGACTGGTGTTTGTCCTTTCCGAGTTTTCCATTCTCGAAGCTTTGGTATTAAATACCATATACTACAAGTTCTTAGGTAATCTATACCCAGTATCCCCTTGAATGGTTTAAGGCTCACCATAAGGAGTTTTGATAACTACATACTTCTTATCACACCCAATATGGGCTTGGTTACATGACGACCAATCCATTCCTATCACTATATCGAGTCCCTTTATTTTAACGGAAACAAGGACAGCGGAAAAGAGTAATTCCTAACGGATATAAAACATCCATCTAATACTGCTGAAGCAGTCTCTGAGGTACTATCGACCAATTCTATTTCATACTTAACGCTTAGAGTTTTAACAGGCAGATTTAATAGTTTGCAAAATCTATCGTCTACGAAAGACTTATCTGAACCTGAATCAAATAATACTCTAACATGAACGTCACTGACAAGGAAAGTACCTGTTGTGACATTGTCATCCTGAACTGCCTCTTGAGCATTCAGTTGAGAGTCTTCAGTTTTGGTCTTCTTATCCTCCCCAGGCTTCTTGGTTCTATTTGGGCAATTTGTCTTGATGTGCCCTTTTTCATTGCAACCATAGCAAGTTGCGTCTTTCATCTCCTTGCAATCCAAGATCTTATGCTCCTTGGACTTGCAAATTCCACAGGGTAGATGCTGAGATTCAAATCTGCATTTCCCGAGGTGGTATTTTCTACAGGTTTTGCATCTGGTCTTTTCACCTGACTGCTGGTTGCCCTTCAGTTCCTTGCATTCATGGGTCTTGTGATCCATCTCCTTACAGATGACACAACCCCTGGTCTGATCATAGAAACATTTTCCGAAGTGCTTCTTCCCGCAGGTTTTACATTTAGGCTTTGCCTCCTTTGGCTTGGACTGGTTATAGCTTGAACCGGTCTTACCCTTTTTGTAACCCTTAGTTGGGGTATTATCTCACTTTCTCTTATGATCCTTTAATATGCGGCCCACGGCTTTGTTTACAGCTGTATCCAACATAGCCTGTAATTCGGTGCCCGTTAAGTTCAGTCTTGCATTATCATTCTGATCAACTGGATGGTTGTGAGCTTCAGATGAGTCAGCCATGGTGAAGCTTTGAAGGCTACAAACCAAGTAGTAATAATTGGTTTAATTATATGGTGAATTGTCGAATTTGATGATTAAATAGCCATGGTATAGATAAACCATATAGGAAAATAGATATTATTAAATTTATTTGATTATATCTTGCCTAGGTTTTTAAATAAACCATCTTTGGCGTTTAAACGGAATATAATCCTTCATATTTATTAGACAGGGGACATAAATCACGACTGTCAAGGTCGTACCGACATTTTATATACAGCACAAGGGCTTGTCCCAAAGGACTTTTCGATGGCACAGAGGCCTTGTCACTAAGGAAATTTTAAAAACATAATCAATGATTCCTTTGGATCGGAAAATTTCATAATTCATTGTCTTGACAAGAAGTTATGAAATAAAACTATCTTTTCATGTATACATCTTTACCCGAAGGTATTCATCCCAATGGACGTTTCGATGTGTACATCATGTTCGACGTTTATTAGCCATGAGTCCTCTTGATCATTTACGCTAAATAAGGGGTTTGGAAAATTCCTAATATAAAGATGACAAGTGTGATTTTATCGCATCACTGTTGTCGGGAGTGTTAACATGTTTTCAGATGTTAACAAGGATCTGAATCTCTTTTTAAACAGGTTTTACCATCTTTGCTAGGTCTTTAATGACATTCAAGCTAGGTTATACCTTTTAAGATTCTTTTATATACTGGCAGGAAAGGAATGATATTTATCTTATTCAGGATTTTCATTATAATTATCCTGGAGTTAATTAAAATATAACTATGGCACAAAAAGGCCAAGTCACAAGGGAAACTTTAAATTATAAACCATGATTTTGTAGAATCAAGGTATTTAGGCTTGAACGTGTTCACGCCTTTTCTTGACAGGGAGTTGTAGGCTACGACTGTCTTTTGTCTTATATGACCATGAATATGGTCCGTAAGCATTTTATCCCTGATGGATGCTTAATTCACAAAATAAGAAAGGATTTCGGGAGAATCCAGTATAAGGATGATTTATGTGACTTTATCGAACCACATCTGCCAGGAAAGTTAATATGTTACAGATGTTAACAAGGATTTGAATCTTTTGAATAGGTTCTACCATCTTGGCCTTGTCATATCGGCTAGGTTTACCTTTAAGATTCTTTTTAATAATTAACGCAGAACAATCCTAAATTGAGGTATTAATAAGGATCTGAATCTAATTGAGGAACTGCCATCTTGGCCCTGTTCTTAAAATGATACATGGGCTAGGTCTTGTTCTTTTTAGATTTTGCCATTTTATTATAATGGTAGATCTTATAAAAGGAACGATACTTTTCATTTATTTCATATATTATATGCATATATATTGATAAAAATGAAATTTTGATAAAGCATTCCAATGATTTTAAAAGAGGTGCAGAATTTCCCTAAACGGGACTTGAAAGGAATAATGTTGTCCTCGAAGGGACTGAAAGATAAATATTTCCTTATAAGGACTACTAAGGAAACGACCTTCAGCAAGGGAGTTTCTTCTTCATTTTTATTTCTGAATGTTTTCTCCTTGGTTGCACGTTAATCCTAGTCGCAGTACGAAGCTCGGCCTTTCCTAGGCTTCAAATGGGGAGAATTTCCATTACGGCTTCTTTGCTTGGCGACGTATCAAGATATAGAATTGAAAGCAATAATTCTCCAAATAGAGATGAGAGTATTCCTATGTTAAGTCTAGACTCAGAAAGTCAAGGAATGTGCTACTGTGTCATTGAGATTAAACACAAAAGGCTAGTGTTTAATTCACTCAATGTTGGCTCTGATACCAACCTGTCACACCCCGATATTTCCACGTATTACCTGTAACACCTGTCTAATATTTACTTGAATTTAATAATGATTCATACCATTATATATAAAAGATATCTAAGTTATAACATAAATATCATAAGTAAGGTTCAAAAGTAGCAAAAACATTAGTCAACTAACGACTAATTCGAAACATTCAGAAGTTGTTTAACAATTTGTTTACATTTCATAAAACATAGTCTATTAAAGGTTAAGATATTGCGGAAGCTTCAAAAATTGTGTTCGGTTCTTCAAACATGCTCGATCATCGTCCACATCCTTGCCAAACCTGAAAACTAAAGATTTTAACAAATCTTAATGTTAAAGTTCCTTAGAAATATTACATAATCGAAACTACGCTTAAAAACGGATTTGATTTAACAAAATATGCAAAGTTCAACACGAATTTCAAGGCTCTACCGTAACTTACGGTAGTCACCGTAAGTTACGGTAGCTTCTGGGAAATTCTGGTTCCACCGTAACACAGGAGTATACCACCGTAAGTTTTTGGTTTCTACCGTAAATTACGGTGTATACCGTAATTTACGGTAGACACTGCAATGCTATGGTTTGATTGTTTTGATTATTTTGCTCAAACCAAATTCTAGGATTTCTCATTCTAACAACCAACACACTGTTTTCAAGTATTTTAATATGTCTTTCATGAACAACATCAAAGACCGAGTAATCATACTACAATGCATTAACCACGCATCATTTGATTATCCGACCCGTTTGGCTCATCTATGGAATCCTCCATTATGATGACTACCAACGCGATCTAACCAATTCTTTACCTATTATTCAACATAGCGAGCATTATCGCTTTATTTCAACTTGACTTCTATTCTACAATTCAACTACACATTTGCTAGTTATCAAATTATCAAATGTAACGAGTTAAGTTACATACATTCAAAGTAGGCCCTTCAAACGTGATTCGCCACCCGCTTGTCCGCTTGACGCTCCTACGTCCTTTCCTTTAGAGTTCATTTATGACATGTTTAGAACTCTCTTTAAATCATACTTCGCATAATATGCTGAAACATCATAATTATGCTTTTCAACTTTGAATTTCAGTTTTAAGCCTTCTTTGAGGCATTTTCACAAACACCTTAAAGGTAGATTTTTACATGATTAAATATCAAGTCTCTAGCTTATCGCTTAGCCCTAAATTCACATCAATCAACCATTTTACAAGATTATTAGCTTCTATGATTCTGAAATCACTTCACAGTTGTCAAATTACACTAGAACAACATAAATTTCCTAGTGTTCGTTAAAATCTACATAACCCACTAATCACCTACAATGGTGTTCATGGATTTTACTAAAATTTCACATGATTCCAACCTGTATTGGTCTAGGGTTTGTCCCTAGACACTGTATTGTTCCTAATTCATCATAAAACTAACATGCAACCATAAATTTCAGATAATCCCAATTTCATGAGAATTTCGAGTTTAGAGTTTTCATCAAATTTTACATACCTTGTAATCCTCTTGCGATGAGGATCAATAATATATGCTTTAATTTCGATTTCAGCTTGGATTGAGCCTTCAATTTGAGAGTTTAGTGGTGTTTAGGGTTTTGAGAGTGGGGAAATCGCCCCTGGCTTCTTCTGTACGACCAGACATCCTAAAATGGGGTGTTTGGTTTTGTTTTTATTAAAAATAATAATGTAGTTTCAATCTTTACAACTTAGGCCCCTCCACTTTTGTTCAATATATAGTTTGGTTATGTTAACCCTATTTCAAGTTACTTTTAGACTTGTAGTTAACTAGGTTTTAATTTCCTAGTTAAATAATATTCTTGTTTATTTAAACTTTATAATTAAAATTATAAAGTTTCATATTTCCGGGGTGTTACAAGTCCACCCCCCTTAAAAAGGGTTTCGTCCCCGAAACCAAAGTACGTACCAAATAATGTAGGGTGGAGACGTCGCATCTCCTCTTCGGACTCCCACGTAGTGTCCGAACCTTTCCTATGCTCCCATTTGACCTTGACTTGCTTAATTAATTTGTTCCTCAAACTCTTCTCTTTACGATCTAAAATCGCAATTGGTTTTACTGCATAGTTGAGGCTGTTATCCACCTCGATATCATCGTAGTGGATACAAGCAGTTTCGTCCGTTAAACATTTTCGGAGATGTGACACGTGGAATGTGCTATGAACTCCACTCAACTCCTCGGGTAATTCGAGCCGATAAGCTACTTTACCAACTCGCTCGGTGATTCTGAATGGCCCAATAAATCTTGGGCTCAACTTTCCTCTTTTTCTGAACCGTATTACTCCTTTCCACGGCGATACTTTCAGCATAACATTATCGCCCACTTGAAATTCGATCGGCCTATTTCGTTTATCCGCATACGACTTTTGTCGATCCTGAGCCGCTTTTAGGTGAGCTCGAACCATGTCGATTTTCTCATTCGTAGTTCGGATTATATCAGTAGGTGCTAGTCCTCGTGGACCCACTTCTCCCCAACATACCGGAGTTCTACACTTTCCACCATATAACATTTCATACGGGGCCATCTTAATACTCGCGTGATAGCTATTGTTATATGAAAATTCGACCAAGGGTAGATAGACATCCCAACTACCCCCGAAGTCGATAATGCAAGCCCGCAGCATATCTCCCAACGTTTGTATTGTCCTTTCACTATGCCCATCCGTTTGTGGATGGTAAGCAGTGCTAATGAACAGTTTGGTTCCCATTTGTTCTTGAAATTCACGCCAAAATTTCGAAGTAAACCGAGTATCTCTGTCTGACACAATGGATATCGGTACCCCATGTCGTGCTATGATTTCATTGGTGTACACCTCCGACATCTTCTCCGATGTATAAGTCTCACGAATCGGAATGAAGTGAGCGCTTTTCGTCAATCTATCCACGACTACCCATATAGCATGAAACCCACGGTTGGTTTTGGGCAATTTGGTCAACAAATCCATGGTGATTTGTTCCCATTTCCAAACTGGGATGTCCAATGGTTGCAATTTACCATATGGCTTCTGGTGCTCCGCTTTGACTTGCAAGCAAGTCAAACACTTCTCCACATACTTCACAATATCCCTTTTCATCCCGGGCCACCAATAGTTTTGTTTTAAATCATTATACATCTTGGTCGCTCCCGGATGGATGGAATAACGAGACTTGTGAGCTTCATCTAGTAGAAGCTTTTTAACTCCACATGTGTTAGGAACCCAAATTCTATTGAAACGTGTTTTCAAACCGTGGTTTCCTACTTCAAGATCCTTAACTTGGCCAATAATCCTTTCCTTTCTCCAGTTTTCCGTCTTTACTGCTTCATCTTGTGCCCCTCGGATTCGTTCAAGTAAGCCCAAAGTCACAATGAGTTGTAATGATCGTACTCGTATCGGAGCATAATCTGTCTTTCTGCTTAGGGCGTCCGCCACCACGTTTGCCCTTTCGGGGTGATAGTGTATTTCACAGTCAAAATCTTTCACCGTTTCTAGCCATCGCCTTTGTCGCATATTTAACTCCTTCTGATCGAAGAAGTATTTTAAGCTCTTGTGATCGGTGAATATGGTGCACTTTACCCCATATAAGTAGTGCCTCCATATTTTTAATGCAAATACCACCGCAGCCAACTCGAGATCGTGCGTGGGATATTTCTTCTCGTGTATCTTCAATTGCCTTGAGGCATAAGCTATAACTTTGCCCCGTTGCATCAAAACGCATCCGAGTCCCGATAGGGAAGCATCCGAATAAACCACCAAGTCTTCGACCCCGTCCGGCAATGTCAGTATCGGAGCTTGAGTTAACTTCTTTTTTAGCGTTTGAAACGCTCTTTCTTGGTTGACACCCCAAATGAACTTTTCTTCCTTCCGAGTTAGCTTTGTTAGCGGTGACGCAATCTTGGAGAAATCTTGAATGAATCTCCTATAGTATCCCGCAAGCCCCAAAAAGCTTCTAATTTCTGAAGGGTTCTTCGGGGAATTCCATTTTGACACGGCCTCAATCTTTGACGGATCCACCAATACTCCGTCGGCACTTATGATGTGGCCAAGAAATTGTACCTCTCGTAACCAAAAGGCACACTTAGAGAATTTTGCATACAACCTTTCTCGTCTAAGTGTCTCTAACACCTCTTGTAAGTGGTGTGCATGTTCAGCTTCGCTTTTCGAATACACCAAAATATCATCGATAAACACAATGACCGACTTATCCAACATTGGCTTGCAAACCCAGTTCATGAGGTCCATGAAAGCCGCAGGTGCATTTGTTAGCCCAAATGACATCACGAGGAATTCGTAATGTCCGTATCTCGTGCGGAAAGCCGTCTTCGGCACATCTTCCTCCTTGACCTTTAGTTGGTGATACACCGATCTAGGGTCAATTTTTGAAAACCAGTTCGCACCTTGTGATTGGTCGAATAAATCCTCTATCGTCGGAAGCGGATATCGGTTCTTTACCGTGAGTTTGTTTAACTCCCGGTAATCAATACACATGCGCATGCTTCCGTCTTTCTTTTTCACAAACAGTACCGGTACGCCCCAAGGAGACACACTCGGCCTTATGAATCCTTTGTCAAGCAGGTCTTGAATCTGGGACATCAACTCTTGTAATTCCGATGGTGCGAGTTGGTATGGTGCTTTTGCTACGGGTTTTGCGCCCGGAATCAATTCGATCCCGAACTCTACTTCCCGTTCAGGCGGTATCCCCGGTAAATCCTCCGGAAACACATCTTTATAGTCTCGTACTACCGGTACATCTTCAATCTTCTGTGATTCTTTCTCGGACTCATTTGCGTATATCATGAATGCCTTGCACCCTCGCTTCATAAGC
Source organism: Helianthus tuberosus (assembly GCA_030545235.1). Classification (NCBI taxonomy): domain Eukaryota; kingdom Viridiplantae; phylum Streptophyta; class Magnoliopsida; order Asterales; family Asteraceae; genus Helianthus; species Helianthus tuberosus. The sequence goes on along the minus strand of CM060351.1, from coordinate 184,929,402 downwards.
TTGTGAGCTTTCAACATTGAGCATACTATGGGGTTGCCTCCTTTTTCGCCATAGATAGTGACGTGTTTCCCGCTCGGAGATATTAGCTTTATCTCCTTACGAAAACACACGACCTTCGCGTGGTGTTGAGATAGCCAATCCATCCCAACGACTACTTGAAATTCCCCCATTGACATCGGGATTAGATCTATCAAGTATTCCTCATCGTCTATGCTTAATTTGCAGCTTCGATAAACGTCACAAACTATAAAACTTTTGTTGTCCCCTATTTCTACTTCTAAGGGCATAGATAACTTTGTTAATACAAAAGAAGAATGTCGAATAAATCCATGCGAAATGAAGGATTTATTCGCACCCGTATCAAACAATACACGTGCTGGAATTGAGTTAATTGTGAATATACCTGAGACCACATCGGGTTCTGTTTTTGCTTCAGCCGCGGTAAGTTGGAAGGACCTAGCCTTCGCTTTGGGAGCTTCTGCTGGAGACTCTTTTGTGTCTCTCTTTCCAACCAACTCGGGACATTCAGACTTTTTGTGGCCGGAATGATAACATTTGTAACAAACAGAAACTTTTCCGGGACATAGCGATGCAGTGTGCCCCGTCTTCCCACATACCGGACACGGCTTGTCTTTGAAGCGGCACTCACCTTTGTGCCCCTTTCCACATACTTTGCAGCTTGGCGACCCACCTTTAGCCTCCACTTTCTTCCCCAATTCAGCAGTTCTAGCTTTCTTTGTAGGGCTTGGATTCACATCCTGTGCCCTTCGCTCACCCCTTTCAACTTGTTTCTTTAACTCGATTTCCCGCTCCCGGGCGGTGTTGATGATTTCTGTAAGAGTTTCATATTTTGAGTGTGTCATAAACTCCCGGTACTCAGCACTCAGCATGTTATAATAATAGTATATCTTCTGCTCTTCAGTGGTGACTAACTCGTCACAAAATCTCAGCTTATCCATGAAGATGCCCGTGATCTTATCAATTGATTCTCCCTTTTGTCTTAACTGGATAAATTCCTCTTTGATCCTGTTGATAACTGCTTTGGGGCTATGGTGTTTAAGGAACGGCACCTTAAACTCATCCCAAGTCATGACCCTTGCCGCTTCGGCTCCCAATTCCTTCTTTTTATTGTCCCACCAATCCTTGGCTTGATTTCTCAATTGACCCGTTCCGTAAGCAACAAAGTCACCTACGTCACAGTGGGTTCGTTCAAACACTCCTTCGACGTCACTTATCCATCTTTGGCAGATTATCGGGTCAACTTCCCCGTTATAGATTGGCGGTTTGCACGCCATAAATTCTTTATATGAGCACCCTTTACGTTCTCCCGTTTTATCTTTCATAAGGTTGACACTATCCTCCAACCTTTTAACTCGCTCTTCGACAAGCGACAACACCGTGCTTTGAATTTTGTCTATAAATCCGGATAGACTACCTTCAATTGCCTTCCCTACTTCTTCGGCAATTATCTCTTTCATTTGTTCGGTGCTTGTTTGCACCAGATTATCATCGTTTCCATCAGACATCTTGAAACTGAAATGTTTACATTTAAACGTTAAACATTTCATTTATAACATTGCTTTATTTGTTTCGGTTTAGCCAAGTTCCTAACTTGCTTTAACCGTTCACTTTTTGGTGCACTTTCCGGGTTTGAGTGTGTTAATACGCTCTTCCCATGCACATCAATTCATTTCTCATTTCATACACAAGATATAATTTATTAACATAATAAGTTAATTCTTACCGGACGATTGATCAAGCTTGAACCGAACACTTGTTGACAACCTTAAGCTCTGATTACCAACTTGTAACACCCGTCTAATATTTACTTGAATTTAATAATGATTCATACCATTATATATAAAAGATATCTAAGTTATAACATAAATATCATAAGTAAGGTTCAAAAGTAGCAAAAACATTAGTCAACTAACGACTAATTCGAAACATTCAGAAGTTGTTTAACAATTTGTTTACATTTCATAAAACATAGTCTATTAAAGGTTAAGATATTGCGGAAGCTTCAAAAATTGTGTTCGGTTCTTCAAACATGCTCGATCATCGTCCACATCCTTGCCAAACCTGAAAACTAAAGATTTTAACAAATCTTAATGTTAAAGTTCCTTAGAAATATTACATAATCGAAACTACGCTTAAAAACGGATTCGATTTAACAAAATATGCAAAGTTCAACACGAATTTCAAGGCTCTACCGTAACTTACGGTAGTCACCGTAAGTTACGGTAGCTTCTGGGAAATTCTGGTTCCACCGTAACACAGGAGTATACCACCGTAAGTTTTTGGTTTCTACCGTAAATTACGGTGTATACCGTAATTTACGGTAGACACTGCAATGCTATGGTTTGATTGTTTTGATTATTTTGCTCAAACCAAATTCTAGGATTTCTCATTCTAACAACCAACACACTGTTTTCAAGTATTTTAATATGTCTTTCATGAACAACATCAAAGACCGAGTAATCATACTACAATGCATTAACCACGCATCATTTGATTATCCGACCCGTTTGGCTCATCTATGGAATCCTCCATTATGATGACTACCAACGCGATCTAACCAATTCTTTACCTATTATTCAACATAGCGAGCATTATCGCTTTATTTCAACTTGACTTCTATTCTACAATTCAACTACACATTTGCTAGTTATCAAATTATCAAATGTAACGAGTTAAGTTACATACATTCAAAGTAGGCCCTTCAAACGTGATTCGCCACCCGCTTGTCCGCTTGACGCTCCTACGTCCTTTCCTTTAGAGTTCATTTATGACATGTTTAGAACTCTCTTTAAATCATACTTCGCATAATATGCTGAAACATCATAATTATGCTTTTCAACTTTGAATTTCAGTTTTAAGCCTTCTTTGAGGCATTTTCACAAACACCTTAAAGGTAGATTTTTACATGATTAAATATCAAGTCTCTAGCTTATCGCTTAGCCCTAAATTCACATCAATCAACCATTTTACAAGATTATTAGCTTCTATGATTCTGAAATCACTTCACAGTTGTCAAATTACACTAGAACAACACAAATTTCCTAGTGTTCGTTAAAATCTACATAACCCACTAATCACCTACAATGGTGTTCATGGATTTTACTAAAATTTCACATGATTCCAACCTGTATTGGTCTAGGGTTTGTCCCTAGACACTGTATTGTTCCTAATTCATCATAAAACTAACATGCAACCATAAATTTCAGATAATCCCAATTTCATGAGAATTTCGAGTTTAGAGTTTTCATCAAATTTTACATACCTTGTAATCCTCTTGCGATGAGGATCAATAATATATGCTTTAATTTCGATTTCAGCTTGGATTGAGCCTTCAATTTGAGAGTTTAGTGGTGTTTAGGGTTTTGAGAGTGGGGAAATCGCCCCTGGCTTCTTCTGTACGACCAGACATCCCAAAATGGGGTGTTTGGTTTTGTTTTTATTAAAAATAATAATGTAGTTTCAATCTTTACAACTTAGGCCCCTCCACTTTTGTTCAATATATAGTTTGGTTATGTTAACCCTATTTCAAGTTATTTTTAGACTTGTAGTTAACTAGGTTTTAATTTCCTAGTTAAATAATATTCTTGTTTATTTAAACTTTATAATTAAAATCATAAAGTTTCATATTTCTGGGGTGTTACATTACCGGTGGGCCCGGTGGGGAGTATCGTGACGTAGTTGATATCATCATAGTCAAACCACACAATTTAAATGCACAGCGGAAGCAAATAATAAATATATTACAAACCGATATAAAGTAATATCAAAGTATTACAAACGGAATGTAAAGGATCCACAGGCGGATCAAATAAAAGATAATTGCTCAACAGATTTTAACATCTAAGCTTGCGAGACTCTTTATTGATGCTAGGAGTAGCCAGCCTATTCCGATTAGTACTTGCACTTAGCCTTTATTGGGAAAATACGTCAGTTTACACTGGTAAATACAATTAACTGACTCATTTTGAAAACGTTTAGGAAAATTGGTTTGAATGCACGTGGCACAAAACTTTTATAACTTGGGATAATTATTTGAATATAATACTTGTAATAGAATTACATGTTTCTTATGCGTTCAGTAGCCCGGTTCGTGCCGGGTTAAAGATCAATAGACACACCACATTATTTATTTAGGCACTGACGGGTGTACGCCTACACCCCGTGCTTAGGTCATGGCCATTTCGTAAAATGATGCCAAGGATATCCGGGACATGGTCATTAACCCCCCAAAGGCTTTAAGCAAACAAAACAATTTAAACGGGATATTTCAATGATTTAACCTTCATACAATTAAAGATTCAATACCCGACCAAGCGGTATTTTATATACCGTACCCCAAGCCCGTATAGGGAAAATAAGTTAAAAGTATTTACCTGAGCTAAATATAAATTCAATCCCAGCCGTTTCTCAATTCAGCAAGTACAGATAGCTTTTACTGGGCTCCTAAATCTGGAACGAAGGTTTTTAATAACCTATTAGATTCCTAACGGGTCTTAATTAAGCCTATGCTTAGACCGGTTAGTTTTAAAGGATGGTATGGTTCAAAACGCATGATTAAGCGAGAACAGGATTAGAATGTGGTTTAGACCCAACAAGCTTGTATACTTGTGTAACAAGGGTATACTAAATACATTTTGGATTTTGAGATAAAGATGATAAGGTTTGACCCGTTTCGGTTCATTTACGCAAACTAGTTACATAAGTCGATCCGAACGCGAAAAGTGCGTAACGGGTAACCAAAAGAGTCATGAACAGGTTTCCTAAGTTAATATGCCTTAAATATGTTGTGATATCAGTAGGATACCTTCCATTATGCCCAAAACGAATTTAAACTCAAATTATGCCCCGTAGGGGTATTTTGGTCATTTAAAAGGTTATAAAAGAGGTTTAATATAAATCTGAGTTTCAGGTCTGATTCAATCAGTAAAAATACTTACTTTAATAAGTTATATCAGTAGGGTATTACATATATGTGAATTTTATCATTTATAACCAAACTATGCACCGAATGGGCATTTTGGTAATTTCACATAAGATTTAAAGGTCAAATTTGGAAATCTGAGTTTAAAAACTTTTACTTACTGTTAGGATATAAAAATTTACTGAAAATACCAGTAGACATTAAACCTTATATGTTTAAAATAGTTTTAATACATACTATGCGTTAAAAACGCTTAAAAGGCGATTTTGAGCTATTTCCGGGTTTTTAAATGAAAGCTGATATTTTTATTATTCCAGAAGGCTCAAAATATTTTATTTATCATATTAGGTCAGTAGAAAAAGGTTTGGAATCAAAATGATTTGAAAAACTCATTTTATAGCCCAAAAGGGCAAAACCGGCAATTACCGAATCAAGCTTAGAACTCTATGTTATGCTAAGCCTAAAATTAAATAAAAATCTTCAAAAATCCCAAAATATTATTTTATATCAGTAGGTAAAAAGTTTGGTATCAAAAATTGGGTTTAGATAGGCTATACGCTAATTATGCCGTTTAATTAATAAAAGTTTTTCATTTACGCTAATGAGCATAACTCCTAATCTAGACCTCAAACTGATGTCAAATTTTAGGGACAAGCTTATAAATTAGTAATAAAGATTATTGTCCTCTCACATTTTCAAAATTCTCGTTTTAGGGTCAAAGGGCATAATGGTCAACATTTAAGCATATAACGAAAACATGTAATTGAATAGGATAACTAAGGATCTAAGTTGTATAACCTCAGAGGGTTACACTAACCTATAACATGATCCTAAAGGAATCCTAAGGCATATCTATACTAAGCTAAATTGGGTCAGAACTGAAAGTCAAAGCAAAAGTCAACTTTTGCGACTTTCGGTCCCAAACCGAGCCTATACTTAGAATTGTCGGGTTGAACATGCTTAGACATGTTCAACTAATATTTACCAAGTTATTAAAGTGAGAAAACTGATTTTTATAACTTCTATATTAATAATTATGAATTTTATTTAAAACAAACCCGGTTGACTTTTATTTGACCCGACAATTAAACTAAGTAAACGTGGTAATTAGGAGGTGCCCTTTTGAGGGTTTAACATCTACTAATTACGGTCACGTAGCCATGTTTATTACGAACAATGGGTCAACCGTTTAAAAGTCAAAGCGTTCATCAAAACGCTTGACTTTTCGGCTATAACGCTAGAAATTTAAACTAAGCACGAAAGGACACTTACAAAGGGTCCAAGCAAGGAGGTTTGATCCCAAATTATCAGGTATGAAGAGCAAGGTCTCCAACTTAGAGAATTCAGAATTCAAGTGTGGGTTTGAAGGAAAAGAGGTGGGGTATTTATAGGTTTTTCAGAACCGTTAAGATCGTTCGTCGATAAACGAGCTTTGATCTGGACCGTACACCTCTTACCCACTGTTTTGGTATACTATGGGCTGCCCAAGGATTGAAGAATACCATGTGCAACACTCACAAACAGCTGGAACAGCTGCAAACAGCTGCAAACAACATTCTGCTGGTCTGGTGAGGCTTTACGGACCATAAGGGTCCAGCCATACGGTCCGTAAGGACCAGGTCTGATCAGCATAACTTTCATTTGTTGACAGTTTTGACCCCTGCACCTCCAAATATCATTTCCGACTCATCTAAGGCCCGTTAAACCATTTTTAAGGCTCTACAATGATGCCTAAACATAGGGAACATGAAACATGCTCAAAAATATGCCGGATGTTGGTTCGTTTGGTCGTACGGTCACGTTGTTCAGCCAATTAAGACGAAACACGGACGGACGCGAAAAACGAACCAAAGTACGCGACGAACGGAATTTTATCAATACAAACACTAAAATAAAATATTTTAGTTCTTACATAAATTTTTGGGTGCCCGGGTATATTCAGAATGTGAGATATGCGCGTAATTGCAAACTTGTGCACTTTTTGACACTTTTAGTCCCTGCATGACTTAAAAGTTTATTTTTGCGCACCAAACACCTCTATGCCTATATCTAAGCTATATAGAGGATAAATAGGGTATGTTTAACTCATGGTCATATTTCGGAAGATCCGATTCTATACGAATCGACATACTTTTGCAGTTTGACGCAAATAGTCCTTTAATCGTACCAAGTAGCGCGAAATGTCGTTTAATGATATCCAAGCCTTCCATGGCCCATATTGATCATTCCCAAGCATATATTTAAATATTAATACGCTCCCGTTAGCTTAAATGGTCACCGAAAGGCGTAGATTCAAAAGTTGACGCTTTAGGTCCCTCTATTGCGCAAACTTGCGCATCTCATCATTTAATAGCATTGAAGCCTCATCTAATCCATATTAGGAATTCTTGAAAGTATTATTAAACATCACGATGCTTCGGGTTCGCTAAGAGGTCATTCAGAGGTATAATTAAACATATTGACGCTTTTAGCCCCTCTAACTTGCAAAGTTGCGCGTAACTTTACTTATAGGCATGAAAACCTTAGATGGCCAATAATTGGCATTCCCGAGAGTATAATCAGATATCATGAAGCTCCCGGTTTGTTAAAAGGTCACTCAGAGGTAAGAATTAACATGTTGACGCTTTTAACCCTTCATTGCGCAAACTTTCAATTAATTACACAAACGGCTACACTCGATCGACAAGTGGCTCATTTATGAATATAATCATCATGAGAGGTTATTTAGAAACTTATTTTTAGGTATGCTAACACTTCCAGTCCTTTCATAATCAAAGTTTTCGATTTTTCGAAAAATTAGTCCCTAAAATTCAATGTTTGATTTTATTAGGGTTTATTACACGTGTCAATACATCATTGGACGTGATTTTACGAGGTGTTACATATTAGCCCTTAGTTTTAGCATCAATGCCACATGTCACCACCAAAATCGTTCTCACTGTTCTCACATTTTTCACCGTTCTCTCTAAATCCTGACTATATATATATATATATATATAGATTGAGGATCCTGTACATTAATCCAGAAGTGTGAGAAGTGTATTATAACACTATATATAACACTATAACACCATATAAATATCGTATAACAATATGTAACACCATATAACACTATGTAACACTATATAACAAATATAACACTATAGTTTGTCTGATAGCATGTCTATGATAGATGTATAGTGTTATATATTATTATATAGTGTCATATAGTGTTACATAGTGTTATATAATGTTATATGGTGTTACATATTATTATACGGTGTTTATATGGTGTTATATAGTGTTATAATACACTTCTCACACTTCAGGATTAATGTACAGAATCCCTACCCTATATATATATATATATATATGATGAGGATCATTACAGAACACTAATTATTGTGAGAACAAAAAGAACAACCCTAAAACACTAAATTTTGGGATTTAAGGTTCATATTTTTTAAATTTTATTTTCTTACATTCATATGTGTATTATATATACATAAAAAGACCATATATTTTTAGCTACACATAGCCTACATAAATGTTGTTAATTTAACATACACATAACCTACATATGTGTAGGTTATAGAAAACTGAAAATTTTCAATATTTTTTTTTGAATTCAAGTGTAAGAAACAATAAATCTTACATTTGTAACATTTTCATTTACTTTTTAGGTTTTAGGATTGAAAAAATAGGTAATTCATTGTGTTCTGCGTGTTCTCATAATATTTAATGTTCTGCATAGAACTTTCCCCTATATATAGGGGATGCTTCAAATGAAAACCACTTTTATTGTGAAAACTCGAAAACTAACTAAAAAAAACCTAAAAAACACACCAAATTTTTTTTTCAATTTTTTATAAAAAGTCGCAGGTTTTTTTATATAAAAAAAAACTTTTTTTCAAAAAAAAACTTGTATTACACATGTGTATGTGTACTACACATGTGCGCTGCAAATTTTTTTTTATATACTAAAAGTGACGAAAATTGGTATGCAAAAAAAATTTTTTGATATGTTTTTTTGGATTTTTTAATTAGTTTTTGAGTTTTCACAATAACTAGTGATTTTCATTTGAACCTTCCCCTATATATATATAGGTAGAGGATCCTGTACATTAATCCAGAAGTGTGAGAAGTGTGAGAACTGTATTATAACACTATATAACACCATATAAACACCGTATAACTCTATGTAACACCATATAACACCATATAACACCATATAACACTATGTAACACTATATAACACTATATAACAAATATAACACTATATTTTGTCTGATAGCATGTCTATGATAGATGTATAATGTTATATATTGTTATATATTGTTATATAGTGTTACATAGTGTTATATGGTGTTATAAGGTGTTATACGGTGTTATACGGTGTTTATATGGTGTTATATAGTGTTATAATACACTTCTCACACTTCTGAATTAATGTACACTATCCCTACCCTATATATATATCAGATGTAAAAGGTTATTGTTAAAAAATAAATATAACGAGATTAACATATTCCTCGAAATATATGAAATTCTAAATACAATGTTCAAAAACGGTGTTGTGTTTAGGTTTGTGTTGTGCTTTGATAATGTTGCGGGATTTTATATCACTTTACTTGATTCGATCGTTTACTAGTGTTGTGCTTAGGTTTGCGTTGTGGTTTGATAATGTTACTGGATTTTATATCACTTTACTTAATTGGATCGTTTAGTAGCAATGTGCAGTTTATCGTGTTCCACCTATGCGAAATGTTTATTGAAACAACAAAACCACTATAATATATATTCAGTCCTACAAGTAAATAAATTGTAACTTCTTTCGGGAATTATATTTACTCTTTTAATTCGAATGACTTGCTCAATAAGATTAATGCGTATTCTAATACAAAATTTACATTACTAATCTTGAAACAAACTTAAATAAATTACGACCCGAAGTATAGGTTTTTATTTTAAATTTGGATTAATTATTACGACTCGGTCATGTGTCCATGTTGCGACGAATTCGAGGAATTGGTGGAGCATTTGTTCACTGCTTGCTTGGTGGCTTTCCGGGTGTGGTCGGCCTTCAGCATATGGTGCAACATCCCGCCGCTTTTCCTTTTTGAGTTCAAAGATATCTTAGACATACACAAGTACATTAAAAATGGCAAGAAGGCGGAAAAGATCATTTACGGGTTGGCTATTATCTCATGCTGGTGCATATGGAAAGAAAGGAATGAGGTAGTCTTTAACCAGAAAAAGTGTAGTCCGCATGATATCATAGGGGAGATAAAATCTAGAAGGTATGCTTGGGTTAAAAATAGATATCCTTGTATGTAACAACCCTCGGTAAAACCGACACCCTCATAATATTTCTGATACCCTAGTATATTTTAAAATATTCCCTTATGTCTTATAATACATTCCGTATGTGAAAACCGAGCCCAAAATATGTTATAGCATATAAAATAAATTAAAAACAATAAAAATTAAGCTTAGGCGGGCCGCGTAGGACCCCTTCCCAAGCTCACGCGGGCGGTATCAAGGCTGAAACTTGATTCCGGTGAAATGTTAAGTTAAGGCGGGCCGCGTAAGCTCACCTTAACTCTTACGCGGGCCGTGTGAGATCATCAAATGCGGAGACACCAGAAGCCGACACGTGTCGACATCATGGCGGACCTACATGCTGACCCGGCTAAGCTACATGTTGACCAGGTGTTGACGCGGGCCGCGTAAGCCCCGCTTATCCTTTACGCGGGCCGCATGAGAGTCAGGTTTTGCAACTATATAAGCAGGCCATCGGGTTTCATTTCCGTCGTTCATTTCTTTCTTTCAATCTCGAATTTCTGAAGTTATAAGCATTATAGTCGGGTATTATACCCCTAATTAGCGAGGTTCTGCTCCGTTGTAAGTATTATAACCCCGGTTTCATAGTAGATACGCTGCCCGATTGATTTAGGGTTCCGTAACAACTGTCGTGGTTCTGCCCGACGTAGTTGTTGGAATGCCGTCTTGGGGAGGATATCATTAAATATTTTCAAAGGGTTATGGTACTAACCAATGTACATTTGTATAATTTATAGATTACATCCAGGAAACCCTTACGCGAAGTCTAAGATAGCAAAGTGAGTTTATCCTCTTTTTGATAACCTTTTTGAGAACTGTTTTACAAAACCTTAAATGCTTAATAATGTAATTAAGCAGTGATTGAGTCTTTGTAGTTCTTCAATTACTGCCGGTATGTTGGGGTTTTGTATACAAAATTTACTACCTTGTGAGTAGTAAGTCGGGGATGACAGGACGTTACCATTGGACGACGAGTTAGCCAATGAGTAATATGACCCACAAGTCAGGATTGACAGTATTGAATGAGTAATTGTGTAGAAATAAACAATGTGATAGCTCTCAATACTGTTTTAATTGATAAAATGTTTCTTGATTAAAATGGGATTCACTCACCAGTATTTCCCGCTGATAAATGTTTTTAAAACATGTTTCAGGTAACAAAATGCGACAGCCAATTAGTAAAAATCCTGTTGGAGAGCACTAAAGGCTTGGGAAAAATGTGGCTATAAAAGTTACCTAAAAGGTGATGTTTTAAATTCAATAAAACAAGGTTTATCCCTATGAATGTATTGTAATAAGAAACTTGGGTTTTACCCATGTGATTATTAATATCAAATATGGTGGTTTTACTCTGATAAATATTTCCTAACTACGGTCCTGATGAAAATTTCCGCTGCCAAATTAGACAATTACCACGATACCACCAAAACTGGCTCGCGGTCGCCCGTTCCCGGGAATCAGGGATCGGGGGTTGCGACAGAAGGTGGTATCAGAGCCTAGCCACTGGTCTGAGCCAAAGAAGTGTTCTACTGACACTTCAGTTTTAAAATTTTGTGTTAGGAAATAACGGAAATATGTGCATAACTGTTATGTGTTAATTGACTATTTGTTAGTTTACAGTATGAGTGATCAAGGACCCTCAGATATGAGTCGTCAGTTGTCTGAATCACCTAGGAGTGAAGGTACCTCTTCACAGCCTGCCCTCTCTGAGTATACTGCTGATCAGGAAGAAGGAATGTTTGCCTTTAAAGCTCAATCGGAAGAACCCTTCCCTCACAAAAGGAGAGGATGGTTCAGTAAGGAAGCTTTTGCTCGTAGGAAAAGAATGCGAAAGTTGCAACAGCAAAGAGTTTTAGCAGCCGCTAAGCGAGAGACAGATGCCCATACTCAGGATATGCTTAATAGAAGCCTAGCCAATTTCCATATCCTAGCTACAACTGCTACTGACCCAAGTCTGGAACAACTAGTAGCCCCACAACCACAATTGCAAATCCCATAACAACCCATGGAGATAGAAAACCCTGAAAACCAAATGGAAATGCATGACTTTAACCCAGAAGAAATCCCTAGGGTACCTGCACCAAATCCACTAGACCCAAATTACGACCCCTGGTGGGACGATAATAGGGACTTTTTTCAACGTTACCCGATACAGGAAGACACTCCTATACAGAACATAGAAGTTTACCCAGATATGGACCCTTTAGATCCCTATTACCAAGATGATTATATTAGGGAGATCTTAGAGGATCCTTACCAATTTCAGGAATTTTCACCCCCATATCAAGAACCAGCACCCCAGATTCCAAACCCAGTCCTAGAACCTACACCCCCAATGAGTGCAGAAAACGTTCAAGAACTTAGGACTTTCGGGGAGGAAATTTTAGAAAGCAGTGAGAGAATGCGTCAGGTGGGAGAGCGTCTCGTATGGAAATACGATGAACGCAATATGGATTTTTGGATAAATCCATATCCGTGAATGTGAGAAGGGAGGAAATGGTAGTAATAATAATGATAATATAATAAGATAAAATAAAATAAAATAAAATATGTGTGTACGGATGCATATTACTTTTAGTGTGATTCTATTTCTATCAGTATTGTAATTTTATTTCAGTACTAGTGTGTAATAGACGCATAGTATATGGAAATAGAGTATAAGTCGCAATGATCGACGCTTTTGGTTAAAATTGCGTGTCATGTGATCAACTATAATTCTTATTATTTTGTGATATTAATAACGGGGTAAATGTTTAAAATTCAGATGGCCGACGAAGAAAATCAAGGAAATCTAAATAATGATAACCAGAGTAACATTAACGTGGTTAATGAGAATCCAAGTATCAATAACAATGGAAACCAAATGGATAATAGTGCTGTTCAACATATAGTGGCACAAGGAATTATAAATGCAATGCCATTTATTCTTCAAACGGTTCAAGAAGCGAATAATAAAAGTAAACATAGTAGTAAGCGACCAATTGAACCGGAACACAGTGTGAACAATGGACCTGTACTTCAAATGCCTATTCTTAAAAGAAGAAGAATCGTGCCTTACGGTTGTTCTTATAAAGAATTCTAGTCTTGTAAACCAATGGAATTCTCGGGCAACGAAGGGGCCATTGAAAACCTACGCTGGATAGAAAAGACTGAGGCAGTCTTAAGGATAAGTAAGTGTGCTGAAGAAGATAAGATATTGTTTGCTTCTAATCTGTTTAAGAATGCAGGACTAGAATGGTGGAACACTATCCTTCAATCAAGAGGAAGTGATAGAACCTATAATATGGAATGGGAAGAATTCAAGAACAAGGTAGAAAGGAAATTCTGCCCACCTAATGAGAAGGAACAGATAGCAAACAAATTCCTAAACCTTAGAATGACTAGTGTGGATAGTAAGGGGTACACTAAGTTATTCTTCGAATATGCTAGGATAGTGCCAACTCTTGCTTCACCAGAACCAGTGTTAATCTCCCGTTATATTTGGGGATTAATCGGGGAGATAAGACACGTAGTCAAGGCAGCTAGACCTCAAACCATAGAAGAAGCTGTAGAACTAGCAAATACCTTGACAGATGAATTAGTCCGTACCCGAGAAGAGGATCAAAGAAGGAACCTAACTCAGAAGCTCACACAAGAATTTCGTTCTAGAAATTTTAATCGTGGGAAAAATATAGGTTCTACCTCTGCACCTTACTGTAGGCATTGCAAAAGAAAGCATTCAGGAAGATGCTCCATATACTGTAACTTTTGCAAAATATCGGGACACAAGGAAGAAGACTGCAGGAAGAAAGCTAATAACAAGATATGTTACAACCGCGGAGAACAAGGTCATATCAAGCTTAATTGCCCAAAATTAGCTCCAGCTACAAACAACAAGAATACCAATACTGCTAGAGCATTTGTTTTGACTGCAGATGAAGCCAAGATGATTCCAGATGTCATAGCTGGTACGTTTTTAGTTAATGATATTTTTGCTAAAGTATTATTTGACTCTGGTGCGAACCAAAGTTTTATTAATACATCATTTTGCAAATTTCTAAATCAATCATTAACTAAACTACCACAAGAATGCTTAGTGGAGACAACCAATGGAGAAACCATTAGGATTTCTGAAATCTTGCAGGGAGCAAGAATAGAAATTTTAAATCAGAAATTTATTGCAAATCTTCATCCTATGAATCTGGCAGGATTTGATGTTGTTTTAGGAATGGATTGGTTAATAGCCAATAAAGCCAGTATTTTATGTGATCAAAAGTCAATTCAAGTAAATTCACAAAAAGGTAAAACGATCACAATTAAAGGAGATAAGCCCTCTAGATCCACAAAATTCATCTCTGTGATGAAAACTGCAAGTTATATAAGAAAAGGTTCTATAGTGTATTTGATTTCTATAATCACTAACACTAAAGGAAAGGATTTAAAAGTCATTCCAGTAGTATCTCAGTTTTCAGATGTATTTCCAGAAGAACTACCAGGACTACCTCCAGACAGAAAAGTTGAATTCAGAATTCACCTGGTACCAGGAACGGCACCAATTGCCAAAGCACCTTACCGTTTGGCACCTGCCGAAATGCAAGAATTAAAGAAACAATTAGATGAATTGTTGGAGAAAGGATTTATACAGCCAAGTTCGTCGCCATGGGGAGCGCCGATACTATTTGTTAAAAAGAAGGACGGATCAATGCGTATGTGCATTGATTACCGTGAATTAAACAAGGTTACGATTAACACCGGTACCCATTACCGAGAATCGATGATCTGTTTGATCAACTGCAAGGAGCTCGATCTTTCTCTAAAATCGATTTAAGATCAGGATATCATCAATTAAAGGTACAGGAAGAGGATATTCCTAAAACCGCATTCAGAACAAGGTATGGACATTATGAATTTACTGTCATGCCATTTGGTTTAACCAATGCCCCAGCTGCATTTATGGACATGATGAACCGAATATGTAAGCCATATTTGGATAAATTCATAATCGTTTTCATAGATAATATTCTCATTTACTCTAAGAATAAAGAGGATCATGCAAAGCATTTGCACGTACTTTTAAGTCTATTAAGAAAGGAAAAGCTTTATGCTAAATTTTCTAAGTGTGAATTTTGGGTAGAACAAGTACAATTCCTTGGACACCTAGTTAATCATGAAGGAATTCATGTGGATCCCACAAAGATCGAAGCAATTACTAAATGGAAAACCCCTGAATCATCAACTGAGGTTAGAAGTTTCTTAGGATTAGCCGGTTATTATAGAAGATTTATTCAAGATTTTTCTAGAATAGTCATTCCTTTAACCAAGTTAACCTGTAAATCTGTTAAGTTTGAATGGGAATCAAAACAGGAAGAAGCTTTTAGAATTCTTAAGCAAAGATTAACCCATACACCCATATTAGCGTTACCAGAAGGAACTGAAGATTTTGTAGTTTATTGTGACGCTTCTAAACTAGGTTATGGATGTGTATTAATGCAACGACAAAAGGTTATAGCTTATGCATCTAGACAACTTAAGAATCATGAAGAGAATTATTCTACCCATGATTTAGAGTTAGGAGCTATAATTTTTGCTCTTAAAATTTGGAGACATTACCTTTATGGTAGTAAGTTTTAGGGGTGAGCATGGTGCGGTTTGGTGCGGTTTTAGCATAAAACCGCAACTCATACCGCGAGGTGCGGTTTTTATTTTTTTAAAACCACATGTTGCGGTTTTTTTTGCGGTACGGTTTTTGCGGTTTATTTGCGGTTGCGGTTCGGTTTCGGTGCGGTTTCGGTTTTAATAGTTGAATACATCTAAAAAAACTCTCAGCAATACTTGAATACATCTAAAAAAAACTCTCGGTTTTAATACTGGAATACATCTAATACTTGATGGTAATTAGAATATAATTTTTGCAAGAGCAATGTGAAGAGCATATGTATGGGCTAGAGGACATCAATCAAAACAAGAGTTTGTACTAGAAACATGTCTAGAATAATAGTTGCTATGTGAAACGGTGAAAGCTTAATCACATAGTCGTATCCAAATAAAAACGTAATATTGTTTCCAACTCATTCTTGTTTCCAACTTTCAATCTTTCCAACTTTCAATGTTTCCAACTATCATTTGCCATTAGTGTTTCCTAGATAGAAAAAAAAAACAAAAAATATATGCTAGTAGGTATTTGAAATATAAACTCACACATGTAAAGAAAACCTTACCAATTTTTAAACCCGCCATCTTCTTATTAAATTCATCTATGTCTTTATTCTTCATAGAACATCCGAGCTCAAGATCAACCCTTGTACACCTTATCCAATCTTGTGCACAAATCAAAGCTTCCGCAGTTTCGGTGTTAAGTGAACTTCTATACTTGTCGATAACTCTACCACTCATACTAAACGCCGATTCTGATGCAACTGTCGAGATCGGCATTGCCAAAACATGTCTAGCTATTTTGGATAGTATAGGAAATTTGGTTGAATTTGCTTTCCACCATCCCAAAAGATCAAACTTTTGGTCCCTTTTTTCCCTTAAATCCGTTAGATAGATCTCCACCTCACTCTTGATGTCTTGACCTCCATCATCAAGTTTGTCAAACTCTAGCTCCAGATCAATATCCATCTCATTAATACTTGACTTTTCACCAAAAACCATATCTTGTGAGTTTGGTAAATTCGTGTTTTCTCCCTTGCCTTTGTAATGATTAAACAACTCATCAAGAGTCTTAGTCACCTTTCCCACAATCTCTTTACTTTTCTCCGAATCCTTACCATGGATCAATTCAATGCAATACTTAACATATGAAAGCTTGTTGCGTGGATCCAAAACAACCGCAACATACAATAGATAATTCATATTATCTACGCTGTCCCAATATTTATCATACTTTGTTTTCATCGATATAGCCATCTTTTTTTCTGTTCATCTTGACTCAAAGTCATCCGAGTGATGGTTGCTTGCATTTTCACAAGTTCGGAAAAAAAATATTCGAAGTTACATACTTTGAGCCGGATATCTTGGTTGTAACATCGAAAAATATTTTCAAGTAGTCGATCAGATTCCTAATTTAACAATCCAATATCCATGTGTAAGTATTTAAATGAGTTAACGACTTATTATTTTTATAGGCTAGAGATATTTAAATGAAAAATATAATAACATACCTAGCCGCGTCCCAATCAACACCACTCGGAGCACCAATTACTCTATGCTTCCTTTTCCTTTTTCTTATGCTCCCTTCCACATCTTCCTCCGCCTCGGTGCGAAATAAGCACCATAAGAAGAATCGATCAAGTAAAGCCTTTTTAGAAAATAAAACAGGAACACGATGTTAGTAATAAGCAAGTTTAGTTACCCCAAAGTTAAGTTATATAAAACAGAATAAACACATACCTATCAAACGCATCCTCATATACTACGGCTGTTTCCAACATTAAATATGTTGAATTCCATCTCGTGTCAACATCAAGAGAGGGCTTTAGTTTAGATTTCACTTCAACACAAGCAACACAATCTTCAAAACTTTTATACCGAGCCGGTGATGATCGCACATACGTCACAGCATTTCGAATTCTAGTAACAGAATCGAACTGCTCTTCCAATCCATCTCTAACAACAAGATTGATGATATGTGCACAACAACGTAGGTGCAAGTATTTACAACCTAGTATATCATTCGGTCCCTTCAACATCCTCTTTAAAAATCGTATAGCCCCATCGTTTGAAGAGGCGTTATCCACTGTGATGGTAAACACGGTCTCAATCCCCCATTTTTTTAAACACTCATAAACCAAACTCCCAATGGTGTCACCCCTATGATTATCTATAGGGCAAAAATTTAGGATTCTTTTTTGTAAAACCCATGTGTCGTCGATCCAATGTACCGTAAGACACATATAATTGATATTTTGAACGGATGACCCTGTGTCGGTAGTGAGGCACACTGTTTGGCCTTTCAACAAATGTTTGACCTTTTCTGCTTCTTGTTCAAAAACAGTTATACAATCTCTAGCAACCGTCCATCTAGATGGCATAATAAACTCGGGATTCAATTCCCACGAGTACTCCTTAAATCCTTCATCATCGACAATACTAAAAGGTCTATTGTCTTTAATGCACATTTTAGCGAGGCCTAGTCTACACTTCTCCTGGCTAAATGAATGCTTAGTCAATGACCCACCCCCCTGCGTATCTTTTGGCTTGAAGTTTAAGGTTGACTGATTTTTTGGATTATTCTTTTTTGCTTTATAAAGGGGTGATCTTACACAAGTATTTCTTAGATGATTGAGTAATCCGGAGGTACCATTAAGTCTAGTGCCACAAGCTAAAACCTTTTTACAATGCTTGCATTTTGTCGATTTAGCGCCTTTCTTATACGGAAAATGTTGCCAAACAACGGACTTCAACTTTGGCTTATTTTCTTCTCCGGGTACTTCAACCTCATCATCATTTTGATCATCCACATCAATTACAGTTTCATTAGTAGCCATTCTGAAAACATAAAAGAACTAAAATCAAACAAAAGCCATACATTGAGATGAAACTTATCGATAAGCAACAACAGGGGCTGTCACATTTGATGATAACTCATAAATGTATAGACATAACTTATGTGTTTCATATACAAGGGATGAAAAAAGAACCAAAAACATGAACCTAGCTATAACACATACAAGCGATGAAACAGTACACAAGAACCAAAACCAAAAACATGAACCAAAAATCACATACAAGCGATTATACTAGAAAGTCTTGTACTTAGAAATCAAAAATCACATACAAGCGATGAAACAAGAACCAAAAACATGAACCTAGCTCAAACATGAACCAACACATACGTACCAGATGAAGATGATCGCACCGGCTGAAGATGATCGCACCAGATGAAGAAAAGATTGTCGGCTGGATGTTAAATTAGGGAAATGAAGGGAAAGGTACGTAGGTTTCTTTTTTATCAAAAGGTTATTGGGTTGAAAGTTGGGCTGTTTGGAGTGCTAATTTAATGGGCTTGTAACTAGTAGGTTAACATCATTTTTTTTAGAGGGAGCAGACGATAGTTAACTTAACAAAGTCAAGTCTGTACTTTTTTTTTAACAAACACAGATTATATAATATATAGGGAATTTTATATTTAAATCTTTAAGTATATTATATATATAATATATATATATATATAATAATTTTGCGGTGCGGTTTCGGTTTTTTGGTGCGGTTTTTAAAGCTAAAACCGAACCGCACCATACCTTTGCGGTTTCGGTTTTTACGGTTTTTGGTGCGGTTTCGGTTTTCGGTTCGGTTTTTGCTCACCCCTAGTAAGTTTACCATATTCACTGATCATAAGAGTCTAAGATATATTTTCAAGCAAAAGGAGTTGAATATGAGACAAAGACGCTGGATGGAAATGCTTAGTGATTATGATTGTGATATCCAGTATCATGAAGGAAGAGCAAATGTAGTGGCAGATGCTTTAAGCCGAAAATATCATGAAAAGCCAAAAAGGGTACGTTCTCTTAAATTAAATCTGCAAATAGATTTAAATGATCAGATAAGAGAAGCACAAGAATCAGTAATCAAGAAACATACTGAAAAATTAAAAGGTATGCTAAAAGAATTTGAACAAGGGATAGATGGAATTTGGAGATTCCTTAAAAAGAGAATGTGGATACCTAAATTAGGAAACCTGCGTAATCGTATATTAGAAGAAGCCCATAAGTCTAAGTATACGATGCATCCAGGAAGTGATAAAATGTACCAGGATTTAAGGAAAAATTTCTGGTGGATAGGAATGAAAAAGGACATAGCAGCATATGTTTCTAAATGTTTAACCTGTTCACAAGTTAAAGCTGAACACCAGAAACCCTCAGGTTTGTTACAGCAATTAGAAATGCCAGTGTGGAAATGAGAATTGATAACAATGGATTTTGTTACTAAATTACCCAAAACAAAGAAAGGAAATGATACAATCTGGGTGATTGTAGATAGACTAACCAAGTCAGCTCATTTCCTACCAATGAAAGAAACTTTTAGTATGGAACAATTAGCTAAATTATATGTAAATGAAATTGTTTCTTTACATGGCATGCCTTTATCAATTGTTTCTGATAGAGATAGCCAATTTACCTCTCATTTTTGGTCAAGTTTCCAAAAGGCAATGGGAACTAAGTTAAAATTAAGCACAACTTATCATCCTCAAACGGACGGACAGAGTGAAAGGACAATTCAGACAATGGAGGACATGCTTAGAGCTTGTGTAATTGATTTTGGAGGTAATTGGGATGATCACTTACCTTTAATAGAATTTTCCTATAACAATAGTTACTTATCACACAAGTATCAATGCTGCACCATTCGAAGCACTTTATGGACGAAAGTGTCGAACCCCAGTCTGTTGGGCAGAAATTGGGGAAAAGCAACTATCTGGACCTGAGATAGTGCTAGAAACAACTGATAAGATTATTCAAGTCAAGGAACGACTGAAAGCAGCACGTGATCGACAGAAGAGCTATGCTGATAACCGACGCAAACCATTGGAGTTTAAAGTAGGAGATAAAGTATTGTTGAAGGTCTCTCCTTGGAAAGGAGTAGTAAGATTCATTAAACGGGGAAAGCTAAGTCCCAGGTATATTGGACCTTTTAAGATTATTAAAAGAATAGGATCTGTAGCTTATCAGCTACAACTGTCAGAGGAAATGGCAGGAATACATGATGTGTTTCATGTATCTAATCTTAAAAAGTGTTTAGCTGATGAATCACTGATAGTGCCTCTTAAGGATATAGAGGTAAATGAACAACTCAAGTTTGTAGAAAGGCCTCTACAAATTGAAGACAGGAAAATCAAAAATCTCAAGCATAAGAGATTAGTTCTGGTCAAAGTGAAATGGGACTCCAAAAGAGGACCTGAGTATACATGGGAACTTGAATCTGAAATGCAATGGAAATATCCGCATTTGTTCCAGTAGATCTCGCGGACGAGCTCTAAAATAAGGTGGGGAGAATGTAACAACCCTCGGTAAAACCGACACCCTCATAATATTTTTGATACCCTAGTATATTTTAAAATATTCCCTTATGTCTTATAATACATTCCGTATGTGAAAACCGAGCCAAAAATATGTTATAGCATATAAAATAAATTAAAAACAATAAAAATTAAGCTTAGGCGGGCCGCGTAGGACCCCTTCACAAGCTCACGCGGGCGGTATCAAGGCTGAAACTTGATTCCGGTGAAATGTTAAGTTAAGGCGGGCCGCGTAAGCTCACCTTAACTCTTACGCGGGCCGTGTGAGATCATCAAACGCGGAGACACCAGAAGCCGACACGTGTCGACATCGTGGCGGACCTACATGCTGACCCAGCTAAGCTACATGTTGACCAGGTGTTGACGCGGGCCGCGTAAGCCCCGCTTATCCTTTACGCGGGCCGCGTGAGAGTCAGGTTTTGCAACTATATAAGCAGGCCATCGGGTTTCACTTTCCGTCGTTCATTTCTTTCTTTCAATCTCGAATTTCTGAAGTTATAAGCATTATAGTCGGGTATTATACCCCTAATTAGCGATGTTCTGCTCCGTTGTAAGTATTATAACCCCGGTTTCATAGTAGATACGCTGCCCGATTGATTTAGGGTTCCGTAACAACTGTCGTGGTTCTACCCGACGTAGTTGTTCGAATGCCGTCTCGGGGAGGATATCATTAAATATTTTCAAAGGGTTATGGTACTAACCAATGTACATTTGTATAAATTATAGATTACATCCAGGAAACCCTTACGCGAAGTCTAAGATAGCAAAGTGAGTTTATCCTCTTTTTGATAACCTTTTTGAGAACTGTTTTACAAAACCTTAAATGCTTAATAATGTAATTAAGCAGTGATTGAGTCTTTGTAGTTCTTCAATTATTGCCGGTATGTTGGGGTTTTGTATACAAAATTTACTACCTTGTGAGTAGTAAGTCAGGGATGACAGGACGTTACCATTGGACGACGAGTTAGCCAATGAGTAATATGACCCACAAGTCAGGATTGACAGTACTGAATGAGTAATTGTATAGAAATAAACAATGTGATAGCTCTCAATACTGTTTTAATTGATAAAATATTTCTTGATTAAACTGGGATTCACTCACCAGTATTTCCCGCTGATAAATGTTTTTAAAACATGTTTCAGGTAACAAAATGTGACAGCCAATTAGTAAAAAGCCAGCTGGAGAGCACTGAAGGCTTGGGAAAAATGTGGCTATAAAAGTTACCTAAAAGATGATGTTTTAAATTCAATAAAACAGGGTTTATCCCTATGAATGTATTGTAATAAGAAACTTGGGTTTTACCCATGTGATTATTAATATCAAATATGGTGGTTTTACTCTGATAAATATTTCCTAACTACGGTCCTGATGAAAATTTCCGCTGCCAAATTAGACAAATACCACGATACCACCGAAACTGGCTAGCGGTCGCCCGAAACTGATTCCCGGGATCGGGGGTTGCGACATTGTAATTATCTCAAATGGGCGGATTTATGTAAATACCCATTGTATATGTTGTAATTTTGGCCCTTTGCCTGTTTGGGTATGGGGTTTGTTTGCTTGTATGGTCTTTTGCCCGTTTGGGTCGAATGATTGTGTTTTTAATAAAGTTTAATTTTCAAAAAAAAATTATTATATGTGTGTGTATGTATTGAGAAATTAGATTTACTAGTTATTTGTTTATGCCAATATGTTGATATGTTTTAACAAATTATACAATTCAACAATGATCATTTGATGATATAAATCTGTAACAATATAACCCTCATTTAATTGAAAATAAATTCTTGAGTCAATTGGGTTGATCTGTAACAATATAACCCTCATTTAATTGAAAATAAATTCTTGAGTCAATTGGGTTGACTTGGGTCAAACTAAGTTGAACCAGTCAAAACGGTTTAAAATTCTTTTGCTCTAACTAAAATCTTAAAATAACTTATTTCTTAATTTCTCTTATAGTTATTTTTTAAATTTTTTACAAATTCATGAATTTTTAAAATTTAGTTTTATAACATTTTTTTAACTTTTTCGAAATTTTAATTTAGAAATAAGTTTTGAAATTATATATGTTTACCCAGCCTATGTCGCGGGCCGCAAAGGCCCTGGCCGAAGTTTACGCGGGGCGCGACGAAGTTCAAATGCAGCCCTATAAATTGAGGGCATCGGCTTCAGTTCCAACTCGCACCAAATCTCTTTCTCTCTTGAATTTCTGAACTGTAGACATAATTTTCGGGCATAATACCCCCCTAATTAACGAAGTTCTGCCCCGTTGTAAGTATCATAACCCCGGTTACGTATTAGATACGCTGCCCGATTGATCCAGGGTTCTATAACGACTGTCGTGGTTCTGCCCGACGTAGTCGTTGGAATGTCGTCTCGGGGAGGGTATTACTAATGTTAATATTGGGTTATTATACTAACGCGTGTGCATTTGTGTAATTTATAGATAATCACATGGAAATCCTTAAGGAAAACCCTAAGGTAGTGTTTGGTATGCAGGAATGAGAGGTGAAATGGAATGGATGATTACGAGGGAATGAAGAAAAGGGTGTTTGGTTGGTCAATTGAATGGAATCACCCATTCCAAAAGGCATTCCATTCCCTCAAAATCATTCCTTCCACCCCCCATGTTTTTTTTCCATTCCATCCCCTCTTGCACCATTCATCAACATCACCATAACCCACCACCTTCGCCAAAACCCACCACCACCACCCACCACCGACGCCATCGTCGCCACCCGCCACCACCTCACCCCGACAGCCACTGTCGCCGCCGCCACCTACTATCCACCGTCATCACCCACAACCTCGACCAACCGCCAACGCCACTCGCCGTCGCCGCCCACCACCATCGTCGACGCCACCACCACTATCACCACCAACCGTCGTTGCCGCCGCCACCCACCGCCACCTTTGCTGCCACCCACCACCAACGGCCACCTTGCCGCCACCACTACTCGTCGTCACCGCCGCACCGCCACTCGCCACCACCACCACCACCCATCGCCGCCGCCGACACCCACCACCGCTGTTAGTTCATACGTCTGTAGCTTCCGTCAGCATTTAGTCTTATTTTGTATGTTTATGTCCTTTGTGAACAATTATGTTTATGTATGTATGTACGTAGTCAGTCAGCTCAGGAAATGGGTCGTGAATGTAAAAGTGTTGACTGAATGTTGTCTAGTGTCACCCGATCGGACAGCAGCCATGTCATCCGATCGGACAGCACTTATTAAAATCCTGAGTTGCCTATAAATACCCAGTCAGGGTATGTCATTCAAAACTTTTTGCTGATTCTGTTGTTGTACACTGTCAAGTCTGACTTCTACTGGCACTTATGTACTTTCAAAGCATCGTAATAGAAAGATCAGACAGTGTTTAAACGTTGAATACTTTGTCGTACTTCTGTGACTTGATCCAAAGGATTCCGCACTTTGATCAAGGTCGATTCATCTACGTTTGTGTCAATCAGATCTAGTACAAACCAGACCCAACAAGTGGTATCAGAGCATCCAGGGAGCTGAATCGAGATCTACGACAGCGAATTCACCGGAATTCGAGCTATTCTTGCCGATTAGAGTTAAATTTCACCGGAAATTTGACGAATTCTCTCACTTTCTACTCATTTCTTACAGTGTTCTTCACTTTTATATCTTAAAAACCATAAAAACGTAAAATTGAATGTGAATCCACGGTTAAAATTCGATAAAACTGATAACAATCTATTCGCAATCAATCATAATACAATCCTTCAAAATTTCATAAGAAAATTCTATCAAAATCATCAAAATCCATGTTGAACTGTTCTTGCATGCTGACGTCATCTATCCGTTCAAACAGCTGTACGGACGGTTTGGCTTAGCTGTTCTTAGATATTATTTGCTGACGTCATCCACTCGATCGAACAGCTGTACGAACGACTTGGCTTAGATTGTTCTTAGATACCTGGTTGCTGGCATCATCAGTGTTTACCCGATCGAACAGCAGGTCGATCGGACAGCATTGATTGTTCTTATCTTTGGTGCTTACATCATCCTGCCACTCGATCGGACAATCACCCGATCGGTGAAGGGGTGAAAAGTCAAAAGTCTTTCAAGGGTCTAAGTGCTACTCGTTCGGACAACCACTTGATCGGACAACCATCCGATCGAGTTGCAATCCGATTCGTATACATCTCTTTATCTTACTGTGCCACTCGATCGGACAACCATCCGATTCAAGAGCACTAGTGTGAAACTTTTGATAATCACAAAAATTTGTCTAAGTGTTTGTTAACTGTTTCAGGTACTCTAAAATGGGGGACGATTTTCTAAACCCATTTAGTGAGATGTTTGCTTACACCAGCAACATGGGAGACGCCACGTCAAGCAACACAAACAACACTGCTCCAAACCCGAATCCTAAGAAAGCCATTGCTGACTCACTAAGCGTGGATAATGCTTATGGCACCTACAACAAACCGCCCAAGCTCATGGCTATCAAAGATTATAATAGATGGGCAAATAGGTTCGACGACTGGTTGAAGGCTTTCGCCTACCAAAGTTGGAAGTGTTTAAAGAATGGTTTTGACATTGGAATAAGTGACTATGAAAATTTAATCGATAATGAACAAGAAAATTTCATTGTTGAACAGAAATGTATCGCATTGCTACATCAATCAGTGAGGGATGATATCATATTTTTAATCGATTACAAAAATTCCAAAGATTTATTGGGAAAATTAGAAAAGAATTGTGTGGGTGAAGAAGAAATTGTTAAGAACAAGAAAAAATTGTTGCAAAAGGAATTTGATTTGTTCGGTTGTATGAAAAATGAATCGGTTTCTAAGATGATAGAGAGGTTTTGTCACTTAAAGATCGAGCTTTCTAGACATGGGATTACGTTTACCGAGGAAGAATTGGTTGATAAGTTGTTGGATTCACTGCCTAATGAAAAGGAATGGATGTACTTTGCTCTGTTGTTGAGAAACACTATGGAGAAGAAGGATCTGACAGTTGATTTGCTGATTGAGAGGTTTGAAAGCCACAAGCTTGAGATTAGAAAGACAAACAAAGTCAACAGTACTCAGTACCAGCAAAATGTCGATCTGTACTATCGAGGAAGCATGATTCCAAAGACTGTGTCACCAAAGACTGCGTTCTCAGTAGAAAACTCAAGCATGCCAAATCAAGAGAATCAAAACAGCAGTCCTGCTCCAAGCAGCGGATATCATGGAGGATCGTCTTCATCGACTCCAAGTCAACAGCAACAATATGTTCCAAAAAAAATTTTCCAGTGCAACATTGCTGTAAATCTCAACAACGCACAAAACTTCAGCGAAGAAGCAGCTAAGCAGCAGATGGTATTTCTGGTATCCATCTTGGAATCTTATGAAAGTTTAGTAGACGGAAAAATCGGAAACACTAACCTCGCCAAGGAAGACTATGATCAAATCGACCCGGATGAAATGGAGTTGATTGACATTAGATGGTGTATGGCGAGTGTTGTTCGAAGGGCTCAGAGGTTCATGGAGATAACCGGTAGACACTCCATTGGTGGACCTTCAACAAAATTGGGCTTTGATAAATCGAAGGTTACATGTTTTAAGTGCAAACAAAAGGGGCACTTTAAACGAGAATGTAGAAATGCAGCTTCTGATGAAACAGCCAATCCATTCTGTGATGATTATTATAAGAAGGCCATTTATCATCAAAACAAAGCAGAACCTCCGAGAATGAAGCAATTAGAAGAAGCTCCTAAAGAAAAGTCAAGAGCCTTAGCAATTATCCATGATGATGAGGGCTTTGACTGGAGTGATCTGTTACCAGAAGAAGATGTTGTGGGATATGCCTACATGGCAAAGATTGTGCCATTCAAAGACACCCGTACTGAAGAAGAAAAATATGTCAACAGAAAGGTGTTAGCACAAACCATGAATGTGACAACTCGTATTTCCGAACCTATCTTTGTACTTTGATGTAACGTATGTGAACGTGATGTGATTATATGAAAGTGATTGATTAAATGAATGTTATGTTTGATTTGTGCTTGTGTAATGTATGTATGTATATAAACGGCCCAAACGCGCAACACTCACCCGATCGCACAAGCCCGTTCGGGCTACACTCTTGTATTCGGATCAATGGGCAGCCCAAGTGAGGGTTCGGCCCACTCCCTTATGTCGCATAACACTTAGGGGATAGGGTATACCCCTCATAATTTGCAAAACACTTTACACACACAAACCCTAGCTCTCTTCCTTCTCTCTAGAACTCGACGGCAACACACACCCTCTCTATCGAAGATCTTTTCTTGTTCGGATCAATCATTTATTCCATCCTCCTCTCAATCGGTCAGTGTTCATGATGTTATGATGCCATGATTAATATAATAATTAAGTGTTGCATATATGATGAACAATGATGTTTATGTGATTATGCTTATGTGAATCGGATGTTATAATGCTAAATTAAGAACCGAATACATGTTAATTGATCATCATGTCCTGTTTTCGGATTGTTGTTTAATGATTTGGAGAATGTTATATGATTGGTTATGATTGCTTATGATTGCAAATCACTAGGGGTTGCTCATGTAGATCGAATCACTTGTGCAGGGTGCTTAAACCGAATTAGAGTTGATGTTTATGTGATGATAATCTTGATTCAGATGCATGTAATCGGCTGTATATTCATGAAATCGGACCAAACAATAGGATTTGATAAGTTATTGTTCATGTATTGATTATGTATTCATTAGGGTTCTTATGAATGGAATGATTAAAAACCTTTGTTTGATCGATTAAGGGATTGGTTAGAATCTGTGATTGTGTTAATTAATAAATGGCAAATTTGGAAACCATTGAATGATTGTAACTGATATGCATGAAAAACGGAAATTAAAACCAAACGCACAAGTCCCTCTCGGTCGCACAAGATCAGGTCACACAAGACCTGATCTGATCGTACAAGAGGTCCAGTCGCACAAGAGGTCCAGTCGCACAAGATGTTTAGTATCGCACAAGATTGTTATCTCTTTGGTGTGTTGGGCCGTATGTATAGCAGTTGGGCTTCTAATCTTTGGGCCGGGTATATGATGGATCGCACAACATGATGTGGGTCGCACAAGGCTGTGCAGACCGCACAACATGTTGGGCCGGGGGTTTAAATGGGTTATGTTAATATATCGCACAAATAGTTCGGCCCAAATACTTTAATCGCACAAGTTGAATACGTTATAACTGTTAAACGTGATGAAGTGTGTTTGCCATGATCTGTGTGTGTTTCTTATCTGCTAGCTTATGTGATACTTATGTGCACTACTTGAAACCAAAACCTGACTTGTATGGTAACCATGTTTGGACGTGGTTGACCACTAGCAGCTAGACTTGACCTTCCTGTGTATCTGCCGAGCAAACCAAGGTGAGTTCACACTAGCCAAGGCATGGGATTCCCAGGGGTTGGGAATGGGATTGAATAACTACTCGTACAACCATTACTATTAAACTAATTATTACTGTCCTCGGATTGAAGGGCACGTACGTAAAACCTACGTACAGTTATACTTATTACTGTCCTCGGATTGAAGGGCACGTACGTAAAACCTACGTACAGTTATACTTATTACTGTCCTCGGATTGAAGGGCACGTACGTAAAACCTACGTACAGTTATACTTACTACTGTCCTCGGATTGAAGGGCACGTACGTAAAACCTACGTACACGACTATAAGACCATCAACTCTATCAAATGAAGTCCCACATTTATCGACTTAATCGCCGAGGCCTATGGCGAGCGGGTCATTAGTTAATAGCGCTATTAGGTTTAACAAACCTCACACCGTGCCGGTCGGACGGACGGGCGTGTACTAATGGACTATGGGCAAAGGGTCAATGCTGATAGACATTGACTTAGGGCACCTCTTACATTTTCGTAGCAGTCGATACTCATGGTCTAGTAACACATGGGAAGCCCCCACTAATCATCGCATACATGCCTGGAAGGCCGCGATACGAATTAATACGATACATGGTTTACAAAACGACATACGATTTATAAAGCGAATACTATAACTAAACAACCAACTGTGAACTCGCTCAACTTTGTTGTTGATTCGTTGCTACATGCCTTGCAGGTCATTAGGTACTCATGGAACTTGCACAGGGAGGAACGGTCGTTGTGGGACATGGCAGTGTGTGCCATGCTATATACATTGCTTTATTTCGTATATTATACTTACAATGGGTTTTACAATTATGCTTCCGCTAAACACTTAACTATGCTTTGGTTTTTGAACACCTTTCATATGGTTTGGTTGAATTATGTTTACTTACATGCTTGTTCAATATGATTGGTGGCTTGATCCTGGTCAGTCACGCCTCCAAGCGGTGATACTCCGCGTGTGGATTTTGGGGGTGTGACAGATTGGTATCAGAGCCATTGGTTATAGAGAACTTGGTTTTAATAAGGGAAAACGTTTTTGTTAAAACCAGACTATAACCTGTACAGTGCTCTACGATCCACAACGACGCTTCACTCCACGTGCAAGGCTCGACATTCTAGGTGATATGGTTTATGTTTTATTGCCTACTTGCTATATTACATAGAACTATTCTCATGGTATGCTTAGATAAACGTAGCAAGTATAGTTTGAAAACACATGTGTGTTTGCTTCCTCCTGTCACTCCACACTTACACACATTCGCGACACCTTTCCTATTTGTGCTTCCTTCGATGTGAAGATCATGAGGGAACGTATGAACCTAACTCAAGCCAGCTGACGGCTCTTATCAACAAACAAGTTACGGCAGCATTCGCAGCCGCTCAGGCAGGAGGTATAACCTGCTGTTACGAACCTACCCTAGGATGTTAGATCCTACTCTCATGACCCAACTCTCGCGCTTAACCCTGTCTTTTCTTCCTCGCGCAACAAGGTCAGAACGCTCAGCCGCCTGTATGCACATTCAGGACGTTCATGGACTGTCGTCCTAGTAATTTCAGTGGCACTAAAGGAGCTGTAGGTCTCCTCCACTGGTTTGAAAAGCTCGAATCTGTTATCGAGATGTGTGAATGCCCTGAGGCTCGCAGGGTGAAGTATGCTACCGGTACTCTCGAGGGTATAGCGCTCACGTGGTGGAACGCTCAGGTTCAAATGCTGGGGTTGGTTGCTGCTAACGCCACTCCATGGAACAACTTTAAGGAAATGATCAAGGAAGAGAACTGCAACCGTGATGAAATTCACAAACTAGAAGTCGATTTCTTCAACCTCAAGATGACGGGGTCGGAAATTGAAGCATACACGAAAAGATCAAATGAGCTTGCTATTCTGTGTCCTACCATGGTGGACCCTCCAATTAAGCGTATCGAACTTTATCTCAAGGGCTTAGTGCCAGAAATCCAAAGTCATGTGACTTCAGCAAACCTCGCCACCATCCAGCAGGTTGTTCAATTGGCTCACCGTCTCACTGATCAGGCGGTGGAGCAGAACAGGTTACCAAAGCGTATTAGTGCTACAGCTACTTCTGAAACTCCCAGTGACAATAAACGAAAATGGGATGGAACTTCAAGCAAAGGTTCAACTTCTGTTCAGTCTCAGTCTCAGCAGAGAAGAACTGAAGACTACAAGAGCCCTGGTCAGCAATCTTCTGGTAGCCAAGGGCAAGGTGGTTATCGAGGAAACCTTCCAAAGTGAAACAGATGCAACAGAC
The DNA here is from genome assembly GCA_030545235.1 of Helianthus tuberosus. Lineage (NCBI taxonomy): Eukaryota > Viridiplantae > Streptophyta > Magnoliopsida > Asterales > Asteraceae > Helianthus > Helianthus tuberosus. The sequence continues at coordinate 184,898,455 of CM060351.1, read as the reverse complement.
ACCACAGCGGTCAGTGCAACAAGGGTTGTTGCCAGAGGTGTCTCAAGATGGGTCATGAAGCTAAGGATTGTAGGAGCTTACGACCTGCGAATCAGAACCAGCGACAACAACCACCAGCTCCACAAGACCAGCAGCAGCAACAACGAGACAACAAGGGATGCTATCAGTGTGGAGCTGAAGGCCACATCAAGAGAAATTGTCCCCAGCTGATTCAGAACCAGAACAATGACAATAATAACAATCAGGGGAATGGAAACAACGGGGGTAACAATGGCAATGGTGCAAGGGGTCGTGTGTTCGTTATTGGCCAAGGTGAAGCAAGGAATGACCCCAACGTGGTGACGGGTAAGTTCCTTCTCGACGACTTTTATGTTACAGTCTTATTTGATTCGGGTGCCGATACTAGCTACGTGTCTTTAAAAGTTAGTCAAATGCTTAAGCGTACCGCAACACCTTTGAACCCTAAGCACACTGTAGAGTTAGCTAATGGTAAAAATTTAGAGGTCACACACGTAGTCAAAGGTTGTAACCTTGTTCTTGTTGATCATACTTTCTCAATCGAACTCCTTCCTATCACTCTGGGTAGTTTCGACGTTGTCATAGGGATGGACTGGTTATCCCAACACCAAACAGAGATTCTTTGCAACGAGAAGATTGTCCGTATTCCTCGCCCAGGTGATGAACCTCTATTGATTCGTGGTGACAAGAGTGGTGCTGTTGTGAGCATCATCTCTTTCCTTAAGGCCCAGAAATGTTTGCGTAAGGGCCACATTGCTATTTTTTGGCTCTCGTTACTGACACCTCGAAGAAAGAGAAGAAGATAGAAGATTTTCTGATCGTACGCAACTGTTCTGAGGTATTCCCTGAGGAATTACCTGGTCTTCCGCCTCATCGCCAAGTCGAATTCCAAATCGAGCTAGCTCCTGGAGCAGCGCCCATAGCTCGTGCACCGTATCGCTTAGCTCCATCAGAGTTGGAAGAACTTTCTACGCAACTCCAAGAACTCTTGGATAAGGGTTTTATTCGTCCTAGCTCTTCGCCCTGGGGAGCTCCAGTCTTGTTTGTGAAGAAGAAAGACGGTACTTTCAGAATGTGCATCGACTACCGTGAACTCAACAAGGTGACTGTGAAGAATCGCTATCCTCTTCCACGCATCGACGACCTATTCGACCAGCTGCAAGGGTCGAGCTACTATTCAAAGATTGATTTGAGATCAGGATATCACCAGCTGAGAGTCCGAGAAGAGGGCGTCTCCAAAACAGCCTTTAGAACTCGATATGGACACTATGAGTTTTTGGTCATGCCTTTTGGGCTGACAAACGCACCTGCGGTCTTCATGGATTTGATGAATAGAGTGCGCAAGCCTTACCTGGACAAGTTCGTCATAGTTTTCATCGACGACATCCTGATCTATTCGAAGAATCAGGAGGAACACGAGCAGCATCTACGACTCATTTTGGAACTCCTTCGAACAGAACAGCTGTGCGCCAAGTTTTCAAAATGCGACTTCTGGCTTCGTGAAGTCCATTTCTTAGGCCATGTGGTGAACAAGGATGGGATTCATGTGGATCGATCCAAAGTAGATTCGATTAAGAACTGGCCTGCCCCTCGTACACCAACGGAAATTCGCCAATTCTTGGGCTTGGCAGGTTACTACAGGAGATTCATTAAGGACTTCTCCAAGATTGCACAACCTCTCACCTTACTAACGCAGAAAGGCGTTGTTTATCGATGGGGAAACGCACATGAATTAGCATTTCAGCACCTAAAGGATAGACTTTGCAGTGTACCTATCCTTTCATTGCTAGAGGGCACAGACGACTTTGTGGTTTATTGCGACGCATCCATTCAGGGTCTCGGTTGTGTACTAATGCAACGGGATAAAGTTATAGCCTAAGCCTCACGCCAACTTAAGGTTCATGAAAGAAACTACACTACACATGATCTAGAGCTTGGAGCTGTTGTTTTTGCACTTAAGATATGGAGACACTACCTGTACGGTACCAAGTGTGCCATCGACACTGATCACAGGAGCCTCGAGCATATCTTCAAACAGAAGGAACTGAATATGCGACAACGAAGATGGGTCGAGCTACTGAATGACTACGAATGCTCGATCAGGTACCACCCGGGTAAAGCCAATGTGGTGGCTGACGCCCTCAGTCGAAAGGACACTGCGCCTAAGCGCGTGCGAGCTTTACAACTCACTATACAGTCTAGTCTTCCTTCTCAGATACAAGACGCTCAGGTAGAAGCATTGAAACCAGAAAACATCAGGGCTGAAGCCCTACGCGGCTCAAGGCAACGATTAGAACAAAAGGAAGACGGTGCTTACTACGTAACAGGACGCATCTGGGTCCCACTTTATGGAAACCTACGAGAGCTTGTGATGGATGAGGCACACAAGTCTCGCTACTCAGTACATCCTGGTTCGGATAAGATGTACCACGATATCAAAACTACGTATTGGTGGCCTAGCATGAAGGCCCACATAGCAACTTACGTTAGCAAGTGCTTGACTTGTGCGAGAGTCAAGACGGAATATCAGAAACTCTCAGGCCTACTCCAACAACTAGAGATACCACAATGGAAATGGGAGCAAATTTCCATGGATTTTGTTACTGGCCTGCCTAGATCTCAACGTGGTAACGATACTATTTGGGTGATCGTGGATCGACTCACAAAGTCTGCTCACTTCTTGGCTATCAAGGAAACGGATAAGTTCTCCACACTAGCAGACGTATACCTTAAGGAAGTTGTCTCGAGGCACGGAGTGCCCACCTCTATTATCTCTGATCGTGATGCACGTTTTACTTCAGAACTGTGGCAAGCAACGCACAAGTCCTTTGGCTCACATTTAGATATGAGCACAGCTTATCACCCGCAAACGGATGGGCAGTCTGAACGCACCATCCAGACCCTCGAAGACATGCTTAGGGCATGTGTAATTGACTTTGGCAATGGCTGGGAAAAGCATCTGCCACTTGTGGAATTTTCGTAGAATAACAGCTACCACACCAGCATTAAAGCTGCCCCGTTTGAGGCATTGTACGGGCGTAAATGCCGGTCACCTCTTTGTTGGGCAGAGGTGGGGGATAGTCAGATTACTGGTCCAGAACTTGTGGTAGACACAACAGATAGAATTGCTCAGATACGACAACGAATGGCGGCAGCTCGTGACCCTCAGAAAATCTACGCCGACAAGGGCAGGAAATCACTAGAGCTCCAAGTTGGGGAGCGAGTGCTACTCAAAGTTTCACCCTGGAAGGGTGTGGTTCGTTTTGGTAAACTTGGCAAACTTAACCCATGATACGTTGGACCTTTCGAAGTCATCGAGAAAATAGGCAAGGTGGCCTACAAACTGAATCTACCAGCAGAACTCAGTGCAGTTCGCAACGTTTTCCACGTGTCAAATCTGAAGAAGTGTCTGTCAGATGAGACCCACATAGTTCCTTTGAAGGAGCTCACTATCGACGAGCAGTTACGATTCGTCGAGGAACCAGTTGAAATCACGGACCGAGATGTTAAGGTCCTCAAGCATACTAGAATACCTCTCGTTCGAGTTCGTTGGAACTCACGTCGCGGCCCAGAGTTCACCTGGGAATGCGAAGACCAGATGAAACAAAAGTATCCCCAACTATTTGCAAACGGTACAACCACTGCTGAGGCCGAAGCTACGGAATTTCGGGATGAAATTCCAGATCAACAGGGGGAGGATGTGACACCCCAGGAAAACCATACAACTTAACTAACTTCCTCAGTGAGTACGTACCAAATTTCAGGACGAAATTTCTTTCAACTTGGGGATAATGTGACAACTCGTATTTCCGAACCTATCTTTGTACTTTGATGTAACGTATGTGAACGTGATGTGATTATATGAAAGTGATTGATTAAATGAATGTTATGTTTGATTTGTGCTTGTGTAATGTATGTATGTATATAAACGGCCCAAACGCACAACACTCGCCCGATCGCACAAGCCCATTCGGGCTACACTCTTGTATTCGGATCAATGGGCAGCCCAAGTGAGGGTTCAGCCCACTCCCTTATGTCGCATAACACTTAGGGGATAGGGTATACCCCTCATAATTTGCAAAACACTTTACACACACAAACCCTAGCTCTCTTCCTTCTCTCTAGAACTCGATGGCAACACACACCCTCTCTATCGAAGATCTTTTCTTGTTCGGATCAATCATTTATTCCATCCTCCTCTCAATCGGTTAGTGTTCATGATGTTATGATTCCATGATTAATATAATGATTAAGTGTTGCATATATGATGAACAATGATGTTTATGTTATTATGCTTATGTGAATCGGATTTCTTACAGTGTTCTTCACTTTTATATCTTAAAAACCATAAAAACGTAAAATTGAATGTGAATCCACGGTTAAAATTCGATAAAACTGATAACAATCTATTCGCAATCAATCATAATACAATCCTTCAAAATTTCATAAGAAAATTCTATCAAAATCATCAAAATCCATGTTGAACTGTTCTTGCATGCTGACGTCATCTATCCGTTCAAACAGCTGTACGGACGGTTTGGCTTAGCTGTTCTTAGATATTATTTGCTGACGTCATCCACTCGTTCGAACAGCTGTACGAACGACTTGGCTTAGATTGTTCTTAGATACCTGGTTGCTGGCATTATCAGTGTTACCCGATCGAACAGCAGGTCGATCGGACAGCATTGATTGTTCTTATCTTTGGCGCTTACATCATCCTGCCACTCGATCGGACAATCACCCGATCGGTGAAGGGGTGAAAAGTCAAAAGTCTTTCAAGGGTCTAAGTGCTACTCGTTCGGACAACCACTTGATCGGACAACCATCCGATCGAGTTGCAATCCGATTCGTATACATCTCTTTATCTTACTGTGCCACTCGATCGGACAACCATCCGATTCAAGAGCACTAGTGTGAAACTTTTGATAATCACAAAAATTTGTCTAAGTGTTTGTTAACTGTTTCAGGTACTCTAAAATGGGGGACGATTTTCTAAACCCATTTAGTGACATGTTTGCTTACACCAGCAACACGGGAGACGCCACGTCAAGCAACACAAACAACACTGCTCCAAACCCGAATCCTAAGAAAGCCATTGCTGACTCACTAAGCGTGGATAATGCTTATGGCACCTACAACAAACCGCCCAAGCTCATGGCTATCGAAGATTATAATAGATGGGCAAATAGGTTCGACGACTGGTTGAAGGCTTTCGCCTACCAAAGTTGGAAGTGTTTAAAGAATGGTTTTGACATTGGAATAAGTGACTATGAAAATTTAATCGATAATGAACAAGAAAATTTCATTGTTGAACAGAAATGTATCGTATTGCTACATCAATCAGTGAGGGATGATATCATATTTTTAATCGATTACAAAAATTCCAAAGATTTATTGGGAAAATTAGAAAAGAATTGTGTGGGTGAAGAAGAAATTGTTAAGAACAAGAAAAAATTGTTGAAAAAGGAATTTGATTTGTTCGGTTGTATGAAAAATGAATCGGTTTCTAAGATGATAGAGAGGTTTTGTCACTTAAAGATCGAGCTTTCTAGACATGGGATTACGTTTACCGAGGAAGAATTGGTTGATAAGTTGTTGGATTCACTGCCTAATGAAAAGGAATGGATGTACTTTGCTCTGTTGTTGAGAAACACTATGGAGAAGAAGGATCTGACAGTTGATTTGCTGATTGAGAGGTTTGAAAGCCACAAGCTTGAGATTAGAAAGACAAACAAAGTCAACAGTACTCAGTACCAGCAAAATGTCGATCTGTACTATCGAGGAAGCATGATTCCAAAGACTGTGTCACCAAAGACTGCGTTCTCAGCAGAAAACTCAAGCATGCCAAATCAAGAGAATCAAAACAGCAGTCCTGCTCCAAGCAGCGGATATCATGGAGGATCGTCTTCATCGACTCCAAGTCAACAGCAACAATATGTTCCAAAAAACATTTTCCAGTGCAACATTGCTGTAAATCTCAACAACGCACAAAACTTCAGCGAAGAAGTAGCTAAGCAGCAGATGGTATTTCTGGTATCCATCTTGGAATCTTATGAAAGTTTAGTAGACGGAAAAATCGGAAACACTAACCTCGCCAAGGAAGACTATGATCAAATCGACCCGGATGAAATGGAGTTGATTGACATTAGATGGTGTATGGCGAGTGTTGTTCGAAGGGCTCAAAGGTTCATGGAGATAACCGGTAGACACTCCATTGGTGGACCTTCAACAAAATTGGGCTTTGATAAATCGAAGGTTACATGTTTTAAGTGCAAACAAAAGGGGCACTTTAAACGAGAATGTAGAAATGCAGCTTCTGATGAAACAGCCAATCCATTCTGTGATGATTATTATAAGAAGGCCATTTATCATCAAAACAAAGCAGAACCTCCGAGAATGAAGCAATTAGAAGAAGCTCCTAAAGAAAAGTCAAGAGCCTTAGCAATTATCCATGATGATGAGGGCTTTGACTGGAGTGATCTGTTACCAGAAGAAGATGTTGTGGGATATGCCTTCATGGCAAAGATTGTGCCATTCAAAGACACCCGTACTGAAGAAGAAAAATATGTCAACAGAAAGGTGTTAGCACAAACCATGAATGTGACAACTCGTATTTCCGAACCTATCTTTGTACTTTGATGTAACGTATGTGAACGTGATGTGATTATATGAAAGTGATTGATTAAATGAATGTTATGTTTGATTTGTGCTTGTGTAATGTATGTATGTATATAAACGGCCCAAACGCGCAACACTCACCCGGTCGCACAAGCCCATTCGGGCTACACTCTTGTATTCGGATCAATGGGCAGCCCAAGTGAGGGTTCGGCCCACTCCCTTATGTCGCATAACACTTAGGGGATAGGGTATACCCCTCATAATTTGCAAAACACTTTACACACACAAACCCTAGCTCTCTTCCTTCTCTCTAGAACTCGACGGCAACACACACCCTCTCTATCGAAGATCTTTTCTTGTTCGGATCAATCATTTATTCCATCCTCCTCTCAATCGGTTAGTGTTCATGATGTTATGATTCCATGATTAATATAATGATTAAGTGTTGCATATATGATGAACAATGATGTTTATGTGATTATGCTTATGTGAATCGGATGTTATAATGCTAAATTAAGAACCGAATACATGTTAATTGATCATCATGTCCTGTTTTCGGATTGTTGTTTAATGATTTGGAGAATGTTATATGATTGCTTATGATTGCAAATCACTAGGGGTTGCTCATGTAGATCGAATCACTTGTGCAGGGTGCTTAAACCGAATTAGAGTTGATGTTTATGTGATGATAATCTTGATTCAGATGCATGTAATCGGCTGTATATTCATGAAATCGGACCAAACAATAGGATTTGATAAGTTATTGTTCATGTATTGATTATGTATTCATTAGGGTTCTTATGAATGGAATGATTAAAAACCTTTGTTTGATCGATTAAGGGATTGGTTAGAATCTGTGATTGTGTTAATTAATAAATGGCAAATTTGGAAACCATTGAATGATTGTAACTGATATGCATGAAAAACGGAAATTAAAACCAAACGCACAAGTCCCTCTCGGTCGCACAAGATCAGGTCACACAAGACCTGATCTGATCGCACAAGAGGTCCAGTCGCACAAGAGGTCCAGTCGCATAAGAGGTCCAGTCGCACAAGATGTTTAGTATCGCACAAGATTGTTATCTCTTTGGTGTGTTGGGCTGTATGTATAGCAGTTGGGCTTCTAATCTTTGGGCCGGGTATATGATGGATCGCACAACATGATGTGGGTCGCACAAGGCTGTGCAGACCGCACAACATGTTGGGCCGGGGGTTTAAATGGGTTATGTTAATATATCGCACAAATAGTTCGGCCCAAATACTTTAATCGCACAAGTTGAATACGTTATAACTGTTAAACGTGATGAAGTGTGTTTGCCATGATCTGTGTGTGTTTCTTATCTGCTAGCTTATGTGATACTTATGTGCACTACTTGAAACCAAAACCTGACTTGTATGGTAACCATGTTAGGACGTGGTTGACCACTAGCAGCTAGACTTGACATTCCTGTGTATCTGCCGAGCAAACCAAGGTGAGTTCACACTAGCCAAGGCATGGGATTCCCAGGGGTTGGGAATGGGATTGAATAACTACTCGTACAACCATTACTATTAAACTAATTATTACTGTCCTCGGATTGAAGGGCACGTACGTAAAACCTACGTACAGTTATACTTATTACTGTCCTCGGATTGAACGGCACGTACGTAAAACCTACGTACAGTTATACTTATTACTGTCCTCGGATTGAAGGGCACGTACGTAAAACCTACGTACAGTTATACTTACTACTGTCCTCGGATTGAAGGGCACGTACGTAAAACCTACGTACACGACTATAAGACCATCAACTCTATCAAATGAAGTCCCACATTTATCGACTTAATCGCCGAGGCCTATGGCGAGCGGGTCATTAGTTAATAGCGCTATTAGGTTTAACAAACCTCACACCGTGCCGGTCGGACGGACGGGCGTGTACTAATGGACTATGGGCAAAGGGTCAATGCTGATAGACATTGACTTAGGGCACCTCTTACATTTTCGTAGCAGTCGATACTCATGGTCTAGTAACACATGGGAAGCCCCCACTAATCATCGCACACATGCCTGGAAGGCCGCGATACGAATTAATACGATACATGGTTTACAAAACGACATACGATTTACAAAGCGAATACTATAACTAAACAACCAACTGTGAACTCGCTCAACTTTGTTGTTGATTCGTTGCTACATGCCTTGCAGGTCATTAGGTACTCATGGAGCTTGCACAGGGAGGAACGGTCGTTGTGGGACATGGCAGTGTGTGTCATGCTATATACATTGCTTTATTTCGTATATTATACTTACAATGGGTTTTACAATTATGCTTCCGCTAAACACTTAACTGTGCTTTGGTTTTTAAACACCTTTCATATGGTTTGGTTGAATTATGTTTACTTACATGCTTGTTCAATATGATTGGTGGCTTGATCCTGGTCAGTCATGCCTCCAAGCGGTGATACTCCGCGTGTGGATTTTGGGGGTGTGACAGATTGGTATCAGAGCCATTGGTTATAGAGAACTTGGTTTTAATAAGGGAGAACGTTTTTGTTAAAAACCAGACTATAACCTGTACAGTGCTCTACGATCCACAACGACGCTTCACTCCACGTGCAAGGCTCGACATTCTAGGTGATATGGTTTATGTTTTATTGCCTACTTGCTAGATTACATAGAACTATTCTCATGGTATGCTTAGATAAACGTAGCAAGTATAGTTTGAAAACACATGTGTGTTTGCTTCCTCCTGTCACTCCACACTTACACACATTCGCGACACCTTTCCTATTTGTGCTTCCTTCGATGTGAAGATCATGAGGGAACGTATGAACCTAACTCAAGCCAGCTGACGGCTCTTATCAACAAACAAGTTACAGCAGCATTCGCAGCCGCTCAGGCAGGAGGTATAACCTGCTGTTACGAACCTACCCTAGGATGTTAGATCCTACTCTCATGACCCAACTCTCGCGCTTAACCCTGTCTTTTCTTCCTCGCGCAACAAGGTCAGAACGCTCAGCCGCCTGTATGCACATTCAGGACGTTCATGGATTGTCGTCCTAGTAATTTCAGTGGCACTAAAGGAGCTGTAGGTCTCCTCCACTGGTTTGAAAAGCTCGAATCTGTTTTCGAGATGTGTGAATGCCCTGAGGCTCGCAGGGTGAAGTATGCTACCGGTACTCTCGAGGGTATAGCGCTCACGTGGTGGAACGCTCAGGTTCAAATGCTGGGGTTGGTTGCTGCTAACGCCACTCCATGGAACAACTTTAAGGAAATGATCAAGGAAGAGAACTGCAACCGTGATGAAATTCACAAACTGGAAGTCGAGTTCTTCAACCTCAAGATGACGGGGTCGGAAATTGAAGCATACACGAAAAGATCAAATGAGCTTGCTATTCTGTGTCCTACCATGGTGGACCCTCCAATTAAGCTTATCGAACTTTATCTCAAGGGCTTAGTGCCAGAAATCCAAAGTCATGTGACTTCAGCAAACCTCGCCACCATCCAGCAGGTTGTTCAATTGGCTCACCGTCTCACTGATCAGGCGGTGGAGCAGAACAGGTTACCAAAGCGTATTAGTGCTACAGCTACTTCTGAAACTCCCAGTGACAATAAACGAAAATGGGATGGAACTTCAAGCAAAGGTTCAACTTATGTTCAGTCTCAGTCTCAGCAGAGAAGAACTGAAGACTACAAGAGCCCTGGTCAGCAATCTTCTGGTAGCCAAGGGCAAGGTGGTTATCGAGGAAACCTTCCAAAGTGCAACAGATGCAACAGACACCACAGCGGTCAGTGCAACAAGGGTTGTTGCCAGAGGTGTCTCAAGATGGGTCATGAAGCTAAGGATTGTAGGAGCTTACGACCTGCGAATCAGAACCAGCGACAACAACCACCAGCTCCACAAGACCAGCAGCAGCAACAACGAGACAACAAGGGATGCTATCAGTGTGGAGCTGAAGGCCACATCAAGAGAAATTGTCCCCAGCTGATTCAGAACCAGAACAATAACAATAATAACAATCAGGGGAATGGAAACAACGGGGGTAACAATGGCAATGGTGCAAGGGGTCGTGTGTTCGTTATTGGCCAAGGTGAAGCAAGGAATGACCCCAACGTGGTGACGGGTAAGTTCCTTCTCGACGACTTTTATGTTACAGTCTTATTTGATTCGGGTGCCGATACTAGCTACGTGTCTTTAAAAGTTAGTCAAATGCTTAAGCGTACCCCAACACCTTTGAACCCTAAGCACACTGTAGAGTTAGCTAATGGTAAAAATTTAGAGGTCACGCACGTAGTCAAAGGTTGTAACCTTGTTCTTGCTGATCATACTTTCTCAATCGACCTCCTTCCTATCACTCTGGGTAGTTTCGACGTTGTCATAGGGATGGACTGGTTATCCCAACACCAAACAGAGATTCTTTGCAACGAGAAGATTGTCCGTATTCCTCGCCCAGGTGATGAACCTCTATTGATTCGTGGTGACAAGAGTGGTGCTGTTGTGAGCATCATCTCTTTCCTTAAGGCCCATAAATGTTTGCGTAAGGGCCACATTGCTATTTTTTGGCTCTCGTTACTGACACCTCGAAGAAAGAGAAGAAGATAGAAGATTTTCCGATCGTACGCAACTGTTCTGAGGTATTCCCTGAGGAATTACCTGGTCTTCCGCCTCATCGCCAAGTCGAATTCCAAATCGAGCTAGCTCCTGGAGCAGCGCCCATAGCTCGTGCACCGTATCGCTTAGCTCCATCAGAGTTGGAAGAACTTTCTACGCAACTCCAAGAACTCTTGGATAAGGGTTTTATTCGTCCTAGCTCTTCGCCCTGGGGAGCTCCAGTCTTGTTTGTGAAGAAGAAAGACGGTACTTTCAGAATGTGCATCGACTACCGTGAACTCAACAAGGTGACTGTGAAGAATCGCTATCCTCTTCCACGCATCGACGACCTATTCGACCAGCTGCAAGGGTCGAGCTACTATTCAAAGATTGATTTGAGATCAGGATATCACCAGCTGAGAGTCCGAGAAGAGGGCGTCTCCAAAACAGCCTTTAGAACTCGATATGGACACTATGAGTTTTTGGTCATGCCTTTTGGGCTGACAAACGCACATGCGGTCTTCATGGATTTGATGAATAGAGTGCGCAAGCCTTACCTGGACAAGTTCGTCATAGTTTTCATCGACGACATCCTGATCTATTCGAAGAATCAGGAGGAACACGAGCAGCATCTACGACTCATTTTGGAACTCCTTCGAACAGAACAGCTGTACGCCAAGTTTTCAAAATGCGACTTCTGGCTTCGTGAAGTCCATTTCTTAGGCCATGTGGTGAACAAGGATGGGATTCATGTGGATCCATCCAAAGTAGATTCGATTAAGAACTGGCCTGCCCCTCGTACACCAACGGAAATTCGCCAATTCTTGGGCTTGGCAGGTTACTACAGGAGATTCATTAAGGACTTCTCCAAGATTACACAGCCTCTCACCTTACTAACGCAGAAAGGCGTTGTTTATCGATGGGGAAACGCACAGGAATTAGCATTTCAGCACCTAAAGGATAGACTTTGCAGTGCACCTATCCTTTCATTGCCAGAGGGCATAGACGACTTTGTGGTTTATTGCGACGCATCCATTCAGGGTCTCGGTTGTGTACTAATGCAACGGGATAAAGTTATAGCCTAAGCCTCACGCCAACTTAAGGTTCATGAAAGAAACTACACTACACATGATCTAGAGCTTGGAGCTGTTGTTTTTGCACTTAAGATATGGAGACACTACCTGTACGGTACCAAGTGCGCCATCTACACTGATCACAGGAGCCTCGAGCATATCTTCAAACAGAAGGAACTGAATATGCGACAACGAAGATGGGTCGAGCTACTGAATGACTACGAATGCTCGATCAGGTACCACCCGGGTAAAGCCAATGTGGTGGCTGACGCCCTCAGTCGAAAGGACACTGCGCCTAAGCGCGTGCGAGCTTTACAACTCACTATACAGTCTAGTCTTCCTTCTCAGATACAAGACGCTCAGGTAGAAGCATTGAAACCAGAAAACATCAGGGCTGAAGCCCTACGCGGCTCAAGGCAACGATTAGAACAAAAGGAAGACGGTGCTTACTACGTAACAGGACGCATCTGGGTCCCACTTTATGGCAACATACGAGAGCTTGTGATGGATGAGGCACACAAGTCTCGCTACTCAGTACATCCTGGTTCGGATAAGATGTACCACGATATCAAAACTACGTATTGGTGGCCTAGCATGAAGGCCCACATAGCAACTTACGTTAGCAAGTGCTTGACTTGTGCGAGAGTCAAGACGGAATATCAGAAACCCTCAGGCCTACTCCAACAACTAGAGATACCACAATGGAAATGGGAGCAAATTTCCATGGATTTTGTTACTGGCCTGCCTAGATCTCAACGTGGTAACGATACTATTTGGGTGATCGTGGATCGACTCACAAAGTCTGCTCACTTCTTGGCTATCAAGGAAACGGATAAGTTCTCCACACTAGCAGACGTATACCTTAAGGAAGTTGTCTCGAGGCACGGAGTGCCCACCTCTATTATCTATGATCGTGATGCACGTTTTACTTCAGAACTGTGGCAAGCAATGCCCAAGTCCTTTGGCTCACATTTAGATATGAGCACAGCTTATCACCCGCAAACGGATGGGCAGTCTGAACGCACCATCCAGACCCTCGAAGACATGCTTAGGGCATGTGTAATTGACTTTGGCAACGGCTGGGAAAAGCATCTGCCACTTGTGGAATTTTCGTAGAATAACAGCTACCACACCAGCATTAAAGCTGCCCCGTTTGAGGCATTGTACGGGCGTAAATGCCGGTCACCTCTTTGTTGGGCAGAGGTGGGGGATAGTCAGATTACTGGTCCAGAACTTGTGGTAGACACAACAGAACGAATTGCTCAGATACGACAACGAATGGCGGCAGCTCGTGACCGTCAGAAAATCTACGCCGACAAGGGCAGGAAACCACTAGAGCTCCAAGTTGGGGAGCGAGTGCTACTCAAAGTTTCACCCTGGAAGGGTGTGGTTCGTTTTGGTAAACTTGGCAAACTTAACCCATGATACGTTGGACCTTTCGAAGTCATCGAGAAAATAGGCAAGGTGGCCTACAAACTGAATCTACCAGCAGAACTCAGTGCAGTTCGCAACGTTTTCCACGTGTCAAATCTGAAGAAGTGTCTGTCAGATGAGACCCACATAGTTCCTTTGAAGGAACTCACTATCGACGAGCAGTTACGATTTGTCGAGGAACCAGTTGAAATCACGGACCGAGATGTTAAGGTCCTCAAGCATACTAGAATACCTCTCGTTCGAGTTCGTTGGAACTCACGTCGCGGCCCAGAGTTCACCTGGGAATGCGAAGACCAGATGAAACAAAAGTATCCCCAACTATTTGCAAACGGTACAACCACTGCTGAGGCCGAAGCTACGGAATTTCGGGATGAAATTCCAGATCAACGGGGGGAGGATGTGACACCCCAGGAAAACCATACAACTTAACTAACTTCCTCAGTGAGTACGTACCAAATTTCGGGATGAAATTTCTTTCAACTTGGGGATAATGTGACAACTCGTATTTCCGAACCTATCTTTGTACTTTGATGTAACGTATGTGAACGTGATGTGATTATATGAAAGTGATTGATTAAATGAATTTTATGTTTGATTTGTGCTTGTGTAATGTATGTATGTATATAAACGGCCCAAACGCACAACACTCACCCGATCGCACAAGCCCATTCGGGCTACACTCTTGTATTCGGATCAATGGGCAGCCCAAGTGAGGGTTCGGCCCACTCCCTTATGTCGCATAACACTTAGGGGATAGGGTATACCCCTCATAATTTGCAAAACACTTTACACACACAAACCCTAGCTCTCTTCCTTCTCTCTAGAACTCGACGGCAACACACACCCTCTCTATCGAAGATCTTTTCTTGTTCGGATCAATCATTTATTCCATCCTCCTCTCAATCGGTTAGTGTTCATGATGTTATGATTCCATGATTAATATAATGATTAAGTGTTGCATATATGATGAACAATGATGTTTATGTTATTATGCTTATGTGAATCGGATTTCTTACAGTGTTCTTCACTTTTATATCTTAAAAACCATAAAAACGTAAAATTGAACGTGAATCCACGGTTAAAATTCGATAAAACTGATAACAATCTATTCGCAATCAATCATAATACAATCCTTCAAAATTTCATAAGAAAATTCTATCAAAATCATCAAAATCCATGTTGAACTGTTCTTGCATGCTGACGTCATCTATCCGTTCAAACAGCTGTACGGACGGTTTGGCTTAGCTGTTCTTAGATATTATTTGCTGACGTCATCCACTCGTTCGAACAGCTGTACGAACGACTTGGCTTAGATTGTTCTTAGATACCTGGTTGCTGGCATTATCAGTGTTACCCGATCGAACAGCAGGTCGATCGGACAGCATTGATTGTTCTTATCTTTGGCGCTTACATCATCCTGCCACTCGATCGGACAATCACCCGATCGGTGAAGGGGTGAAAAGTCAAAAGTCTTTCAAGGGTCTAAGTGCTACTCGTTCGGACAACCACTTGATCGGGCAACCATCCGATCGAGTTGCAATCCTATTCGTATACATCTCTTTATCTTACTGTGCCACTCGATCGGACAACCATCCGATTCAAGAGCACTAGTGTGAAACTTTTGATAATCACAAAAATTTGTCTAAGTGTTTGTTAACTGTTTCAGGTACTCTAAAATGGGGGATGATTTTCTAAACCCATTTAGTGACATGTTTGCTTACACCAGCAACACGGGAGACGCCACGTCAAGCAACACAAACAACACTGCTCCAAACCCGAATCCTAAGAAAGCCATTGCTGACTCACTAAGCGTGGATAATGCTTATGGCACCTACAACAAACCGCCCAAGCTCATGGCTATCGAAGATTATAATAGATGGGCAAATAGGTTCGACGACTGGTTGAAGGCTTTCGCCTACCAAAGTTGGAAGTGTTTAAAGAATGGTTTTGACATTGGAATAAGTGACTATGAAAATTTAATCGATAATGAACAAGAAAATTTCATTGTTGAACAGAAATGTATCGCATTGCTACATCAATCAGTGAGGGATGATATCATATTTTTAATCGATTACAAAAATTCCAAAGATTTATTGGGAAAATTAGAAAAGAATTGTGTGGGTGAAGAAGAAATTGTTAAGAACAAGAAAAAATTGTTGAAAAAGGAATTTGATTTGTTCGGTTGTATGAAAAATGAATCGGTTTCTAAGATGATAGAGAGGTTTTGTCACTTAAAGATCGAGCTTTCTAGACATGGGATTACGTTTACCGAGGAAGAATTGGTTGATAAGTTGTTGGATTCACTGCCTAATGAAAAGGAATGGATGTACTTTGCTCTGTTGTTGAGAAACACTATGGAGAAGAAGGATCTGACAGTTGATTTGCTGATTGAGAGGTTTGAAAGCCACAAGCTTGAGATTAGAAAGACAAACAAAGTCAACAGTACTCAGTACCAGCAAAATGTCGATCTGTACTATCGAGGAAGCATGATTCCAAAGACTGTGTCACCAAAGACTGCGTTCTCAGCAGAAAACTCAAGCATGCCAAATCAAGAGAATCAAAACAGCAGTCCTGCTCCAAGCAGCGGATATCATGGAGGATCGTCTTCATCGACTCCAAGTCAACAGCAACAATATGTTCCAAAAAACATTTTCCAGTGCAACATTGCTGTAAATCTCAACAACGCACAAAACTTCAGCGAAGAAGTAGCTAAGCAGCAGATGGTATTTCTGGTATCCATCTTGGAATCTTATGAAAGTTTAGTAGACGGAAAAATCGGAAACACTAACCTCGCCAAGGAAGACTATGATCAAATCGACCCGGATGAAATGGAGTTGATTGACATTAGATGGTGTATGGCGAGTGTTGTTCGAAGGGCTCAGAGGTTCATGGAGATAACCGGTAGACACTCCATTGGTGGACCTTCAACAAAATTGGGCTTTGATAAATCGAAGGTTACATGTTTTAAGTGCAAACAAAAGGGGCACTTTAAACGAGAATGTAGAAATGCAGCTTCTGATGAAACAGCCAATCCATTCTGTGATGATTATTATAAGAAGGCCATTTATCATCAAAACAAAGCAGAACCTCCGAGAATGAAGCAATTAGAAGAAGCTCCTAAAGAAAAGTCAAGAGCATTAGCAATTATCCATGCTGATGAGGGCTTTGACTGGAGTGATCTGTTACCAGAAGAAGATGTTGTGGGATATGCCTTCATGGCAAAGATTGTGCCATTCAAAGACACCCGTACTGAAGAAGAAAAATATGTCAACAGAAAGGTGTTAGCACAAACCATGAATGTGACAAGTCGTATTTCCGAACCTATCTTTGTACTTTGATGTAACGTATGTGAACGTGATGTGATTATATGAAAGTGATTGATTAAATGAATGTTATGTTTGATTTGTGCTTGTGTAATGTATGTATGTATATAAACGGCCCAAACGCGCAACACTCACCCGGTCGCACAAGCCCATTCGGGCTACACTCTTGTATTCGGATCAATGGGCAGCCCAAGTGAGGGTTCGGCCCACTCCCTTATGTCGCATAACACTTAGGGGATAGGGTATACCCCTCATAATTTGCAAAACACTTTACACACACAAACCCTAGCTCTCTTCCTTCTCTCTAGAACTCGACGGCAACACACACCCTCTCTATCGAAGATCTTTTCTTGTTCGGATCAATCATTTATTCCATCCTCCTCTCAATCGGTTAGTGTTCATGATGTTATGATTCCATGATTAATATAATGATTAAGTGTTGCATATATGATGAACAATGATGTTTATGTGATTATGCTTATGTGAATCGGATGTTATAATGCTAAATTAAGAACCGAATACATGTTAATTGATCCTCATGTCCTGTTTTCGGATTGTTGTTTAATGATTTGGAGAATGTTATATGATTGCTTATGATTGCAAATCACTAGGGGTTGCTCATGTAGATCGAATCACTTGTGCAGGGTGCTTAAACCAAATTAGAGTTGATGTTTATGTGATGATAATCTTGATTCAGATGCATGTAATCGGCTGTATATTCATGAAATCGGACCAAACAATAGGATTTGATAAGTTATTGTTCATGTATTGATTATGTATTCATTAGGGTTCTTATGAATGGAATGATTAAAAACCTTTGTTTGATCGATTAAGGGATTGGTTAGAATCTGTGATTGTGTTAATTAATAAATGGCAAATTTGGAAACCATTGAATGATTGTAACTGATATGCATGAAAAACGGAAATTAAAACCAAACGCACAAGTCCCTCTCAGTCGCACAAGATCAGGTCACACAAGACCTGATCTGATCGCACAAGAGGTCCAGTCGCACAAGAGGTCCAGTCGCACAAGAGGTCCAGTCGCACAAGATGTTTAGTATCGCACAAGATTGTTATCTCTTTGGTGTGTTGGGCTGTATGTATAGCAGTTGGGCTTCTAATCTTTGGGCCGGGTATATGATGGATCGCACAACATGATGTGGGTCGCACAAGGCTGTGCAGACCGCACAACATGTTGGGCCGGGGGTTTAAATGGGTTATGTTAATATATCGCACAAATTGTTCGGCCCAAATACTTTAATCGCACAAGTTGAATACGTTATAACTGTTAAACGTGATGAAGTGTGTTTGCCATGATCTGTGTGTGTTTCTTATCTGCTAGCTTATGTGATACTTATGTGCACTACTTGAAACCAAAACCTGACTTGTATGGTAACCATGTTAGGACGTGGTTGACCACTAGCAGCTAGACTTGACATTCCTGTGTATCTGCCGAGCAAACCAAGGTGAGTTCACACTAGCCAAGGCATGGGATTCCCAGGGGTTGGGAATGGGATTGAATAACTACTCGTACAACCATTACTATTAAACTAATTATTACTGTCCTCGAATTGAAGGGCACGTACGTAAAACCTACGTACAGTTATACTTATTACTGTCCTCGGATTGAAGGGCACGTACGTAAAACCTACGTACAGTTATACTTATTACTGTCCTCGGATTGAAGGGCACGTACGTAAAACCTACGTACAGTTATACTTACTACTGTCCTCGGATTGAAGGGCACGTACGTAAAACCTACGTACACGACTATAAGACCATCAACTCTATCAAATGAAGTCCCACATTTATCGACTTAATCGCCGAGGCCTATGGCGAGCGGGTCATTAGTTAATAGCGCTATTAGGTTTAACAAACCTCACACCGTGCCGGTCGGACGGACGGGCGTGTACTAATGGACTATGGGCAAAGGGTCAATGCTGATAGACATTGACTTAGGGCACCTCTTACATTTTCGTAGCAGTCGATACTCATGGTCTAGTAACACATGGGAAGCCCCCACTAATCATCGCACACATGCCTGGAAGGCCGCGATACGAATTAATACGATACATGGTTTACAAAACGACATACGATTTACAAAGCGAATACTATAACTAAACAACCAACTGTGAACTCGCTCAACTTTGTTGTTGATTCGTTGCTACATGCCTTGCAGGTCATTAGGTACTCATGGAGCTTGCACAGGGAGGAACGGTCGTTGTGGGACATGGCAGTGTGTGTCATGCTATATACATTGCTTTATTTCGTATATTATACTTACAATGGGTTTTACAATTATGCTTCCGCTAAACACTTAACTATGCTTTGGTTTTTGAACACCTTTCATATGGTTTGGTTGAATTATGTTTACTTACATGCTTGTTCAATATGATTGGTGGCTTGATCCTGGTCAGTCACGCCTCCAAGCGGTGATACTCCGCGTGTGGATTTTGGGGGTGTGACAGATTGGTATCAGAGCCATTGGTTATAGAGAACTTGGTTTTAATAAGGGAGAACGTTTTTGTTAAAACCAGACTATAACCTGTACAGTGCTCTACGATCCACAACGACGCTTCACTCCACGTGCAAGGCTCGACATTCTAGGTGATATGGTTTATGTTTTATTGCCTACTTGCTAGATTACATAGAACTATTCTCATGGTATGCTTAGATAAACGTAGCAAGTGTAGTTTGAAAACACATGTGTGTTTGCTTCCTCCTGTCACTCCACACTTACACACATTCGCGACACCTTTCCTATTTGTGCTTCCTTCGATGTGAAGATCATGAGGGAACGTATGAACCTAACTCAAGCCAGCTGACGGCTCTTATCAACAAACAAGTTACAGCAGCATTCGCAGCCGCTCAGGCAGGAGGTATAACCTGCTGTTACGAACCTACCCTAGGATGTTAGATCCTACTCTCATGACCCAACTCTCGCGCTTAACCCTGTCTTTTCTTCCTCGCGCAACAAGGTCAGAACGCTCAGCCGCCTGTATGCACATTCAGGACGTTCATGGACTGTCGTCCTAGTAATTTCAGTGGCACTAAAGGAGCTGTAGGTCTCCTCCACTGGTTTGAAAAGCTCGAATCTGTTTTCGAGATGTGTGAATGCCCTGAGGCTCGCAGGGTGAAGTATGCTACCGGTACTCTCGAAGGTATAGCGCTCACGTGGTGGAACGCTCAGGTTCAAATGCTGGGGTTGGTTGCTGCTAACGCCACTCCATGGAACAACTTTAAGGAAATGATCAAGGAAGAGAACTGCAACCGTGATGAAATTCACAAACTGGAAGTCGAGTTCTTCAACCTCAAGATGACGGGGTCGGAAATTGAAGCATACACGAAAAGATCAAATGAGCTTGCTATTCTGTGTCCTACCATGGTGGACCCTCCAATTAAGCGTATCGAACTTTATCTCAAGGGCTTAGTGCCAGAAATCCAAAGTCATGTGACTTCAGCAAACCTCGCCACCATCCAGCAGGTTGTTCAATTGGCTCACCGTCTCACTGATCAGGCGGTGGAGCAGAACAGGTTACCAAAGCGTATTAGTGCTACAGCTACTTCTGAAACTCCCAGTGACAATAAACGAAAATGGGATGGAACTTCAAGCAAAGGTTCAACTTATGTTTAGTCTCAGTCTCAGCAGAGAAGAACTGAAGACTACAAGAGCCCTGGTCAGCAATCTTCTGGTAGCCAAGGGCAAGGTGGTTATCGAGGAAACCTTCCAAAGTAAAACAGATGCAACAGACACCACAGCGGTCAGTGCAACAAGGGTTGTTGCCAGAGGTGTCTCAAGATGGGTCATGAAGCTAAGGATTGTAGGAGCTTACGACCTGCGAATCAGAACCAGCGACAACAACCACCAGCTCCACAAGACCAGCAGCAGCCACAACGAGACAACAAGGGATGCTATCAGTGTGGAGCTGAAGGCCACATCAAGAGAAATTGTCCCCAGCTGATTCAGAACCAGAACAATAACAATAATAACAATCAGCGGAATGGAAACAACGGGGGTAACAATGGCAATGGTGCAAGGGGTCGTGTGTTCGTTATTGGCCAAGGTGAAGCAAGGAATGACCCCAACGTGGTGACGGGTAAGTTCCTTCTCGACGACTTTTATGTTACAGTCTTATTTGATTCGGGTGCCGATACTAGCTACGTGTCTTTAAAAGTTAGTCAAATGCTTAAGCGTACCCCAACACCTTTGAACCCTAAGCACACTGTAGAGTTAGCTAATGGTAAAAATTTAGAGGTCACGCACGTAGTCAAAGGTTGTAACCTTGTTCTTGCTGATCATACTTTCTCAATCGACCTCCTTCCTATCACTCTGGGTAGTTTCGACGTTGTCATAGGGATGGACTGGTTATCCCAACACCAAACAGAGATTCTTTGCAACGAGAAGATTGTCCGTATTCCTCGCCCAGGTGATGAACCTCTATTGATTCGTGGTGACAAGAGTGGTGCTGTTGTGAGCATCATCTCTTTCCTTAAGGCCCATAAATGTTTGCGTAAGGGCCACATTGCTATTTTTTGGCTCTCGTTACTGACACCTCGAAGAAAGAGAAGAAGATAGAAGATTTTCCGATCGTACGCAACTGTTCTGAGGTATTCCCTGAGGAATTACCTGGTCTTCCGCCTCATCGCCAAGTCGAATTCCAAATCGAGCTAGCTCCTGGAGCAGCGCCCATAGCTCGTGCAGTTCGCAACGTTTTCCACGTGTCAAATCTGAAGAAGTGTCTGTCAGATGAGACCCACATAGTTCCTTTGAAGGAGCTCACTATCGACGAGCAGTTACGATTCGTCGAGGAACCAGTTGAAATCACGGACCGAGATGTTAAGGTCCTCAAGCATACTAGAATACCTCTCGTTTGAGTTCGTTGGAACTCACGTCGCGGCCCAGAGTTCACCTGGGAATGCGAAGACCAGATGAAACAAAAGTATCCCCAACTATTTGCAAACGGTACAACCACTGCTGAGGCCGAAGCTACGGAATTTCGGGATGAAATTCCAGATCAACGGGGGGAGGATGTGACACCCCAGGAAAACCAGGAAAACCATACAACTTAACTAACTTCCTCAGTGAGTGCGTACCAAATTTCGGGACGAAATTGCTTTCAACTTGGGGATAATGTGACAACTCGTATTTCCGAACCTATCTTTGTACTTTGATGTAACGTATGTGAACGTGATGTGATTATATGAAAGTGATTGATTAAAAGAATGTTATGTTTGATTTGTGCTTGTGTAATGTATGTATGTATATAAACGGCCCAAACGCACAACACTCACCCGATCGCACAAGCCCATTCGGGCTACACTCTTGTATTCGTATCAATGGGCAGCCCAAGTGAGGGTTCGGCCCACTCCCTTATGTCGCATAACACTTAGGGGATAGGGTATACCCCTCATAATTTGCAAAACACTTTACACACACAAACCCTAGCTCTCTTCCTTCTCTCTAGAACTCGACGGCAACACACACCCTCTCTATCGAAGATCTTTTCTTGTTCGGATCAATCATTTATTCCATCCTCCTCTCAATCGGTTAGTGTTCATGATGTTATGATTCCATGATTAATATAATGATTAAGTGTTGCATATATGATGAACAATGATGTTTATGTGATTATGCTTATGTGAATCGGATGTTATAATGTTAAATTAAGAACCGAATAGATGTTAATTGATCATCATGTCCTGTTTTCGGATTGTTGTTTAATGATTTGGAGAATGTTATATGATTGCTTATGATTGCTTATGATTGCTTATGATTGCAAATCACTAGGGGTTGCTCATGTAGATCGAATCACTTGTGCAGGGTGCTTAAACCGAATTAGAGTTGATGTTTATGTGATGATAATCTTGATTCAGATGCATGTAATCGGCTGTATATTCAGGAAATCGGACCAAACAATAGGATTTGATAAGTTATTGTTCATGTATTGATTATGTATTCATTAGGGTTCATATGAATGGAATGATTAAAAACCTTTGTTTGATCGATTAAGGGATTGGTTAGAATCTGTGATTGTGTTAATTAATAAATGGCAAATTTGGAAACCATTGAATGATTGTAACTGATATGCATGAAAAACGGAAATTAAAACCAAACGCACAAGTCCCTCTCGGTCGCACAAGATCAGGTCACACAAGACCTGATCTGATCGCACAAGAGGTCCAGTCGCACAAGAGGTCCAGTCGCACAAGAGGTCCAGTCGCACAAGATGTTTAGTATCGCACAAGATTGTTATCTCTTTGGTGTGTTAGGCCGTATGTATAGCAGTTGGGCTTCTAATCTTTGGGCCTGGTATATGATGGATCGCACAACATGATGTGGGTCGCACAAGGCTGTGCAGACCGCACAACATGTTGGGCCGGGGGTTTAAATGGGTTATGTTAATATATTGCACAAATAGTTCGGCCCAAATACTTTAATCGCACAAGTTGAATACGTTATAACTGTTAAACATGATGAAGTGTGTTTGCCATGATCTGTGTGTGTTTCTTATCTGCTAGCTTATGTGATACTTATGTGCACTACTTGAAACCAAAACCTGACTTGTATGGTAACCATGTTAGGACGTGGTTGACCACTAACAGCTAGACTTGACCTTCCTGTGTATCTGCCGAGCAAACCAAGGTGAGTTCTCACTAGCCAAGGCATGGGATTCCCAGGGGTTGGGAATGGGATTGAATAACTACTCGTACAACCATTACTATTAAACTAATTATTACTGTCCTCGGATTGAAGGGCACGTACGTAAAACCTACGTACAGTTATACTTATTACTGTCCTCGGATTGAAGGGCACGTACATAAAACCTACGTACAGTTATACTTATTACTGTCCTCGTATTGAAGGGCACGTACGTAAAACCTACGTACAGTTATACTTACTACTGTCCTCCGATTGAAGGGCACGTACGTAAAACCTACGTGCACGACTATAAGACCATCAACTCTATCAAATGAAGTCCCTCATTTATCGACTTAATCGCCGAGGCCTATGGCGAGCGGGTCATTAGTTAATAGCGCTATTAAGTTTAACAAACCTCACACCGTGCCGGTCGGACGGGCGTGTACTAATGGACTATGCGTAAAGGGTCAATGCTGATAGACATTGACTTAGGGCACCTCTTACATTTTCGTAGCAGTCGATATGCGTGGTCTAGTAACACATGGGAAGCCCCCACTAATCATCGCACATATGCCTGGAAGGCCGCGATACGAGTTAATACGATACATGGTTTACAAAACGACATACGATTTACAAAGCGAATACTATAACTAAACAACCAACTGTGAACTCGCTCAACTTTGTTGTTGATTCGTTGCTACATGCCTTGCAGGTCATTAGGTACTCATGGAGCTTGCACAGGGAGGAACGGTCGTTGTGGGACATGGCAGTGTGTTCCATGATATATACATTGCTTTATTTCGTATATTATACTTACAATGGATTTTACAATTATGCTTCCGCTAAACACTTAACTATGCTTTGGTTTTTGAACACCTTTCATATGGTTTGGTTGAATTATGTTTACTTACATGCTTGTTCAATATGATTGGTGGCTTGATCCTGGTCAGTCACGCCTCCAAGCGGTGATACTCCGCTTGTGGATTTTGGGGGTGTGACAATGAAAGATAGACATTATCGTGCCTGGAAAGAGGCAAAAAAATGCAAAGAGATGGGATGCTGACAGAGAGTGCTATTTGGATCCTAAAGGAAATATACTTGTTGAACCATCAACGTTTCTGGTTGAGACTCTTATCGAACAAATAGCAGAACAGGAAGAAGAAAGACAGAGAATGTGGGCAAGAGAAGTTGAGGAGGAGAAGTTAAAGTCGAAAAAGGTCGATGATGGGATAATCGACACGACGAAAGAGACGAATGCAGAGAACCTAAAGAAAATGGCAGATAAAGTGCTCGCAGCAAAGGAATTAGAGGTAGATTCTAAGTCTGGAACTGAGTCAAAGAGCAAGGTTAGTTCTAATGATTCAACAAATGGGTCAGGTAAGACAGATAAAGCCAAATTGAAAGCGACTGCAAAAATTGCATGAAAAATTGCAAGGTTTGTAGTACACATGCATATCTCAGTACTAAAAAGACTGAAGAACTGACTGAAAGAGTCAGAGAAGTTGAAAATCAAATCTTAAGTCGTGACAAATTGGTGAAAACTTCAAATGATCGAATTAAGGAATTAACTGAGAAAATTGAAAAAGATAAAATTGAAGTAGACCGAGTAAGAAAAGAAAATGAAAAGTTAATTCATGAAAACCGACAACTTTCTGAAAATCATTAGAAGCTAAAAAGAACGATAAAAGATTCTGATGAGAGAAATTGTAAAACAAGCAAAGAAAATTTTCAATTGTTAGGAGTCCTTCAGTCGAAAGAAAAGCAAATCAACCAACAGTTGGATGGGATTGCTAATCTAAAGCTTCAGTTTCAGGAAGCTAATATTGAAAATGAACGCATCAATCTGAAACTCAATAGTTACAACTCCGCAAGTTTTTTTCTTCAACACATAGTTCCCAAACCCATCGGGAAGAACAAGGCCGGCGAAGATGTATACTCAGATGGGACTGGGGTTGGGTATCATCAAGTTCCACCGCCAGTGTTGAATAATTTTTCAAAGAAAAAGTCTGGGTTGGTTAACGATGATGTTACAAATGAGATTAAACTTCCAGAAATAATTGACATCACATTCACTTCATCATCCGATGAAGACAGTGTTCAATCCGAAGTTGTTAAAAATGTGGTTGAAAACGTTTTAAAATCTGACAGTGATTCAACTGAGGACGAAGAATGCTTTCTAAATAATTACATTCCAAAATCAATATCTAAAAACAACTTAAGTGAAAAACCTACTCTTGTGATGTACAAGATGTCGGGTTCAGATAAGTTGTATTCGGATCTTGAGTTCCCATTAGAAAATGTGAATGTCGAAAAATTGAAAAATGTGTTTAAACTGGTTGAGATTGATGTTTCTGAAATCGAAGGTTTGAAACGTTCTGAGAGACAATTAA
This sequence comes from Helianthus tuberosus, assembly GCA_030545235.1. Classification (NCBI taxonomy): domain Eukaryota; kingdom Viridiplantae; phylum Streptophyta; class Magnoliopsida; order Asterales; family Asteraceae; genus Helianthus; species Helianthus tuberosus. The sequence goes on along the minus strand of CM060351.1, from coordinate 184,872,388 downwards.
ACTTTGAAAAGGATAAGTCTTACTACAAAAAACCAGTTGTACCGCCACGTTTTTCTAACAACAACCAAAACAAATGGTCGGGTGGTTATCAGGGTGGTAAGAATAATCAAAGAAGAAACTTTCAAAACAAGAAATTTGTTGAGAAAAAGGTGTTTGTGAAAAGCTCGAGTTCACACTCCGAGCAAGAATCTGAGATTTTTTTCAAAAACAAATGAAGAATTCTTTGAGAAGAAGGCCTCGCAGCCTCAGACCGAAGGCACAAGTCGGGTAGTTGACACCCGAACATGCTTCAAATGCAATCAAGTTGGACACATTGCACGAAAGTGCACCAACTCGAAGCCTAAGTCTGTGGTTGTCGAGAGTCCGAAAAAGAAAAATGATGCAAAAGGCAAAGCTCCAATGGTTGTTGAGAAGAAAGTTTTGAAAAATGACAACACCAAAGTCAAAATTGAACCCGTAAAGAAGTCGGTAACTAAAACTGATAAATTTTACAAACGGGTCGCTTCGTCTCAACAAACTTGGAAGCCAAAATCTGTTGAAAAGAAAGCAAGTTCTCCAAAACCAAAGGTTTTTGAGTCCGCAAAACAATCATCCTCTACCACATCGGTAAAGATGAATGTTTCTTTGGATTTGTCACACCCCGACTTTCCACGTGTCACCGGTGGGCCCGGTGGGGAGTATCGTGACGTGGTTGGCAACATAATAGTCAAACAACACAATATTTAAATGCACAGCGGAAGCAAAAGATGTAATATATTACAATCCGAATATAAAGTAATATCCAGTATTACAACGGAAAGTAAAGGATCCACAGGTGGATCTTAAAACATATCATTTGTTCAACAGACTTTAGACGCCTAGAACTTGCAAGATTCCTTATTAGCGCCCTGAGCTTCTTCCAACCTATTACGTACTTGTACCTGTCACTTAGACTTTTGAAAATACGTCAGTTTTCACTGGTAAATACACTCAACTGACTCATTTGAAAAGAGTTTAAGAAAATTGATTTGAATGCACGTGGCACAAAACATCTTTTATAATTTGATTAAAATGCACAGAGGCAAAATTAATCTTTTGTAACTTGTATACATGGGACAAACTATATCTCATGTTATCAGTTTTACATAACTTGCTCTACATACGGGGCCCGGATCTATGCCGGTTCATGATTAACAGACACACCACTATTCCCTTATTGGGAATCCCTTATTGGGTATAATTAATTAATAAAAATTATTCCCTTATTGGGTATATGAATTAATAAAGCATGTAGCATATGTCAGGTGTATGCCTACACCCCGCGCTAAACTCGTGGCCATTGCAATTAATGAGTCAAGGATATCCAGGACACGGTCGCATTAACCCCCAATGTTTCAGTCAAGCAATACGAATTAAAAAAAACAGGTTATTTGGATTTCCTGACTCATTGGTCTTTGAATCCCATACCTGACCATGCGGTATTTATATTACCGTATCCCAAGCCCGTAATAGGGAAAATAAGTTAAGAGTATTTACCTGAGCTAGCTCCTGTCTTAAATAGTAGAAATTAATAACTCAGCCGTATTCACAGAAGTAAGCGTAGGTACAATTTACCGGAAAGCTCTAGTCTGGAATGATGGTATAAATAATTAATTAGAATGCTAACGGGTCTTTAATTAAGCCTAAGCTTAGACCGGTTAGTCTTACAGGAAGATACGGTTCGTACGCACGATTAAGCGAAGACCGGAATAGAATGTGATTTAAACCCGACATGTTCAGAGACTTGTCTTATATGGGTATTTCATACACATTCCGGATTTTGAGATAAAACCAATAAGGTTTGACCCGTTTCGGCTAATTTATGTAAACTTGTTACATAAACCGAACCGTGCGCGTAATAAGCGTGACGGGTATTCATGAGAGCTATATACAGGTTTCCTAAGTTAATTATGTCTCAAATATGTTGTGACATCAGTAAGATGTCTTTCATTATGCCCGAAACGTATTTAAACACAAACTAGGCCCCGTAGGGGTAGTTTGGTCATTTAAAAGGTTGTAAAAGAGTTTAAGTGATACCCTGAATTACAGGTCTGATGTAATCAGAAAATATACTCAATTTGCTAAGTTATATCAGTAGGTTAAAGTATATATGTGAAATTTGTCAATTATAACCCAACTATGCACCGTAGGGGCATTTTGGTAATTTCACATAAGCCGTAAGTCTGAGTTTAACAACTTTTGCTTACTGTTAAAATATTATAATTTGCCTCAAATATCAGTAGGTATCACCCTTGTATGTTTAAAAATAGTCTTAGTACATACTATGCGCTAGAAACGCTTAATAAGGCGATTAGAGGCCATTTCCGGGTTTGATACATAAATCTTATATTTTTATATTTCCAGAAGGCTTAAAATAATTTATTTATCATATGTGATCAGTAGCAAAAGTTTGGAGTCGTTTAGATAAGTAAAACTCATTTTATGGCCCGTAAGGGCAAAACCGACAAGTACCGGATTAAGCCTACGACTATAAGTTATGCTCAGCCTAAAATTAATTAAAAATCTTCAAAAATCCCAAAATAATATATTACATCAGTGGGTAATAAGTTTGATATCAAAAAGTAGGCTTAACTAGGCTATATGCTAATTACGCCATTTAATTAACATAAAGCCTTCATTTTGCGCTAACGAGCATAACTCTCAATCTACTCTACCAATTGATCTCAAATTTTGGGTACAAGTATATATATCAGTAACAAAGGTTTCTACTCTTTTACTTTTCCAAAAATCACGTTTTAAGGTGAAAAGGGCATAATGGTCAACATATGAGTAATTAACGGAATCATGCATATTAATTGGTTAACTAATGAACCGAGGTGTATAATCACAGAGGGTTATACTAGCATGTAACCTGGTCCAAACAAAGCTCTAAGGCATTTCTAAAACATGCTTAAACGGGTCAGAACAGAAAGTCAAAGTGAAAGTCAAACCATGTGACTTTCGGTTCCGAACCGGGTCTTTACTGAAATTTGTCGGGTTGAACATGTTTAGACATGTTCTTACACTTATTACTAAGTTATAACAATGATCCAACAGGTTGTATATGTTCTATATTGATAATTATGCATAAATTAGAATTTAAGAATCCTGTTGACTTTTTAAGTACAAGTTTGACCCGACTTTTGACCTAGTTAGAGTGGGAATCAGGGGGAACCCTTTTAAGGTTTTATTACCCACATAATTACCAACTTATAACTACTCTTGATTCGACTAATCACTGGACCATTAGTGATTAATCTTAAAGTCAACCGTTAATTACGACGGTTTGACTTTTAAGCTAAAACTAAGCTAAAACTTAATTAGGAAAGGTCAAGCAAACTTACAAGAGTCCTATGAACGACCAGAGATCATTTGAGGCTGCTTGGGAGCTCCAGAAATGATCAGATTGCAAGAATGAAGTGTGAGGAAACTTGTTGCAACTAATGGCCTTATATAGTGGTTTAATCACCACAAGAAGTTGACAAGCAAGCCTAGTAGTGACCACAACTGATCAACACATGTCTCTAGTGTTCTAGGAGGTACTTAGGGGTCGCCCATGATGAGAAATATCAGTTTATGGTCGGTTTAGTGCGATAACAGGCTGCTGTCTTCATTTTCTGCATCTGATGGTCTGACGCGGCCCGCGTAAAAGACCTTAAGGTCTTACGCGGCCCGCCTTGACCCTGAAATCAGATTATGCATTTTCAAGTTTCCACATCTTTGTCCCTTGGTTCTTCGAAAGGGCAACTAAGCATTTTTCTTGCAATTTGACCCCTTATTATTTACCCACAAGGGCTTTAGGACTTATACCCACTTTACCAAGTCCCTGGACACTTCCGGTTAACCCGAAAAGCCATAACTTTCAACGTTAACGCTTTAACCCCTCGCATACGAATTTGATCATAACTTTCTCATACGATAACGAAACTTTATGAAATTTATATCGTGCATTCTAGTGAGCATAATTAACAGTTACAAAGCTTCGGGTTTGTCAAAAGGCCACTCAGAGGTATAACTTAAACATGTTGACACATTTAACCCCTGTAGTTTGTAATCTCTCACTTTTAGCTTCGTATGATCCATGATTTATTCGTTTGAAGGTATGAGCATCATGTAGGGTTAATGTACAATATATTTATTCACTGTTGACATTTAGAACTCGTATTTTCATATACTTTTCATGTTTGTCAACTTTAGTCCTTGTATAACATTCTTTCACACGTTCAATCATATGACACGTGTCAACACATTATAGGACGTGAATTTTCGAGGTGTTACAGGATTACTATGAGAAACTTGAGAAACAAACTTCTACCCCATCAGGGAAGAAGTATGTTCCAAAGAAAGATCAACCATCTGGTCAACCTCAGAAAGACGAATTTTTCTTATACAAAGAGGTTGAGGTTGGATCTAAAGAAAGTCTAAAAATGAATGACAAGAATTTCCCGCCATTATACACCAACACCACAATTCTAAATGTCAAGCTACCTGAGTCGAAAGAGGCTTGGGTTGCTTCAAAATCTCACTAAATATTTTTGAAATGTGCAGGAGCTTCTGAGAGCCATCTCACGTTGGATAATGGATAGTGGTGCTTCTCGGCACATGACGGGGAAGAAAACCCTATTGTATGATGTTCGAGGGTTTAATGGAGAATATGTGGGATTTGCAGGCAATCAAGGTGGTCGTATAGTTGGTAAAGAAACTTTATCAAATGGTATTGTCACATTTGAAAGAGTGAACTATATCGCCGAGCAGGAAAACAATCTTCTAAGCATATCTCAAATTTGTGATCGAATGTATTCAACGCACTTCACAGATAAGGAATGTTTGATTCTGAAGCCGGGGTTTGTTGTCCCCGAAGAGTGGGTCATCATGAGAGCACCAAGAGTCGACGATCTGTACGTGTTGGACATGAGCGTAGCCACTACTACCACGGGTCAGACTCATTGCTTCATGTCAAGAGCCACTGAAAAGGAGTCACAATTATGGCATCGAAAGATGGGCCACATTCATCTGCGAAAAATGAACTACCTGGTACACAATGACTTGGTAAATGGGGTTCATCTGAAAGGTTTTCATCTTGAGGGGGAGTGCATTAGTTGTATCAAAGGAAAACAGCGAAAGAAATCTCACCCTGGAAAGAAGATGAATTCAGTCTCGAGGCCGTTAGAGAGACTTCACATGGATCCCTTTGGTCCTGTGAATGTTAAAAGCATAACTGGTGATTTCTACTGCTTAGTAGTCACAGACGACTTTTTGAGATTTTCGTGGGTAACGTTTCTAAAGTCAAAGGATGAAACATTTGAGAGTTTGATGACACTTTTCAGAAAGATCGAGAACTTGTACCAAACTCGAATTAGAAGAATAAGAAGTGATAACGGTACAGAGTTTAAGAATAACAAAATGGAAGAATATTGTGATGAAAGAGGTATACTGCAAGAATTCAGCGCGCCTTATACTCCGCAGCAAAATGGAGTAGCAGAAATAAAGAATAGGACGCTGATTGAAACGGCCAGAACGATGCTTGCTGATTCAAAATTACCTGTCAATTTCTGGGCAGAAGCAGTACCAACCGCTTGCTATACGCTCAACCGGGTTCTTACGGTGAAGAAGTTCAACAAGACGTGTTTCGAGCTGATTAACAACCACAAACCTAACCTGAAGTATTTGGAACCGTTCGGGTCTCCCTACACAGTTCTAGAACCATATGGTAAATTTGGTCCAAAGAGCATTGAAGGTATCTTCGTGGGATATACAAGTCCAATGAAAAGAGTCTTTGTTCCAAGCTTGAAGCGGATCATCGAAGCACATAATGTTGAGTGTCAGGGTTATACAATGCCACCTCAGAATCCCGGTGACTCATGGCGCTTCAATTACGATACTCTGTGGGATTCATTCGACATAGAGGAAGAACCAGAGTTCTTTGACGAGTTGGATATTCTAAGAGAATATGAATCATCACAAGAAAGATTCCCAGCAAAACCTTCTAAACGTCAACGACAAGCTTACAACGATGATGAAGCGGGACCAAGCAATGCTGGAGAGAATGATGATGTTATGCAAACTCCGACATCTTCAAAATGTGAACAAGCTCCTAACAATCAGACGGCAGTCAACGATAATTCAGAATCTGATGAAAGGCCAACATTCGATCGTGGTGATTCAGAGTCTGAGGGGGAGCAAATCCAGTCTCCAGATCAGATAATTCCTGTCAGTGAACAAGTTGCAAATCAGAACATTACGAATTTGGAAAGTGAGGTAGATGTTCCAGGCGAGGTGATGCCAAGAACTCTTTCATACCATCTAGAAGAGCTGATAATTGGAGAGTTGCAATCAGGAGTCCGCACCAGACGACAAATTGACCAGGGCCTTACTTGTTTTTATTCTACAGTCGCTCCTTTACAAACAGAGTTTTCACTTAGTTGTTTCATTTCGCAGATTGAGCCGCGAACGTACAAGGAAGCACTAACTGAAGATTCATGGGTCAACGCAATGCAGGAGGAGCTTAGTCAGTTTGAGAAGTTGGGTGTCTGGAAACTGGTGGACCTGCCTGATGGTCATAGGAAGATAAACACCAAGTGGGTGTTTAAGTGCAAAAGGGATGATCGAGGGGTTATTGTTCGCAACAAAGCTCGACTCATTGTCCAAGGTTTCAGTCAGCAGGAGGGGATAGATTTCACAGAAGTATATGCCCCAGTTGCTCGACTTGAAGCGATCAGAATCTTCCTAGCATTTGCATCTTGGAAAGGATTTAAAGTGTTTCAGCTAGATGTGAAGTCGACATTTCTCTATGTCAAGGTGAAAGAGGAGGTTTATGTCGGACAGCCACCGGGCTTCACCGACCCAATCCACAAGGATAAAGTTTATCTCTGGGATAAGGCGTTATACGGCTTACATCAGGCCCCGAGAGCCTGGTATGAGACCCTGTCTCAACATCTGTTAGCCAACAACTTCATCCGAGGAAAGGTAGATGCCACTCTGTTCACAAAAGAAGTCGACGGCCATCTTCTGATAGTGCAAATTTATGTGGATGACATAATTTTCGGGTCGGCAAATGAAGAACTCTGCAAATATTTTGAAAAAGTTATGAAGCAGAAGTTTGAAATGTCATCAATGGGTGAGATGAAGTTCTTCTTAGGGCTTCATGTTGATCAATTGCCCGAGGGAACATTCATACATCAGACGAAGTATGTTCATGATGTTCTGGAGAAATTCGGGATGTCGGGAACATCTCCAATGTCTACCCCGTTAGCGACGAACCATGGGATAAACCCTGATCTCACCGGAGAGAAGGTAGATGAAACGTTGTATCGCTCCATGATCGGATCGCTGATGTATTTGACGACATCAAGACCTGATATCATGTATCCAACCTGCCCCGCAGCAAGGTTTCAGTCAAGCCCCAGAGCCTCGCATATGATAATTGTGATAAGGATATTACGCTACCTGAAGGGAACTCCATCACTGGGGTTGTGGTATCCAAAAGAAGGCGATTTTACGCTTGAGGGATATTCTGATTCCGATTTCGGATGCTGCAAAGTGAACGCTAAGTCAACAACAGCGGGATGCCAGTTTTTCGGACCCCGATTGGTCACCTGGCAATGTAAGAAGCAGACCTCTGTCGCTTTATCCACATGTGAAGCCGAGTATGTATCTGCTAGCAGCTGCTGCTCTCAGATCCTGTGGATCCAGCAACATATGCGAGACTACGGTTTGCAATTTCTTAACTCCCCTATCTTTGTTGATAATGAGGCAGCTATTAACATAACAAAAAATCATGTTCATCACGCTAAAACCAAACACATTGAAATTCGTCATCACTTCATTCGAGACTGTTTCGAAAAGAAGTTGATTCGAATAAAAAAATCCACACCGATGAACAAAAAGCTGACTTACATACCAAAGCATTTGAGAAAACTCGTTTTCAATATCTTTTGAAACTTAATGGTATGAAGTTACTATCGGTTGCGGAGGGGATTATTGGCGTTGATGAAGGTACCACTGTAGATGATGTTGAAAAGCAATCTGCAATGGTTTGTCGATTTTTTAGCTGTTTTGGTATTTAGGGGGAGATAGGTTATGTTTTCAGAAAATACAAAAACAATAAAAAATTCAAAAACCCAAAAACATGAGATATTTCAAAATCCAAAAACAATAGAAAACCGAAAAAGAGCTTGTGTAAAAAGGGGAAATGATAGTACATCAGCTAGACAGTTGCAGTATGCTAAAGAAATGTAAAGTTTTAAAGCATTAAGCAGTCTCGCTGATGATATGCCGATAGGTTTTTACACATTTAGTAAGTTTGTTCGGGATATAAACCTAAATCAAAATTTGCTTTTACGTGGGGAATATCTCTCGGATATATAGGTAACACCTGAAATCTTGTTTGAAGGGCTTTCTATTTCTGACATACTAGGTCTTTGTACGTGATGATATCTGGGGTATTATACCAGGACTTCTGATTTTGCGGGAGCAATAGCCTAGTCCTCGTATAATACTCTGCACTGCTTTATTCTTAAAGCTCACCCTCAGCATAAAAAATGATGAAACATTGAAAAATGTCAATCATGTGTTGTTGAAGAAAAGATCCCCAAACGGGACACACCGAAAGTCGAGCCATCATCTCTTTGTCTGAACGGAAGTTCTAACCTGAGCTATCATGGCCTCGCATTTACCCGTTTACATATATCATTAGTGTACACTCACATGTAAGACTGAATATAGGAGTCTGGATACGGGAGTATATTCTGATGTGGGACACGCGTATAAGTTAAGATCTTAAAACACTAAATTCGTATCCTGAACAAATTGAAGTTTGTGAGAAAACTTAAGTGGATCAGTATATCGGCAATCTAAGCGAATTGTTTAATTCTGAGTATGAAATCAAAGCTTAACGGTACTTGTAGCTTGTCGGTAGCTGATATGATTAACACGCTCACCAAAAATATGTTTGTAAATAGTTTACGTTTACTGAATTGCATTTCATTTTAGTTTATTCATTCTAAACCCAAAAAGATTTCATAGCTTTCTAGTCTAGAAACTTTCTAAAATCCAAAAAGATTTTACATTTATGTTTTGTTTTATCGACAAACCAAAGCGGAAAGCTGATCTTCAGATTCACAGTTTTGAAGCAGATGCAGGAAGTTTCTGAATTGGACAGATGGGTTGGGAGCTTATCATGTTAAACCTGGGAAAATGCAAAGTCAATGCAAGTTCATTAAGTTGAAACTTGTAAATTTCAGAAAAATGTTTGAAAAAGATTGAACAAAACGTCAGTATGCTTTGTTTTGGGTCAACCAAGGTCATTAAGTTGGACTTGGTAGGCAAAATTAAGTACCTAGGGTCATTAACTTGGACCTAGATACTTAAGTGGATTCCTAAAATATGATGAAATCAAAGTCAAAAATTCAAAGATTAAAAGTCAAAGAGAAGTGAACTTGGCTCGGGCGGCAACCCGATCGATCAGCTGTTCGATCGAACAGCTCTCCGATTCAAGTGACACTATAAATAGGGAGTCAAGATGTTAGTCAAACCTTTCACTCGTTCGACCGACCGACCGCCCTATTCTCTCTCAAGCTCTTGATTTCTGATCTGATTTTCTTCACTCTCTCTTTGCAAATCATTATATTGTTGGTTAGCACAACCTTCTCAATGGCAAAGGTATGTTTTCATGCTCAAATCTGTTAAAAACTTGATGATTATTGACTGTTCTTGTGTGACGTCATCTGTTCGGACCTTCATTGTTAGATCTAGATAGATTTAGGATGAATTGATGAAATCTTAGCATTAGGTTGTGATCGCAATGATGAGATCTACATGATTACCGGTCAAATTTGTGCCAAAAACATGTTTAAATGTGTAGATCTGATGAATGAGTAAGTCGGCTTTCGGACCCTTAAAAGTCAAATTAGTCACTAATTAAGCGGAGTTAGAACATGATGAACATAGGGTTTTGATCGCGATGAGATTCTCTACGTAGATCTATGTTCAATTTGATGTTTAGACTTAGGAAATATTTGGTGTTCATGAGTGTTCTTGAATGTTCATGGAACGAGGTGCTGACCGATCGGGTGGCAATGCTGTCCGATCGGGTGACCACCTGACTTCTTGAATGTTTACTTAATAAATTTTCTAAGTGTGTGTACCTAGGAATCTGTGATGCTTTGAATCGTGTGCCTTTGTCTGTCAAATGTTTTAGATAGTATGGCAATCCGATCGGACAGTACTCCGATCGGGTGACAGTTCGTTCCATTACATTTTTGTCACTATTCATCACATGCCATGAATAGGGTGGCAATCCGATCGGACAGCACTTGCAATCCGATCGGACAGCCATTCTATTCCACATCACTTTGTCTTGAAATTTGTACACTCATGTCAAGTGACAATCCGTTCGGACAGCATTTGCAATCCGATCGGACAGCCACTAAAAGACAAAACTCTTCAACTGTTTCATGTTTGCCAAAAGTCTAGTTGCAATCCGATCGAACAGCACTCCGATCGGGTGGTCATCCGTTTCAAAAACACTATCCCATATAGTTGACTGGTCAAAGGAATTCTTTTGCATGTCACATGAATCGAGTGGTAACTCGATCGGGTGGCAATCCGATCGAGCAGGCATCTGATTCAAATGATGTTGACTAGTTGACTTTCTTCATTGCACAAGTTGGCAATCCGATCGGACGGCAATCCGATCGGACAGCCATCCGATTATGAGTACTTGCACACATAGAGTGTTCCAGAGTTAGAAAATTTTGGATTTTTCAAAATTTTCATAACTCATCCTTTATGTCTCAAACCCTGTGCAAATGATTGATAATGAATACTTTTGCAGGGAAAAGTGTGACATCTGTGTATTTTAATCCTTGTACGGTTCCGAACAACTTTGTATTTAATAAAATATGGTGTTTTAATTTCAATATTTGTTTAATTATTTGTGACATTAGTACGTTTTCAATCATTGTTCAATTCCGAACTCTCAAACCTGTTCAGTAAGTGAAATCATAAACCGTTACGTAAACATAATCAGTTAACGCGACGTACACTCCGGAACTGTGACCTAAGCCAAACATACCCTAAATACCCTTTACATAACTTAGAAATAAGTTTCGAAGGATTCGGTATGGCAAAAACATGTTTATTCGAACTTTAGAACTATTTGCGACAAAACTGTGAAACGAACGTTGGTGACCGCCCGGATAAGATTTAAATCCTAAAAATATTCTGTTATGATTAAAATTTTATTTTTAATCATGTTCGTGTTGAAAAATAAATTAAAACGCTTAAAAACGTTATTTTTCAAGTTTAAACGCGTACCGCGTGTTACTGCGTAACACAGTGCTTCTACTGCAAAACGCAGACAACGCAGCCAGTCTCGGCAACTGATATTTATTTCAGCAATAATATGGCAAGTTTATTTTTATAGAATAATAAAAATAATTTAAAACGCCACAAACCGGGATTTAAACGCTAGATAAAATACCCGGTATCCAGTTAAACACCAGTTTTAACCTACATATAACATATCTATATAAAAATTTCATGTATGTATGAGAGGTGTGTGTAGGTGGTGGCCTAAGGTGCCACCATTTTGCCTCCTTCTTACACTATGACAAGTGTTGATGCATGCTATCTCTTCATATCTACCATATCTCTATATATCTTCTACAATCTTTCAAGATCACAACTCAATCAAAGCAATCTTCTCCTCTCCTCTCTCTCCTCCCCCATAACCGTACACCCCTTTCTCTCTTCCATTTTCATTTTTTCAACTGTGTTCTTCAAGATTAAACCCCATTCCAAGCTAGTTTCAAGTTGGTGTGAAGATCCAAAGGAGTTTCCAAGGTGATTTCAAGCTCCATATCATCAAAATCTCACCAAAAACTCACTTGAATCTTGAAGGCATAAAATTTATGTTTAAATCATACACTTGATTCTTGGTTGTTCTTGATGATTGGAAGTTTCTCTTGAATCTTGGAATTTTTCACAAACTTGAAATCTAAAAATAAATGGGTCTTGATACAAAATAAAAATGGTAGTATATATGTGTGTATATATAACCGAATATATATATGTATGTGTATGAGATTTGAGTTTGAGTTGATTTTTGATAAATACTTGTTTAGGATGTTTGCTTGCATGAACAAGATTATGTGCAAATATGTTAGAGATATAAAAGAGTGAATGAATCATGAGTTATAATTTGAAATAATGTTAGTATTTTGACATTTAAATGGCCAAAAAATTATTAGACATATTTGAGAATTTTTAAGTTGTTGCTTGTTCTTAAATAATAGTTAAAATGCAAGTGTTTGATGATTTGTGCATGATATGATGAATGTTCAATTAAATCAGTAAGTAAACATGAATAAATTACATGTTTGATGCATTTAAATTCATATGAAGTGATGATGATATGATAGTGTGCTTTAGACACTTGTACATAAGAATACATGTTGATTTAAAGCTCAAGAAATGATAAAAAAAATGATTGTATGACAAAAATGTTTTAGAACAGATTATAAACACTAAAAATAACATTATTTGGTATATTATAATGACATGAAACTTGGTCATAGGTTTGATAGCTTTGCATGTTGTACATATAGCTTAGAAAGTGGTAAAATATGTGAAATTTGCATGATTTATGTGCTTTATGTGAGACCTGCACTATCATGAGTATAACCACTATTTTATTCATTAAATAACATGGGTTATGTTAAAATATCAAGTCATTACGAATTGGGATGGTTAGGGTAACGTTTGATGCAAAACTATGCGGTAAAACGGTTAAAAATCGGCTTTTCGGAGGATTTTTATAAAACTGTTTTAGATCAGTAAGTAAACTGATATTTTTGATATAAAAATAAGTATTTTAACTTATATTAAGTTTACTTTGTGTTTGGTTAGTCATACGTGACTTCCGACGTCCAAAAACGTTACCGAATCGCTAAAATACGCGTTTTTCAATGTACATTAGAATGGGTTGTTTATGGGTAAATTTTATGTGTTACAATGTGTGATGTGTTTTATAATATGTGTATGATGACATGTTTATAGTTGACAAGATTTTGTGTGTTACGATATTTATTTTATGTCACAATAAGTATATATATTACGACGCGCAAATCATAGATATATTGCTTATAACATGATGAAGGTCACCAATAAAATCGTTCAAGTCGCAAAGTTTTTAAAACATATATGAACATATATATATATATATATATATATATTCACACCAACTTAATCAAAAATGACAACTTTTCGAGAAAATCTCGAAGTTATGTGAAAATTCTAAGTATCGGAGAAACTTAGGTATTTTTGTGAGTTTTTGATTATTAAATCGTTCTTATTTAATTTACGACGAATAAAGAATTTGAGGGATTGTGTTAACATATAAAAACGCACCCAAAGGTGAGTACATAGTTCCCCTATTTTACGTTTTCCAAATGTTTTGGGGTGAAGCATATGTGCATAACTTTACTTTCCGTTTTCATGACTTTATACATATTTTGTTACATTGTACACATAATACAAATTTTCAAGACATTTTTATTGCATATTGACTTAGCATGTCTATTACATGGTTTTACAAAGACATTTTCATGACATGCTTACATTGAAAAGGACATTTGGTATGTTTAACGGGTTAGTAGTACATTCATTAACATTGATCACGCCGCTCGGTAGTATGTAATAGCGCTATAGGACTTGACAAATCTCGTTCCCGCTTTCTAGGAATTTCGGAAGGAGATTGTATCCCGACATGGTGTTCCTTTGAACATCATATCAGACCGAGATGCTCGATTCTCATCTTACTTTTGGAGAACCATGCAATCTGCTATGGGAACCCAACTCAATTTGAGCACGGCTTATCATCCTCAAACGGATGGACAATCTGAAAGAACAATCTAGACATTGGAGGATATGCTTAGAGCTTGTGTGATCGATTTTGGTGGTAGTTGGGATTCGCATCTTCCATTGATCGAATTCTCCTACAATAATAGTTATCACTCCAACATCAACATGGCTCCTTTCGAAGCTTTATACGGTCGAAAATGTCGTTCGCCGGTCTGCTGGAATGAGATTGCTGAAGCTCAGCTCACTGGACCTGAACTCATTCTAGAGACTACAGACAAAGTCAAGAAAATTCGCGACAACCTCTTAACAGCTAGAAGCCGTCAAAAGAGTTACGCGGATAGACGACGCAAGCCTTTGGAATTCCAAGTTGGTGATCTCGTCCTACTCAAGGTATCTCCTTGGAAAGGTGTAATCAGATTTGGGAAGAAAGGAAAACTTGCACCACGATATGTTGGACCATTCAAGATCGTTGAAAGAATCGGAAAAGTAGCCTACAGACTTGAGCTGCCTCCTGAACTTGGAAATGTTCATCCAACTTTCCACGTGTCCAATCTGAAAAAGTGTTTGGCTGATGAAAACCTCCACATCCCCCATGATGAAATTCGTGTCGACAACATGATGCACTTCGTCGAGAAACCTGTGGAAATATTGGACCACCAAGTCAAGAAGCTTAAGCGCAAGCGCATACGGATAGTCAAAGTTCGCTGGGAATCCAAACGTGGCCCAGAGTTTACTTGGGAACGAGAGGATCAAATGAAGGCGAAATATCCACACCTTTTCCCACAAGTTTCCTCTAATTAAATTTCAGGACGAAATTTTCAAAAGTAGGGGAGACTGTGACATCTGTGTATTTTAATCCTTGTACGGTTCCGAACAACTTTGTATTTAATAAAATAGGGTGTTTTAATTTCAATATTTGTTTAATTATTTGTAACATTAGTACGTTTTCAATCATTGTTCAATTCTGAACTCTCAAACCTGTTCTGGAAGTGAAATCATAAACCGTTATGTAAACATAATCAGTTAACACGACGTACACTCCGGAAGTGTGACATCAGCCAAACATACCCTAAATACCCTTTACATAACTTAGAAATAAGTTTCGAAGGATTCGGTATGTCAAAAACATGTTTATTCGAACTTTAGAACTATTTGCGACAAAACTGTGAAACGAACGTTGGTGACCGCCCGGATAAGATTTAAATCCTAAAAATATTCTGTTATGATTAAAATTTTATTTTTAATCATGTTTGTGTTGAAAAATAAATTAAAACACTTAAAAACGTTATTTTTCAAGTTTATGCGCGTACCGCGTGTAACTGCGTAACACAGTGCTTCTACTGCAAAACGCAGACAACGCAGCCAGTCTCGGCAACTAATATTTATTTCAGCAATAATATGGCAAGTTTATTTTTATAGAATAATAAAAATAATTTAAAACGCCACAAACCGGGATTTAAACTCTAGATAAAATACCCAGTATCCAGTTAAACACCAGTTTTAACCTACATATAACATATCTATATAAACATTTCATGTATGTATGAGAGGTGTGTGTAGGTGGCGGCCTAAGGTGCCACCATTTTTCCTCCTTCTTACACTATGATAAGTGTTGATGCATGCTATGACAAGTGTTTTGGGGTGAAGCATATGTACATAACTTTACTTTCCGTTTTCATGACTTTATACATATTTTGTTACATTGTACACATAATACAAATTTTCAAGACATTTTTATTGCATATTGACTTAGCATGTCTATTACATGGTTTTACAAAGACATTTTCATGACATGCTTACATTGAAAAGGACATTTGGTATGTTTAACGGGTTAGTAGTACATTCATTAACATTGATCACGCCGCTCGGTAGTATGTAATAGCGCTATAGGACTTGACAAATCTCGTTCCCGCTTTCTAGGAATTTCGGAAGGGGAATGACAGAATCCGAATACATTTTTGATAAACCTTGATCCTGATAAGGGTTTATCCGACAATCACAAGGCTTGAGTGTATGTGATAGACAAACCGTATAAATGTTCATATCGATAAGCAATGGTTTTCAAAACATAACTTTTGATTTTAACTCTTGGTTATTCAAAGATTTTGTTTTGTACATGACATTTGATTACATAAGACATTTATTTATACATGACATTATGCATTTGGCTTGAGTAAATACTATTTATTCACCAGACATGACATATTTTATACATATTATTTTCATTTGGTTACTTACTTAACCATACATCATTCTTTTATATCATTTGATTTTCATATGATTTTATAAAAGAAAATATTTTATAAGGTTCATGACTATTTTTTATTAAACATTTCTTTTAACATTCAAAGTCATGAATCTTCAACACTAAACCTATGTTACTCACAGGCATTTTTATGCTGACGTATTTACTTTCATATATGTTTCAGGAGCGAATGTTTGATGTGAGCAAGCTACACTTAGGGCGACTTGGGCCTTAGCAATCTAAAATCAAGAAAGTTATCGTCTTTTATGTTATGTGTTTTATTTGAACTAAGACAATGTAATAATTTAAACTTGTAAAACTTAACTTTAATCATCATGTGTTGTGAAACAATAATTCTGCCACACGACTCCCCGACGCTTCCGCCGTGGTTTGTTGTTTTACGCGGTCGGGGTGTGACAGAAGAGTTGGTATCAGAGCTCATGGTTATAGGGAATTAGGTTATTAGTAAAATTTTGACCTAGACTATAACCTTTCTAGGACCCTAACACAAGTTACCTTGTGTTTAGATCTTAAAACAATACCATCACCTATGCTTAGGTGATTACCAAAACAAGTACACAAATCTCAATTCCATTTGAAAATCGATCATCTATCCTTAGATGATTAGTTTCTAGGCTTTATACCTTTAAAGTTTTCAAATCTCGTCAAAGTTTGGGGCTTAATAATGTGAACACGTGCAATCTGAAAGGGTGGGTTCCTGTACCCTGAGTTTTCTGTCTAAGGCTAGAGTGTTCGTACAAATCCACATAATCGGACCAGTCACTCTTACCTAGGAACTCTTGGGGTGAGTGTCCACTTATAGGCTAAAGCATGTCTTCATTATGCATTATGTAGACCTATTTACTTTGATTAGTCACTGTGTTGTTCGTTTGTTTTAAGTAATGGACAAATGACCACCTTCCTTTGTGTTGTCGATGTTTTCAATACTCCTTTTGATCGTCCTATGTCAATCTCACACATTTCCTTGTGTTCTTTTTAGATGCCTCCTCGACGTGATCAAACTCAAGACGCCGCAATGGCAGCCTTGATCACTCAGCAAATCGCTGCTGTACTCCCGAACCTAGTTACCCAGTTAAACCAAGAAAACAACAACAACAATAACAACGCACCTGTTCCGTGCAACTTTAAGACTTTCAATTCGGCTAAGCCGCTTCAGTTTTCTAGGTCAGAAGGAGCAACCGGGCTCCTACAATGGTTCGAGAGTCTCGAAAGTACGTTTCATCACGTTCAATGCCCGAATGAGCGAAAGGTTGAGTTTGCATCAAGTGTGTTTCAGAAAAGGGCGCTTACTTGGTGGAATGGTGTGATGAGAGACAGGGGTGCCGACGTGGCAATGGCTCAAACTTGGGAAGAGCTTCGCGCTCTTATGATGAAGGAGTTTTGTCCTCGTCATGAATTGCGGGCACTGGAAAACGAATTCCATGATCTCAAGCAAGATAGTGGAGAGCACCGTGCCTACACAGACCGATACGAAGAACTGAGCCTGATGTGTCCCACCATGGTCACGCCTTTGGACAAGGCGATTGAGAAGTACATAGATGGCCTTCCTGATCCCGTTCAGGATATTGTCACCGGCAGCAACCCTACCACGGTGAGACAAGCCATTGAGCTAGCTGCAACCTTGACTGAGTCTCAAGTCAAGAAGGGTAAACTCCACCGAAAGGGTGACAAGAAACCATCTGACAAGACAGAGAAGAAGAAGGGAAAGAAAGCTGAAACCTCGAAGAAATCTAGGAAGCGCCAGGCTTCCAAGAACTTTGCCGTTGTTGCACAGACCAATCAAGCTGCTCCAACCCAGCCAGCACAACCACCTGCCAAGAAACAGTATGTTGGTACTGCACCTCTTTGTAACAAGTGCAATTGTCATCATCAACCACATCTTCAGGGTCGTCTTTGCAACAACTGTGGAACTTGGTATATTATAATGACATGAAACTTGGTCATAGGTTTGATAGCTTTGCATGTTGTACATATAGCTTAGAAAGTGGTAAAATGTGTGAAATTTGCATGATTTATGTGCTTTATGTGAGACCTGCACTATCATGAGTATAATCACTATTTTATTCAGTAAATAACATGGGTTATTGTAACACCCCGAAAACGGGTTTGGTAATTAAACCCCGTTAATACTAAAGACGGGGAAAGTACCGTTAGTGGTAAAAGTAAACTGGCAAGTATTAGGAATTAATTGAATAATCCTAATATTTATTTAAAGTGAATAAGAGCTTTCAAGAAAATAGGAAGATAAAAGGCCCGATTTAATGGGACTTAAAGTAAAACGGGTTACGACTTCCCGAACCTACTAAGCTAACTAGGAATAATTCTAACCTAGTTAGATAGTGACTTATGAGTGGGTTAAAACACTTAAATTATGAACTAAGAAAAATGGAGGGGCCAAAGATGTTAAAATTGAAACTTATGTTGCTAATTCTAATTAAAACAAAAACCAAACACCCCATTTGGGATGTCTGGTCGTACAAGAACAAGCAGGGGCGATCCCCCACTCTCCAAAACCCTAAACATCACTAAACTTTCAAATTGAAGGCTCAATCTAAGCTGAAATCGAAATTAAAGCATAGATTATTGATCCTCATCACAAGAGGATTACAAGGTATGTAAAATTTGATGAAAACTCTCAACTCGAAATTCTCATGAAATTGGGAATTTCTGAAATTTATGGTTGCATGTTAGTTTTATGATGAAATAAGAAAAATACAGTGTCTAGGGACAAACCCTAGACCAATACAAGTTGAATTCATGTGAAAATCTAGTAAAATCCATAAACACCATTGTAGGTGATTAGTGGGTTATGTAGATTTTAATAAACACTAGGAAATTGGGTGATATTCTAGTGTAATTTAACAATTGTGAAGTGACTTCAGAATTATAGAAGCTAACAACTTTGTAAGATGGTTGATTTATGTGAAATTAGGGCTAAGAGATAAGCTAGAGACTTGATAAATAAACATGTAAAATTATGCCCTTAAAGTGTTTGTTGAAATGCCTCAAAGAACGCTCGAAACTAGAATTTTTGTAGTTAAAACACCTAATTGTGATGTTTTGGCTATTATGAAAAATGTGATTAAAAAGAGTTCTAAATGTGATAAACGTGGTTAGAACTTTGGTTAAAACGGTGGTCTAAAGATAACGCCTACCGGGTAATTAAAGAATGCTAAAACTAGTTGATGAACTCGAATATGCAATTAGTATACTAATGGGCATTTGACTTTTAAAAAAAAAAGTCAAACTGACCTACGATGTGATGAATGATAATTAGACATAGAAAATAAGTGAGGTGGAATAGTCGTGATTGTTAATGACTAATTTAACCGCCTTGTAAATGATTGACAATAGTTTGACGCGTAACAAGCTAGGTGAAAGCTTGGAGGAGGGAGCGGGTCAAACGAAGCAAGTACGGAAAGAAAAGCGTGGCGTGGATGCGAGGTAAGTGTAATTTACACACTTACGTAGAATACCTGTTTAATCGATACGTTGTAAACGTGATAACGATAATATTGGAAATATGGAAATTTGTCAAGTGTCGACTAATGTAAATCAAGGTTAAAAGGATACCCATGGCGTAAGCCGAAATGGGTTGAATTTGTAAGAAAAGAGTGTAAAAGAAAATGGGTATGGTTATAAAATCCGGGATGGGATGGATGTATGAATTGGAAATCAAAAACGATGTTTTTGATTAAATAGATAATGTTGGGCATATAGTCCAAACGGGTCGAATGGTGGTGATAACACCAATTGACAATATCGACTAATGTGGTTGTCAAGTCTTATGTTAACAGGACCGGTTAGCAAATCGGATAATTGCGTCACCATTGATGGTGTGATAATGAAAACGAGGTATAAATCGGGTCTACTTGTTGATCCGGGCCAGGTACGCATAATTATGTTGTAGTTAAAAATACTATTTTGGTCGAATAATTTGAGAGAGAGTCCTTCGTCATAAAAGGACTAAAATCGACCAAAACGCCCTTGTAGGCTAAATGGAACAAACGACCCTTAAAGGTTGTTTGGAAATGAGTTTTATGACTAGGTAAACACTTAGAATAAGTATACAAAAGCGAAACATGTGAATCCTTAGTCATTTGACTCTATAATAGTCGTTGCCGTAAAATAATGATTCGAGAGGTAAAATTTGGTTTATATTGATCACCACATTAAACCCACCATAAGTACAGTTGTGGTGGAAGATTATAGGATGAGAAATGTGGTGATGGAACGCTAGAAGCAATCGAAAGTGATTTTAGGCTTAAGAGTGCTTAAATACCCTTAACGGGTCAAAATAAGCACTTGAGCGTAAACGGGTTTTTATTATGTAAGAAACCCTCGATTTGAGATTAACATGATAGGAGACATTGAAACTATGAATTTCATAAGTTTAAAGATCAAATAAACATGTTTGATGATGAAATCATGAAACGGGTCAAAATTTGGTAAAAAGGGTAATAAGCCGAAGAGTTTAAAGTCTGAAATTTTATTATGTCGGATGTTAGATTTTAACTCCATAAGATGGAGAATCAAATTACAATTACGTAGGAAGAAATGGTAGGTCAAACGGACGAGCGGATTGAAAGATACGAAAGTTTTCGTGTCAAAAACGGCAAAATGGGAGTTCTGATACAGGGCCACCGTAACTTACGGTGTCCACTGTAAGTTACGGTGGAGCTGAAAGCTTTACGGTAGCTTCCTACTGATTTACGGTAGGGGCACTTTATACCAGGGGCCACCGTAACTTACGGTGCCACCGTAACTTACGGTGCCACCGTAAGTTACGGTGGAGGTCAGTTTTATATCCTTGTTTTTGGGATCAAGACATCCATGTTGGAATTTCTCGGTTTCCTTGTTTAATTCGATTATTTGACTCAATCATCATTGTTGTACTAGTTACTTAATTATCAAAACTAACTTTTAAGTTGGTTTTGATCACAGGTGAATGTCAAGAGTCCCGGATGAAGATCAAGCATCGAGCAAGAACCGAACACGCGTCAAATGAAGCTTCCGCAAGTTGTTTCGTCGTTATTCTAAAACGATGAATTAAACCACATTACGTTGTATCACTTATGATTTGTGAAAAGTTGTAATAAATCCATATTTTTATAGTATGTGTAGTCTTAACTACACTTCTAATTGTTGGTATTTACATGTAAAACCGTTAATGAGAAACTAGGGTGTTACAAGTTGGTATCAGAGCCAGGTTTAAGAGATTCAAGTATGGTGGGGAAGAACCATGCTTGGACTTAAACCTTATGCTCTTAATAAAGATTGGTGTTCGGTTCGAGGCTTGATCGCAAATCCGGTGAGTACATGTATATCAAAGGTTTAGTATGATTAAAGTGTTGAGAACAACACATATGGTTATCGTGTAATACACGTTACACCAATAAAAATGATATAGAATAGATATAGTCAACGAAATTACACGCGTTGATGCGTATAGTAGAAAAGCCTTGTATTATAATATGGGCATCCTTTAATGTTGAAATTACTAACTGTTGTATATGTTTTTGATCGAAGGACACTCGCATATGAAGGTAGCGAGAGTTTAACAAATCATGGATTTGACAGAGGAACGGTCCAAAGTATGACAAATAGAGCACGATCACCAAGGACCTAAATCGCGCAACGATTGCGAATAAGTTAATGGCAAGGGGAGCCTGTTAGAGCAAGCATTATCAGGTGCACGTTTTAAATTATTGCATAAATAGTAATATGCAACAAATATGTAGAGATTGAAAGTTGCATATGTAGATTGAAAACTTGGAAAAACCTGAATAGAAAACCTATCCGGGATATTGTTTCCAAGAAAAACAAATAGAGGCATTACTTACATGGGGTGTAATGTGAAAATTATAAAAAGGTCATGTATATCAGGTGTTGATCGCTTACTCTGGCCAAGTAAGTAGTGAACACGTGGTACCATGAACTTCTTATGATGGACACATTTATGTCCGATGTAGTAAGGGTGGGGTGAATGGGACTAACTTAAAAAGTACCCAAATGAAGCAAATGAGCAAAAATAATTGATAATAATATAAACGCACAGCCGGGTGACGGAAGTATATTACATTAGGATGATGAGCCCGAGTGAAGGGACAAAGATTAATGTAAAACGATTAAGGTATGCAATTGGGAGGGGTGTGCTTACACTCGAACCCGAAGAATGCAAATATGACTCTTAACGGGCCGATTTTGTAAAACACCAAATTTGAGAACAAAGTAGGAATATAAAAGCGAAACGAAGTCATAATGCATACCGTAAGGGTTGCAATAATAACGACTTCGGTAAAACACCCGGTTGGTGGGTAAGGATTTAAACGCATGCGTAGACTGAGAAACAGGAACGCGAAATAGAAAGTCAAAAGACTCGAAATATGAGTCATGACTAAAAGATGATAAGAATTTTCGCAAACATAAATTTTGGTAATTACGTTCAACCATTTCAAAGTTGGACGGGTCAAATAAAGAATGAAGTTTGACACTCATAAGTAATGAAAATTCACCCAAAATGAGTCAAACGAGTCAATTAAGGAATAACGCTTAATATAATAGGAAAACGCAAACCGGTGAAACCGGAAAGCTAAAAACAATAAGATAGAAGGACCCGGGTAATGGGTTGTAAAGGAGTATAAGTATGAACTGGGTAATGGTAAGCGTAAGACAAACCGACGTGTAAATAACGCTAGAAGTCGTAAAGTCAGAAAGGATAGTCCGAAAGTAAACAAATGAAACCTTAGACCACGGTCAAGGTCAACTAAAGTTCAAAAGCAAAATTTAATGATTCCAAACATAACAAAGGATGCTTTAAAGCTATATATGTATAAATAGACAATGGAATAAAGACTAGAATAAAAGATGATCTACGAGATCATCATAACCTACGGGATATTAAATAGTGTAAAGGCTTACGGGGCCAAAATAACCCACGGGTCATGAATTGAAGCAAAGGGATCATAAGGGCCTCGTCTTAAAGAGATGAAAGCTTAAGGAAATAGCCTACGAGGTTAAGTGAAGGAACCTACGGGTCAATAGTGTAAGGTGAGGGAACTTGTTACGATTCCCCGCGTAAAACGAGAACGGAAAACAATAAATTAGGGGTTGTCAATTTCCTTGATATGAGTAATTGACATGGTTAAAGAGAAAAACATTAGACTAAAATTCAGTTTTAGTAAGAAATAACATTTTTACAAATATAAATTCTGATAGGAAATTGAATAGTAAGCATGAAAGATTCAAGCCTTGACGCTGATAGGCGCAAGACGATATATTCGAAAAGTGATCTTTTCGAAAATGAAAGGTTGATATAAATTAAACATGACGTGACACGATCACGGTCAAGAAATGCAATGTGAAGTGGAATCACATTATAACCAAGCGAGCGGTAAAAAGTAACTGGACTAATAAGTCGAGTTAGTGAGACCGGTTAAGGTCATTTAAGTAATTTGGTTGCTTGTAAGCGGTGGATTCGGTATAACTGAACCAAATAAATGAATTTGAAAACAAAAGAAATTGTTGCTAAAAGTGAAAGATTTCACTAAAGACCTTTAAACGGGTCAAAGTAACGGATTCATAGGGAATTCGATAGTATATGAAAGCGATGGATATCGCTAAGTTAACTAAACTAGTGGAAATAACGAGATTACGTTATTTCGAAGTTACACTATGTCGTATGAGATATGTAGACAATTAGTAACCAAAAAGATGTTACCATACTTTTCGGGTAATACTAACGATTGGTTAACAAGTATAAGTAATGTTTAAAATATTTCTCGGATCGAATACATTGAGTTTAAAATCAATGAATTATGTAAGAAAAGGTTTCGAGGACGAAACCTCTTTAAGGGGGGTAGACTTGTAACACCCCGAAAACGGGTTTGGTAATTAAACCCCGTTAATACTAAAGACGGGGAAAGTACCGTTAGTGGTAAAAGTAAACTGGCAAGTATTAGGAATTAATTGAATAATCCTAATATTTATTTAAAGTGAATAAGAGCTTTCAAGAAAATAGGAAGATAAAAGGCCCGATTTAACGGGACTTAAAGTAAAACGGGTTACGACTTCCCGAACCTACTAAGCTAACTAGGAATAATTCTAACCTAGTTAGATAGTGACTGATGAGTGGGTTAAAACACTTAAATTATGAACTAAGAAAAATGGAGGGGCCAAAGATGTTAAAATTGAAACTTATGTTGCTAATTCTAATTAAAACAAAAACCAAACACCCCATTTGGGATGTCTGGTCGTACAAGAACAAGCAGGGGCGATCCCCCACTCTCCAAAACCCTAAACATCACTAAACTTTCAAATTGAAGGCTCAATCCAAGCTGAAATCGAAATTAAAGCATAGATTATTGATCCTCATCACAAGAAGATTACAAGGTATGTAAAATTTGATGAAAACTCTCAACTCGAAATTCTCATGAAATTGGGAATTTCTGAAATTTATGGTTGCATGTTAGTTTTATGATGAAATAAGAACAATACAGTGTCTAGGGACAAACCCTAGACCAATACAAGTTGAATTCATGTGAAAATCTAGTAAAATCCATAAACACCATTGTAGGTGATTAGTGGGTTATGTAGATTTTAATAAACACTAGGAAATTGGGTGATATTCTAGTGTAATTTGACAATTGTGAACTGACTTCAGAATTATAGAAGCTAACAACTTGGTAAGATGGTTGATTTATGTGAAATTAGGGCTAAGAGATAAGCTAGAGACTTGATAAATAAACATGTAAAATTCTGCCCTTAAAGTGTTTGTTGAAATGCCTCAAAGAAGGCTCGAAACTAGAATTTTTGTAGTTAAAACACCTAATTGTGATGTTTTGGCTATTATGCAAAATGTGATTAAAAAGAGTTCTAAATGTGATAAACGTGGTTAGAACTTTGGTTAAAACGGTGGTCTAAAGATAACGCCTACCGGGTAATTAAAGAATGCTAAAACTAGTTGATGAACTCGAATATGCAATTAGTATACTAATGGGCATTTGACTTTTAAAAAAAAAAGTCAAACTGACCTACGATGTGATGAATGATAATTAGACATAGAAAATAAGTGAGGTGGAATAGTCGTGATTGTTAATGACTAATTTAACCGCCTTGTAAATGATTGACAATAGTTTGACGCGTAACAAGCTAGGTGAAAGCTTGGAGGAGGGAGCGGGTCAAACGAAGCAAGTACGGAAAGAAAAGCGTGGCGTGGATGCGAGGTAAGTGTAATTTACACACTTACGTAGAATACCCGTTTAATCGATACGTTGTAAACGTGATAACGATAATATTGGAAATATGGAAATTTGTCAAGTGTCGACTAATGTAAATCAAGGTTAAAAGGATACCTATGGCGTAAGCCGAAATGGGTTGAATTTGTAAGAAAATAGTGTAAAAGAAAATGGGTATGGTTATAAAATCCGGGATGGGATGGATGTATGAATTGGAAATCAAAAACGATGTTTTTGATTAAATAGATAATGTTGGGCATATAGTCCAAACGGGTCGAATGGTGGTGATAACACCAATTGACAATATCGACTAATGTGGTTGTCAAGTCTTATGTTAACAGGACCGGTTAGCAAATCGGATAATTGCGTCACCATTGATGGTGTGATAATGAAAACGAGGTATAAATCGGGTCTACTTGTTGATCCGGGCCAGGTACGCATAATTATGTTGTAGTTAAAAATACTATTTTGGTCGAATAATTTGAGAGAGAGTCCTTCGTCATAAAAGGACTAAAATCGACCAAAACGCCCTTGTAGGCTAAATGGAACAAACGACCCTTAAAGGTTGTTTGGAAATGAGTTTTATGACTAGGTAAACACTTAGAATAAGTATACAAAAGCGAAACATGTGAATCCTTAGTCATTTGACTCTATAATAGTCTTTGCCGTAAAATAATGATTCGAGAGGTAAAATTTGGTTTATATTGATCACCACATTAAACCCACCATAAGTACAGTTGTGGTGGAAGATTATAGGATGAGAAATGTGGTGATGGAACGCTAGAAGCAATCGAAAGTGATTTTAGGCTTGAGAGTGCTTAAATACCCTTAACGGGTCAAAATAAGCACTTGAGCGTAAACGGGTTTTTATTATGTAAGAAACCCGCGATTTGAGATTAACATGATAGGAGACATTGAAACTATGAATTTCATAAGTTTAAAGATCAAATAAACATGTTTGATGATGAAATCATGAAACGGGTCAAAATTTGGTAAAAAGGGTAATAAGTCGAAGAGTTTAAAGTCTGAAATTTTATTATGTCGGATGTTAGATTTTAACTCCATAAGATGGAGAATCAAATTACAATTACGTAGGAAGAAACGGTAGGTCAAACGAACGAGTGGATTGAAAGATACGAAAGTTTTCGTGTCAAAAACGGCAAAATAGAAGTTCTGATACAGGGCCACCGTAACTTACGGTGTCCACCGTAAGTTACGGTGGAGCTGAAATCTTTACGGTAGCTTCCTACTGATTTACGGTAGGGGCACTTTATACCAGGGACCGTAAGTTACGGTGGAGGTCAGTTTTATATCCTTGTTTTTGGGATCAAGACATCCATGTTGGAATTTCTCGGTTTCCTTGTTTAATTCGATTATTTGACTCAATCGTCATTGTTGTACTAGTTACTTAATTATCAAAACTAACTTTTAAGTTGGTTTTGATCACAGGTGAATGTCAAGAGTCCCGGATGAAGATCAAGCATCGAGCAAGAACCGAACACGCGTCAAATGAAGCTTCCGCAAGTTGTTTCGTCGTTATTCTAAAATGATGAATTAAACCACATTACGTTGTATCACTTATGATTTGTGAAAAGTTTTAATAAATCCATATTTTTATAGTATGTGTAGTCTTAACTACACTTCTAATTGTTGGTATTTACATGTAAAACCGTTAATGAGAAACTAGGGTGTTACAGTTATGTTAAAATATCAAGTCATTACGATTTGGGATGGTTAGGGTAACGTTTGATGCAAAATTATGCGGTAAAACGGTTAAAAATCGGCTTTTTGGAGGATTTTTATAAAACTATTTTAGATCAGTAAGTAAACTGATATTTTTGATATAAAAATAAGTATTTTAACTTATATTAAGTTTACTTGGTGTTTGGTTAGTCATACGTGACTTCCGACGTCCAAAAACGTTACCGAATCGCTAAAATACGCGTTTTTCAATGTACACTAGAATGGGTTGTTCATGGGTAAATTTTATGTGTTACAATGTGTTATGTGTTTTATAATATGTGTATGATGACATGTTTATAGTTGACAAGATTATGTGTGTTACGATATTTATTTTATGTCACAATAAGTATATATATTACGACGCGCAAATCATAGATATATTGCTTATAACATGATGAGGGTCACCAATAAAATCGTTCAAGTTGCAAAGTTTTTAAAATATATATGAACATATATATATAGGGGAAGGTTCATTGGGGAACACTAAAAAAGTGGGGAACAGCGGGGAACAGTCTCAAACGAACTCCGATTGGACTCATTCCAGCGGCGTTGGAACCGGCTCGTCGAACCCTAACTAAGATCTCTTAACCCTAAACCCTAAATCCTAACTCCTAAACTCTAAACCCTAAAGCTAAAAAATATGCCTAAAACCTAAGCTAAACCGTAAAATCTAAACTATAAACCCTAAAAGCTAAACCCTAAAGGCTAAACCTAAAGCTAAACCCTATAGCTAAACCCTAAAGCTAAACCCTAAAGCTAATCTCTAAACCCTAAAGCTAAACCCTAAGGCTAAACCCTAAAGCTAAACCCTAAAAGCCAAACCCTAATATATTTAGGGTTTAGGGGTTATGATTTAGGGTTTAGGGTTAAGATATCCTAGTTAGGGTTCGACGAGACGGTTCCAACGCCGCTGGAATGAGTCCAGTCGGAGTTCGTTTGAGTCGGTTCCCCACTTTTCTAGTGTTCCCCAATGAACCTCACACTATATATATATATATATATATATATTCACACCAACTTAATCAAAAATAATAACTTTTCGAGAAAATCTCAAAGTTATGTGAAAATTCTAAGTATCGGAGAAACTTCGGTATTTTTGTGAGTTTTTTTATTATTAAATCGTTCTTATTTAATTTAGGATGAATAAACAATTTGAGGGATTGTGTTAACATATAAAAACGCACCCAAAGGTGAGTACATAGTTCCCCTATTTTACGTTTTCCAAATGTTTTGGGGTGAAGCATATGTGCATAACTTTACTTTCCGTTTTCATGACTTTATACATATTTTGTTACATTGTACACATAATACAAATTTTCAAGACATTTTTATTGCATATTGACTTAGCATGTCTATTACATGGTTTTACAAAGACATTTTCATGACATGCTTACATTGAAAAGTACATTTGGTATGTTTAACGGGTTAGTAGTACATTCATTAACATTGATCATGTCGCTCGGTAGTATGTAATAGCGCTATAGGACTTGACAAATCCCGTTCCCGCTTTCTAGGAATTTCGGAAGGGGAATGACAGAATCCGAATACATTTTTGATAAACCTTGATCCTGATAAGGGTTTATCCGACAGTCTCAAGGCTTGAGTGTATGTGATAGACAAACCGTATAAATGTTCATATCGATAAAAGCAATGGTTTTCAAAACATAACTTTTGATTTTAACTCTTGGTGATTCAAAGATTTTGTTTTGTACATGACATTTGATTACATAAGACATTTATTTATACATGACATTATGCATTTGGCTTGAGTAAATACTATTTATTCACCAGACATGACATATTATATACATATTATTTTCATTTGGTTACTTACTTAACCATACATCATTCTTTTATATCATTTGATTTTCATATGATTTTATAAAAGAAAATATTTTATAAGGTTCATGACTATTTTTCATAACATTTCTTTTAACATTCAAAGTCATGAATCTTCAACACTAAACCTATGTTACTCACAGGCATTTTTATGCTTGACGTATTTACTTTCACATATGTTTCAGGAGCGAATGTTTGATGTGAGCAAGCTACACTTAGGGCGACTTGGGCCTTAGCAATCTAAAATCAAGAAAGTTATCGTCTTTTATGTTATGTGTTTTGTTTGAACTAAGACAATGTAATAATTTAAACTTGTAAAACTTAACTTTAATCATCATGTGTTGTAAAACAATAATTCTGCCACACGACTCCTCGATGTTTCCGCCGCGGTTTGTAGTAAAGGGTATAGTGAAAGGGGGAGTCATAAGGTAGTTAGAATCTTAACAATTGTTAAATGTTTCTAATGATTTTGTTAATGCTTGTTTTGCAGGGCCTTCGAAAGAACCTCAACTGAGATTGGTGGACGAGCCAGTGATTGATCCATCAAGTATTCCACAAGAGGGAATTGATCTGGCAAAAGTGACGTTTGAACAATTTGCTGAACTCAATGAAGCTGCTAAAAAGGATCAAGGTTCAAGTGCTCAACCTGAAAGTGTCAAAGAAAAAGAACTTGAAGGTGTGGTTAGAGATGACTCAAGTGAAGATGCTGATGATGAGTCAACAGAAACTGAAACTGAGCTTGACTCGACTACACTTGGTCGTGGTAAGGCTCAGTTGAAGAAAAAGCCATCAAAGAAGCAGAAAGCATCTGATGAGGAGGATTCTACCTATGTACCACCTGAGAAAAAGAAGCTTAGTGGGGTTGTTCCGAGAAGAGTTCGTGCAAGAAAAGGTAGTGCTTCTTTACCTGAAAGTCAAGTTGGAAAGAAAGAAAAGCATGTTGAAACGTCAAAGGTTACTGAAGCAGAAAAGAGTCAAAGTGTTGAGATTCTAGAGGAGCAAAGTGTTGAAGTACCAGAGGTTGAGATTCAAAAGAAGACAGGTGGTGATGATTATGTTGAGATCACGGGGTATAAAGCAACTACACCACCACCACCTCCACCACAAGATCAGCCGATTCCATATTTGCCTGAATCTTCTCAACAAAGAAATGCAGCTTTTGATAATCTGTTTGGAGATCTTCCACCTACAACTGGAGTATATAGAGAAGATATTCCAGATGAAGATTACGATATGTTCAACAATGAAGCAGTGAAAGAATTGTCAAAGAAAGTTGCTGAACTCGAAAAAGAGAAAGCTAAAGCTGAAGCTGAGCGTGACGCTTTGAAGAAGCAGATTGAAGAGCTGATGAAAGTAAGTGATGAAATCAGAATGGTCATGATAGATCAAGAAGAAAAGTTAAAGAAGATGGAAGATGATGTTGAAGATAACACAAAGCTCTTTGATGTCATGCAAGAAGAAATCTCTGATTTGAATAAAAAGCTAGCAAAGATGAACGATATCAATCAGACATTGAATCAGTTGATTAGTGAACTTCATGAAGCATCAGCAAATGAAATGAAAGCAATGAAGCTGGAGATGGAAGCCATGAAGGCTGATAAAGTGATGAAGGATAATCAGCTTAACATGCTATATGTTGTCATGGAAAGTCACCTGAAAATCGATGTTCATGCTGCCTTTAATGAGATTGAGGTTAAAAGAGCTGAGGAACGGAGAATTGAAAGAGAAAGGCGACTGGCTGAAGAAGCCACACAAAAGAACAAAAGTGTTATTGAGGAAACTCAAGAAGCTGGTGGGTCTTCAAGCCAAATTGATGTGGAAATGACTGAAGCTGAAGCAGATCCTCAGGAATTCATGCTGGTCGGTGAGTCTTCTACTCTATCCTTTGATCTTAATGAAGTTATTCGTCGAATATGTGTTATTCAAAAGAAAAGGAAGGCGAGAGAAGTATTGATGTTGAAATGGAAAGATGAGGAAGAAGTAGAGGAAGAGACACCGAATTTTGTTCTTATTGGTAAAGCGGTTTCAGTTCCTTACAATATTAAGGAGATTGTTCGCCAAATCAAAACTAAAGAAAGGAGAAGAAAAGCTAAGATAGCTCGAGGAGAGACTGTTGATGATGATTCTGACAAAGAATTGTTTGGTGATGAAGAAGAAGATGAAAATGTCGATGATGACAAGTCTGATAAGAAAGATGACAAGAAGAATGATGATGATGATCAAGGTTCATCTGGGTTGCTGGTTGAGAATCCTAATGTTCAACAGAGAATTGAAGAGTTTCTGAATGATGAGATAAATGAGCAAGAGGATGATGATCATCAAGAAGCCACCACATCTGGAAAACAGCACGTTGACCAGGTACTCCTCACAAACCCAACTGTTATTTACTTACATGCTCAACATGAGGGGGAGCTTGAGGTGCCTAGGTCAAGAGCAGAAATGTTAGAGGAACTGGGTTTGAATGATGGAAAATTTAAGTTTGACATTGAAGATGAGATACCTAAGTCACCTGAAAGGGAGTTTGAGTTTAGGTATGCTCAGGAAGCTGATCACTACAATGATGTTATTGTTGAAGATGCTTCAGATTCGTCCGATAAAGAAACTGATTTTCATTATTCTGGGATTGATGAAACATTTCCTTCTTTGGTGGAAATGTTCAAGGATCGAAACGAAGATGAAATCAGGAGAAAAATTGTTGAGAAAGTTTCAACTGAAGGTGTTCCAAAGACAATCCCAAGAGAAAATCTGGCTGAGGAGAGGAAAAAGTGGTTTAAAGTGATGCCGAAGGAGAGGAAGACTCTTAGGGCACTTCAGTACTTCACTCACAACAAAGACATCTCATGGGGTGATATCTTATCGTGGGGATATCTGGAAGATTTGCAGGTTTATGCAATTCGACGCAAGCAAGGTGTTCAGTATTTTGAATTTCTGTCAGATATCAAAACACTGCCGTGGTGGGATGTAGATGAGTTGGTAAAAACAAAGAACATTAAGCAGTTCTATTATGATCTGGAAGTGAAAGTACATGATCAACATTTGTGGGATTACATAAAGCAGCAGGCCAAGGTTGGATATCCTGACTGGAAGCCTCAACGACCAAAGCAAATTGTCACAATGTTGGAAAATGGAGAGAAAGATATAACGCTACATATCAAGCCTCCACGATGTTTGAAGAACATGCCTCTTAGAGCAATTGAGCAAGATTTTCATGATTTATTCGAAGGATGGCTTTACAATGAAACAACAGCTGAGGCGGTAATCTCATTGTTCGACAAGTTCACTGGAAAGTCACGAAGAATCAGCATTTTGGATCCTATGTGGCTTGTTAACTGTTCGAAGAAAGACATTGACTGCTTGTTCTACAACAAAATAGTGTATGAGAAAAGAGACAAAGAACAAGCGTTGCAGTATCAAACGATCGTGGATGTGTGTTTTGCTCAAGACATCAACTCAGGAAGATATTGGAAGACGAAATGGAGAGATCTTGAGATAGATGAATTCTTGAAAAGGTACAAGCACAACCAAAAGTTTAAAGAGATTGCTGAAAGAGCAGCTGAACTTGGCAAGCGCAAGATGGGAAGACCGATACCAACGGATCAAACGCCAATCGAGAAAGAGGAAAACAAGATTCCCAAATGGGACCGGAAGCGTGATGGTGATCCGGTATATAGAAAATGGTGGATCGAAGAGGGAAGACATATAAGACGAATAATGTTAGAAGAAAAGGCTGAAAAGAGAAGACAGAGAGCGAAGGAATGAAGGCGTAACAGGAAAGAATGAAGACTATGCTGGAAGGAACTGCAGCTACATCCGAGGGGGAGTCTGTTAGTTCATACGTATGTAGCTTCCGTCAGCATTTAGTCATATTTTGTATGTTTATGTCCTTTGTGAACAATTATGTTTATGTATGTATGTACATAGTCAGTCAGCTCAGGAAATGGGTCGTGAATGTAAAAGTGTTGACTGAATGTTGTCTAGTGTCACCCGATCGGATGGGCCATCCGATCGGACAGCACTGTCATCCGATTGGACAGCAGCCATGTCATCCGATCGGACAGCACTTATTAAGATCCTGAGTTGCCTATAAATACCAAGTCAGGGTATGTCATTCAAAACTTTTTTCTGATTCTGTTGTTGTACTCTGTCAAGTCTGACTTCTACTGGCACTTGTGTACTTTCAAAGCATCGTAATAGAAAGATCAGACAGTGTTTAAACGTTGAATACTTTGTCGTACTTCTGTGACTTGATCCAAAGGATTCCGCACTTTGATCAAGGTCAATTCATCTATGTTTGTGTCAATCAGATCTAGTACAAACCGGACCCAACAACCGCCACCTATAACCACCCACAATTACTACCACCGACCACCACCACCACTCACCACTTATTTTATTACTCCGTTTTTCTTGTCTACCGAACAATACATAATAATAATTCATTCCATTCACACATGGTAACCAAACAAGACATGGAATAGTAATGATCCATTGCATTCCCTCGTCTATTCCATTATCTCGTCCATTCCATTCCTTCGTCCATTCCATTACCCCATACCAAACAGGCCCTAAGACAGCAATGTGAGTAATCTCCTTTTTGTAAACCTTTTTATAAACTGTTTTTACAAAACCTTAAATATTTTACAATGTGATTAGCAGTGATTGAGTCTTTGTAATTCTTCAATTACTGCCGGTATGTTGGGGTTTTGTATACAAAATGTGGAACACGTTACCAATGGACAAAGAGTTAGCCAATGTGTAATATGACCCACCAGTCAGGATTGACAGTACTGAATGAGTAATTGTGTAGAAATAAACATTGTAATCGCTCTCAATACTGTTAAAGGATAAAACTCTTCTTGATTAAACTGGGATTCACTCACCAGTATTTCCCACTGACAAAATGTTTTTAAATGTGTTTCAGGTAACAAAATGTGGAAGCCAAATAGAAGCCAGCTGGACAGCACTTAAGGCTTGGAAAAGTGGCTATAAAAGTTACCTGAATAAAGAGATGTTTTTATTAAATAAAATAGGGTTTATCCATATGAAAAATGTGTGTACTTGAAACTTGGGAATTTCCCATGTGTTTAATATTATAAAAGTGTGGTATTTACTCTGATAGAATATTTCCTAACTACGGTCCTGATGTAATTTCCGCTGCCAAAATGATAAACACCGATACCACCAAAACTGGTCTGGCGGCCGCCCGTTCCCAGGACAGATAGGGGACGGGGGTTGCGACATAACATGAAGCACACACTTCTATACCAGACCACACTTCTAGCCTACACAAACTCTAGCAAAATACAAAATCACATGATTTCATAACCAAAAAATTATCTCTTACACAAGAGAAAAACACAAGACTATCATCACAAACATTCAATCATGTAAAGACCAAGCCTATATAAAATCAGATCAACAACATGAAGAACTGATAGAAACCAACACTACGATCTAATGGGACTAGACTCAACAACACGAAGAATCTACAACCGACCCTAGACTAGTGTGGAAGGAAAAAACAAGCATCACCTAGACCAGTGAACTAACATCACTACGATCGGCGATGAAGTCTCAAATAAGATCACCAACACAATGATCCTACATAAACCTCACTACGGTCGGACTAAAAACATGAAGAATCCAAGACCAGTGAGATAAAGGCAAACACTACCGAAAAACATATCTTCAAGATAGTATAACCTTTACAAGAAAAACAATCACACAGCTTGCACCAAAACAAACAAAACTCTCACAAGAGAAGACATACAAGACTAATAATAAAACTCAAAAAATAATCTTGACTATACTAGAGGTTAAACAAGTGAACCACACGGTTCGACTGACCAAACGACAAGATTATAGGAGATAAGACATACAGGTCAAGCTAACCACCACGAAACCCATATGAGCTAGTAATCCAAGCATGGTCTTCCATGGTACAACTTTAAGAAATAAACTACCATTTGTAACACCCCGAAAACGGGTTTGGTAATTAAACCCCGTTAATACTAAAGACGGGGAAAATACCGTTAGTGGTAAAATTTAACCCGGTGAATATTAGGACTTAAATAAATAATCCTAATATTTACAAAAAGGTGAATAAAAAGCTTTTTAAAAAAAAAAGGATAAAAGGCCCGAGTTAACGGGACCTAAAATAAACTTAGTCATAAATATTCCGAGCTAAGTTCACTAGGAATATTAAACCTAGTTAATAAGTGGGAATATTATTGAAAATAATTAGGTTGTGATCTAATTAATAACTAACCAAACACGAGGGACCAAAGCCGGGTAACTTGAAATTGGAATTATAAACTTAAAAAAAAAAACACAACACACACAAGTGTGTGTGTGTGCGTGCGTGGGTAAGGCCAGGAGAAAGCTCCCATGGAGCTTTAGCCCTAACTTCAACAAATCAACAAAATTGAAGGTCAAATCTAGCCCGAATCGGATGCATGAACACGTATTAATGATCACCTAGTCGTGGGGATCACAAGGTATGTTGAAATTTATGATTTAGTGATACTTTGAGATTATGATGAACAATCATAATCAAAATTCTGGAATGAATCTTGAATCTATGAGTGTTATTGTGATTATATCTTGGTTTAGAAACAAACCCTAGTAGAAAATTTGATGAATTGTTGTCAAAACTAGGGATTTGGTAATTATCCTATTATGTGCTAAGTGGGTTTTATGTTAATATGATGAACACTCATATTAGAATGTAAGATTGATGAATATTGAGGTTATGATACAAGTTCTTTATGTAGTTCATGAACACTAGACTTAGAGGTTTGAATGTGTTGATGTAAATCTTGATAAAGATAACTAGTTATGAACTAGTTAGTAAATAAGTAATATTATGCACAATAGGTGTTTGTTAAAATGCCCGAATGAATGTTGACATAATGAAAATTTGAAAGAAACGCGTAATTGGCTAACTCGACTAACTACGTGTAATACGGAATAATATGGGTTCTAAACGTGATGTTGATTGAACTAATTGTGTAAACCATGTGATTGAAATTAGTTGACTTTAATAAGTTAAGTTAACTAATGATGAAGTC
Source organism: Helianthus tuberosus (assembly GCA_030545235.1). Classification (NCBI taxonomy): domain Eukaryota; kingdom Viridiplantae; phylum Streptophyta; class Magnoliopsida; order Asterales; family Asteraceae; genus Helianthus; species Helianthus tuberosus. The sequence continues at coordinate 184,836,353 of CM060351.1, read as the reverse complement.
GAATAGTAGTTTCGACATAGAATCCGTAAGATGAAATAGTCATAAAAATGATGACTAATCTAACCGTCTTACGAATCATGATGATAGTTTGACTCTTGACAAGCTAGATGGAGACTTGGGCAAGGAACGGGTCAAACGGTTCGTGTACGCGAAAAAGAGCATAATCGGATGCAAGGTAAGCGACGCTTACATCCTTTTTGTAGAATATGCATTATTTTGTAAACTACAAATGCGATTAGTGTAATATCCGAATTAAGGGTTCCGACGCTATTAACATGAGTCGGAACAAACATAAATGATAAAAACCATGGGTTATGGTGAAAAGAGGCGAAACGGTAATTTAGTCATGTAATGACTAATAACTAAGGAGTTTTCGTTAAGATCATTTTAAAGTGCAACTAATAACAAGAAAACGAGTAAAAATGGAAATTTAGTCAAGTATCGACTAAAGCAAATTGTAGTTAAAAAGGGGCACCCGTAGCGTAAGCCGAATGGGTAAAAATATAAGAAAAGACTTTAAGAGAAAAAGGGGTCTAGTGGCAAAAATCCGAAATGGGTCGGATGAACAAATTGGTAATTAATAACCATGTTTTGCTACTCACGAAAATACTTGGTCTTATAGTCCAAACGGGTCGAATGGTGGTGATAACACCATTTGATAATATCGACTAATGTGGTTGTCAAGTCTTATGTTAACAGGACCGATTAGCAAATCGGATAATTGCGTCACCATTGATGGTGTGATAATGAAAACGAGGTATAAATCGGGTCTACTTGTGATCCGGGCCAGGTACGCATAATTATGTTGTAGTTAAAAGTGCTATTTTGGTCAAATAATTTGAGAGAGAGTCCTTCGTCATAAAAGGACTAAAATCGACCAAAACGCCCTTGTAGGCAAAATGGGACAAACAACCCTTAAAGGTTGTTTGGAAACAAGTTTTATGATTAAGTAAATACTTAGATTAAGTATAGAGGTTGAAAGAGGTATTATATTAGTCAAACGGTACTATTTGAGTTTTTGCCGTAAAATAATGATTCGAGAAGTAAAATTTGGTTTATATAGATCACCACATCAAACCGCCATAAACACAATTGTGGTGGGAGATTATAGGATAAGAAATGTGGTGATGAAATGCTAGAAACAATCGAGAGCGATTTTAGGCTCGAAAATGCTTAAATACCCTTAACGGGTCAAAATAAGCATACGAGCGAAAACGGGTTTAAATTGTGAAATAAACTTGTGATTAGAACCTAAAATGGTAGTTAATAACAATTTGAGAAGTGTAGGTGATGTAGGAATCAAACAAATATGTTCGTTTGATAAAATGCATAAACGGGTCAAAATTGGTAAAAGGGCGATAAGCCGAAGACTTAAAAGTCTAAAATTTTATTATGAAGGTTGTTGGATTTTAACTCCATAAGATGGAGAATTAAATTACGGACGCGTAGGAAAAAGAATCGGGTAAAACGGATCAATAACGAAGAAGTTATGGCCGTTTCCGTGAAATCAGATCGTGCAGGGAATATGCAGCAACATTCTGCTGAAAAGGGGGCCTAGCGTCACGCGACGCCCCTTGGCGTCACGCGACGCCCCCAAACCCGGAAAAATGTTATTTTTTGTTATATTTAACCCCTGTACTTGTTTGAACTTCATATTTAACCCCTGTACTTGTTTGAACTTCATATTTAACCCCTGTACTTCTTTGAACTTCATATTTAACCCCTGTACTTGTTTGAACTTCATATTTGACTATCAAAACTAACTTTTAAGTTGGTTTTGATCATAGGTGATTGCCATGAGTGTCCGGATGAAGATCAAGCGACGAGCAAGAACCGAACACGATCACGAAATAAGCTTCCGCACTATGTATCGTTATTATGTTAAATGACGAATGTCGTTTCATTGTTTCTTTTAAGTGACGAACTTAATTACATTATGTTCTAAACTTTTAAATTGTAAAAAGGTTTTAGTAAACCCGTTTTTCCGATGGATATGTAATCTTAATTACATGATTGTTTTCGTAAATAATACGCTAAACCTTGATTTATAAGAACGGGTGTTACAAGTTGGTATCAGAGCCTTGGTTTAAGAGATTCAAGTATGGTGGGGAAAACCGTGCTTGGACTTAAACCTTATGCTCTTAATAAAGATTGGTGTTCGGTTCGAGGCTTGATCGCAAATCTGGTAAGTACATGTATGTTAATAGTTTAGCATGCTAAAGTGTTGTAAACAACACATAGGGCTATCGTGTGATACACGTTACCCCAATTAAAATGATTGATATAGTTGACAAAAATACGCGCGTTGACGCGTATAGTAGAAAAAGCCTTGTATTATAATACGGGCGATTATTGAAGTTGACGTTACTAACTTTTGTGAATGTTTTAATTGAAGGACACTCGCGTTTGAAGACGACGAGAGTCAAACGAATTGTGGATATGATGATGGAACGCTCCGAAGTATGACAAAAGGAGCATGCTCACCGAGGACTAAATCGCGTAACGACCGCGAACAAGGTTAATGGCAAAGAACGCCCGTCGGGGCAAACATTACCAGGTGCACATTTTAAATAATCGCACAAATAGTAACATGCAACAAATAAGTAGAAATTAAAAGTTGCTTATGTAGATTAAAAACTTGGAAAAACCCGAATAGAAAATGTATTCGGGATATTGTTTCCAAGAGAAACAAATAGAGGCGTTACTTACATAGGGCGTGATGTGAAAACTATAAAAAGATCATGTGTGTCATGTGTTAATCGCTTACTCTGGCCAAGTAAGTAGTGGCATATGATACCATGAACTTCTTATGGCTGACACGTTTACATCCGATGTAGTAAGGACGGGGTGAATGGGACTAATTTAAAAGTACCCAAATGAATCAGATAAGCAAAATATTTGATAATAATGTAAACGCACAACCGGGGACGGAAGCGTATTACATCAGGATAATGAGCCCGAGTGAAGGGGACAAAGAAGCATGAAAAAAAAATGATTTAGACAAGTATTGGGAGGGAGTGTACTTACACTCGAACCCAGAAAACGCAAGCATGAAAAATGATTTAGACAAGTATTGGGAGGGAGTGTACTTACACTCGAACCCAGAAAACGCAAGCATGAAAAATGATTTAGACAAGTATTGGGAGGGAGTGTACTTACACTCGAACCCAGAAAACGCAAGCATGAAAAATGATTTAGACAAGTACTGGGAGGGAGTGTACTTACACTCGAACCTAGAAAACGCAAGCATGAAAAATGATTTAGACAAGTATTGGGAGGGAGTGTACTTACACTCGAACCCAGAAAACGCAAGCATGTAAAGTGATTTAGACAAGCATTGGGAGGGAGTGTACTTACACTCGAACCCGGAAAATGCAAATATGTCCCTTAACGGGTCGTTTTTGTAAAACGTCAAACTTAAAGACAAAGTCGGAATATAAAAATGAAGCGAGGTCTTAATGCATACCGGGAGGGTTGCAATAATAACGACTTCGGTAAAACACCCGGTTGATGGGTAAGAATTAAACACATGCGTAAACCAAGAGACGTGAACGCGGGTTGAAAAATCAAAGGACTTGGATTACGAGATATGACTGTAAAATCTCGTATATATAGAAATTGTGAGTAAATATGTTCAACTATTCGGAGTCGAATGGGTTGAATAAAGAATAAAGTTGATTGTTTATAAGTGATGGATTTCACGTTAATAGGTCAAACATGTTGAATACAAAATAACGCCGAATGGCACAAATGAGCGCTAGCCAGATAAAGGTAGCGTTAAATGCAAGAGAATAATGAGCCCGGTAATGGGATATAACCAAATAAGAATAAATTGTGGACTGTCAATATCCTGGTATGGATAATTGACAAAAGTTAAAGAGAAGATCCTAAAACTAAAACTTCGGTTTTAGTAGGAAATAATGTTTTTACAAACATAAATTCTGATAGGAATTTAAATAGTAAGCATGAAAGATACAAGTCTTGACACTGATAGGCGCAAGACGATATATTCGAAAAGTGATATTTTCGAAAATGAAATTTTGATATAAATTAAACATGGTGTAACACAATCACGGTCAAGAAATGTAATGTGAAGTAGAATCACATTATAACCAAGCAAGCGGTAAAAAGTAACTGGACTAATAAGTCTAATTAGTGAGACCCGTCAAGGTCATTTAAATAAATTTGGTTTGCTTGTAAGCGGTAGGTTCGGTATGACTGAACCGAATAAATAAATTTTAAGACAAAAGAAATTGCTGCTAAAAGTGAAAGATTTCATTAAAGACCTTTAAACGGGTCAAAATAACGGATTCATAAAGAATTCGATAGTATATGAAAGCGATGGATATCGCTAAGTTAACCAAACTAGCGGAAATAACGAGATTACGTTATTTCGAAGTTACACTATGTCGTATGAGATATGTAGACAATTAGTAACCAAAAAGATGTTACCGTACTTTTCAGGTAATACTAACGATTGGTTAAAAAGTATAAGTAATGTTTAAAATATTTCTCGGACAGAATACATTGAGTTTAAACTCAATGAATTATGTAAGAAAAGGTTTCGAGGACGAAACCTCTTTAAGGGGGGTAGACTTGTAACACCCCGAAAACGGGTTTGGTAATTAAACCCCGTTAATACTAAAGACGGGGAAAATACCGTTAGTGGTAAAATTTAACCCGGTGAATATTAGGACTTAAATAAATAATCCTAATATTTACAAAAAGGTGAATAAAAGCTTTTAAAAAAAAGGATAAAAGGCCCGAGTTAACGGGACCTAAAATAAACTTAGTCATAAATATTCCCGAACCCGCTAAGTTCACTAGGAATATTAAACCTAGTTAATAAGTGGGAATATTATTGAAAATAATTAGGTTGTGATCTAATTAATAACTAACCAAACACGAGGGACCAAAGCCGGGTAACTTGAAATTGGAATTATAAACTTAAAAAAAAACACAACACACACAAGTGTGTGTGTGTGCGTGCGTGGGTAAGGCCAGGAGAAAGCTCCCATGGAGCTTTAGCCCTAACTTCAACAAATCAACAAAATTGAAGGTCAAATCTAGCCCGAATCGGATGCATGAACACGTATTAATGATCACCTAGTCGTGGGGATCACAAGGTATGTTGAAATTTATGATTTAGTGATACTTTGAGATTATGATGAACAATCATAATCAAAATTCTGGAATGAATCTTGAATCTATGAGTGTTATTGTGATTATATCTTGGTTTAGAAACAAACCCTAGTAGAAAATTTGATGAATTGTTGTCAAAACTAGGGATTTGGTAATTATCCTATTATGTGCTAAGTGGGTTTTATGTTAATATGATGAACACTCATATTAGAATGTAAGATTGATGAATATTGAGGTTATGATACAAGTTCTTTATGTAGTTCATGAACACTAGACTTAGAGGTTTGAATGTGTTGATGTAAATCTTGATAAAGATAACTAGTTATGAACTAGTTAGTAAATAAGTAATATTATGCACAATAGGTGTTTGTTAAAATGCCCGAATGAATGTTGACATAATGAAAATTTGAAAGAAACGCGTAATTGGCTAACTCGACTAACTACGTGTAATACGGAATAATATGGGTTCTAAACGTGATGTTGATTGAACTAATTGTGTAAACCATGTGATTGAAATTAGTTGACTTTAATAAGTTAAGTTAACTAATGATGAAGTCGAATAGTAGTTTCGACATAGAATCCGTAAGATGAAATAGTCATAAAAATGATGACTAATCTAACCGTCTTACGAATCATGATGATAGTTTGACTCTTGACAAGCTAGATGGAGACTTGGGCAAGGAACGGGTCAAACGGTTCGTGTACGCGAAAAAGAGCATAATCGGATGCAAGGTAAGCGACGCTTACATCCTTTTTGTAGAATATGCATTATTTTGTAAACTACAAATGCGATTAGTGTAATATCCGAATTAAGGGTTCCGACGCTATTAACATGAGTCGGAACAAACATAAATGATAAAAACCATGGGTTATGGTGAAAAGAGGCGAAACGGTAATTTAGTCATGTAATGACTAATAACTAAGGAGTTTTCGTTAAGATCATTTTAAAGTGCAACTAATAACAAGAAAACGAGTAAAAATGGAAATTTAGTCAAGTATCGACTAAAGCAAATTGTAGTTAAAAAGGGGCACCCGTAGCGTAAGCCGAATGGGTAAAAATATAAGAAAAGACTTTAAGAGAAAAAGGGGTCTAGTGGCAAAAATCCGAAATGGGTCGGATGAACAAATTGGTAATTAATAACCATGTTTTGCTACTCACGAAAATACTTGGTCTTATAGTCCAAACGGGTCGAATGGTGGTGATAACACCATTTGATAATATCGACTAATGTGGTTGTCAAGTCTTATGTTAACAGGACCGATTAGCAAATCGGATAATTGCGTCACCATTGATGGTGTGATAATGAAAACGAGGTATAAATCGGGTCTACTTGTGATCCGGGCCAGGTACGCATAATTATGTTGTAGTTAAAAGTGCTATTTTGGTCAAATAATTTGAGAGAGAGTCCTTCGTCATAAAAGGACTAAAATCGACCAAAACGCCCTTGTAGGCAAAATGGGACAAACAACCCTTAAAGGTTGTTTGGAAACAAGTTTTATGATTAAGTAAATACTTAGATTAAGTATAGAGGTTGAAAGAGGTATTATATTAGTCAAACGGTACTATTTGAGTTTTTGCCGTAAAATAATGATTCGAGAAGTAAAATTTGGTTTATATAGATCACCACATCAAACCGCCATAAACACAATTGTGGTGGGAGATTATAGGATAAGAAATGTGGTGATGAAATGCTAGAAACAATCGAGAGCGATTTTAGGCTCGAAAATGCTTAAATACCCTTAACGGGTCAAAATAAGCATACGAGCGAAAAAGGGTTTAAATTGTGAAATAAACTTGTGATTAGAACCTAAAATGGTAGTTAATAACAATTTGAGAAGTGTAGGTGATGTAGGAATCAAACAAATATGTTCGTTTGATAAAATGCATAAACGGGTCAAAATTGGTAAAAGGGCGATAAGCCGAAGACTTAAAAGTCTAAAATTTTATTATGAAGGTTGTTGGATTTTAACTCCATAAGATGGATAATTAAATTACGGACGCGTAGGAAAAAGAATCGGGTAAAACGGATCAATAACGAAGAAGTTATGGCCGTTTCCGTGAAATCAGATCGTGCAGGGAATATGCAGCAACATTCTGCTGAAAAGGGGGCCTAGCGTCACGCGACGCCCCTTGGCGTCACGCGACGCCCCTTGGCGTCACGCGACGCCCCCAAACCCGGAAAAATGTTATTTTTTGTTATATTTAACCCCTGTACTTGTTTGAACTTCATATTTAACCCCTGTACTTGTTTGAACTTCATATTTAACCCCTGTACTTGTTTGAACTTCATATTTAACCCCTGTACTTGTTTGAACTTCATATTTGACTATCAAAACTAACTTTTAAGTTGGTTTTGATCATAGGTGATTGCCATGAGTGCCCGGATGAAGATCAAGCGACGAGCAAGAACCGAACACGATCACGAAATAAGCTTCCGCACTATATATCGTTATTATGTTAAATGACGAATGTCGTTTCATTGTTTCTTTTAAGTGACGAACTTAATTACATTATGTTCTAAACTTTTAAATTGTAAAAAGGTTTTAGTAAACCCGTTTTTCCGATGGATATGTAATCTTAATTACATGATTGTTTTCGTAAATAATACGCTAAACCTTGATTTATAAGAACGGGTGTTACACCATTCAAAAGATTGTCACAGACATTTGAACACAGTTCAAGACAAAGTAGAATCACAAAATGTAAGACAAAAAGTTTTAGAAGACTGATAAGGCCTAAGACTACTACTCTTAGCAACCTTGATCAAAGAGATACTTTAAGACTCACATATCATAAAACAATTCTCTTTGTTAGAAGAGTTATGATAGATTAAAACACTATCAATCAACAAGAGTGTAAAACTTTTAACGACACTTGGGTGAATGACCAAACTAAAACACGCAAAGCATCTAAAAAACCAATTTGGTCCAAATATTTATGGTTTCCAAAATTGTTCTTTTTTCAAAAATTAACAATTCAAAACACTGATCACAACATATGAACTAGAAACCCAGGAGATACCCCCCCCCCCCCCCCACAATCTGATTGTTTTTATTCACTCATTTTTAAAAGACTAAAATGGTTCTAGAATAACCTTTAGCAACTAAAACACCAACAACCGAAAAAGACAAAACATCTTATGGTCACCTACACGAGTTGCGCGCAAAGAAGGATTAGACACGCATATCTCAAACAACGAGACACAAACAAGTATTACTTTTTTTGAGCGTCTACTTAAAAACATTTTTCTTCTCTTTTTTTAAACAATTATCTTATGATAAAACTTATAAAGACATATTTTCAACAAGTTGTCCACATAACCACTGTTCAAAATAAAAGAGAAGCAAACCTTAAGTTATAAAGAAGTAAACCATGTTCATAACAAGAGCACCACAACAATAAAAACGTTTTTAATCAATAATGTCAAAAATAGTCAGACTAAAACATTTGGTTCCTATAACAAACCATTGAACGTTTATAGAACTGCACAAATAAGAACCAGATTGATGTGATAATCTAATATAAACTATGACTAGAACTCAAGAAATTCGACATGGGGTGCTAGAGTGACAAACACCTAACATATAAAAAATGTGGTTGAAAAGTAAGGAATGTTGAATTTAACTTTTATAAATTTGTTGTTTAATACCACCCAAACTTCAATCCAATCTCCTAAACAAAGACTATGAGCAAGACAAGATGAGATGAACACTCTCAAGGCTCTAGAAATCCTAATTGTGAGAATGAATGTAAATTTACCCACATCATGACATTTCAAGTATCAAAAACATAACAATTTACACACAAGCATATATGTGGTAAAGACCCTTTGGGAACAACAAGACATCTAAATCACATTATGGTGATTAAACATGTATAGTTTTAGACAATCTATACACTCGGATAATCACAAAAACTCATAAAACAGAATATCATTTATAGAATAAACATTTAGAAGCAAACATAGCCATTAATAGAAAGAGACGATAATAAAATGTTCAACCAGACCATATATCAATTCAGCGCAATAACAGTTATCGATTGCTAATCAAGAACACAAAAACAATGCAACAAGTTGAACCAACACATAAAAAACAATACTATAGCTCTCAAAGTTTACACAAACCTGTCCTAACCAGTCAAATATGCCTACAATAGATATCATAGAGCAATAAAAATAAAGACAAGTAAGGAACGATCTAACCTGATAGTACACCCAATTTAGGGATTCCTTCTTGAGCGTGGTCATCCATGTATTTCCTCTTAATTCAGTTTTGCAACCGGATGCACGTGGTTGACGATATTTGATTTCTGTAACCATGTGATATCCATCCTCCAAGTGATATACGTAATACATATCTGAAGCATCATCTACATTTGCAGTAGATGCTGATGCAGAGCTTGGAATCTCAACCAAGGATGCAGAGCTTAGATTCCTTTTCACTTGAGCTTTTCTACCAGTAGATGCCGATGCAGAGTTAACAAGACCCGCCTCACAAGGGCACTTGAGAGCCTGTCTACCAGTTAAAATCTTGAAAATGGATCCTCCAGTCACTTCAGCATTGGTACCAGCAGCAACAGTTGCTGATGCTGAGTTCTCAACACAAGGGCACTTAGGAGTCTTTCTACCTTCGTCTTCCATCTTTGAGAGAGGCTGTCCGATTTCTTATTTTAGGGTTTGTAACTGTCGCACCTTCATGTAAAGCTTCTGTGATAAAGAACCATCTTTGATTGAGCACCAAGATAGGAACTGGATTCAACTGAATGGAGGATTTTTGGTGAAAATTTGGACATAGATCGATCAGAATGACCAACAGACCTTCATGTTTTCCAGATCTTGAATGACGAGTACCCAATATCTGAAAATGGACTTCAACAACCCTATTTTAGGATTTCAAACCTTCCGTAAACCAAGTAGCTTCCAGATCTGTAGAAACCGATACTCGATCTTGATTTAACACCAAGAATACACACCAAAATCCTTCACAAAAGATCCAGAGACCAAAATTTTGAACCCTAAATCTTTAAAACGAACACACCAACAGCGGAAGAACACTCAGATTAGGGCCATCTTTAAAACGAACACTCGGAAACAGCGGCTGAAAACTCAGACAAACGCCCCTTCGTGTCAATCTTGAACAAACCCTTTTCTTAGGGTTTCACACCTTTTTAATCCATAAATCCTTTAGATCTAAACAAACTATTCACAAAAGGACCCTGAATGAATACCCGATCTGAAACAAACTACACTAACAGATCTTGAACGTTATCAGTCGATCTTGATGTCACACCCCGATATTTCCACGTATTACCGGTGGGCCCGGTGGGGAGTATCGTGATGTAGTTGATATCATCATAGACAATTTATCAAAGTTTAATACACAGCGGAAGTCGAAAGATAAAATCATTACAAACCGAATTAAAAGTAATATCAAAGTATTATAACGGAATGTAAAGGGATCCACAGGCGGATCAAAAGTTAAAAGGATTATTATTCAACAGATTTATAAACATCTAAGCTTGCAAGACTCTTTATTGATGCTAGGAGTAGCCAGCCTATTCCGTCTAGTACCTGCACTTAACCCTTTTTTGGAAAATACGTCAGTTTACACAGGTAAATACAATTAACCGACTCATTTTGAAAATGTTTAAGAAAATTGATTTGAATGCACAAGGCATAAAATAATCCTTTATAACTTGGGACAATTATATAAAAATAATCTTGTATACAGATTTATATGTTCGTTATACATTCAGGGCCCGATGTTAGAAACCGGGTCAAGATTAACAGACACACCACAAGTATAGGCCCACAAGAGAGTGAGATACAATTTCCCTTATGCAACTGTCAGGTGTATGCCTACACCCCGTGCATAAGACGTGGCCATTTTCTTAATAATGATGCCAAGGATATCCAGGACATGGTCATTAACCCCCAAAGGCTTTATTTCAAACAAGACAGATTAAAACGGGTTACCTCAATAATTTAACCACTATTCGATTAAACATTCGATACCCGACCAAGCGGTATTATTATAATACAGTATCCCAAGCCCGTATAGGGGAAAATAAGTTAAAAGTATTTACCTGAGCAAATTATACAATTTATCCCAGCCGTATACAATCAAGCAAATGCAGATATCTTTTACTGGGCTCCTAAATCTGAAATGAAGGTTTTTAATAACCTATTAGATTCCTAACGGGTCTTAATTAAGTTTAAACTTAGACCGGTTAGTTTTAAAGGAAGGTATACGGTTCAAAACGCAAGATTAAGCGAAGACCGGAATAGAATGTGATTTAGACCCGACAAGTTTGAAGACTTGTATAATATGGGTAAACTAAACACATTCTGGATTTTGAGATAAAAATGATAAGGTTTGACCCGTTTCGGTTAATTTATGCAAACTAGTTACATAAACTGTACCGAATGCGGAAAATGCATAACGGGTAACCATATGAGTCATGAACATGTTTCACAAGTTAATATGCCTTAAATATGTTGTGATATCAGTAGAATACCTTCCATTATGCCCAAAACGAATTTAAAACCAATTTATGCCCCATAGGGGTATTTTGATCATTTTAAAGGTTATAAAAGAGGTTAAAAATTAATCTGAGATACTGGTCTAAAATAATCAGTAAAAATATTTATTTTATCAAGTTATATCAGTAAGATATCTCACATATGTGAAATTTATCATTTATGGCCAAACTATGCACCGTAGGGGCATTTTGGTCATTTCACATATGCTTTAAGGGTTAATTTTGGAAATCTGAGTTCAAAACTTTTATTTATTGTTAAAGTATAAAAATTTATTCATAACATCAGTAGGCATCAAGATTTAGGTGCCTAATATGGTTTTAAACCATACTATGCGCCTAAATCGCATAAAAGTCGGTATTTGACGGTATTCGGGTTAAATAAGTAAATTAGAGATTTTGAACAACCTTTACTGTTTAAAATAATATATTTAATATATAAAATCAGTAGAAAAAGGTTTGATATGTAAAGGATGTGTGAAACTCATTTTATTAGCCAAAAAGGGCATAACCGTCAATTACCGAATCAATGCAAGAACCTTAAGTTATGATCAGTTTAAAATTTAATAAAAATTTCCAAAAATCCCTAAATATTATATTACATCAGTGGGTAGAAAGTTTGGTGTCAAAATTTGGGTTTAAATAGGCTTTATGCCGAAAATATCGTGTAATTAATAAAAAGCTTTCAATTTACGCTATCGCACATAATTCTTAATTTAGACCTCAAACTGATGTCAAATTTTTAGGACATGTTTATAAATCAGTAATAAAGGTTTTTATCCTCTCACATTTTCCAAAATCTTGTTTTTACATCAAAAGGGCATAATGGTCAACTTTTAGGCAATTAACGGAAACATGCAATAAACTAGGATTTCTAAGGAACCAAGTTGTATAACCTCAGAGAGTTATACTAACCTATAACATGGTCCTAAAGGAATCCTAAGGCATATCAAAACTAAGCTAAATCGGGTCAGAACTGAAAGTCAAAGCAAAAGTCTACTTTTGCGACTTTCGGTTCCGAACCGAGCCTAAACTCAGAATTGTCGGGTTGAACATGCCTAGACATGTTCAATTAATATTTACCAAGTTATTAAAGTGACAAAACTGATTTTATTGCCTTTACATCATTAGTTATGAATTTTGTTTAAAAACCGACTCGCTTGACTTTTATTTTAATTACTTTGACCCGACAATTAACTAAGCAAACGTGGTAATTAGGAGGTGCCCTTTTGAGGGTTTAATACCTACCTAATTACGATCACGTAGCCATGTTTGTTGCGAACAATGGCTCGGTCGTTTAAAAGTCAATACGTTTATCACGAACGCTTGACTTTTCGGCTTTAAGAGCCAAACAATTAAACTAAGCACGAAAGGACACGTACAAAGGGTCCAAGCAAGGATGGAATTGATCTAGAATGCTCAGGTATGAAGCATAGAAGCTCCAACTTAGAACAATTCAGATCAAGTGTTAAATGAGAGCAAGAACAAGTGGGTTTATATAGGATTTCAAGAACCGTTAGGATCGTTTCTCATAACCCGTGCTTCAATCTTGGCCCTCCATGTGTGCCCATGGTTTCTAAATACAATGGGGGTTGAAAACCAGCTCATGGTATTGAGAATTTTACATAAAAGCCCTTGAAAAACGACCAGAATGCTGAAAATAAGAATCTGCCCAGACCTGGGCGTAGGCTACGCTGCAGGGGCGTAGGCTACGGCCCGCACAGATCAAACAAACTTTCAGAAGTTGTAGTTTTGGTCCCTGTATGTGTTTAAGCTCATATTTGACCCGTTTAAAGCCCGTTAAGCCATTCTCAAGGCTCTACAATGATGTCTAAACATAGGTAACATAAAACATGCTCAAAAATATGTCGGATGTCGGTTCGTTTGGTCGTACGGTTGCGTTGATCTGCTAATTACGACGAAACACGAACGGACGCGAAAAACGATCCAAATTACACGACGAATGGAATTTTATCATGCCAGTCACTAAAATAAAATATTTTAATGATTACATAAATTTTTGGATGTCCGGATATATTCAGAACGTAAGATATGCGCGAAAATGCAAACTTATGCACTCTTTGACGCTTTTAGTCACTATTGATCAAATAAGTTTATTTTTGCGCACCAAACACCTCTAAGCCTATTTCTAAGCTATGTAAAGGATATTTAGGGCATGTTTAACTTATGATCATATTCCGGAAGGTTCGATACCATACGAATCGACAGACTTTTGCAGTTTGACGCAAATAGTCCCTCTAATGCGCAAACTTGCGCATATCATCGTTTAATAGCATCGAAGACTTATCTAATCCATATTAGGCATTCTTGAGAGTATTATTAAACATCACTATGCTTCGGGTTCGTATAAAGGTCATCCAGAGGTATGATTAAACATATTGACGCTTTTAACCCCTTAAACGTGCAAAGTTGCGCGTAAAGTCACTTAAAGGCATAAAAGCCTTAGACGGCCAATAATTGGAATTCCCGAGAGTATAATCAAATATCATGAAGCTCCCGGTTTGTTAAAAGGTCACTCAGAGGTAAGAATTAACATGTTGACGTTTTTAACCCTTCATCGCGCAAACTTTCAATTAATCACGCAAACGGCTACTCTCGATCAATCAAGCGGCTCATTTGTGAATATGAATACCGTAAGAGGTTATTTAGAAACTTATTGTAAGTATGTTAACACTTCTAGTCCTTCCATAATCAAAGTTTTCGATTTTTCGAAAAATTAGTCCCTTAAATTCAACGTTTGACTTTATTAGGGTTTATTACACGTGTCAATACATCATTGGACGTGATTTTATGAGGTGTTACATCCTCACCCCCTTAAAAGAAATCTCGACCTCGAGATTTGCTAAAATAATGGAAGTACTTTCTGACGTAATATGATCTTAACCTCCATAGCATATTTGGGGCCTCTCCAAGCACCCAAGGTGACCTATATATTAGGTACATGTATCCCTTTGGAGCTTATTAACCTGTCGATCCTTAATCGATACGGGTTTCTCATCAAATCATAAATTTTCATTAATCTGCATATCATTATGTGATAATGCGTCTCGACTTATTGGCGAAACATATCCTTAAATCACTAATGTGGGTCACATTGCGAGCTCCACTAAGCTCCTTAAGTAGGTTTTAGCTTATAAGCTATTGTCCTTTGATGCATTCGATTTCCTCAAATGATCCTATATATCCAGAGCTTAACTAGCCCGTTGTATAAAAATTTCAGCATACCCTTCTTAGGGCGATACTTCCAATTGGACCTTATTCCTTATTAAAGACTTAAGAGGATTTCGACTTTCATCAATCCTTAATTTTCCGCCGATTACTGGCAACCCTCAGATGATTATGGATTTGTATGATCTTATTCGTTGTTTCCAAGCAACTTTCAGATCCTGATAATTGGACTTACCAATCTTCTGTCTAACAATAGATGTTCAACATTCCATCTATACAAGGTCCCCTAAGGAGCAGCCTTGATACTTACATAACAACTATTAGTTATAGGATAGCTTATTTAAGGTGAGATGGTCTTTCCAACTACTGCTTAAATCAATCTTAAGAGATAGCTAATCCTTACAGTTAGTCGAACAAATCGACGATCCTGGGCAGCTGATGGCGATTCTTAATTGTTGCCTAAATAGGGTTGCGGTAATCATTGTATAAGCAAAATGAACCGTCTTTCTTAATTAATAATAATGAAACTTTAAGAATTCGAATTAGGCTTTAAGAACCTTTATCTTAAAATTTAGCTAATTAGGGTTTCGATTCTTCCAATAATGATAGCACTAATCGTCATGGGGATTTCACAATAATGCAGCCCTATGCGGGATGTAAATCTTAACTCTACTTGCCTCTCAGAGGTAAACATGGTAGTCCTTGGAGAAGATAATTAAGACACAAGGAGGTTACATAGATTTTCCAAATCTCAAGCCCCAGTTCATTTATCATTGCCTGTCTCAGATAAATAACACATTTTCTTTACGAATCCAAAGATGCCTTAATCAGAGACACTTATTTGGACAATTCCATTCTGAATATCTTCTTTGAATACCACTAGCTGACTTTAGTACAATATGACCATTGGGATATCTCAGTGGTTCCATGCATTAAACCTCCATACTGATCAGGCATGGAAGCAATCTATGGAACATATTAAGATACACCAATCCTCATATGGCGCTTTTATCATATAGTCTGGTATTCGCAGTTGATAGAAATCAAGAGATATCAAACTAACATACACTGACGTACTCCATCTGGAGAAAGAGTACTTCTAGAATTTTACGACTGAAGATTTCTGACAGGAACAGAGGAAATGGTTCCTATGATTTTCGTCTGTAAGTTTTACCTCACACTTAATCTCTGAGGTTCTTATGAAAGATTTTAAAAGTTTGCTATACTTACCATCCATTAAGGATTTATTGGTATCCTATTCAAAATAGAATTCTTAGCATTTATTCTATTCATATTTTATGCTTAGGATTCTAATAGGCAGATTTAATAACTTACCAAAATTTATTACCCACGAACGACTTATCTGCACCCGAATCAAACAATACTCTTGCATATACATCATTGATAAGAGACGTACCGTTTATCACATTGTCATCTTGTACGGCCTCTTTTTCACCTATCTGAAAGACCCAAGCGTTGGTCTTCTTAACTTCTTCAAGCTTCTTTGCATATTTTGGGCAATTTGATTTGATATGCCCCTTCTCGTTACAGTTGTAACAAGTCGCATCTCCTATCTTCTTGCATTCTAATGTTTTATGCTCACTAGATTTGCAGATCCACAAGCCCTAGGCTGTGATTGGGATTTTGATTCGAACCTGCACTTCCCATAATGGCGCTTCTTGCAGGTCTTGCATACAGGTTTCTTGTTGGACTTTTGTTTGTTCTCCTTAAGCTCAAGCTTACCCTTTTTTTCTTAGAAGTATGGGGGTTATCTTTCTCCTTCTTCCTTTTTAGTTCATTCTTTGCACTCGAGGCATGAACAAGATCCTTCTTATGAGTAAGGAAGTGTGGTTTTAAATGGGTTTTGGAGCAAGTAGCATTGGGTTCTTTAAACTTTTTCACAACCTTTATCACAGCCTTTTCACCAGCTGCGTCAATCATAGCTTGGAGAACATCTTTGTTAATTCTGAGGTTCACAATTGTAGCATTGTTAGCATGTGTCGCATCATCCATGACGCGATCGATGGCTGTCTTATCCGAGTTTGTCATACTCGAGATTTGGTTCCTGTTATGACGTTATCTTTCTGTACTGCCTCCTGGATGTTTATCTGGAAGACTCACGCGTTTGTTTTCTTGGCCTCTTCAGGCTTCTTCTGATTCCTAGGGCAGTTAGTCTTGATATGCCCCTTCTCGTTGCAACCATAGCTGGTTGCATCTTTCAACTTTTTGCAATCTAAGGTTTTATGTTCCTTAGACTTGCAGATTCCACAAGGTAGAGGCTGAGATTCAAATCTGCACTTCCCGAGGTAGTATTTCCTACAGGTTTTACACCTGGTCTTTTCACCCGACTGCTGGTTGTCCTTCTTAAACCCGGAACTCTTCTTACGATCAGAGTCCCACTTTTTCTTCTTATCGGAGCGATGAGAATTCTCATCCTCCCTTTTACGCTTTCCTTCATCAGAAGCTTTGGCAGCCCTGTTTCTGACCACATCGAGTGTGAGAGATAGTGACAGATCTGCCGCTGACCTGAATGTGGTAGGTCTCGATGCTTTCACACTTGCCTTGATTTCTGGGGCTAGACCCCCAATAAAGCGAGCTATACGCTTTGGTTCTGGTTTGATCAAGTAAGGGACCAATCGAGACATAGTATTGAAACTTGTAAGATATGCCTGACAATCTAAGTTCTTCATGACCAATGTCAAGAAATCAGTCTCAATTTTCTCAACTTCATGTTGAGGACAGTAATTCTCTTTGATATGAGTAACAAACTGATCCCATGTCAGATTATACAACGGGACCTTCCCAGTAGCTTGGATTAGTGACCTCCACCAAGCTAGAGCTTCTCCTTTAAAAGATTGTGAAACAAATTTCACAATGTCTTGCTCTACACATCCACTAATATCAACAACGGTGTCCATCTCATCGAGCCAGTCATGCAGTCGATGGCTCCCTTTTCTCCTGTGAAGTCTCTGGGCTTGCAGGAGACAAAATATTTATATGAACAGGTTTTAACATGTAGCTCTTGGTTAAGCACCATCTGTCTAGACGGAACACTCATCTGATTTGACGAGTGATGAACATCGTCCTCCTTTGACTCGTGTGATTTAGTAGGGGGCTTACTACGAGCCACAGATAGAGTCTTAGAGTGTGTACCACTTGATTCATTATATTGTCTGTCAAGAGCTCGAGTAACAGCATTATCTATTAATGCCTGCAGTTCCGCACCAGTTATATTAACTTTGGTAGTATCATTGTTCTTCCTCGGGTGGCTGTTAACCTCATCTGATCCAGCCATGTAGCTTGATTGCTACATAAATATTGACAATGATTTATTCAGAGGTTATTATGGAATCATCATTTTTGACGATTCATTAACCATGGTAAAATAAACCATATTGGTTAATTTGTTAATTATATTAGTATTTTCATTATAATTTATCCTAGTTATAAAACATTAAGGATATTCAAGTGGCACAACAGGCCTAATCACAAGGACAGTTTTAAATTTATAAGCCACGATTTCAGAGAATCGAGGCATTAAGGTTTGAACATAGTTCATTACCTTTTCTTGACAGGGAGTCATAGACTACCATTGTCTTTTGTCTCGTTAGACATTGAATATGGCCCGTAGGCACTTCATCACAAATGGATGTTTGTAAAAATGATCATCTTAATTGATGATGTAAGCCATGATTTCTAGATCATTGGGCTATTTAAAGATTTGGAAGAAATCCAGTGTAAAGATGACATGTGTGATTTCATCGTATCACAGTTGTCAGGAGTGCTAACATATTTTCAGATGTTAACAAGGATTTGAATCTTTTAAATAGGTTTTACCATTATGGCCATGTCTAAAACGACATATCGGCTAGGTTATGCCTTTAAGATTCCTTTCAATATATAGGCTGATCAATTATAAAAAGGAAGGATATTATGATTTATTTTATATAATATATTCATTTATATATATCGGTAATGAATTTTTGAATCATGAAAGGAACGAAGTACATAGATGCCCCTAAACGGGACTTAAAAGAAATAACATTGTCCACTCAGGGACTTAAAAGATATATATGTCCTTAGAGGGACTTCAAGACTTGGAGGTAAGAAAAAAATGAATCCTTTGGGTCCATAGGCATTATCTTTGGAGCGGGAGCTTCAGGGACAACAGGTATGAACTCCCCCGATGTTGGCTTCTTATTTGAAGTTTCAATAGTCTTGGGTACTGAATTTGAAATATGGTTAATGGGTTCAATGGTCCTTCCTCCATACTAGTCGTATGCTAATTCGAGTTGTAGTACGAAGCTTTACATTCTTAAACTTCGGATTTGGAGAGCCTCCACCAATGGCAGCTTTGCTCGGCGACACGATCCGGAGATACAGAAATATTGAAAACAATGCATACATATAAGAGGGATGAGATCATTCCTAGTTCAAGTCTAGACTCGGGAGTCAAGGAATGTGCTACTGTGTCATTGACATTAAACACAAAAGGCTAGTGTTTAATTCACTCAACGTTGGCTCTGATACCAACCTGTCACACCCGGATATTTCCACGTATTACCAGTGGGCCCGGTGGGGAGTATCGTGACGTAGTTGATATCATCATAGACAATTTATCACAGTTTAATACACAACGGAAGTCGAAAGATAAAATCATTACAAACTGAATTAAAAGTAATATCAAAGTATTACAACGGAATACTTTGGGATCCACAAGCGGATCAAAAGTTAAAAGGATCATTATTCAACAAATTTATAAACATCTAAGCTTGCAAGACTCTTTATTGATGCTATGAGTAGCCAACCTATTCCGTCTAGTACCTGCACTTAACCTTTTTTTTGGAAAATACGTCAGTTTACATTGGTAAATACAATTAACCGACTCATTTTGAAAATGTTTAAGAAAATTGATTTGAATGCACAAGGCACAAAATAATCCTTTATAACTTGGGACAATTATATAAAAATAATCTTGTATACAGATTTATATGTTCGTTATACATTCAGGGCCCAATGTTAGAAACCGGGTCAAGATTAACAGACACACCACAAGTATAGGCCCACAAGAGAGTGAGATACCGTTTCCCTTATGCAACTGTCAGGTGTATGCCTACACCCCGTGCTTAAGACGTGGCCATTTTCTTAATAATGATGCCAAGGATATCCGGGACATGGTCATTAACCCCCAAAGGCTTTATTTCAAACAAGACAGATTAAAACGGGTTACCTCAATAATTTAACCACTATTCCATTAAACATTCGATACCCGACCAAGCGGTATTATTACAATACCGTATCCCAAGCCCGTATAGGGGAAAATAAGTTAAAAGTATTTACCTGAGCAAATTATACAATTTATCCCAGCCGTATACAATCAAGCAAATGCAGATATCTTTTACTGGGCTCCTAAATCTGGAATAAAGGTTTTTAATAACCTATTAGATTCCTAACGGGTCTTAATTAAGTTTAAACTTAGACCGGTTAGTTTTAAAGGAAGGTATACGGTTCAAAACGCAAGATTAAGCGAAGACCGGAATAGAATGTGATTTAGACCCGAAAAGTTTGAAGACTTGTATAATATGGGTAAACTAAACACATTCTGGATTTTGAGATAAAAATGATAAGGTTTGACCCGTTTCGGTTAATTTATGCAAACTAGTTACATAAACCGTACCGAATGCGGAAAATGCATAACGGGTAACCATATGAGTCATGAACATGTTTCACAAGTTAATATGCCTTAAATATGTTGTGATATCAGTAGGATACCTTCCATTATGCCCAAAACGAATTTAAAACCAATTTATGCCCCATAGGGTATTTTGGTCATTTTAAAGGTTATAAAAGAGGTTAAAAATTAATCTGAGGTTCTGGTCTAAAATAATCAGTAAAAATATTTATTTTATCAAGTTATATCAGTAAGATATCTCACATATGTGAAATTTATCATTTATAGCCAACCTATGCACCGTAGGGGCATTTTGGTCATTTCACATATGCTTTAAGGGTTAATTTTGGAAATCTGAGTTCAAAACTTTTATTTATTGTTAAAGTATAAAAATTTATTCATAACATCAGTGGGTATCAAGCTTTAGGTGCCTAATATGGTTTTAAACCATACTATGCGCCTAAATAGCATAAAAGTCGGTATTTGACGGTATTCGGGTTAAATAAGTAAATTAGAGATTTTGAACAACCTTTACTGTTTAAAATAATTTATTTAATATATAAAATCAGTAGAAAAGGTTTGATATGTAAAGGATGTGTGAAACTCATTTTATTAGCCAAAAAGGGCATAACCGTCAATTACCGAATCAATGCAAGAACCCTATGTTATGATCAGTTTAAAATTTAATAAAAATTTCCAAAAATCCCTAAATATTATATTACATCAGTGGGTAGAAAGTTGGGTGTCAAAATTTGGGTTTAAATAGGCTTTATGCCGAAAATGCCGTTTAATTAATAAAAAGCTTTCAATTTACGCTATCGCGCATAATTCTTAATTTAGACCTCAAACTGATGTCAAATTTTTAGGACATGTTTATAAATCAGTAATAAAGGTTTTTATCCTCTCACATTTTCAAAAATCTTGTTTTTACATCAAAAGGGCATAATTGTCAACTTTTAGGCAATTAACGGAAACATGCAATAAACTAGGATTTCTAAGGAACCAAGTTGTATAACCTCAGAGAGTTATACTAACCTATAACATGGTCCTAAAGGAATCCTAAGGCATATCTAAACTAAGCTAAATCGGGTCAGAACTGAAAGTCAAAGCAAAAGTCTACTTTTGCGACTTTTGGTTCCGAACCGAGCCTAAACTCAGAATTGTCTGGTTGAACATGCCTAGACATGTTCAATTAATATTTACCAAGTTATTAAAGTGACAAAACTGATTTTATTGCCTTTGCATCATTAGTTATGAATTTTGTTCAAAAACCAACTCGCTTGACTTTTATTTTAATTAATTTGACCCTACAATTAACTAAGCAAACGTGGTAATTAGGAGGTGCCCTTTTGAGGGTTTAATACCTACCTAATTACGATCATGTAGCCATGTTCGGTGCGAACAATGGCTCGATCATTTAAAAGTCAAAGCGTTTATCGCGAACGCTTGACTTTTCGGCTTTAAGAGCCAAACAATTAAACTAAGCACGAAAGGACACTTACAAAAGGTCCAAGCAAGGATGGAATTGATCTAGAATGCTCAGGTATGAAGCATAGAAGCTCCAACTTAGAACAATTCAGATCAAGTGTGAAATGAGAGCAAGAACAAGTGGGTTTATATAGGATTTCAAGAACCGTTAGGATCGTTTCTCGTAACCTGTGCTTCAATCTTGGCCCTCGATGTGTGCCCATGGTTTGTAAATACAATGGGGGTTGAAAACCAGCTCATGGTATTGAGAATTTTACATAAAAGCCCTTGAAAAACGACCAGAATGCTGAAAATAAGAATCTGCCTAGACCTGGGCGTAGGCTACGCTGCAGGGGGCGTAGGCTACGGCCCGCACAGATCAAACAAACTTTCAGAAGTTGCAGTTTTGGTCCCTGTATGTGTTTAAGCTCATATTTGACCCGTTTAAAGCCCGTTAAGCCATTCTCAAGGCTCTACAATGATGTCTAAACATATGGAATATAAAACATGCACAAAAATATGTCGGATGTCGGTTCGTTTGGTCGTACGGTTGCGTTGATCGGCTAATTACGACGAAACACGAACGGACGCGAAAAACGATCCAAATTACACGACGAATGGAATTTTATCATGCCAATCACTAAAATAAAATATTTTAATGATTACATAAATTTTTGGATGTCCGGATATATTCAGAACGTAAGATATGCGCGAAAATGGAAACTTATGCACTCTTTGACGCTTTTAGTCCCTGTTGATCAAATAAGTTTATTTTTGCGCACCAAACACCTCTAAGCCTATTTCTAAGCTATGTAAAGGATATTTAGGGCATGTTTAACTTATGATCATATTTCGGAAGGTTCGATACCATACGAATCGACAGACTTTTGCAGTTTGACGCAAATAGTCCCTCTAATGAGCAAACTTGCGCATATCATCGTTTAATAGCATCGAAGCCTTATCTAATCCATATTAGGCATTCTTGAGAGTATTATTAAACATCACGATGCTTCAGGTTCGTAAAAAGGTCATTCAGAGGTATGATTAAACATATTGACGCTTTTAACCCCTTAAACTTGCAAAGTTGCGTGTAACGTCACTTAAAGGCATAAAAGCCTTAGACGGCCAATAATTGGCATTCCCGAGAGTATAATCAAATATCATGAAGCTCCCAGTTTGTTAAAAGGTCACTCAGAGGTAAGAATTAACATGTGGACGCTTTTAACCCTTCATCGCGCAAACTTTCAATTAATCACGCAAACGGCTACTCTCGATCAATCAAGCGGCTCATTTGTGAATATGAATACCGTAAGAGGTTATTCAGAAACTTATTTTAAGTATGTTAACACTTCCAGTCCTTCCATAATCAAAGTTTTTGATTTTTCGAAAAATTAGTCCCTTAAATTCAACGTTTGACTTTACTAGGGTTTATTACACGTGTCAATACATCATTGGACGTGATTTTATGAGGTGTTACACTTGAATGAAAACCCAAGATATGAATAAAAAATCAGCGGAATAACACTAAATCGGAGCCTTAAAGCTCTGATACCATGTCAGAAACAAGGTCTCACATACAGATCTTTATTTGAACACAGACAAATACTCAAATGTAAAAGTTTATTATCCAAAAGCACTTACAAATATGCTTATACAAAACAAGAATCAAACTCTCGAAACTCACAACGAAACCTATCAACTGATAATATCCGTAATGCCATAGAGGAATCAAACTGAGATCAGATTTAACCATAAATATGATCCTACTCTCAACAAATGAAACCCAAATCGTTCAAGAATAATAGAGAGAAAGTAAATGAATGAAGGAACTAAGAACAGATCAAGATCTTGAAACCCTAATTGCAACTAATGAGAGGAAAGATGAGCGTATCTAAAAATCACTAATAAGAATCAACGGAACGAATAAATAACAGAACTCTAATGAATGTGGATGATAAACTCATAAGTTCACTTATATATTCAGCGAACTAATCCAAGCCTCCAGTCATGAGCCCATTATATCTTCAGTTTTCACAGCCCATTAAATCTTCGGTTAGCCCAAGCACATTCCTTCAGACTTCACTTAAACAAGCCTAACTCTGTTCCAGATCTCATTAAACTTGGGCCCAACATACAAAACAAAAAACACAAGATATTAGAAGCGACAATATTAAAGTTCGACAATATTAAAGTTCAACATATGTTTGATATTGAATTGGTAATATACATATATTTCAACAAATATATTGACTGTTTTGGAGGTGTTTGGGATCGCTTGACCCGTTTACTTATGAGTGGGTCAAATCTGGTTACCAAGGGGTCAAATTATAAAAATTAGCATATATACCTCCTAAATCATTTCATTCCAAAAATAACATTGTTATTAAAACAGTATTATTTAATAATCATATATGCTACCATGACTGGAATAGACAAAATGAAATAAGACACACACACTCAAGTTGGTTCCTTTTTAATTAAATCTTTTCGTCTAATGATCACCATTATAACAGAAGGTATGTGCAGGTATCATTACGAAAGAAAAAGCAATTCTCTAATCAACTCTTATGTTATGTTTCAAGAATGTCAGGACAGAAATGGTACAAATTTGAAATTTGGTCTGGACTGACATAATTGAACAAACCACAGGGACGAAAATGACATTTAACTCCTCTAATAATAATAATAGAGTATAAATCAACTTAATCTCTTTTATTCGATTGAACCCTAAATCTCCTAACAATACAAGTACGACAAAGATTTAAAAAGTAATTTCTTAACCAAATAAAGTAGTCTTTTTCTCAACTTTAATCAACTCTTATGCTATGTGTTATACCAACAATGCATCTCGTACTATAAAAATAGTAATGTTGTGCGGCTACAACGCCCTTTTTATTTGCTCCACCATCACTTGTACTTTAACCATTAAACCCTTGTACTTTGAGGGAAACCAAGATGCTTGGGAGAAAGGTTGAGGGTTCGGAGTACCTGATAACCCCGCTAGGACTGGCAAGGGGATTTTTACATTTTAAAGAGTGACACCTAAAATTTTTGTTCAAATTAATTTTTAACATTTTCATTCAAGAATATCATAAAAATGGTTGAACTTTTATAAATTCGCTCAAGATGCTATGGCGTGTACAATTTAAAAAATTAAACATTACACATCTTCTTTGTCCACAATACTAACTTCAACGGGTCATGACCGAATACTTGAAGATGTGTTTAAAATGAATGTGCACAAACAGACCAAAGGTAGTTCAAGGTAACCTAATAACCATCTGATCATCCAGCACCAAATTGACGATTTACCATCGTCTCCGTCGATATCTAAGTTTTTCAAGGATGGAGATTCGCATAGGTGTTATCAGTTGTTTGAAGTCAGAGGTGGTGTTATCAGTGATTCCAAAGCAGAGGGGATGTAGCGATTTAATCGAATGGTATACGAATCTTCAATTTCTATTTATCAATCCAAACTTCAATCGCTTAGAATTTATTTAGGGTTGAATGGAATAGAAGACAAAACAACGAATATAGGAGAAGGTGTCACACCCCGATATTTTCACGTATTACCGGTGGGCCCGGTGGGGAGTATCGTGACGTAGTTGGTAACATTACAGTCAAACAACACAATATTTAATATGCATAGTGGAAGCAAAAGATAGATATATTTCAACCCTAAATAAATTATAATATCAAGTATCACAAACAGTTGAAAATAATCCACAGGTGGATCAAAAATAAATAGGAAACATTGTTCAACAGTTTTGACATCCAAGCTTGCGAGACTTATTGTGGACGCTAGGAAAAAGCCAGCCTAGTTCGCGTAGTACCTGCACTTAACCTTTTTGGGAAAAATACGTCGGTTTACACTGGTAAATACAATTAACTGACTCATTTAGAAAAGGTTTAATAAAATTTATTTGAATGCACGTGGCACAAACTTTTTATAACTTGGGATAATTATTTGAATATAATACTTGTAAAAGAATTACATGTTCCTTATCGTTCAGTAGCCCGATCCGTAGACCGGGTTAAAGATCAATAGACACACCACATTATTTATTTATTCACTGACGGGTGTACGCCTACACCCCGTGCTCAGGTCGTGGCCATCTCGTAAGATGATGCCAAGGATATCCGGGACATGGTCATTAACCCCCCAAAGGCTTTAAGCAAACAAAACATTTCAAAACGGAGCATATCAATGATTTAACCTCTATTCGATTAAAGATTCAATGTCGGACCAAGCGGTATTTTATATACCGTACCCCAAGCCCGTATAAGGGAAAATAAGTTAAAAGTATTTACCTTTGCAAGTATCAATCAAAAATAGCAAGTGCGTGTAGCTTTTACCAGGTCTCCTATTCTGGAACGAAGGTTTATAATAACCTATTAGAATCCTAACGGGTCTTTAATTAAGTCTAAACTTAGACCAATTAGTTTTAAGGAAAGATACGGTTCGAACGCGTGATTAAGCGAAGACCGGAATAGAACGTGATTTAGACCCGAAAAGTTTGAAGACTTGTATAATATGGGTAATCTAACCACATTCTGTATTTTGAGATAAAAATGATAAGGTTTGACCCGTTTCGGCTAATTTATGCAAACTAGTTACATAAACCGAACCGAACGCGTAAGAGGCGTAACGGGTAACCATTAGAGTCATTTACAGGTTTCCTAAGTTAATATGCCTTAAATATGTTGTGATATCAGTAGGATACCTTCCATTAAGCCCAAAACGAGTTTATTCTTAATTTAAGCCCCGTAGGGGTATTTTGGTCATTTTAAAGATTATAAAAGAGATTAAATGAATTTCTGAGATTCGGGTCCGAATACATCAGTGAAATAACTTATTTTAATAGGTCTTATTAGTTGGTGATAAGTCTTATATGACAAAATGGTTTTAAACCCATACTAGGTGTTTAATACGCTTAGAAAGCCATTTTAAGCGATTTCCGGGTTATACGGGAAATCTGAGTTTTCTGATCAGGTTATAAAGTTCAAAATACTACATTTATTATATAAAATCAGTAGCAATTGGATTGGTGTCAAAATACTATGTAAAACTCATTTTATACACAAAAAGGGTATAATCGGTATTTACCGAATCAACGCCATAACCTTAGGTTATGAGCAGGTTAAAAAAAATAATTAAAAATCATTAAAAATCCCAAAATATTATATTACATCAGTGGGTAAAAGGTTTGGTGTCAAAATTTGGGTTTAGATAGGCTTTATGCTAATGACGCCGTTAAATTACTAAAAAGCGTTCTAATTACGTCATTGAGCATAACTCCTAATCTAGACCTCAAACTGATGTGAAATTTTAGGGACATGTTTATAAATCAGTAGTAAAGATTATTGTCCTCTCACATTTCCAAAATTCTCGTTTTATGGTCAAAAGGGCATTATGGTCAACATTAAGCAATTAACGGAAATATGTAAACGAATCGGACAATCAACGAACCAACCACAGAGGGTTATACTATCATGTAACCTGGTCCTAAGGAAGCTCTAAGGCATATCCAAATCATACTAAATCGGCTCAGAACTGAAGTCAAAGCAAAAGTCAAAGTTTTGCGACTTTCGGTTCCGAACTGGGTCTAAACAGAAAATTGTCGGATAGAACATGCTTAGACATGTTCTTACACTTATTACCAAGTTATATGAGTGATAAAATAGGTTACATGCCTTCTATATTGCTAATTATGCGTTAATTCAAAAAAAGCTTATGTTGACTTTTTATAAACAACTTTGACTCGACGAAAGTCCTAGTTAGAGTGGGAATCAGAGGGTGCCCTTTTAAGGGTTTATTGCCCACATAATTACCAACTTATAACTATCTTCAATTCAACTAATCACTGTATCATTTATGATTAATCGCTAAGTCAAACGTTAATTACGACGGTTTGACTTTTAAGCTAATAACTAAGTAAAACTCAATTAAGGAAGGTCAAGGGTACTTACCAAAGTCTAATGCACGACCAGGGATGCTTAGAGAAGGCTCTTGAGCTCCAGAGATGATCAGAAGATGAGTTGTGAGTGAATGATCAAGCTTGCACACAAAGGGGCTTTATATAGTGCTTTTAATTGCTTGTGATCTTGATAAATCATGCTACCATTGATCCCTGATCATCAACAAGTGTCCCTAATGTCTAAAAGCAAGCCTAGGCAACCCTTGGTGTTGAGAAAAGGCAAAGTAAGTCGGTTACAATGGACATGGCAGACACCTAGCAAGTTTTTCGGCATCAGAGGGCCCCTCGCGTCACGCATAGGTCCCCCCTAGGGTCCCTCGCGTCGCGTGACGCCCCTCTGATCCAAATCCAAATTTTAGATTTTTTGTGTTTTGGTCCTTGGTCCTTATAAAGTTGTTTCGACATTATTTCTTGCATTATGAGCCCTCCAAATTGACTTATAAGGGCTTCAAGACTTATACCCACTTTGTTAGGTCCTTGGTTAACTTTGTTATCACCCGAAAAGTCATAAACTTCATCGTTGAAGCTTTTAACCCCTCTTATACGAATTTTATCATAACTTTCTCATATGATAACGAAACTTGGTGAAATTTTTATCGTGCATTCTAGTGAGCATAATTAATCGTTACAAAGCTTCGGGTTTGCTAAAAGGTCACTTAGCGGTATAACTTAAACATGTTGACACATTTGACCCATGTAGTTTGTATTCTCTCACTTTCTTTCACAGTTAGCTTCGTATGATCCATGATCCATTCGTTTAAGGGTATATACATCATGTAGGGTTATTGTAAAGTATATATATCCATTGTTGACATTTTGAATCCTTACATTCACATACTTTCCCTGTTTGTCAACTTTAGTCCTTCTAGAACTTTCTTTCACACGTTCAAAACTTATGACACGTGTCAATACATTATGGGACGTGAATTTTCGAGGTGTTACAGAAGGGTGGGGAAGGATGCTCCATATCAAATCAAAGAGTTAGGGTTTTCATCACAAGGGACACCAGAATAATTAGAATGGAATTAGATTAGTAGCATAAGGGGAATAACAAATAACAAAAACACGCCATGTGTAAAAAATGACAGGGAGTAAAAAATATTGTTTAAAATAAAATATCTCATATTTTCATTTATAAGTATAAAGATATTGTTGAATGTGTGTCACGTGTGACCACAATTATTGATGACGTACAATGAGAGCTTCGAAAATTTAAGTTGATGGTGATGACGGTGTATCAGATTTTCTTTGATTTTGGGTATTTACCTATTTTAATTTTTGTTAGTTTTCTATCTGAAATAAAAAAGAATTATTTTAGCTATTTATATCTTGTAGTAGTTTAGTTACTAGACATGTAATATGACAATTAAAAATATCTCATGACCTATAAGTTAACTCCAAAAAAATATATCTAAATTTATGGAGACAAAAAGTTAAAAAAGAAAGAGTTAATAGCCAAAATGGTCGCTGAGGTTTGCTTACTTTTGCCACTTTATTCCAAAATCCAAAATTTTTAAATTTAGGTCCCTGAGGTTTGCATTTTGTTGCCATTTTAGTCCAAATTTCAAAACTCCCTTTTTTACTGTTGCAACCAGCCTATTTTGTCCTTTTGTGCAGGGGTATTTTGGTCATTTTTATGAGTTATTATAACAAACCCAGATCAAGAACCCAGACCATCTCTCTCAAAGCAGATCAAGAACCCAGATTAACTCTCTCTCTTCTCTCTCTCTATAGCACCACCACCACCGCCACCTCATCCCCCTTCTCACCACCGCCACCATCAACACCCACCCCACAAGCACCACCTCTTCAGAGCACAACCACCCCGTTCCCCCCCTCTCTAAAACCCTAGCTTTTACCCTCTCTTTCTCTCTCTAAACCTCGTCGGAGGCGATGATGATACAACAACTCTCTGCACATCCTCTCTACTTTGAGAGAGATGATCTGGGTTTGTTATAATAACTCATAAAAATGACCAAAATACCCCTGTGCAAAAGGACAAAATAGGCTGTTGCAACAATCAAAAAATTGGGTTTTTGAAATTTGGACTAAAATGACAACAAAATGATAACCTCAGGGACTCAGATTTAAAAATTTTGGATTTTGGACTAAAGTGGCAAAACTGAGCAAACCTCAGGGACCATTTTGGCTATTAACTAAAAAAGAAAAGTTAAAAAAAGAAAAGTGAAAAAAAAGACAAAAGAAAAAAAAAAGCAAAAATATTGACGCCTGCTTTTCTTCTTCGTCAACATCCTCCTCACATATCCATCGTTCTTTGTTCACCCATCTCTCTCTCCCCCCAATTCTTCACATTTCTTCAATCTTTAAACACATACACACATTATATTCATTCCAAGATTACATTTTTCATAATTCTATCATACTATTTCAAATAAAAATCCAATCTTTATCTTTCTCAATGAAAAAAGACGAAGAAATTGGGTGAATTTTTGCATTCTTCACCATTAGATATTGAAAATGGCATTGAATTCAAGTGGGTATTGAAGAATTATGGCTAAAGATTGATAATTATGTAGTTTTTGTTGAATCAAGATTAGGGTTTGTTCATATTCTTGTTTTGGAATTGGGGATGTTGAATTTGGATAATTTTGATGATATTGTGAAATGGGGTTGATCTTTTTGAGGCCCTAATTGAGGTGTGTATAGATCTAAGGTGGGATTATTATTGTTATTATTATTAAGGTGATTGAAGAAATAATATTATGGATAATATTGTTGGTGGGAAGTTTAAGCTTGGAAGGAAAATTGGGAGTGGATCCTTTGGTGAACTTTATTTAGGTATATTATGTTAATATTTGGGATTTTTTTTAAAATTCTTTTTTGTTAATATGTATTGTATGTGTTATGGAAATGAATGTTTTTGTGTTGGTTGATGAATGATGATCTTGTTGGTTGATGATATTGCAGGTGTCAATGTTCATAGTGGTGAAGAAGTTGCTGTTAAACTGGTATTATTCATTTTCATTCTTGATGAGTTTTGGTCTTTTTTTTTAAAATTTTTGATTAATTTTGAGTTATTATTGTCTTTTTCTTTATAAAAAAATTAACTTTTTCTGCCAAAAAGGCAAGAAAAACTACAATTTGCATTATGATGTCATTGTTTGTCCAAAACTGCTCATCTTGCATACAATTGGGTAGGTTTCCAATGGACACACCAGTGAAAAAGTAAATTAGAAATAGTAAAAATATAATTCAATAATAGTATTTGGACAGTAATGTCATTTCTGTTCAAGACTATAGTGGTACATTTCAATATTTCATACAATTTTTGTGGTAACCATGGTTCTATTTATATGTCTATATGGATACTCATCTTGTTGATGCACTTATGTCCACTTTCTTGATACTTATTCTAATTAGAAGTCACAAACAGAGTGATGAGATGGCAAAAGTGGATATCCTTCGATTCGTAATCGTTGATTCAGTTCTTTTCTTGTTGTTGTTCTAGCGGCTTGCTAGTTTTGGTTTTAGTGAAAGTTGCCGTTAAAAAAAACAAACAAACAAAGTGATGATTGTTGTCTTGTTGATATGAAACTTTCATCATCATCCCTTCATGTACTACCAATGACCTAAATGTGTTCTCATTTCAAAATTTTAAAGTTATAGTTAGGCATAGTTCACATAGATTTGGTTTTTTTTTTTGCTTACGATAATAAAAGAAACAAATGGGCCACTCATATCTCCAGTATAGGAACATGTTATAAGCACTTTCTCTATTAGATGTTATCATTTCCGTCCCCCTTGCCCGTGACACTAACATCACATTTTTTTACCTTTTGTAATTAGGAATAATGGATTTTAATAATCCCAACTATCAGTCATTGGCCAGCAACGGTCCCAACTTCAAAAATAACCAGTGGTGGTCCAACCTTTTCACATATTGTAAACTAATGGACCTTTACAAACATAACTTTAATTTTTTTTGTCCCCTTTTCCTTTTCTGTTAGCAAAGGTCCATTGGTTTACCGGCCAACGGCTAATAATTGGGATTATGAAAATCCATTATTCCTTGTAATTATGCATCATGCACATAAATTTTTACCTTTTAGGAACCCGTCAAGACGAGGCATCCTCAACTTCATTATGAATCAAAAATATATCGGCTTCTCCAAGGAGGAAGTGAGCCCCTCTCTCTCTTGTTTTTAGATCTATCACAATACTTTATTTTCTTACTGCTACTTCTTACATGTAAATATAGACTATAAGATCATAGTTACTTTTTTGCCAAACACTAAAAAAATGATTTAATAGAGGTGGTCAAAGGGTGGGTCGGTTAACATGTTAAAACATATTTTGGTCAACGTGGGTTGGTTTTTAGTTCGGGTCGAAACGGGTTAGGTTGACCCAGAACACTTTTCGCCCACTTTTATAATTTTTTTAATATGAATAGGAAAACTATATTACCCTAGTAATAATATAACTTTTTAAATAAAGTGATTTAGGAGGTTGTATGCATTAAAGTACACTTTGGGCTCCTTATAACCCATTAGACCTGTAACTAACCCATTTGACCCTTTTATGGATTAAGCATAACCCATATTAATTATTTATAAATATGTATTAATATAAGTTTCAGAAGGTTACATATTTGAGTCAACTAGTCAACTTTCACCAATTAATCAAATCATTTGTTTATCTTGTGACTAAAGCGGGAATACCAAGCCTCAAGTGGTTTGGCGTTGACGGAGAGTACAATATAATGGTCATTGACCTTCTTGGACCGAGCCTCGAAGATCTTTTCAATTATTGCAATCGAAAATTCACCTTGAAAACGGTCTTAATGCTTGCAGATCAGTTGGTAAGTATTCTCGACTTCTTGCCCACTAATCTATGAAAGTTATGTCAACTTTTAAATCACTTTCGGTTTATGTTAATATGTTATGATATCATGCAGTTAAACAGAGTTGAGTACATGCATGCACGGAGTTTTCTTCACCGTGACTTAAAGCCTGACAATTTTCTTATGGGCCTTGGTCGCAAGGCTAATCAGGTAATTTTTTTCTGAAACGTTCAGTATTCTATTTTAATTATTGGTGAAGGTAATTGTATATGTATTTTTTTAATTTTCATGACAGGTGTACGCGATTGATTTTGGGCTTGCAAAAAAATATAGGGATCTTCAAACTCATAAACACATACCCTATAGGTAACTTTTATTTCCGCAACGTTCTTTCTTTTGCATTTCTTTTAATTGTGAATTCATATGAAAATAGGGAAAACAAGAATCTCACTGGCACAGCTCGCTATGCTAGTGTCAACACGCACCTTGGAGTCGGTAAGCGGTTTTATAACTTCCAATATTTTAATTATTCTTTTTATAAAAGCAGGTTTTTAGCTCTGCTTCCATATTTAATATTTATCCATTTATTTATTTATTTATTTATTTATTTATTTATTTATTCATTTGTTAATTGTTTTGTGGAAGTGCAGAACAAAGTAGGCGGGATGATCTTGAGTCTCTCGGTTATATTCTTATGTATTTTATAAGAGGAAGGTGAGCATATGAAATTGTTGTTTTTTCACTTATTTTATTTTATTTTTGCCGTCCTTTAATTCCGTGCATGCTTTTGCGTTAGCCTTCCGTGGCAAGGACTCAAAGCAGGAAACAAGAAGCAGAAATATGACAGAATTAGTGAAAAGAAAGTGTTGACTCCAGTAGAGGTATAGTTAATACGAATATATCGTTTCACGTATCGATAAATATGTTGCATATGTATCCGTATACCTCCGTGTATGTTGGTGTGCGCACATTCGGTTGTTTTAACGTTGACCGATGTTTTTGTAGGTATTATGTAAATCATATCCATCGGAGTTCATATCATACTTTCACTATTGTCGATCACTAAGGTTCGAGGATAAACCCGACTATTCATACTTGAAGAGGCTTTTCCGTGATTTATTCATTCGTGAAGGTGCTCCCGTCAGTTTCCATTTGTTTCTTTTCATTATTTTTCCATAATAACGACTTATATTATATACCCTCTATGTTCATATTTCAGGCTATCAGTTTGATTATATATTTGACTGGACTGTATTAAAGTATCCTCAGATCAAAGGACGGGTCCGTGCATATATATACACACATACATATAGTATTATTATCTTTTTTTCTTTTTTTTATTATCCTGCATATTTTTTTTTTCGTTAAGGTTGTTTTATGATCTCTCGTTTTTGTTTTGCAGCATACTAGCGGTAACACAGGATTAAATACTGTAACAGGGGCCGAAAGGCATGGAAGAAGCCCAGGTATTGCTTATAACTATAGTTTTAAACTATTGGTGTTATATAGATACACATATACATGTATAGATGTGCGACGTGTCGTTAAACAGGTGAACAGGATTCCCGTGCATTAGACGCATTCCCGAGGAGAAACCCGGGAACAGGTGGCCGTTACGAACATACACGACACCGCACTTCAGAAGATTTGCCTTCATCAAAGGAAGTGGTAAGGTTATATTAGAGGGAAAAAAGGTTGGGTCGGGCTGGTTGCGTAACACGTCGGTCAAAAGCAATTAGGGGTGTAAGGTAGTCGAGCTTGACTCAACTTGAGCCTAACCGAGGTTGAGCGCAACTTGGACCTCATTTATTAAACAACATCGAGCCTAAATTTCATATACCGAGCTCGATTAGACCAGCGAGCCTAAACGAGCCTATTATTTTTTACCATCTTTAAAAATACATTTTGGCAACTCAGCCTGTTTTCATTTAAGCTATTACTAGATTTTTGATCCGTGCCGCGCGTTGCGGCGGCATCCTTGTGTTTCGACTTCGTTACACACGTTACGATGATGACGTTAACGCGTGATGCTCACGTGTGACGTGACTCGTTTTTTACTTTGTCACACACGTTACATTAGTGACATTAACATGGTTAGGCATGGATAAAACAAGAATTTAATGTCTCGCACGTTGTGGTGTGAAGTCGTAAAAGTAATTTTAACAAAAAGAATTGAAATGTTGGAGAAAATGAGGTGTCAGGTTATTAAGTAGAAAAAATGCGGGGTCTAATTTGTCAATTATCAAAAAGTTAAAGAGTCAAGGTGTAACTTACCAAAAGATGAGGGTTAAATGTGTAAAATATATGAAGTTGGAGGTGAATCTTAAAATGCATGGTCCACCGACCATGCATTTTAAGATATAGAGTAATTTTAATTTTTTCTTGTTTGACCCGTTAGAGATAAAACATAACCCACGTCGACCCATTTATTAAACGGGTCATGAAATCTCATCTACAGCAAGCTGATTCTGAAAAAGTCCGATCATCTCGAAACGGAGGCACGTCAAGGTACGCGGGTCACTCGGGAACCAGACCAAGCTCATCAGGTGAACCTACAGAAGGCCCGTCAAGCCGGGTTGTGTCAATCATTGGGCCCCGCACATCTACTCATAGACCAATGGGCTCTGAGACCAAATCGTCAGGGTTCAGTCGTGCCACAAGGGTTGGCCGGGAAGACCCGCTTAGAAGCTTTGAGTTTCTCCAAATCAGGAAATAAACATAAAAGCTTTGAGCTTTTGTGTTCTTTCGGCTTTCTCTTCATCTTTTTAATGAGATTTCGGGTCGCAAATGACTCGTGTACTAATTATGGTTATCGATACTATTTGTAATTTTACGTTTGAAATACGATGGTTATTATTATCTTGAGTTTGCGTGTTTTTGGACTGATGATTTGCTTATTCCTGATTTTCGTAAGTTTCGAAAATCGGCTTTAAAGTATCATAGTTTATACTTATGAAATCCCTTGTGTACATAAAATTAGATGTAAAGATATTGAAATCTCTAAATGAAGAGATTTTTTTTTTTTTTTTTTTTTTTGATTTTTTTAAACAACCAATATATCTATGAACTAACAAGAAGCAAGGGGGAAAAAACGGAGGGTTTTGCAACCAACCCATCCAACTAATGTTCAGTTTCCTACTCCTATTAATAAACCACGAATGGAAATAATTAAAAAAGAATAAATATGCTTCCTTTTATTCGATCTTTTGGACCAAACATCGTGTCATTACGATATCTCCACATCATCCACCAGTACAACAAAATAATACCATGTATAAGCTCTTTCTTCTTTTTATGAATCGGAAGAGAGCCATTTCAAGAAACTAAATGGAGAGGCCCAAAAGAAGACAGACTTGAAATATCTAACCATTTAAAAATGGTTAACCACATTGTTTTAACAACTCCTAGTGGACGGTGGTGGTGGGTGGTGGATGTGGACGGTGGGTGGTGGGTGGTGGACGGTGGTGTTTAATCCTCTTCAGACCTTAGAAGATCTTAGAAGTAGCTGGGCCAAGTCTGCACCAAGACGTTTTTTAATGAAACGTCTTCGGAAAAACAAACAGTCCGTAGATGGCAATGTCTGCGCGTGGTCTGTGCGGCACAGACAGAAGAGGCAACGCATATCTTTTCTAGAAAAACAAACACCACCTTAATGGTTCAGACCTCCTTTTACTGATTCAGCACTTAGGGGATGTTTGGCAACTTCTGAATGGTTAAGTGCTGAACCAGTAAGATGCCTGAACCATTAGGTATTGAACCAGTAAGAGGTCTGAACCATTCAGAGCCAATATAGTACTTAACCGTTCAAAGGCAAATGACTAACCAATTCAGATTAGAGGTCTTAACCATTCAGACTCAGTGTAATGCTTAACCATTCAGAAGCAAATGTCAGAACCATTCAAACATCTGCCCGCGAAACAAACAGTCTGAACCATTAAGTGCTAAACCAATAAGAGATCTGAACCATTAAGAGGTAAACAAACAGCTTTTTAATGGTTCAGATCTCTTATAGGTTTAACACTTACTCATTCGGAAGTTGCCAAACAACCCTTAATTGAGTGAATATAGATGAGTTGGCAATTTCAGCCATACCCTATACAACACAACAATACTAACATTACAATTTTAGCCATAAATTCACCCAACTTGAGTCCATTAACTATTGGGCTGGGCTTATTATATAACACTGCGCAGAACTCATAAAAAACAGGCCCAATCAATATCTCCAACTATTAAACACGCACCCTATCCAAAACCCTAATTTCCACCATCTCAACCGCCACACCTTCAATTCTCCTCGGCGCTCTGCAACTACTCGCCTGCAAAAATGGTACAACGAAACCCTAATTCCAACAATATACGTATATCTAACTGTTTCTAAGTAATCATATCCTAACAAATACGCATGTAATTTGATTATTGTAGCCGTTCAAGAGGTACGTTGAGATCGGAAGAATCGCCCTCGTTAACTATGGAAAGGATTACGGAAAGCTTGTTGTGATCGTCGATGTTATCGATCAAAACAGGGTGAGTTTATTGTGTTACTAGTTTGATTTGATTGTTGATGACTGTTGTATGCTTTGTGTTTGGTTTTTGTGTTTGTATGTGTGGTTTTAGGTTAGTTAAATGGTTGATTAAGGGACTGAATAGTGGATACAGGGAGTGTTTGATGAGTTAGGTTGTTTTGATTTTGAAAGTAGTAATGTTAATGTACTGTTTGATGATTTAGGTAATCTTGTTTTTAAAAAGCAGTGATTTTGATTTTTAAAAGTAGAAATATAAATGTACTGATTGATTTCTATGTGTTAGTACTGGTTATCAGCTTGTTTGCAGCTTTTGTAACCTAACAAATTATGTGGTGTTTTGAGTGAATTGGTAGCAGTGGTTAATTGGTTATACAGTTAAGATTATTGTTCTATGACTATTTATGTTAATTGGTAAACAAGCCCAAAGGCTCGAGTGCTACTCGTTATCGGCTCTCGGTTAAAAGCTCGAACGAGCCGAGCATTAACGAGCCTGAGCCCGAGCTCGAGCTCTGAAATAGAGCTCGTTTAGTTATCAGCCCGAGCTCGAGCCTGAAATACAAATCCCGTTTAGCTCTCAAAATAGCTCGAGCTTTGAATTTTTCTCGCGAGCCGCGCTCGAGCTCAAATAAGTAGGCTCGAACCGAGCTGAGCTTGAGCTCGAGCTTCATAAAAACATGACGAGCCGAGCTCGGGCTCGGCCCGGCTCGTTTACACTCCTAGGTGGAAGTTGTGTCACGCGACTCGTTTGTTAGAGAAGCAAAATTGATTGACATTGGATTTAATCAACTGTTTAATTGCTTTTAATTATTGTCCTCTTATTGTTAATGTTCAATTTACAAAACACATTTATGCATTTCCATGTGTTTCAACTTTTCTATAGTATAGCTCATATGATTTGTTAAGTTTTTTTGGAGTTTATAGTATCTGTGTAATGTTATATTGCATAAGACTGACAACCTGTTTGTTCATTTTTGAAGAATGTATAGTTGCAAACTGTTATGTAGTTATGCAGTATTCAGTTTTGTTGTTAGGGAGGAGTTAGTGTTTGATTTGATTAAATCGAATATATTGGAGACGGTGTAGGTTGTTTTATATTATATGTTTTGAATGGCAGGCTCTTGTTGACTCTCCTGACATGGTGAGAGGCCAAATGAACTTCAAGAGGCTAACACTTACCGACATCAAAATTGACATCAAAAGAGTTCCAAACAAGAAGACTCTTATTGCTGCTATGGAGGCTGCTGGTATGTACTGCATTAGTGTAATGTTTAATGTTACATGCCATGCTTGTTTCTGGTTTAATCACTACTGTTTTAATTGTTTGCAGATGTCAAGAACAAATGGGAAAACAGCTCATGGGGAAGGAAACTCATTGTTCAAAAGAAGAGAGCCTCACTTAACGATTTTGACAGGTTCAAGATCATGTTGGCTAAGATCAAGGTCAGCAACAATCCATTTTTTTTCTTTCTTTTTTGATAACAAGAATCTATCTTCTCTAATTTGGTATCATTGATGACAAATCGGTTTTGTCAGACATGTTGTTTAATTGTTCAAATGGATCGAAATCGATCAGATCATGATAGGTTGGCCTGCAAACACGCTTTTTTCCAAATGGAAGTTTTTATTTGAGATCTTATCAATATGACTTTTAGATACCCATTTGCCTTCTTTTCCTTTTGAGCTAATTTTTAATGCTTTTAACCATTTGACCCATTATTAAAAAAAATTATGACAGTATTTCAATCCAACGGTTGCACAGTATTTTAAAAGTTTATTTAATAAATAATTTTTTATGTACAACAGATGGGATAAATGCGGTTTTCGGTTGTAAATAATTTTCTTTTGGTTGTACATAGGCGCACGCCTTGGCTTTTGAGACCATAATAGCCATGTGCTTTTCTAAACTAAGGTCACACCATTGGTCCATTTGCTAGAAATGGGTTGAAATTGACCCATTTATAATATTTGTCACATAAAGTTGTAACACTAGGTACAAAACCCTATCATAAGTATCATTTTAGTTCTAACTAATACACATGGTTAATGTTTTTTTTATTTTGTTTCTTTGTATACCAATGTTAGGTTTTCAGCCATTGATAACTTAACTTAGTCCAAATGTGTTTTTGCTTTGTGATTCTGCAGAAAGCGGGAGTCGTTAGGCAAGAGCTAGCCAAGCTAAAGAAGGAAACCGCTTAATTTGTATGAATGTCGAGATTTTGGTGCACTTTATTTGAATTATTGTTGAGTAGACCAGTGTTGGTTTTTAGGAGTTTATGTTTCACTTCTTGCAACAGATTAAGGGGATGTTTAGAACCGTTTCATTCAATTTTGAACTTCCATGTTTGCTGGTTTGTTAACCAAGTTGTGTTTGGGATTGACTTATTTGACCTGTTTTAGAGCTAGGTTGTG
Organism: Helianthus tuberosus; assembly: GCA_030545235.1. Lineage (NCBI taxonomy): Eukaryota > Viridiplantae > Streptophyta > Magnoliopsida > Asterales > Asteraceae > Helianthus > Helianthus tuberosus. Next base: position 184,796,629 of record CM060351.1, on the reverse strand, counting down.
TTTGCGAAGTATGCTTTAACAGTTTAAAATTATAATTACAAAAAAAAGTCTTCAAGCCTGTTTATGAGAGCACTCATCTTGGAGCCTCTATCTCTATCTATGTGATTTAATTAAAAAAAATACATTTTTATCTTAATTAGGTTCACTTTTCAAAAACCTCACATTCAGCCCTATATCTCACTAATTTTTTTTTGAGTTAACTGCCATTTTCGTCCCTGTGGTTTGGTCACTTTGGCCATTTCAGTCCATTTTTCAAAAATGCGTCATTTTCCTCCCCGACGTTCTGGAAAGGTGCCATTTCAGTCCAAAAATCATAACCCAGTTAAGTCAGTTTGTAAATAAGGACTGATTGTGTAAATTTGTTAACATAAAGGACCATTTAAGTAAAATGTATAAATATTTATATAATTATAAAATCTATAATATATAAACACACAAATCACTGCTCTCTCTCTCTACTCTCTCTCTAAACCACCACCACCATCACCTTCACCTCCACCGCCGGTCAACCACCGCTACAGAACACCACCGCCGTCATCATCCTCCGCCGTCATCATCAACCACCATCCCAAAAACACCACCGCCGTCATCATCCTCCTCTCCTCATCATCAACCACCATCCTAAAACACCACCGCCGTCATCATCCTCCGCCATCATCATCAACCACCATAAACGTTCGCCTCTATTTCAGGTAGTTGAACTCTCCGATCACCGTTCTGCTCAGATTCGTATGATTGAACAAGCCCTAACGTTCGCCTCTGTTTCAGGTAGTTATCAGTTGATTTATTCTATGTTTGTTATCGGTTGTTATAAGATTTGTAATTGTTAATTAGGTTTTTGAGAATTAAGTTTGACTTATAGCTGATCACCTCTGCAAGTCTCGCCGGAAAAACCATTGCCGGAGCTTAGTCGAGCCGCCATTCCAAACGATACCGAATCGGTTTTACTTGTTAAATCAGTATGTTATTACTTATATTATGTTTCTGCAAGTTTAATTACATTATAATCATGTTTTGAATCGAAATCGGATCGGGTTTGACTTTCCTTGACTGTTTTGGGGAAGACGATGAACAGTAACATGTTCAAATATTTGAATTTTCATTGACTGTTTTGATGGTGGTGGTGATTGCAGACCATTCATTTTCATCTCCGTATTCTCCGATTCACTCCCACCGGCGACCAAACCTGCAACTATCATCATCTCCATTTGAATTTTCAAGTTCAGATTTCGAGTGCCGGTTTCGAGTTCATAGCCTCACAGCCGATCATCATCATCACAGAGTTGAAAGAGGTTTTCACATCTTCCATTAATCTTCTTCATCATCATTGAACCACCCTGTTCACTGTGACATCCTCTTCTCCGATCAAACTACATCTCCAGCATAGAGAGAGAGAGTAGAGAGAGTGGTGGCAGTGGCGGTGGTGGCTGTGGTGGCAGTGGCTGTGGTGGCGGTGGTGGTGGTGGCGGTGGCTGTGGTGGCGGTGGTGGCGGCGGTGGTGGTGGTGGCAGCGGAGTGGTGGTGGTGGCAGGGCTAGTGGTGGTGGTGTTACAAATTTACACAATCAGTCCTTTATGTTACAAATTTACACAATCAGTCCTTATTTACAAACCGACTTAACTGGGTTATGATTTTTGGACTGAAATGGCTAATTTCCAGAACGTCGGGGAGGAAAATGGCGCATTTTTGAAAAATGGATTGAAATGACCAAAGTGACCAAACCACAGGGACGAAAATGGCAGTTAACACTTTTTTTTTCTCTTTTCTACACACTTACAATAAATATATAGAGGTATGGATACGAGTCTCTAAATATACATGTTTACTTTATTGAGATTTCAATGAAGTGGTGTTTTTGTTGTTTTCTCTATTTCTTTCTCTATATTATATAAAGAGAAAAATGTTCGAATAGTCTTTGTGGCTTGTCTATTTTTTATCCTTAGTCTCTAACTTTTTAAAATTATTGCTATAGCTTCAACTTTTGCTTTTTTTTTTCTCGAATAATCCCTGGTGTGTATGGGAATTAATATTTGGTGTTAGGTGGTTGTGAAATGACTAAATTACCCTTACTAATAAAATTAAATTAAAACACGAAAAGATAATTTGAATTAAACAATTCAAAATCTAGTGGGCCCCATCATTAAATAAAACAATTTAATTATAAAAAGCCTTTTGGCCCCTCCCCACCGTCACATCTTTCATCACCTTCAATCACCATATCACCACCCACCTTCACCATAACCACCACCTACAACCACCTTCACTAAATCTCACCATCATTAATTTATTACAATCATACCCACAATCCACAGTCTTCAAATAATAGATACAAACGTCTCGCTGTTTTCACCATAATCCTACCTACCAATGGCGGCTCTCATCTCCCATTACCCGATAACCCAAACTTTTGGGAACAAAATCTCTAGGGTTTCGGTACCTCCTCCAACAATTAAGCTTAATGTGAAACGCTTCGCCACCAGGGCCGTAATGCAGGTCATCACAAACGAACCCAAAAGTCTGAGTCTTGATGTTGTGACGGAGACAGAGTTGACGCATAAGGGGTTTTTGGGCCTCAGGAAGACCAAAGTTGTCTGCACTGTGGGACCCGCCTGTTGTTCTTATGATCATTTGGAGAAATTGGCTTTGGGAAGGATATGTGGCTCGGCTTAACATGTGTCACAATACAAAAGAGTGGCATCGAGATGTCATCAGGAAGATCAAGAAGCTGAATTATGAAAAAGGGTTTTATGTTACCGTGATGATGGATACTGAAGGCAGTCATATTCATGCTGCTGATCATAGTGCTCTTCCTCTTTAAAAGCAGAGGTAATTGTTTTTTTTTTTTTTTGTTAGGGGCGGTGGTTGAAGGCGGTGACGGAGGGTGGAATTGGATGACCGGAGGTGAGTGGTGAAGCGTGGGTCAGAGGTGAGTCTGCTGATTTGGGATTTTATGTTTAAGAAGGAGAAACTTAAACTTTATAAATGATTAATGGTGGGTCCCACATACCTTTTTATAAATGATTAATTGATGTCTTTTTGTAAGGAAGAGGTATTTTGGTCATTTCACACCCACTTAACACCAAAAACTAACCCTCATCCGTGCCAGGGACTATCCGGGAACGAAAATGCAAAAGTTGAGGACTATAGCTATAATTTTGGAAAGTTAGGGACTAAAGGTGAAAAATAGGTAAAACCACAGGGACTATTCAGCCATTTTTCTCTTATATAAAATGTACTAATTATAGGGATTATGATCAGAACATGGATACGAGTCGATTTATGTAAAACTTACCTCGAAACGGTGGTCCAAACGACTTGATTTTTGTTAACTGGAAGTTTAAACACCCGAATTGAAACATCATCTTCTTACGTGCTGTTTGTTTTTTATGCGGGAAAAAGGTCTGCAGTCTGCGGACCACATCTGCAGACATCTGTAGGAGAAGAGGTGGACCAAATGTTTGCAGTCTGCAAGGAGAAGAGGGTTTGTTTTTTTATATATAAAAAACCTCTTCTCACACTCAACACACACATCTCTCTGATCTCTCTCTCCCTCCCTCTACCACCACAACCACCGTCCACCTCCGCCACCACTTCAGCCACCACCCAACCCGTCGCAACCACCACCATGTCACACCCCGATATTTCCACGTAATACCGGTGGGGAGTATCGTGACGTAGTTGATATCATCATAGTCAAACAACACAATTTAAATGCACAGCGGAAGCAAAAGATGAATATATATTGCAAACCGATATAAAGTAATATCAAAGTATTACAAACGGAATATAAAGGATCCACAGGCGGATCGAATAAAAAGAAACTTTGTTCAACAGACTTTAAGGCATCTAAGCTTGCGAGACTTTTATTTGATGCTAGGAGTGGCCAACCTATTCCGATTAGTACCTGCACTTAGCCTTTTTGGGAAAATAAGTCAGTTTACACTGGTAAATACAATTAACTGACTCATTTTGAAAAAGGTTTAGAAAATTGATTTGAATGCACGTGGCACAAAACATTTTATAACTTGGGATAATTATTTATATATAAACTTGTAAAAGAATTATATGTTTCTTATGCGTTCAGTAGCCCGGGTTGACACCGGGTTAGAGCTTAATAGACACACCACATGATATAGTCACGCGGCGGGTTATTCCCGACACCGGCGGTTATACCTTATTATTTATATATACTGTTAGTTGTAAATAGTTGAAGGACCTAGTTGTTAACTAGAGGTCTCTACATGCAATTATAGATGTCCCTACATGTAATTAATATTTACTTATTGGTCCATCCTTCCCCTATAAATAGAGGGATCCTCTTCATTTGTAATACATACATTCAATTAATACAATTCAGATTTCCTTTCTTTCCATACCAGTCTCATTTACATGGTATCAGAGCTAAAGGTGTCTTAGCTCAAGAATATCCTCATTCGGGTGACCATTTCCGGCTCTCAGTTTAGAAAGTTCGTAGTATGCTCTGTGGTTGCAGCTTAGTCTGACCTTCCACATCAGAAACAGATTTTCTCTTTCATACTATTTCCGGTCACCACCAGTTCTGTCCTAAAAACCCGTTCCAGATCAGTTCAAACACACCCATTACTTCCGCTCACATTAAATCTGTTCAAACACCCAAAACCACCACAACCCGTTACCTACTTTTTCAGATCCGACCATTTTTCCGGCGAGTTAACATACACCGCCACCACCATTGAACTCGTCATCGCCCGATCTACAAAACCCCTCAAACCGCGCCGCCATCCACCGCCGCACGCGCCCAAACGCGCCGCCACTACTCTCGCCACCGCCACATACGCGCCGCGCGTGACGGCGCGTGACGCCACCTCCGGCCGTCCCTTTTTTTCAGTCTCGTCGGAATTTATTTCCGGTCATTTCCGTGAAATCGGTTTTCCGATCTGAGCAACTTTCGTTTTCTGCCTCGGTTCGCGTGTTCGGGTTTCATCTCAGCTTTCCTGCTTGAACATCTTTTCAAATGGGTGACGAACGAAATCACACCATTACATGCACCAAGGAGGAGTATGATTTGCTTCAACGGTTCCTTGCTTTTTGGTCATCGGGTCCTCAAACCAACTCAGTACAATCAAGTACGTTTTCTGGCTTTGACTTATCCTGGATTATTGATTCTGGAGCTACTCATCACATGACTGCGAATCAAGAAATTCTCACTAGCCTTCATAATACCTCTTGCCCACCGGTTAAACTTGCAGATGGTTCCTCGTGCCCCGTACGCGGCATTGGATCCATTCAGAACCCAGATAGCCTAAACCTGTCTTCTGTTCTTCTTGTTCCTAACTTCCCTGCCAGTCTTTTATCTGCCAGTCAGATTACTAAACGAAATAATTGTTCCGTTACCTTTTATCCCACTCATTGTACCTTTAATGAACTAGGTACTAACCGAGTAATTGGTACCGGCCTCGAATCAGAAGGTCTCTATCGAATGTCTTCATTGTCGCATCCCAAAGCAAACATCTGTGAGTCTAGTATCTTTGAAACTCATTGTCGGTTAGGCCATCCCTCAGCAGCCGTCCTACGACAAATGAGACCTGGAATCTCTATTCCCGATAACTTCCATTGTGAGTCATGTCAGCTCGGTAAACATACTCGACGTCCTTATCCCCCAAAAGTGTCAAGCCGAAGCATTTCTGTATTTGAACTTGTCCATTCAGATGTATGGGGTCCATGTCCAGTTAAGACTACATTGGGCTTTCAATACTTTGTTACTTTCATTGATGATTATTCTCGTGCCACATGGGATTACCTATTGAAATCCCGTAGTGAAATCAACTCGATCTTTCATGAATTCCATGCATATGTCAAGACCCAGTTCAAAACATCCATCTAAACCTTACGCACCGATAATGCTAAAGAATATATGTCCACCGATTTCTCTACATATCTCAAATCACAAGGTATTATTCACGAGACTTCTTGCGCATATACAACTCAACAAAATGGTGTTGCTGAACGCAAGAACCGCCATCTGTTGGATGTTACTCGCACACTCATGATTCATTCTCATGTTCCTCGTCAATTTTGGGGTGATGCTATTCTTACTGCGGCTTATCTGATTAATCGTATGCCATCGTCTGTTCTTCATGGTCAAACCCCGTTCTCTGTCTTATTTCCTAGAGGAACTCCGTTTCCTCTTGAGCCTCAAATTTTTGGATGTGTAGCTTATGTCCATGATCATCGTCCCGGAATCCCTAAAATCGACCCTCGAGCCATTCGTTGTATCTTCGTGGGTTACTCACGTGTCCAGAAAGGTTATCGGTGTTATAGTCCTTCTCTTCGTCGATATTTTACCAGTGCTGGCGTCACCTTTGATCAGTTGTGCCCTTTCTTTCCAGAATCTTCCATTCCAGTGTCTGACCTGTTTCCTGATCCTGATATACCCGAGTCTCACATCATTCCTACCTTTCCTATGTCACCTATTCCCTCTACCCCTTCGGTCTCAGACACCACAGTTCCAGCTCCTATAGCTTCGGGCCTTCCAATAGATCCTCCACCATTACTCTTCACATATGCTAGGCGAGGTAAGGAATCAACAACAGAGACTCTTGATTCACAACCAGCCTCTACATCTGGTACGTCCACAGTTCCACCACCTGACACTGAACCTGTTTCACCATTACCAGAAACCGTTACCTATGATCCTCCAGGTGCACCGTATCCTGATATACCTATTGCCTTTCGAAAAGAACCAAGACATGCCACCCGTTATCCCATCCAGTATTATGTTGCTTATACTCACCTATCCACGGAGTCTCATGCCTTCACCACTTCACTTGATTCCTATCCGATTCCCAAAAATATGATGACAGCTCTAGCTCATCCAGGATGGCGTCAAGCCATGGAAGATGAGATTGGGGCCTTACGGGCCAATCAGACTTGGGATCTTGAACCACTTCCTCCTGGTAAGCGTGTTGTTGGTTGTCGTTGGGTTTTTCACAGTAAAACTTAACCCTGATGGTTCGCTACATCGTCTGAAAGCTCGTCTGGTAGCTAAAGGTTATTCTCAAGCTTATGGTATTGATTATGACGAGACTTTCTCCCCGGTTGCCAAGATGCCCTCTGTGCGTATTTGTATTGCTCTTGCTACCATTCATCATTGGCCGCTCCACCAGCTTGATGTCAAGAACGCCTTTCTCAATGGTGTTCTTGAGGAGGAGGTTTATATGGAGCAGCCACCTGGGTTCATTGTTGAGGAGGAGGCCTCAAAAGTATGCAGACTACGCCGTTCCCTATATGGTCTCAAACAGTCTCCAAGGGCATGGTTTGGTCGTTTCTCTAGTGTTATGGGAGAGTTTGGGATGGTTCGTAGTGCATATGTTCACTTTGTATTCTTTAGACATCATTAGGGCCGAAGAATCATTCTAGTTGTTTATGTGGATGATATCATAATTACAGGGGATGATGAAGTTGGGATTACCAAGCTCAAACAGTTCCTTCAGTCTCAGTTTCAGATTAGCGACTTAGGTCGACTTCGGTACTTCCTTGGCATAGAAGTATCTCGTTCCCCACAAGGAATACTCCTTTCTCAGCGGAAGTATGTCCTTGATATGCTAACTGATTGTGGCTTATCGGGTTGCAAACCAGTTGATAGTCCTATGCTTCCTACGAGGAAGCTCCTTCCAGAGGATGGGAGTCCATTGAAGGATCCCGAACGATACAGACGATTGGTTGGAAAGCTTAATTATTTGATAGTTACACGACCAGATATTTCCTTTGTCGTCAGTGTCCTAAGTCAGTTTATGGCCACTCCATACACCGGACACTGGGATGCTACTCTTCGTGTCTTACGATATCTCAAGAACACACCAGGTCTAGGGATCTTATACTCTGATCAGGGTCATTGTCGTGTGGGTGCTTTCACAGAAGATGGAGACGGACGTATATCTGGATTTTCAGATGCAGATTGGGCAGGCTGTCCTATTTCACGTCGATCCACCACTGGGTATTGTGTTTTCGTTGGCGGAAACCTTGTGTCCTGGAAGAGTAAGAAACAACACACTGTATCCAGATCAAGTGTTGAATCAGAGTACAGAGCTATGGCAGATGTTACATCGGAGATGATATGGGTTCGTCGTCTTCTTAGAGAACTTAGGGTTATCTCTGAAGACCTGATGCGATTGTACTGTTATAATCAATCAGCTATACATATAGCCAAAAATCAAGTATTCCATGAGAGAACTAAACACATTGAGGTTGATTGTCACCTAATCAGAGATCGGATAGTCGGTACTCAAAAGGATCCTCCATCGATTCAGCCAATCCATGTTAGGACGGAATTCCAACTAGCGGATATCTTCACGAAACCACTCCGGAAGACACAAATAGACTTCATATGTAACAAGTTGGGCATGATTAACATCTATGCTCCAACTTGAGGAGGAGTGTTAGTTGTAAATAGTTGAAGGACCTAGTTGTTAACTAGAGGTCTCTACATGCAATTATAGATGTCCCTACATGTAATTAATATTTACTTATTGGCCCCTCCTTCCCCTATAAATAGAGGGATCCTATTCAACAATGAACCCAGGTGGCTGCTCCATATAAACCTCCTCAAGTTGGAGATAAAAAAAATAAGGTTTGACCCGTTTCGGCTAATTTGTGCAAACTAGTTACATAAACTGATCCGAACGCGAAAAGCGCGTAACGGGTAACCATAAGAGTCATATACAAGTTTCCTAAGTTAATATGCCTTAAATATGTTGTGATATCAGTAGGATACCTTCCATTATGCCCAAAACGAATTTAAAACCAATTTATGCCCTGTAGGGGTATTTTGGTCATTTTAAAGGTTATAAGAGAGATTAAATATTAATCTAAGGTTTAGGTCTAATATAATCAGTAAAAATACTTAATTTAATAAAGTTATAACAGTAGGGTATAGCATATATGTGAAATTTACTATTTATAACAAACTATGCACCGTAGGGGCATTTTGGTAATTTCACATAAGCTTAAAATGTCAAAATTAGAATTCTGAGTTTAAAACTTTTACCAACTGTTTAATTATGAAAATTTACTTAAAACATCAGTAGGTATTAAACCTTATATATTTAAAATAGTTTTAATACATACTATGCGCTTAAAACGCGTAAAAAGACGGTTTTAAGCGATTTCTGGGTTTTATGTGAAAAGCTGATATTTTTATTATTCCAGAAGGCTTAAAATATTTTATTTATCATATTAGATCAGTAGAAAAATATTTGGTGTCAAAAAGATTTGTAAAACTCATTTTATGGGCCAAAAGGGCAAAACCGGCAATTACCGAATTACAGCTAGAACCCTATGTTATGCTCAGCCTAAAAATAAATAAAAATCTTTAAAAATCCCAAAATATTATTTTATATCAGTAGGTAAAAAATTTGGTATCAAAAATTGAGTTTAGATAGGATATACGCTAATTATGCCGTTTAATTAATAAAAAGCTTTTCATTTACGCTAATGAGCATAACTCCTAATCTAGACCTCAAACTGATGTCAAATTTTAGGGATAAGTTTATAAATCAGTAATGAAGGTTTCTATCCTCTCACATTTTCAAAAATTTCGTTTTAAGGTTAAATGGGCATAATAGTCAACATTTAGGCATTTAACGGAAACATGCATATGAATCAGATAACTAAGGAACCAAGTTGTATAACCTCAGAGGGTTAGACTAACCTATAACCTGGTCCTAAAGGAATCCTAAGACATATCTAAACTAAGCTAAATCGGGTCAGAACTGAAAGTCAAAGCAAAAGTGAACTTTTGCGACTTTCGGTTCCGAACCGAGCCTATACGTAGAATTGTCGGGTTGAATCATGCTTAGGCATGTTCAACTAATATTTACCAAGTTATTAAAGTGGGAAAACTGATTTTTTTATGACTTTTATATTAATAGTTATGAATTTTATTTAAAACTAACCCATTTGACTTTTATTTGACCCGACAATTTAACTAAGTAAACGTGGTAATTAGGAGGTGCCCTTTTGAGGGTTTAATACCTACCTAATTACGATCATGTAGCCATGTTCGTTGCGAACAATGGCTCAACCGTTTGAAAGTCAAAGCGTTTGTCGCAAACGCTTGACTTTTCTGTTTTTAATCGCTAAACAATTAAACTAAGCACGAAAGGATACTTACAAGAGTCCAAAGGACCGAGGGAGGTTCTCAAAAGAGTTCAAGATCCTCACAAATCAGAGAGTATAGCAGATTTGAAGGAAAGGTGCAAATGAAAGCCAAAATTCAATGGGTATTTATAGTATTTAGAGGACCGTTAGGATCGTTTCTTGATAAACGTGATCAAATCTGGACCGTACACTTTTACCTACTGTTTTGGTATACTATGGGCACCCCAAAACAGCCCATAGGTTGATTAAAAACCGTTGGCAACCCAAGAAACCAGCTGCTGTTGCAAAACAGCTGTTTTTGGCAGGTTTGGGGGTCGCTCGCGCCCCGCGTCCGGGTCAGCCATCCATTACGCGCCCCGCGACCGCTGTACAACAACAAACATGTTTCAAAGTTGCTGTTTTTGGCCCCTGCACTTGATAAATGTTGTTTCTGACCCATTTAGGGCCCTTCAACCTCATATCAAGGCTCTACTATGATGCCTAAACCTAGGGAACATAAAACATGCTCAAAAACATGTCGGATGTCGGTTCGTTTGGCCGTACGATCGCGTTGTTCGACTAATTACGACGAAACACGCACGGACGCGAAAAACGATCCAAACTACGCGACGAATGGAATTTTATCATGCAGAACACTAAAATAAAATATTTTAGTGCTTACATAAATTTTTGGGTGTCCGGAGATATTCAGAATGTGAGATATGCGCGAAAATGCAAACTTGTGCACTTTTTGACACTTTTAGTCCCTGCATGACATAAAAGTTTATTTTTGCGCACCAAACACCTCTAAGCCTATATCTAAGCTATATAAAGGACAATTAGGGCATGTTTAACTCATGGTCATATTCCGGAAAGTCCGATATCCTACGAATAGGTATACTTTTGCAGTTTGACGCAATTAGTCCTTTAATTGCGCAAAGTAGCGCGAAATGTCATTTAATGATATCCAAGCCTTCCTTGGCCCATATTGATCATTACTAAGCATATAATTAAATATTAATATGCTCCCGTTCGCTTACATGGTCACCGAAAGGCGTAGATTCAAAAGTTGGCGCTTTAGGTCCCTCTATTGAGCAAACTTGCGCATCTCATCATTTAATAGCATTGAAGCCTCATCTAATCCATATTAGGCATTCTTGAAAGTATTATTAAACATCACGATGCTTCGGGTTTGCTAAAAGGTCATCCAGAGGTATAATTAAACATATTGACACTTTTAGTCCCTCTAACTTGCAAAGTTGCGCGTAACTTTACTTATAGGCATCAAAACCTTAGACGGCCATTATTTGGCATTCCCGAGAGTATAATAAAATATCATGAAGCTCCCGGTTTGTTAAAAGGTCACTCAGAGGTAAGAATTAACATGTTGACGCTTTTAACCCTTCATTGCGCAAACTTTCAATTAATTACGCAAACGGCTACACTCGATCGACAAGCGACTCATTTATGAATATAATCATCGTGAGAGGTTATTCAGAAACTTATTTTTTGGTATGATAACACTTCTAGTCCTTTCATAATCAAGGTTTTTGATTTTTCGAAAAATTAGTCCTTTAAATTCAACATTTGACTTCATTAGGGTTTATTACACGTGTCAATACACCATTGGACGTGATTTTACGAGGTGTTACATCCTCACCCCCTTAAAAGAAATCTCGACCTCGAGATTTGCTAAAACACTGGAAGTTCTTTTTGTCGCATAATGGACTTAACTTGTATAGTATATCTGGAGCCTCTCCAAGTTCCCAAGTTGACCTCTATAATAGGTACATGTATCCTTTTTGGAACTTCTTAACCTGTCGATCCTCAATCGATACAGGGTTCTCATCATAGCATAAATCTGCATATCATTATGTGATAATGCTCCTCGACTTATTGGTGAAACACATCCTTAAATCATTAGTGTGTAATGCATTGCGAGCTCCGCCAAGCTCCTTAAATAGGTTTCAGTTTATAAGCTATTTGATTTTGATACATTCGATTCCTTCGAATGATCCGATATATTCAGAGCTTAACTAGCCTGATTATTTACAAATTGGCACACCCTTCCAGGGTGTTATCTTTTGTTGAACCTTATTCCTTAATAAGAACTTAGGAGGGTTGCTACTTTCATTAATCCTTGATTTTCTGCCGAAAACTGGCATTTTTACAGATGATTATGGATTCGTATGATCTTATTTGTTGTTTCCAAGGCAACTTTCAGATCCTGATAATTGGACTTACTAATCTTCTGTCTATCATTAGATGTTTAACATTCCATCTATACAAGGTTTCCAAGGAAGCAACCTTGATACTTATATATAACAACTATTATGGAAAAGCTTATTTTAAGGTGAGATGGTTATTCCAACTACTGCTTAAAACTAATTTTAAGGAATAGCTAATCATTGCCGTTAGTCGAACAAATCGACGATCCTGGGCAGCTGATGGCAAATTCTTAATTGTTGCCTAATTAGGGTTGCAGAGATCAATATATAAGCAAAATGAACCGTCTTTCTTAATTAACTATACCGAATTCTCAGGATATTGAGTTAGGTTATATGAACCTCTATTTTAAAACTTACTTAATCAGGGTTTCGATTCTTCCAATGATGGCACTAGCCGTCTTGGAGATTTCATAATAATACAGCCCTAAATGGGATGTTAATCTTAACTCTACTTGCCTCTCAGAAGGTAATAGGGTAATCTTAGGAGAAGATAATCACAACACAAGGAGGTTACATAGATTTTCCAAATCTCAGGCTTCAGTTCATCTATCATATTCTGTGTCAGATAAGTGACACATTTATGTTACAAGTCCACGAATTCCTTAACCGGGAACATTTATTTGGACAATTCCATTCTGGATATCTCCTTTGAATACCATTAGTTGACTTTAGTACCATACGACCATCGGGATATCTTTGTGGTCCCATGCATTAAACCTCCATACTGATCAGGCATGGAAGCAATCTATGGAATATATTAAGATACACCAATCCTCATGTGGCGCTTTTTATCATACCGTCTGGTATTCGCAATTGATAGAGATCAAAGAGATACCAACTATATATGCTGACGCACTTTCTCTAGAGAGGATACTTCTAGAATTCTACGACTGAAGGTTTCTGACAGAAACAGAAGAAATTGTTCTTATGATTTCGCCTGTAAGTTTTATCTTACACTTAATATTTGGGGTTCTTACGGGAAAATTTCTAAAAGTTTGCTAAACTTATGGTCTTATGAGAGACTTAGTAGCACCTGAAACCAAACGTAACTCCTAGTAATAAAATTATAATAAGGGATTTATCTGGTGTTATTAATGTGAGCTGCCTCTAATCCGTCATCAGGAGGGTTAAACGCCTCCATTCTTAATCCTTTTAAACTTAGCTGCGAAAACTTTGACAAATTTTAGGACAGTCTTAGCTTTGACTGGTTATTTCTTAATCTATATAACGTGAGTTGCTGAGGTAGATCCATAATGGATTTTTAATAAGCAGGCTTTGAGTCCTTAATGTGCCCTCCTATTGCCGTTACTAACCACCAATAATTATTTGCATTGAGCTTAGATTTTGGGTAAATGGAATAGGGTACTATCTAAACCAATGAATTAAAATTTGTATCATATTGTCGACAGTCTAGAACTTTTATGGTGAGAGTCATAAAATTCTTATTCCACCTTTTTCCATTTCGCGAAGCGGATAATAGGTTTTTCTAATAAGGTCCTTAAAACTTGGACCATCCCATAATATATAAGAGGATCTTTCTTGGGGACTTCATTAATGTCCTCACTAATTAAGGGTATTGCCATCGAACGACTGTGATGCATACCTCACCGTGTCCTTTCCAGCATAACTGCTGATACACCTAGTGGTTTCTACTTCATCCAACAATTTCCTGCAATCGTTGGCCCCTTTTTACTATTGAAGTCTCTTGACTTCCAAGAGACGAAGTACTTTTAAGTACATCCTAAAAGAATGGGGCTCCTTGCCATATATGATTTTATTTGGGTTATTCTTCGCATTTGAAGTATGGATAAAGCTCTTCTCATGAGCAGCGACATGTGTTTTAGAGCGAGCAGCATTTGGCTCCTTGAACCTTTTCATGACTTTTCTCATAGCCTTCCTAACAGCTGCGTTAATTACAGTGTTGGAGATTAACTCCATTAACATTGAGGTTCACATTGGATGCACCATTAACATTTGTAGCATCTCCAGCATCGCGACTGTTGTTTGTCTCTTCTGAGTTTTCCATACTCGAATCTTTGGTATTAAATACCATATTCAACAAGTGTTTAGGCAATCCATACCTAGTGTCTCCTTGAATTGCCAAAGACTCACCATAAGGAGTTTTGATAACTACATACTTCTTATCACACCCAATATGGGCTTGGTTACATGACGACCAATCCATTCCTATCACTATATTGAGTCCCTTTATTTTAACGGAAACAAGGACAGCGGAAAAGAGTAATTCCTAACGGATATAAAACATCCATCTAATATTGCTGAAGCAGTCTCTGAGGTACTATCGGCCAATTCTACTTCATACTTAACGCTTAGAGTTTTAACAGGCAGATTTAATAATTCACGTAATTTGTTGTCCACGAAAGACTTATCTGAACCTGAATCAAATAATACTCTAGCATGAGCGTCATTGATATGGAAAGTACCTATTGTGACATTGTCATCCTGAACTGCCTCTTGAGCATTCAGTTGAGAGTCTCCAGCTTTGGCCTTCTTAGCCTCCCCAGGCTTCTTGGTTTTATGTGACACCTCAAAAATTCACGTCCTATAATGTGTTGACACGTGTCATAAGCTTTGAACGTGTAAAAGAATACTCTAGAGGGACTAAAGTTGACAAACAAGGAAAATATGTGAATATAAGGGTCCAAAATGTCAACAATGAATAAATATACTTTACAATAACCCTACATGATGTTAATACCCTTAAATGAATGAATCATGGATCATACGAAGCCAATTGTGAAAGAAAGTGAGAGATTACAAACTACAGGGGTTAAATGTGTCAACATGTTTAAAGTATACCTCTGAGTGACCTTTTAGCAAACCCGAAGCTTTGTAACGATTAATTATGCTCACTAGAATGCATGATAAAAATTTCACCAAGTTTCGTTATCGTATGAGAAAGTTATGATAAAATTCGTATATGAGGGGTTAAAAGCGTCAACGATGAAATTTATGACTTTTCGGGTAATCAAAAGTTAACCAAGGACTTAACAATGTGGGTATAAGTCTTGAAGCCCTTATAAATCAATTTAGAGGGCTCATAATGCAAGAAATAAAGGTAAAACAACTTTTAGGAGGACCGGGGGCCAAAACTGCAATTAAATGAAACTTGGTTACCTGAACCCGACCCTCAAGCGGGCCGCGTCAGCCTTGTAACCGACTCAAAATGCCATTTTTCAAAACCATGTGCATCCTAAACTGGTTTTTAGGCACTAGGGGGCACTTGTATGCATCTTGGAACAATTATAGACTTGCTTGTCACAATTTTAGTGAGATTAAACTCACTATATAAAGGCTCATGTTTGCAAACTTTGATCATTCATTGATGCCTTCACTTCTGATCAATTCTGGAGCACAAGAGCCTTCCTTAAGCATCACTAATCGTGCATAGGACTTGGGTAAGCTTCCTTAACCTTCCTTAATCGTGTTTTGATTAGTTATTAGCTTTAAAAGTCAAACCGTCGTAATTAAGGTTTGACTTATCGATAAATCACTAATGGTCTGATGTTTAGTCGAATTGAAAGTAGTTATAAGTTGGTAATTATGTGGGCATTAAACCCTTAAAATGGCACCCTCTGATTCCCATCCTAACTAAGACATTTGTCGGGTCAAAGTTGTTTATAAAAAGTCAACAGAATACTAATTTTCGAATTAACACCTAATTAGCAATGTAGAAGACATGTAACCTATTTTATCACTCATATAACTTGGTAATAAGTATAAGAACTGGTCTAAGCTTGTTTGATCCAACAATTTTCTGTTTAGGCTCGGTTCGGAACCGAAAGTCGCAAAACTTTGACTTTTGCTTTGACTTCAGTTCTGACCCGATTTAGATGGGTTTAGAAATGCCTTAGAGCTTCCTTAGGACCAGGTTACATGTTGGTATAACCCTCTGTGATTGGTTCGTTGATTGCTCGATTCGTTTACACGTTTCCGTTAATTGCTTAATTTTGACCATAATGCCCTTTTGACCATAAAACAAGAATTTTGGAAATGTGAAAGAACAATAATCTTTGTTACTGATTTATAAACATGTCCCTAAATTTTCACATCAGTTGGAGGTCTAGATTAGGAGTTATGCTCAATGGCGTAATTAGAACGCTTTTTATTAATTAAACGGCGTCATTAGCGTAAAGCCTATCTAAACCCAATTTTTGACACCAAACCTTCTACCCACTGATGTAATATAATATTTTGGGATTTTTGAAAATTTTTAATTATTTTTAACCTGATCATAACCTAAGGTTATTGCCTTGATTCGATTAATACCGATTATACCCTTTTTGCTTATAAAATGAGTTTTACATAACATTTAGACACCAAACCAATTGCTACTGATTTTATATAATAAATGAAGTATTTTGAACTTTCGAACCTGATCAGAAAACTCAGATTTCCTGTATAACCCGGAAATCGCTTAAAAAGGCTTTTTAAGCATATTAAACACATAGTTTGGGTTTAAAACCATTTTGTCATATAAGACTTATCACCAACTGATGTAACCTATTAAATTAAGTTGTTTTACTAATTATTTCAGACCCGAGTCTCAGAATTATGATTAATCTCTTTTATAATCTTTAAAATGACCAAAATACCCCTACGGGGCTTAATGTGAGGTTAAACTCGTTTTGGGCATAATGGAAGGTATCCTACTGATATCACAACATATTTAAAGCATGTTAACTTAGGAAACCTGTTCATGACTCATTCGGTTACCCGTTATGCGTTATTCGCATTCGGTTCGGTTTATGTAACTAGTTTGCATAAATTAGCCGAAACGGGTCAAACCTTATCATTTTTTATCTCAAAATCCAGAATGTGTTTAGTTTACCCATATTATACAAGTCTTCAAACTTGTCAGAACTAAAACACATTCTATTCCGGTCTTCGCTTAATCATGCGTTCGAACCGTATCTTTCTTTAAAACTAACCGGTCTAAGTTTAGGCTTAATTAAAGACCCGTTAGGATTCGAAATAGGTTATTATAAACCTTCGTTCCAGAATAGGAGACCCGGTAAAAGCTATTTGCACTTGCTGTTGTGATTATACTTAGCTCAGGTAAATACTTTTAACTTATTTTCCATATACGGGCTTGCGGTACGGTATATAAAATACCGCTTGGTCGGGTATTGAATCTTTAATCGTATGAAGGTTAAATCATTCATATATCCCATTTAAATTGTTTTGTTTGCTTAAAGCCTTTGGGGGGTTAATGACCATGTCCCGGATATCCTTGGCATCATTTTACGAAATGGCCACGACCTAAGCACGGGGTGTAGGCGTACACCCGTCAGTGCCTAAATACATAATGTGGTGTGTCTATTGATCTTTAACCCGACACGAACCGGGATACTGAACGCATAAGAAACATGTAATTCTCTTACAAGTATTATATTCAAATAATTATCCCAAGTTATAAAAAATGTTTGTGCCTCGTGCATTTAAATCAACTTTCTAAACCTTTTCAAAATGAGTCAGTTGATTGTATTTACCAGTGTAAACTGACATATTTTCCCAAAAAGATTAAGTGCAGGTACTACTTGAAATAGGCTGGCTTTCTCCTTAGCATCAATAAGAGTCTCGCAAGCTTGGATGCATTTCAGTTTGTTGAACAATGTTTCTTTTTATTTGATCCATCCTGTGGATCTGTTTCAACTACTTGTGATACTTAATATTACAGTTTATTAAAGTTGAAATGAATCTACCTTTTGCTTCCGCTGTGCATTTATATATTGTGTTGTTTGACCATAACGATATCAACTACGTCACGATACTCCCCCCACCGGGTCCACCGGTAATACGTGGAAATATCGGGGTGTGACAGGTTGGTATCAGAGCCAACACTGAGTGAATTAAACACTAGCCTTTTGTGTTTAATCTCAGTTACAAAATTGCACATTCTTAAATTTTTGAGTCTAGACAAGAACTTAGGAATAATCCAAATTGTTTTAACTTTAACTTTGTCCTTTATATTTCTTTGTTGTATCTGTTAATTGTTTGACAGGAAACATGCCACCTAGATTCCGGAGAGGAGGAAGAGGCAAGGGGCCAATCCACGCCCCCAATGATCACGAGGCCGGACCTTCACACCGGCGAACTCCTTCTCCAACTATGAGTGTCGGTCCTCAAGTAGATTGAAGGACCTATACAGAGCCCGCTAGGCGATCAGCCTCGATTAACTCAACGCCTCCCTATCGTCACTCCTTTGGGCCGCACTCAGAGAATGAGCCCGATGACTAACGTCACTCCTACTTGCCATTACAGCGATCCCTGTCGCACCATTCCTTTGGCGACCCCACTCCTGTCTTTCAGGGCCGGTTTAACCCGGCAAACTATATTCAAGAACCAGTGGGTTTTAACCCATTGGGACCAGAGGATCATTTTTCCGACGATCACGCCATGGATATGGATATGGATGAGGACACCGACCCTGTTGAACCACCGACTGGAATCCCCAAGCACCCTATTGAAGTCTCTGATGGATCATCTTTCCATGGATCACCTTACCATGGTCCAGACAGTTACCAAGCAAGGTTCAACAAGTATGAGTCGTATTTTACACCTTCTCACCATTCATCGCCTCATGAGCAGCAGCAGCAGGATCCCTCCGAGGATTCACGTTTTGTGGCAGTCACGCCACCGCCACCACCACCGCCAGTTCATCAAGCACCTCTAGAACCACCAAGGCGTAGAAGAACAGGCGCACGTATATCCGCGCGAGACGGGGGGTTTCACTTTAGCACCCCCCCATCACTCAAGTGGCAGTCACTATCCGCCACTACATGAAGACCCACAAATGGGTGGGCCTTCAAACCCAGTTTCAGAGGTGAATTCTGCACCAGTTGCACCACCACCGCCACCATCGGGATTTGGTAACCCGATTCCTACATACGCTGGTTCAATGGCGTATAATCCGTTTGAGCAACCGGCTCACACTCATTACAACTATGCTGAAGCCGACCCATACCTCGGAGCAGCAAACTACAACGCCCTTCATCCTGAAGGACCATATGGAGCCCCTTGGGGAGTGGGATACCCAACTCATGGGTATCAAATACCTGCTCGACCACCGATTCAGCACCAGCCGCAGCCACCACGGTTTTCCCCACCAGAACAGGAGGAAATCCTCCACAGGCTACATAGGGTGGAGCGAGAATTTCAAGAAGAACGTAGGAACAACCGAGGATTCCTCAAGGGCCTAGCAAATTTGTTAAAAGGAAAGAAGAAGAGGGATCATTGAATCCCTATATGTAATGTTGTATTTCCTTATTTTAATCAAGTCCCTGCGTGGACATTTATTTATGTACTTAGTCCCTGCGTGGACTTGTCTTTCTTTAGTCCCTGCGTGGACTTGTCTTTTTAGTCCCTGCGTGGACACCTATCTTAGTAAATCAGTCCCTGCGGGGACTTGTACTATCAGTTTAGTCCTTGCGTGGGCAAGTTATTTCTGTTAAAAGTCCCGTTTAGGGCAATGTGTAATTTTTAATGTTTAATGGAATGTTAAGTTTTAAAAATTTCATTTTTATTATTATATGCATAATATATTTTACATGAAATAAATAAATCATTCCTTTTGAAAATAATCTGCCTATTGAATATTGAATAAGAATCTTAAAGGTGTAACCTAGCCTGCATGTCATTAAAAGACTTGGCCAAAATGGTAAGGCCTGTTTAAAAAGATTCAAATCCCTGTTAACATCTGAAAACATGTTAACGCTCCTGGCAGACGTGATTCGTTAAAATCACACACGTCATTCTTATAATAGGATTCTTCAAAAGAATTCCTGACCTAACTAGATGATCTATAAATCATGGGTTTAAATCATCAATTAAGATGATCATATATTAAACATCCATAGGTAATGTAGTGCCTACGGGCCATACTCATTGTCATATAAGACAAAAGACAGTAGTAGTCTACGACACCCTGTCAGAAAAAGGTAAAGAACTATGTTCAAACCTTAATGCCTTGTTTCTCTGAAATCATGGCTTATGATTTAAAATGTCCCTGTGACTAGGCCTTTTATGCCACTAATAATAATGTTATTGTTTTATAATTAGGATACATTATAATAAAAATCCTAAATATGATTAACAAATTAACCAAATATGGTCTATGTTTACCATGGTAATGAATTGCCATAAAAGACAATTCCATAATAAACTCCCAAATAAATTATTGTCAATATCGTATGTAACAGTTCAAACTACATGGCTGACTCGGATGAAATCAACAGTCACCCAAGGGAGAATCACGATAATACCCGAATTAACGTAGCGGGTGCAGAACTGCAGGCAATGATAGACAATGCCATTACTCGAGCCTTGGATAGACAGTTCCATGAATCTAGTGGTACCCATGTAAGGACCCAATCTGCACCACACTCTAAACCACCCTCTAAAACTCACACTGCTCACAATAGTAATTCCCACCACTCATCAAACCAAAGGAGTGTTCCATCTCAAAGGAACGTACTGAATCAAGAACCCCGCGATAAGGGTTGCTCCTACAAGTATTTTGTTTCATGCAAACCCAGGGATTTCACTGGGGAAAAAGGAGCTATAGACTGCATGACATGGTTGGATGAGATGGACACGGTGGTAGATATCAGTGGTTGCGCTAACAAGGATGTGGTGAAATTCGTGTCTCAGTCATTCAAGGGGGAGACATTAGCTTGGTGGAGGTCTTTGATCCAAGCTACAAGGAAAATCCCATTGTACAGTATGACTTGGGAACAATTTGTGTCATTGATCAAGGAGAACTACTGCCCTCAGCATGAGGTTGAGAAGATTGAAGCTGATTTCTTGTCTCTAGTTATGAAAAGCCTAGACTGTCAAGCCTACCTTACAAGCTTCAACACTATGTCAAGGTTGGTTCCTTATCTTGTGACACCGGAACCCAAGAGGATAGCTCGATTCATCGGGGGTTTAGCCCCAGAAGTTAAGGCCAGTGTGAAAGCCTCTAGACCAGCTACCTTTCGGTCTGCAGCTGATATAGCATTATCTCTTACTATGGACGCGGTCAGGCAGAGATCGCTGAGAAACACTGATGCTGAAAAAAGGAAGCGTGAGGATGATAACTCACGGCGATCGAATAAGAAACATAGGGGAAACAATGACCACAAAAAGAGTTCTGGATCTAAGAAAGATGGTCATCAGTCAGGTGATAAACCCAATTGTAAGATCTGTAAGAAACAGCACTTCGGGAAGTGCAGATATGAGTCAAAATCCCAATCACAGCCAAGGGCATGCGGAATCAGCAAGTCTTCTGAGCACAAGACCTTAGACTGTAAGAAAATCAAGGACGCTACATGCTATAGCTGCAATGAGAAAGGGCACATCAAGTCGAACTGCCCAAAGTATGCCAAGAAACCAGAAGATGGTAAAAAGACCAATGCAAGGGTCTTCAGGATGGATGCTAAGGAGGCAGTGCAGGACGACAATGTGATCACAGGTACCTTCCTCATAAATGATGTTAATGAAAGTGTGCTATTCGATTCAGGAGCTGATAAGTCATTCGTAGATAATAAGTTTTGTAAGTTGCTGAATTTACCTGTTAAAACCTTAAGTGTGAAATATGAGGTTGAGTTAGCCGATGGAACCATAGAAACCGCATCAACCGTGTTAGATGGATGTGTTATATCCATTAGGAACCACTCTTTTCCATTGTCTTTACTTCCTTTGAAATTAGCCGATTTCGATATAGTAATAGGCATGGATTGGTTGTCTCGCAACCAAGCCCAGATCGTTTGTGCTAGGAAGCAAGTGGTTGTCAGAGCTCCTCATGGTGAGCCTTTGACAATCCAAGGAGATACTAAGTACGGAATGTCTGAGCAAGTGTCCATGCTCAAAGCATCAAGGTGTTTGACGAAGGGTTGTGTTATCTACATGGCACAAGTAACCCTTGATGAACCAAAGCCTAAGATCGAAGACATACCTATTATCTCTGAATATCCAGAGGTATTCCCTGAAGAACTACCTGGTTTACCCCCAGATAGGCAAGTGGAGTTCAGGATTGACATTATTCCTAGAGCAGCACCTGTTGCAAGAGCGCCTTACAGATTGGCACCAACGGAGATGAAAGAGTTGAGAACTCAACTGGATGATTTGTTAAGCAAAGGATTTATTAGACCTAGCTCATCTCCTTGGGGAGCACCAATTCTGTTTGTGAAGAAAAAGGATGGCTCGATGCGTCTGTGCATCGATTATCGAGAACTTAACAAAGTTACTGTCAAGAATCGATATACATTACCCAGGATCGATGACTTGTTCGATCAGCTTCAAGGAGCGAGTTATTTTTCCAAGATCGACTTAAGTTCAGGATATCATCAACTAAAAGTCAATGATGAAGATGTACATAAGACTGCATTTAGGACTCGTTATGGCCATTACGAGTTCTTAGTGATGCCTTTTGGACTCACTAATGCACCAGCCGCGTTCATGGATCTCATGAACCGCGTCTGCAAGCCCTACATGGATAAATTTGTCATCGTCTTCATCGATGATATTCTTATTTACTCGAAGAGTAAAGCAGACCATGAGAAGCACCTCCATTGCATTCTGAAACTGCTTCATCAAGAAAAGCTCTACGCCAAATTCTCTAAGTGTGAATTTTGGCTTCGAGAAGTCCAATTTCTTGGACACGTTGTTAGTGAGAGTGGTATCCAAGTAGATCCCGCTAAAGTTGAAGCTGTCATGAATTGGCAAGAGCCAAAGACGCCTACAGAGATTCGTAGCTTTCTAGGTTTGGCAGGATATTACAGGCGTTTTATTGAGAATTTTTCAAGGATTGCTGCACCCCTAACTTCTTTGACTAGGAAGAATATTAAGTTCAACTGGAGACCGAAGCAACAAGAATCCTTTGATATCCTTAAGCAGAAGCTAAGCAATGCACCTGTGTTGACATTGCCTGATGGAATAGAAGAATTTGTGGTATATTGTGATGCATCACACACCGGGATGGGGTGTGTGCTTATGCAGAAAGGCAAGGTTATTGCCTATGCTTCTCGACAGTTAAAGGTGCACGAAAAGAACTACACCACCCATGACTTGGAATTGGGTGCCGTTGTATTTGAACTAAAACTTTGGAGACATTATTTATACGGTATCAAGTGTGTGATCTATTCTGATAACAAGAGCCTCCAGCACCTGTTTAACCAAAAGGATTTGAACATGAGGCAACGACGTTGGATGGAAACTTTGAATGATTATGATTGTGAGATAAGATACCATCCTGGCAAGGCGAATGTAGTCGCCGATGCCTTGAGTCGAAAGGAAAGAGTGAAGCCTATAAGAATCAATGCCAAGAGCATTGAGATAAAGAATAATTTGAATAAAAGGTTGTTAGCTGCACAGAAGGAAGCTGTATTGGAAGCTAACTATCCTAATGAAAAGCTAGGAGTAACCGAAGAACAGTTATCCTGTGGCAAGGACGGAATTCTGAGGTTAAATGGACGAATATGGGTTCCAGTTTATGGAGGACTTCAAGATGTTATCCTCCAGGAAGCCCACAGCTCTAAATACTCCGTTCATCCTGGAACTGACAAGATGTACCAGGATCTGAGAGCCAATTTATGGTGGATAGGCTTGAAGAAGTCTATAGCTACCTATGTAGCTAAATGTTTGACGTGTGCGCAAGTCAAAGCCGAACATCAGAAGCCGTCAGGTTTGCTACAACAGCCTGAACTTCCCACATGGAAGTGGGAGATGGTGACAATGGATTTCATCACCAAGTTGCCAAAGACAAAGAAAGGAAATGATACTATATGGGTAATAGTTGACAGATTGACTAAGTCAGCACATTTCCTACCCATTAAGGAGACTTTTAGCTCCGACATGTTAGCCCAATTGTACGTAGATAAGATTGTATCTCTGCCTGGCGTACCAGTGTCTATTATCTCTGACAGAGATACTAGATACACATCACATTTTTGGAAAAGTTTCCAACAATCTTTGGGCACGCACTTAAATTTTAGTACGGCTTACCATCCTCAGACGGACGGACAAAGTGAGCGTACGATCCAAACTTTGGAAGACATGCTACGTGCATGTGTATTTGATCTAGGTGGTAGTTGGGATAAGCACCTGCCGTTGACCGAGTTCTCCTATAACAATAGCTATCATACAAGCATTAAGGCTGCGCCCTTCGAAGCCTTGTATGGTAGTAAGTGCAGAACGCCCGTTTGTTGGGCAGAAGTTGGAGATGTCCAACTGACAGGACCTGAAATAGTCCTGGAGACGACAAATAAGATTGGGCAGATACGAGATCGTCTCAAAGCTGCCAGGGATAGGCAGAAAAGCTACGCAGATTTAAGGCGTAAACCTCTGAAATTCGAGGTAGGTGACAAGGTACTACTTAAGGTATCACCCTGGAAAGGGGTAATGCGTTTTGGCAAGAAGGGCAAGTTAAGCCCCAGGTACATAGGACCATTCGAGATCATCAAATGTGTCGGATCAGTGGCGTATAAGTTAAAGTTTCCTGAAGAGCTCAGTAGTATTCATAACGTATTCCACATCTGCAATCTGAAGAAATGTCTAGCTGATGAATCACTAGTCATACCACATACAGATGTGCACATCGATGAGAACTTGAAGTTTGTTGAAAAGCCTGTTTCGATCGAGGATCGATGGGTTAAGAAGCTTCGAAGGAAGCATGTACCGATTGTAAAAGTGAAATGGGATGCCCGTAGAGGTCCCGAGTACACGTGGGAGGTAGAGTCCACAATGAAAGAAAAATACCCTCATCTATTTCAGTAAATCTCGAGGTCGAGATTTCTTTTAAGGGGGTGAGGATGTGACACCTCGAAAATTCACGTCCTATAATGTGTTGACACGTGTCATAAGCTTTGAATGTGTAAAAGAATACTCTAGAGGGACTAAAGTTGACAAACAAGGAAAATATGTGAATATAAGGGTCCAAAATGTCAACAATGAATAAATATACTTTATAATAACCCTACATGATGTTAATACCCTTAAATGAATGAATCATGGATCATACGAAGCCAATTGTGAAAGAAAGTGAAAGATTACAAACTACAGGGGTTAAATGTGTCAACATGTTTAAAGTATACCTCTGAGTGACCTTTTAGCAAACCCGAAGCTTTGTAACGATTAATTATGCTCACTAGAATGCATGATAAAAATTTCACCAAGTTTCGTTATCGTATGAGAAAGTTATGATAAAATTCGTATATGAGGGGTTAAAAGCGTCAACGATGAAATTTATGACTTTTCGGGTAATCAAAAGTTAACCAAGGACTTAACAATGTGGGTATAAGTCTTGAAGCCCTTATAAATCAATTTAGAAGACTCATAATGCAAGAAATAAAGGTAAAACAACTTTTAGGAGGACCGGGGGCCAAAACTGCAATTAAATAAAACTTGGTTACCTGAACCCGACCCTCAAGCGAGCCGCATAAGCCCAGGCAGACCCTTACGCTGGCCGCCTGGCACGCCCAGATGCAGAAAATACAGACAGGTGTCTGTTCAGCCTTGTAACCGACTCAAAATGCCATTTTTCAAAACCATGTGCATCCTAAACTGATTTTTAGGCACTAGGGGGCACTTGTATGCATCTTGGAACAATTATAGACTTGCTTGTCACAATTTTAGTGAGATTAAACTCACTATATAAAGGCTCATGTTTGCAAACTTTGATCATTCATTGATGCCTTCACTTCTGATCAATTCTGGAGCACAAGAGCCTTCCTTAAGCATCACTAATCGTGCATAGGACTTGGGTAAGCTTCCTTAACCTTCCTTAATCGTGTTTTGATTAGTTATTAGCTTAAAAGTCAAACCGTCGTAATTAAGGTTTGACTTATCGATAAATCACTAATGGTCTGATGTTTAGTCGAATTGAAAGTAGTTATAAGTTGGTAATTATGTGGGCATTAAACCCTTAAAAGGGCACCCTCTGATTCCCATCCTAACTAAGACATTTGTCGGGTCAAAGTTGTTTATAAAAAGTCAACAGAATACTATTTTTTGAATTAACACCTAATTAGCAATGTAGAAGACATGTAACCTATTTTATCACTCATATAACTTGGTAATAAGTATAAGAACTGGTCTAAGCTTGTTTGATCCGACAATTTTCTGTTTAGGCTCGGTTCGGAACCGAAAGTCGCAAAACTTTGACTTTTGCTTTGACTTCAGTTCTGACCCGATTTAGATGGGTTTAGAAATGCCTTAGAGCTTCCTTAGGACCAGGTTACATGTTGGTATAACCCTCTGTGATTGGTCCGTTGATTGCTCGATTCGTTTACACGTTTCCGTTAATTGCTTAATGTTGACTATAATGCCCTTTTGATCATAAAACGAGAATTTTGGAAATGTGAAAGAACAATAATCTTTTTTACTGATTTATAAACATGTCCCTAAATTTTCACATCAGTTGGAGGTCTAGATTAGGAGTTATGCTCAATGGCGTAATTAGAACGCTTTTTATTAATTAAACGGCGCCATTAGCGTAAAGCCTATCTAAACCCAATTTTTGACACCAAACCTTCTACCCACTGATGTAATATAATATTTTGGGATTTTTGAAGATTTTTAATTATTTTTAACCTGATCATAACCTAAGGTTATTGCCTTGATTCGGTTAATACCGATTATACCCTTTTTGCTTATAAAATGAGTTTTACATAACATTTAGACACCAAACCAATTGCTACTGATTTTATATAATAAATGAAGTATTTTTGAACTTTCGAACCTGATCAGAAAACTCAGATTTTCTGTATAACCCGGAAATTGCTTAAAAAGGCTTTTTAAGCATATTAAACACATAGTTTGGGTTTAAAACCATTTTGTCATATAAGACTTATCACCAACTAATGTAACCTATTAAATTAAGTTGTTTTACTAATTATTTCAGACCCGAGTCTCAGAATTATGATTAATCTCTTTTATAATCTTTAAAATGACCAAAATACCCCTACGGGGCTTAATGTGAGGTTAAACTCGTTTTGGGCATAATGGAAGGTATCCTACTGATATCACAACATATTTAAAGCATGTTAACTTAGGAAACCTGTTCATGACTCATTCGGTTACCCGTTATGCGTTATTCACATTCGGTTCGATTTATGTAACTAGTTTGCATAAATTAGCCGAAACGGGTCAAACCTTATCATTTTTTATCTCAAAATCCAGAATGTGTTTAGTTTACCCATATTATACAAGTCTTCAAACTTGTCAGAACTAAAACACATTCTATTCCGGTCTTCGCTTAATCATGCGTTCGAACCGTATCTTTCTTTAAAACTAACCGGTCTAAGTTTAGGCTTAATTAAAGACCCGTTAGGATTCTAAATAGGTTATTATAAACCTTCATTCCAGAATAGGAGACCCGGTAAAAGCTATTTGCACTTGCTGTTGTGATTATACTTAGCTCAGGTAAATACTTTTAACTTATTTTCCCTATACGGGCTTGGGGTACGGTATATAAAATACCGCTTGGTCGGGTATTGAATCTTTAATCGTATGAAGGTTAAATCATTGATATATCCCATTTAAATTGTTTTGTTTGCTTAAAGCCTTTGGGGGGTTAATGACCATGTCCCGGATATCCTTGGCATCATTTTACGAAATGGCCACGACCTAAGCACGGGGTGTAGGCGTACACCCGTCAGTGCCTAAATACATAATGTGGTGTGTCTATTGATCTTTAACCCGGCATGAACCGGGCTACTGAACGCATAAGAAACACGTAATTCTCTTACAAGTATTATATTCAAATAATTATCCCAAGTTATAAAAAATGTTTGTGCCTCGTGCATTTAAATCAACTTTCTAAACCTTTTCAAAATGAGTCAGTAGATTGTATTTACCAGTGTAAACTGACGTATTTTCCCAAAAAAGATTAAGTGCAGGTACTACTCGAAATAGGCTGGCTTTTTCCTTAGCATCAATAAGAGTCTCGCAAGCTTGGATGCATTTCAGTCTGTTGAACAATGTTTCTTTTTATTTGATCCATCTTGTGGATCTGTTTCAACTACTTGTGATACTTAATATTACAGTTTATTAAAGTTGAAATGAATCTACCTTTTGCTTCCGCTGTGCATTTATATATTGTGTTGTTTGACCATAACGATATCAACTACGTCACGATACTCCCCCCACCGGTAATACGTGGAAATATCAGGGTGTGACATTTTATTTGGGCAATTTGTCTTGATGTGCCCTTTCTCATTGCAACCATAGCAGGTTGCGTCTTCTATCTTCTTGCAATCCGAGGTCTTATGCTCCTTGGACTTGCAGATTCCACAGTGTAGAGGCTGAGGTTCAAATCTGCATTTCTCGAGGTGGTATTTCCTACAGGTTTTGCATCTGGTCTTTTTACCTGACTGCTGGTTGTCCTTCAAGTCCTTGCATTCATGGGTCTTATGATCCATCTCTTTACAGATGACACATCCCCTGGTCTGATCATAGAAGCATTTTTCGAAGTGCTTCTTCCCGCAGGTTTTACATTCGGGTTTTGCCTCCTTTGGCTTGGACTGGTTATAGCTTGAACCGGTCTTACCCTTTTTGAATC
The DNA here is from genome assembly GCA_030545235.1 of Helianthus tuberosus. Lineage (NCBI taxonomy): Eukaryota > Viridiplantae > Streptophyta > Magnoliopsida > Asterales > Asteraceae > Helianthus > Helianthus tuberosus. Next base: position 184,767,724 of record CM060351.1, on the reverse strand, counting down.
CCTTATTCAGGGTATTATCGCACTTTCGCTTATGATCCTTTAACGCTCGGTCCACGGCCTTGTTTACGGTTGTATCTAACATAGCCTGTAACTCGGCGCCCGTTAAGTTAAGTCTTGCATCATTATTCTGATCAGCTGGATGATTGTGAGCTTCAGATGAGTCGGCCATGGTGAAGCTTTGAAGGCTACAAACCAAGTGGTAATAATTTGCTTAATTATAGTGAATTGTCGAACTTGATGATTAAATAGCCATGGTGTAACTCAACCATATAGGCCAATAGATAGTATTAAATTTATTTGATTATGTTTTGCCTAGGTTTTTAAATAAACCATCTTTGGCGTTTAAACAGAATATAATCCTTCATATTTATTAGACAGGGGACATAAATCACGACTGTCAAGGTCGTACCGACATTTTATATACAGCACAAGGGCTTGTTCCAAAGGACTTTTCGATGGCATAGATGCCTTGTCACTAGGGAAATTTTAAAACATAATCGATGATTCCTTTGGATCTGAAAATTTCATAGTTCATTGTCTTGACAAGAAGTTATGAAATAAAACTATCTTTTTTTCATGTATACATCTTTGCCCGAAGGTATTCATCCCAATGGATGTTTTGATGTGTTCATCCTATTCGACGTTTATTAGCCATGATTCCTCTTGATCATTTACGCTAAATAAGGGGTTTGGAAGTTCCTAATATAAAGATGACAAGTGTGATTTTATCGCATCACTATTGTCAGGAGTGTTAACATATTTTCAGATGTTAACAAGGATCTGAATCTCTTTTAAACAGGTTTTACCATCGTGGCCAGGTCTTTAATGACATTCAAGCTAGGTTATACCTTTTAAGATTCTTTTTAATATGTATATTGGCAGGAAAGGAAAGATATTTTGATTTATTTCATATATTTTATTCAGGATTTTCATTATAATTATCCTAAGCTTAATTAAAATGTAACTATGGCACAAAAGACCAAGTCACTAGGGCAACTTTAAATTATAAACCATGATTTTGTAGAATCAAGGTATTTAGGCTTGAATGTTGTTCATGCCTTTTCTTGACAGGGAGTTGTAGGCTACGACTGTCTTTTGTCTTATATGACAATGAATACGGCCCGTAAGCATTATATCCCTAATGGATGCTTAATTCACCAAATAAGAAAGGATTTCGGGAGAATCCAGTATAAGGATGATTTATGTGATTGAATCGCATTTGCCAGGAACGTTCACGTTTACAGGTGTTAGCAAGGATTTGAATCTTTTGAATAGGTTCTACCATCTTGGCCTTGTCTGAAATGACATATAGGCTAGGTTGTACCTTTAAGATTCTTTTTAATATTTAACGCAGAAAATCCTAAATTGAGATGTTAATAAGGATCTGAATATAATTAAGGAACTACCATCTTGGCCCTGTCTTAAAATGACACATGGCTAGGTCCTGCCCTTTTTAGATTTTGCCATTTTATTATAATGGTAGATCTTATAAAAGGAATGTTATTATTTCATATTTTATGTTCATATGCAATGATAAATAAATTTAGATAAAACATTCCAATGATTTTTAAAAGAGGTACAGAATTGTCCTAAACGGGACTTAAAAGAAATGATGTTGTCCATGAAGGGACTGAAAGATAAATATGTCCTTATAAGGACTACTAAGGAAACGATCTTCAGCAAAAGGAGTTTCTTCTTCATTTTATTTCTGAATGCATTCTCCTTGGTTGCACGTTAACCCTAGTCGCAGTACGAAGCTCGGCCTTCCCTAGGCTTTAAATGGGGAAAATTTCCATTACGGCTTCTTTGCTTGGCGTCATCTTAAAATATATAGAATTGAAGGCAAAAATTCTCCGAATGGAGATGAGAGTATTCCTATGTTAAGTCTAGACTCAGAAGGTCAAGGAATGTGCTACTGTGTCATTGAGATTAAACACAAAAAGGCTAGTGTTTAATTCACTCAATGTTGGCTCTGATACCAACCTGTCACACCCCGATATTTCCACGTAATACCGGTGGGTCCGGTGGGGAGTATCGTGACGTAGTTGATATCATCATAGTCAAACAACACAATTTAAATGCACAGCGGAAGCAAAAGATGAATATATTACAAACCGATATAAAGTAATATCAAAGTATTACAAACGGAATATAAAGGATCCACAGGCGGATCGAATAAAAAGAAACTTTGTTCAACAGACTTTAAGGCATCTAAGCTTGCGAGACTTTTATTTGATGCTAGGAGAGGCCAGCCTATTCCGATTAGTACCTGCACTTAGCCTTTTTGGGAAAATACGTCAGTTTACACTGGTAAATACAATTAACTGACTCATTTTGAAAAAGGTTTAGAAAATTGATTTGAATGCACGTGGCACAAAACATTTTATAACTTGGGATAATTATTTATATATAAACTTGTAAAAGAATTATATGTTTCTTATGCGTTCAGTAGCCCGGGTTGACACCGGGTTAAAGCTTAATAGACACACCACATGATATAGTCCCGCGACGGGTTATTCCCGAAACCGGCGGTTAAACCTTATTATTTATATATGCACTAACGGGTGTACGCCTACACCCGCGTGCTTAGGTCGTGGCCATTTCGTAAAATGATGCCAAAGATATCCGGGACATGGTCATTAACCCCCCAAAGGCTTTAAGAAAACAAAACAATTTAAACGGGACATTTCAATAAATTAACCTTTATACGATTAAAAATTCAATGCCCGACCAAGCGGTATTTTATATATCGTACCCCAAGCCCGTATAGAGAAAATAATTTAAAAGTATTTACCTGAGCTAAATATAAATTCAATCCCAGCCGTATATCAAATCAGCAAGTACAGATAGCTTTTACTGGGCTCCTAAATCTGGAACGAAGGTTTTTAATAACCTATTAGATTCCTAACGGGTCTTTAATTAAGCCTATGCTTAGACCGGTTAGTTTTAAAGGAGGATACGGTTCGAAACGCATGATTAAGCGAGAACCGGATTAGAATGTGGTTTAGACCCGACAAGCTTGTATACTTGTGTAATAAGGGTAAACTAAACACATTCTGGATTTTGAGATAAAAAAAATAAGGTTTGACCCGTTTCGGCTAATTTGTGCGAACTAGTTACATAAACTGACCCGAACGCGAAAAGCGCGTAACGGGTAACCATAAGAGTCATATACAATTTTCCTAAGTTAATATGCCTTAAATATGTTGTGATATCAGTAGGATACCTTCCATTATGCCCAAAACGAATTTAAAACCAATTTATTCCCCGAAGGGGTATTTTGGTTATTTTAAAGGTTATAAGAGAGATTAAAAATTAATCTAAGGTTTAGGTCTGATATAATTAGTAAAAATACTTAATTTAATAAAGTTATAACAGCAGGGTATATCATATATGTGAAATTTACTATTTATAACCAACTATGCACCGTAGGGGCATTTTGGTAATATCACATAAGCTTAAAAGGTCAAAATTAGAATTCTGAGTTTAAAACTTTTGCCTACTGTTTAATTATGAAAATTTACTTAAAACATCAGTAGGTATTAAACCTTATATATTTAAAATAGTTTTAATACATACTATGCGCTTAAAACGTGTAAAAAGACGATTTTAAGCGATTTCCGGGTTTTATATGAAAAGCTGATATTTTTATTATTCCAGAAGGCTTAAAATATTTTATTTATCATATTAGATCAGTAGAAAAAGGTTTGGTGTCAAAAAGATTTGTAAAACTCATTTTATGGGCCAAAAGGGCAAAACCGGCAATTACCGAATTACAGCTAGAACCCTATGTTATGCTCAGCCTAAAAATAAATAAAAATCTTTAAAAATCCCAAAATATTATTTTATATCAGTAGGTAAAAAGTTTGGTATCAAAAATTGGGTTTAGATAGGATATACGCTAATTATGCCGTTTAATTAATAAAAAGCTTTTCATTTACGCTAATGAGCATAACTCCTAATCTAGACCTCAAACTGATGTCAAATTTTAGGGATAAGTTTATAAATCAGTAATGAAGGTTTCTATCCTCTCACATTTTCAAAAATTTCGTTTTAAGGTTAAATGGGCAAAATAGTCAACATTTAGGCATTTAACGGAAACATGCATATGAATCGGATAACTAAGGAACCAAGTTGTATAACCTCATAGGGTTACACTAACCTATAACCTGGTCCTAAAGGAATCCTAAGGCATATCTAAACTAAGCTAAATCGGGTCAGAACTGAAAGTCAAAGCAAAAGTCAACTTTTGCGACTTTCGGTTCCAAAACGAGCCTATACTTAGAATTGTCGGGTTGAATCATGCTTAGGCATGTTCAACTAATATTTATCAAGTTATTAAAGTGGGAAAACTGATTTTTTAATGACTTTTATATTAATAGTTATGAATTTTATTTAAAACTAACCCATTTGACTTTTATTTGACCCGACAATTTAACTAAGTAAACGTGGTAATTAGGAGGTGCCCTTTTGAGGGTTTAATACCTACCTAATTACAATCACGTAGTGTAACACCCTTAAATTTTCATTTCATTTTAATAATAGATTATACTATTTCAAATAAAGATTTCTTAATTAACATACTTTCATTAAAGAAGTTCATAAATAGCATCAACCTTAGTCAACTAATGACTAAGGTAAAACGTTTCAAAAGTTGTTTAGAAATTGTTTACAACCCATATACAAAGTCTATCAAAGATTTAAAACATTGCGGAAGCTTCAAAATGAGTGTTCGGTTCTTCGACATTAGCTTGATCGCCATCCGGATAGTTCCCACTTTTACCTAAGGTCAAAACAATCCAAAACGTTAGTTTTGACATCAATTTAAACTATATAAGCAAGCCTTAGCATCAAAACATAACAAATAAAATAAAATTTCAAAAGAAATCCTGTCGCGAGTCGCGGCAGGTTCCCTTGTTTCTTTCGCGTGTTGCGGAGGCCATCGCGTGTCGCGGAAGATCTAAAGAATTCTTCCGCGTGGCGCGGAGGAACCGTTTTTCCAGCAGGTGCAGGTTTTTACCCTGCAATTGCTGCCAGCTCCGAAAAACTCAGATTTTTGACTTAAACAGCCGTAACTTTCCACTCGGTTGTCCGTTTTAAGTGATTCTTTTTCCTATACGTCTGTAAATTCATTACCGACATAACTAATAAAATTTTGATACCGAAAATTTAACTTACGGACCGAACAACTAAATGTCGCTATGCATTTATTCGACCCATTATAATTCTACTTATTTTACTACCATTTGACTAGTAAGCCTAAGGCGCTTGTTACCCAACTTCCGGGGCTTATGATCACCGGCACTTCATTACCAACACTATGGCTTTGTGCTCTTGTGATCATTTTCGCCAATTCCATCTACTTACAATATTATTACTACAATGCCTCATTATTTGACCCGTTTGGTTCATCTACGGAAAACCTCCATTTTGATGACTACCAAACGACTACAAACCAATTCTTAACCTACGAATTAGGTAACGATCAAAGTCGTTACAATCAACCAAATTTTAATCAACAACGCATAGTTTAACAATAATTCATCAAATGTAACGGGTCAAGTTACATACCTTAGTGCACGCCCTTCAACCGCAAATCACCACCGGCTTGTCCACTTGACGTTCCGGTATCCTTTCCTATAGAGTTCAATTTTTGTCACAATTAGAACTCTTTTGTAATCATCTTTTGCATAATAGCCAAAACATCTCAATTAGGTGTTTTAACCACAAAATTCTATTTTTGAACCTTCTTTGAGGCATTTCAACAAACACTTTAAGGGCAGAATTTTACATATTCATTTATCAAGTCTCTAGCTTATCTCTTAGCCCAAATTTTACATAAATCAACCATTTTACATGATTGTTAGCTTCTAAATTTCTGAAATCACTTCAAGATTGTCAAATTACACTAGAACAACACCCAATATCCTAGTGTTCATCAATTTACACATAACCCGTTAATCACCTACAATGGTGTTCATAATCTTCACTAAAATTTAACATGATTTCGACTTGTATTTGCCTAGGGTTTGTCCCTAGACACTATAGTTGTTCCTAGATTATCATAAGACACACATGCAACTATGATTTTAGATTTTCCCAATTACATGAGAAATTCAAGTTGAGAGTTTTCATGAAATTTTACATACCTTGTAATCCTCTTGTGATGAGGATCAGTAATCTATGCTTTAATTTCGATTTCAACTTGGATTAAGCTTTCAATTTGCAAGTTTTGTGAAGTTTAGGGTTTTGGAAAAGTGGGGATCGCCCCCTGCTCTGCTTGTGCGACCAGACACCTCCTTTTGGGGGTGTTTGGTTTGTTTTATTTGTTTAATTAAAATCAAGTTTCAATTCTTACAACTTAAGCCACTCCACTTTGATCAACATTTAATTTAGTTGCTTTTAACCCTACTTTAAGTTATTTCTAGACTTGTAACTAACTAGGTTAAAATTCCTAGTTAGTAAATTCTCGTTTATTTATACTTTATAATTCTAATATAAAGTTTTATATTTTCGGGGTGTTACAAGTCCACCCCCTTAAAAGGGTTTCGTCCCCGAAACCGAAGTACGTACCAAATAATGTAGGGTGGAGACGTCGCATCTCCTCTTCGGACTCCCACGTAGTGTCCGAACCTTTCCTATGCTCCCATTTGATTTTGACTTGATTGATTTGTTTATTTCGTAAGTGTTTGACCTTTCGATCTAAAATCTCCACCGGTCTCACAGCATAATTCAGACTATTATCCACTTCGATATCATCGTAATGGATATAGGCTGTTTTGTCTGCTAGGCACTTTCGTAATTGTGACACGTGAAACGTGCCATGAATTCCACTTAGTTCCTCCGGTAGCTCAAGGCGGTAAGCTACCTTGCCGATCCTTCCAATGATTTTAAATGGCCCAATAAACCTCGAGCTTAGCTTTCCCCTTTTTCTGAATCTAATAACGCCCTTCCATAGGGAAACTTTTAGCATAACCATGTCGCCAACTTGGAATTCGATTGGCCTGTTCCTTTTATCAGCATACGCCTTTTGCCTGTCTTGAGCCGCTTTCAAGTGTGCCCGAACCACATCAATCTTTTCATTAGTGGCTTGTACTATATCTTGGTGGGCAAGTTCACGTGGACCCACTTCGCCCCAACATACCGGGGTTCGACACTTTCTACCATAGAGCATTTCGTACGGTGCCATCTTAATACTAGATTGATAGCTATTATTATACGAAAACTCGACTAACGGTAGGTGAACATCCCAACTTCCTCCAAAGTCGATTATACACGCCCGTAGCATGTCCTCCAGTGTTTGTATTGTTCTTTCACTCTGTCCATCTGTTTGAGGATGGTACGCAGTGCTAATGAACAATTTGGTTCCCATTTGCTCTTGGAAATCTCGCAAGAAATTTGAAGTAAACCGGGTATCCCTATCCGACACGATGGATACCGGTACTCCATGACGTGCTATTATTTCGTTAGTGTAAACTTCTGACATCTTTTCTGACGTATAAGTCTCACGGATCGGAATGAAGTGAGCACTTTTCGTCAATCTATCCACCACTACCCATATGGCATCGAAACCACGATTCGTCTTAGGCAACTTGGTTAATAGGTCCATTGTAATATGTTCCCATTTCCAAACCGGAATTTCTAACGGTTGGAGTTTGCCGTATGGTTTCTGGTGCTCCGCCTTGACTTGTAAACATGTCAAGCATTTTTCCACATACTTCGCCACATCCCTCTTTATTCCAGGCCACCAATAATTTTGTTTCAGATCATTGTACATCTTGGTTGCACCCGGATGAATTGAATATCGGGATTTATGAGCTTCATCAAGTAGAAGCGCCTTCACCCCACAAGTATTTGGAACCCATATCCTTCCGGATCGAGTCTTCAAACCGTTATTCCCATCTGTCAAATCTTTCAACTGACCGATTATTCTTTCTTTCTTCCAATTCTCTTCTTTCACGGCTTCTAATTGCACCTCTCTAATACGTTCAAGTATACCCGAGGTCACCACGAGCTGCATCGACCTTACTCTTATTGGGACATAGTCCGCTTTTCTGCTCAGAGCATCCGCCACCACATTTGCCTTTCCGGGGTGGTAGTGTATTTCACAGTCACAATCCTTCACCGTTTCTAGCCATCGCCTTTGTCGCATATTTAACTCCTTCTGATCGAAGAAGTATTTCAAGCTCTTGTGGTCGGTGAATATGGTGCACTTTACCCCATACAAGTAGTGCCTCCATATTTTTAATGCAAATACCATCGCAGCCAACTCGAGATCGTGCGTGGGATATTTCTTCTCGTGTATCTTCAATTGCCTCGAGGCATAGGCTATTACCTTGCCCCGTTGCATCAACACGCAACCGAGCCCCGATAGTGAAGCATCCGAATAAACCACCATGTCTTCGACTCCGTTCGGCAATGTCAGTACCGGAGCTTGAGTTAACCTTTCTTTTAGCGTTTGAAACGCTCTTTCTTGATCGATACCCCAAATGAACCTTTCTTTCTTCCGGGTTAGCTTTGTCAGCGGTGACACAATCTTGGAGAAATCTTGAATGAATCTCCTATAGTATCCCGCGAGCCCCAAAAAGCTTCTAATCTCCGAAGGGTTCTTTGGGGGATTCCATTTTGACACGGCCTCAATCTTTGACGGATCCACCAATACCCCGTCGGCACTTATGACGTGGCCAAGGAATTGTACCTCTCGTAACCAAAAGGCACACTTAGAGAATTTCGCATACAGCCTTTCTCGTCTATGTGTCTCTAACACTTCTTGCAAATGGTGTGCGTGTTCAGCTTCACTTTTTGAATATACCAAAATATCATCGATAAACACAATGACCGACTTATCCAACATTGGTTTGCAAACCCGGTTCATGGGGTCCATGAAAGCCGTGGGTGCATTTGTTAACCCAAATTACATCACGAGGAATTCGTAATGTCCGTATCTCGTGCGGAAAGTCGTCTTCGGCACATCTTCTTCCTTGACCTTTAGTTGGTGATACCCCGATCTAAGGTCAATTTTTGAGAACCAATTCGCACCTTGTAATTGGTCGAATAAATCATCTATCCTCGGAAGCGGGTATCGGTTCTTTACCGTGAGTTTGTTTAACTCCCGGTAATCGATACACATGCGCATGCTTCCGTCTTTCTTCCTCACGAACAATACCGGTGCGCCCCAAGGAGACACACTCGGCCTTATGAATCCCTTGTCAAGCAGGTCCTGAATTTGGGACATCAACTCTTGTAATTCCGACTGTGCGAGTCGATACGGAGCTTTTGCTACGGGTTTGGCGCCCGGAACCAATTCGATCCCGAACTCCACTTCTCGTTCAGGCGGTATCCCCGGTAAATCCTCCGGAAACACATCTTCATAATCCCGTACTACCGGTACATCTTCAATCTTTCGGGATTCTTTCTCGGGCTCATTTGCGTATATCATGAATGCCTTGCATCCTCGCTTCATAAGCTTGTGAGCTTTCAACATTGAGCATACTGTGGGGTTGCCTCCTTTCTCACCATAGATGGTGATATGTTTTCCGCTCGGAGATGTTAGTTTTATCTCTTTACGAAAACACACGACCTTTGCATGGTGCTGAGATAGACAATCCATCCCAACGACTACTTGAAATTCTCCTATTGATATAGGGATTAAATCTATTAAATATTCCTCATCGTCGATGCTTAATTTGCAGCCTCGACAAACATCACAAACTATAAAACTTTTGTTGTCCCATGTTTCAACTTCTAAGGGCACAGGTAATTTCGTCAATACAAATGAAGGATGTCGAATAAATCCATGCGAAACGAAGGATTTATTCGCACCCGTATCAAACAATACACGTGCTGGAATTGAGTTAATTGTGAATATACCTGAGACCACATCGGGTTCTGTCTTTGCTTCAGCCGCGGTAAGTTGGAAGGACCTAGCCTTCGCTTTGGGAGCTTCTGTTGGAGACTCTTTTGTGTCTCTCTTTCCCACCAACTCGGGGCATTCAGATTTCTTGTGACCGGGTTGATAACACTTGTAACAAACAGAAACCTTCCCGGGACATAGTGATGCGGTGTGTCCCGTCTTCCCACATACCGGGCACGGCTTGTCTTTGAAGCGGCACTCACCTTTGTGCCCTTTTCCACACACTTTGTAACTCGGCGACCCGCCTTTAGCATCCACTTTCTTTCCCGATTCAGCAGTTCTAGCTTTCTTTGTAGGGCTTGGATTCATATCCTGTGCCCTTCGTTCACCTCTTTCCACTTGTTTCTTTAACTCGATTTCCCGCTCCCGGGCGGTGTTGATAATCTCCGTGAGGGTTTCATATTTTGACGGAGTCATAAATTCCCGGTACTCGGCACTCAGCATGTTGTAATAGTAATATATCTTTTGCTTTTCAGTGGTGACTAACTCGTCACAAAATCTCAGCTTATCCATGAAGATGCCCGTGATCTTATCAATTGTTTCACCCTTTTGTCTCAGCTGGATGAATTCTTCTTTGATTATGTTAATAACCGCTTTGGGACTGTGGTGTTTAAGGAATGGTACCTTAAACTCGTCCCAAGTCATAACCCTTGCCGCTTCGGCTCCCATTTCCTTCTTTTTGTTATCCCACCAATCCTTGGCTTGATTTCTCAATTGACCCGTTCCGTAAGCAACAAAGTCACCTACGTCACAATGGGTTCGTTCAAACACTCCTTCAACATCACTTATCCATCTTTGGCAAATTATCCGGTCAACCTCCCCGTTATAAATTGGCGGTTTACATGCCATGAATTCTTTGTACGAACACCCTTTGCGTTCTCCCGTTTTCTCCTTCATAAGGTTGACAATATCCTCCAACCTCTTAACTCGCTCTTCAACAAGCGACAACACCGTGTTTTGAATTTTGTCTATAAACCCGGATAAACTTCCTTCAATTGCCTTCCCTACCTCTTCGGCAATTATTTCTTTCATTTGTTCGGTGCTTGTTTGCACCGGATTATCATCATTCCCATCAGACATCTTGAAGCTTAAATGTTTACACTTAAACGTTAAACATTTCATTTATAATATTGCTTCATTTGTTTTGGTTTAGCCAAGTTCCTAACTTGCTTTAACCATTCACATTTAATGCACTTTCCGGGTTTGAGTGTGTTAACACACTCTTCCCATGCATCTCTATTTATTTCTCATTCTTGCATAAGGTATAATCTATTAACATAAATAAGTTAATTCTTACCGGACGATCGATCAAGCTTGAACCGAACACTTTGTTGACAACCTTAAGCTCTGATTACCAACTTGTAACACCCTTAAATTTTCATTTCATTTTAATAATAGATTATACTTTTTCAAATAAAGATTTCTTAATTAACATACTTTCATTAAAGAAGTTCATAAATAGCATCAACCTTAGTCAACTAATGACTAAGGTAAAACGTTTCAAAAGTTGTTTAGAAATTGTTTACAACCCATATACAAAGTCTATCAAAGATTTAAAACATTGCGGAAGCTTCAAAATGAGTGTTCGGTTCTTCGACATTAGCTTGATCGCCATCCGGATAGTTCCCACTTTTACCTAAGGTCAAAACCATCCAAAACGTTAGTTTTGACATCAATTTAAACTATATAAGCAAGCCTTAGCATCAAAACATAACAAATAAAATAAAATTTCAAAAGAAATCCTGCCGCGAGTCGCGACAGGTTCCCTTGTTTCTTTCGCGTGTCGCGGAGGCCATCGCGTGTCGCGGAAGATCTAAAGAATTCTTCCGCGTGGCACGAAGGAACCGTTTTTCCAGCAGGTGCAGGTTTTTACTCTGCAATTGCTGCCAGCTCCGAAAAACTCAGATTTTTGACTTAAACAGCCGTAACTTTCCACTCGGTTGTCCGTTTTAAGTGATTCTTTTTCCTATACGTCTGTAAATTCATTACCGACATAACTAATAAAATTTTGATACCGAAAATTTAACTTACGGACCGAACAACTAAATGTCGCTATGCATTTATTCGACCCATTATAATTCTACTTATTTTACTACCATTTGACTAGTAAGCCTAAGGCGCTTGTTACCCAACTTCCGGGGCTTATGATCACCGGCACTTCATTACCAACACTATGGCTTTGTGCTCTTGTGATCATTTTCGCCAATTCCATCTACTTACAATATTATTACTACAATGCCTCATTATTTGACCCGTTTGGTTCATCTACGGAAAACCTCCATTTTGATGACTACCAAACGACTACAAACCAATTCTTAACCTAAGAATTAGGTAACGATCAAAGTCGTTACAATCAACCAAATTTTAATCAACAACGCATAGTTTAACAATAATTCATCAAATGTAACGGGTCAAGTTACATACCTTAGTGCACGCCCTTCAACCGCAAATCACCACCGGCTTGTCCACTTGACGTTCCGGTATCCTTTCCTATAGAGTTCAATTTTTGTCACAATTAGAACTCTTTTGTAATCATCTTTTGCATAATAGCCAAAACATCTCAATTAGGTGTTTTAACCACAAAATTCTATTTTTGAACCTTCTTTGAGGCATTTCAACAAACACTTTAAGGGCAGAATTTTACATATTCATTTATCAAGTCTCTAGCTTATCTCTTAGCCCAAATTTTACATAAATCAACCATTTTACATGATTGTTAGCTTCTAAATTTCTGAAATCACTTCAAGATTGTCAAATTACACTAGAACAACACCCAATATCCTAGTGTTCATCAATTTACACATAACCCGTTAATCACCTACAATGGTGTTCATAATCTTCACTAAAATTTAACATGATTTCGACTTGTATTTGCCTAGGGTTTGTCCCTAGACACTATAGTTGTTCCTAGATTATCATAAGACACACATGCAACTATGATTTTAGATTTTCCCAATTACATGAGAAATTCAAGTTGAGAGTTTTCATGAAATTTTACATACCTTGTAATCCTCTTGTGATGAGGATCAGTAATCTATGCTTTAATTTCAATTTCAACTTGGATTAAGCTTTCAATTTGCAAGTTTTGTGAAGTTTAGGGTTTTGGAAAAGTGGGGATCGCCCCCTGCTCTGCTTGTGCGACCAGACACCTCCTTTTTGGGGTGTTTGGTTTGTTTTATTTGTTTAATTAAAATCAAGTTTCAATTCTTACAACTTAAGCCCCTCCACTTTGATCAACATTTAATTTAGTTGCTTTTAACCCTACTATAAGTTATTTCTAGACTTGTAACTAACTAGGTTAAAATTCCTAGTTAGTAAATTCTCGTTTATTTATACTTTATAATTCTAATATAAAGTTTTATATTTTCGGGGTGTGACACGTAGCCATGTTCGTTGCGAACAATGGCTCAACCGTTTGAAAGTCAAAGCGTTTGTCCCAAACGCTTGACTTTTCGGTTTTTAATCGCTAAACAATTAAACTAAGCACGAAAGGATACTTACAAGAGTCCAAAGGACTGAGGGAGGTTCTCAAAAGAGTTCAAGATCTCACAAATCAGAGAGTATAGCAGATTTGAAGGAAATGTGCAAATGAAAGCCAAAAATCAATGGGTATTTATAGGATTTAGAGGACCGTTAGGATCGTTTCTTGATAAACGTGATCAAATCTGGACCGTACACTTTTACCCACTGTTTTGGTATACTATGGGCGCCCCAAAACAGCCCATAGGTTGATTAAAAACCGTTGGCAACCCAAGAAACCAGCTGCTGTTGCAAAACAACTGTTTTTGGCAGGTTTGGGGGTCGCTCGCGCCCCGCGTCCGGGTCAGCCATCCATTACGCGGCCCGCGACCGCTGTACAACAGCAAACATGTTTCAAAGTTGCTGTTTTTGGCCCCTGCACTTGATAAATGTTGTTTTTGACCCATTTAGGGTCCGTCAACCTCATATCAAGGCTCTACTATGATGCCTAAACCTAGGGAACATAAAACATGCTCAAAAACATGTCGGATGTCGGTTCGTTTGGCCGTACGGTCGCGTTGTTCGACTAATTACAACGAAACACGCACGGACGCGAAAAACGATCCAAACTACGCGACGAATGGAATTTTGTCATGCCGAACACTAAAATAAAATATTTTAGTGCTTACATAAATTTTTGGGTGTCCGGAGATATTCAGAATGTGAGATATGCGCGAAAATGCAAACTTGTGCACTTTTTGACACTTTTAGTCTCTGCATGACATAAAAGTTTATTTTTGCGCACCAAACACCTCTAAGCCTATATCTAAGATATATAAAGGACAATTAGGGCATGTTTAACTCATGGTCATATTCCGGAAAGTCCGATATCCTACGAATAGGTATACTTTTGCAGTTTGACGCAATTAGTCCTTTAATTGCGCAAAGTAGCGCGAAATGTCATTTAATGATATCCAAGCCTTCCTTGGCCCATATTGATCATTCCTAAGCATATAATTAAATATTACTATGCTCCCGTTCGCTTACATGGTCACCGAAAGGCGTAGATTCAAAAGTTGGCGCTTTAGGTCCCTCTATTGAGCAAACTTGCGCATCTCATCATTTAATAGCATTGAAGCCTCATCTAATCCATATTAGGCATTCTTGAAAGTATTATTAAACATCACGATGCTTCGGGTTTGCTAAAAGGTCATCCAGAGGTATAATTAAACATATTGACACTTTTAGTCCCTCTAACTTGCAAAGTTGCGCGTAACTTTACTTATAGGCATCAAAACCTTAGACGGCCATTATTTGGCATTCCCGAGAGTATAATCAAATATCATGAAGCTCCCGGTTTGTTAAAAGGTCACTCAGAGGTAAGAATTAACATGTTGACGCTTTTAACCCTTCATTGCTCAAACTTTCAATTAATTACGCAAACGGCTACACTCGATCGACAAGCGACTCATTTATGAATATAATCATCGTGAGAGGTTATTCAGAAACTTATTTTTTGGTATGATAACACTTCTAGTCCTTTCATAATCAAGGTTTTTGATTTTTCGAAAAATTAGTCCTTTAAATTCAACATTTGACTTCATTAGGGTTTATTACACGTGTCAATACACCATTGGACGTGATTTTACGAGGTGTTACACACCACCCCGTCGCAACCACCACCACCACCACCATCTGCTCCTTCCTCCCCCACCAACCCCGTCGCAACCACCAAGCACCACCGCCACCACGAAGCCAAGCACCACCACTTCAGCCGCCGTCAACCACCTCCACCGAAACCCTAATTTCACCATCTTCAAGGGTTTCGATTTGGGGGTTTCTGAAGAGAGAGAGAGAGAGAGATCGAGGGAGGAGAGAGATCCAGAGAGAGAGAGAGAGATCCAGAGAGATAGAGAAAGTACGAGGAGAGAGAGATGGCGGTGTATACGGAGGCAGTGGTGGTGCGGCTGTGTCGGTTATGGCGGTGGTTGTGGTTTCTGTGACAACGGCGGTGATGATGATGATCGATGAAGATGTTGATGAGATGATGATGATGATCGATGAAGATGATGACGATGATGTTCGATGATGATGATGATGATGATGATAACAGATGATGACGACGGCGATTTTGATGGTGGAGGTGATTGGGGGTGTCGGGTGGAGGAGATGGGTGAACGTGGGGGTGGCGGTGGTGGCGGCGGTGGTGGCGGAGATGTGGTGGTGGATGTGGTGGCGGGGATGTGGGGGTGGAGGTGTGGAAGAAGAGGTAAAGGTCTGTGCCAAGAAGACTTGGGTCAATGTCTGTGCCAAGAAGAGGTCTCGCAGACCTTTTTTAATGAAAGGTCCGCGAGAAAACAAACAAGCTACAGACATGAAACGTCTACGCGCGTCTGCGCGACGCAGACATAAGTGGCCAGAAGTGCTTTTGGCCACAAAACAAACACCACCTTATTGTAGTCTGTAGAGGTTTGGTCCACCTCTTCTGCTACAGCTGTCTGCAGATGTGGTTCGCAGATTGCAGACGTTTTACCTCTGAAAAAACAAACAACACCTAAGTCTCTTAAAAACTATATCCATAAATCTTTGGGTCATAACATTACTATGTAGGACCTTTTAAACTCAATACTATGCAGCATAAAGTTCATGGAGAAAAAGACCCAAAGACCCGCCGCAACGCGCGGGATATTTCACTAGATGTATACAAGAATGATATGTTCATGAAATCACATACTTCAAGGGGCCAACTTGATTTTCTTCATAATTGAGGGGGCCCTATTCAAAGACAAATAAAACACACACGCACATACATACGCACGCACGCACGCACAAAATATCGATTATCTTTCTCGAAAACAACCAAAAAGATTCAAATAATCCGAATATATACATACAATTTGATCTGTATCTATACCTTTGATTCGTTCAATCTCTCGTTTCTGATTCATCAATCGTCGCTCAAATCCACCAACATTCGCGTTTCTCGTCGGAAAATCACGTCATACATCACCGGCGTCGGTATTTCTTCACAGATTCCGATTTATTTTGAAATAAGGTGCATAAAATCCTGTTATTTCTTTCAAATTTCAATAATAGTTGAGTATAATTGCACAATTGATAAGTTATTTGATTGATATCGCACCATTGGAATGTTTTGAGTTGTTTGTACGGATGCTTGCATTTGAATATGCAAGTAATTTACTGATTTAGGGTTTATAGTTTGTACAGATGCATGAATTCTGTTGTTTCTTTCAGTATTTAATAATAGTTGAGTTTAATTGTTCAACTGATTAGTTATTTGATTGGAATTCACAAGTGGAATGTTTTGAGTTGTTTGTACAGATGTGTGAATTTGAATATGCAAGTAAATTACTGATTTAGGGTTTATAGGTTTGTATAGGTGCATGAATCATTAGTATATTTGCATAATTTATAAGTTATTTGATTGAAATTGCACAATTGGAAATACTAGAATTTGAATATGCAAGTAAATTACTGATTTAGGGTTTATTGTTTGTACATGTGCATGAATCCTGTTGTTTCTTTCAAAATTTAATAGTAGTTCGACTATAATCTCACAATTGATTAGCTATTTGATTGAAATTGCACAATTGGAATGGTTTGAGTTGTTTGTAAATTTGAATATGCGGTAAGGATAGTGTAAAAAGGGCCTAAAATGTGAGAAGTGTATTATAACACTATATATAATACTATATAACACCATATAAACACCGTATAACAATATGTAACACCATATAATACCATATAACACTATGTAACATTATATATCATTATATAACAAATATAACACTATACATCTATCATAGACATGCTATCAAACAACCTATAGTGTTATATTTGTTATATAATGATATATAGTGTTACATAGTGTTATATGGTATTATATGGTGTTACATATTGTTATACGGTGTTTATATGATGTTATATAGTATTATATATAGTGTTATAATACACTTCTCACACTTCTCACACTTTGAGCACTTTTTACAGGATCCTCTACCTGCAAGTATAATTACTGATTTAGGGTCTATAGGTTTGTACAGGTGCATGAATCCTGTTGTTTCTTTCAAAATTTAATAATAGTCGAGTGTAATAGCATCCTTAATTATTAAGTTATTTGATTGAAATTGCACAATTGGAATGTTTTGAGTTGTTTGTACCTATGCTTTGATTTTAATATGAAAGTAAATTACTATATTAGGGTTTATAGGTTTGTACTAAGTAGTCAATAGCGGTGGGATAGCGGTTATCGGGCCTTCCAAAATAGCGGTCTAGAATAGCGGAACCGTTATTATCGGCGCTACTGACTGCTATTTGACCGATATTGACCGTTATTTTAAATGCCTTGGTTGATGTGGACTGAGAGGAAGATTTCATGGCTTATGATTAGATCATGTTTCAAATACTGGCACTTTTGAGTTTCGACTTTTGATATTACTATCAATATTATATATGTTTTACGTTTTATAGTCTTAGGATCCTGTAAAAAGGACATGTTTCGTGAGAAGTGTGAGAAGGCATAAAAATTCATATGTAGACATCATGTTTTGGACTTACACATAATGTTTTTCGTTGTTTTGGCAAGAAATACACTAAACATAACAATTTAAGACACAACGCAATGAATTCTAGGCTTAAAACTTAAAACACCATGTCAAGAACATTAAGTAGTGTGTTGTAAGTGTTAAATAGTGTCTTTTAAATTTCACGTCCATAATATGTTTCATTGTGTTTTAAATTGTTATGTTTGGTGTTTTTCTTGCCATAACAACAAAAAACATCATGCCTAAGTTCAAAACATGATGCCTACATGTCAATTTCTATGCCTTCTCACACTTCTCACGAAAAGAGCCCTTTTTACAGGAACCTCACCCACGTTTTATATATGTGTATATATAAATTCTGCATGATATAAAATTACCGATATCCCACCGCGATAGCCTATATCTCAAATATCGTCCCTTGACCGCTATTTGATTTTGGATCGCTATAAATGCATAGGGTTTGTACAGGTGAATGAATCCTGTTGTTTCTTTCAAAATTCAATAATAGTTGAGTATAATAGCATCCTTAATCGATAAGTTATGTTATTGAAATTGCACGATTGGAATGTTTTGAGTTGTTTGTACACATGCTTGAATTTGAATATGGAAATAAATTACTGATTAGGGTTTATAGGTTTGCACTGGTGCATGAATCGTGTTTATTCTTTCAAAATTCAATGATAATCGCATCCTTAATTGATAACTTATTTGATTGAAATTGCACAATTGGAATGTTTTAAGTTGTTTGTACGGATGCTTGAATTTGAATATGAAAGTAAATTACTGATTTAGGGTTCATAGGTTTTAAATTGGCAGGGTGATTGATTATTGTACGTGTTAGCTGCAGCTGAGTGTTATGTTGAAGAGTATAATTGGTCGTAGTAGTAATAAACAAAATGCCGATATGGAATCTTTTTTTCCGATTAGGCCAGATTGCCAACAACATGTTCCTAAGACCAGATTTAAACCTAAGGTGTGTGAAAAATGGTTTCCGTCTCATATTTTTTTAGTTTTATAAATGATTGATCTGTGATGATGTACATGGAAACTTGGTGATTGTTCAAATGTTTCAGGTTGGGAAAACTTTAAGTGAAAGAAGATGGAATGCTGCGTTTGATAAAGACGGTCGTTTGGATATAGCAGCCGTGCTTAGGAGGATACAAAGAGGGGTACGATTTTTGATTTTGTGTTTTTGTTACGCAAGTTATGTATGTGCTCATTGTTCATATTTCTTGTAAATTTATAGCTTCCTATTTTAAAAGATATGATGATTGAAGTTTCTGAACCTTGCACCCATATATATGTCGGGAAACTGAAATTATTTGGATGAGTGACATTATCTAGTTGATTTCCTGCGTGTTATGTTTCTAGATGGATTAGTTTCTTACCAGATCAATACACCATTATGCCTAATATGGTTAACTTTTATGCACGTCTCCATAAGATGGGTGTTTTAACTGTAACAAACGCTGTGATGGACGGATTGATAGGCTCTCGGTTTTAAAAAGCGCGCCTAGGGAGGGGCTGTCGCTTTTGTGTAGGCAAGGCGAAGGTAAAAGGTGCAGCTGAGGTGCGCTCCTCATGTACATGACGAATTTGGCGCATCAGGATGTTGTACAACAGGATTTTTAGGTTGTACATATAGGTTATTTAGATATTAAACTATATCTAAATATATAAACTATATATAGAGCTTATTTGTGTCTAAATGTTGAGTAAATGATGTTAGAAACCTATAGAAAATATATGATATCTAAAAAATATATTTTAAATTGCGCCTCGTGTACGAAAAGGGTGCTCTATTGCACTTTGCGCTTCAGTTTTAAATACTGTTGCCTCGGGGCGCTTCTCGCTTTTTAAAACCAAGAATAGGATAACAATCAAATTTCAATATATCTGAGTAATGGAACTTCGAGTCCATATAATCATGTAATATGGTGTATTGCTGTGTTGATTTGGTCAGTTTTGTATAAAAACGTTTGTCTGTCCAAGGGTTACCTTCTGTTTTATCTGAATATTTGAAGTTTATACTTGTACAATATTGTTAGTCGTTACCTTCTGTTTTATCTGTTCATTTTTTTACTTGTGTAATATTTGTCAATCATAACTCTTAACTCTTGCTATTCCTTGAGGTGCAATTATTATACGGGACATCAGCTTTTTACAACAGTAAGGAGCAAAATAAACTAATGATATAATTCTTGATGATTATAGGGCATTCATCCATCAATTAAGGGGGCAGTCTGGGAATTTTTGTTGGGTTGTTATGATCCCAACAGTACCTCCGAGGAACGAGAAAACCTCAGGAAAAAGAGGAGGTGGTATTCTCAACTAAATCTTCATCGATAATTATAGAATGCGTTAACTAGTTAGGCCATTTATCTCTTATGTTATTCTCTATTTTATTGTAATAATAATATAATCTCATCTTTTTTAGTTTAGTAAACTACACGGATAGTCCCAGTAGTTTTCCGAAATTTTGGATTTGGTCCCTAGCTTTTTAAAAGCACACGGATGGTCCCAGTGGTTTGCACTTTGTAACGCATTTAGTCCCCAACTTTTGCCAAAAGTACATGGATGGTCCCTGTGGTTTGCACTTTGTAACTCATTTGTCCCTAACTTGGACCTTCTAATGTGTTACAAAGTGCAAACCACAGGGACCATGTTTCAAAAGCTAAGGACCAAATTCAAAATTTTGAAAAACCACAAGGACTATCTGTGTACTTTACTCTTCTTAGTTATATCAAGTTTCATGTTCATATTTATTTCATCTTTCGGTGACCCCTATCTTTACCCATTTATAATAATACTACTCATACATAAAACTATAAAAATGCCTTAAATAATGAAATAGTACTTGGTATTAGTGATATTACTGGAAACTTGTTAACCAACTACTTCATTGTTCTGTTGTTAGGGAACAGTATAATTCATGGAAAGAGGAATGCAAAAAGATTGTACCCATTATTGGTACTGGGAACTTTGTCATGGCACCTTTAGAGTCTGAGGATGGAGAACCCGTAGAAAGTAACGGAATTCTTCAGCCAAACTCTGATGATGAGTCCGACAAGAAAGTATCCCAGTGGAAACTTAGCTTGCATCAGATAGGTTGGTTAACCGTTAACTCAGCTTGCATCAGACCATAGTTGTCAATAGCGCTCGTAGCGCCTGCTATAGCGAACAGCGTAGCGTATAGGTGAAGGGTCGCTACAGACCGTGTAGTGATAAATAGCGGATTTTTAATTTACTTTTTTTTATTTAGATGATAAGTGATAGCGTATTTTAGCGTATTTTTAGCACTTTTATACATAATTGGTCATTTGGTCGAGTAAAATGCCATTTCGTCTCTGAGGTTTGGCCAGTTTTGCGACTTTCATCCAAAGGTTTGTTTTTTCGCATATGGATCCAAAAGGTTTGAAATCTTGCCATTTTCATCCAGCTCGTTAACTCCGTTCATTTTTCTCCGTTAAATCAGGGGCATTTCTGTCTTTTTTGTTAACTTAAAGGGCAATTCGGTCTTTTTCAGGGGTTTTCGGACTTTTTACAAAGAGTGAAAACGACCGAATTGCCCTTCAAGTTAGAAAAAAAGACAGAAATACCCTTGACTTAACGGAGAAAAATGGATGGAATTAACAAGCCGGATGAAAATGGCAAGATTTCAAACCTTTTGGACCCATATGCGAAAAAACAAACCTTTGGACGAAAGTCGCAAAACTGGCCAAACCTAAGGGACAAAAATGACATTTCACTCTAACTGGTCTGTTAAATATGGTTTTTATGTTTTTTTCTACCCCTTTATCGCTAAACATGAAATAGTGGGCGTTATTTCGTCGTTGTCGCTACATAGTATATAGGTATCCTGTCGCATGGTCCGCCATTCGCTATTGACAACTATGCATCAGACAGAAAAGCGATCACAAAATAATATTATTTCAATCATAGTCTAGATTTTTTTGTATAAAATGATTTAGAAGGTTTTATGCATAAGAATCACAGTTTGGTAACTTTAACCTGTTTGATCCACTTCCTTTTTAAACTAATGTTTTTATTTTATCCATTTGTCATGTTTTGCTTTTGTAGGTTTGGATGTTGTACGCACAGATCGTGCTCTTGTTTTTTTATGAAAATGAAGCTAATCAGGCCAAACTTTGGGATCTTCTTGCCATATATACTTGGGTTGATGACGATATTGGTTATGTTCAAGGTGAAAAACTCCATTCCTGGTATTAAAACTATAGGGTGTAAAGCAGCATATCAGTTGTATCATAATCATTTGCTTATTATTTACTAATTTTAATCAGGGATGAATGATATATGTTCCCCAATGGTAATTCTTTTGAAGGATGAAGCAGATGCCTTTTGGTGCTTTGAGCATGCAATGCGTAGAGTGGTATGCCTTTATTTCTTTATAACAGAAATAAATAGTAGATTCATAATTCACTATATACAATTCTTTATACAACTCTCGTTTCCTTTTTGAAGAGGGAAAACTTCAGGTCTAATGCAACTTCTATGGGAGTACAAGCACAACTTGGAATACTTTCACAAGTTATGAGAGTTGTAGACCCAAAGCTTCATCAGCACCTTGGTAAGTTGACCCTACTAGTTATAACTCGTTAATTGTTTATCACTAAATTTTGATGAAAAGCACTTTTTATGACACTCGTTTGAATCATAAAATTGGTTATTAGACCATCTCTAATGCAATGCATTTGTGGTACATTTGTGACATGGATGATGAGTTGGAGGAGAGGAGTAGAGAGAGAGAGAGTAGAAATGAAGTTTGTGAGTGGTGGGGTCACGGGTCTTAAATAAAGAAAGAGAAAGAGGAAAGAGTGTAAATAGTGAGATGATGTGACAATTTTTTTTATAAAAATTTTCATCTTGCATTGAAGATGGTCTTCAATTTAGAGTAAAATGCCATTTTTGTCCTTGAAGTTTGGCCGGTTTTGCAACCTTCGTCCAAAGGTTTGTTTTTCTGCATCTGAATCCAAAAAGTTTGAAATCTTGCCATTTTTCTCTGTTAAGTCAGGGGTATTTTCGTCTTTTTTTGTAACTTAAAGGGCAATTTGGTCTTTTGAATACTTGTACATTAATCTAAATGCTTGTGCATAAAGTGAAAAAGACCGAATTGCCCTGTCAGTTAACCAAAACAAAAAACGGAAATACCCCTGTCTTAACGGAGAAATATGGATGGAGTTAACGAGCCGGATGAAAATAGAAAGATTTCAAACCTTTTGGATCCAAATGCAGAAAAAAAACCTTTGGACGAAAGTCGCAAAACTGGCCAAACCTCGGGGACGAAAATGGCATTTTACTCTTAAAAATTTATTATGCAAAATCATGCTCCGGAATATTGTGGAATTGTAGTTGGGTCACAAAAGCTAGATAACTACAATACTGATTTATATTTTGCATAAACTGATTCAGGAGGTTGCTGGCATTAAATCTATAGTTTCGACTCATTTGAGTTGTTTTCTTTTTAACTATTTTTTTCTGTCCATTTGACCTGTTAAGAGGTATAGCATATCTTGAATTGACCCATTCATGGCAAATAGGTTGACCGTTGAATTTGACAACTCTACACTAATTGAAAACTTCCTGTTTGTTTTACTTAATCAGAGGGCTTGGACGGTGGAGAATATTTATTTGCCATCCGTATGCTAATGGTACTTTTCCGAAGGGAATTTTCCTTTATAGACGCCTTATATTTATGGGAGGTAAAAAAACCACATGTTTAATATTTTAATTACCTGCAATTATAATAACTTTGTTCTCTAATGTCTCCGAATTTGAAAATATCATGTTATTCTTTCTAAATGTGAAATCAGGTTATGTGGGCCATGGAATATAATCCAAACATGTTTGCTGATTATGCTTCAAATGGTTCGCATGAAGTTGTAGCAACAAAACTAAGCAGTAAAGTACTACAACAGTATGGAAAATACGAAAGAAAAAACGTGAGAAATGGACGAACGGACCAAAAAAGTCTTCTTGCTGTTTTTTTAGTGGCGGGTGTTCTCGAGACCAAAAACAAAAAACTCCTGAACGAGGCTAAAGGCCTAGATGATGTTGCCCAGGTTCGACGCAAAGATTTGATAATTTTTTAAAAAATTTAGCTTGCGAAATATGGTCATAAATTTATATATTTCAATTGTGATTTAACTCTTGAATAAAATAATTTAGGAGATTATATGGCCTATTTGACATATTTCTTTTAAGCAAATGTTTTTCTATTTAATTGTTTGACCCGTTGGATATAAATACACCATGAATTGACCCATTCCTAAGTCCTAACTCATAAGTAGATGGTTTGAACCTCTTAACTCTAGTCTTATTTCCTTTTGGTATCTTGGAATTTATAGTCGTTTCTCGTTTCAGATCATGGGTGATATAACCGGAAGCTTGGATGCAAAAAAAGCTTTGACAGAAGCACTGAAAATTCACAAAAAGTATATGAACAAGGCAAGCATTACATCTTATTATCTTAACTAGTTTTTCTTACGTACATGTTACGAGGTGGAAAAATGGGCTGGTTGGGCTGGTGGTTTTTTGTGTGGGCCGAAACAGGCCTGGTTAGGTTGATCCAATACACTTGTCCAACATAATTATCTTTAGAGTAAAATGCCATTTTCTCTGTTAAGTCAGCGGTATTTTCGTCTTTTTTATTTAGTAACGGTATTTTGAATACTTGTACATTATGCTAAATGCTTGTACATAATTAGAAAAAGACCGAATTGCCCTTTAAGTTAACAATAAAGACGAAAATACCCTTGCCCTAACGGAGAAAAATGGATGGAGTTAACGAGCTGGATGAAAATGGCAAGATTTTATATCTTTTGGATCCAGAGGCAGAAAAACAAACCTTTGGACGAAAATTGCAAAACTGGCCAAACCTCAGGGGATGAAAATGACATTTTACTCTTTATCTTTATGATAACAAACTACTCTTAGATATGATTACTGTCTACAGAGATTACATAAACGAAATTCTGAATAAAATGATTAGAAGATGTTTTATGCATAAAAAATGCATTTTGGACGCCTGCCGACCCGTTTGACTATTTGACCCATTATCTTTAAAGCTGGTGTTTTTTTTTTTTTTTTTTAATTTTACCTGTTAGAAATAACACATAACCACTAATAGGTGTGGTAATTCATTCTATATATCTAACGTGGGGCACTTCTGTTTTCGATTTCAGGCAGGAAATTGATGAAAGTTAAGTTTTCTCCAGGCAGCTATGTAACCAATTCTTTTCTTGTGTGATTCTTGACCTCTATATTCATCCATTAGATCTTCCTTCGGTGCTAAGTTTTCCCTGAGTTAGCATATTGTAGCTGGACCGACACGTGGGGCCCACATACGTCTCGTGTGGAATTGACCCACATGGGTCTCGGATATTGGGTCCGTATGATATTGGAGCAACTCAAAAACCGTGTAATTCTTTGTATCATTGTGTATTTGTATAATACCTCTTCCCTGTCTCATCACGTTTTTTATGTAAAATGAGAAAGTATGTTTCGTAACTATTAAAATGACACGTGGACCCCTTATAGTCTTGTGAGTGACCAACTAAACCCTTACACTCTTGAACAAGTGGTACTTCGTGTGGTGGCAAGTGAGTAGAGTCTAATCTCACAACACATCTTACCATATATTGAAACATACAGGTGTGCTTTAGTTTTGGTTTTGATAAAAATTTTGCATCGAATCGCTAGCTACAGTTTCAGGAAATGATAAAGCAAACCAGCAGGGTTGGTGGGTCTGTTGGACCGGCTGGTGAACTAAAACATTTAGATCTCGTACCGGTTGCCAAATGAAACATTTAGATCTCATACCGTTTGCCAAAGTAGTCGACTTGTTACGTACGTTTTGGTTGGTTTCAAATGGCCTTTAAACACCCATACAAATAAACTTCCGAAAGGAAAAAAGGAAATTGTAAACCCCTATTTCAATTTACAAGTAAACTCAAATAATTATAAGTTTTTGAGCATACCACAGTCTGAATTACATATGTTACATAACTCAATGGATATTGATTACCATTTATTTTAAGATATAAATAATTACGGATTTTTATATGTATATTTTAATATCATGATTGAACGTAAAGTTTTGTCTCGATGTGAGATAGATGGTGGCCAGCTAGGGCCGTCGTTTAGGTGGTGTGACATTGGGTCATTCAAAAAGAAAGTCACCGTTCAAAAAAAAGCTACCAAATCAGTTAACCGCTCAATATGTAAGTCATTTGTTGTACCGTAACAGAATAATTGAATGTTTAGGTATCATCTCTAACATTAAAATGGGTAAATGTACTATCTTAGAACAAAAGTACAAGTATTTAATGTACTTGGAACAATTACTTTAAACATCTTGATTACGTGACAATTGTTAAGAGGCTATCCTCTTGGACGACTATCTTCTTCTTCTTCGATCTCTCCATCCTTGGAATCGATGAAACAAAGATGACGGTCGGAAGTGGGTTGCAAGGAGGCACCGATGATGCTATAGTTAGAGATAGCAGTTGGAGAGTGATGGTTTTTTTTTGTTATCATATTCGTAAAATAAAATAATTATTGAAACCCCATGCTATCTTTGTTATGGTCATAAGAGCATCTCCAATGCTGTTTGTGAGAAATATGTGGAGCTGATGTGAAGGAGAGAGTAAGAAGAGAGAAACAAAGAAATAAATGTGTGATCCTGGATAGCCACGGATGGAGTCTATGAGAAGAGGAAGACAGAGGCATGCGACGCATTCGTGCAGACATAGCTTCGTTCGTGACGTATTCTAATATATAATCAAACTTCATGTAACATAATAAAATAACAAATATGTCACACCCCAACCGATGACGGAAACATCGGGGCGCGGCACTGAGCGAAACAGATTGTTCAGGAGAAATCCATAACAACTAAATTACCAAATATTTAAATATTATGTCCCATACCATAACATACCAAAGCAAATAGTTATTACAGACTAAATATCTCAAAGACAAATATCATGTTCCGACAACTCAGATTTAAATTGTTTGTTTCTAAACTCTCACTTCTACTTGATTTCCACAAAAGCAGGTAAAGCACAGCATCCTAAACACCTATCACATACGTTAAAATAGAGGTCAATACACATAGTGTAAAGGTGAGCATACAAGTTTAATAGTAATAATAGAGTTCGAAAGCGTTTACGCATAACCAGCATGTAACATGTATAATGTGAAGCTAGTAGGTTATCGACAATGAAATATGCACAGACATGACTGCGAGTTGTAGAATGCGCAACACATATCACCACTGTAACACGTGAAGAAATAACCTTAACAACCCCTGTCCACGACAGGTGCTGAGTCCAACTATCGTTGCTAAGGCGTCAGGAAACAATCACTGTGTTAACATAACATACAAGCATTCATCGAGTAACACGTATAACATGCAATAACGGTTAGCGTATAAAGTGTTTGTGTTGTGTGATTGATGTGATTTAGAATAAGTAACGTATGTAACACCCAAAAGTGCATAAAGTAAAAAGGGATCGAGTATACTCACAGATCGTGTTTAGTAAATAAACACTCTCTTGAATTGAAGGGAGCGCTGAGAGATTAGCCTGAACAGTTAACGATAGCATAAGCGAAGAACAATGCATAAAACGGTGCAAGTGAACAAAGTGACGAATGGTCATCCGATCGGATGGCAATCCGAACGGATGGTCATTCGATCGGATTTACATTCGTTTGAAATCGACGTGTTTGTGTATGATGGCTTTGAAGTTTTCGTTGTAGCATTTTGAAAACAAAGAAGTATCTCTACCTTTTAGGTCGTTCGATCGAACGGTCATTCGAATCGCTATCCGATCGACAGGACACTTTGTGAGAACAAGTTCACAGCAGGATTGTCATTCAATCGGATGGTCTTCCGATCGGATGGCAATCCGTTAGAAACTAATGATCTTTGAAAATTGCAAAAAGTTTAAGTGTTGAAGTCCAAGTGCAATCTGATCGGATTGTCGTTCGATCGGATGGCAATCCGATCGGACGACAATCCATCCCAACAACCTGATCGTTTGGAACTTGAAAATTTTGAAAGTTTTGCGGTCTGTTCGAGATGATATGACAACGTATTGAACAACAGGAACCCCACCAAACCCAGACCATCGGATCGGATGGGAATCACCCCTGTCCGGTCAGTTGACTGTTCATGACGGTACGTTCGTGTTCAACTCGAAGTCGGTTTTCTCTTTGATAGGAATCAGATCTTGGACCGACACTTCACTAGAAAACGAGTAGAAGGCCAGAACTAGTTCTGATTCTATCGATTTTGAGTGCATTGAGTGTAAAAGAGTTGAAAGAAAGTTAGAAACCATCTTTCAATCCTTTTAATCATGAAAAAGTTTAGATCTAGATGATAATAGTGTTAAAACATGTGGAAATCATGTAGATCTGAGTTGTTCTTGGTGGAATGAGGCCAAAACCTGAAGTTCATAAGAACTCCATTATGACATCACCCTAAAACACCCCAAATCTGCTGATTTCACGGTTAAAAGTGAAGATTCAAAGGTGAAAATGATGAGGAGGTGTGTGTAGTTCATAAAAGTACAAGATTTGAGTTGAAAACTTACAAGAATCGCGAGAAATCGAGAGAAAAGTGGGCTGGAACGCTGGTCGAACGAGAGAGAGCTGACAGGGGGTATTTATAGGTTGCCAAAAGAGGAAAGTGGCATATGGATCGGATCGGATGGCCATTCGATCGGATGGTCATTCGATCGAGTGGCTCCGGCGAGTTTTGTTTCGATGTTTCGTTTTGCGTGTTGAGCGCTGCGATGCGTTTCGAGTGAGCGATACGATAGTATTACCCATTAGTCACACAAATAACCTAACTACTATATCTAACATACACTCACTATAAATAACTTGCGTTTAGCTTTTGCGATTAAATTGCGTTGCGATAGAATTACGATTGCGATTTCGATTAAATAGCTCAACATAAACATAACATGCACAAGTAACACATAATAGCACACACACGTAAAACAATATCCAGAACACATAATTCGAGTTGCAAATGCGATAGCGATGCAATTAGCGACAAGTCGATTGGCGGTTAACAGCGATTAAACCTCGATTATTAACAAGTACTCCACATAATACAACTAAAGCAAACAATTAATAGATTCGGTTACAAGTCAAGAAGCACAGCTAATAGTTACGCAAGGAGTGACAGATCACAATTAGCAATCTTTTCTTTCTTTGACTTTGACTTGTACTTTGACTTTCCAAAATGCGGGTTGTTACAAAATATATATATATAAAAGTGAAAATAAATTACTATTTAATATAGTTAACCTAAATTTATTGACACATTGAAACCCCATATATAGTTATCTCAAAATTATTTGCTTACGTTTACACCACTATCAAACCAAACCAAACCCTGCACTTGAATGATTACCAAGGGGCGTATCCTAGTGATACAAAGATATGTACATAGTGATGGCCTCTCTATTAGGTTGAGGGTTCAAATATAATGGTAGACACTTGGGTAGATATAGGTGTATGATTACCGGTAGGGGTGTGTATGGATCGGTTTGACTCAAAATCATAACCATAACCACGATGTCAGTTAATGGAAATCCATGACCAATCGGTTATGATGGTTTCGGTTATTCGGTTTTAAAGGTTATAGTAGATTTGTTAACCGTGAATAAATTACATGGAATAAATTGTTATTACGCATATCTATATATTAGAATACTACATAGTATTAAAATTACATATAATCTATAATATAAATACTTATTGTTATCGAATATTCAAATGAAATTGATATAAATCATAAATTTAAACAAACACTCAACCAAAACGATATTGTAAATAACCCACAAAGATAACAAACGTTCAACCAAAAACATCAAATACTGAAAAATGCTGAAAAGTCTAAAATCCGACAAAGATTTAACTATGTGTCGATTCGGTTCGGTTATGGCGGGTATGAAAATATTGATAACCACAACCGACTCGCCACTTTCGGTATTTAGAAAAACAATTAACCAACCCATCGGTTTTTTATATAGTTCGGTTTCGTCAGTTGATTCAGTTAAGGGTCGATTAATTCGGTTTTTTACACTGACGTTCTAAAAATGATTCTGGCAAGAAACTTATGGGTTTAAGGGCATGTTTGGATAAGCTTTTTGAAACAACTTATTGACTTATTGGCTTTTTGGAAAAGTCAGGATTGAGTGACTTATTGACTTATTAGCTTTTTCCCCCCACATACTCCCTCATTGCCAAACATCATTTGGAGCTTATGACTTTTCAAAAAGCCAATAAGTCAATAAGTTCTTTCAAAAAGCTTAGCCAAACATGCCCTAAGTGTCAAAAGTAATAAACTAGAGGGGCCTATTTAATACTCTTATTATCCTGCAGTCGGTTTCCTATATAAAACTAGAACTAGAATCTCTATTGACTGTTACGACACTTCACTGAAAAATATCAGCGTCCATTGAAAGCGAACTTCAGCTGCAACGAAAAAAACGGTTAATTCGAACTTCAGATATTTGTGTTCAATTTCTTTATTCATATAATGACGATCTATGTTTATGTTTCTGTTGATTAATTGATTGAAATCAGATCTACTTCGCATTTCTTCTGATAATTTGAAGTTTAATTTCATAATTACTTTGAATCTAGGGCATATGGATCCGAATTTGAAGTTTAATTTCATAATTACTTTGAATCTAGGGCATATGGATCCGATTTCGATAAGATCTGTGTCTGATATAGTAATCATGTTTGCTAATTGTGCTCTAGAATGTTCTGCATGCGTTTCAACTTAATTCCGTGATTCATTTAGTGATTGATATAGCTAGGTTTAGATATAGATTTTGTAAAATGTGAATTGGAATATTGGATGATCCAAAGCTGGTGTGAGCGTTGGATCGAAAAGTTTCCTGATCTGTAGGTTTGTGGTTTGTTGATGTTGTTACAGTGCATATCTTTGGTAATGGTGAAATTTCATGTTTTATGCTCTTAGACCATGCGTAGTGGGCAAGATCCACCCTTGGGCGTTTTGCGCCATGTGGCAGCCAAGTCAGCAATGGGACATTATTGGGCGTTTTCTAAAATGGGTGTAGTGGGGATGGGGCATTATTGGGCAATATGTTTTGTAGTAAAATAAAATAAAAAAAAAACACCTAAAAATCTTATTGGCCAAGCAAATGGAATCTCTAATGTGATTGGCCAACCTTTTCCCCATTGGGCGTTTTTCAAACCACGCCAAGGAGCATTTTTTGCAAGATAACGCCCAGGTGTAGTGGGGAAGGGGCGTTATTGGGTGTGATTGGGCAATTTAAAAAAAAAAAAACGCCCCACTACGCATGGTCTTAGTAGTGACATTAGTATTAGTGACAGTGTAACATTGTAACCTTTTAGTTATGATTTTGACATGCATCAGCTTGTGGAAGCATATAGATAAAGCTTATGTGCTATATCGTAGACAGGATTATACAATGTTGAGTAAATTACTTTTTGAGTCCTTGTGGTTTAGTGATTTTAACCATTTGAGTCTAAAATCAAAATGTTTAACGCCCTGAGTCCCTAGACGTTTTTTTTTTCTAACCTTTTGAGTCCAATTTTTTAACCTTTTGAGTCTAATTTTAACGTTATTTTACTAATTTCGTGAAAATAATGTTAAAAGAGGGGGTGGTTAATCATGCATCATGTGGTGGCGTTGATAGCCGAAAGACAAGGGAGTACATGCACTAATTGGCCTTTGTCTTAATTGCCAAGTGTTATGTGCCTTATGTCCTAGGTTTGATGCAAAACTACCATCAAGCCGGGGGTCTCACCAGAAGCAGTCTCTCTATTCCTACGGGGTAGAGGTAAGGTTGTCTACATCTTACCCTCCTCAGACCCTACCTTAGCTTTGCTATTGGTGGGATTTACTGAGTATGATGATGGTGAGTCCAATTATTTAACCTTTTGAGTCCAATTTTTTTTAAACAAAATTGGACTCAAAACGTTATAAAATGAACAAAATTGGACTCAAAACGTTATAAAATGAGCAGTTAGAGACTCTGGGCATTAAACTTTTTGATTTGGACTCAAGTGGTTAAAACCACTAAAACACCGGGACTGAAAAGTAATTTACTCTACAATGTTTTGTTGATGATTTTTTTTCAGTTTTTGTTTATGTATCCAGTTGTCTAGGGTAGAACGGACCGGACTTGAGCAATTAGGCTGATTCGTAAATTCGATATCATTTACTGTTGCAGTAATCTTAACCATCAATATGGAAGGGACAGTGTTAGCTCCTGCGGAAGGGACAGTGTTAGCTCCTGCTTTAGAAGGAATGAAGCATGTCAAGTCTGAAGAAGGAGAAATGCTTACGAAGCCTTTCTTAGACGTCTGCAAACAGATATTGCCTGTTATTGGTATGGTGACTATGCTCTTGCTTTATAGATGTAAACTTATCTGTCTTCACTTATAGGCATGAACTGTAAATTTAATAGCTACCAGCTAAGTAATGGTCCTTTCAGTCTTGTAGGAGGAAGCACCACACCCTAAGTCGTAAATGTTATTATTAGAGGAATACAAGTCAAATGGCATTTTAATAGATCCCATAAACTCCAAAATCCAATAAGAAATTCAAGCATCTTTGCCTGTTAGTCGTTCAACAACTTACAATTTATTTTTCTTACTCGATGCTAGACAAATTCGGAGCAGCCATGGCACTTGTCAAGACTGACGTTGGCGGTAATATAACAGTAAGACTCTTCCTTTCCCTTCATTTTGATAGCAGATGATATCTATGGTCATGAATTTGCGTTATTTTTGTATACGGGAATAATGAATATACTCTGTTAACCTTGATCCCGAGTTAGTTTTACAGTCATGAATTTGCATTTTATTTGCTGTTGAGGGAATGCATGTATGTTGCTCAACCTCTTCATGAGATAGCCCTGCAACTTCTTCCTTTTGAGTCATTTGAATTATCTTTACTCACTGTTAGACCCTCTTTTTGTGATAACCATAATCTGGTTATTTTTCATAACTTTTCCTGAGAGAAAAGATAACCCTTTTGTAATGGGAACAAATAGATGTTGGTCTTTTACTTGTTTCATCTACCGCCAAACATCAAATATCTTATATTTGAGTTTGTGTATATTTCCAGCACTTGATTTCTTTGACATACATATGCCCGCTGCATTATTTACGTTTCTTCCTGAATTTAATTTATCAAGCCTAACTAAGCTGTTTATATTCATCTCGTCCTTTTAGAGGTTGGAGAACAAATATCTGTCCAACCCAGAAGAATTTCAGAACCTATACAGTATGGTGCAAGTGGAGGTTGCAGCTAAGACAGCAGAAGGCTCATCAAGTTGCACCAACGGTCTACTATGGCTAACTAGGTGAGAATAATCGACACTTCTTCTCTAACAGTTAACACAAATAATCAAATCCAAAATACCCTTCATGCACACAAGTTTTTACATTTTCAGGGCAATGGATTTCATTCTAGAATTATTCCGTACCTTAATGGAGCATGAAGACTGGGCCATGTCAAAAGTTTGTACTGAAGCCTATACTAAAACACTCAAGAAATACCATGGCTGGTTGGCCAGTTCAACTTTTACGGTAAGTATTTCTTTTCCATTAGAGTAAAGTGTCATTATCATCCCTGAGGCTTGGCCAGTTTTGCGACTTTCGTCCAATGGTTTGTTGTTCCGCATCTGGATCCAAAAGGTTTGAAATCTTGCCATTTACATCCGGCTTGTTAACTCCATCCATTTTTCTCCGTTATGTCAGGGCTATTTCCGCCTTTTTGTTAACTTAAAGGGCAATTCGGTCTTTTTACATAAAGTGAAAGAGACCGAATTGCCCTTTAAGTTAGCAAAAAAGAAGGAAATATGTCTGACTTAACGGAGAAAAATGGATGGAGTTAACGAGCCAGATGAAAATGACAAGATTTCAAACCTTTTGGATCCAGATGCGGAAAAACAAGCCTTTGGACGAAAGTCGCAAAGCTGGCCAAACCTCAGGGACGAAAATGGCATTTTACTCTTTCCATTATTATACTTTCATCCTCTATTTTCTTGCTTCCAAATAATTTGCTTGTTTATAATCCCAAACTGGATTCACAGGTTGCAATGAAGCTTGCTCCAGATAGGAAGAAGTTCATGGATGTTGTGGCTGGGAATGGTGACATCAGTTCCGATATTGAAAAATTTTGTGCAACATTCACACCAATTCTACAGGAGAACCACAAATTCTTGGTGAGGTCATCATGCTTAGTATTAGTACACATTGGGTATGATTTGTTCCCCTTAAATTAACTTTTGTTAATTAATTTATGTGATTCTATTTGGCAGGCTAGCGTCGGTCTGGATGATATGAAAGCATAGTAATGAACCGAAAGAATTATTGGTTATCTGCTTCACTTGTTAAGCCTCATGGAGGATGTGCTATGAACAAGAAACTAAACTCTTATGTGTACCCTTTCTTTTTTCACAATCTGTCAAACTTATAATTAACATCTATATAATATTATAATCTCTTTAGTTAGACGCAGAATTTTTGTATGACGTTCTTTTTTTTATAACCGTGAGAACCCGTCACTAGAAAACCCATGGGTTACCACCAGTATTCTGCTAACCAATGTGACCGGTATAGAAAAACAGGTATACATGCATAGAGTACACGCGAAGGGGAAGGGTATTCTCTCTCCTTCTCAGTCACCTCTCATTCACATCTATATATTTATCACTAGTTTAAGGCTTAGGCTTGGTTTAAAAAAAAAGGCAAAATCATATAGATAAGCCTCTTCGACTAAACATATTATCCAAATAGCCACAACTTTTTTTTAAAAGTTGTTAATTTGACTGTTACAAATGATCACATCCAATCAAAATGCGCTACGCACATAAAGATTATGTCAATGGCTCAAATTATGACAAATTTGGCACCAGATACGACCCACGTTAATGCATCATTGGATGTTAGTCAAATCGGCGCAAAAGTAGCAAACTTATGCGCCTATGTCTGGTCGGCGCAAAAGTGGCTAAGTTTTGCCAAAATTGTTCCACTTGTCCGATATTATATTTGAGTTTCTTTTATTATAAGTTATTGTAATGGTCAAATAAATATTAGAAGCAAAAAATATGTCAATGGCTATTTTGGTAACACCCTTTCATTTTGTTGATATCTTTTTTTTACTATTATTATTATTTCTATATGTCTCGTTTCCTTTCTGTTTTCTTTCTCATAATACCCCATTCTTATGCATCAATCTGTTTGAATTTTATTTACCAAATTTGTTTCCTGCATTTTATGGGGTCAAAAGACCCCCTCCTGATCCAAACCATAATTCCTTTGAAGATGAATGCTCATAAGGTGAAAGGACTTCTTAAAGGCCTTAGATACATCTCTCAAGTTTTTGGTCAGCCTCTTTTTCTCCTTCCTCTTCATTAATCCATAATCAATATCTTAACGCGTTCTAGAATCTGTTTTCTGCAGAAGAAGAGAAGAAACAAGAAATACAGATTGGCGGTCCAACGGACGTGAAGCATGTTGCTCATTTCGGATGCGATGGACAGGCCCAAGAATCTCCCAGCTGGGTATGTTCATTGATCTCCATGGTGTTAATGATTCATTTGCTTTTGTAATTCAAATTTTGATCTTTTCTCTCTTTCGGGTTCAGATGAAGGGGTTTGGTACACCTGCATCATCCAACGGATCCGAAGCCTCAAGTCAGGATGGTCCTGATTGGGTCTCTGAAGGTTAGATAATTCAAACTTTTATATAATGCCTGAATCAATGCAAAATGTTACAATAAATGTCATAATGATAATAATAATCAAATATCCTATCTAATAATTTTTGTTATAACCTATACATATTGGCAAAATGTGGAAACAGACATGTATGTATGATTGTATGTGCTCATTTTATTTATTAATAGTTAACATGTGACAAATATGATTATTACAAGTATATTATTGTGATAACAATGTAATTTTTCTAATTATTACAATGTAGAAAGTTGTCAGCAATAAAAACACACTTCTCTATTTGCGGTATTTCTATCTATTATTTTTGAGATTTATAATTCTTCTGTTTTATAGGAACAACTATCATTGTGCAGCTTGTAATAGAAATCATGTATTTAAAGTTTTAAACCATTGTTGCAGATGCAGGCCAAAAAACGTCCCGAAGAGAACGTAGACATCGGCGTCATCGTTCAGTGGAAAATGCACCAGACCCTGATTCTCAAACCAAATCAAGGCAGCCGAGACGACACCACACTAGGGGCGCTGAGGGTCGTCGCGCTGAGAACGAGTCATTGCCAGAACTCCCGAAAAGGAATCGGAAAAAGAAACCGCAGGACGATGTTAATTCGCAAGCATCTGCGCGCTCCGATGCAGAAAAATGACCTGAAAGGTATCCATTTGGTGGTTTTAGTTTTTTTTTTTTAGTTTTTTTTTTTTTTTTTTTAATTTAGCCAGTCACCCATTGTTGCAAATTGAAACTTGGGATACAAGTTTCATGCTCTCTCTCTTTTTTTTTTTTTTTTTTTGCCATTTATACCATTCTTCTTTTATGTAATATATGACCAACTCACTCTTTTATTATTATTGCAAAAAGTTTAACACAGTGTAACAAGTATACTTGTAAGCCTGGCTTTAGCAAAATTATTGAAAATTTGGAATTTACCCAAACCAATTTGTTACTACAGTTTCAGGTATTGGCTATTGGGTCTGTTAGATGGGTCTTGTTTGCAGGTTGGCAGGTCGAACTCGACACGAACCCAAAAATCGTCACACACATAAACCCGAACCTGAACACGACACGTGTATTCATGGGTTGATACGAACACCACATTTTAATTTTAAATTTATATGTTAGTCTTATTTTTTTTAAGGAATTAGGTTTTAAATATGCCAATTTATATTGATCTTTTAAGTTTTAACATATAAAATACCCAAATAGTATAAGTTATTACATGCCACATTTTAAATAAATAAATGGGTTAAAAATGGGTCAACCCGTCATGTTATAGGAACACGACATGTTTAGCTAAACGTGTTTCGATGTGAAATTAATCCAAATTCGTTTAGAGTACAACCAAGCACATGAGTTTTATGTTAGGTTTATGTTGTGTTTTCGTAACAGGACAGTAATTCACACTCTTAGGTGCTGTTTGTTTTTTGCTAAAAGGTCTTCCTGATGTCTTTTGTCTGCACCTCGCAGACGCGCGCAGACTTTTTATTTTGCAGACCGTTTGTTTTCTTGAAGTGTTTTTTAAAAAAAAGGTCTTCAAGACCTCAACCTCAAACAGATGTGGCCTAATGTCTTCATGTGTGTTGCTTTGACCAAAACTTATAAGACCATGTAACATATTTACTAATATATTAATTAACATGTATTTGACTACTTATGTTTCGATCGAAATACAACTTTAATAAGGAGAAAAAAGTCATTTTATAGAGTCAAATGGACTTTTGGAACTATGTAAAAAGTCATTTTATAGAGTCAAATGGACTTTTGGAACTATGTGATATTTCAACATATTATCATCAAATTTACTATATTATAAGACAGACAACGGTCCCATCCAAATATCCAATTTGATACTAACAATTTTAAACTAATCCAACTATATGTAAATGAGTTAAATGCCATTTTAATCTTTGTGGTTTGGCTATTTTGTCAGGTTAGTTCAAAGGTTTGAAACGTTGTCATTTTTTGCCACCTAGTTTTAAACGTTGTCATTTTAGTCCACTGGGTTAACTTCATCCATTTTTTCTGTTAACGAGAAGGGAAATTCGGTTATTTTATATGGCCGAATTGCCCTTCTAGTTAACAGAATTATATATAAAATGACCGAATTGCCCTTCTCGTTAACAAAAAAAATGGATGTAGCTAACCTAGTGGACTAAAATGGCAATGTTTGAAACTATTTGGACTAAAATGACGACCTTTCAAACCTTTAGACTAAACTGGCAAAATGACTCAAACCAGAGGGACTAAATGAGATTTAACTCTATGTAATATTTTAACATATTATATCAAATTTACTATATTATAGGATTTAGAGGACGGTCCCATCCAATTTGATACTAACATTTTTAAACTAATCCATAAAGCCCAACCGTTCAATCTTGTTTATTTAATGAACAAACAAAACTAATTATCGGTTTAATCGGACCGTAAACGCATTCTCTTTAGTATTTTTAAAGTATTATATAAAGTTATCTATTGCTTGACCCTTAGCCAGGACATTATCCACCAGCTTCCAACCAGTCGCGAAGCTTGAAAAAAAAATCGGGGGGGGGGGGGGGAGGGGGAGGTACCGGACCTAAAAAAAATTCTATGTTCGGGTCGGACGTCGGTGATTCGGGTCGGATCGGGTCAAACATTAATATCAAATAAAATACGTTCTCAAACATTAAAACGTAAATATTGTTTAACAAAACAAATACACTAAAACATTAAAAAGAAGAGGAAGGTGGGTACCCGATGGCCGGTTCTCCTGGATGAAGAATTATAGTTCTGCTCGTCTTCCTTTAAGATTTTTGAATTCTTCAATTATGGACTCCGAATCAAAGTTCTCAGCAATCTCCTTTTCTATGTAAATCACCATACTCTTTGCTAGATACTGATCTGACATCTTATTGCAAAGTCGATTCTTAAATATTTTCATTGCTGAAAATCCTCTTTCCGTTGTTGCAGTCGAAACTGGAAGCGTCAAGATTAGCCGACACACTCTTTCAACCAATTTGTACATGTTATTTTAGTTTTGCAAAGATCAGAAAGAGTTGATACCCCACTTAGCTTGGGATTATTTTTTCTTTTAACTTGAAAATTATCCAATTGACCACGTAATAGATTCCTTTCTTTCTCTGTAAAATCGTTAGGATAATACTTCTCAACAAGAAGAACAATCTGATCAATATTAATCTTTTTTGAACATAAAGACGCACTAAGAGATAACAACTCTGTTGCTTGCTCATTGAATCTACTATCCAGTTCATGTAGTTGTTTGTCCAATGTCTCTGTAAACAAATCTACCCGGTAATAATGTTCAAATGTAACATGAAGATCTTTTTTACGAGGCCTATACCGAGTAGAAGTATATGGAGAACTCATATCAGGCATATCTATGTCATGCCTTTCACAAAATTTCTATACGAAAAATAGATACGTAACACTACTCCGTAAAAAGTTCGGGGGGTCCCCCCCCCCCCGCGGCCCCTCATATCCTGCGCCAATGCTTCCAACCAAAGCGTGTTAGATGCATGATCGTAAAATCCATCACATTTCTTGCATCGAGCTAATTTTAACTTGTTCGACAATTCATATAGATCAAAATATGCCCTCATAATTTTTGTCATTAGAACTTACACAATGTTGTGTCGCTTGACGAAGATCCAACACCAATGGATGCTTTTAGGTGCCATTTGACTATTTGAGACATTTTTTTAACACTTGTACATCAAGAGTTTGTGAGCGTTTTTGTGTTTTTAAGAGCTAAAGAAGAATTGTTACAAAACCAATACACCCTACACCCAATACCTATTTTTACTAACATGTGAGGGCAAAATGGGCCAAAAAAATCAAGAGACGGCTATAACAGCTAGTGTGTGTGTGTGTTTTATTTTAGAGTAAATTGCAGTTTTACCCCCTGAGGTTAGGGGCCATTGGCACTCTTACCCCCCCTAAGGAAATAAATGCAAAATTACCCCTACTGTTAACTCTTATGTCGCATAATTACCCCCCGGCTTGATTTTTCTTGACCGGTCAATGAGGGTCAAAGGGTATAAATGTAATTTCACCAAAATTGTACTTTATATTATAAAATAACCCCTCAAACTCAACAAAACCTCACAACCTTACCCCCTAAGTTTCCCCTCTTCTTCTTCTTCATCTCTTCCGGCGATTGTGCTCTTCCGGCGAAGTCTTTCTCCGGCTTCTTCACCGGCGACCTTCACCCTCCGGCGACATCCACTCCATCTTCTTCACCACTCCTTCACCACACTAGCACAAGATGTCTGAACAGAATGGCATTACAAGTCGAGCTCCACCGGCTGAGCCAGGGCCGGCAACCACACCACCGGCCACCATCGATCCAGATGTGGTCCAGAGATCCTCCCTTTTCTCGCAATTTTCAGGTAAAATCAAACAACAATTTTGATTGTGGGATAAAATCAAACAACTAGTAATGGATGTTTGTGTATTTGCAGTGGACATGAGGATTCATGTTTCACTAAGATCGATTGTGGTCTCATTGGTGCTCAAGATGCGAGGCCGCCCGTTCCTGCATTTCCAGTTTCCGCCTCAGCAGGAAATGGTTGTGTAGGATACTTAAACTCTAATCTTCTAGGTTCTTTTGGGTTAATATGTAGTGTAGGATTCTTAAACTCTAATCTTCTAGGATCTTTTGGGGTAATGTGTAGGATCTTTTGCTTGATCATAGAACAGGTTATGTTTGATCATAGAACAGTTTATGTATTTGACTGTTAAGTGGGTTAATGTTTGATCACAACATAATGTGGGTTAATGTTGTTGTATTTGATTTGATCATAGAACAGAATAGAACCTGCTGCTGTTAAAGAGGGTGTATGTGTTTGATTTGAACATAATGTGGGTTAATGCTGTTGTATTTGATTTGATCATAGAACAGAACAGAGGTGCTGTCATGGCACTTGGTGCAATCACCATCACTTTCAGTCCCATGCATAAGTGAAAGAGGGTGTATGTGACTTAAGCTGATGTTGTTAATGTTGACTTGATGCTGTTAATGTGGATGTGCAGTTTGATTTGGATGTGCAGGTTGATGAATTATCACCTGAGGTTATGAATTATGTGCAGTTTGATTTGGATGTGCAGTTTGATGAAATCAAACTTGATGCTGTTAATGTGGATGCTGTTAATGAATTATCACCTGAGGTTATGAATTATGTGTAATGTGGATGTGCAGTGGTTAATAGTGGTTACTGAACATGGTTATGGCACCACAGCAGGTATGCTTAATCAGTGGTTACTGAACATGGTTATGGCACCACAGCAGGTATGCTTAATCAGTTACATGATCATAGTTGATGATAGTTGATGATAGTCTGGTTAAGAGTCAAAATGTGCAGCAGTGGTTTAATCACACCACAGCAGGTATGCTTAATCAGTGGTTAATAGTCAGATTACAGAATCATAGATCAGGTTTTTGAATTGATTCAGAATTGATTCAGGTTAATAGTCAGATTACAAAATCATAATCAGTGGTTAAGCAGTGGTTTAAAACAAAATAACTGTGAATTGATCCTAGAAGATTAGGTGTTTATATGATCAAAATCAGATTACATGTGAATTGATTCAGAATTAGGTTTCAGATCATAGAACAGGTTAAGATTTTTGATTATAGAATCATAGATCAGGTTTTTGATTTTGGCGGGAAGGTTTTTGGAAGTTGCAGGGGGTAATGTTGTATCTTAATTCAAAGTACAGGGGGTAATAACAAAGGACAAATTCGTAATTTACCAATGGGGGGTAATTGTGCGACTTAACAGAAATGTTGGGGGGTAAAATGGAAGGGTAATATAGTCATTTCAACTAAAAGTCAACAGATCTGTCATTGACTTTGAAGCCGGGGGGTAATTATGCGACATAAGAGTTAACAGTAGGGGGTAATTTTGCATTTATTTCCTTAGGGGGGTAAGAGTGCCAATGGCCCATAACCTCAGGGGGTAAAACTGCAATTTAATCTTTATTTTATTTTATTTTGGAACGATAATAACCAGATAACCAATTATTTTGGTTCCTAACAGGTTCTCACTCTTAATTTCATGATCAGTCCCTAACCTATGATTTTTTTTCTAAACTTAACCGATTACTCATATTATGAACCGGATTTGGTTTCGGTTATTGTAACTGGTTTTTTTCACACCTCTATATGTAGATAGGCACCAGTTTAAGGCTGGGCCCACCCGTTTCATGATAGCATCCATTTTTAGGTTTCATTGTTACAAACTTAAAACGATAATGACGTCCAAAATGGAAATTCACTTTGCACGATGAAAACATATATTTACTTTTTCCCATTTCCATAAACACGACCACGATGGTGTCAATGTTTTTGTCATGTTTCACAAATTACATAACAATAACAACTTACATTGCATCATCGTATAGTTCGAATTGTTAACTCATGCCTCTCTTGTCCCCTTGCTTCCATGTTGCTTCAACATCACCTAAAAACGGCATATTTTGTTCTTTTAACTCCATTGAAGATACTCTTCCCAAATGTCGACTATAGTAGCGATATCGAAAGGTGAAAGTGAAAGATCTTCTCGTGGACATAGAAGCTTGAGCCTAGAGATTAGACCGGCGCCAATGTCTTTATAGTGCAGTGCAGCCGAAAACCGCTAGAGCGAAAGATAACACCACTAAAAAGGGCTGGTAAATCGATGTAAAGGGATTTTCGGGCAAGAGTAACAAAATGAAAAGAGATGATAACAAAAACTAGGGGGAAAATTACGAAATTGTCTTTTGACCAACATGATTTTCAATTTTGTCACTTTCATGCGTCCTTGGAAGGACCTCTTAGCACGTGAGTGGTCCGCGACGCACAGGAGTGGTCTGTCGGTCTGTCCGAAGAGTCAGCCAAAATGGGAGTGGTCTGCCGACGCACGGGAGTGGTCCGCGGACGCACGGGAGTGGTCCGCGGACGCACGGGACTGGTCCGCCGACGCACGGGAGTGGTCTTTCGGACACGTGTCAGATGCTTGATACATGGACTCTTCAACATGATACGCCGACGCATCCCATGCTCAGAGGTCCATCCAAGGACGCATGAGCATGACAAATTCGAAAACATGATTGGTCAACGCACATTTTCGTAAATTTCCCAAAACTAGGACCACCCCTATAGTGTTCTAAAAAGTAAGTCACCCCCTTTTTTCCTCATTACTATGGAATGATTTTTTTTTAATTGTTGGAACTTTACATTTTTTTTATTTCAATTTATAGGAAGAAATTAGTTACAATAATAATTACAAATCAATATGTATGATATAAAAATGAAAACATAAACTTCATCTGGATTATTTTATGAAAAATACCGAAACTAAATTAAACATCTATCTATACTCTATACTATATAATAAAAGAAACCATTTGAAGAACACTTATCATCATATTATGCCATGTCTTATGGATAATTATTATTTAGTTTAATCTCTTCCAATTAATTATAGATAACCCTGCTACTAAATATTATTTAGTTTAATCTCTTATGAATAATTATTATTTAGTTTAATCTCTTCTAATTGATTATAGATAACTCTCCTAAATATTATTTAGGTTAATCTCTTCTACTTAACTATTTAGTTTAAATTTAATATATACTTCTCATTATAATATTATTTATATGATTTTCTATATCATATTACTAGGTTAAAACCCCGTGTATTACACGGGTTACATAAGGATAATTTTATATAACAAATAATAAAAAGATATATTTAAAAAAACTCGTATATTGCAAGTGTTGAATAAAATATATTGTCATATGTTAATACAAACACTCATCAAGATTTAATTTTTAAAAATGAACATTGATGTACTATTTACTTATATTATAACATTTTACTTTGTTTTTTTTTTATTTTACATAAATGTAATTTTATATAATAAATAATAAAAAAGATATATCGTTAAATTAAAACTCGCATATTGCACGTGTTTAATAAAATATAAATATACAATCGTCAAGATTTATCTTTTAAAAATTAACTTTAATGTACTATTTACTTATTATAACATCTTACTTTGTTAAATATGTGTTCTTAACTATTTTTTTGTTAAAAATTATTATTATTCTTTAATATGATCATAATAAAAATATTCATTTATATTCTTATCTATTTTTTGTTTAAAATTATTATTATTATTATTATTATTATTATTTAATATGATCATAATAAAACAAATGTTTATCCTTATCTAAATA
Organism: Helianthus tuberosus; assembly: GCA_030545235.1. Classification (NCBI taxonomy): domain Eukaryota; kingdom Viridiplantae; phylum Streptophyta; class Magnoliopsida; order Asterales; family Asteraceae; genus Helianthus; species Helianthus tuberosus. The sequence goes on along the minus strand of CM060351.1, from coordinate 184,723,791 downwards.
TTTATTCTTATCTAATAATATTGTTTAAAATTATTATTATTATTATTATTTAGTATGAGAGATAAATAGGAAAATAAGGTGAGAAAGCACCATAAAGTGACATGTGTCCAAAAAAGATTTTTATTTATTAGTATAATATGATCATAATAAAACAAATGTTTATCCTTATCTAAATATTTATTCTTATCTAATAATATTGTTTAAAATTATTATTATTATTATTATTATTATTTAGTATGAGAGATAAATAGGAAAATAAGGTGAGAAAGCACCATAAAGTGACATGTGTCCAAAAAAGATTTTTATTTATTAGTATAGAAAGATTTTCATTGTTTATATTACCTAACGTGTTATATAACAGCTAATTTTTTTTGTTTCCTTTTACCCAAACTAATCAATCATATTTTTTTTTTGCTATCTTATATTAACTAAATAAAAAAAAATTAATATTAAATCTTATCCTACTTTAAACGTCGAATAAAATACTTCTATTTTTCTAATAAAATATTATGCTTAAATTTAAATTGTTAATTTAAGAGATTTTTAAATAGCCAAATTATTTATCACCAAAACCAAACTTTGTGTTAATATATTATTTATTTTTATTTTCATTATTAAAAAGATTATTATATTGATTTTATGACGTAATTTTTAAACAAATTGTATATAACTTTCAATGTTACTTTATATATAAAATTAGATTTATTACGGGTTTTTAAATATAATTTATATTTTATCACTCAAATAGCTGCTTATTTGCTTCTTGAATAACATGTTTGACCATTATATCTTCTTTTCAATAATCATCTCCGTAATCACCATATCTATGGCGTACCGAGTATATCCATTATTTTTTTAAATATAATTTTCTTATTAATTGGTATATAAAATAATATTTATTCAACTCGCGTAATACACGAGGGTTTTTAAAGATATAATTTTTTTTTATTATTTGGTAAACAATATTACATTTATTCAACCCGTATAATACACATGGTTTTAAAGATATAACTTTTTTTTTGTATATAAAATTACATTTATTCAACCCGTGCAATATATATGGTTCTTATATATATATAAAATTAAATTTATTCAAACCATCCAATAAAGGAGGTTTTTAAAGATATATTGTTTTATTATATAGTACCAGCGGTAAGACGTGTGCAAACACGGGTGGTTTTTAGAAAACCATGCATAACACATATAAATGGTGAATATGGTTATATTTATAAATAGATAAGTCAGTCGGTAAATATTTAAAGTTTAGAGTATAAAAAACACGAATATACGATTTATTAATCTTTGTGAACGAAATAACATTTGCATTCAAGCATGTTCTTTCTCCACAAAACACTGTTTTAACCCAACAGTGGTTTTAAACCACCATTTTAACCCAACAGTGGTTTCAACCACTGTTTTGTCCACAAAACTCTGTTTTAACCCAACAGTGGTTTCAAATATCTGTTTTCATCCATCTGTTGACCAAAGTCAACAGATGTATCAACCACTGTTTTATTTCAAACATCTTGTCACACCCCAACCGATGGCGGAAACATCGGAGGGCGGCACTGAGCGAAACAGATTGTCCAGAAGTTTCCATAACAACTACGATTACCAATTATTTAAAACATCACGTCCCATACCATGACATAACAAGTAGCATAGTTATTACAGACAAAATCAGGACAAATAGTTCTGTTCCGACAACTCAGATTTCAAATAGAAATAAATTGTTTGTTTGTTTCTAGACTCTTTCCTAGCCTCGATTTCATCACACAGCAAACAAGGCATCCTAGCATCTTAAGCACCTGCCACATACGTTAAAGTAAAAGTCAATACACATAGTGTAAAGGTGAGCATACAAGTTTGATAGTAGCATATAGAGTTTGAAATCGTTTACGCATGACCAACATGTATAACGCATAATGTGAAGCATGTAAGTTATCGACAAAGATCCTATCAATACCAATGACTGCGAGTAGCGAGTGCGCAACACATATTCACCACTGTGAACACGTGAAGTAATTGTCCTTAACAACCCCTGAGTAAACAGGTGCTGAGTCCAAACTATAGTACTATCGTTGCTAAGGCAGGTAGACAGCAATCAATGTGTTAACATAACAAACAGGCATTCATCGAGTCACGTATAACATGAATTAGAGGTCAGTGTATAAATAGTGTTTGCATTGTGTGCTCGATGTAATCTAGAATAAGTAACGTATGTAACACCCAAAAGTGCATAAAACAAAAATGGATCGAGTATACTCACAGCGATAGAGTTAATGGATTGAAGGGAGCGTTAGAGCGGGATTAGCCTGAACAGTTAATGGTAGCATAAGCGAAATTCGGCGCGTAAAACGATGCTTGAGTACCAAGGATCGGATGGTAATCCGATCGGGTGGCAATCCGATCGGATGGCCAGTCGATCGGGTGGCAATCCGTTCGGATGGTCATCCGATCGGATGGCCATTCGATTGCACTGTCACCTCGTTTGGTGAGGATGTGTTTGTGTATGATGGTTTGTACTTTGAAGTTTTCGTTGTAGCATTTTTAAATTAGAGAAGTATCTCTACCTTTCAGGTCGTTCGATTGGACAACAATCCGATTGGCGAGGCTTCTCAGTTTGAGAACAAGTTTACAGCAGGACGGTCACTGTAGGTCCCCTTGATGTATGGATCTTTCACAGAATTGTCAATCTAATCAAGAGTGCGGAATCCTCTTGATCAGAATATAGTAGAAAACGTGTAGGAACAGAAATCACTTTCAATCCGGGTTTCTATTAATTATCAAACAAACGTATTACAATCAATCAAACCCTAATTCGTCCAAGCCTTAGCCTTCACGAAATTGCTAGAGCTCTCACGAAATTCCTATCTCTCAAACTCTGTTTTGGCTGATTAACCTAAACCCTAAAGCATAACCTTGTTTATATAACACAAGGTTTGCTACTTGGGCTAGAGTTTCCTACATGGGCAAGGCCCATTTCGTCCACCCTTGTCCTAACTGGGTTTTGTTTAGCCCAAACTCTATAACCAAACTATTACAAAGCTAAACCCGCTATCTGTTTATCGTTTAACTAATTACAAGATATCCAAAGACCAAATCTAAGCTGTTGTCACAAATATGCACCAACAAACTCCCCCTTGACAATAGCTTCATAAAATAACTTTGTCTTCAGTCTTCTTGCAATCTTCATGTAATCTTGCACTGTCTTTGGTCTTTGGATAGCTTCAGCTTCAACAGCTTCTGTCAGCAACAGACTCCCCCTAAGCTGATGCATCCAATCACCAAATCTTCAAAAACTTTAGCGTTTGAGTAAACTCCAGTTCAGCATATGTATAGCAATCTTCAAACTCTTCACTTTGTCTGCAATGTAGAAAGGAGGTTCTACCATGCATCCAATCAAAATCTCATCTTCACAGCAACTCATCACTTTAACTTCTCAGCAACATACAACTTCAACCTGTATACTATAAAACAAACATCTCGAGAAACCATAAGAATTTTTCAACTAAGTTAAATAAATTATTATTATGCAAGAGATAGTTAAACTGTATCACAGATTAAGCATTTTCAATTTCATTACCAACATGCAAAACTTTTCAATCACACACCCTATAACCCGCATGATTTAAAATTTTGAACTCACTTTCCAACACCGTCTCCCCCTATCAGTAACAATTCCTCCAAGAATAACAGTTTTCCGTACGTTAAGAATTTTAAACAGAAAAAAAAAAATATTTTTGGATATTTTTTTATATTTTTGAAAGCAAATAAATAACAAAAAGCAATAAACACTCTATTTTTGTGAGAATCACTGGTAAGAAGATCATATCAGCAAAATCAAACTGGTTTCACACTATTAGATAATTCTTTACTTAATTTTTCATGAAAAGCAGTCCAAGACGATTACCAGTATGTTTGTCCACTTAAACAAAATGCATGAACATTTCAAGTACCATTACCGTATGATACGTTAAGGTAATTTTATTACTGATATACTAGTGTGTCCCACTTCAGGATATACCCCCGCGATCAAGGTATGCACAAAGATTCATCGTAGTAGGTGAGTATACTGAATTCATCCGTTTTGTATTTCAACATTTAGATAATTGGTGAACAGGTTAGTACTTCCGTATAGCAGAGAGACCAAAATATCTAACGAGGGCTATGCCAAATACAATTTTTGGTACGATTTATGCATTTTGCACATTTGAATGACTCTCTATGAGAGCTTCTTCATTTTCAGGGTTTTGGCATTTTTAGCTCTTTTAAGATATACTGGGTGTGTCTAGGTCAGCATATATCTGGATGCAGCAGAAGGACACCCCTGATATCCCCAGATGAAATAACAGTATAAAGACCCAAAACTTCAGATTTTGGCAATCTATCAATGCAAGATTTATGGTCATTAAACCATACACCACTGATATGTTCCCCTCCCCACTCATATTCAGTTCATTTAGGTTTATATCACTTTGGTAAGTTGATTATTTCATGCTTTTGCCTACTGGTACATCATATGATGAAGCTGCCATTACACTTAAGCATTTTAATTTCATTTTCAGTGTGACAGTCTAACTTGCCGATGTACTATCATTTCTTCTTTTTCACACAGTGATAACTCATTTTTATTTTTCTATTTTTTTAAGTTTTTGAATTTTTAATGTTTTTGTATTTTTTTATTTTTAAGAAAGCAGTAAACTATTTACAAAAAATTCTTACGAAAAACCAGTTATTCAGGATTCCTCATCCCGTTGAGTTCGACTAAATGTTCAAAGCGAGCCCTGTCAAATGCTTTAGTATAAAGATCTGCCAGGTTATCTAGTGTGTCAACTCGATGTAATTCAATTAGTCTCTTTTCAGCACAATCCCGTATAAAATGATGACGTATGTCAATATGTTTTGTGCGACTATGTTTCACGTGATTATTAGTTATTGAAATTGTGGCATTATTGTCTATCATAATAGGAGTACGAGTGAAATCCAAACCGTAATCGCGCATCTGCTGTTGTATCCAGAGAACTTGAGAGCAACAGCTACCCGCAGCAATATATTCAGCTTCACACGTAGAGGTAGACACACAAGACACAATCCTGCCTCCTAAAAACTGACAACCACCTGTTGTAGACTTTCTGTTCGACTTGCATCCCCCAAAGTCTGAGTCAGTGTAAGCAACAAAATTCATATCACTATCAGCTGGATACCACAACCCAAGTTTAGGTTTCCTCTTAAAGTAACGAAGAATACGCTTCACTGCTTTCATGTGTGATTCTTTTGGATTAGCCTGATATCTGGCACACAATGTCACACCCCGACCGCGTAAAACAACAAATCGCGGCGGAAACATCGAGGCGTGTTGCAACAGAATTAATGTTTCATAACCATGGATACCAAAAAGTGTTTCGTTTTATTAATCATTGAATAATTACATTGTCTGGAAATCTAAATACACAATTTAAACATAGTCTATCATTGTTATTGAGTCACTAAGGCCTTGTCCAGTCCTATGTGAGCATGCATCCTATCAATCGATATCTTTCAACAATACCTGAAACATATGTGAAAACGAGGTCAGCAAAGAAATGCTGGCGAGTACATAGGTTTTGTGAAAATAAGATTCATGACTTCTGTTTTAAGAAAATGTTTAGTCATGAACCTTGTAATTTGCTTTGTCTTTGTAAATCATTTGAAAAATAATAAGTTCAGGTGATATGTATAAATAAGAGAATAATGCATGATTAAATGAATAACCATGTAAAAATGAGTTTGTATAAGATAAGTTGTTTGTAAATAAATGTCTTGTGAAAAGTATGTTACTTGTATAAAATGTTCTATGTCTCAAACTGAAATGATTCAAATAACGCTACAATATGTAATACCATACAAACACTTATATATAGGAAGTACCAGCGGCGTATCCACCATGCTTGTATCATATTCCACACGCATTGTTACTTAATCACTTAATCAAACCAAACCAAACCACCAAAGTAATGTTCATGCCCAATGTTAATCATGTAATATGTAACCAAAACTCAATCGTATATCGCTTTGAAACCAATCGTTTACCCAATCGTTAAAACATCGTGTGAAAACCAATCGTTTACCCAATCGTTAAAACATCGTGTGAAAACCAATCGTTTACCCAATCGTTAAATTCGTTTTAGGTCGTGAAACTACTTAAATGGTCGTCTCGCTAATAACATTCAAACCTTCTTGACTCGCATTAATAAACCCTTACCAAAGGATAGATTAACAATTCGCATTAATAAACCCTTACCAAAGGATAGATTAACAACTCGCATTAATAAACCCTTACCAAAGAGTAAATTAATAATTACAGATTCAGTCGCTACCCACAACACCCACACATAACTACGGGTGTAGTAAATAACGGGACTTGTCAGATCCTATGGTACCATAACCTAATACTGGTCGGCTTGATCATTGCTAATGAATGTCATTTGTTATGTAAATACAACCAACAAGTTTGTTCACTTTATCGAAATCGTTATTAGTTTTGTATAAATCGTCTTAATCGTTTTTGAAACCATCGTTATAACATCGAAAACATTTAGCATATATGAGTCACCCCAAAACAATTGAAAGCAGTAAAATAGGGGAATAATGTACTCGCCTGATAATGCTTGGAGGTCTTGAACAACAACCAAACAAAGCTAGAGGGAGCACGGAATCAGTCGGCAATCTAAAACTATATAAATAAACCGGACTTAAATCGGGAGATCGGATAGGATGAGGCTTGGTAAACCAAATGAGTGTTGGAACTCATATGATATGGTTTAGCAAGGCCTACATACTACAATGAAACCAAACCTAAGTGCTTTCGACCCATCACGACCCATTAAGGTAGCTTATGCTACTTTAACGCGTCGTGCGCGTGAAACGCGTTCGGACCGCCTAACTAGCCCTATGACAAGTGTTATATGCCTAAACATGTTACATAATCAGTTATGTGACAAAGGTTTAGGTTACATATGCTTAATTACCAATTATACATGAAAAGGGTATTCTGGTAATTTACCTAAGGCATATAAACTACCTATCATACAACTACTCAAACGATGTGACCATAGGGTATAACCTCGGAAGGTTATTCCCTACCTACTTTGGTCACCTAATGTATTTGGTCGGATCCTAATGATCGACCAAACTGGGTCGGGTTCGAAGGTATAGGCGATTTATTAGATCGCCTACCCTACGACCCTAGACAACGTGGTAATCAGTGGGCATAGTCCCAAGGGACTATAACCAACGTGATTACACTCACGTTGCGAAGTTCAAACGAACTTCGCATTGACCATTACTGGTCAACGCTGAAAGTCAAACAAAGTTTGACTTTCTGACTCGAAAAGCAATAAAATAAGGAAAAGAACGAAAGAATACTTACGAAGGGTCCCCGAATGCTAACCTCGATTCAAAAATCTCAGGTATGAAACAATAGTTTCAACTTAGAGTTTCTCAAATCAAAGTTCTTGTAAGTTTTGCATTGGGGTGATGGGGTATTTATAGTTTTCGGGTAACCGTTAGGATCGTTTCATGGAAAACGTGCCTTAATCGTAACCGTACAAGTGTTGGAACCTTATGGTGACTAGAAAATGGTTCTTATCAGCTGACTAGACAAATGAGAATGTGTGGTGGTGGATCAAACAGCTGCAATCTGCTGTTAGAAACATTTAATCTGGTCAGAAGGTCTGACGCGGGCCGCCTGAGGATGTTAAGATCTTGAGGCGGGCCGCCTAGGAGTCACAGATCAGAACAAAGTTTCAGAAATGACAGTTTCAGTCCCTGCACGTGTTTAAGCCCATTTCCGGCACTTCTAAGGCCCGTAAAGCCAACTTTAAGGCCCTATAATGATGCCTAAACATTTTGGACATGAAACATGCTCAAAAATATGCCGGATGATGGTTCGTTTGGTCGTACGAACGCGATGTTCGCTTAATTACGACGGAATGCGCATAAGCGCGAAAAACGATCCAAATGACGCAACGAATGGATTTTTGGCAAGCCAAACACTAAAGCATAATATAGTCATGCTTACATAAATTTTTGGATGTCCGGATGTATTCAGAACGTAAGTTATGCGCGAAAGTGCAAACTTGTGCACTTTTTGACACTTTTAGTCCCTGAATGACCCAAAAGTTTATTTTAGCACACCGAACCCCTCAAAGCCTATTTCTAAGCTATGTAAAGGATATTTAAGGTGTGTTTAACTTATGGTCATGTTCCGGAATGTCCGTTACAGTTCAAATTGGCATACTTTCGCAGTTTGTCAAGTTTAGTCCCTGTAAGCGAATTAACTTGTTTTTGCCATACCAAAGCCTTCAAAACTTATTTCTAAGTTATGTAAAGGTTATTTAAGGTATGTTAAGCCTATGTCACTATTCCGGAGTGTTTGTTGCATTAAACTGGTTATATTTACGCATCGGTGCGCGTATAACCTTCCAGAAAGCGATTTAGAGTTTGGAATTGAACAAAAATTGATATGTGCAAATGATACACATATTTTTACAAATCCCAAGTATGAAATATAATATTTCATTGGTTCGGTATTTTTTTGATGGCCGTGAAGGCACATGTGTTACAGTCTCCCCTACTTTAGGAAATTTCGTCCCGAAATTTATTTAGAGGAAACTTGTGAGAGTTTAAAACATGAAATTGAAAAGATCGAACAATATTGGTTAGGGTTCTGAACTTCTAGTAACCTTAATAACATTATTCTTGCAATGTAAGAGGGACACTTATATACAAGTATATGAAGCGTCATTGGTGCGTCCACCGTACCTCCATTACATCGTTCTCATTTCGTTATTGTTGTCACTATCGGTTCTTACACATAATAAATCCTACTGGGTTTCTGTGCACTAAATTTCATAATTATGTACGCGTCCATAATTAGACAATTCCTTGCACAGTTCACACAGTCTATTTTATAATGTGTAGGGTAAAACCAAATGAACAAACCTGTGATGAGTGTGACTGGACCACCATAGGGTCGTTTCAGCTGTATCATCACATGCCATTCTTAACCAGGTCTTGAATCAATCTTTAACTAGACCACTCAAGGGTCTATCATCGAATCATGGAATGGTACTATATAACCCAAGGGTCTTAACTACCACGTAGAAGCCCATAAGGATTTAAGGTAGTACCTTTTGAATATCCTACTATGAATCCCTCATATGAAGATATAAAAGATTCTATGAGGATTTGAAAATCGTTTACCACACAAAAACATAGAGGAGAACACATAAACACATATCACATAATCGCATAATCGTATACTCGCATAATTGTTTAAATTGACCTTTAAATTTGTTATCTTTGGACACGGGTATTTAATGCATACAAGGAATCAATTCTTAATTGCATCAATTTGGATGGATCCACATGAATACCCTGCTTGTTGACTACATGACCCAAAAACTGAACTCCTTTAAGCCAAAATTTCCTCTTGGAGGATTTAGCGAAAAGTTTGTTCCTTCTTTAAGGGTTCCAATGTCAACGAAGGTGTTGATCGGGATCGGCTCGTGATATGAATAGATCAAGATGTCATTAATAACAATGACGAACTGATCCAAATAAGGCTTGCAGACTCTATTTATTAAATCTTTGAAGATGGCTGGAGCATTTGTCAACCAGAAAGGCATGACTGTAAACTCTTAATGGCCGTACTTCGTGCAGAAAACCGTTTTGGGAATATCTTCTTCGAGAATACAAAGTTGATGATACCCAAAACGCAAATCGATCTCGGAAAATATGAAACGCTATGCAGTTGATCGGAGAAATCGTTGATTTAAGGTAGGGGATATCGATTCTTGATGGTAAGCTTACTTAGGCTTACGTTAATCGATATACATTTGAAAAGATCCATTTTTCTTTTCACAAGGAGAACAAGAGTTTCCCCAAGGTGAAAAGTTCGGACGGATGAATCCTTTATCAGACAACTCTTGAAGCTGTTTTGATAATTCTTGCATCTCGAACGGTGCAAGACGATAAGATACTTTAGATTTAGAAGAAACAAGTGTTTGAGGTTCTTAGGGAGATCACAAGTGATCATAAAAATGACAGAACCACAAGAGTAGTTTTGTCTTTGTGATGACATCATAAGGTTGGATCAAACATTCATACAATTACATTAGTTGAAAATAAAAACCACAAATTTTTATTTATATAACAACCGCATTGTCTTTAAATGTTACAAGATAACAACCAGAGGAATTTCAAAATTCTACTTGTTCTTCATCATTGATTGCCTCATTGATGTTATACACTCGTCCACGTGCTGGATTCACATTGACGTTGACGTTCGCATTCGGGTTTGCGTTAGCATTTGCATTCACCAGTCTTGGGCAGTTGTGGCGGAAATGACCAATCTCTCCGCAATTGAAACATGAACCCAGTGGGAATCTCGCAGCATTCCCTAGAACCTGAGCAGCCTGATTTTGTCCCAGACGACAAATATTGGCCAAATGCCCAAGTCTACCACACGTTGTGCATTTCTTTCAATCTTGTTGTGCAACGTGATGACCGTTGCAACGGGCACAATGTGGTGCGGTACCAGCATATGCCTTCTTTGCAGCTGGCTGTGCCGGTGGGTTTTGCAAGTTCTGAGCAGTCTGTGCTGTAACAGCAAAATTTTGGGCACCCTTTCGCTTCTTTGATTTCTTCGAAGTCTCACCTTCCTTACCCTTCTTGTTTTGACCTTTCTTGCTATCCTCCTTGTCAGACCCCTGCTTCTTACCCTTGTCACCCTTTCTGTGTAACTTATTCTTCCGAATCTGCGACTCAGTCAATGTCGCAGCTAACTCGATCGCCTGACGGAGTGTGGCAGGGCTACTACCAGTAAGGATGTCTTGTACCGAGTCAGGTAGGCCGTCGATGTACCTTTCGATAGCTATGTCAAGTGGGGTAACCATTGTCGGGCAAAGCAGACTCAACTCCTCAAACCTATCAGTATACGCCCTGTGCTCACCACTATCTTGCTTCAACTCATCAAATTCCTTCTCCAAAGCTCGCTGCTCATGACGAGGACAGAATTCCCTCATCATAAGGGCCCTAAGTTCAGCCCACGTCTGTGCTAGAGAAACTTCTGCACCACGATCCCTCATAACCCCGTTCCACCATGTGAGAGCCCTCTTCTGAAACACACTCGAAGAAAACTCGACCCTGTGATTGTCAGGACACTGCACGTGGCGGAAAGTATTCTCAATGCTCTCGAACCATTGAAGAAGCCCAGTCGCTCCTTCAGAACCACTAAACTTGAGTGGTTTAGCCTGGTTAAAATCCTTGTATTTACACTGTGCGTTATTGTTGTTGTTATTATTGCCGTTGTTGTATATCTCGTGGACTTGGGTTACAACCCCGGGGAGCACAGCAGCCACCTGCTGAGAGATCAGAGCTGCGAGTTCTTCAATAGTGAAAGTCCGAGCATCGGTTCGATCATCGCGTCGAGGAGGCATTGTCTAAAAGAGGAAACATGAAATGAACGAGTGAGAGAATTAGACGAAAAGAATGAGATGAACAAATCTGATGAAAGCAAGGATAGTGGTCATTTGTTTGTTACTACAAAGCAACAAACGACACACAGAACTAATCAAAGTAAATGGGTAAAAATAATGTATCGCGAAGACATGCTCGCCTATAAGTGAACACTCATCCCAAGAATTCCCAGGTAAGCACAACTGGTCTCGCGTCTGATGAGATGTATACGAAGTGCTTGCCTAGACAGAAAACTCAGAATACATGCATTCACCCTTCCAGTTTGCACGTGTTCACATTATTTAAAACCCAAAACTTTGCCGAGATTTTGAAAATTCAAAGGGGTTCAAAACCATATAACAGAGGGTTCAAAACCTTGTAATCAATCATCCTAGAACAGATGATTAGTTTTCAAAGCGGTTTCGAAAATTGTGTTCTTGTTGTGGTCGTCGCCTAAGGATAGGTGACGGTATTGTTTTATGACTAAACGCAAGTAAACTCGCGTTAGGGTCCTAAGAAGGTTATAGACTAGGTCAAAGCATTACTAATTACTAATAACCTAATTCCCTATAACCATTGGCTCTGATACCATCTTTTCTGTCACACCCCGACCGCGTAAAACAACAAATCGCGGCGGAAACATCGAGGCGTGTTGCAACAGAATTAATGTTTCATAACCATGGATACCAAAAAGTGTTTCGTTTTATTAATCATTGAATAATTACATTGTCTGGAAATCTAAATACACAATTTAAACATAGTCTATCATTGTTATTGAGTCACTAAGGCCTTGTCCAGTCCTATGTGAGCATGCATCCTATCAATCGATATCTTTCAACAATACCTGAAACATATGTGAAAACGAGGTCAGCAAAGAAATGCTGGCGAGTACATAGGTTTTGTGAAAATAAGATTCATGACTTCTGTTTTAAGAAAATGTTTAGTCATGAACCTTGTAATTTTCTTTGTCTTTGTAAATCATTTGAAAAATAATAAGTTCAGGTGATATGTATAAATAAGAGAATAATCCATGATTAAATGAATAACCATGTAAAAATGAGTTTGTATAAGATAAGTTGTTTGTAAATAAATGTCTTGTGAAAAGTATGTTACTTGTATAAAATGTTCTATGTCTCAAACTGAAATGATTCAAATAACGCTACAATATGTAATACCATACAAACACTTATATATAGGAAGTACCAGCGGCGTATCCACCATGCTTGTATCATATTCCACACGCATTGTTACTTAATCACTTAATCAAACCAAACCAAACCACCAAAGTAATGTTCATGCCCAATGTTAATCATGTAATATGTAACCAAAACTCAATCGTATATCGCTTTGAAACCAATCGTTTACCCAATCGTTAAAACATCGTGTGAAAACCAATCGTTTACCCAATCGTTAAAACATCGTGTGAAAACCAATCGTTTACCCAATCATTAAATTCGTTTTAGGTCGTGAAACTACTTAAATGGTCGTCTCGCTAATAACATTCAAACCTTCTTGACTCGCATTAATAAACCCTTACCAAAGGATAGATTAACAATTCGCATTAATAAACCCTTACCAAAGGATAGATTAACAACTCGCATTAATAAACCCTTACCAAAGAGTAAATTAATAATTACAGATTCAGTCGCTACCCACAACACCCACACATAACTACGGGTGTAGTAAATAACGGGACTTGTCAGATCCTATGGTACCATAACCTAATACTGGTCGGCTTGATCATTGCTAATGAATGTCATTTGTTATGTAAATACAACCTACAAGTTTGTTCACTTTATCGAAATCGTTATTAGTTTTGTATAAATCGTCTTAATCGTTTTTGAAACCATCGTTATAACATCGAAAACATTTAGCACATATGAGTCACCCCAAAACAATTGAAAGTAGTAAAATAGGGGAATAATGTACTCGCCTGATAATGCTTGGAGGTGTTGAACAACAACCAAACAAAGCTAGAGGGAGCACGGAATCAGTCGGCAATCTAAAACTATATAAATAAACCGGACTTAAATCGGGAGATCGGATAGGATGAGGCTTGGTAAACCAAATGAGTGTTGGAACTCATATGATATGGTTTAGCAAGGCCTACATACTACAATGAAACCAAACCTAAGTGCTTTCGACCCATCACGACCCATTAAGGTAGCTTATGCTACTTTAACGCGTCGTGCGCGTGAAACGCGTTCGGACCGCCTAACTAGCCCTATGACAAGTGTTATATGCCTAAACATGTTACATAATCAGTTATGTGACAAAGGTTTAGGTTACATATGCTTAATTACCAATTATACATGAAAAGGGTATTCTGGTAATTTACCTAAGGCATATAAACTACCTATCATACAACTACTCAAACGATGTGACCATAGGGTATAACCTCGGAAGGTTATTCCCTACCTACTTTGGTCACCTAATGTATTTGGTCGGATCCTAATGATCGACCAAACTGGGTCGGGTTCGAAGGTATAGGCGATTTATTAGATCGCCTACCCTACGACCCTAGACAACGTGGTAATCAGTGGGCATAGTCCCAAGGGACTATAACCAACGTGATTACACTCACGTTGCGAAGTTCAAACGAACTTCGCATTGACCATTACTGGTCAACGCTGAAAGTCAAACAAAGTTTGACTTTCTGACTCGAAAAGCAATAAAATAAGGAAAAGAACGAAAGAATACTTACGAAGGGTCCCCGAATGCTAACCTCGATTCAAAAATCTCAGGTATGAAACAATAGTTTCAACTTAGAGTTTCTCAAATCAAAGTTCTTGTAAGTTTTGCATTGGGGTGATGGGGTATTTATAGTTTTCGGGTAACCGTTAGGATCGTTTCATGGAAAACGTGCCTTAATCGTAACCGTACAAGTGTTGGAACCTTATGGTGACTAGAAAATGGTTCTTATCAGCTGACTAGACAAATGAGAATGTGTGGTGGTGGATCAAACAGCTGCAATCTGCTGTTAGAAACATTTAATCTGGTCAGAAGGTCTGACGCGGGCCGCCTGAGGATGTTAAGATCTTGAGGCGGGCCGCCTAGGAGTCACAGATCAGAACAAAGTTTCAGAAATGACAGTTTCAGTCCCTGCACGTGTTTAAGCCCATTTCCGGCACTTCTAAGGCCCGTAAAGCCAACTTTAAGGCCCTATAATGATGCCTAAACATTGTGGACATGAAAAATGCTCAAAAATATGCCGGATGATGGTTCGTTTGGTCGTACGAACGCGATGTTCGCTTAATTACGACGGAATGCGCATAAGCGCGAAAAACGATCCAAATGACGCAACGAATGGATTTTTGGCAAGCCAAACACTAAAGCATAATATAGTCATGCTTACATAAATTTTTGGATGTCCGGATGTATTCAGAACGTAAGTTATGCGCGAAAGTGCAAACTTGTGCACTTTTTGACACTTTTAGTCCCTGAATGACCCAAAAGTTTATTTTAGCACACCGAACCCCTCAAAGCCTATTTCTAAGCTATGTAAAGGATATTTAAGGTGTGTTTAACTTATGGTCATGTTCCGGAATGTCCGTTACAGTTCAAATTGGCATACTTTCGCAGTTTGTCAAGTTTAGTCCCTGTAAGCGAATTAACTTGTTTTTGCCATACCAAAGCCTTCAAAACTTATTTCTAAGTTATGTAAAGGTTATTTAAGGTATGTTAAGCCTATTTCACTATTCTGGAGTGTTTGTTGCATTAAACTGGTTATATTTACGCATCGGTGCGCGTATAACCTTCCAGAAAGCGATTTAGAGTTTGGAATTGAACAAAAATTGATATGTGCAAATGATACACATATTTTTACAAATCCCAAGTATGAAATATAATATTTCATTGGTTCGGTATTTGTTTGATGGCCGTGAAGGCACAGGTGTTACACACAAGCATACGGCAAACATGATGTCAGGTCTTGAAGCAGTCAAGTACATTAGAGAACCAATCATTGCCCTGTATTGAGTAGGATTAACATCTTCAGTACTTTCATGATCTGGGCCAAGATTGTGATTTTCACAAATGGGCGTGTTGAAAGTAGAGCAATCATTCATTTTGAACCGACTCAAAATGTCATACACATACTTTGTTTGATGAATAAACATCCCATCCTCCTCCTGTTCAACTTGTAATCCCAGAAAGTAAGACAACTCACCCATAGCATTCATTTCGAACTTGCTCTTCATCACCTGCTCGAACTCTTTACACATGTTTTCATCTGATGACCCAAAGATGATGTCATCCACCTACACCTGTACTAGCAGAAAATCTTCCTTCTTCCTCTTGATGAACAGTGTACTGTCAATCTGACCTCTTTCAAAACCATTCTTGATCAGATGTGTAGACAGTGTCTCGTACCACGCCCTGGGAGCTTGATGTAATCCATACAAAGCCTTATCAAGTTTGTACACCCGATCTGGATCAACGAACCCATCTGGTTGTGAGACATACACCACTTCTTGAACTTTCCCGTAAAGAAACGCACTCTTCACGTCTAGTTGGTAAACTTTGAAGCCCTTGAATGTTGCAAAAGCTAGAAACAAACGAATTGCCTCCAACCTTGCCACTGGTGCAAACACCTCATTGTAATCAATCCCTTCCTGCTGATTGAAACCTTTGACAACCAATCGAGCCTTGTTTCGCGTGACTATCCCTCTTTCATCCTTCTTGCACCTAAATACCCATTTAGTGCCTATCTCTCTTTCACCTTTAGGAAGGTCAACTAACTCCCAAACCTTCAACTTTGCAAACTGGGCCAATTCCTCTTGCATAGCCTCAACCCATGAATTTTCTTTAAGAGCCATATGAATGTTCTTCGGCTCCTCTTGGGAAATAAAACAACTATACAAGCATTCGTTCACAATTCCAGTCTTTTCAATCAACACAAATAAGCCAGAATTCGCTGCTATGCTTCTACTCGTCTGAACACCTGCATTAGGATCCCCAAGTATCATGTCAACTGGATGATCCCTATTTGCTCGTGTAGTAGCAACAGTATCCACTTCTAAATTGTCACCCAGGTTTGATCCAACCCCCCCCTGAATGTTCTGATTTGCAAACGGATTAATGAAATCCTCCCCCTCAATGGGTTCAGAGTCACTATCGCTTGAATCAGGATCAACAGCACCTTGGGAAGTTTCTGGAGCATCTGTCATATCAACATTCGATCTAGGCATGTAGTTACCTTCATCGTCTCCACCAATCACTGCTTGAATCAATTGGGAATCATCTGCAATTGGAAACTCAGGAATATTAAATGATTTAAAAGTGCTTTCATAATCATATAATATAGCAGGACCACTCGTTGATTGTTGAGGTTTGTATGTAGTAATTTCAACATTGTAAACAACCTCAATTTTACCAGTTTTTAGATTAAAAACTCTTTTATTTGGTGTGCCAGGCACATAACCTATCAAGTAGCCATCGTCAGCCACCTCACCGAATTTTTGTTTATCTTTATTTCGCACAATGGTGCAGGGTAATCCAAATGGTTCAAAGCCTTCTAGGTTTGGTTTCTTGTTAAACATCAATTCATGACAAGTTTTATTAAAACGTTTAACAGTCAAAACTTTGTTTTGGACGTAGCAAGCTGTATTCACAGCTTCTCCCCAGAAAAGAACTGGTAGCTTTGAATCTGAAAGCATAGTCCTAGCGGCTTCAATCAACGTCCTGTTTTTCCTCTCAGCGACTCCATTTTGTTGAGGTGTATAAGGAGCAGAATATTGATGTTCAATTCCCTTTCGAAGACAGTAGATATCCAGAATTTGATTCTTGAACTCGGTGCCATTATCACTCCTTATCCTCTTGATCCTCGCATCATGGACGTTTTCCAACTTCGTAAAAAGATCTATCAGCATCTCCGTCGTCTCATCTTTTGTACCTAAAAAGAAAACCCATGAATATCATGAGTAATCATCAGTAACAACAAGACAATAGTACTTTCCACCTATGCTCCTCACGTTCACTGGACCGAATAAATCCATGTGAAGTAATTCATAAGGGGCATCTATGGAATTTACTGTTTTAGACTTATGAGGTTTCTTATGTTGTTTTCCCTTTTGACATGGAAGACATTTATCTTCCACTTGAAACCTCTGCATTGGAACCCCTTTCACTAACTCATTTTTAACAAGGTAATTCATTTTTCGATAGTGAATATGGGCCATGCGTCTGTGCCACAACATCGATTCAGCTTCAGATGCTTTTGATAGTAAACACGCCACCACAGCAGTTGGATCCTTAGCACCCATGTCCATGACATAAGTGTCATTTCTCCTTGGCGCTCGCATCACTATCCAATCGTCCGGAATCTCCAAACCTGGTTTCAACACTAATGCTTCATTCTTGGTAAAATGGACCGAGTGACCCTTGTCGCAGACTTGAGACACGCTCATCAGATTATGTTTAAGCTGCTCAACATAATTCACTTTGTCCAGTGTGATCTTCCCATTGGTCACTTTTCCTCGTCCTGTAATTCTACCACCTTTAGCACCCGCAAAATTCACCTTTCCACCATCAAAATCTTCAATGTCAGTTAACAATCTCGCATCCCCCGTCATGTGCCTGGAGCAGCCACTATCAACATACCATAAGTTGATAATCCTCCTTAGCAGCTCCTGCACACACCAACTAAGAAATTAGTTAGATTGGGGGACCCAAGCCTTAATGGTCTTGGGTCGTCCAAATTCACCAACTACTGGAACATCCATCCAATATCCATTACTCATAACTGGAGTCTTGGATCTCAGACCTGTTGATGGAATTTTATTTTGATTTCAACTAGGTCTTTGGTCCTGAGGGTTCCTATATGTGTTTGGACTATTTGAACTTTGAAAATTTTGATTTTGATATCTTGAATTTTGATTCCAAGAAGCTTGATTATCATAATTTCTAAAGCCATTATAAAAAGTTCGACCACTATTATTTTGATATCGATTTTGATATTGACCTTGACTTCTGAAATTATTTGAATTATTATTGTTCATTCTTGGTGAACTGCTTCTAGGTCTCTCGTATCTGCCTGGTGGAGATCTAGGCTGAAATCTTGGTTGATTTCTTTGAAAACGAGGAACTTGTGGAGTTCCTTTTTCAGCCTTATCTTCACCAACAGCAACATTATCTGGTTGCTTATGAGCAGATTTCTTTGGAGAATTTGCAACTTTCTCCTCAGTATTATCACCACTCTTCTCTGGTGACTTCTCTCTCTTCTTTTCACTCACTTGTGCTTCATTCTTTTTATTAGGACAACAGCTAGCTACATGTCCCTTGGTGTGACATTTGAAGCACGATCTCCTTTTCGAAGACTTCTTTTCTGAAGCCTTTGAACTAGATTCGGGTTTTGCTGATGATGCCTTAGAAGGATTTGGTTCAGTTTGCTTAGTTTCAGAATTTTCTTTGTTTTTGTTTTTAGAAAACTCTACATTAGATTCGTTTTCAATAACAGCTGTTTCGTTTTTCATGTCACTTCCTTGAACAAAATTAACCTTTTTAACAAAAGTTGGATTGCTATTCTTAGGATGTGAAGTTTTCTTTTTTAAAACAGGTGTGCTGTTATTATCCTTCTGAGCATCAGCACTCACAAACACATTTCCTTGGCTTGATGTGGAACTACTTGGTGATGTTGACACAAAGTCCATGAGGTCATCTTCATCAGGCAAGAAAGAATAGTCATGACTAACAGGAGGTGGAACTTCATTGAAACCATGGAATCCCACACTGGTTTTGTCATTACTTTTCTTCAAGCCACCCATCATATGTTTCATAACAAAAGTAGAGTCCCTGAACTGACCTAATTTCTTTTCAAGTTCAACAATTTTGAGTTGTGCATCTGACAACTCTTTGCATTTTTCAGAAATCTCTTTTGTTTTCTCAGCCATCATTTCATGAGCTAAGTCTATGACTTGAAGTTTTTCGTTTAGTTTGCAGGTTAAAGAGTCAATTTTACTTTCATAACCTTTTATCTTCTTCAAGTATGAGGATTCATTTCTTTTAGCAAAAAAGTTTGCTTCTTTTATGTTAGACATCTCGCTCACCAGACTTTGGTTTTGTGTTGACAACCTGTCAACCTCACCCTGTAGTTCACGACGTTTTAAACACACAGAATTAGACTTTACCTCTCCTGTTTGTTTATCAAGGTTGGCCATAAGAGCCGCAAGCTGAGCTTTCACTCTTTTGTATTCAGCTTCCTTTTCTTCAGCTTCCTTTTCATGGTCAGACTTTTGCTTTTCTTTTTCAGCATCTGTTGTCTGATCAGCCTTCTTTTCTTCAGCTTTACTCTCTGTCTTCACTTCAGCCTCAGCTTCCACTTTTGCTTCAGCATCTCCCACAGTAGCTTCACCATCATTAACTGGTGTTATCTCTGCCATGAATGCCTGAGTGTCATTGTCATCATTTTCCAAGTGCACACTCCAGTCATATGAACCTTCTCTAGCTGTAGAGATCAGCGCTCTCGAGTTAGAGTTGTTTGGTGCATTCCTATTGTTTGAACTCTGACTCGAAGTCTCCTGCTTTTGTTTCTGACATTCCCTAGCAAAATGCCCATAACTTTGACAGTTGAAGCATCTCACTTTGGTCTTATCGAAACCAACTGTTTTTCCTTTAAACTTCCTTCCTGTTCGGTTCATAAATCTCTTCACTCTTCTAGTGATCATGGCCATTTGCCATTGCAAATCCATATCTTCAAGATCATCAGGGTCAATCTGATCGTAATCTTCATCTAAAGTGGCAGGATCAGATATCTTCCCCTGAATGTAGTTCTCATAAGAAGCAACAAATGAAGTAAGTAGAGCAAGATGCTCTTCAGCAGACTTCACACTCATTGGCATCGACTTAACACCACTGCTCTGCTTAGAACCTGATGTTCTCTTGGCTCCTGATGATCCTCCTGAAGCAGCTACAAAACACACATCACCATCCTCATTCACTGCGACCTGCTCATTCTCACACAATAGAAACGCAGTAGCAGAGTCGCTAGAAGCATTGTGAGATGAAGAAGATGTAAGCCCATTGTAAATCGCTGGATCTTGAACCTGATCATATCCAGTGTCTTTCTTCTTCATACTGAGCTCATAAGCTCTCAGCTTGCTAACTACTTCTTCAAGCTCTTTTGTCTCATAATCTGCTTCTCTCTTGATCATGAGAGTGTAAATATCCCACTTGGTAGGTAAGGCATCGAGAAGCTTGTCATTCTTCTCTACGTCAGAATAGCAATCGATCTCATAATTTTCCATCTCTGACATCAGATGGTAGTAACGAGTGATGATGTCCTCAAGTGACTCATGTTTCATGTATTTGAAAATAGCAAACTGCTTCTTCAGAAGATCAACTTTGTTTTTCTTGACATCTGCATTTCCCGCATATCTTTTCTCTAATGCATCCCACATATCCTTTGAGTTTGTGTACTTCTTGAAAGTATGCTTAATGCTATCAGGTAAGGATATTTTGATTGCAACCAAGGCTCTCTTTTCAGCCTCATACATCTTTTTATCAGCATCTTCCATGTTCACATAGGCAGTTCTACGTGGTCTGCCCTCAAAGTCGTGTGTTGGGTTTGTGTACCCATCTTCAATGCATATCCACATGCGAGTGTCCTGATATTCAATGACGGATTGAAAACGATCCTTCCATGTCAAGTAATTTTCCACCTTCATCATCTTAGGTGGTTTGTTGGTAGTGCCAACCTCATGCTCCATCTTCAAAAGCTCATTCAAAGTAGACATGTTCGACATTTTAACGTAACAGACTGATAAAACCGTACAAAATTTCTCCGAAAACAGTGGTTACCAAATTACACCGTTAGAATCGTCTCGAAAAGACGAATCCAATGATATCTAATGTCGAAAACCGTATTCGGGATTTTTTTTGTCCTAAAAATGCGAGGAATGCAACGGTGCAGACGGTTCTGTCAAACGAGCTACGGATCAATTTCTATTTGCGAAACAGTCAAATTTTATCGACGCTTGCCAACTGAAATTCCACCCTTTTAAGGTATTTCGCTGCTCTAGTTCGCTGATAGGTTAAGTTCGCAGGTCAAATTCGCTGAGTCAATTTCGCTGGTTATTTTCGCTGGTCAAATTCGCTGGTCAAATTCGCTATTACGACTACCTGTAAAGTCGCCGAAAACCGTAATAATTTCGCTGTGAAAATTATACGGTTACCAAAGTCGCCTTTGGATTTAACTTCGCCGGTAATTTCGCTTATCAGTTAATTTCGCAGGTCCAGTAATTTCGCTGATCAGTAAATCTGGAAACTTAATCTTTTCGAAATTCTGATTATTTTCCTGATTCTCCTAACAACTTCCTGCAAAATCGAAACAACAAATCAGCAACCTTTTGACAAAAATTCTGATAAACTTAATGAAGAACACGAAGATAGTCTCCGAATCTTCAAAGAAATTAGCCAAAAATTCTGCCAGAATCAACCAAAAACTTTTCTGAAAACCCTAAAACCTGCAAAACAGAAATCAAACAAAGCAGAAGATCAAAACAGCCAAAGAATTTCGAAAACTTTATCAAACACACAAAAAATTTCGAAACCCTAATTTTTGTATTAAAAAATTTTCGAAATAAAAACTTCCTGTTTCAGCAGCCAACAACTGAACCGAGCCTTCAAGAGCCTAACGCTCTGATACCAATTGTAGGTCCCCTTGATGTATGGATCTTTCACAGAATTGTCAATCTAATCAAGAGTGCGGAATCCTCTTGATCAAAATATAGTAGAAAACGTGTAGGAACATAAATCACTTTCAAACCGGGTTTCTATTGATTATCAAACAAACGTATTACAATCAATCAAACCCTAATTCGTCCAAGCCTTAGCCTTCACGAAATTGCTAGAGCTCTCACGAAATTCCTATCTCTCAAACTCTGTTTTGGCTGATTAACCTAAACCCTAAAGCATAACCTTGTTTATATAACACAAGGTTTGCTACTTGGGCTAGAGTTTCCTACATGGGCAAGGCCCATTTCGTCCACACTTGTCCTAACTGGGTTTTGTTTAGCCCAAACTCTATAACCAAACTATTATAAAGCTAAACCCGCTAACTGTTTATCGTTTAACTAATTACAAGATATCCAAAGACCAAATCTAAGCTGTTGTCACAAATATTCACCAACACTCGATTGGATCGCTATCCGATCGGGTGGCAATCCGTTTGTATTAAACGTGTTGAAAATTGTTTAAGTATCCAAGTCCCAAACGTCACACGATCGGACGGTCACTCGATCAGATGGCAATCCGATCGGGTGGTAATCCGTTTCAACGTTCAGATCCTTGAATAGTTTGAAAAATAAGTTAAGTATGGAACCATGTGCAATCCGATCGGACGGCCGGTCGATCTGGTGGCAATCCGATCGGGTGGTAATCTGATCGGACGACAATCCGTCCCGACGATCCGTTCGTCTTGGCACTTGATTCGTTTGAAGTTTTGTAGTGTTTAAACGAGACATTTTAATAACATGCTTGAACAACAGAAACCCTATCTCGGCCCAAGTGACCCGACCGAACAGGAATCACCCTATTCCGACCGGTTCACGGTCCAAGTCGGTAGTTCATGTTCAAACCTGAAGTCAATATCACTTGGATAGAATTCGGATCTAGAACTAATGCATCACTAAGAATGAGTAGAAGATCAGAACAAGCTCCGATTCTATCAGGTTTGAGTGCATTGGGTGTAAAAGAGTTGAAAGAAAGTTGGAAAACCTTCTCTCAATCCTTTTATCCATGAATTTGTGTAGATCTAAGTGAAATCTTTGATAAATGTTGTGGAAATCCTTCAGATCTAAGTTGTTCTTGGTGGAATGAAGCCAAGCATTGAAGATCATAGGAACTCCATGATGACATCACCCTAGAACACCTCAAATCCGGTGATTTCATGGTTAAAAGTTAAGATTCAAAAGATAGAAAGGTGTAGAAGTGCGTGTAGATCAAGAAAGTACAAGATTTAGGTTGAAAACTTACAAGAATTGAGAGAAATCGAGAGAAAGAGTGGCTGGAGCAAGCTGAGTTCGACTGAGAGCTGTCACATCAAGTGATGTGACATATGAGGGGTATTTATAGGGTTTCCTAAAAAAGGAAAGTGGAAAGGAGGCTGGTCGATCGGGTGGTAGTCCGATCGGGTGGCAACTCGATCGGGTGACAACCCGATCTGATGGCAATCCGATCGGATGGCCACGCAGTCGGTTGGCCACTCGATTCCAGTGTTTGGCGCAACGAGTTTAATCGTTCTGATTCGAGTGACGAGCGATGCGATGCGATTGGTTTGCGATTGCGATTAACACCTCAACATAAACATAACATGCACAGGTAGCACATAAATAGCACACACACGTAAAACAATATCCAGAACACATAATTCGAGTTGCGAATGCGATAACGATAAGCGATAGATCGATTAAACATGCGATTAATATGCGATTAAACTTCGATTATTAACAAGTACTCCACATAATACAACTAATGCGATAAAATAAATAGACTATCTATAAGTCAAAGAAGTCAAAACAGGAATTGACCAAGGAGTGACATATCGCAATTAGCAATCTTTTCTTCCTTTGACTTCAATCTTGTCTTTGACTTTGACTTTCGAAACACGGGGTGTTACACATCTGTTCACAACAAAAAAAGCTTTCAAAACATAAACAGACCTTTGCCACTATTACAAGCTTTTAAACTCTCAACCCTAAATATTTATTTAATTATTTTAAATAACAAACATGGTTAATAATTTTAACACAACTAATTATATAAAATATGAAAGTGTCAAACAGAGCTAACTATATAAAATATGTCTAAATCCTATCTTTCATTGTAGATGTGAGTCATTCTAAAGCTATTTGCTTCCTCACAAAATTAGTATAAAAAATACTATATAATAAAGAAAGTTCAAAAAACCAAACACCATTCAGTAAAATACAGCATAATAATTTCTAATCGATAGGCGAAACTGTAGTCTCGATAAATAATGCCCCTTTCGGACCATTGTAGTTGTCAACATGTTGGCGGTATTTCAAAACTTCATTGCTCAGATCAACTTCAACCATATCCCCCCAAATGCTTGTCATCAGCTACTTGTTGTTTTCAATTATATTAGTCCTTCGGCGCCTATCTACATAATCAACTACACGAGGATTATTGAAAGCAAACACCTTGATCCAGCCTTCTTCTTCATATCTGAGCAAATCAGTAGTTAGCTCATCAGACTTTCCAACGACAATCAAATGCAACTTCTTTGCAATGGTAAAAAAAATGCCCTTGGCAAGGATTGACTCCCATACTCTCGGGAAAACGAAGCATTCTGAAAGTCCCAGAAAGAACATCAAAAGCAACTATATTGCTCTCACCTGGTGGATACCAATAATTTGAAACCATGAAATATATGGTCTTGCCGGAATAAATTCCGGGAGACCATGAATAACTGCTTGAACCATAATTATTTAAGCTCAAGAAATTTATTGTTCTCCATGACTCACGATGTCGTGAGTAAACACGAGCAGTAACCACATTACGGTAACATCTGATGTGAAGCACTTTCAGATCATTGGATTCATCAAAATACATTCCACCTGTATCAGAGTTTCAATCATGACTATTATTAAAGTAGTCGTTAGACAAAAACTTATAGCGCCTGGTTGTTGGATTCCAAAGGATCAGCTCACAGCAAATCCGTTCATTGCAAACTAACAACAACCCATTAAATGATGATAGAATACGTAAGAAGGTAGGGTGGACATTGTTAGGAAAACTTATGGTTTTGGTTGTAACTACATCCAAATTTCCAACTACTATGTTGTCAACGACAATTGACGTGTCTTTAAAGGAGAGTAATTTCTTTTGTAGTGAATTTCCAATTCGGCGAGAATGCATCATCTCAAATGCATGACTTGAAAGTTCCCTATGAAAATTTTTGGAAAGACATTTCAAAAATAGATTTTACAGGGAGCCTTCTGAAAATTTCATCAACGATCATTTGAAAGCCAATGTTTTCCATTTTATGATCTATATGTTCTACAATAAAAAAATACAACAAATAGAATATAATTGTATATGTAAATGCTTATAAATAAGAAATAAGGAAGTTACTATATATAAATATACCAAAAATTTAAAAAACAAACATCATATATGTAACTACAAAACCGATCATAATTTTGATGAACAGAGTAACTACAATGACATTTAAAACAAAGAATCTTCAGATTAGATAACATGCATTGTTGTGGAAGTAAAATTTTAATCAATAATCTTGATTAACTTTAGGATTCATAATTTGATTGTAAAATCTCAAAAGAATCATAAAAAAGAGACATTTTAATAAATGTCAAGTGAGACTAACTTACTGTTAAAGATTATGATGCGACGATTTCGGTTTGTGTCTTGATTTTGCGGTGAACAAATGGGTGTTTGAAAGTCTAAGAGATTGTAATGATATTGATAAACAAAAAACTTTGAAGATGATTGAGTAGATGGATGAAGGCGGTAATGATGAAAGCAGTTTCCCAATGTAAGGAAAATAAATTTATTTTATATACCCAATGAAGGCGGTAATGATTAAATAGATGGTGAGACTAACTTACTGTTAAAGAATATGAGGCGACGATGGTTAGGCTTTTAATGCAAAACATTTCAAAAATAAGTTTTCATGGGAAAACTATAAAATTAAATATCAAGAAACCCAAAGGACAAATTTTAAACCTTCAAAAAAAAAAAAAAACAGGTTATCATAATTACAATTATCCTCTTCATTTACCATAAGACGCATTTTAAACACTATAAATGATTATTTACAATAAAAAACATTTCAAAACTTCAACAATTGTCTTTTAAAATCTTCACATTTGTTGACTTATGAAACATCTGTTCAGGCACAATTCAACATCCACATAATCTAAATCAAACTCAGACACAATAAGAAGAATGCTTTCATCATCGTGCTTTTATAAAGATTGCAATTACATCTAATAGCCTAACAAACTCCCTACATCTACTATTAGCCTAAGCACTATTACATTGAAAACCTCTGTTGAGTAGCATCTACTGAATATCATCTGTTGTTCTTTAACATTTGTTGACCCATAGCAGACCTTTGCTTCTTTAAACTTTCTTCAGACTTTGTCTTCATCAGCAGATGATCACTTAAAACAGATGTTCTCTTTGGGCAAAATTTACCTTTGATAGACATTTAGAGTAGCAGATGTTGAGTATTTGTAATTGAGAGGAGGAAATTCTTCAAAAAACTGTTGACTTACCAAACATCTGTTGAGGCACAATTCAACATCAATATAATCTAAATCAATGATATTATATAGTGAAATATCTAAAAGCCCAAAGGTCAGATTTCAATTCACGGTAGGTTAAACAATCTAGCAGGAAAAAACGTGTACACTTAATATAAACATGTAAAATTATATTAAAAAAAACCGTTTTTAATGCAAAACATCTAATAGCCTATCAAACTCCCTACATCTGCTATTAGCCTAAGCACTATTAGATTGAAAACCTCTGTTAAGCAGCATCTATTGAATATCATCTGTTGTTCTTTAAGATCTGTTGACCCACAGTAGACCTTTGCTTCTTCAAACTTTCTTTAGACTTTGTCTTCATCAGCAGAGGATCACTTCAAATAGATGTTCTCTTTGGGCAAAGTTTACCTTTGACAGACATTTAGAGTAACAGATGTTGAGTATTTGTAATTGAGAGTAGGAAATTCTTCAAAAAACTGTTGACTTACCAAATAATAAAAAAATAATAAAATTTCAAACCTCTGGCATAAAAAAATAATAAAAAATTCTCTTCATTTAAAGACCAACAATACTCTACATGATAAACACATGCTTCTACCACTTCAGTGGAAACGGATGTTGAGAACCTCTTTTAGGCAACAACAGATGTTGGCAACAGTGGCAAGTCAACAGTCGTTAGATTAAACAGAACTTATGAGAACAGACAATACCCTTCAGCAGTTGATGACTTTTTAGCCAAACAGAGGTTTCAAAAACAGATAGATATCAACAGACTTTTTATCTATTTTTTAAGAATGGACTTTTGATGTTTTGAAGACATAATTATGCTTTCATCATCAGCAGAGATGATTTCGAGCAAATGTTCTCTTTTGGCAAACTTTAACATTGACATATCTATACAGTAACATAAATTGATTATTTGTAATTTGAAGATAATTCTTCAAAATATTGTTCAAGCACAATTCAACATCAACATAATCTAAATCAAACTCAGAGACAATTTCACATCTACATCAAACTCATCATTACGTCATAACCCATATTAATTTCACTGTACATTTAATAATCTAGGAGGGAAAAACGTGTACATTTAATATAAACAAACATAAATTCATATTAAGTGTTTAATCTTTCTTTGTATTTAATTTAATACTACCAATATCCATATTAACATATTCTAAAACCATTCTAGCTCCACAAATGCTTCTACCACTGGTCGCTCGAAGAAAACATAGCTGAAATATATCAACAATTTAAAATAAAAATTATCGACATTATCAACAGTTTAAAAAAATCCACAAACCCAAAATAAGCCGCAGGCGATTGTATGATGAATTTCAAACAACTGTGATTAGGCTGAAATATAAAGCGAGAATTAGAGTAGATCAGTTCAAAATTTAAAATTCAAAATTACAAAAAAAAAAAAAAAAACATATTTTCAATGATGTTGGAACAATTATGTGAAGCACAAAGATCTGTAATCGGAGATTAACCGACTGAATATGAAAATCTTAAATAAAATATTAAATAAAATCTTATCTTACAGTAGGAGCAGAGAGTTTCTTGCATTTGGTAGGAACAACTGTAGAACAATCATCATCATCATCATCATCTGCTCAAATCATTCATAATCATCATTTAGTCATAACTCAGATGAAAAACAATTACGAAAAACCAAAAACAAAAACAAACGTAATTATATATTACATTACCATCATCAAGGCAAACGACATATCCCCAAAATTTGTTCTGAAAGTGGGTCAGAGAGAGCTTCGGTTTTATCTTTTCCTTTATGAACAAATGTCGAGTATTGAGAATAGGGGATTTGAGGGAGAGATACATAGGAATTGTGGTTTGAAAATACAAAAGCAGAGAACACGAGAGTGTAAATATGAAGAGGGAAATGAGAAAAAAAACCTTTATATAAAAAGATATTTGACAGAAGTAAGTGAGTGACACGCATTAATTGCAAATTACATATTCCCATGCATTTTGAATTTGAAATTACCGGCAACAAAACATCTGCTGATATATACGCATCCCTTGACCCTTCAACCTCTGCTCACTTTAAAGTATAGATATGGGCAGAGGTTTTGGATGGCAGAGTTTTATATAGATTTTAAACTGATTTTATATATTAGGCTTTATGATGCAGTAATAACATAAGAAAAGCCTTGTTGGACAGCCTGTAAGATTAAATATATTTTTATGTTATATTTAATCTAGTAGCCATTATAATCATTTACATTATATGGATCAAAATATATAACAACCTATTAAATAATTAGTTGGTAATTGTTGATGGGCCTAATTACCCTTATTAACTAATTAGGGTTTCCTCTTGGGTGCATATATAAGGAGACTTATGTAGAGGTTCTATGGTTAGACACATAACCTAATTACTCTCATAACATTAATCGACATCCTCTCCTCAACCGAACACCCTATTTGGTTTCTTCATCACCATCATTAGATTGCACCCTAAGAAGGAACCAGACCAAGCTGACAATCATGTTAAACACTATTGCTGCGTCTCCATCTGGATTCTCTGCTGGCCTGTACTGATGCAATCAGGTATGTTTATATGTTTTCCATTATATCTAAATAGAACCGATCAACATGTGGTATCAGAGCATATGTTGATTAGTCAGTTCTGTTTTCGTATCCATCAATTCTGGGATAGAAATCTGGAAAACGGAATTTTGAAAGCCTAATATAATTCACAGTCGGTTTCGAGTTGCATATAGCCACTCGAGATCAATGATTTCGGAAAAAAAGATTAATATTATGTTCACTCGAAATCATATGGGTTATGTTTTATGACCGAAATCTGTTTAAAAGCCTTAAAAATTCAGGTTTCGGGTTCCAGAATTATTATTTTATTTTTTAGGGTTCATCATGTGTTCTTAGGAAAATTCAAAATTCCTTTATGTTTTGGAATATGATTTGGATTATTGAGTGTTTTTCCATGTTTTGATATGTTTTAACTATTAAAATTTTCGAAAAATTGTTATTAGATTAACAGATAAAATTTTCGAAATATTTGATAAAATTAGATCATCACTAAAACACGAAACCATATCTCAAAATCCCTAAGAATTCGAATTTTCAATTATGCTTTTACATTAACAACTGTTAACAGGAGTTTCGAGATCACCTCCGAGACCAAGATCTCGACTCGAGACCACAAGGTGTCGACTCCAAGTCATAAGGGTTTTCAAATCTTTATAACTCGAGACAACGGTTTCGACTCGAGACAACGGTTTCTACTCGAGACCATAAGGTTTCGACTCGAGACCACTAAGGTTTCGACTAAGGGTTTTAAATCTTCACAACTCGAGACCATGGTTGCGACTCGAGACCTCATTATGGAGTCGAGATCTCATAAAATTCAGTACTCGTGTTGGTGCATATGTCTGTCGACTTCGTCTTGTATCGAGTCTTGTATTAGATTAGGTAAATCAGGGACGATTTACGAGAAAAACGAGAAACATATAGGTTTGAGCCATTTCGCACGAAATGGAAAAGACCATTTCGCACGAAATGGGAATGCCATTTTGTACGAAATGACATTAGTCATTTCGTGTGAGTCCATTCCGTACGAAATGGCTTGCCTATAAATAGTTGCCTTGGGTCTTTCATTTGTAACGTTTGGTTTCCGGTAGCGAAGCTCTGCCGAAGTGTCTCCAGCATTGTATAACGATCTGATATCAATACAAGAGACAATTAGAGTGATTCTGTGTCTAAATCAGCTGAAATAACTCCGATACGTCTGTTTCCGCCTTTCGTATTGGACGAGATCTCTTCTGAACGACTCGTTTGAGTCACAAAATGATCCTACATGTGGTATCAGAGCTCAGGAGGAAGAGTTCTTACCATTTTCAGCTAAAATTCTGATTTCTACTCACTTTCTTCACATTTTTCAAAATTAACCAAGTTTTCATGGATAAAATGGCTTAATTTTCACATATAACGAGCGAAACATTGTTTTAACAAATCTTTGAAAGAATCAGACCTTAATTCGAAGTAAAACTTGATTAATTTTATCAAAAACTGTCCGAAAGTGTGACGTGAGCACCATTTCGCACGAATTGGTTATCATTTCGTTTGAATTTAAATTCCATTTCGCACGAGCCTCCATTTCGCACCAAGATCCATTTCGTTTGAAACAGCATTCCATTTCGCACGAAGTGGATAAACAGGGTCCATTTCGCTTGAAAAGTTCATTTCGTTTGAGCAGGGTTCATTTCGCTTGAAAGGTTTATTTCGTTTGAAAGACTGATTTTGTGAATTTTTGAAACCGAATCATGGAGAACGAGTTCTACAACGCCTTTGCAACTCCGATGACTGTGACTCAGAGTACGATGTTAGAAAATGAAACGGGCACTACGCAAAAACCGCCTAAGCTTATGAGTATTGAGGAGTATAGTGGATGGGCAGAACGTTTTGAAAATTGGGTTCAAGCATATTACTTAGATGCATGGGAATATACTAAATTTTGATATATTAGACCGGTTAAGGACAACAGACAGAAGGTTGATATTAAAGATCTAGATGTTGATGAGAAAAAGAAACACAAAAATGAAAAGATGATGGTTAGTCTCTTGCAGCAAGCTATTAAGGAAGAAATCTTGATTTTACTCCAGCATAACGGAAGTGTACATTCAATATGGAAAAATCTAAAATCGAAGTTTGTTGGAAGTAAAGAGATGATCAAGAACAAAATGTCGCTTTTGAAGAAAGAATTTGATCTATTCCGTGGATTAAGAACTGAAAACACCAAGCAGATTATAGAAAGATATTGCAATTTGGTGATGAATATGAAAAGATTGAACATCAATAAAGATAAAGAAGAATTGATTGAAAAGTTGGCCGATGCGTTGCCACAAGATGTTTGGGGCACGTATCTTATGATGTTGAAAAATAAACCTGAATTTGACAATCTAACGCTGAGCGAATTTATTGAACAACTCGAAGCTCAAGAGATGGAACAACGAAAGATAGCGAGAATGAAGAACTATGATGGTGAACAAGACATTGGTCTGTATTACAAAGGAGGTACTAGTGATAAGACCAACATCGCACCAAAGATTGAAACAACTTTCAATGCAAAAAGTTCTTCTGGAGGTTCATCTCAAGGATCAAGTAGTAAAACTGGATTCTCTTCATATCAATCATTCGATCCAAATTTTTCAGCAACAAAGAGTGGCAAAGTTCTACAATGCAACATTGCACTAAATCTTGAGAATGATAATTTTTTCAGCAACAAAGAGTAGCATATACTTTGAATGATTCTGACAAATTATATTCTGATGAAGAATTTCCAATAAGAGGTGTTAAAACTGAAATGATCAACAAGGTTTTCAAACTAACAGAAATAAATATTTCTGAAATAAAAGATGTAAATCTTTCTGGAAAACCTAAACATTACACCTCAAGAGTTCAACAAAGGTTAAACAAGAAAAAAAGGTTACAGTTCTGGTTTAGGTTATCGAAAGAAACCAAACCATAACGGTAATTTTAAAAAGAAGGGATTGGGTTTTATTCCACCCAAAAATCATAAAAATGAGAAAATTTATAAATCAAAAACTGTTTTTGTTTCAGGAACATCATCTGAAGGAGAAAAAGAAAACTTGTTCAGGAAGCAAACAAACAAAGAATTCCTTGCTAAGAAGCAAGAGGAATTGAAGAAGGAAGTTGCTCAGAAGAAGAAGGAGACAAGAACCTGTTTTCAATGTAAAACAGTTGGTCATATTTCCAGGAATTGTCCAAAGGCAATCCAAACAAAACAAGGGGTCTCTGAAAAACTAAAAGAAAAGATAGTTGAAAATGAACCACCAACCAAACAATTTAAAGTTTTCAAAAATTCAAAATTTGAGGTTGGTGAATGTTCAAAGAGTTTTTACAAACGAAAGGTGAATCTTAACAACCAAAAGTGGGTTGTTAAGAAATCAGAAAACAGTTCTGGCAATGATTCTGATTCGTCAAAATCAGAGGAGCTATTTTCTGGTGATGAATCTGACTTGTCAAAGTCAGAGGAGCCACAAGTTGAACCAAATGGAGGAAATTCAGTTCCGCCATTGAATGATGCAAATTTTTCACCATTGCGGGCTGAAAATTTAAAATCAAAAATTGGAAAAGTTGAAATTTCAAATCAATTCTTTTCTGAAAAGAAAAAAATTGATGTTGAAAAAGCCTTTAACCCCACAGTTCAAAATATTTTTTGAAAAATGATTGACGGGAATGTCAAAGGGGTAAAGGAATTTTATGAATTGAAAACGAAGAAACCAGATGAAGATGGGTCATCCCAGGTTAGTAACTGGGATAGAACCTATCATGACTAGAAATCTGGACTTGCCGGAGCTCCCAAGTTGGTAATCGTGGAGCAGGAATCGACATCTTTCTTGAAATGTTTTTGTTTGAGAAACCTACAAGTGGTAAAACTCAAAATTGTCATATTTCAATTTGCATGTGGTATGGTTGATAAGTGAACCTACAACTGGTTGAGAAAGGAGGTTTCACTTACAAGTGGTTAATCAAGGTCATTAAGTTGAACTTGTTTTAACTTTTATTCAAGTGGTAATTGGAAAACAAAGTGATGAATTTATCCCCGATTTTACAATTGAAATCAACAAAACTTATTTTCCGGAAAAAACCATTTTGATTAAAACAAACTTAAGTGTTTTGAAATCATAATGGAAAAATAGTTTGTTGTCAGGGGGAGTTCTGATTGTTTAAGCCAAGTGGATGGATAATTGAAGCAATTCACAACAGTTGTCACTTTACTTGTACAGTTTGTTTTCAAATTTTCCCAGAAAATCAAAAATTGAAACATATTTTTTATTTTAGGGGGAGTAAAAATTTTAGAAATTTCGAAGATTTGAAAAATCCAAAAACATGATAAAATCTAAAAAGCCAAAAACATCGAAAAATTTCAAAATGAGTTTTGTTGTGAAAAAGAGGAAATGATAGTACATCAGTGGACTATCACAACACGCTAAAGAATTGGAAAGTCAAATGTGATAAATGGTCTCACTGATGATATGCCAGTAGGTTTTACACGCTTAGTAGATTGTGTTCGAGATATAAACCTAAATATCAAACTTGCTTATTTCGTGGGGAACATCTCTCGGATATATAGGTAACCCCTGAAATCTTGTTTGAAGGGCTTTCTATTTCTGACATACTAGGTCTTTGTGCGTGGTGATATCTGGGGTATTATACCAGGACTTCTGATTTTGCGGGAGCAATAGCCTAGTCCTCGTATAATACTTTGCATTGCTTTAATCATAAAGCCCACCCTCAGCATAAAAAATGATGAAACATTGAAAAATGCTAATCATGTGCTGTTGAAGAAAAGATTCTCTAAAGGGAACACACCTAAAGTCGAACCATCATCTCTCTGATTTTGCGGAAGCAATAGCCTGAGCTCTCATGGTCTCGCATTTAACCCCTTACAGATATCATTAGTGTACATTCACCTGTAAGACTGAATATAGGAGTCTGGATACGGGAGTATATTCTGAGGTGGGACACGTGAATAAGCTAAGTTCTTAAAACACTAATCTCGTATCTCGAATCAATTGAACTTTGTGTGAAAATTTAAGTGGACCAGTATACTGACAATCTACGTGAATCATTTAGAACTTAAAATGTTTAAAGCTTAACGGTGTTGGTGATTTGTCTCATAAACTGATATGATCCTCTTACACAAACTCACAAAAATATTGCTTGTAAATATTTCCTTACTGCATTTCTTTAAAAACAAAAATTAAAAAAAAGATTTTCGGAGTGTTTTAGTATAAAGTTTTGGAAAAGTCCAAAAAGATTTTCGACAACTGATGTTGAAAAGCTGATTTTCAAAATTCCGAGTGCTAAACATGATGAACAACAGTGGGTTGGGAGAGTTGATTTTGAAATGAAAATTGTTATAAATAAATCTAC
Source organism: Helianthus tuberosus (assembly GCA_030545235.1). Taxonomy (NCBI): domain Eukaryota; kingdom Viridiplantae; phylum Streptophyta; class Magnoliopsida; order Asterales; family Asteraceae; genus Helianthus; species Helianthus tuberosus. The sequence continues at coordinate 184,689,094 of CM060351.1, read as the reverse complement.
CAAAAAGTAAGTTGTTGATGATTAAACAATACCTGCAAGTGGAATATAAATTTGTCAAAGTGTTAAATTTGTGAAATTTATTGTGAGGTAGAGATTGTGCAGGTAGAAACAGCCAGGTTTCGACTCCTGAAAGATATGCAAAAGCCAGATTCCGATTCCTGTAAACTTTCAGCATTAGGAGAGCCAGGAAACATTCCTGAACCTGTGAACGCTACAAAGCGTGAGCAGAATTTGAGCCAGGTCATGATCCTAGAACGAGAATTCCAGACTGCGATCCCAGCTTATCGAAAGGGGGAGTCTGAAGATGCAAGAGCCAGTTTCTGATCATGGATAAACATTCAAGGGGGAGTTTGAATGATAGAGAGTCAGATTTGAATCCTGATGTCCACGCAAGCTGCTGATACTGAAGAATTTAAGGAATCAAGAGATCTGATCAAGAGAAGATAGAGACAGGTTGAGATTCTAGAAGAGAAAGAGAGAAAGAGAGAAAGAGATTGATTGAGGATGCTTACAATGGAGAATTCTTTGGAGAGAGTGAAAAGACTGATAAAGACTGAAGATGTGACATACCGAAGACTCAACACTGAAGACTTCGTCAATATCCAAGGGGGAGTCTGTTGGTGCATATGTCTGTCGACTTCGTCTTGTATCGAGTCTTGTATTAGATTAGATAAATCAGGGCACGATTTACGAGAAAAAAGAGAAACATATAGGTTTGAGCCATTTCGCACGAAATGGAAAAGACCATTTCGCACGAAATGGGAATGCCATTTCGTACTAAATGACATTAGTCATTTCGTGTGAGTCCATTCCGTACGAAATGGCTTGCCTATAAATAGTTGCCTTGGGTCTTTCATTTGTTACGTTTGGTATCCGGTAGCGAAGCTCTGCCGAAGTGTCTCCAGCATTGTAAAACGATCTGATATCAATACAAGAGACAATTAAAGTGATTCTGTGTCCAAATCAGTTGAAATAACTCCGATACGTCTGTTTCCGCCTTTCGTATTGTACGAGATCTCTTCTGAACGACTCGTTTGGGTCACAAAACAATCTTACAACTCGAGACCATGGTTCCGAGTCGAGACCACAAGGTGAGTCGAGACTTGACTCGAGATCTCACTCGAGACCTAAGACTAACTCGAAATCTCAACCTCATTACTTTAGGCTGTTTAATGTGAACTAAAATTTAGCTATTAAATGATTGGTTTTGTATTAAATGATTGGTTTTGTATTAAATGATTGGTTTTGTAAATACTTAGTTAATTAATCAGGATCAAATAATGTTTTACAAACCAAAATGGCTTTACTTGAATGAGCTTCTGATGTATCATTTCTGGCCAAAGCTGATTTGATACATCTACTTATCGTTCAAGTATTACGAAAGCTATGTTAAGTGTGCATTATAAACGTGAATGTCTTAATATCTGGCCAAAGCTGATTTAATTCTTTCATGTATAGCATACTTAACAAGTGCATAACTAAAGTGATTGTCTCATTTCTGGCCAAAGCTGATTTGTCACGATTACTTTGCACACATGCTTAAATGATTACACTTCTGGCCAAAGCTGATTTGTCTTCGTTTAAATAGAACTTTAACTAAGTCTATTATTTTGATGTTAGTAATAGACATATCACAACCTCTTCACATAATGATCCTTATATTAATGACCCTTCACTAATTTTTATGATCATTTCGTCTGCCTTATTTTTTAGTACCCATAATTTTACTCACTGTAATTTTCTTCTATAAATCAATATCTCACCCACTCTAATTCTTAAACCTAAAATGTTTTGCTTCATTTAAAGTTTCTATAAGAATTAGCTCTTAAATTAAATCTTTGATTATCTCTTAAGACACGATAATCCTATTGCTCTCTTCTGATAAAGCACTACAGAAGAAAAGTAGAGCATGATGATTTGGATTAATCGAACATGATGTCTCTTATGATAATCAAGATCTTTCTAACATAATTTCTATCACTAAAGTTATTCCAGATTAAGTCTTTCCTAAGACTAATCTATTATCTGTGGAATGATCACAAGAACTTCAAAGATGCGTGCCTTCATTTAAAATCCTAAACTATAAAGTTAAGTGGTATATGTGAATACATCATAATGTACAATACCATGACCCATAAAGTTAAGGGCTTACGCATGGAAATAAGTACATTTTCTAGTACATTACATACTAAGATTTTCACTTGTACAATTTGATGCCTTATAAATCAACTATAACACTCAAAAGTACCAAAGTATAATGAGTGTGTTGATAAGCAACATATGTACAGAGAAATAAATGTTTGAAACTGGAAAATAAGATGTTATTCACCTTACAACCACTAAAACCTTAAAAGAGGATTGTTCTAAGGTCCATAGTTATAATACGAGTACACAATTCCAACTCTAAGGTTCTTCAAGGGAGAATCTCACAGCATAATTATGCATTAGACTAGGCATAAGAAACGAGACTATCCATTATTCAGAAGAACGGTTGGATAAGTTAATTAGGTAGTCACTTCCTAATGATATCTAAGTCTGCTAATTTTAATATTCCAATTAACACATGATTAGTTGACTCTAGTTCTAACCGTTTTCTTACCAGAAGTCAACAAATAACTAACATGAGAGTTAGTGACAAAATTAAATGTTAAGACTATAAGAACCATAATAAGCAGTCTTCTAACAACGTTTTTCGATACCTTATATATATTCTGAAGATTAGTCAGAATATGGTATCATAATTAAGCAATGTTATGAAGCTTGTGAGGTTTGCATAGTCAACATAAAGTCACACTTACCTTAAACTCTCATTTTATTTGTTCTAAATATCTGGATAGAAACATTACTAAGATGGAACTAGATGATACCTTACATTTTCACAACTTTTGTTATCATGCAAATGAGAATTTGACAAAAGGAAAATGAGACTTATAAGTTTCATCCATTATAATCGAAATTCATGAGAAATCATGACATGGTTAATGAGGATGATTATTCAACTAATCTCATTCTAAGTGATTTTAAATCATGATGTTAAAAGCCATAAAATATTACTTGGCTTAAGGAATAAGTATGGGTCCATCATAAGTCATTCATTGACATTCGTGGAACTTATTCCAAATGGAATACTCAGACGTAATTATTTATCATTTAAAGACTATCAACTTGTATCTAAATTTTGTAGCATATGGCACATGGTATTAGAAGAAATCTATTCATATATATATATATATATATATATATATATATATATATACTTAATAAGATTTCTATTAAATATGTCCCTAAAGTTTTTTATGATATCTGGACATTAAAGAAATCAAATAAAGTCTAACGTATATATGATAGGTTCCCATGTCACGTACCTCATTGAAACTTCTCTTGTAGCATTTTGAGATATCACAGATCAGTGGGAGCATTAAGTGTCTTAATAATAACTTGCAATAGTTGCAAGAGGTGGGGAGTGAAAACTTTATATTGCTTCAATTTACACCTCTTGTACAAGACACTGCTCCATCTTGACACTGTTCTATCATAACTTGTCTCCTTAAAATATAAAGCTACACTTACAAAAGTTTCATTGTTGCTTAATTGTGGGCACACTTAGATTTCTTACCTAAACTAACATACTCCTCAACAAGAGAAACTACAACGACTAACGTCATTAACTTGTTTCTCTATTAGAATTTGTTGGTCATTACATATTGACCCTAAGCATGTTGAGTTCCTAAAGATTTCTAAGGTCAGTGGGAGCAGTCAAAGTCCTTATCATGACTTGCAAGGAATACAAGAGGCGGGGGGAAGAGTATCATTAAATTTCACTCCGAATTTAACTCCGATTACACCTCTTGTACACCATACTGCACCAACTCTTACAAACTTAGAATGAAAATGATAGCAACCTAACCAAGAGCTAATCCATAAAACTGAAACTTTTAAAACCTAATAATCAACTCAGGTGGTCATCTATGTTTAAAAGCCTACTAACTTTGATGATTACATAACCTCCCTAACTGAAGTTGAAATGGATTTTGGAAAAGTTTACTGATCCTATCTCTTCTAATTAAGCCATTAGTATCAATCAATCTTCTAAATGAAATAAAACTGTTTTCTAGTAAAACTGATTTTATGTGTTCGTATAACGTTTGGGATTTGATTGAATTACCTAAGAGTGTTCATGACTAAACCAAATCCTAATATAAGCGTTAAGACACAAAGAAGCATGATTGATTGTCAAAGGTTGTACTCAGGAAGAGATAAATTATTAAAGAATCTTTATTACATATCTAACAAAAGATTTCTTTGAGGATCATCACTGTTCCAGTAGCTTATAATACTTTAAAGCTACATTAGATGAACATTAAAAACAATTTTCCTTAACAATTGGCTGACACATTTACATGTTCATAAAACAACCTAAAAGTTCTAAACTTAAGGTTAAAGAACAGTTTGTCTATAAGCCAATAAAATTCATATATGGGTTAATGCAAACATCATAATGTGATGAAATCTTAATGCAATTATTTTCATCAAGAATCAAGTGGATTAATGTACCTACCTCAAAATGAGTGGGAGCAACTAAGATAAACTTGTCTATATAGATGATATTCTTTTGACAAGTATATGTTACATAAGTCAAAGCATTGTTAACACAAACTTTGATATAATAGATCTCAGAGATATCTCTTATGTAATAGATATCATAACATACCGAGATAGACCCAATGGGACATTAGTTTCGTTCCATAAGTTTAACCTTAAATGGGTCCTTACATATGTAACAAACAATACTGCTCTCCTTTAGAGGATAATAGGATAAATGAGATTATTTCCTTACGCTTCATTAATTGGAAGCCTTATGTAAGTTCAAGTCTATACTCGTTTAGATATTACTCACATTGCAACACACTAGATATGTCTAGATTAACGTGAAGCATCTAATAGAGTATTACAATATCTTTAAAAGATACGAGAGGCTATGATTTGAAGAAGAAGTGAGAACTCAAACCGGTTGATTACTCTAACTTTGTGATATTCAAAGATGACAAAATGTAATTTTGGGTATATTCTTATGTCAGTAGACACAACCTATCTCATGGAGGAGTCATGATAAACTGATATCAACAAACTAAGTTATAATGACATAATATAGTCACTAAATGTTGTTGGAAATTTATCAGTGGACTCATAAGTTTATTAACTCCATATAATTAATGTTTTGAAGACTTAATGTGATAAAGTTAGCTACCATGACTCCTTGAACAGTAACAGTTCAAGAGGTGCTGCATTAAGTTTCGATACGCAATTAATTATTCGTTTCCGAACGAATTGAGGAAACTAAGTTTTGTATCGAATACATTCATGATATGCTTAAGGATCCTATAACTGAAGGGCTATTACCCATAAGTCTTATTAAGAGAGCTCATAGACGGGTATTAATTAATGGTCGTGCGCAATTGCATATCGTACTATGAATGACTAACTATAAGTTAAATTTCCTCATCAGTTTGATTTTGTATGTCTCTAAGAATATGTCAAGCCGGCATAATGGCATATAGACAAATAAAGTTACAAATCAAACAAAGGGCTTATGTGTATTTTGATCATAACGATTAGGTTTTAAATTAAGGCTATAGTATGACTAATGGGGGTCCTGAGTCGCATAATGATTCAACGGCTGTATTTCTCTGCTATAGTTCTTGTTTAAGGCTAAAATGAGTGTTAACTCCTGATCAGGCTTATCTGATACTCATAGTAAATGATTACTCGGCTAAGTGGGAGAATGTAAGATTAAATATATTTTTATGTTATATTTAATCTAGTAGCCATTATAATCATTTACATTATATGGATCAAAATATATAACAACCTATTAAATAATTAGTTGGTAATTGTTGATGGGCCTAATTACCCTTATTAACTAATTAGGGTTTCCTCTTGGGTGCATATATAAGGAGACTTATGTAGAGGTTCTAAGGTTAGACACATAACCTAATTACTCTCATAACATCAATCGACCTCCTCTCCTCAACCGAACACCCTATTCAGTTTCTTCATCACCATCATTAGATTGCACCATAAGGAGGAACTAGACCAAGCTGACAATCATGTCAAACACTATTGCTGCGTCTCCATCTGGATTCTCTGCTGGCCTGTACTGCGGTAATCAGGTATGTTTATATGTTTTCCATTATATCTAAACAGAACTGATCAACACAACCTCTATGGCTGCCACATCAGCTTTTCTTATGTCATCGAGATTTCTCCTTTTATAGAAAGTATAGATATAAAATTCATTTATTCAACCCGCATAATACACGCAGTTGTAACCTAGTAAGGTTCTAAAATAAGTTTGATGGGTCACACAGAGATAAGATTTGTTTTCCGTCTCAACAAAAGATTATTCAGAAAAAACTAATGAGTTTCCATGCCTCTTAAGAGATATGATAGTTTCTTAGGAAAACCGTTCAATAGATAAAATAAAATAACAATTTTATTAAGTTATATTCGGATTATAGTACATAATAACATAAATAAGAAAGGAACTAAACTGATATAAAATGCAATACAAAATCTAAATAAAGACTAAGAACAAATTACAACGAAATAAACAAAATACAAAGAACAAAGGTGACTGAGGCACGTGAAGAAAACGTTTTCCTTAAAACAGATTTCAGGTCATCTAGGTGAACCTGTTTGTTTCCAGGGTACAACACCCAAAGCAGATTGTACTGTCAGGGATAGCCAAACACTTGAGAAATTACCTGAAACAAGAGGGCAAAACAAAGAAAAACTAGGGAATTCGATAGTGTTTGTAGGTGGTGTCTAGACCATAGGAAATCACTTGTTTTATGTGTGTTTTTGACAAGACACATAGTCTAGTATATATGAATCAAACGATCTAGTAAAAATTAAAGTCTGAGTTTAATTCAAATTTTAATTGTAATTTTAATGAACTCATCATTACTACTAGAACTTGATCAAACTCATCCTGTGAGAAATCAAAAAGTCTTAACCACACACTGAGCCAAGCCACATACCCAAGTCGCACCCAAAAAATAGTAAAGGCAGTTCGGGGCGATGCGAGCGTGCAAAGTGAGCGATCAAAACACCACATTACGCTATCTTCTTGGTGCCTTGTTGGGTCTTGGCTGCCACCGAGTGTGAGTTGTCACATAGAAATATCCTTTTAAGGGCCCTCTCCATCTTTGCAAAATTTAGGTGGATCATTGAATTCCCATTTGGCCTTGATGGATGTCTTTTGTTTGTTTTTAAAATTTAAATCGGTCCCTCTTTCTTGTGTCTCCCAATGTCTATTTCGAAACATGTTTTTGGAGTAAATTACAAGTTTTGTCCTTTATGTTTGTCCCAAATTTCAGGCGCTGTCCTTTACCTTTAAAATTGATGACTTTTGTACTTAATGTTTCAAAATCTTGCACGTTATGTCCTTTAGGCCAAACCCAGTTAGATTTTTTGGTTAAATCTGGTCATGTGCCTTACACATGAGGGTATTTTTGTCATTTCATCTCTTCAGGGGCTATTGTGTAAAACAACTTATGTTTAAGGGCTAGTTTGTAAAAAAATAAAAAGATTTATAAATACAAAAAATCTGCCTCTCTCACTCATGTTCTCTGCCTTCTCTCTCTCTAAATTCCCCCACTCTCTCTCTTCTCTCCCCCTCTCTCTCTCACCTGCCGCCACCTCCCACCACCACCGTCTACCAGACTACCACCACCGTCTCCACCATCACCACCCCACTGGAACCCTAACCCCTACCTGCAACAACCCAAACCAGCAAAAAACACCATTAAACCCACCACTGTAACAACTCTCATCAAAAGTTTTATTTATTTTATTAGTTTATCCAAAAGGAAACCCTAATTGAGACACCCAAGTGATTCTGCACAAACCCTAAAATTTTCAGAATCAGGATCAGGGCCCCTAAAACTCAGGGGGGGGGGGGTAAACCCTAGTTACGATTATCTTAAAATCTCGTTGTCAAAACCGAATTTTGAGAAACTGTCAACTCAGCAAGCCTACACACACACACGGGGCTACTCTATAAATAAAATGCAACCCTTACGGACCGTAAGGGAGGAGTCTTACGGTCCGTAAGCATGTCAAAATTCGTGTATAAATAGTGGACATTGGGACTTGAATTCTGGAGTTAAAACGACGTAAAATTTCGCTACATGCACTGAGTTACGTTCTGTTTACTATCAAAACACACACGGATCACTAATCGTCGCCGCAATACAGGGTAATAACTCGATCGCTGATACGATTCAATGTCCGATCGATTAAACTATCCATTGGATGTTTAAGTGCTGCCCACATTAGGGATTATGCTTTGTCATTCGTTGTTAATTCAATGGATGTTTTAGTATCGCACTTTGTCATTCGATGTGAGGGTTTAATCTCGTGAGTTATCGTAAATGCTGAATTAAGTTACTAACCAAATTGTGTGCCTGTTATTAATTTAGGTTAAAAGGCTAATCAGTAGGCTAGGCTCTGCTCAAATTAAATCTGCAATGTGAGTCATTCTCTTTTTATCAAATTTGTTTACAAAATCATGTTTATTTTCAAAGGTTATAATTACAGGGATTAAGTCTATGTAATCTCCATATTACAGCCGGTATGTGGGGTTTTGTATACATTACTTGATAATCTTCACCATTGGACAACGAGTTAGCCAATGGGTGATATGACCATAGTCACAGAAACGAGTCGAGTGACAAATACTGAGGGTAGTTGGTTGATATAAAAACATTGTAATCGCTCTTAATACTTTAAATTATAACAAACGAGTCGTTTTAGTAAATAGAATGATTCACTCAGTATTTCCCGCTGACAAAACCTTTTTCAAACATGTTTCAGGTGATCTGTTGTGATCCAGGAAAAGTGTCGTATAGCACTACAAGCTTAAGGAAGTGGCTCAATAATAAAATAAGGAAACATGTTTTGTAAAATAAAAGATTTCTCCGTGAAATCTTATGATTGTAAATTTTCGGGTTTTATCCCGAGTTGTGAAATGAAATAATCAGGAAATATTTCAGTTTTAAAAGATCCTGAAGAAACTTCCGCTGTTAAATCAATACCACGGGATTTCTGTCCCGCGGCTCCTGAAACGGGTCAAACCGTGTCGGGGGCCGTGACAGAAATAAGGTGGTATCAGAGCCACTGATTTAAGCCAATTAAGTATTTAGAAAATACTTAATTTTCTACTTGTCATTATGTGATTATGTGTTTCTTATTTGAATATTTGTGTACAGTATGGGTAAACAAAAGCTGTCGAACATCTATCTTAAATTAGATAGGTCATCCAACGAGAAGGGAAGTTCATCCCAAACCAAATCCTCAAATCACTCTGTAATTCCTAAAGAATGAATATTTGTGCAAAAGGCACAATATGAGGAACCCCTTTCTCCTAGTAAAAGAAGTCCGATTATTAGGAAAAGTCAGGAGAAAATAAAGAAATTCCGAGAAAAGAAGATTAAACAGGAAACCCAGGAATTAACCAGTAAATCACATTGGGAGGACAAGTTAGATAAGAAATAGGCAGATCTTTATATGCTAGCCACCGTAGCAGTTAATACAAATCTTTAAATATTTTTAACTCAAGTTTTAGCAACCTTATCACCTATAGTCTAGAAACCTTACCCAGTAAATAAATAAGTTACAATAAACCTTAGTATGTTTTACTTTTTGGTTGTTTTGTAGTACCCAGTATGAAATAATATTTAAAAGTTTTTTTTTATCTATAAAATTTTGTTATGATTTTTAATTGTGTGTATTTTGCTAAACAGCATGAGTGACTTGTCTGACGCCCTTCAGAACTTAAATGTCTATCCGGTAAAAATAGAGGTTTCCAGAGATTTCAATAGGTATATACCAGACATAGAAGAACCTATTGAATTCAATGCTCCACCTCTGGAGAAACCCAAGCCCAAGAAAAAGAGGAGATTTCTGGGATGGAGGCGTGTTCGTAGGAGGAAACCCGTTCCTAGAAAGATTCCTAAAATAGAAAATCCTTTAGAAAAAGGGAAGGGGATTGAAGTCGGGGAAGAATCTAGGCAGATGGGATTACAGTTTGATGAATATTCTAAGCAAATAGAAATGGAAATTGGAGGAGGTTCTCAGGTAGAAGTTGGAGAAAGTTCTAAACAAACTCAGGAAATGACACTGCAGGAAGAGTTAGATTTTATATTGGCAAGCTGTGATACTATTCAGCCTGTCAATACAAATGTTTTTACTCGTCCTATTGAAACTCAACTCCCTATAAACTTAGAACCAGCAATCCCAGAACCTATAATCCACACTCAACCTCTAGGAATGGATGAATGGTGGACGAATGATTGGCAATTCCAAAACTTGCTCAACAGTCCTTATTCCTTTCTTCCTCAATTTGACCCAGAACCTATACCTAATCCACCTATGAGTAATGAAAATTTAGCTGAACTCCGCCACTTTGGCGAGGAGTTAATGGATGCGGGAAATAGGATCCGGGAAGTAGGAGAACAGATCTCCTGGAAGTATGATGAGAGGGAGCACCGTTATTAAAATATTAGCTGACGAGGGATAAGGAGGTTATGAGACTGTGGTTGTAAATTAGCAATAATAATATAATCATGTGAAATAACCTAAAATAAAACTTGTGTAAAAATAATCAGTGTGTAATGATGCATAATATATATGAAAAGGAGAAATCGAGAAATCAATAGTTTTGGCTATATGTGTATTGTGAAATTAGTAGGATTATTTTGTGTATAATTATTATTTATTTGATACTAATAAAATTAAATATATTATCAGATGGAAAACGCTAATAACGAACCAGTTAATGAGGTTAATCAATCCGAGCAACAACCGGGGGATCAATATATGACTAGGCAGGATATAGAAAATATCGTTGCTCAAGGGATAGCCAATGCTATTCCAGCAATCGTTGCTGCTGTTAAAAATCCAATCGAACCACAACAAATCATTCCTAGCAAACGTATTTCTGAAGATAACTTCAGTAATAGCGTAAATGGAGGCAGTAATCATAATCATGATAATGATTTACGGCAGGCTCCGCTCCCTAAGAAAATGAAAGCTGCAACGCCTGGTTGCACTTACAAAGAATTTCTTGCTTGCAAACCTGCTGAATTTGCAGGCAATGAAGGAGCGACCGCAGCACTGCGTTGGTTAGAAAAGACCGAGGCAGTGATTACAATAAGTAAATGTGCCAGGGATGATCAGGTCATGTACGCGTCAAATCTTTTTAAAGAAGTGGCACTAGAATGGTGGAACACGGTGCTACAAGCAAAAGGAAGGGTGATGGCGTATGCTATGAACTGGGAAGAATTTAAGAGTCTTGTAGAAAGAAAATTCTGTCCCGAATATGAAAAAGATCAAATGGCAAATAAATTCTTAAACCATAGAATGATGGGAGTAGATTGTCGCGGTTATACTTCGACATTCTTTGAATATGCTAGAGTGGTACCAACACTGGCTTCGCCAGAACCGGTACTCATTTCTCGTTATATTTGGGGATTGATTGGTGAAATCCGCAATATCGTTAAAGCTGCGAGACCTCGCACTATTGACGATGCAGTGGAATTAGCTAATACCCTAACCGACGAACTGGTACACACAAGAGATGAAAACCGGAAGAAGGAATTGGCTCAGAAAATTACCCAAGGATTTCGTACGAGTAATAATAGCAGCTTTAAGAAAAGAGGAACGGGGCAATCTTCAACTTTGCCATTCTGCAAGAATTGCAAGAAGAAACATTATGGAAGATGTAGTATAACCTGCAATTTTTGTAAAATGGTAGGACATCGTGAAGAAGACTGCAGAAAGAAAACAAGGATCTGCTATAACTGTGGAGAAAAGGGACATTTTAAACCAGAATGTCCTAAATTGATCAAACCAGCAGACAACAAAGTCAAGACGACCGATGGAGCTACCAAGAAGAATGTTCGAGCCTTTCAGTTAACTACTCAGGAAGCTGAGATGATTCCTGATGTGATAGCTGGTACGTTCCTAGTTCACAACGTGTATGCAAAAGTATTATTTGACTCTGGTGCAAACCAAAGTTTTATCAATACTTCCTTCTGCCAAGCTCTTAATTTACCTTTAACCAACCTTAGGCAGATTTTTACAGTCGAAACGGCAAACGGAAATTCTGTTAGTATAAATAAAGTTTTGAAAAAGGAAAATATAGAACTCTCAGGTCATAGATTCTTTGCAAACCTATTACCTATGAAATTAGCCGAATTTGATGTTGTGTTAGGAATGGATTGGTTAGTAGCCAACCATGCTCGAATTCTTTGTGATCAGAATTCCATAGAAATTTAAACACCCACCGGAGAAGTCATTATAATTACAGGAGATAAACCACGTAAGCCTATGAAGTTCATATCAGTAATGAAAGTTGCTAGTTATGAACGAAAGCAAGGAATAGTATATATGATTTCAGTAATCATTAATACTAAAGGTAAAGAACTTAAGGAGATTCCTGTAATTTCAGAATACCCAGATATATTTCCAGAAGAATTACCAGGACTACCACCAGATAGGGAGGTAGAATTTAGGATTCATCTAATTCCCGGAACTATACCGATAGCCAAGGCACCTTATCGGTTAGCTCCCACAGAAATGCTAGAACTGAAAAAGCAATTAGATGAATTACTAAGTAAAGGTTTCATACAACCTAGTTCATCCCCGTGGGGAGCACCAGTGTTGTTTGTTAAGAAAAAGGATGGTTCGATGAGAATGTGTATTGATTATAGAGAATTAAATAAGGTTACAATTAAGAATTGATACCCATTACCTAGGATTGATGATCTTTTCGATCAACTTCAAGGAGCTAGATATTTTTCTAAAATTGACTTACGCTCTGGATATCATCAATTAAAGGTACAAGAAGAAGACATACCTAAGACTGCTTTCAGAACTAGGTATGGTCATTACGAGTTTACAGTCATGCCATTCGGGTTAACGAATGCACCTGCAGCATTCATGGACATGATGAATAGAATCTGTAAACCGTACTTGGATGAATTTGTAATTGTCTTCATCGACGATATACTTATTTATTCCAAAAGTCAAAATGAACATTGTCAGCACTTGCATGCACTCTTAACTTTGTTAAGAAAAGAAAAATTGTACGCCAAATTCTCAAAGTGTGAATTTTGGTTGCAAGAAGTGCAATTCTTAGGTCACATGGTGAATCATGAAGGTATTCATGTAGATCCTGCTAAGATAGAAGCAATTACCAAATGGAAGGTTCCGCAATCCGCAATGGAAATTAGAAGTTTTATAGGTTTAGCTGGATACTATAGACGGTTTATTAAGGATTTTTCCAAGATAGCTGTACCATTAACTAAGCTAACCTGTAAAGCAGTTAAGTTTGAATGGGGACCTAAACAAGAAGAAGCCTTTAGAATATTAAAGCAGAAATTAACCAATGCTCCAATCTTAGCCTTACCAGAAGGAACTGAAGATTTTGAAGTATATTGTGATGCTTCAAAACTAGGATTTGGATGTGTGCTAATGCAACGCAAAAAGGTAATTGCGTATGCCTCAAGGAAATTGAAAAAGCACGAAGAAAACTATACGACTCATGATTTAGAATTAGGAGCCGTAATTTTTTCCCTGAAAATCTGGAGACATTATCTATACGGAAGTAAGTTTACTGTCTATACAGATCATAAAAGTTTAAGATATATATTTGGGCAAAAAGAGTTAAATATGAGGCAAAGAAGATGGATGGAAATCCTAAGTGATTACGACTGTGATATTCAATATCATGAAGGAAAGGCAAATGTAGTTGCATATGCCTTAAGTACCATGAGAAACAACGACGAGTTCGTGCTCTTAGGTTAAATCTACAGTTAGATTTAATGGAACAATTGAAGAATGTACAAGAAACAGCAATCAAGGATGATGCTGAAGGAATGAAGGGACGAATAAAAGAATTAGAACAAGGAGCTGATGGAATTTGGAGATTCCACAAAAGCATAATTTGGGTACCTAAGCAGGGAGAATTAAGAAATAAGATTTTAGAAGAAGCTCATAAATCTAGGTATACTATGCACCTAGGAAACAATAAAATGTACCAAGATTTAAGAAAGAATTTTTGGTGGATAGGCATGAAGAATGATATAGCTAGATATGTTTCTAAGTGTCTTACTTGTTCACAAGTTAAGGCAGAACACCAGAAACCTTCAGGTCTACTACAACAATTAGAGATGCCGGTATGGAAATGGGAGCTTATAACAATGGATTTTGTTACTAAGTTACCCAAGACCAGAAAAGGTAATGATGCGATTTGGGTAATTGTGGATCGATTAACCAAATCAGCTCACTTTCTACCTATGAAAGAAACCTTTAGCATGGAAAGATTGGCAAAGTTGTATGTAGATGAAGTCGTATCCTTACATGGAGTTCCACTATCCATTGTATCAGATAGGGATAGTCGTTTCACTTCTCATTTCTGGAAAAGTTTCCAAGAAGCAATGGGAACTCGACTAAATCTGAGTACTGCATATCATCCTCAAACAGACGAACAAAGTGAAAGGACAATCCAAACTCTAGAAGACATGCTCAGAGCATGTGTGATAGATTTTGGTGGGAATTGGGACGATCACTTACCATTAATTGAATTCTCCTATAACAATAGTTACCATTCAAGTATTGAAACTGCTCCATTCGAGGCACTGTATGGAAGAAAGTGCAGAACACCAGTGTGTTGGGCAGAAATAGGAGAAAGTCAATTGTCAGGTCCCGAGATAGTACAAGAAACTACTGATAAGATTACTCAAATCAAGGAAAGGCTGAAGACTGCTCGAGATCGTCAGAAGAGTTATGCAGATAATAGATGCAGGCCGTTAGAATTCCAAGTTGGAGACAGAGTACTGTTAAAAGTTTCTCCTTGGAAAGGAGTTGTTAGATTCGGTAAGAAAGGAAAGCTAAGTCCAAGATACGTAGGACCATTTCCAGTGATCCAACGTATAGGACCAGTTGCTTATCGTTTACAACTACCAGAAGAGTTAGCTGGAGTACATGATGTATTTCATGTATCCAACCTCAAGAAATGTCTATCGGACGAATCTTTGGTAGTACCTCTCCAAGATATAGAGGTAAACGAAAAATTAAAATTTGTAGAGAAACCTCTTCAGATAGAAGATAGAAAAATGAAGTTTCTCAAGCACAAGCGACTAGTTCTAGTTAAAGTAAAGTGGGATTCAAAGAGAGGAGCTGAATACACTTGGGAGCTGGAATCAGAAATGAAGCGAAAGTATCCTCATTTATTCCAGTAAATCTCGAGGACGAGATTTTTATTAAGGTGGGAAGAACGTAACAACTCTCATCAAAAGTTTTATTTATTTTATTAGTTTATCCAAAAGGAAACCCTAATTGAGATACCCAAGTGATTCTGCACAAACCCTAAAATTTTCAGAATCATCAGAATCAGGATCAGGGCCCCTAAAACTCAGGGGGGGGGGGGGGGGTAAACCCTAGTTACGATTATCTTAAAATCTCGTTGTCAAAAACGAATTTTGAGAAACTGTTAACTCAGCAAGCCTACACACACACGGGGCTACTCTATAAATAAAATGCAACCCTTACGGACCGTAAGGGAGGAGTCTTACGGTCCGTAAGCATGTCAAAATTCGTGTATAAATAGTGGACATTGGGACTTGAATTCTGGAGTTAAAACGACATAAAATTTCGCTACATGCACTGAGTTACGTTCTGTTTACTATCAAAACACACACGGATCACTAATCGTCGCCGCAATACAGGGTAATAACTCGATCGCTGATACGATTCAATGTCCGATCGATTAAACTATCCATTGGATGTTTAAGTGCTGCCCACATTAGGGTTTATGCTTTTTCATTCGTTGTTAATTCAATGGATGTTTTAGTATCGCACTTTGTCATTCGATGTGAGGGTTTAATCTCGTGAGTTATCGTAAATGCTGAATTAAGTTACTAACCAAATTGTGTGCCTGTTATTAATTTAGGTTAAAAGGCTAATCAGTAGGCTAGGCTCTGCTCAAATTAAATCTGCAATGTGAGTCATTCTCTTTTTATCAAATTTGTTTACAAAATCATGTTTATTTTCAAAGGTTATAATTACAGGGATTAAGTCTATGTAATCTCCATATTACAGCCGGTATATGGGGTTTTGTATACATTACTTGATAATCTTCACCATTGGACAACGAGTTAGCCAATGGGTGATATGACCATAGTCACAGAAACGAGTCGAGTGACAAATACCGAGGGTAGTTGGCTGATATAAAAACATTGTTATCACTCTTAATACTGTAAATTATATAACAAACGAGTCGTTTTAGCAAATAGAATGATTCACTCAGTATTTCCCGCTGACAAAACCTTTTTCAAACATGTTTCAGGTGATCTGTTGTGATCCAGGAAAAGTGCCGTATAGCACTAAAAGCTTAAGGAAGTGGCTCAATAATAAAATAAGGAAACATGTTTTGTAAAATAAAAGATTTCTCCGTAAAATCTTATGATTGTAAATTTCCGGGTTTTATCCCGAGTTGTGAAATGAAATAATCGGGAAATATTTCAGTTTTAAAAGATCCTGAAGAAACTTCCGCTGTTAAATCAATACCACGGGATTTCTGTCCCGCGGCTCCTGAAACGGGTCAAACCGGGTCGGGGGCCGTGACAACCACCCCCACTGGAACCCTAACACCAAGAACCTGCAAACCACCCAAAATCATGATTCAATTTAGAATAAAGGAAATTGAGTGAGAAACAAGTTATACGTATAAAATATTTGGAAGAATCTGCTAAAATCGACGGCAACGATGACGGTGGTGGTGGTGGTTCAAGATGAATAGCCGGCGATAAAGACGGTGGTGGCGGTTTCGAGATGAATCGGCGGTGGTGATGGTGCTACGGTGTTCTGACGATGGTGTAGGAGTGCCAGAGAAGGTGTTGTGCTCTGATGACGGTGGTGCAAGAGTGGTACCGGTGGTGGTGGCCGGAATGGCGATTGTGTGTGAACTGGTGCAGTGAAGATACTGCAACAAATTGGTGAGAAATTAGGTATAGCAGGGACGAAAGTATGGGATCTAGATAAGAATCCTTGCAGCGGTGAAGGAAATTGGGGCATCGGTGAGTACAGAAAAGGCGTTAATGTGTCAATTGTGTGCGATATTGAAGTTATTGATTCCTGTTTTGAGATGTACGTATTCCTGAGTTTAGTTAGTTTGATTATTTTGCGAGTGAGATGTTAATGGAAGAAGTTGAAGTTATTGATTTATTTATTGAATTTGGGGACTATAGTGATGCATAGTTTGGATTATAAGTTGTGATTTGTGTTCTTCAGTGGGTCAGCCGATGGTGGAGATAGTGGGTGGTCGGCGGCAGGTGAGGGTGGGAGGTGGTGGTGGTCGGCGGCAGGTGAGGGTGGGAGGTGGTGGCGGCAGGTGATGGCAAGTGGTGGTGGCGGCATGTGATGTCCTTTATTTGTTTTCTAAAAAATCATTTATAAATTAGGATGTGAAAAGACAATGCTACCCTCATGTGCAGTGCACATGACATAACTTAACTGGAAATTATAACTGAGTTTGGCATAAAGGACATAACGTGTAAGATTTTGAAACATTAAGTGCAAAAGTCATCAATTTTAAAGGTAAATGACAGCGCCTGAAATTTGGGACAAACATAAAGGACAAAACTTGTAATTTACTCCATATTTTTGCAAGGTTATTTTTTTTCATGTTTTCGCAAGGTTATTTTTTTTTTAATTTTTGTACGTGATATGCTCGCTCCTCATGTATAACAACTTCACAAGTGGGCAAAACGGCAAAACCTTGCCTTGTTAACACAAAGGGTGTTTTTTTTAAGAGCAAATTTCTTTTATATATGTCGTTTGTAAGACTTGAACCCAAGACCTCCCCCTCCTAAGGTGTATAAAGGTTTTGTCTTTATCAATGGACCACTACCCCATTGGTCACAAAGGATGTTATTGACAAACTATTTGGAGACCTTAAAGACCCAATGTAGGTTTACGTTGTCAACTTAACTTGATGCTACACCGTGTTAACTTGCAAAATTTTGAACTAAACGTAAAGCGAAACGTAAAAAAACGTTGAACCACAAACGAACGTTGCACAATGTTAACTCGCAAAATTTTGAACGAAAGTAAAACAAAAATTTGCGAAATATGAGAAGTATAGGGTAGCAAAGTTGAAAGTAAAAAAAGTTGTGAGTTTAAATTTAAAATAATAAAAAGTTTTAGGTTAAAATAAAAATAAAACAAATTTTATGGGGCTAATTAAAATGGATGAAAAAAATTTAGGTTAAAAGTAAAAAATCATTTTTTTTAAAAACCCTAAAGCATGGGGTATAACAGCCGCGTGCATAAAAATGCTACGGTATATAAATTTTAGCCGTTCTATAAAAACTTACAAAATGATTTTTTTTTTCAATCCTACATGTGTAAGGTGTTGCCACGGGTGTAAACGAGCTGAGCCAAGCCCAAACTCAAGCTCGTTTAACTTATGAGAGCTCGAGCTCGAGTCTGGCTCAGTTTGTTTTTAAAGCTCGAGGTTAGCTTATTTATTAGTTATTATTTAAATTCTATTAGTTATAGCTATTATTTTTTAAATTTATATATATAACATAATTTATGTATCATAACTAAATTAATAAAACATTGGGTATAATCAAACTAAGTACAAATCAATTGAATAGTAACGATGTAAGGGAATCAATTTTTGATAAATAATGCTTAGTTAATTATTATTATTATTATTATTATCTTAAACATGAATTTAATATATAAAATAAAATTATACAAATAGAAGTTCGTTTAGGCTCGTAAGACGGCTCGAACTCGACAAATGAAGCTTGGGCTCAGGCTCGTTTACTAAACAAACTTATTTTAAATCTCGGGCTCGAGACTTGAGCTCAGCTTGTTTTAATTATTTCCGAGCCGATCTCGAACAGCCCTGCTCGTTTACACCTTAGGTTTTGTATTGTTGGCTAGCACTTATTAGGATTAAAGCTTTTTAGTTATATTTTCTAACCACCGGTCCACCCACCCTATGAGTGTTGGCTAGTATTACAATTAAAGCTTACCTATATATTGTAACTGTCCTATGTTTTTTTTCTTCTCTCCTAACGATTATTCACTTCTTTTAGAACACCTTTTTATATATTTTCTAACTACCGGTCCACCCTACGAGTGTTTGGCTAGTACTAGAATTAAAGCTTTTCGCTATATTTTGCAACTTTCCTATGCTTCGTTTTTTCGTTTTCTCCCAACAATTATTCACTTCTTAGAGCATCTCCGATAAGGGGTATTTTTTCTCATTTTTGAGGGTGCCTAGTTGGCACATGCCGAACCAATCATCTTCTTTCTCTAACTTGCCCCTCTCACAAACACATTTCTTCTCTCTCTCCTCTCTCCTCTCTTCTCTCTACACTCACATAACTCACACCCATCAATTTTTTCTCATTTTTCCTCACAAACATCTTCACACATTCTCTCCTCCACCTCACACTCTCTCTCCTCCACATCACTTTCTCTCTCCCTAAAAACACCAATATATTCCCTTATTGTGGATGCTCTTAGAGCACCTTTTTAAAGTTAACTTTTCTAAATATGCTATGTTAACTAACCTGTAGGGCTGCAAACGAACCGAATGAACACGAACAAGACCTTGTTCGTGTTCGTTTGTTAAGAAATATATGTGTTCACAAACTGTTCATGAACACTTATCGAACGAGATTTTATGTTTGTGTTCGTTTGTTAAGGAAATGTACTTGTTCGCATTCGTTTGTGTTTGTTTATTAACTTTAGGCAACAGACGAAAACGAATGTTGATGAATACAAATGAGCACAAATTAATGTCTATGAACACAAATGTAAACAAATAAACACAAACAAGCATTTGAGAACAAAATATTTAATACAATGACGCTTATTAGATATTTTATTTGTCGGAGTTTTAAAGTATCTCAATAAAATATAAAAACTAAAAACACTAACGAACTATCGAACACAAACGAACACGTTACCGAACGTTCACGAACATAAACGAACGAACGCGACCAGTGTTCATGTTTGTTCATTTAACTAAACGAACGAAATTTCATGTTCATGTTCGTTTGTTTAATAAACGAACAAACACAAACAAACTTCTCGACGAACAGTTCACGAACTGTTCGCCGAACGTTTGGTTCGTTTGCAGCCATACCTGCATTTGATCTTGATAATTTGTTTATGTTGTGTTTCAAATAATAAAAACAAATCTATGTTCAAGCCTCAGCACTGTTTTATTTAATCATGACAGCTTGGTGGGTTATTTGGCGCTAGCGGAACAACTTGGTGTTTGGAAACATTATCGAGTCGCTGAAAAACATTTTTGATAGTCTTGTCAATTATTCTTTTTGGTGATTTGTAAATAGGAACCGTAAATCGAACATAAATTGTGTGTCATGGTTGCAAAACACATTTTTATTTTTGTAATGTTATTTGTTTCTTTTGTCTGGCTTTTTGCTAGTTGGAGTTTATATTCTTTCTGGTGATTTGTAAATAGGAACCGTAAATCGAACATAAATTGTGTGTCATGGTTGCAAAACCCATTTTTATTTTTGTAATGTTATTTGTTTCTTTTGTCTGGCTCTTGCTAGTTGGAGTTTATAAATTCTAGCCGTTCTAAAAAAATATTTAATCACCTATATTAGATAGCTTGTACTCATTTCCTTCTTTAAGTTTTGTCACACCCCGATATTTTCACGTATTACCGATGGGCCCGGTGGAGAGTATCGTGACGTAGTTGATATCATAGACAATTTATATTATCACAAACCGAATTAAAAGTAATATCAAGTGTATTACAAAAAACGGTTGTAAGGATCCACATGCGGATCAAAGTTGACAAAAGATCATTGTTCAACAGATTTATAACATCTAAGCTTGCAAAACTCTTTATTGATGCTAGGAGTAGCCAGCCTATTCCGTTTAGTACCTACACTTAGCCTTTTTGGAAAATACGTCAGTTTACACTGGTAAATACAATTAACCGACTCATTTTGAAAATGTTTAAGAAAATTGATTTGAATGCACAAGGCACAAAATAATCTTTTATAACTTGGGATAATTATTTATATATAAACTTGTTAAAGAATTATATGTTTGTTATACGTTCAGTAGCCCGGGCTGAATACCGGGTTAAAGATTAACAGACACACCACATGATATAGTTCCGCGGTGAGTTATTCTCGAACCGGAAGTTATACCTTTTTATATATATGCACTGGCAGGTGTATGCCTACACCCCGTGCTTAGGTCGTGGCCATTTCAATGAATAATGCCAAGGATATCCGGGACATGGTCATTAACCCCCCAAAGGCTTTAAGCAAACAAAACAGTTTAAACGGGTCATCTCAATAAATTAACCTTCATATGATTAAAAATTCAATTCCCGACCAAGCGGTATTTTATATACCGTACCCCAAGCCCGTATAAGGGAAAATAAGTTAAAAGTATTTACCTGAGCAAGTATATATCACAATCAACGAGTGCAAGTATCTTTTACTGGTCTCCTAATCTGGAACGAAGGTTTTAATAACCTATTAGATTCCTAACGGGTCTTAATTAAGCCTAAACTTAGACCGGTTAGTTTTAAAGGAAGATATACGGTTCAAACGCACGATTAAGCGAAGACCGGATTAGAATGTGGTTTAGACCCGACAAGTTTGAATACTTGTATAATATGGGTAAACTAAACACATTCTGGATTTCGAGATCAAAATGATAAGGTTTGACCCGTTTCGGCTAATTAATGCAAACTAGTTACATAAATCGCACCGAACGCGAAAAATGCGTAACGGGTAACCAAATGAGTCATGAACAGGTTTCCTAAGTTAATATGCCTTAAATATGTTGTGATATCAGTAAGATACCTTCCATTATGCCCAAAATGAATTTAAGCTCAAATTATGCCCCGTAGGGGTATTTTGGTCATTTTAAAGGTTATAAAAGAGTTTAAATACTAATCTGAGTTTCAGGTCTGATATAATCAGTAAAAATATTTATTTTTATAAGTCATAACAGTAGGGTATTGCATATATGTGAAATTTATCTTTTATAACCAAACTATGCACCGTAGGGGCATTTTGGTAATTTCACATAAGCTTAAAAGGTCAAATCTGGAAATCTGAGTTTAAAACTTTAGCTTACTGTTTAATTATAAAAATTTACTTAAAACATCAGTAGGTATTAAGTTTTATATGTTAAAAATAGTTTTAACCCATACTATGTGCTTAAAACGCGTAAAAGTCGGTTTTAAGCGATTTTCGGGTTTAAATAGGAAATATGAGTTTTTGATCAGCTTATAAAGTTCAAAATATTTTATTTATCATATAAAATCAGTAGCAAAAAGTTTGGTATCAAAATATTATGTAAAACTCATTTTATTCAAGAAAAGGGCATAACCGACAATTACCGATTTAAAGCAAGAACCCTATGTTATGCTCAGCTTAAAAATAAATAAAAATCTTCAAAAATCCCAAAATATTATGTTACATCAGTGGGTAAAAAGTTTGGTGTCAAAACTTGAGTTTAGATAGGCTTTATGCTAATTACGCCGTTTAATTAATAAAAAGCTTTCTAATTACGCTATTGAGCATAACTCTTAATCTAGACCTCACACTGATGTCAAATTTTTAGGACAAGTTTATAAATCAGTAATAAAGGTTTTTGTCCTCTCACATTTTCAAAAATCTTGTTTTAAGGTCAAAAGGGCATTATGGTCAATATTTAGGCATATAACGGAAACATGCACATGAATCGAATAACTAATGAACCAAGTTGTATAACCTCAGAGGGTTACACTAACCTATAACCTGGTCCTAATAGAGCTCTAATGAATTTCTAAAATATGCTACATTGGGTCAGAATTGAAAGTCAAAGCAAAAGTCTACTTTTGCGACTTTCGGTTCCGAACCGAGCTTAAATTGAAAATTGTCGGGTTGAACAAGCTTAGACATGTTCTTACATTAATTACCAAGTTATACAAGTGATAAAACAGGTTTCATGGCTTCTACATTGTTAATTGTGCTCTTATTTGAAAATTAGCTTTCTGTTGACTTTTTATAATCAAGTTTGACCCGACAATTGACCTAGTTAGAGTGGGAATCAAAGGGTGCCCTTTTAGGGGTTTATTACCCACATAATTACCAACTCAAAGCTACTTTCAATTCGGGAATTGACTGGACCATTAGTGATTAATCACTAAGTCAAACCTTAATTATGACGGGTTTGACTTTGGGCCATAAAGCTTATTAAAAACGAAATTAGGATGTTAAGGACACTTACAATAGTCCTAAGCACGATTATGGAACTTAAGGAAACTTGTTTGATGACCAGAGAGCTCCAGAGAATGCCTTGAATGATTTCCAAATGTGCAAGTTCATGTGTTGCAACATAAGGGTCTATATATATGGATTTAGAATGCATGAGATCAATCCAAATAAGTCTACAAGTGTTCCCTGATCATTTACATGTGTCCCTATGCATGAAAAACCACTGGTGCAGCCCCTGGAATGAAAAACAAGGCTTCAAAGGCGGTGCAACAGGCTTTACTCGCAGGTGTGTATGAATTCTGCCCGGCTCAGGCCGTCGCGTTGCACGACGGCAGAGGGAGATGCTGGTGGCGTGACGCCAGCATGTGGCTGACCTGATCATCAAGTTTCAAACAATGACATTTCACCCCCTGGACCTTCTAAAACGTAATTTCTTTTACTTTAAGCACATTTAACCCATATAACTTATATTTCTATGATCCATGAGATATAACCAAACATCGTTAGGTCCGGTTTCATTAAACGATAACCGAAAACACAAGTTTTGCCTCGTTGACGCTTTTAACCCCTTAATTACAAAAGTTAACGTATCTTCCTCATACGATATCGAAACCTTGTGAAATTTTTATCACTTATTCTTGGGAGTATAATTAATCGTTACAAGGCTCCGGGTTCGCTAAAAGGTCACTCAGAGGTATAACTTAAACATGTTGACACTTTTAACCCTCGCGTCTTGTAAACTTTCACTTTCTTCCACAAACGGTTTCATACGCTTCATGATTCATTCGTTTAAGGGTATAAACATCGTGTAGGGTTGTTAAAAGGCATAATTATCAAATGTTGACACTTTGAATCCTTATATACATATACTTTCTTCGTTTGTCAACTTTAGTCCCTCATATTCAATTCGTTACACGTTTAAAGTCCATGACACGTGTCTTCATTATATTGGTCGTGATTTTACGAGGTGTTACATCCTCACCCCCTTAAAAGAAATCTCAACCTCGAGATTTACTGAAATAAATAAGGGTACTTCTCTTTCATTGTGGACTCTACCTCCCATGTGTACTCGGGACCTCTATGGGAATCCCACTTAACCTTTACAATCGGTACCTACTTTCTTCGAAGCTTTTTAACCTGTCGATCCTCGATCGACAAAGGTTTCTCAAAAAAATTTAAGCTCTCATCAATATGCACATCTTTATGTGACATGACTAGTGACTCATCAGCTAGACATTTCTTTAGATTGCAGATGTGGAATACATTATGAATACCACTGAGCTCTTCGGGCAGGTTTAACTTATAAGCCACGGTTCCGACACATTCGATGATCTCAAATGGTCCTATGTACCTCGGGCTTAACTTGCCTTTCTTACCAAATCGCATTACCCCTTTCCAGGGTGATACCTTTAGTAACACTTTGTCACCAACCTCGAACTTTAGAGGTTTACGCCTTTTGTCTGCGTAACTTTTCTGCCTATCTCTGGCAGATTTGAGACGATCTCGTATCTGTACAATCTTATCTGTCGTCTCCAGGACTATATCAGGTCCTGTTAGTTGGACATCTCCAACTTCTGCCCACCAAACGGGCGTCCTGCACTTCCTTCCATACAAAGCTTCAAATGGTGCAGCTTGAATACTGGAATGATAGCTATTGTTATATGAAAATTCAATCAATGGAAGATGATCATCCCAACTTCCTCCTAAGTCAATAACACAAGCTCGTAGCATATCCTCGAGTGTCTGTATAGTACGCTCGCTTTAACCATCCGTCTGAGGATGATATGCTGTGCTGAAGTTCAATCGAGTGCCTAGGGATTGCTGAAAGCTTTTCCAGAAATGCGATGTATACCTTGTATCCCTATCAGAGATGATAGACACTGGCACTCCATGGAGAGATACGATCTCATCCACACAGCTGAGCTAACTTATCTGAGCTATGCGTTTCTTTAATAGGTAAGAAGTGGGCTGACTTAGTCAATCTATCCACTATAACCCAAATAGTATCATTTCCTCGCTTTGTCTTTGGTAACTTGGTGATAAAATCCATAGTCACCATTTCCCATTTCCAGGTGGGGAGTTCAGGCTGTTGCAGCAAACCTGGCGGCTTCTTGTGCTCTGCCTTAACTTAAGCACATGTCAGACATTTGGCCACATAAGTGGCTATAGACTTCAAGCCTATCCACCAATAATTTGCCTTCAAATCATGGTACATCTTATCACAGCCAGGATGAACGGAATACTTGGAGTTATGGGCTTCTTGAAGGATCACTTCCCTAAGTCCTCCATAAATTGGAACCCGTATTCGTCCATTCAATCTTAGGATTCCATCCTTACCATATGATAACTGTTCAGCAGTTACCCCCAACTTTTCATTCGGATAATTGGCTTCTAATACAACTTCCTTCTGAGCGGCTAGCAATCTTTCATTCAAGCTGTTCTTCAATTCAATGCTCTTGGCATTGATTCTTATGGGCTTCACCCTTTCCTTTCTACTTAAGGCATCGGCGACCACATTTTCCTTGCCTGGATGGTATCTGATTTCACAATCATAGTCATTTAAAGTCTCCATCCATCGACGCTGTCTCATGTTTAAGTCCTTTTGATTAAACAGATGTTGAAGGCTCTTGTGATCAGAATAGATTACACACTTAATGCCTCCAAAGTTTTAGTGCAAACACAACGGCACCCAACTCCAAGTCGTGGGTGGTGTAATTCTTCTCGTGCACTTTTAGTTGTCGGGAAGCATAGGCAATGACCTTGCCCTTCTGCATGAGCACACACCCCATACCAGTGTGTGATGCGTCGCAGTATACTACAAATTCTTCTATTCCATCAGGCAATGTTAACACAGGTGCATTACTCAACTTCTGCTTAAGAATGTCAAAAGATTCTTGCTGCTTAGGTCCCCAATCAAACTTGATATTCTTACGAGTTAATAAAGTTAGGGGTGCTGCAATCCTTGAGAAGTTTTCAATAAAACGCCTGTAGTATCCAGCCAGACCCAAAAAGTTGCGAATCTCTGTGGGCGTCTTCGGCTCTTGCCAATTCATGATAGCTTCAATCTTAGCGGGATCCACCTGGATACCACGCTCACTGACAACATGTCCAAGGAATTGGACTTCACGAAGCCAAAATTCACATTTTGATAACTTGGCGTAGAGCTTCTCGTGCTGAAGGAGTTTAAGAATACAACGAAGGTGCTTCTCATGGTCAGCTTGGTTCTTCGAATAAATGAGAATGTCATCAATGAAGACGATAACGAATTTGTCCAAGTATGGCTTGCAGACGCGATTCATGAGATCCATGAACGCTGCTGGTGCATTGGTAAGCCCAAAGGGCATCACTAGGAACTCGTAGTGACCATAACGAGTGCTAAATGCAGTCTTGTGCACATCTTCATGTCTAACCTTTAGCTGATGATAACCTGACCTTAAATCAATCTTGGAGAAGTAACTTGCCCCTTGCAGTTGATCGAACAGATCATCAATCCTGGGCAATGGATACCTGTTCTTGATTGTAACCTTGTTAAGCTCACGATAATCGATGCATAGACGCATCGATCCATCCTTCTTCTTTACAAACTGGATCGGTGCTCCCCAAGGAGATGAGCTAGGTCTAATAAATCCCTTTGCCAATAAATCATCCAGTTGAGTCCTCAACTCATTCATCTCTGTTGGTGCTAACCTGTAAGGTGCTCTAGCGATGGGTGCTGCTCCTGGTATAATGTCGATTCTGAACTCCACTTGCCTATCTGGGGGTAAACCAGGTAGTTCTTCAGGGAATACTTCTGGATATTCAGAGATGATAGGGATATCTTCAACCTTGGGTTTCGGTTCATCAATAGTCACTTGTGCCATATAGATGACACAACCTTTCTTTAAACATCTTGACACCTTAAGCATGGACACTTGCTTAGGTAACCCATACTGAGTGTCTCCCTGTATGGTAAGTGACTCACCATACGGAGTCTTGACAACCACTTGTTTCTTGTCACAAATAATCTGGGCTTGGTTATGAGATAACCAATCCATGCCTATCACTATGTCGAAACCAGCTAATTTCAAAGGAAGCAAGGATAACGGAAAGGAGTGGTTCCTAATGGATATAAAGCATCCATCTAATATAGTTGAGGCGGTTTCTATGGTACCATCGGCCAACTCTACTTCATATTTCATGCTCAGGGTTTTAACAGGTAGATTTAACAACTTACAAAACTTATCATCTACAAATGACTTATCCGCACCCGAATCAAATAACACCCTTGCATAAACATCATTTATAAGGAAGGTTCCTGTTATCACATTATCATCCTAAACTGCTTCCCATGCATCCATTCGAAAGACCCTAGCATTGGTCTTTTTGGCTTCTTCAGGCTTTTTGGCATACTTAGGGCAGTTGGACTTGATGTGCCCCTTCTCGTTATAGTTATAGCACGTTGCATCCTTTATCTTCTTGCACTCTATCGTCTTGTGCTCACTTGACTTACAAATCCCACAAGCCCTCGGCTGTGATTGGGATTTTGACTCGTATCTGCACCTCCCCAAATGGCGCTTCTTGCAGATTTTGCATTTGGGCTTTTCACCCGACTGCTGACCATCTTTTCTAAACCTAGAACTCTTTTTGTGTTCAGAGTTCCCTTTGTGTTTCTTGTCTGATCGGTGTGAGTTTTCATCCTCATGTTTCCTCTTCACAATATCAGAATTTCTCAGCGATCTCTGCCTGACCGCATCGAGGGTAAGCGATAGTGCCAGATCGGCTACAGATCTAAAGGTAGTCGGTCGAGATGCCTTCACACTGGCTTTGATCTCCGGGGCTAAACCCCCAATGAAACGGGCTATCCGTTTTGGTTCCGGTGTCACCAAATATGGAACCAATCGAGACATGGTATTAAAACTCGTAAGGTACGCCTGACAGTCTAAATTCTTCATAACTAATGTTAGGAAGTCGGTCTCGATCTTCTCAACCTCATGTTGAGGGCAGTAATTTTCTTTGATGAGAGTAACAAACTGTTCCCAAGACATGCCATACAAATGGACTTTTCCAGTAGCTTGGATCAGAGACCTCCACCAAGCTAGTGCTTCTCCTTTAAATGACTGAGATACAAACTTCACAACATCCCTATCAGCGCAATCACTGATATCAACCACAGTGTCCATTTCATCGAGCCAAGTCATACAATCGATGGCTCCTTTCTCCCCTGTGAAGTCTCTATGCTTGCAGGAGACGAAATACTTATATGTATAGGACTTACCACGTGGTTCTTGTTTGAGCTCAATCTTCTTCGACGGAACACTATGCTGATTTGAGGAGTGATGATCGTCATCCCTCCTTGATCCATTATGTTTAGGAGGTGGCTTACTACGAGCCTCAGAGTGAGTCTTAGGTTTAGAATGGGGTACTGATAAGGTCCTGCTTCGAGTACTACTAGATTCATTAAACTGCCTATCCATGGCCTTGGTAACAACATTATCAATCAATGCTTGAAGTTCCGCACCTGCTACGTTGATCCTGGTAGTATCATGATTCTCCTTTGGGTGACTGTTAATTTCTTCAGACTCTGCCATGTAGCTTGATTGCTACATAAAATGATGACAATGATTTATTTATAGGTTTATAATAGAATTGTCATCTTGATAATTTATTAACCATGACATTAAAGAACCATATTGGTTAATTTGTTAAGTATTTCATTCAGGATTTTCATTAATAATCCTTAGTTATAATTAAATATAATAATGGCACAAAAGGCCAAGTCACATGGACACATTCAAATTATAAGTCAAGATCTTATAGGATCGATGTACTAAGGCTTGAATCATAGTTCATTACCTTTCTTGACAGGGAGTTATAGGCTACAACTGTCTTTTGTCTTATATGACAATGATTATGACCCGTAGGCATTACATCTCAAATGAATGTTTAAATAATAAAGAAGTAATTGGAATAATCCAATATAAGGATGACACGTGTGATTTTACGAATCACATCAGCCAGGAATGTTAACATGTTTTCAGATGTTAACAAGGATTTGAATCTTTTTAAACAGGTTTTACCATCATGGCCAGGTCTTATAGTGATATGCAGGCTAGGTTATACTCTTTATGATTCTTATTTAATATTTAAAGGCAGATTTTATAAAAGGAATGACATATTTTGGATTTATTTATTTATTTCATACATATTACATTTATGCATAAAATGACAAAATAAAATTTAAATGATAAAATGCCACTAAAAATTTTAAAAGAGTACATGGTTGCCCTAAACGGGACTTTTAACAGAAATAACTTGCCCACGCAGGGGCTAAACAAAAATGACATGCCCACGCAGGGGCTAAACTGGAAATACAAGTCCTCGTAGGGACTAGATACAGAAATAGATGTCCACGCAGGGACTTGATTGAAAATTAAAGAAATACAAATAAACAATTAAAGGATTTAATGATCCTTTTTGCTCTTCCCCTTGATGAAGCTCGCCAACCCTTTAAGGAATCCCTGGTGACTTCTTCGGTCCTCACGAACTTCCCGTTCCACCTGGCTCAACCTTTGGAGAATCTCTTGTTGCTGTTGGGGCTGAATCAGTGGTGGCTGCGGCTGCAAAGGTT
Source organism: Helianthus tuberosus (assembly GCA_030545235.1). NCBI lineage: Eukaryota > Viridiplantae > Streptophyta > Magnoliopsida > Asterales > Asteraceae > Helianthus > Helianthus tuberosus. Next base: position 184,659,139 of record CM060351.1, on the reverse strand, counting down.
GAGGAGGTGGCGGGTATTGGTATCCATAAGTCGGGTACCCAGTCTGTCAGGGAGCTCCATAAGGTTCTTCCGGATGGAGGGCGTTGTAGTTCGCCGCTGCAAGGTATGGGTCAGCCTCGGCGTAGTTGTAGTTAGTATGGGCCGGCTGCTCGAAAGGGTTATACGCCGATACACCGGCGTATGTAGGAATTGGGTTGTTATAACCCACTGGTGGCGGTGCGACTGGCGCAGACTCCACCTCAGAAACAGGGTTCGAAGGCCCACCCATCTGTGGGTCTTCGTATAGTGGCGGATAATGACTTCCACTAGAAGGTTGAGGAGTGCTGATACGGACTCCCCCTCGCACGGACATCCGTGCGTTTGATCTTCTCCGCCTCGGTGGCTCCGGAGGCGGCTGCTGCACTGGTGGTGGTGGTGGTGGAGTAACCGCCACAAAGCGCGAATCCTCCGAGGGATCCTGCTGTTGCTGCTGCTCTGAGTGGTAACTGGGTGTAAACACCCAGTCATATTGGGCAAATCTTGCCTGGTAGCTGTCTGGACCATGATAAGGTGATCCATGGTATGATGACCCAGTGTTGCAAAAGTCGGATTCCTCGGCCGAGTACTCGGCGAGTACTCGGTCCTCGGACCTCCACCTTGGCGACTTCCTCCTAGGCGGTCTCAACTAGTCGGCCTCGGGAGTACTCGGTCCTAGTCGGCGCCTAGTCGGCCTAGTCGGAGCCTTGTCGGCCTAGTCGGAGCCTAGTCGGTCTAGGCGGTCAACGTGGTTTGTTGACTTTTAATCGGTCAAACTCGGTCAAAATCGGCCTACTCGGCCTTGTACTCGGACTACTCGGCCTTGTACTCAGACTAGTCGGACTTGTATTCAGAATATTTGAACTTTAAACATGTTTCATTTTAAATTATACCCAGTTGACATGAATTATGCTTATTTTAACACATAAATAATATATAAAAATTAATTTTCTTTATATTTACCATGTCCGCGTACTCCCCGAGTACTCTCCGAGTACTCCGATTACTCCCAACTCCCCAGTCGGCCGACTAGGGACCGCCTAGCGACTTTTACAACACTGTGATGACCTATCCGAGATCTCGATGGGGTGAGTAGGTGTCCCGGTTGGTGGCTCGGCGGGATCGGTATCTTCATCCGTGTCCATAGCATGGTCACCGGAGAAGTGGTCTTCTGGTCCCAATGGGTTAAAACCCACTGGTTCTTCAACTAGGTTTGCCGGGTTAAACCGGCTCTGGAAATAGGGTGTTGGGTCATTGAAGGAGTGGTGTGAGTTCGAGCGTTGGAGAGGGATGAAGGAAGGATGAGAGTTGTGGGGCTCGTTCTCCGACTGCGGCCCGAAAGAGTGTAGGTATGATGGTGATGAACTTAGCGAGACTGATCGCCTCGCTGGCTCCAAATAGGTCCGCCAGTCCTCCTGAGGACTGGTCCTCATGGTGACAGAAGGTGTTCGCCGGTGGGAAGGTCCGGCTTCGTGGTCGTTTGGGGCGTTGAGTGGCCCCTTGCCTCTTCCTCCTCTACGAAACCTAGGTGGTATCTTTTTGAACCTGTCAAAACAAAAAAAGGACACAACAAAGAAAAATAAAGGACAAAATTAGGATAAAACAAATTTGGATTAGTCCTAAGTTCTTTGTCTAGACTCGGAAGTCGAGGAATGTGCAAATTGTGTCATTGAGATTAAACACAAAAGGCTAGTGTTTAATTCACTCAATGTTGGCTCTGATACCAACCTGTCACACCCCGATATTTCCACGTATTACCGGTGGGCCCGGTGGGGAGTATCGTGACGTAGTTGATATCATAGACAATTTATATTATCACAGTTTAATACACAATGGAGGTCGAAAGATAAAATCATCACAAACCGAATTAAAAGTAATATCAAGTGTATTACAAAAACGGTTGTAAGGATCCACAGGCGGATCAAAGTTGACAAAAGATCATTGTTCAACAGATTTATAACATCTAAGCTTGCAAGACTCTATATTGATGCTAGGAGTAGCCAGGCTATTCCGTTTAGTACCTGCACTTAGCCTTTTTGGAAAATACGTCAGTTTACACTGGTAAATACAATTAACCTACTCATTTTGAAAATGTTTAAGAAAATTGATTTGAATGCACAAGGCACAAAATAATCTTTTATAACTTGGGATAATTATTTATATATAAACTTGTTAAAGAATTACATGTTTATTATACGTTCAGTAGCCCAGGCTGAATACCGGGTTAAAGATTAACAGACACACCACATGATATAGTCCCACGGTGAGTTATTCTCGAACCGGCGGTTATACCTTTTTATATATATGCACTGGCAGGTGTATGCCTACACCTCGTGCTTAGGTCATGGCCATTTCAATGAATGATGCCAAGGATATCCGGGACATGGTCATTAACCCCCCAAAGGCTTTAAGGAAACAAAACAGTTTAAACGGGTCATCTCAGTAAATTAACCTTCATATGATTAAAAATTCAAAGCCCGACCAAGCGGTATTTTATATACCGTACCCCAAGCCCGTATAAGGGAAAATAAGTTAAAAGTATTTACCTGAGCAAGTATATATCACAATCAACGAGTGCAAGTATCTTTTACTGGTCTCCTAATCTGGAACGAAGGTTTTAATAACCTATTAGATTCCTAACGGGTCTTAATTAAGCCTAAACTTAGACCGGTTAGTTTTAAAGGAAGATATACGGTTCAAACGCACGATTCAGCGAAGACCGGATTAGAATGTGGTTTAGACCCGACAAGTTTGAATACTTGTATATAATATGGGTAAACTAAACACATTCTGGATTTCGAGATCAAAATGATAAGGTTTGACCCGTTTCGGCTAATTTATGCAAACTAGTTACATAAATCGCACCGAACACGAAAAATGCGTAACGGGTAACCAAATGAGTCATGAACAGGTTTCCTAAGTTAATATGCCTTAAATATGTTGTGATATCAGTAAGATACCTTCCATTATGCCCAAAACGAATTTAAGCTCAAATTATGCCCCGTATGGGTATTTTGGTCATTTTAAAGGTTATAAAAGAGTTTAAATACTAATCTGAGTTTCAGGTCTGATATAATCAGTAAAAATATTTATTTTTATAAGTCATAACAGTAGGGTATTGCATATATGTGAAATTTATCTTTTTTAACCAAACTATGCACTGTAGGGGCATTTTGGTAATTTCACATAAGCTTTAAAGCTCAAATCTGGAAATCTGAGTTTAAAACTTTAGCTTACTATTTAATTATAAAAATTTACTTAAAACATCAGTAGGTATTAAGTTTTATATGTTAAAAATAGTTTTAACCCATACTATGTGCTTAAAACGCGTAAAAGTCGGTTTTAAGCGATTTTCGGGTTTAAATAGGAAATCTGAGTTTTTGATCAGCTTATAAAGTTCAAAATATTTTATTTATCATATAAAATCAGTAGCAAAAAGTTTGGTATCAAAATATTATGTAAAACTCATTTTATTTAAGAAAAGGGCATAACCGACAATTACCGATTTAAAGCAAGAACCCTATGTTATGCTCAACTTAAAAATAAATAAAAATCTTCAAAAATCCCAAAATATTATATTACATCAGTGGGTAAAAAGTTTGGTGTCAAAACTTGAGTTTAGATAGGCTTTATGCTAATTACGCCGTTTAATTAATAAAAAGCTTTCTAATTACGCTATTGAGCATAACTCTTAATCTAGACCTCACACTGATGTCAAATTTTTAGGACAAGTTTATAAATCAGTAATAAAGGTTTTTGTCCTCTCACATTTTCAAAAATCTTGTTTTATGGTCAAAAGGGCATTATGGTCAATATTTAGGCATATAACGGAAACATGCACATGAATCGAATAACTAATGAACCAAGTTGTATAACCTCAGAGGGTTACACTAACCTATAACCTGGTCCTAATAGAGCTCTAAGGAATTTCTAAAATATGCTACATTGGGTCAGAATTGAAAGTCAAAGCAAAAGTCTACTTTTGCGACTTTCGGTTCCGAACCGAGCTTAAATTGAAAATTGTCGGGTTGAACAAGCTTAGACATGTTCTTACATTAATTACCAAGTTATACAAGTGATAAAACAGGTTTCATGGCTTCTACATTGTTAATTGTGCTCTTATTTGAAAATTAGCTTTCTGTTGACTTTTTATAATCAAGTTTGACCCGACAATTGACCTAGTTAGAGTGGGAATCAGAGGGTGCCCTTTTAGGGGTTTATTACCCACATAATTACCAACTCAAAGCTACTTTCAATTCGGGAATTGACTGGACCATTAGTGATTAATCACTAAGTCAAACCTTAATTATGACGGGTTTGACTTTGGGCCATAAAGCTTATTAAAAACGAAATTAGGATGTTAAGGACACTTACAATAGTCCTAAGCACGATTATGGAACTTAAGGAAACTTGTTTGATGACCAGAGAGCTCCAGAGAATGCCTTGAATGATTTCCAAATGTGCAAGTTCATGTGTTGCAACATAAGGGTCTATATATATGGATTTAGAATGCATGAGATCAATCCAAATAAGTCTACAAGTGTTCCCTAATAATTTACATGTGTCCCTATGCATAAAAATCACGGGTGCAGCCCTTGGAATGAAAAACAAGGCTTCAAAGGCGGTGCAACAGGCTTTACTCACAGGTGTGCATGAATTCTGCCCAGCTCAGGCCATCGCGCCGCGTGACGGCAAAGGGAGATGCTGGTGGCGTGACGCCAGCATGTGGCTGACCTGATCATCAAGTTTCAAACAATGACATTTCACCCCCTGGACCTTCTAAAACGTGATTTCTTTCACTTTTAGCACATTTAACCCATATAACTTATATTTATATGATCCATGAGATATAACCAAACATCGTTAGGTCCAGTTTCGTTAAATGATATCCGAAAACACAAGTTTTGCCTCGTTGACGCTTTTAACCCCTAAATTATGAAAGTTAACGTATCTTCCTCATACGGTATCGAAACCTTGTGAAATTTTTATCACTTATTCTTGGGAGTATAATTAATCGTTACAAGGCTCCGGGTTCGCTAAAAGGTCACCCAGAGGTATAACTTAAACATGTTGTCACTTTTAACCCTCGCGTCTTGTAAACTTTCACTTTCTTCCACAAACGGTTTCATACGCTTAATGATTCATTCGTTTAAGGGTATAAACATCGTGTAGGGTTGTTAAAAGACATAATTATCAAATGTTGACACTTTGAATCCTTATATACATATACTTTCTTCGTTTGTTTACTTTAGTCCCTCATATTCAATTCGTTACACGTTTAAAGTCCATGACACGTGTCTTCATTATATTGGTTGTGATTTTACGAGGTGTTACAAGTTTCTTTTAAAAAATCTTGCTGGTTATGAACGAGTACTTGGCTTCAACAAGTTATCTCTAACTTCACAAATCTTGGATTAGTGTTATCTATAAAACAAATGCCGCTAACCTCGCCATAGGAAAAGGGTTTTCCATGTGATCACTATCCGGCGTGTTATAAGTATCAGCTCATTAAGAGTGAATAAAACTGTAAAGAATGGATGTATACGTTTAGGGTTTGTGATAGTGTATGAGAATGCATTTACCTTTACCCTGAAGTATTTATAGAGATAGAGGATTAGGGTTTTCATCTTCCTTGTATCTAGGAGATAACAGCGTCTTCTTTTCAGATGGGCTAGAGAAAACAATATCTTCATTAAAAATGGCCAACTAAGAGAAATAATGTAAAAACTAGGGCTGGCAATTCTGACACGAACACGATAACACGACACGAACCTACACGAAGTTATCATGTTTCGTGTTTCACCTTAACAGGTTTCGTGTGTAAAACAGGTCGACGTGATAAGACCTTAACAGGTTTCGTGTCTAAACAGGTTAAAACCCGTTAACCTGTTAAGACCCGTTAAGCACATGTTAATAATTAAAAATTAAAAAATATTATATGTGGGTGTGGGTGTGGATATGGGGTCATCAATCATGGTACTTGAGATGAATTGTACACAAACACATGGTTCTTTTTCCACAATCCAATCCCTAATTTTTAAATCTCTCTCACAAACACCACCATTCCCTATCTGGTTCACAGCTTCCCCAATTCGGTCGTATCCGTGCTTAAACAGGTCGTGTTCATGTCTTAACAGGTCGTGATTGTGTCTTAAACATGTCGTATGATACGTTGGTAATTTTTTCGTATCTTAACAGGTCGTTTCGTTTAACCTGTTTATTAATAGGTTCGTGTTCGTGTTTCAAAAATCTTTCACGATAAGATTTCGTTTCGTGTCTTATCGTGTTCGTGTCTTAACAGATCGGGTTAACCTGTGCCAGCCCTAGTAAAAACAAACCGATTACCAAAAAACTAACTGGTTCATTAAGCCAAAGATATATTTCCTTTTATTCATTAAGCCATGTAGCCATAACAACCTTTATTATTAAACTTGTTTATAAACCTGTGTATTACACGGATTAAATATAAAAAAACTTAGATTGAATAATATTTTTATTTATAAGTTGATGGATCTGAGTTTGATTCTGATTGTATTTTATGTTTGTAATTAAAATGATAATGGATGAGTGTGCAGCGGAATTATGATGAAAACAAACTTTGCATACAATCAAACGAGAGTAATACTTTGATCAAACATCTTTTCACAATGAATCGGAAGATTGAATTTATTTCAATAACGATTACAATGATTGATGAATGAATGCAAACTCCCCCTCAGCCAGAGCTCAGTTGTTTGTTCGTGCAAAGAAGACGATGATGCAAAAGAGCTAATAGAACAGTACAAAGTACTGAACTATTTATAGGCACTTGCAAACCACTGAGCATCTTAGCTGACGTCACCATGAAAGTGACATCTAACCTCCTAACAAACTCTAACCTCTGATCTATACAAACACTGCTATGTTAACTACTGCTATTACATTACATTACAAAACAGACTATAGATCAGCTGCTGCAACCTTCCACTGCTGTGAACCCAGCAGTACTTGTCCGGATCAGCAGTGCTTGACTCAAGGCAGTAGATTGAATCAGCAGGGCTTTAGTCTTTCATCAGATCTTTACTTGAGCAGCAGTTGTAGGTCAGCAGTTTGCACGATCAGCAGATAGGAGGTCAGCAGATATTGAAATCACTTTCAAGGGGAGAGACGTGTATGTAAACATCTGCTTATTCTGGATCCACTGCTCTGATCCAGTTTTGGCTTTAATTATCTGTTCCTCTGATAGGGTTCGATCCCAACAATCTCCCCCTGGAACAGATAATGCCAAAACTCTTCATTATTGTGGAATTCTTTATTGCCTCATCAACAGTTCCCTTATCTGACCTTTAAATTGTAGTTCAAAGTCTAGGGCATCTGTGTCTTCATCATCCCTGCTAAGTGGAAGATCAAGGAGATCCTACAAATCTTCAAGACTCAGGCCAAGAGCTTGTACCCTTGATATTTTCTCCACTTCTCCACCAGACCTGAGCAAAGTCAATACGCAGGTCTGTTTGTCAGTTTCCCACTTTTGTATTTTTGAGCCTGGTGGGTTTCTTGAGAGATGTTTATTTGTAGAGGTATTTGGTGAGGATGGCCTATTCATAACTGGCTGAGCAGTACTTGCAGTTTGATCCATACCAAGAGTTTCTATGATCATTTTCTTTATGCCTTCTTTTACAAGGTCATCTCCTTTTATCATCTCTTGGATGGTTTCACCTCTCAACTGTTTGTGTGACCTTCTTTTATAGATGGCAGCACCAGTTGGAGCAGTGGCTCTCCTGATTTGCAGCTTTGTTGGTCTTTTTGAAACCTCTGCTTCAGGATAGTCAGGCTTTTGAGGAACATTTGGATCTTTCTTTCTTAGTTCCTCCAACCTTTTGTAGGTGATCCTGACCACATCTACTTTCCATCTAGCAACTTGTCTTTTGTTTCCATATTCAGCAGCAACCAGTTCTTCTTTCATTCTTTTCAGTTCTACTTGTTTGTCAGGTACATTCTTTCTAAACTTTGCCCAGTCAGGAGGAGTGTGAGTGACTTTCCTTTTTATCATGTCTTGAATTATTGCTACTTCATTTTCAAGCTCAGGAACAGTCCACTCTTTGTACATGTATTTCTCTCCTTTGTACTTCTTGTGAGCCATGATGCTTTCAATGTAGTCTTTCTTCAAAGTTTCAGCTGCTCTTTCTGAAATTTGTTTACTGACATTTTTTGCAAATTGTTCTAGGGATCTGACCTGTCTGAGCAGATATTGATAGTTTCTTGAAATTTCTTTGTCAGATTTCCCTTGTGTGTTCCTTTTTGAGATATCCTCTGCTTGCTTGGCCTTGATTTTCAAATATTCATCAACATTTTTAGGCCAGGGATATCCTTTTATTGATGGCAAACTCCTTTTGGCAGGGTCATCCTCATAGTAAAAAGATTTTATTTCTTTTCTAACAGCTGCTAGTTCAAGAGGAAATTGAACACCTGCAGGAGGTAAGGGCTTGTACATTTGAACTGAAGAGAGAGGAACAGGTTTTGGTATTGTCACAAGAGCTAAATATTTTGAAGATGTTTGTGGTGGTGAAGTGTCATCATCTTTGAGAATTAGCCTTCTCCTCTTTGTTTGAGGAGGGGCTGATGATGTTTTGGATGGAACAGTGGTGGTGGATGTAGTGGCAGTGGTTTGTGATTGACTAACAGTTGTTGAAACAACTGGTGTTCCAATCACTGTTGTCATTACAGCAGATGTTGTAACAACTACTGTCTTCTGCCTTTTGGCAGGAGGTGATTTTGTTTTTGGTGGTGATGGTGGTAAAGCAGTGGATTTGGTGTGTGTTGAAGTGGTGTGTGTTGAAGTGGGAGCAGATGTTGAAACCACTGAAGTACCGACTGTAGTTGATACAATAGGAGTTACAACAGCTGTTTTAGGTGGTGGCTTTGGAGCAGACTTTGAACGTCTGGTTGGAATGGATTTGGGTAGCCTTACTCTTCTTGTGGGCTTCTTCTTTTCATCAACAAGATTTTCATCATCTTTTGACCCTGAAGTACCCTGATCCGGATAATCCACCCTGGCTTTCTTTTTGGCCTCTCTATCCCTTTTTACACTTGCAACTGCTTCTGCCAGTGCATTTGTGGTCACATCAATTTTCTTGCTCCCATCTGGCAGAGGGATTTGTTTGGTCATGTTTGCATTTTCTGGTTCAATGTAGAGACCATCCTCTATTCCCTTCTTTTTCCACTCCTGAATTTTCTCCCCCTTTTTGGCATTATCTAGGGGAAGTTGATCAATGAAGAGAACTGTTGGAGGAGCAGTGCCAGTGGTGTGCAGGATCTGAGTTTTGAGAGCCTTTAGATCAGCCTGAGTGGTCTTGAACCTTGACTCCATTGCATTTCTCAGCTGTTGGACATGTTTTTCATGTTGCTGATCTGCTAGTTGTACTTGATGATGGAGAAAAGGTTGAAATAAGTTCCAGAGCTCATTTGTAGCAGGTGCCTGTTGTGGAGCAGGTGCTTGAGATGGAACAGCAGTTGATTATACCTTTTGTACTTGTAACAACTGTTGTAGCATATCTTTGAGTTCTGCAACAGAGTTATCAAGCTTTTCAACACGATCTGTCAATTTTTGGTACTTTAAACCATCACCCAATTTAATGGGATCATCTGATTTCCCACTATCAGTGGTTTTATCAGTGGTAGAGGTAGGGAGTATACTCCAAACATTAACCACTGATGCCCCTTTTTCTTGGTACTTGGGTCTTCTCCCTTCAACACTTGACAACCTTTTGATGTTTCCAGTAGGATAAATAAATCCACTGGTGGTTGGCAGAGGTGCTATAAAAGGAATTGCCTCCAAGGAAGTCTTATTGATGTAACCGCTGTCCAACTGTAAACCAATGGGTTCAACAGTTGTAGTGGCTGCTTCACTTGGACTACCACCAAGAGTTACTTGTAACTCAAGGGGTCTAACCTCCTCAGGTTGTGTTGGTGGGTTAGCAAAGATTGATACATCAGACCCAGTCAGTTGTTGAGGTATATTCTCATTGATAGGTGATTGAGAAGGACTGGTTAGTGACTGGTTCAAATCAATTGCATCCAACAGCAGTTTAGTTGGTGGGGGAATGGTGGATGTGAGGTTTGGTGAAGAAAGAGGATTTGCTCCGGGAATTGAGCTGTGGATGATGGAAACGAGTGTTTCCAGAGCATCATGATGTGGTGTCCCAATGTGTACAACCTGGTCTTTTTGTGAAGAAGCAGAAGGAGTTTCGGTTATGGGTTGAGATATTTGTACCAACTGCTGTGAGGAAGTAGCAGCAGTGGTTTTTTGTGACATTTGTGTTGTCATAGGCAGTAACTCTGGCATCTCATCCTCCAGAGTTGCCTTTTTGATGGGTTTTGGGGGTTTTTGAGTTTTTCTTTTTGGCTTTTTGGTGATTGTAGGTGTGGGTTTCAAAGCAGTTGTGCTGCCACTTTGATCACCTTGAGCAGTGGGCTCAGCAGCAGATACCTGAGGAGCAGTTGTAACTGCTAAATTCTGCTCAGGTACCTCTGCTTGTGTTTTGCAAGGTGTTAACATTCTTGAAAAAGTTTCAGTTGTTAAACTGTTTATTTGAGGAGAATCACCTTGGTTTATTGCAGCTAAATCATTCTTACGGAATTTCTTTTCAAAATAGTAACTTAAAAACCTTGGAAACAGTAAGAATGATTTTGTTTCAACATTATTAACCAAATCTTTAAAAAGTTCCCGAGAATAGTTAAAATTTTCTTCTTGAAGAATTGCATATCCCAGATTTTGAATCTTTAAAGGGATTTCATTGAAAGAAGTGGTTTTATTTGAAACACATAGTAGGAGGGTATGAAATAAAAATCTGGTTGCAGAAGGAAAATAACCTTTTTGTAAGGTAAGTTTCTTCATCATTGTGGCTTCATACCCTCTTTCAATGAAGTCAGTTTGTAACTCGTTTTTAGTGAAAGAAGTTTTACCTTCCTGATCATCGAGTTGAAAGACCTCTGAAATGGATTGTGGCGTGATTTGGACAGCTTTACCCTTTATAGAAGAGTGTATGGTGGTTGCAGTGTCTCCTTGTTTTTCAAGGGTTGCATTCTTCCAGAACTCTCTTTGGGTCTCCAAATAGATTGGTGCATCGGCGGTGAACAAAGTTTTGTACTTTGATTTTGCCATGGTGTCAATGATGGAATCGAAAACATTTGTGGTTCCTGGTTTTGTGAGAAGACCCAGGAGATTGTGAGATGGTTTATATGGGATTTCAGTGGAGATTGCCTTTTGAGAGGCTGTTTTCGATGATGATTTGGAAGTGGGTTTTGTGGATGGCTTCGATTTTGTCATTTTTGAAGAGAATGATTGAAGAAATTTGGAAAGGATGAGATGAAAAACTGCTTTGAGAAGAGAATTTTTAAGAATTCAATTCGACAGTAAAACCCTGTTTTGGTGGTGAGTGGGGATTTTTATAGGGAAGAAAGTGAATGCTGACGTGGCAGCCGTTACAAAAGTACTGACCACTATGTACTGCCCACATGCCAAACTCTGATGAAATGAAGGACAGTACTTTTGTGAAAGCTACTGATGAAGGCAGTGGTTACAACGGTAAAATGAAAGCAGTGGATGATTTTCACTATCAGTGGATAGCATATCAGTGGATAAGACACTGCTTTTTGAACAACAGAGTTTATCAAGGAAATGAGAGAGCAGAGGATGGCTTTCAGCAGTGGACAGACTTAGAAGCAGAGCAGACTTTTGAATAAACAATGGTTAATGGCAGACTTTTAAGGATTTTAATGAAAAATTTCATTTTTAGCTATTTTTAAGGATGGATTTTTGATTTTCTGAAAACATTTTAGTGCTTTTATACATAGAAAAACAAGATGTTGCTTGTTATTCCATGTTTAGCATCCCAATTCTAGAGACCAAGCTTTCAAAGGTGGTTGTATCAAGTGTTTTTGTGAGCACATCTGCCAACTGGTCTTTAGTTGGGACATGATGCAGAGAAATCAAACCTTTTTCATAGCAATCCCTCACAAAGTGATGTTTGATGTCGATGTGTTTGGTGGTTGAATGGGAAACTGGATTTTTGATGATATTTTCTGCTGCCTGGCTATCCAACATGAGTGGTGTCTTTAAGGCAGTGATACCAAAATCCAGTAACTGATTTTGAAGCCACAGGAGTTGGGCTGTACAGCTTGCAGCAGCAATGTATTCAGCTTCAGCAGTGGATGTTGAAACTGCTGCTTGCTTTTTGCTTTGCCAAGAAACCAAGCAATCACCTAGAAACTGGCACCCTCCTGATGTGGACTTCCTTGTGGTGTGACATCCAGCAAAGTCACTGTCTGAAAAACCTGAAAGCTTGATGTTCCCATTAGCTGGATACCAGATACCAAGTGTGGGAGCACCTTTTATGTATCTGAAGATCCTTTTTACAGCAATGAGATTTGATTTTCTAGGAGCTAATTGACTTCTTGCACAGACACATGTTGCAAACATGATGTCTGGTCTAGATGCAGTTAGGTACAATAAAGACCCAATCATGCTTCTATAAAGTGTTTGGTCAATCAGCTCATCTTTTTCATCAGACATGACCAGCTTATTTGTTGCCATGGGTGTGCTGCATGGTTTACAATCATTCATATCAAATTTGGTCAAAAGTTCTTTAGCATATTTGCTTTGATGAATGAAAGTTCCATTTTGCATTTGCTGTACTTGGAGACCAAGAAAGCATTGCAGCTCACCCATTGCACTCATTTCAAACTCAGCTGTCATGAGTTCTCTAAACTCTTCACACATTTTGTTACATGTGCTTCCAAAAATAATGTCATCCACATAAATTTGGACAATCATTAAATCCTTCCCTCTCCATTTAAGAAACAGTGTTTTATCAATGGTACCTCTTTTGAAACCATTTGAGAGTAGAAAGTTGGAAAGAGTTTCATACCAGGCTCTTGGTGCTTGTTTCAAGCCATACAAGGCTTTGTTCAACCTGTAGACATGATCTGGATAAAATGGATCCTCAAAGCCTGGAGGTTGGCACACATACACCTCTTCTTGAATTGTACCATAGAGGAAAGCACTTTTGATATCCATTTGAAACACCTTCATGTTGTGGTTGACAGCAAAGGCCAGGAACAGTTTAATAGCTTCCAATCTTGCTACAGGGGCAAATGTTTCATCATAATCAATCCCCTCTTCCTGTCTGTAACCTTGAACCACAAGCCTGGCTTTATTCTTGACAACAATGCCCCTTTCATCAGTTTTGTTCTTGAAGACCCACTTTGTGCTAATGGGACTAACCTCTTCTGGCAGTGGTACAAGCTCCCATACTTGTTGTCTTTTGAACTGTTGGAGCTCCTCTTGCATGGCTTTTACCCAGCTGTTGTCTTTCAGTGCCTCTTGGTACTTGACTGGCTAATGGAGTGATAGAAAACCAGCAAAAAGACAAATGTTTTGGGTTTGGCTTCTTGTGAGCACCCCTTCATTGATGTTGCCAATGATTTGATCAGGTGGATGAGATCTCAAGAAGATTAAATCTCCTTGGTATGGTATGATGGCATTTGTTGGTGAAGGCTGCAAATGTGTATCATCTGAGCTAACCACTGCTGGTGACTTTGATGACCCAGCAGTGGCTTCAAAAGGTGGTGGAATAGGAGGTAATGAAGTGGACAACTGCTGACTTTTATCCACTGTTTGAGGACTTTTGTCAGCAGTGTTTGAGGATGTGGAAGCAGTGGTGGATGGGCTACTTTGGTCAACAATTGTTGAGGTAGCAGTGGTTGAGCTTCGACAACTGTTTTGAACAGCTGGTGCTTTTCCCTTTGTGGCAGACCTTTGAGGAATGATGATTTCATACCCATAGTCTGGTGTTGTATCCTTTGATGGACCTGCACTGTTAGTCTTGACAGCAGTATTTTCATTGAACTTGACATTCAAAGTCTCCTCCACTGCCTTGGTCCGTGTATTGAACACTTTGTAGGCCTTGGCAGTGGTTGAGTATCCCAGATGATAACCACAATCAATTTTGGCTGCAAATTTTGAAATGGAATCTTTTAGGTTCCAAATAAAGCATGGGCAGCCAAACACCTTGAAGTAAGAGATCAGTGGTTTGAACAGATTTTCCAAAAGCAGTGGTTTCATCATCATGTTTTCTATAACCAACACCAAATTTCACATTGCTTTTTATCTGTTTTTCAAGCATAACCTCATACCCTTTGCATGATTCCACCCATCTCTCACATGTGATCTGGGTGGACTCCAACTCCTTTTTGCAAACTTGGTATTTTTCTACCATAGTTTGGAGTTGAGTTTTGGTTATGCTTTGTTCTTCTTTCAAACTTCTGATCTCTTTTTCCTTTTCAGTCAATTTGTTTTTAAGTTCTTTTAAAGACCTTTCAAATTTGACTTCATCAGTTAAGATTTTACTCCAAAGGTTTTCATTTACCTCTTTGATGTTAGCAAAAGCAATAATGCAATTGTCAGAACACAGTTTTTCAAGAACTTGAGGTGATACCTTGGCAGCAGCCATCATTGCACAATCACATTGATGATTTTCTTCATCATCAGCTCTTTCTTCTTTCTCACCTGCTTTCTCAGTTATCTCTTCTTCTTTGTCCTCTTTGGACCATGGGTCTGTCAGTGGTTCAATCAGGGTTTCTGAATTTTCTCCCAGCAGCAGTTCACCAGCAACTGTATTAACAACTGCTTCAGTCACCTCATCCACTGTTTCATCACTTAGCTGTTCACCTTCAGTTTCAATCCCCTCTGGTATTGACTATAATGCCATCAAACAAAATTTATCATTAGAAGATTCATTAGAAGCATAGAGTGCAAAATTTTCATCACTAAGCTCATCAGGCATACTGCTCCAGTCAACAAAGCCTTGAGTGAAAAAGCTTTGCTGATCTGGTTGTACCACTGCTGGAGCAGCAGTTTGAGGTGCAGGTTGCACTTGTGCCTGGGGGACAGGGGTTTGAACATATTGAATCTGTGGAACAGTGGTTTGGACATAGTGCACAGGCACAGGGGCAGCAACATAATGAGCAGTGTTAACATGGGCTGCAGGGGTATATTGGGTATAGTGCACAGTGCTTTGGTTTTGAGGTCTAGGATTTGAGCTAGGGTGAGTGATTATAGGACCAGTAGTTTGACTCCTGCATTCCCTAGCGAAATGTCCCAACCTATTACACTTGTAACACTTGATTTTCGATTTATCCAACCCAACCCTCAGATTCCCATGTAAACCTGGGAATTTTCGCCCTGTTCTTTTGTAGAATTTGCTAGTTCTAACACTGAGCAAAGCCAATTTGTGCAGGATGTCCATTTCCTCTAAGTCAGTGGGATCAAAATGTTGTAAATCATTGAGTTCAAAGCATAAATTATCTGACATCTGGTTTTCAGTGTTTGCAGTGAAAGCATAGTTTGCAAAGTGAGAATCAGGGTTGGTAAAGTTACCACCAGCTGTTATATCAATGAAATGATCATAACCCTGTTCCTTACTACTGCCACCAGATTCTTCCTGACCCAGAAGAGCTGTGCTACCGAATGAGTAATCATCAGTGGCTTTTCCAGACTCTTGCAACTTCTTTTTCTGGTTCAACTCCCTTTCATAGGTCAGGAGTCTACCATGAAGTTGGGTCAGGGTCAGATCTTTGAACTCAACAGAGTTTCTAGTCACAAATGCAATTGTGTCCCATTTATCAGGTAGTGATCTAAGAAACCTGCTATTTTGGGTTGATTTTGGAAATTCAACCTTAACAAGTCTTAGCTCACTGATGAGACAACTGAACCGTTCAAATTGTTGGGTCAATGTTTCACCCTTAATGTGACAAAAGGTTTCATACTGCTGATTCAGAATTTCCCTATTGTTAACAATAACTTCTTCAGTACCCCCAAACTGTTCCTTCAAAGCATCCCATAGCTCTTTTGCACTGTTGCAATGCAACAGTCCAGCATAGATCTCATTTGGTAATGCAGATGCTATAATGCTAAATGCTTTGGCATCCAATTCGAACTTTTGAAAATCAGTTTCAGTATAGTTTTCATAAGGTTTCGGTACGTTCTTCTTTGGATCCTCAGCACTTGGCACCATAGGAACATGGGGACTAAAAACGACAGACCTCCAACATCCAGTGTTCTGTTGAGCAAGGATGTCACCCATCCTTCGCTCCCAGATGTTGTATTCATTTCTCTTAAGCATAGGTGGTTTAAAAAGTGAGCCAACATTATTCTTATCATCCTGTGATTGTGACGTCATCTTGGTTGTTTTACAGACACTGATTAATCAACTTTAATGGTGATTAAACCTTGCTCTGTTTTTCAACTAAAACGAACAAACTATCGATATCAACGATTTTGAGCTGAACTATTTATGTCAAAATGATTGTTAAATCAAATTTGACTGTCCAAGCTCTGATACCAATTGATGGATCTGAGTTTGATTCTGATTGTATTTTATGTTTGTAATTAAAATGATAATGGATGAGTGTGCAGCGGAATTATGATGAAAACAAACTTTGCATACAATCAAACGAGAGTAATACTTTGATCAAACATCTTTTCACAATGAATCGGAAGATTGAATTTATTTCAATAACGATTACAATGATTGATGAATGAATGCAAACTCCCCCTCAGCCAGAGCTCAGTTGTTTGTTCGTGCAAAGAAGACGATGATGCAAAAGAGCTAATAGAACAGTACAAAGTACTGAACTATTTATAGGCACTTGCAAACCACTGAGCATCTTAGCTGACGTCACCATGAAAGTGACATCTAACCTCCTAACAAACTCTAACCTCTGATCTATACAAACACTGCTATGTTAACTACTGCTATTACATTACATTACAAAACAGACTATAGATCAGCTGCTGCAACCTTCCACTGCTGTGAACCCAGCAGTACTTGTCCGGATCAGCAGTGCTTGACTCAAGGCAGTAGATTGAATCAGCAGGGCTTTAGTCTTTCATCAGATCTTTACTTGAGCAGCAGTTGTAGGTCAGCAGTTTGCACGATCAGCAGATAGGAGGTCAGCAGATATTGAAATCACTTTCAAGGGGAGAGACTTGTATGTAAACATCTGCTTATTCTGGATCCACTGCTCTGATCCAGTTTTGGCTTTAATTATCTGTTCCTCTGATAGGGTTCGATCCCAACAATCTCCCCCTGGAACAGATAATGCCAAAACTCTTCATTATTGTGGAATTCTTTATTGCCTCATCAACAGTTCCCTTATCTGACCTTTAAATTGTAGTTCAAAGTCTAGGGCATCTGTGTCTTCATCATCCCTGCTAAGTGGAAGATCAAGGAGATCCTGCAAATCTTCAAGACTCAGGCCAAGAGCTTGTACCCTTGATATTTTCTCCACTTCTCCACCAGACCTGAGCAAAGTCAATACGCAGGTCTGTTTGTCAGTTTCCCACTTTTGTATTTTTGAGCCTGGTGGGTTTCTTGAGAGATGTTTATTTGTAGAGGTATTTGGTGAGGATGGCCTATTCATAACTGGCTGAGCAGTACTTGCAGTTTGACTTTTGCGGAAGCGTGATTATGGTATGACTTTCTTAATACCATAGCATTCAATCATAACAACACTATATGATTAAACCATTAGATGTTCATCCATAAATTAAGTTTGAAAATACCACAACATAATTGTCTGAAACGTAGACTCCAAATTTAAATTATAAACCACAACATGTTTTAAAGAGTTCACGAAGACTCGACAAAAGACCTTGAATAAAACCGAGTTTAGAACCATGTATCTCGTCCAGGATTAAGATACATCTCCTAAACCCTAATGACTTCGGATGACATCTTTTTATTCATAACGCAGCTTGGAACATGCAAACACCCGCCAGATCCACTTAATTCCCTGAAATACATGTAATTTGAAAACATCAACAAAAGTTGAGCGAGTTCGTGTGTTTGTTTGTGTGTATGTATAAACATTTGAAATCACTGTAAGTATGTATGTAAGTTTATAAATCCCGGTATGAAAGCAACAAGGAAAACAAATCACCAATGGGTTGCAAGGCCATTGATATGTGTGACGTGATGCAGGTAGCTCAAACCTAGCAAATTTTGCACCGAGCTTCCGGCTGTAAGACATAGTCTACCCATGGGCCAAACCCTGGTCCAACATGGTCGGGGCTCGCTACACCCAAATAGATCTATCACTCATGTCCCTCGGTCCTATAATTAGGATTGATGGCCTTATGCGTTATGCCCACCACTCACATGCTCTGAGTGTACCCTTACTTAGCTAACCATACCAAATAGTAATGTATGTAAACCATTGTAACATGTATTTCACCCCCGAAGTTATAAAACTGAAAACAGTTAAAGTAAAAGGGGGAAACACGAAACTCACAGTCTTGTGTCTTCAACGATCGTAACTCGCACTTCTCCGGTGAACACGACTACCTACAACGTACTAATGTCTATTAGACGAGCGGGTCATGCCTTGTCTCAGTATTAATGTTTTTGAGTTACGTTTCATTTACGCTTCTGATATTATTCCAAGTTATATAATTATTGTCAAAATAATTAATATTTTAACTTAAATTATATTTACAAGTTTTGGAATAATTGATAAACAATATATATTAACTTAATACTTCTCAAGTATTAAAACTTGTATTTCTTTCCAAAGATGGGGGTATCTTATACATGTGTACTCGTATTCCGATGTGTATTTATATGTACGAAAATACGTATTCTGTTGTGTCCATTAAGTATTCATATACTTAAACTCTATATTATACTTTCCGAAATATTATTTCTAATAAAAAGTCCACCAACATATATATTTCCAAAATATATATTTAAAGAATATTTCTTAGAAAAATTATTCATAATTTTTCTTTTGGCCAAATATATGTAGTTCCAAACTAATATATTTTCAAGTTCACTGAAGAAAATATTTATCTTTCCCAAAATAACATTTCAAAGGAAAATATATATATATATATTTATATTTGTCAAAAATGCTATATGCTCTTGATGAAATTGTGAAAATCATATTTTCATTCCTTTGTATCCAAAATACTATTTACCAAAATATATTTTGTAAACATATTCTCCGGAATATTTTGTAAGTTACATTTCTTGTTCGGTTTCGCTAATATTTTGTGTGTAACTTATGTACTTATTCCTTGTGATCTTGGTAACATTTTGGATTACAATTCTTGGTGTTTTAATGTGTTATATTATTTTAAACCCTAAAATAATATAACTATTTCACAAAGTATACACATAATCACACATGTGTATCTTTATTGTATATATATATATATATATATATATATATATTCTAAATATATATCTAGCCATTTTTATTTATAAAAACCAACCTCCAATATTTGTATTTTTGTAACAAAATTTATGGCAAGGTTTATGTAGAAAACTCATGGTTAAAATACACTTATAAATATTTGTTTAAAAATATCTTTCTAAGTGTTTATATTTTTAGAAAATTTTGCCATAGTTTCCCCTAAAAATGGAGGTTTCCATGCTTTCAAGCATATCATTTTCTTTTGTAAACATCACCACAATCAATTTACATTCATCAACGAACAACATTCACTTGTCAATCTAGCCAAAATCATGCTTAATCTACTACTTCATGAACTTGAAAGTTTGTGAAAACTTGTAGTAACTTGGTAATGTGTTTAGTAGGTTTAGTTACCCTTTAGAATGTGTTTACTTCTTTAAAAACTTCATTTTTAAAGAAGTTGGGTGTTTACAACTTCAAAACACAATTTCTGAAAATGCTTCTTTATGTAATCTTCTTGTTACACAAATGTTTCTATACTTGTTTAACCATCAAAAATAGTGTTTGTTTATGTAAGAACCAAGATTTAACAAAACTCATATTTTTAACTTGGTTCTTTTGAAATACCATTTATAAATCCTTAGATCTATATGTTTAGCAACTTACTTTGATCATGATTTTTCAAGAAAACAACTTTATTCTTTCCAAGTTCATGATTCAAGTGTGGATAATCTTTCATCCTACAACCTTCTTACTTTCTCATCTTGCTAGACTATGTTTCTAATCATAATATAGCAAGATGTTATGATGATCAACATCATCTTTACAAACAATCAATGATCAACATGCATTCATACCATAAACAACTTAGTTTCAACAAGATTACTTCATAAATCAAGCTTATGTTCAAGTTACATGCTTATGTTCTTTAGTGTTCTTGAAGTTTTGATTATGATACTACTTTAACCACTAGAAATGGATGTAAAATAGAGTGTTTAAGGATCTTACCACTAGCACAAGGCTAGGGATGAATCAAGAGTAGAAAGTGAGTGGATAAAAGCAATGAGAGAAGGTCCTTCCACTTCTGATGCCACCAAGCTTCCTTATGCACCCTTGAACACCTTTGTATGGCCTTAGAATGGATGAGATTGAATGAATGATGATGATGGTGGATGGTTGTGGTTTCGGCCGAGAATGGAGCAAGAGGGAGGAAGAAGAAAGTGTGTGTTTAGTGTGTGTGAGATATGAGATCAAGTTCCTTCATGTATTACTTATAACCATTTAGAGGTCTTAACCCTTGGATAATATGCTTCATATCTTGCAACAAGATCTAAGTAAAGATTTAACAAATCTTCTTGGTGGGGCCATGCTTAGGCGATTACATAGGGGGGGGGGGGGGGGTATTAACTTAGGTTTTAACCAATTAGTTAACATCTAGTTTAATTTCAAGCATTAGTTACATATCTTGGTTATTAGAAATTTTTAGTAGGTGTTATGATGTTCGGGGATCATAACTAGCTTGGTAATGTTAAAACGATGTTTCTAGTGTAAATTTGGTGTTTCGGGTAGTGTCCGGTTAGATACTGGTTCGTTAAAGTGCTAAACTATACAGTTTAGTGTTCTTTATGTACCCTTTTGTGACACTTTTAATTCCCGACACTTAGGAAAGCATTCAGGACCATTTTATCATGTTTTTGCATAATATTTATGTGTTAAAAAGCTGATTTATGCTGAATTCAGTACTTTGGGTGAGTTTTAGGCACTTTCCGGCACTTAAACTATCATCTAGAATGAAGTTTTTGTGGTCCTTACTTCCCTACACACTATACCAGTGTAGTACTTGGTTTCTGGCTCATTCTGTGTCTCAACATACTGTCTGTCTATGTACTGAACTCTGTCGGCATATTACTGGTTCATCAGATAACTGTGCTAACTGTGCTTTGTGCATCATGCAAAGCAATATAGCTTTCATGCATTATTGATATGACATTAAATAATGTATGATGCACATGTATGTGTATGGCAGTAATCAGAAAGCAGTTAATTGTAATTCAGCACAGTCATTAAGAACTAATCTAGATTAATTAATTGAACGGATACCTGGATTTTTGACAGTTGTCACATTCTCCCCCTGTTAAGAAAATTCCGTCCCGAAATTTAAGCTCTGCTGCTGGCTGCAGGGGTATTAGGGAATAAGTGCGGGTATTTCGCTTTCATGCGGTCTTCACGCTCCCATGTAAATTCTGGGCCATGACGTGCGTTCCATCGGACCTTAACCAGTTTAACACTACTCCTACGTGTTTTGTTAACCTTCCAATCAGTAACCTCAACAGGTTCTTCGGTAAAGTGGAGTGTGTCGTCAATGTGAACTTCATCGGCAGGAATAACAACTGTTTCTTGAGTTGGACTCTTTTTCAGATTAGATACATGAAATGTATCATGGACTCCATTCAGTTCCGCGGGTAGATCCAACTTGTAAGTTACAAGACCAATTCTCTCCAGGATTTTGAACGGTCCAATATATCGTGGGTTCAACTTTCCACGCTTCCCAAAGCGTGCTACACCTTTCCAAGGTGAGACTTTTAGTAAAACCATGTCTCCCACTTCAAACTCCAAAGGTTTCCTTCTTTGGTCCGCATAGCTCTATTGTCGATCACGAGCCGCCTTAATGCGTTCTCGTATCTGTATAATCTTATCTGTCGTCTCTTGAACCAATTCGGGACCAACAAGCTGTCTGTCACCCGCATCTGCCCAGCATAACGGTGAACGGCACTTGCGTCCGTAAAGAGCTTCAAACGGTGCAGCTTGAATGCTTGTATGGTAGTTGTTGTTATACGAGAACTCAACCAAAGGTAGATGAGTGTCCCAACTGCCACCCAAGTCCATTACGCAAGCTCGCAACATATCTTCAAGCGTTTGAATCGTTCGTTCGCTTTGGCCATCTGTATGTGGATGAAATGCAGTACTCAGATTCAACTGAGAACCAAAGGCTTCTTGGAAAGATTGCCAAATCCTTGACACAAATCTTCCGTCTCTATCGGATATAATCGAGATAGGCACTCCATGTCGTGTAACTATCTCTTTGAGGTACAGCCCGGCTAGCTTACCTGTGTTATCGTTTTCTCTGATCGCTAAAAAGTGTGCAGATTTTGTCAGACGGTCTACGATTACCCAAATCATGTCATGACCTCTGGGTGTCCTTGGCAGCTTTGTTATAAAATCCATTGAGATCTGATCCTACTTCCACATGGGTATCTCAGGTTGCTGTAGGAGACCTGAAGGCTTCTGATACTCGGCCTTTACTTTGGCACAAGTTAAACACTTCCCAACGTAAGTTGCAACATCACCTTTCAATCTTGGCCACCAGTAGAAATCCTTCAAATCCTGGTACATCTTATCCGATCCTGGATGGATCAAGTACCTTGACTTATGGGCTTCATCAAGAATCACGTTTCTAAGACCACCAAAGAGGGGAACCTAAATCCGTCCCATGAAGCACAACTTTCCTTCCTCATTGGGTACTAACTGTTTCTCCATCCCATGGAGATATTCATCCTTAAGATTTTCTTTCTTAAGAGCTTCCCTCTGCGCAGCATGAATGCGTAACGAGAGGTCTGTCTGTATAATCATTTCCAAAGCCCTAACCCTTATGGGCTTGATTCTTTCTTTCCGACTCAAGGCGTCTGCCACCACATTCGCCTTTCCTGGGTGAAACTTGATTTCACAATCATAATCGTTTAAGAGCTCCACCCATCGGCGTTGTCTCATATTAAGCTCCTTCTGACCAAATATATGTTGTAGGCTCTTGTGATCTGTAAAGATCGTGCATCGGATGCCATACAAGTAATGTCGGCAAATCTTCAATGAAAACACCACTGCGCCTAATTCCAAATCGTGCGTAGTGTAATTCTTCTCGTGAACCTTCAACTGGCACGAAGCATAAGCGATAACCTTCTGTCGCTGCATCAGTACATCCTAATCCCTGACACGAGGCGTCACAATATACCACGAATTCGTCGGTGCCTTCGGGTAGGGATAAAATAGGTGCATCACAAAGCTTGTTCTTTAACAACTGAAATTCTTCTTCTTGCTTGTCTCCCCATTCATACTTCTTGTCCTTTTGAGTAAGGGAGGTCAGCGGTTGAGCGATTTTTTGAAAAATCCTCAATGAATCGGCGATAATATCCTGCCAAACCCAAAAATTGTCAGATTTCGGTTGGCGTCTTCGGAGTCTCCCAACTCTTGATCGCCTCGATCTTGGTGGGATCCATGTGAATTCCATCTTCGTTTACCACGTGACCAAGGAACTGAACCTCGCACAACCAGAACTCGCACTTTCAGAACTTTGCGTATAATTTCTCTTTCTTAAGCGGCTCTAAAATAGCTCTTAGGTGTTGCTTGTAACATCTGTGCTTGTAATCATTGTGAACAATTCGGTTATCAATAAAATAAAGTTATTTGATTCCAATGTTTGTTTATTTATGTTTGACATTTTTCATGTTTTAACTTTTGTTCAATTTCAAACTCTATATCGCTTCCTGGAGAGTTATACGCAAACTGGTGCGTAAACGTAATCAGTTTAATGCGACAAATACTCCGGAACATCAACATATACTTAACATACCTTAACTAACCTTTACATAACTTAGAAATAAGTTTTAAAGGCTTTGGTATGGCAAAAACAAGTTAATTCGCTTACAGGGACTAAATTTGACAAACTGCGAAAGTATGCCAATTTAAACTGTAACAGACATTCCGGAACATGACCATAAGTTAAACATACCATAAATATCCTTTACATAGCTTAGAAATAGGCTTTGAAGGGTTCGGTGTGCTAAAATAAACTTTTGGGTCATTCAGGGACTAAAAGTGTCAAAAAGTGCACAAGTTTGCATTTTCGCGCATAACTTACGTTCTGAATACATCCGGACATCCAAAAAAATTATGTAAGCACTAAAATATTTTGTTTTAGTGTTTGGCATAAGAAAAATCCATTCGTCGCGCAATTTGGATCGTTTTTCACGCTTATGCGCATTCCGTCGTAATTAAGCGAACATCGCGATCGTACGACCAAACAAACCGACATCCGGGATATTTTTGAGCATGTTTCATGTCCAAAATGTTTAGGCATCATTTTAGGGCCTAGAAAATGGCTTAACGAGCCTTAAACATGTTGGAAATGGCCTTAATACACAACGGGGACTGAATTAGAAACTTTGGAAATTGGTTGTTGATCAGAAGGACCTTAGCGTGACACCTAGCCCCCTTGGCGTCAAGCGAGGCCCCTTCTGATCAGCAAAAGCCATTTTTAACAGCTGTTTAGCACTCCCAATCCAATTCCAAGTGTTGTTTCCTGCTTATGGGGGGCCAATATGATGTACATGAGCTTGCCAACAAGTGTAGGGATGTGATCATTCCCTCTTCTCCAAGAAACGATCCTAACGGTGAACCGAAATCTATAAATACCCAACCCTATTCATTTCAAAACCCACAAGAATCTAATTTGAGAAGCTCTAAGTTGAAACCATTGTTTCATACCTGAGCTACTTGAATCAAGATTAGCTTTCGGGGACCCTTTGTAAGTATTCCTTCGTTCTTTTATTGCTTTTCGAGTCCGAAAGTCAAACTTTGTTTGACTTTCTGCATTGACCAGTTTATGGTCAATGCGAAGTTCGTTTGAACTTCGCAACGTGAGCATAATCACGATGGTTATAGTCCCTTGTGACAATGCCTACTGATTACCACGTTGTCTAGTCGTAAGGTAAGCGATCTAAACAATCGCTTATACTTTCGAACCCGACCCATTTGGTCGATCATTAGGATCCGACCAAACACATTAGGTGACCATAGTATATAGGGAATAACCTTCCGAGGTTATACCTTATGGTCGCTTCGTTTAAGTAGTTGTATGATAGGTAGTTTATATGCCTTAGGTAAATTACCAAAATGCCCTTTTTACGCCAAAATCCATTCTAAGCATATGTAACATAACTTTTGGTATCTAAACTGATTTGGTAACAATGTTAGATATGTTAAGGCATATTTTACTTGTCATAGGACTAGTTAGGCGTTCCAAACGCGTTTTACGCGAACGACGCGTTAAAGTAGCATAAGCTACCTAAACGGGTCGTAAGCACTTAGGCTAGGTTTCATTTAGTATGTAGGCTTTGTTAAACCATACTACATGAGTTCCCATACTCATTTGGTTTACGAGCCCTCATTCTATCCGATCCTCCGATATAGGTCCGGTTTATTAACATAGTTACCTATATTAGGTGCCGTTTGATTCCGTGATCTCTAGCATTGCTTGGTGGTTATCTTAGGACTTCTAAGCAATCTCAAGTGAGTACATAGACCCCTCTTTTACTGTTTTCCAAAATTTTGGGGTGAAACACATGTGCCTACTTGTTACTTTCATGCTTTCCTGCTTTCACATCATATACTTGCTATGTTCATTAGTACATTTATAGTACATGATTTCATTGTGTTTATGCTATGTATGCCCATTGTGTGCGTACTTAGTACATTGTTTTACATTACATTTTATGCTATGTATGCCCATTGTGTGCGTACTTAGTACATTGTTTTACATTACATTTTATGCTATGTATGCCCATTGTGTGCGTACTTAGTACATTGTTTTACATTACATTTTATGCTAGGTAAGCCCATTGTGTGCATACTTAGTACATTGTTTTACATTACATTTTATGCTATGTATGCCCATTGTGTGCGTACTTAGTACATTGTTTTACATTACATTTTATGCTATGTATGCCCATTGTGTGCATACTTAGTACATTGTTTTACATTACATTTTATGCTATGTATGTCCTTTGTTGCATACTTAGTACATTTGTTATTCATCACATGCTTACATTTTGGTATGACATTTGGTTTTTTCAAATGAGACAATGTACATTCATTAACATTAGCTACGCCGCTCGTTAGTAGGTAATGGTACCATAGGAATTGACAACTCCCGTTCCTGACATCCTAGGTATGTTTGGATGGAAGGAATGACCGAATTCGATACACATAACTTAGATAAACCTTTAATTTGTTTAAGGGTTTATCGCCACAGTCACAAGGCTTGGATGTATGCATTATAACAATACCGCATAGATGTTTGTATCAGTATAGCATGCATTTATTCCACAAAACATAACTTTGACTTAAACTATATTTAATTCAATACCCTATTTTTGTGCATTTTACCTATGGTTTAGTTGATATATTTCACATGCCATACATGATATTTTTGGATACACATTATATGATTTACATTAAACATAAACATTTTGACACTGATATACACATTTGGTGATTTACATTAGACATGGACATTTTGATATGGTTTACACAATAACACTTGACAATTGATTTATACATGAATAATTTACATTGGTGGTTGGTTTGGGTAAATGGTTTGAGTAACGAGGCATGTGTAATATGGTACAAACATGGTGGATACGCCGCTGGTACTTCCTATATATAAGTGTTTGTATAATATTACATATCGTAGCGTTATTTAAATCATTTCAGTATAGACATATTACATTTTACACAAATAACATATTTTTCACAAGACATTGTTTTACAAAACAGTTTATTTTATATAAACTCATTTTACTTGGTTATTTCATTAACCATACACCTTTCTTTTATGCAATCTGATTTCTTATCAAGTTTTCATATGATTTATAAAAGAAAACACTTAACAAGATTCATGACTAATTTTTATTAAACTTTTCTTTTAAAACCCAAGTCATGAATCCTATTTTCACAAAGCCTATGTATCTCACAGGGATTTTTATGCTGACGTACCTATTTTCACATGTGTTTCAGGAGCAGGTGCATAGGTTTGATCGGGATACACTAGGGTGGACTCGGGCCTTAGTGACAATAAAAGAAGCAAGATTACTTTAGTTGATGTTGTGTACTTTGTTTCCTTCGTTTAAAAGACAATGTAACTCGCTTGTTTGATAAATAAAATATAACATTGTATGCCATGGTTGTGAAACAATAATTCTGTTACAACACTCCCCGACGTTTCCGCCACGATTTGATGTTTTACGTGGTCGGGGTGTGACATTGCTCATGCTCTTCCTTCGTCCTTGAATAAATCAAAATACCGTCGATAAACACAATCACGAATTTATCGAGATATGGCTTGCAGACTCTATTCATCAAATCCATGAATACTGCTGGTGCGTTTGTCAACCCAAACGGCATAACTAGAAACTCGTAATGTCCATAACGAGTCCTGAAGGCAGTCTTCGGAATACTCTCCTCTTGAATTCTCAACTAGTGATATCCTGATCGAAGATCGATCTTGGAGTAGTAACTCGAACCTTGCAGTTGATCGAAAAGATCATCAATTCTCGGCAAAGGATACCGATTCTTGATGGTTAACTTGTTTAGCTCACGGTAGTCGATACACATGCGGAAACTACCGTCCTTCTTCTTAACAAACAGCACTGGAGCTCCCCAAGGCGAGAAGCTTGGTCTGATAAATCCCTTGTCCAAAAGCTCTTGAAGCTGCGTCGACAACTCTTGCATCTCGGAAGGCGCAAGTCAATAAGGTTCCTTAGCTACAGGTGCGGCGCCTGGAACTAAGTTAATGTGGAATTCGACTTGTCACTGCGGCGGCAATCCGGGCAAGTCTTCGGGGAAAACTTCAGGATATTCCCTCACAACTAGGATATCTTCCAGCTTTGGCTCAGCGGCTTCCT
Source organism: Helianthus tuberosus (assembly GCA_030545235.1). Taxonomy (NCBI): domain Eukaryota; kingdom Viridiplantae; phylum Streptophyta; class Magnoliopsida; order Asterales; family Asteraceae; genus Helianthus; species Helianthus tuberosus. The sequence goes on along the minus strand of CM060351.1, from coordinate 184,631,156 downwards.
TGTCCAAGATGTGTGCCAAGAAGGCAACACATCCTTTCTGCAAACATCTTCAGGCCTTCAAACAACTGATAATTCTTAGAGGCGTATCTTGCTTCTCTCCATGCACTAAAATCGTCTCTCTGTTCGCCATTGGAATGTGAATGATCTTCTCGTGACATACGATTTCTGCTCGGTTGCTCGACAACCAATCCATTCCAACTACCACGTCAAAGCTTCCCAACTCGGCTGGCAGAAGATCAAGCGTAAACTCATGCTCTCCGAGCTCTATTACACAACCTCTAATGACTTCATTCGCCTCTACTAGCTTTCCATTAGCTAGTTCTATCGAGTATGGAATATCTAGCTTACTAGCAACTAACCCAAGTATTTTCTTAAATTCTAGATATACAAAGCTATAATCGGCACCTGTATCAAACAGTACAGATGCAAAGTGTTGGTTGATAGGGAATGTACCCGTAACTACATTCGGATCCTGGCGAGCTGTAAGACCCTAACACGTATTTGACAAAAGTCGCAGCAGAAATTCGTGCCATAAAATTTCTTTCATTACAAACGTCTTGACTTACTTGAAGGTTTATTTTTAAAATATCTCTTTTACAAAACAAAAGCATAACTCCCGTTTACTAAAGTACATACTCAATTATTCCCGTACAATCTATCTTGTGACTCGGTCTTCGATCTCATTTCCTTGTGATAATCGCCCGTGATCCGTACAACCTGCACTCACCACATATATTCCTAACATTAGCACACATTATATAAACAAGATTCTTTCACGTACACTTCACATTTCGTCCTTTTCAAACTTTAAGCATTTCAACTGCTTATCCATTTCCTGGTGAGGCTTCAATAACGTACCTGCATTACTTTTCATTCTCAAGGTACACCATTAATAACGTTAACACTCAACGTGTCTAAATCATGCATACATACGTACTTAAATACATACATACTTACACATTTACATACGTACATACCTTTCCTACAACTTTACATACGTGCATACACTCATACATGTCTTTATTCATACATACATACACAACTACATACGTACATACCTTTCCTACACCTTTACATACATGTATACACTCATACATATCTTTATACATACATACATACATATGCATCTACATACGTACATACCTTTCCTACATCTTTACATACATGCATACACTCGTACATATCTTTACACATACCTACATACACATCTACATACGTACACACCTTTCCTACATCTTTACATACATGTATACACTCATACATATCTTCATACATACATACATACACATCTACATACGTACATACCTTTCCTACATCTTTACATACATGCATACACTCGTACATATCTTTACACATACCTACATACACATCTACATACGCATACAAGATCTTGCATACTTCTTACATACTCATGCGTTGATTACATGGGACTTAGACTTTGATTTATAGCCCATAAACATCTAAGGATCGATCAAAATCATGTTTAGGAAGCCCGCCGTAGTCCACGGATAACAAACCGAAGCCTACGGTACATGAATCAACTTAAATAACAAATTTCATGTTTTTGGACTTGGGAGGGCGTCGGCGACGGCCCTAGGGCCCGTCGGCGACGACCCGTGGTTCTTCCCGTAGCCAAAAACCCCGTAGACAGGTAAATAACCCGTCAGCAAAAAAACTAACTTTCTAGAGCCCGTCGGCGACTACCCTTGACCCGTCGGCGACTACCTCTAGAAATGGCACTTTTCTACAGTTCCGTTTCGTCGTCCGTACGCACTAAAACGCGCATAACTTTTGAACCGTTTACCCGTTTCTTCCTACATGCTTGTAAATTCACATTCTATCATATGAACTTAAAATCCCACATCCGGATTAAGGAAATTCTTAACTTACACGCTATCGTCTTATTATTCATTTATGATTTATTCGACCCGTTCATGCATTCAATCACATAACTCGTTCGATTGACCATAACTTCTTATGAACCTAATAATATCAATGACGACTATCATAAAAGATTAAATTCTCGGATGCCTTGCATCCTCTTAACCCATTTTCGCTCAAAAGCTTATTTTGATCCGTTATGGGTATTTGCGCATTAAATGGTCTATGACATATAAAACCCTATACTTTGCTTTCATACTTGACCAAGACATTTCTCTAAACGAATAGCTCGTTTCCAAATGACTTTTAAGGTCGTTTGCCCGAAATACCTATCAAGGGCGTTTTTGTCAACTTTGCTCTATCCTTAATAACAAAGGACTCCCTTGCATAAGTAACCAATCCTACTACTTAGCTGCAATTCTTAATCACACATACCTTGCTCGGATCAAAGCTAAGATCCGTTTAATACTTCATCGGTATCATACAATTCTTTCCTAATTGACCTCGATTATCATACTTAATTAAATTGCATATAACTTTACATAAACAACTAAGAAGTGATTAGGAAAATCACTTACCTCATGCATCCGTGTTCACATTCGTTCCTCGCCACTTCTTGATCCGTTAACCTTCCGTGCTTGATTCCGTCTCGACATGATTCCTATACTTCCATGTCATCGAAATCACATTCTCATTAGCATACACAGTTGTACATGTTAACGATCATATCGATCGCGTAATTCACATTTGACGTTATGGTCACTTCTAACAAGCATAATACATATAACCAAATTCATACCATTTCCAACTCGTGAAATCCGTCATGTCATCGCATTAAACACACATACGTCTAACACGCACCGTATAACTTACTTTAATCTTACAATTATGACAACATGTCTAACCATTCTTCTTATACACAGTTGACTTGTTAGAAGTCAACGGTCCATTTACCTTAACTTTCGACTTATCATTATATACCCGTAACATCATAACCGACTATACGGACGACAATACATACATTTTATCATACGATTGGTGTGCGTACCACCTTTTAAGCATAACGTACAACTAATTCATGCACAATCTTCTAAATTCATACATAGTTCATCAAATCCTTCTACTAATCAACATGTGGTATTTAAAATTAAACATCAAACATATTATCATCACATTTTATTCACTTCATCTAACAACAATTCATCATTTCTTATCCAATTTCTTTAAACATTCACACACATGTATGATTCCAAACATTATTAACATAAGTAAATCATCAATTTACATTACATCATCTAAAACCCACTTCATAACTACTTGTTAATCACTTACAAGTGATCTAATCTTAAGTTCTTCATAATTTCATCATACTTTTGATATGTGTACTACCTTGTAAGCATAGTGTACAACTAGTTCATGCATATCATTCTAATCTCATACACAATTCATCAATTTCTTCCTTCTAATCAACATGAATCATACATGCATAAACATCAAACATACTAGTATCACATTTCTTTCAATTCCTCTCACAAGAATCCATCATACAAATCAAAATACATCAATATTAAGCAAGAATTTAGACATAGATGATTTATCCATGTCTTCATCTTCACCATAACAAACGGATTTCACCCTTAAACATCAAATTAACCTAAACTATGCATAATCCATGTTCCAAATGATGAATCTAACACATACTCATGCTCAGTTTCATACAACTTCGCGATTTACAACATAACCCACTTCGTGTATAATCACCAAACTAGCTTTTAAGACATACCTTGCGATCCCCTTGTGAAGGTGATCGTTAATCTATGCTCGGTTATGAGTTTAAGCTTCATCTTGCCCTTCAATTTGAAGATTTTGAAGAAACTAGGGTTTGAACCCTCTTTTTCCTTCCTGATCATCGATACACACACACACACTGTGTGTGTGTGTGGTGTTTTAATTTTGTTTTATAAAATCATGTTTCCCACTGAACGGTTTTGGTCCCTCTAGTTTCATTTTAGTTAAATAAGAGATTAAAACTCACTTCTTTATATCAACCGGGTTTTAATTTACCAAACCCGTTTTTGGGGTGTTACACGAGCTTCCCTCGCTCCAATGTTAAAGACTCTCCCCTGAGCTTGGTTGTTTTTCGGGCAATCTCTCTTAAAGTGCCCAATATCCCCGCAACTAAAGCATCTTTGCTTGTTTCCAGCGCCACCTTGATTGTTGTTTTGGTTGCGGTTTCCACTTCCAGCTTGGTTTCCAAAATTACCACGATTTCCATTACCGCCATTTTCTCCTTGATTGTTTCTATTCCCAGTACTGCTTCCACCACGGTTTCCACTTCCACTACCATTACCTCTCTGGCCACCATAACCACGACCATTACCATTACCACCCCAGCAAGTCTCCCTTGAATGACCATTCCTTCCACAGTTTTCACACTTCCTATACCTGCATTGGTCGGCATGATGTAATAGGCATACATCACACTTAGGCAAAGTGCCCATGTAACCTTTCCCTCTATTCTCTGAACTTGCAACACCAGTTTTGACTTCAACTGGTGGGTTCACATCTCTCTTCTTGCTACCACTACCGCTTCTTTGAGTACCTTTCTTAAAGTTAGAGAACTTCCGCTTGTTCTCTCCAGATGACTCGACATGTGTCTCCTTTTTCTTTCCATCAGAGATTGAAAACTTGTTCAGCCTAATTGCTTCTTCAATCAATGCCACACTTAGATCAATGGCCTCAGTGATTGTTGTAGGCTTTGATGTCGTCCCCATGCTCATGATTTGGGGTGCCAATCCCGAAATAAAACGCTCGATTCGCTTGAACTCCGAATCAGCCATGTAAGGAACAACGCGAGATAAGTCATGAAATCTCTGCACGTACTCAGCAATCTTCGGGCCATCCATCTTGAGATTCCAGAATTCAGTTTCCAACTTTTGAATTTCAGCCCTGGAACAGTACTTCTTGCGCATAAGTTCCTTCATCTCATCCCAAGTCATGGCATATGCAGCCTCTTCTCCTAGAGTCTGAACTTGGAGATTCCACCATGATAGAGCTCCATCTAAGAACAATCCAGAAATGTAGGTGACCTGGTGCTCCGGCGCACACTTGCTCATCCTTAGCACAGAATCGGTTTTCTCAGCCCATCTGACGTAAGCTACAGCACCCCCGGTGCCATCGAAATTCAGAGGCTTGCAGTCAAGGAACTGCTTATAGGTACAGCCTATACAAGCAACATCATTCACAGAAGCATTAGCAAACGCACATGGAATGTCCAAATGTAACGTAATGTGTCTTAAGTGACTTAAACATTACCATAAGGTAGGTTACTTCCTGAGGTACCTCCACTGTGTTCAGAGCGCAAGTCCTCGTGTTGTGCTATTGCTCGTGAAATCCATTCTTGTAGCTCAGCCTCTGTTGTGGGCAGCTGGTTGTCTCTTCGAGGAGGCATCTTCTAAAGAAGATTGCATAGGTCAGGTCTTATGTATATAAGTATGTAGTACGTGTATGTAATAACATTTATCAACGTAAGTAAGCACATAACATCACATTCATATCACCAATGTATAATTCAACAATGTATATAATGAGAATATTGCGATTGAGCTTGTATAAATCATCGACCACAAATACAGTTACATGTTTTACAAATGTATCGTATCACATCAAAAGGGACTACAGGGTCACACTACCCTTGTCCAAAATGTCTATCAATCTACAACAGTCATATACTCAAAAAGTGGTCTCAAAAAGGTTGTGCAAGCTTGGTTCGATAGCGATACTCTCATCAAAAGCAGGCTACCTGCATAAAACCAAAAACCGGCTATGCTGATGGCAGTGGAGGAGGAGGTGGAGGAACGAAAAGCAAGCTGCGCAAATGCGCGAGCTCCTCCTCAAGATCATAAACGTGTCGCAACAGATAGCTGATCTGCTGCTCCATGGTGAGAAATCGAACATCGAAATCTGGATAAGGCAAAAGAGGAGCAGGTGGAGTCGCAAAAGGTGACTGACATGAACAAGGTGGGGGACGTGGGGTCCTCTCTAGCTCCATGACTCTACGACACAAGATCTCCTGCTGCAGCTGCAATGATAGGAGTAAGTCATCCCTCATGTAACCAATAAAGTGGGAGGGATGGTATGGATAAAAAACTGGCATAGTGTTCAGCGAAAACCATATGAGTGGCTCGCCTGACGGTGCAGAAGCAAAATGAGTAGCAGGTGTATAATGTGGCATGTGAGGAAAAGCGGCTGACACCTGTAGGACCTGGCTAGGCTGCTTACTAGACGGACCTTCCCCTGGACGAGGTGGAGGGATCTCCTGCAGGAATGTGACAGGTAGGTCTGTGCGGTGAACGTCGGACACAATCGGGTGAAAAGGGGTAACCTCAACAGGTGCAGGTGTAGGGGTAGGTGGGGGATTGCAGGCTCAACCAAAGGGGGCATATCATCATAATCCTCTATCCACCCATTGCTGGTGAATTCGTAACGGGGATCTATCTGATCAGCAAAAGCAGCAAGGTCAGCGGGTGCAGGAATCGGGTCTGGTACAAGGGGTGCGATGTCGGGTACGCCAAATGGCACAGGATCAAAATCAGGTAAAGGCTCGGGTGCTGGGGCCAGCTCAGGCTCAGCAGGCATCGGCTCAGGATCAGCCGGTATCACCTCAGGAACAACGGGAATCATCACAGGATCAGCGGGTGCGTCAACAGGCTGATCGTCAGGGGCTATGTCTAGCTCAAGGTCATGATCAAAGTCGTGTGGATGAACAGGTGCAACAGACATGGCTGTGTCAGAATCAGAATCGGTGGGGTAACGCTGCAATCCCAATGCATGCAAAGTGGTGGATGACACAGACTCGAAAGAATCTGGAGCAGAATGATCAGATGAAACCTCAATAATGGGAATCCCAATGAATGGGATAACAATGGCATCCTCAGCTGGAACTCCATCACCCTTGGCAGCATCTAGGGGACCATCAATGAAAAGATCGACATCATCATTAGACAACTCATCAAAAGGCAAATCCTCGAGAGGAAAAGCCGCAAGAGGCAAAGGGGCGAGGATCGGGACCACGGCATGCTCACCATCGGGATGTCCGAGGATGAGATGGTCCTGGTCAGGAATAGGAATAAGAAAGGGATCCTCGTCGGGTAAGCCATTAGCATGCGGTACATCGTCGCCAAAATCGGGTAATGCAAAAGGCTAGAAATCATCGTCATCATCTAACGTCAATTCCGGATCACTCTCAGTGTCAGAGGTAAAAATCTCTGGGTCTGGGACAATCTCATCGTCCGAAACAATGGCCATGGGGTCGACAGTATCTGACAGTCCACTCTCAGATGAGGACATAGTGACTGTAACAAAACAATCACAACATATGCACATATATCAACAATCATCATTAAGCATGTAAGTAATAACAATGTAAGCACGTATTCTTCCTAGTCTTCCCAGACTACCCACCTAGTCTCTCAGACTAAGTCTCCCAGTCTCTCAGACTGAACTACTTAGTCTCTCAGACTAAACTCCCTAGTCTCTCAGACTGAACCACCTAGTCTCTCAGACTGAACCACCCAGTCTCTCAGACTGAACCATGAACATAATCCTTGAAATGTGTTTCCTGTCTTTTATTTGTAAAAATGTTTGTCTTCCTGGATCTGGGCGTTGTATGCAATGAAAGTATGTTGTGAAAACATTTTCGTGAGAGCCCTAATGATTGTAGTCTAGACTCGAAAAGGAATCCTAGTTCGCTACAATCGAAGCCCTGATACCAAGCTGTCACACCCTGACTTTTGCGGAAGCATGATTATGGTGTGACTTTCTTAATACCATAGCATTCAATCATAACAACAATATATGATTAAACCATTAGATGTTCATCCATAAATTAAGTTTGAAAATACCACAACATAATTGTCTGAAACGTAGACTCCAAATTTAAATTACAAACCACAACATGTTTTAAAGAGTTCACGAAGACTCGACAAAAGACCTTAAATAAAACCGAGTTTAGAACCATGTATCTCGTCCAGGATTAAGATACATCTCCTACACCCTAATGACTTCGGATGACATCTTTTTATTCATAACGCAACTTGGAACATGCAAACACCCGCCAGATCCACTTAATTCCCTGAAATACATGTAATTTGAAAACATCAACAAAAGTTGAGCGAGTTCATGTGTTTGTTTGTGTGTATGTATAAACCTTTGAAATCACTGTAAGTATGTATGTAAGTTTATAAATTCTGGTATGAAAGCAACAAGGAAAACAGATCACCAATGGGTTGCAAGGCCATTGATATGTGTGACGTGATGCAGGTAGCTCAAACCTAGAAAATTTTGCACCGGGCTTTCGGCTGTAAGACATAGTCTACCCATGGGCCAAACCCTGGTCCAACATGGGCGGGGCTCGCTACACCCAAATAGATCTATCACTCATGTCCCTTGGTCTTATAATTAGGATTGATGGCCTTATGCGTTGTGCCCACTACTCACATGATCTGAGTGTACCCTTCCTTAGCTAACCATACCAAATAGTAATGTATGTAAACAATTGTAACATGTATTTCACCCCCGAAGTTATAAAACTGAAAACAATTAAAGTAAAAGGGGGAAACACGAAACTCACAGTCTTGTGTCTTCAACGATCGTAACTCGTACTTCTCCGATGAACACGACTACCTACAACGTACTAATGTCTATTAGACGAGCGGGTCATGTATTGTCTCAGTATTAATGTTTTTGAGTTACGTTTCATTTACGCTTCTGATATTATTCCAAGTTATATAATTATTGTCAAAATAATTAATATTTTAACTTAAATTATATTTACAAGTTTTGGAATAATTGATAAACAATATATATTAACTTAATACTTCTCAAGTATTAATACTTGTATTTCTTCCCAAGGATGGGGGTATCTTATACATGTGTACTCGTATTCCGGTGTGTATTTATACGTACGAAAATACGTATTCTATTGTGTCCATTAAGTATTCATATACTTAAAACTCTATATTATACTTTCCGAAATATTATTTCTAATAAAAAGTCCACCAACATATATATTTCCAAAATATATATTTAAAGAATATTTCTTAGAAAAATTATTCATAATTTTTCTTTTGGTAAAATATTTGTAGTTCCAAAATAATATATTTTCAAGTTCACTGAAGAAAATATTTATCTTTCCCAAAATAACATTTCAAAGGAAAATATATATTTATATTTATATTTGTCAAAAATGCTATATGCTCTTGATGAAATTGTGAAAATCATATTTTCATTCCTTTGTATCCAAAATACTATTTACCAAAATATATTTTGTAAACATATTCTCCGGAATATTTTGTAAGTTACATTTCTTGTTCGGTTTCGCTAATATTTTGTGTGTAACTTATATACTTATTCCTTGTGATATTGGTAACATTTTGGATTACAATTCTTGGTGTTTTAATGTGTTATATTATTTTAAGCCCTAAAATAATATAACTATTTCACAAAGTATACACATAATCACACATGTGTATCTTTATTGTATATATATATTCTAAATATATATCTAGCCATTTTTATTTATAAAAACCAACCTCCAATATTTGTATTTTTGTAACAAAATTTATGGCAAGGTTTATGTAGAAAACTCATGGTTAAAATACACTTATAAATATTTGTTTAAAAATATCTTTCTAAGTGTTTATATTTTTAGAAAATTTTGCCATAGTTTCCCTTAAAAATGGAGGTTTCCATGCTTTCAAGCATATCTTTTTATTTTGTAAACATTACCACAATCATTTTACATTCATCAACAAACAACATTCACTTGTCAATCTAGCCAAAATCATGCTTAATCTACTACTTCATGAACTTGAAAGTTTGTGAAAACTTGTAGTAACTCGGTAATGTGTTTAGTAGGTTTAGTTACCTTTTAGAATGTGTTTACTTCTTTAAAAACTTCATTTTTAAAGAAGTTGGGTGTTTACAACTTCAAAACACAATTTCTGAAAATGCTTCTTTATGTAATCTTCTTGTTACACAAATGTTTCTATACTTGTTTAACCATCAAAAATAGTGTTTGTTTATGTAAGAACCAAGATTTAACAAAACTCATATTTTTAACTTGGTTCTTTTGAAATACCATTTATAAATCCTTAGATCTATATGTTTAGCAACTTACTTTGATCATGATTTTTCAACAAAACAACTTTATTCTTTCCAAGTTCATGATTCAAGTGTGGATGATCTTTCATCCTACAACCTTCTTACTTTCTCATCTTGCTAGACTATGTTTCTAATCATGATCTAGCAAGATGTATGATGATCAACATCATCTTTACAAACAATCAATGATCAACAAGCATTCATACCATAAACAACTTAGTTTCAACAAGATTACTTCATAAATCAAGCTTATGTTCAAGTTACATGCTTATGTTCTTTAGTGTTCTTGAAGTTTTGATTATGATACTACTTTAACCACTAGAAATGGATGTAAAATAGAGTGTTAAAGGATCTTACTACTAGCACAAGGCTAGGGATGAATCAAGAGTAGAAAGTGAGTGGATAAAAGCAATGAGAGAAGGTCCTTCCACTTCTGATGCCACCAAGCTTCTTTATGCACCCTTGAACACCTTTGTATGGCCTTAGAATGGATGAGATTGAATGAATGATGATGATGGTGGATGGTTGTTGTTTCAGCCGAGAATGGAGCAAGTGGGAGGAAGAAGAAAGTGTGTGTTTAGTGTGTGTGAGATATGAGATCAAGTTCCTTCATGTATTACTTATAACCATTTAGAGGTCTTAACCCTTGGATAATATGCTCCATATCTTGCAACAAGATCTAAGTAAAGATTTAACAAATCTTCTTGGTGGGGCCATGCTTGGCCGATTACATAGGTAGGGGGTATTAGCTTAGGTTTTAACCAATTAGTTAACATCTAGTTTAATTTCAAGCATTAGTTACATATCTTGGTTATTGGATATTTTTAGTAGGTGTTATGATGTTCGGGGATCATAACTAGCTTGGTAATATTAAAACGATGCTTCTAGTGTAAATTTGGTGTTTCGGGTAGTGTCCGGTTGTTCGGTTAGATACTGGTTCGTTAAAGTGTTAAACTATACAGTTTAGTGTTCTTTATGTACCCTTTTGTGACACTTTTAATTCCCGACACTTAGAAAAGCATTCAGGACCATTTTATCATGTTTTTGCATAATATTTATGTGTTAAAAAGCTGATTTATGCTGAAATCTGCTGAATTCAGTACTTTGGGTCAGTTTTCGGCACTTTCCGGCACTTAAACTATCATCTAGAATGCAGTTTTTGTGGTCCTTACTTCCCTACACACTATACCAGTGTAGTACTTGGTTTCTGGCTCATTCTGTGTCTCAACATACTGTCTGTCTATGTACTGAACTCTGTCGGCATATTACTGGTTCATCAGATAACTGTGCTAACTGTGCTTTGTGCATCATTCAAAGCAATATAGCTTTCATGCATTATTGATATGACATTAAATAATGTATGACGTACATGTATGTGTATGGCAGTAATCAGAAAGCAGTTAATTGCAATTCAGCACGGTCATTAAGCACTAATCAAGATTAATTAATTGTACGGATATCTGGATTTTTGACAGTTGTCCCATAAAAACCCCGTATATTACATGTGTTGAATAGATATAAAAAAAATTATATCTTTAAAAACCATGTGTGTTACACAGATTAAATAAATATAGTTTTGTATATTAAATACTAAAAACGTCGTATCTTTAAAAAAAACCCGTGTATAGTCGGGTTGAAAAACCTACCAAATAATAAAAAAAAATTATATCCTAAATAAATGTAATTTTGTATATTAAATACTAAAAACGTCGTATCTTTAAAAAAAACTCGTGTATAGTCGGGTTGAAAAATCTACCAAATAATTAAAACAAAAATAATATCTTTAAAAACCTCGCGTTTTACTCGAGTTGAATAAACATAATTTTGTATACCAAATAATAAAAAAAGTTATGTTTTTAAATAATTAGGATAACATTTAATATTAATTTATTATTTATATATTTAATATAAGATAAGTAGATAAGAGAGGTATTTGTTTTAAAAATATATTAAATTAACAATTTAGATTTGAGGATAATATTTTATTAAAGTATGATAAGATTTAATACTAATTTATTATTTATTTATTTAGATAAATATAAATTTGAGGATACCTTCAATGAATGACACGTGTCCAAAAGTTGGTTTCTTTTATTATAGTAGTTAGATTTGTTACTTTATCATCTTTATCAATAATTAATATTGGCTTGGGTTTAAATAATCTTAGAAACATTAATGTGTCGTTACTTTCTAAATGGGGGTGGAGGCTCAAGGTGGAGAATAATAAACTTTGGGTAAAGGTTGTGGAAGCCATTCATAAAACTAAGCTCAACTGGAATTTTATTCCGTATAGAGCTTCCATGGGTGGGGTGTGGTGTGGTGTAACATAGCTAAGACCCTATCCAAAACTTCGGTTGATGGGATTCCGTTAAGATCCTTTTCAGAAGCAAGGTTGGAAACGGAGAGAACACTGCTTTCTGGTTGGACCCGTGGCTGTGTAACGAGCCACTTAAATCAAAATACCCAGAGTTGTTCAAACTGGAGAAGGAAAAGAGGTGTAAGGTAGTGGATAGGATCAAGCTGAGGTCGGTTGGTGATGGTTTTGCGTCGGATTACGGCTGGGCTTGGAGCAGAAACATCACGGCTCAGGTAGAAGTTAACGAGATGGTCGATCTTTGCTGTAGGTTGTTTCACGTTTCGCTCAATGCTAGTTCGGACAGGTGGGAATGGATCGATGCTGAAGACAAAGTTTTTAGTGTTGGGGCTGTTAAAAATGTCACACCCCGATATTTCCACGTATTACCGGTGGGCCCGGTGGGGAGTATCGTGACGTAGTTGATATCATCATAGACAATTTATCACAGTTTATATACACAGCGGAAGTCGAAAGATAAAATCATTACAAACCGAATAAAAAGTAATATCAAGTGTATTACAAAACGGTTGTAAGGATCCACAGGCGGATCAAAGTTCAAAAGATCATTGTTCAACAGATTTATTAACATCTAAGCTTGCAAGACTCTTTATTGATGCTAGGAGTAGCCAGCCTATTCCATGTAGTACCTGCACTTAGCCTTTTTAGAAAATACATCAGTTTACACTGGTAAATACAATTAACCGACTCATTTTGAAAATGTTTAAGAAAATTGATTTGAATGCACATGGCACAAAATAATCTTTTATAACTTGGGATAATTATTTATATATAAACTTGTAAAAGAATTACATGTTCGTTATAGGTTCAGTAGCCCGGGCTGAATACCGGGTTAAAGATTAATAGACACACCACATGATATAGTCCCGCGTCGAGTTATTCTCGAACAAGCGGTTATACCTTTTTATATATATAGGTGCACCGTCAGGTGTATGCCTACACCCCGTGCTTAGGTCGTGGCCATTTCAATGAATGATGTCAAGGATATCCGGGACATGGTAATTAACCCCCCAAAGGTTTTAAGTAAACAAAACAATTTAAACAGGTCATCTCAATAAATTAAACTTCATATGATTAACAATTCAATGCCCAACCAAGCGGTATTTTATATACCGTGCCCCAAGCCCGTATAAGGGAAAATAAGTTAAAAGTATTTACCTGAGCAAGTATATATCAAAATCAGCGAGTGCAAGTAGCTTTTACTGAGCTCCTAATCTGGAACGAAGGTTTTAATAACCTATTAGATTCCTAGCGGGTCTTAATTAAGTCTAAACTTAGACCGGTTAGTTTTAAAGGGAGATATACGGTTCAAAACACACGATTAAGCGATGACCGGATTAGAGTGTGGTTTAGACCCGACAAGTTTGTATACTTGTATAATATGGGTAAACTAAACACATTCTGGATTTTGAGATAAAAACGATAAGGGTTGACCCGTTTCGGCTAATTTATGCAAACTAGTTACATAAACCGCACCGAACGCGAATAATGCGTAACGGGAAACCAAATGAGTCATGAACAGGTTTCCTAAGTTAATATGCCTTAATTATGTTGTGATATCAGCAGGATACCTTCCATTATGCCCAAAACGAATTTATACTCAAATTATGTCACGTAGGGGTATTTTGGTCATTTTAAAGCTTATAAAAGGGTTTAAATATAATTCTGAGTTTCAGGTCTGATATATTCAGTAAAAATACTTATTTTTATAAGTCATAACAGTAGGGTATGGCATATATGTGAAATTTACCTTTTATAACCAAACTATGCACCCTAGGGGCATTTTGATAATTTCACATAAGCTTTAAAGGTTAAAATTTGAAATCTGAGTTTAAAACTTTTGATTACTGTTAAAATATAAAAATTTGCTTAAAACATCAGTAGGTATTAAGTCTTATATGAGAAACATGGTTTTAATACATACTATGCGTTTTAAACGCGTAAAAAGACGGTTTTAAGCGATTTCTGGGTTTTTAAAGAAAAGCTGATATTTTTATCATTCCAGAAGACTCAAAATATTTTATTTATTATATAAAATCAGTAGCAAAAGGTTTGGTATCAAAATATTATGTAAAACTCATTTTATGGGCCAAAAGGGCAAAACCGACAATTACCGAATCAAAGCTATAACCCTATGTTATGCTCAGGCTAAAAATAAATAAAAATCTTCAAAAATCCAAAAATCTTATTTTACTTCAGTAGGTAAAAATTTTGGTACAGAAAATTGGGTTTTGATAGGCTTTATGCTAATTACGCCGTTTAATTAATAAAAAGCTTTCTAATTAAGCTATTGAGCATAACTCTTAATCTAGACCTCAAACTTATGTGAAAATTTAGGGACATGTTTATAGATCAGTAATAAAGATTATTGTCCTCTCATATTTTCAAAATTCTCATTTTAAGGTCAAAAGGGCATAATAGTCAACATTTAGGCATATAACGGAAACATGCATATGAATTGGATAACTAATGAACCAAGTTGTATAATCACAGAGGGTTATACTAACATGTAACCTGGTCCTAATAAAGCTCTAAGGCATTTCTAAAATATGCTCTAATGGGTCAGAACTGAAAGTCAAAGCAAAAGTCCACTTATGCGACTTTCGGTTCCGAACCGAGCTTATACTGAAAATTGTCGGGTTGAACATGCTTAGACATGTTCTTACATTAATTACCAAGTTATACAAGTGATAAAACAGGTTTCATAGCTTCTACATTGTTAATTATGTGCTTATGTGAAAATTAGCTTTCTGTTGACTTTTTATGATCAAGTTTGACCCGACAATTGACCTAGTTAGAGTGGGAATCAGAGGGTACCCTTTTAAGGGTTTATTACCCACATAATTACCAACTCAAAGCCACTTTTAATTCGAGAATTGACTGGACCATTAGTGATTAATCACTAAGTCAAACCATAATTACGACGGGTTTGACTTTAGGCCATTAAACTAATAAAACTGAATTAGGAGAGGTTAAGGACACTTATTGAAGTCCTATGCACGACTAAGGATCCTTGGGAAGTGGTCTTGAGCTCCAGGAATCTCCAGAACAAGTGTTTGGAAGTTTTCAAGTGAGGTTCTCAAATGTAAGTTCACAAGTTGCAACAATGGATCTATTTATAGCCAAGGAAGGGTCATGGAGATTGATCCAGGTGTTATGGCATCTCTAGAGATGAAAACTAGTGTCTAGGGACGTGTTTCAAGCAGCTAGAGGGTGGCAAACTCGCGGAACTTAGCAAACATGCAAGCTGCCACATTAAACAACAATTTTATGAGCTGGCACTCTGTCGCGTCGCGCGACGGAGGAGTGCTCAGGTGGTGGCGCAGCGCCAGCAACTCAGTTACCAGCCAACAAGTTTCAAAAAATGTCATTTTCACCCCCTGGACCTTCTAAAACGTAAATTCTTCCATTTTAAGCACTTTTAACCCATGAAATTTATATTTCTATGATCCATGAGATATAACCAATCAACATTAGGTCCGAATTTGTTAAACGATAACCGAAAACACAAGTTTTGCCTCGTTGACGCTTTTAACCCTTAATTACGAAAGTTAGCGTATCTTTCTCATACGATATCGAAACCTTGTGAAATTTTTACCACTTATTCTTGGGAGTATAATTAATCGTTACAAGGCTCTGGGTTCACTAAAAGGTCACTCAGAGGTATAACTTAAACATGTTGACACATTTAACCCTCACGTCTTGTAAACTTTCACTTTCTTCCACAAACGGTTTCACACGCTTCATGATTCATTCGTTTAAGGGTATAAACATCGTGTAAGGTTGTTGAAAGGAAAAATTATCAAATGTTGACACTTTGTATCCTTATATACATATACTTTCTTCATTTGTCAAGTTTAGTCCCTCATATTCAGTTTGTTACACCTTCAAAGTCCATGACATGTGTCGATACTATATTGGACATGATTTTACGAGGTGTTACATCCTCACCCCCTTAAAAGAAATCTCGACCTCGAGATTTACTGAAATAAATGAGGGTACTTCTCTTTCATTGTGGACTCTACCTCCCACGTATACTCGGGACCTCTACGGGCATCCCATTTAACCTTTACAATTGGTACCTGCTTCCTTTGAAGCTTCTTAACCTGTCGATCCTCAATCGAAAAAGGTTTCTCAACAAATTTCAGGCTCTCATCTATGTGCACATCCGTATGTGGTATGACTAGTGATTCATCAGCTAGACATTTCTTCAGATTGCAGATGTGGAATACATTATGAATACCATTGAGCTCTTCAGGCAAATTTAACTTGTAAGCCACTGTTCCGACACATTCGATGATCTCGAATGGTCCTATATATCTTGGGCTTAACTTGCCTTTCTTGCCAAATTGCATTACCCCTTTCCAGGGTGATACTTTCAGTAACACTTTGTCACCAACCTCGAATTTTAGAGGTTTACGCCTTTTATCTGCGTAGCTTTTTTGCCTATCCCTGGCTGCTTTGAGACGATCTCATATCTGTACAATCTTATCCGTCGTCTCCAGGACTATATCGGGTCTTGTCGGTTAGACATCTCTAACTTCTGCCCAACAAATGGGCGTTCTGCACTTTCTTCCATACAGAGCTTCAAAAGGTGCAGCTTGAATACTGGAATGATAGCTATTATTATATGAAAATTCGATCAATGGAAGATGATCATCCCAACTTCCACCTAGATCAATGACACAAGCTCGTAGCATATCCTCGAGTGTCTGTATAGTACGTTCACTTTGACCATCTGTCTGAGGATGATATGCAGTGCTGAAATTTAATCGAGTGCCTAGGGATTGTTGAAAGCTTTTCCAGAAATGCGACGTATACCTCGTATCCCTATCAGAGATGATAGACACTGGCACTCCGTGTAGAGATACAATCTCGTCCACGTACAGCTGAGCTAACTTATCTGAGCTGTGTGTTTCCTTTATAGGTAAGAAGTGGGCTGTCTTAGTCAGTCTATCCACTATAACCCAAATAGTATCATTTCTGTCACACCCCTATTTTTCCACGTGTCACCGGTGGGCCCGGTGGGGAGTATAGTGACGTAGTTGGTATCATCATAGACAAACAACACAATGTAATAATGCACAGCGGAAGCAAAGATAGATTCATTTCAACTTTAAATAAAATGTAATAACAAATATCACAAGTAGTTGAAACGGATCCACAGGCGGATCAAAATAAAATGAGATATTGTTCAACAGCTTATTGTCGTCCAAGCTTGCGAGACTCATTGTGGACGCTCTAGAAGACAACCAGCCTATTACGTGTAGTACCTGCACTTAACCTTTTGGGAAAATACGTCAGTTTACACTGGTAAATACAATTTAACTGACTCATTTTGAAAAGAGTTGAAAATTGATTTGAATGCACATGGCACAAAACCTTTTTATAACTTGGGATAATTATATTACATAATCTTGTAAAGGATTTACATGTTACTTATGCGTTCAGTAGCCCGGTTCGTGCCGGGTTAAAGATCAATAGACACACCACAATATTGAGTTATACACTTGACAGGTGTACGCCTACACCCCGTGCTCAGGTCGTGGCCATCTCGTAAGATAATGCCGAGGATATCCGGGACATGGTCATTAACCCCCCAAAGGCTTTAAGCAAACAAAACATACAATCAAAACATAGCATCTCAATAAATTTAACCACTATTCGATTAAAGAATTTAATGCTAGACCAAGCGGTATTTTATATACCGTACCCCAAGCCCGTATAGGGAAAATAAGTTAAAAGTATTTACCTTGGTAAGTATTTATCTCAACAAGCAAAAAGGCAGGTAGCTTTTACCGGGCTCCTAATCTGGAACGAAGGTTTATAAATAACCTATTAGATTTCCAACGGTCTTTATTTAAGCCTAAGCCTAGACCGGTTAGTTAAAAGGACGAAACGGTTTAAACGCACGATTAAGCGAAGACCGGATAGAATGTGATTTAGACCCGACAAGTTGGAATACTTGTTTAATATGGGTATACTAAGTACATTCTGGATTTTGAGACAAAAATGATAATGTTTGACCCGTCTCGGTCAATTTATGCAAACTAGCTACATAAACCGAACCGAACGCGAAAAGAGCGTTACGGGTATCTAAAAGAGTCATATGCAAGTTCCCAGAGATAATATGCTATAAATATGATATAACATCAGTAAGTTATTTCCTATTATGCCCAAAACGGATTTAAACACAATTCATGCCTTATAAGGGCATTTTGGTCATTTTAAAGTATGTAAAAGAGTTAAATTAGAAATCTGAGTTACAGGTCTGGTTTGTACAGCAAACATACTTAATTTAACATATTATAACAGTAGGGTATGACCCATAAGTGAAAATTATCATTTAAAACCAAACTATGCTCGTTAGGGGTATTTTGGTAATTTTACAAGGGCTTAAAATGTCAAAATCGGGAATCTGAGTTTATAAACTTATACTTACTGTTATTTTATAAAAATATACTAAAAACATCAGTAGGTATCAACCGTATAGATTTAATATGATTATAGTACATACTATGCGATAAAAATGCGTAAAAAGGCGATTTGAAGCCATTTCCGGGTTTGTACAAGAAAGCTGAGATTTTTATACTTCCAGAAGGTTCAACATACTTTATTTAATAAATAAAATCAGTAGGAAGTGGTTTGGGGTCAATCGGATTTATAAAACTCGTTTTATGGCCAAAAAGGGCAATTTCGGTATTTACCGAATTAATCTTAGAGACCTATGATACGATCAGCCAAAAATTAAATAAAAATCTTTAAAAATCTCAAAATATTATATAACATCAGTGTATAAAAGGTTTGATACCAAAAAGTGGTTTAAAATAGGCTATGCGCTAAATACGCTATTTATGTAACATAAAGCTTGTGATTTACGATATTGAGCATATCTCTTAAACTAGGCCACAAACTGATATGAAATTTTCGGTGCATGTTTATAAATCAGTAACAAAGGATTTTACTCTTTCACTTTTTCAAAAATCGCGTTTTATATTAAAAAGGGCAAAATAGTCATATTTAAGCATAAACCGGTAACATGCATATGAATCGGTTAAACATGAAACCAAGATGTAAAATTCCAGAGAGTTAAACATATATGAAAGTTGGTCTAAAATATGCTCTAATTCAGATCTTAACATGCATGTACGGATCAGAACCGATAGTCAAAGAAAAAGTCCATTTATGAGACTTTCGGTTCCGATTCGGGTGTAATACAGAAAATTGTCGAGTTGATCAAGTTGAAATATGTTCTTACATTATTTATAAAGTTATTTTGATGATCAAACAGGTTGCATGTAGCCTACATTACTGATTATGCTTAAATTTGCAAAAACATATTCTGTTGACTTTTTATGAAGAACTTTGACTCGACAATTAGCATGCTTAGAGTGTGAATCTGAACATACCCTTTTAGGGGTTTGTTATACTCATAAATACCAACTTGTTGGTACTTTTGATTCGAGATATGACTGAGCACATTTCGTTTAATTGCAAAGTCAAACTATATTTACGATATGTTTGACTTTTAGTAAGAACACTAAGTTAGAACGGATTTGAGGATGATATAAACACTTACAAAGGTCCTAACAAGCTTAGTGATCACTTATGAGGATGCTTGGTCGATCAGAATGCTCCAGAGAAGGATCTCGTGAATTTTGAAGTTTCAAGTGTGCTTGAATGTTGCAACTATGGTGAACTTTAAAGGAAGTTTGATCAGATTTAATGTTGTTGCAGATGGTTATGGAGGTTATATAATCAGTCCAAGAGTGTTTCCTTGCATGAAATTCGATTGGTGGGTTCCTAAAGTCGAGTACAGCTGCAATCCATTCACAAACAGCCAAGAAACTGACACTTGCACGTTTTCTGTCGCTGGCAGTTGGTCGCGCCACGCGAGAGCCCCCTCGCGCTACGCGAGGGCTTGGTCGACCAGCTTTCCAAGTTTCAAACATTGCACTTCAACCCCTGATCTTTCGTAACGTGTTTTGTTCGTTTATTTAGCACTCTAGACCCTCAAATCTGATTTGTAGGAACCTTGGGACTTTTATAAACTTGGCAAAGTTCTCGGTTCACTTTGCGCTCACCCGAAAAGTCACGAAATTCACGATTACGTATTTGACCTTTCGTATACGGTTTTAACCATAACTTTCTCATACGTTTACGAAACTTCATGAAATTTTTATCACATATTCTCATGAGTATATTTTATCATTACAAAGCTTCGGGTTTGCCAAAAGATCACTCAGAGGTATAATTTCAACATGTTGACACTTTTAGTCCCTGTAGTTTGTAATTCCTCACTTTCTTTCATTTTTCGCTTCGTATGATCCATGATCTAACCGTTTAAAGTTATAAACACCATGTAGGGTTATTGTAGGACTTATTTATCCATTGTTGACACTTTGGACCCTTGAATTCACATAGTTTCACCGTTTGTCAACTTTAGTCCCTCTAAAGTTTATTTCCACATATTCAAAGCTTATGACACGTGTCAAGACATTATTGGACGTAAATTTCCGAGGTGTTACATCCTCACCCCCTTAAAAGAAATCTCGACCCCGAGATTTACTGAAACAAATGAGGGTATTTTTCTTTCATCGTGGATTCTACCTCCCATGTGTATCCGGGACCTCTACGGGCATCCCATTTGACCTTAACAATAGGTATGTGCTTCCTTCGAAGTTTCTTTACCTTTCGGTCTTCAATCGATAACGGCTTTTCCATAAATTTCAAGCTTTCGTCTATATGTACATCCGTATACGGTATAACCGGTGGTCCATCAGCGGAACACTTCTTCAAATTACAGATGTGAAACACATTATGGATAGCACTAAGTTCTTCAGGCAAGTTCAACTTATAAGCGACTGATCCGACACGTTCGATAATCTCGAAAGGTCCTATGTACCTCGGGCTTAGCTTGCCTTTCTTACCAAATCGCATCACCCCCTTCCAGGGTGATACCTTAAGCAACACTTTTTCACCTACTTCGAAGTGAAAATCTTTGCGCTGTGGATCCGCATAAGCTTTCTGCCTATCCCTGGCAGCTCTCAATCGATCGCGGATTTGGACAATCTTGTCCGTTGTCACAAAAACAATTTCTGGTCCTGATAGTTGGACATCTCCAACTTCTGCCCAACAAATAGGCGATCTACACTTTCTACCATATAAGGCCTCAAAAGGCGCAGCTTTTATGCTGGTGTGGTAGCTATTGTTGTAGGAGAATTCAATTAGTGGTAGGTTCTTATCCCAACTACCACCTAAATCGATCGCACACGCACGTAGCATGTCTTCTAAAGTTTGAATAGTACGCTCACTTTGACCGTCAGTCTGTGGATGATAAGCCGTACTAAAATTCAAACGAG
Source organism: Helianthus tuberosus (assembly GCA_030545235.1). Lineage (NCBI taxonomy): Eukaryota > Viridiplantae > Streptophyta > Magnoliopsida > Asterales > Asteraceae > Helianthus > Helianthus tuberosus. Next base: position 184,609,376 of record CM060351.1, on the reverse strand, counting down.
TGCCCAATGATTGCTGGAAACTTTTCCAAAAATGTGACGTGTATCTAGTATCTCTATCAGAGATAATAGACACAGGTATTCCATGCAAAGCTACAATCTTATCAACGTATAATTGAGCTAACATATCGGAGCTATAAGTCTCCTTGATGGGTAGAAAATGTGCTGACTTCGTCAGTCTATCTACTATGACCCATATTGTATCATTTCCTTTTCTCGTCTTTGGTAACTTGGTGATGAAATCCATTGTCACCATCTCCCACTTCCATGTGGGAATTTCAGGTTGTTGTAACAAACCTGACGGTTTCTGATGCTCTGCTTTGACTTGCGCACAAGTCAAACATTTAGACACATAAGCAGCTACGGACTTTTTCAAACCAATCCACCAGTAGTTTGCTTTTAAATCCTGGTACATCTTGTCTGCTCCAGGATGAACAGAATATTTGGAACTGTGGGCCTCCTGGAGGATAACATCCCGAAGTCCTCCAAAAATTGGAACCCATATTCTTCCATTTAGTCTAAGCATTCCGTCCTTGTCATGAGATAACTGCTCCTCAGTTACTCCCAACTTTTCTTCAGGATAATTAGCTTCCAGCACAGCTTCCTTCTGTGCAGCTAATATCCTTTTGTTCAAATCATTCTTGATTTCAATGCGCTTAGCATTGATTCTTATAGGCTTTACTCTTTCTTTTCTACTCAAGGCGTCGGCAACTACATTTGCCTTGCCTGGATGGTACTTTATTTCACAATCGTAATCATTCAGAGTTTCCATCCATCGTCTCTGTCGCATATTCAAGTCCTTCTGATTAAACAAATGTTGAAGGCTCTTGTGATCTGAATAGATCACACACTTGGTACCATATAAGTAATGTCTCCAAAGTTTTAATGCAAATACAACGGCACCCAGCTCCAGGTCGTGGGTGGTGTAGTTCTTTTCGTGTATCTTCAGCTGTCTTGAGGCGTAGGCAATAACTTTGCCTTTCTGCATGAGTACACAGCCCATACCAGTGTGTGATGCATCACAATACACCACAAATTCTTCTATACCATCTGGCAATGTTAACACCGGTGCATTGCTCAACTTTTTCTTCAAAATATCAAAGGATTCCTGCTGCTTAGGGCCCCAATCAAACTTAACCTTCTTACGCGTCAACGCGGTTAAGGGCGCAGCAATCCTTGAAAAGTTTTCGATGAAACGTCTATAGTATCCAGCTAAACCCAGAAAACTGTGAATTTCCGTAGGCGTCTTTGGCTCTTGCCAATTCATAACAGCTTCTACCTTAGCGGGATCCACTTGGATACCACGCTCGCTAACAACGTGTCCAAGAAACTGGACTTCTCGAAGCCAGAATTCACATTTCGAGAACTTGGCATAGAGCTTCTCTTGATGAAGCAGTTTGAGAATACAACGAAGGTGTTTCTCGTGATCAGCTTTGTTCTTTGAGTAAATAAGGATGTCGTCAATAAAGACGATGACGAATTTATCCAGATAAGGCTTGCAGGCGCGATTCATGAGATCCATGAATGCGGCTGGTGCGTTAGTGAGCCCGAAAGGCATCACTAGGAACTCGTAATGTCCATAACGAGTCCTAAACGCTGTCTTGTGCACGTCTTCATCTTTGACTTTCAACTGATGATAGCCTGACCTTAAGTCGATCTTTGAGAAGTAGCTTGCCCCTTGTAATTGATCGAACAGATCGTCGATCCTGGGCAGAGGATACCTATTCTTGATGGTGACCTTATTAAGCTCACGGTAGTCGATGCACAAACGCATCGATCCATCCTTCTTCTTGACAAATAAGATTGGCGCTCCCCAAGGAGACGAACTAGGTCTAATAAAACCTTTTGCTAATAGATCATCCAACTGCGTCCTTAATTCCTTCATCTCCGTCGGTGCTAATCTATAAGGTGCTCTCGCTATTGGTGCAGCACCAGGGATGATGTCAATTCGGAATTCCACTTGCCTATCTGGTGGTAAACCAGGTAGTTCTTCGGGAAAAACTTCAGGATATTCCGAAATGATAGGGATATCTTCAATCTTAGGCTTTGGCTCATCAATCGTAACTTGCGCCATATAAATGACACAACCCTTCTGCATACATCTGGATGCCTTGAGCATGGACACTTGCTCTGGCAGTCCATGCTGAGTATCTCCTTGAATGGTAAGTGACTCTCCAGCCGGAGTTTTAACTATCACTTGCTTTTGTTTGCACACAATCTGGGCTTGGTTATGCGATAACCAATCCATGCCTATAACTACATCAAAGCCGGCGAGCTTAAAGGGAAGTAGGGACAAAGGAAAAGAATGATTCCTAATGGATATAACACATCCATCTAAAACAGTTGAGGCTGTTTCTATGGTTCCATCAGCTAACTCCACCTCGTACTTCACACTTAAGGCTTTTACAGGCAATTTTAACGACTCACAAAACTTATTATCTACAAAGGACTTATCCGCTCCAGAATCAAATAAGACTCTAGCAAAAACATTATTTACAAGAAAAGTACCTGTAATAACGTTGTCATCTTGAACGGCTTCCTTAGCGTCCATCCTGAAGACCCTTGCATTGGTCTTCTTTCCCTCATCGGCTTTCTTAGCGTACTTTGGGCAATTAGACTTAATGTGCCCTTTCTCGTTGCAACCATAACAGGTTGCATCCTTCAGACCCTTACATTTCAAAGTCGTATGATCAGTAGATTTGCAGATTCCACATGGCCTCGTGTGGGACTGCGATTTCGTTTCAAAACGACATTTCCCAAAGTGGTTTTTCTTGCAGGTTTTGCATTTGGGTTTATCCCCCGACTGTTGCCCATCTTTCCTAAATCCTGACCCTTTTCTATGGTCGTTATTCCCTCGGTGTCTCTTCTCCGATCTCCGTGAGGTATCGTCCTCACGCTTTCTCTTATTCTCTTCCGAGCTCCTAAGTGCTCTCAATCTGACCACGTCCTGAGTGAGAGAGAGAGATAGATCAGCTACTGATCTGAAAGTTGTAGGCCTCGATGCCTTAACGCTAGCTTTAATCTCAGGGGCCAAACCCCCAATGAAACGGGCAATCCTTTTCGGCTCAGGGGTTACCAAGTAGGGAACCAATCGAGATAAAGTATTGAAGGTGGTGAGGTAAGCCTGACAATCTAGATTCTTCATTACCAATGATACAAAGTCTGACTCGATCCTTTCCACTTCATGTTGTGGACAAAAATTCTCTTTAATAAGGGCTACGAATTGATCCCATGACATACTGTAAAGTGTGGCCTTTCCGGTAGCTTGCAAAAGAGATTTCCACCATGCTAGTGCGTCCCCCTTAAACGATTGGGACACATACTTCACTACATCCCGTTCAGCACACCCGCTGATATCTACGACTGTATCCATTTCGTCTATCCAGGTCATGCAGTCGACCGCTCCTTTTTCCCCAGTAAAGTCTCTGGGTTTGCATGAGACGAAGTATTTATAAGTGCAAGACTTACTGTGCGATTCATGTTTCTGCTTGATCTTCTTTATCGGGACACTGTTTTGGTTAGAGGAGTGATGATCCTCATCATCCTTCTTTGGCTTATCATTCTTAGGTATCTCCTTCTGAGAGGGCGGTTTGTTATGACCCTCTGAATGTGTTCTTGGTTTGGAACGTGATGCGGTTCGGGTCCTACTTCGGGTCCCGCTTGCTTCACTAAATTGTCTATTCAGTGCTTCTACCACGGCATCATTCACTAGTGCTTTCAATTCCGCACCAGTTATTAACATTTGAGCATTTTCAGGGTTCTGTGCCGGGCGACTGTTTAGTTCTTCGGATTTGGCCATGTAGTCTTAAATTGCTACATAAAATAAGGACAAGGTCTATTTAGAAGTCTAAACAGTATTATCGTTCTCGACGATTTATTAACCATGGTAAACAAAAGCCATATTAGTTAATTTTAATAATTTCATTCGGGATTTTTACTAATAATCTTTTTAGAACGAAATATAATATTGGCATAATAAGCCTAGTCACGTAGACAAATTTTCTAAATTACAAATTTAGATTTTGTAGGGTTAAGGCTTGATTAAATAAGACAAGTCAATCCTTTTTCTTGGCAGGGAGTTTATAAACTACAGCTGCCTTTTTGTTTTTATATGACATTAATTATAACCCGTAGGTATTATGTCACAACCAATTATATATAGAAATATTAAAATTTGGATATTTTATAAGAAGGGTGGCGTGTGTGATTTTACGGATCACATTAGCCAAGAATGTTAACATGTTTACAGATGTTAACAGAGATTTGAATCTTTTTAAACAGGTTCTACCATCTTGGCTAGGTTTATGACAACATAACAGCTAGGTTTTACCTTTTAAGATCCTTATTAAAATGGTGAATTACAATAAAAATGCTATTTTCCATTTATTCATTTATTATATTTATGCATATAATTTAAAAATGAAAAGCTAAAATTACCATTCTAATTTAAAATTTAAAGAGTACAAAATTGCCCTAAACGGGACTTTTCATAAATATCATGCCCTCGCAGGGGCTAAACAAATAACAAACCCTCGCAGGGGTCGAAATAAAAGACATGCCCACGCAGGGGCTGAACAGAAAGAAAAATTACCCACGCAGGGGTAGAGTACAAAAATATATGTCCACGCAGGGACATGACTAGATAACAAGCAAACAAAGGATTCAGTGATCCTTCTTGCGTTTACCCTTGAGCAAGCTCACTACCTTGCTAAACATCCCCTTCCTACGCCTCCGTTCATGATCCAACCCCTGGCGCATCTCGTCTCGCACCCCATGTATCTCGTGAATGATTTCTTGCATTTGGGGCGGCGACATTGTCGGCGCCTGAGGTGGTTGCTGATAGTACGACGGCTGAGGAGGCTGATAAAGCGGAGGTTGGGGCGGTTGCGGCTGCTGAAACTGTGGAGGTTGAAGAGGCTGCGACTGTTGATACCCATATGGTGGGTACCCATAAGTCGAGGGTCCTGTAGCCCAGGGACCTCCAAAGGGAGCTTCTTGCTGGAAGGTGTTGGAGTTTGCCGCTATCCAGTACGGATCCTCCATATAGTTGTACCCCGTGTGAAACTGCTGCTCAAAGGGGTTAAATGCCGCAGCATTAGTGTAAGCGGGGATTTGTTCTCCAAAACCTGGTGGTGGCTGTGGCTGTGGCTGTGGCTGTGGCGCGATTGGCGCCGTTGCTACTTCAGAGACGGGGTTTGAAGATTCACCCATCTCTGTTTCTTCATGAACCGGTGAGTACCGGCTGCCACTAGAAAGTGGAGGGGTACTGATGCGTATCCCCCCTCGTACGGACATCCGCGGGGTAGTTCTCCTTCGCCTCGGAGGCGGGGGAGGCTGAAGTGGAGGTGCTGCTGCTGGCGGAGTGACCGCTACAAATTGGGAATCCTCAGAAGGATTCTGTTGCTGCTGGGGCTGCTCCTGCTGGTGTAGGGGGGAGTGGTGAGGCAGGTGCAAAGGAGAGTTGTGGTAGGACTGGTGCAGAGGGGAGTTATGGTAAGATTGGTGAAGAGGAGAGTGATGGGAAGACTGGTGAAGAGGAGAGTGATGGGAAGACTGGTGCAAGGGAGAGTTATGATAACTGGGGGTAAACACCCAGTCATATTGTTTGAACATCTCCTCATAACTATCGGGACCATTGTAAGGTGATCCCAAAAATGGTGACCCATCAGATATCTCGATGGGATGGTTTGGTGTGCCGGATGGTGGCATGGATGGATCGGTATCCTCATCGACCTCCATCTCATTGCCACCCGAGAAGTGGTCCTCGGGTCCAAGTGGGTTAAAACCCACTGGTTCTTGCAGGTAATCGTCAGGGTTGTACAGTCCCTGAATGGTGGGTGATGTGTTGTCAAAGGGTGACTGGCGTCCAAGAGGAATGTAGGACTGCTGCGAGTGATGGGGCTCATTCTCCGAATGAGGCCCAAATGAATGGGGAATGGATGGTGTGGAGGCTGGTTCAGTGAAGGACCTCCATAGATTTTGGGCATCTGTGTTATGAGAGCCCGAAGGTGTTCGCCGATGCGAAGGCCCGGCTTCGTGATCATTTGGGGCTACGTATCCTCCTCGTCCCCCTCGTCCTCTCATTCTTGGTGGCATGTTTAACTACCTGTCAAAAACAAATAAGTGATACAACAAAAATATATAATTAGACAAGGTTAGAAAATTTAAACAAAAATTTGGAAATTTCCTAAGTTCTTTGTCTAGACTCGAGAATCGAGGATTGTGCAATTGTGTAACTGAGATTAAACACAAAAGGCTAGTGTTTAATTCACCCAGAGTTGGCTCTGATACCAACCTGTCACACCCCTATTTTTCCACGTGTCACCGGTGGGCCCGGTGGGGAGTATAGTGACGTAGTTGGTATCATCATAGACAAACAACACAATGTAATAATGCACAGCGGAAGCAAAGATAGATTCATTTCAACTTTAAATAAAATGTAATAACAAATATCACAAGTAGTTGAAACGGATCCACAGGCGGATCAAAATAAAATGAGATATTGTTCAACAGCTTATTGTCGTCCAAGCTTGCGAGACTCATTGTGGACGCTCTAGAAGACAACCAGCCTATTGCGTGTAGTACCTGCACTTAACCTTTTGGGAAAATACGTCAGTTTACACTGGTAAATACAATTTAACTGACTCATTTTGAAAAGAGTTGAAAATTGATTTGAATGCACATGGCACAAAACCTTTTTATAACTTGGGATAATTATATTACATAATCTTGTAAAGGATTTACATGTTACTTATGCGTTCAGTAGCCCGGTTCGTGCCGGGTTAAAGATCAATATACACACCACAATATTGAGTTATACACTTGGCAGGTGTACGCCTACACCCCGTGCTCAGGTCGTGGCCATCTCGTAAGATAATGCCGAGGATATCCGGGACATGGTCATTAACCCCCCAAAGGCTTTAAGCAAACAAAACATACAATCAAAACATAGCATCTCAATAAATTTAACCACTATTCGATTAAAGAATTTAATGCTAGACCAAGCGGTATTTTATATACCGTACCCCAAGCCCGTATAGGGAAAATAAGTTAAAAGTATTTACCTTGGTAAGTATTTATCTCAACAAGCAAAAAGGCAGGTAGCTTTTACCGGGCTCCTAATCTGGAACGAAGGTTTATAAATAACCTATTAGATTTCCAACGGTCTTTATTTAAGCCTAAGCCTAGACCGGTTAGTTAAAAGGACGAAACGGTTTAAACGCACGATTAAGCGAAGACCTGATAGAATGTGATTTAGACCCGACAAGTTGGAATACTTGTTTAATATGGGTATACTAAGTACATTCTGGATTTTGAGACAAAAATGATAATGTTTGACCCGTCTCGGTCAATTTATGCAAACTAGCTACATAAACCGAACCGAACGCGAAAAGAGCGTTACGGGTATCTAAAAGAGTCATATGCAAGTTCCCAGAGATAATATGCTATAAATATGATATAACATCAGTAAGTTATTTCCTATTATGCCCAAAATGGATTTAAACACAATTCATGCCTTATAAGGGCATTTTGGTCATTTTAAAGTATGTAAAAGAGTTAAATTAGAAATCTGAGTTACAGGTCTGGTTTGTACAGCAAACATACTTAATTTAACATATTATAACAGTAGGGTATGACCCATAAGTGAAAATTATCATTTAAAACCAAACTATGCTCGTTAGGGGTATTTTGGTAATTTTACAAGGGCTTAAAATGTCAAAATCGGGAATCTGAGTTTATAAACTTATACTTACTGTTATTTTATAAAAATATACTAAAAACATCAGTAGGTATCAACCGTATAGATTTAATATGATTATAGTACATACTATGCGATAAAAATGCGTAAAAAGGCGATTTGAAGCCATTTCCGGGTTTGTACAAGAAAGCTGAGATTTTTATACTTCCAGAAGGTTCAACATACTTTATTTAATAAATAAAATCAGTAGGAAGTGGTTTGGGGTCAATCGGATTTATAAAACTCGTTTTATGGCCAAAAAGGGCAATTTCGGTATTTACCGAATTAATCTTAGAGACCTATGATACGATCAGCCAAAAATTAAATAAAAATCTTTAAAAATCTCAAAATATTATATAACATCAGTGTATAAAAGGTTTGATACCAAAAAGTGGTTTAAAATAGGCTATGCGCTAAATACGCTATTTATGTAACATAAAGCTTGTGATTTACGATATTGAGCATATCTCTTAAACTAGGCCACAAACTGATATGAAATTTTCGGTGCATGTTTATAAATCAGTAACAAAGGATTTTACTCTTTCACTTTTTCAAAAATCGCGTTTTATATTAAAAAGGGCAAAATAGTCATATTTAAGCATAAACCGGTAACATGCATATGAATCGGTTAAACATGAAACCAAGATGTAAAATTCCAGAGAGTTAAACATATATGAAAGTTGGTCTAAAATATGCTCTAATTCAGATCTTAACATGCATGTACGGATCAGAACCGATAGTCAAAGAAAAAGTCCATTTATGAGACTTTCGGTTCCGATTCGGGTGTAATACAGAAAATTGTCGAGTTGATCAAGTTGAAATATGTTCTTACATTATTTATAAAGTTATTTTGATGATCAAACAGGTTGCATGTAGCCTACATTACTGATTATGCTTAAATTTGCAAAAACATATTCTGTTGACTTTTTATGAAGAACTTTGACTCGACAATTAGCATGCTTAGAGTGTGAATCTGAACATACCCTTTTAGGGGTTTGTTATACTCATAAATACCAACTTGTTGGTACTTTTGATTCGAGATATGACTGAGCACATTTCGTTTAATTGCAAAGTCAAACTATATTTACGATATGTTTGACTTTTAGTAAGAACACTAAGTTAGAACGGATTTGAGGATGATATAAACACTTACAAAGGTCCTAACAAGCTTAGTGATCACTTATGAGGATGCTTGGTCGATCAGAATGCTCCAGAGAAGGATCTCGTGAATTTTGAAGTTTCAAGTGTGCTTGAATGTTGCAACTATGGTGAACTTTAAAGGAAGTTTGATCAGATTTAATGTTGTTGCAGATGTTTATGGAGGTTATATAATCAGTCCAAGAGTGTTTCCTTGCATGAAATTCGATTGGTGGGTTCCTAAAGTCGAGTACAGCTGCAATCCATTCACAAACAGCCAAGAAACTGACACTTGCACGTTTTCTGTCGCTGGCAGTTGGTCGCGCCACGCGAGACCCCCCTCGCGCTACGCGAGGGCTTGGTCGACCAGTTTTCCAAGTTTCAAACATTGCACTTCAGCCCCTGATCTTTCGTAACGTGTTTTGTTCGTTTATTTAGCACTCTAGACCCTCAAATCTGATTTGTAGGAACCTTGGGACTTTTATAAACTTGGCAAAGTTCTCGGTTCACTTTGCGCTCACCCGAAAAGTCACGAAATTCACGATTACGTATTTGACCTTTCGTATACGGTTTTAACCATAACTTTCTCATACGTTTACGAAACTTCATGAAATTTTTATCACATATTCTCATGAGTATATTTTATCATTACAAAGCTTCGGGTTTGCCAAAAGATCACTCAGAGGTATAATTTCAACATGTTGACACTTTTAGTCCCTGTAGTTTGTAATTCCTCACTTTCTTTCATTTTTCGCTTCGTATGATCCATGATCTAACCGTTTAAAGTTATAAACACCATGTAGGGTTATTGTAGGACTTATTTATCCATTGTTGACACTTTGGACCCTTGAATTCACATAGTTTCACCGTTTGTCAACTTTAGTCCCTCTAAAGTTTATTTCCACATATTCAAAGCTTATGACACGTGTCAAGACATTATTGGACGTAAATTTCCGAGGTGTTACATCCTCACCCCCTTAAAAGAAATCTCGACCCCGAGATTTACTGAAACAAATGAGGGTATTTTTCTTTCATCGTGGATTCTACCTCCCATGTGTATTCGGGACCTCTACGGGCATCCCATTTGACCTTAACAATAGGTATGTGCTTCCTTCGAAGTTTCTTTACCTTTCGGTCTTCAATCGATAACGGCTTTTCCATAAATTTCAAGCTTTCGTCTATATGTACATCCGTATACGGTATAACCGGTGGTCCATCAGCGGAACACTTCTTCAAATTACAGATGTGAAACACATTATGGATAGCACTAAGTTCTTCAGGCAAGTTCAACTTATAAGCGACTGATCCGACACGTTCGATAATCTCGAAAGGTCCTATGTACCTCGGGCTTAGCTTGCCTTTCTTACCAAATCGCATCACCCCCTTCCAGGGTGATACCTTAAGCAACACTTTTTCACCTACTTCGAAGTGAAAATCTTTGCGCTGTGGATCCGCATAAGCTTTCTGCCTATCCCTGGCAGCTCTCAATCGATCGCGGATTTGGACAATCTTGTCCGTTGTCACAAAAACAATTTCTGGTCCTGATAGTTGGACATCTCCAACTTCTGCCCAACAAATAGGCGATCTACACTTTCTACCATATAAGGCCTCAAAAGGCGCAGCTTTTATGCTGGTGTGGTAGCTATTGTTGTAGGAGAATTCAATTAGTGGTAGGTTCTTATCCCAACTACCACCTAAATCGATCGCACACGCACGTAGCATGTCTTCTAAAGTTTGAATAGTACGCTCACTTTGACCGTCAGTCTGTGGATGATAAGCCGTACTAAAATTCAAACGAGTGCCCAATGATTGCTGGAAACTTTTCCAAAAATGTGACGTGTATCTAGTATCTCTATCAGAGATAATAGACACAGGTATTCCATGCAAAGCTACAATCTTATCAACGTATAATTGAGCTAACATATCGGAGCTATAAGTCTCCTTGATGGGTAGAAAATGTGCTGACTTCGTCAGTCTATCTACTATGACCCATATTGTATCATTTCCTTTTCTCGTCTTTGGTAACTTGGTGATGAAATCCATTGTCACCATCTCCCACTTCCATGTGGGAATTTCAGGTTGTTGTAACAAACCTGACGGTTTCTGATGCTCTGCTTTGACTTGCGCACAAGTCAAACATTTAGACACATAAGCAGCTACGGACTTTTTCAAACCAATCCACCAGTAGTTTGCTTTTAAATCCTGGTACATCTTGTCTGCTCCAGGATGAACAGAATATTTGGAACTGTGGGCCTCCTGGAGGATAACATCCCGAAGTCCTCCAAAAATTGGAACCCATATTCTTCCATTTAGTCTAAGCATTCCGTCCTTGTCATGAGATAACTGCTCCTCAGTTACTCCCAACTTTTCTTCAGGATAATTAGCTTCCAGCACAGCTTCCTTCTGTGCAGCTAATATCCTTTTGTTCAAATCATTCTTGATTTCAATGCGCTTAGCATTGATTCTTATAGGCTTTACTCTTTCTTTTCTACTCAAGGCGTCGGCAACTACATTTGCCTTGCCTGGATGGTACTTTATTTCACAATCGTAATCATTCAGAGTTTCCATCCATCGTCTCTGTCGCATATTCAAGTCCTTCTGATTAAACAAATGTTGAAGGCTCTTGTGATCTGAATAGATCACACACTTGGTACCATATAAGTAATGTCTCCAAAGTTTTAATGCAAATACAACGGCACCCAGCTCCAGGTCGTGGGTGGTGTAGTTCTTTTCGTGTATCTTCAGCTGTCTTGAGGCGTAGGCAATAACTTTGCCTTTCTGCATGAGTACACAGCCCATACCAGTGTGTGATGCATCACAATACACCACAAATTCTTCTATACCATCTGGCAATGTTAACACCGGTGCATTGCTCAACTTTTTCTTCAAAATATCAAAGGATTCCTGCTGCTTAGGGCCCCAATCAAACTTAACCTTCTTACGCGTCAACGCGGTTAAGGGCGCAGCAATCCTTGAAAAGTTTTCGATGAAACGTCTATAGTATCCAGCTAAACCCAGAAAACTGTGAATTTCCGTAGGCGTCTTTGGCTCTTGCCAATTCATAACAGCTTCTACCTTAGCGGGATCCACTTGGATACCACGCTCGCTAACAACGTGTCCAAGAAACTGGACTTCTCGAAGCCAGAATTCACATTTCGAGAACTTGGCATAGAGCTTCTCTTGATGAAGCAGTTTGAGAATACAACGAAGGTGTTTCTCGTGATCAGCTTTGTTCTTTGAGTAAATAAGGATGTCGTCAATAAAGACGATGACGAATTTATCCAGATAAGGCTTGCAGACGCGATTCATGAGATCCATGAATGCGGCTGGTGCGTTAGTGAGCCCGAAAGGCATCACTAGGAACTCGTAATGTCCATAACGAGTCCTAAACGCTGTCTTGTGCACGTCTTCATCTTTGACTTTCAACTGATGATAGCCTGACCTTAAGTCGATCTTTGAGAAGTAGCTTGCCCCTTGTAATTGATCGAACAGATCGTCGATCCTGGGCAGAGGATACCTATTCTTGATGGTGACCTTATTAAGCTCACGGTAGTCGATGCACAAACGCATCGATCCATCCTTCTTCTTGACAAATAAGATTGGCGCTCCCCAAGGAGACGAACTAGGTCTAATAAAACCTTTTGCTAATAGATCATCCAACTGCGTCCTTAATTCCTTCATCTCCGTCGGTGCTAATCTATAAGGTGCTCTCGCTATTGGTGCAGCACCAGGGATGATGTCAATTCGGAATTCCACTTGCCTATCTGGTGGTAAACCAGGTAGTTCTTCGGGAAAAACTTCAGGATATTCCGAAATGATAGGGATATCTTCAATCTTAGGCTTTGGCTCATCAATCGTAACTTGCGCCATATAAATGACACAACCCTTCTGCATACATCTGGATGCCTTGAGCATGGACACTTGCTCTGGCAGTCCATGCTGAGTATCTCCTTGAATGGTAAGTGACTCTCCAGCCGGAGTTTTAACTATCACTTGCTTTTGTTTGCACACAATCTGGGCTTGGTTATGCGATAACCAATCCATGCCTATAACTACATCAAAGCCGGCGAGCTTAAAGGGAAGTAGGGACAAAGGAAAAGAATGATTCCTAATGGATATAACACATCCATCTAAAACAGTTGAGGCTGTTTCTATGGTTCCATCAGCTAACTCCACCTCGTACTTCACACTTAAGGCTTTTACAGGCAATTTTAACGACTCACAAAACTTATTATCTACAAAGGACTTATCCGCTCCAGAATCAAATAAGACTCTAGCAAAAACATTATTTACAAGAAAAGTACCTGTAATAACGTTGTCATCTTGAACGGCTTCCTTAGCGTCCATCCTGAAGACCCTTGCATTGGTCTTCTTTCCCTCATCGGCTTTCTTAGCGTACTTTGGGCAATTAGACTTAATGTGCCCTTTCTCGTTGCAACCATAACAGGTTGCATCCTTCAGACCCTTACATTTCAAAGTCGTATGATCAGTAGATTTGCAGATTCCACATGGCCTCGTGTGGGACTGCGATTTCGTTTCAAAACGACATTTCCCAAAGTGGTTTTTCTTGCAGGTTTTGCATTTGGGTTTATCCCCCGACTGTTGCCCATCTTTCCTAAATCCTGACCCTTTTCTATGGTCGTTATTCCCTCGGTGTCTCTTCTCCGATCTCCGTGAGGTATCGTCCTCACGCTTTCTCTTATTCTCTTCCGAGCTCCTAAGTGCTCTCAATCTGACCACGTCCTGAGTGAGAGAGAGAGATAGATCAGCTACTGATCTGAAAGTTGTAGGCCTCGATGCCTTAACGCTAGCTTTAATCTCAGGGGCCAAACCCCCAATGAAACGGGCAATCCTTTTCGGCTCAGGGGTTACCAAGTAGGGAACCAATCGAGATAAAGTATTGAAGGTGGTGAGGTAAGCCTGACAATCTAGATTCTTCATTACCAACGATACAAAGTCTGACTCGATCCTTTCCACTTCATGTTGTGGACAAAAATTCTCTTTAATAAGGGCTACGAATTGATCCCATGACATACTGTAAAGTGTGGCCTTTCCGGTAGCTTGCAAAAGAGATTTCCACCATGCTAGTGCGTCCCCCTTAAACGATTGGGACACATACTTCACTACATCCCGTTCAGCACACCCGCTGATATCTACGACTGTATCCATTTCGTCTATCCAGGTCATGCAGTCGACCGCTCCTTTTTCCCCAGTAAAGTCTCTGGGTTTGCATGAGACGAAGTATTTATAAGTGCAAGACTTACTGTGCGATTCATGTTTCTGCTTGATCTTCTTTATCGGGACACTGTTTTGGTTAGAGGAGTGATGATCCTCATCATCCTTCTTTGGCTTATCATTCTTAGGTATCTCCTTCTGAGAGGGCGGTTTGTTATGACCCTCTGAATGTGTTCTTGGTTTGGAACGTGATGCGGTTCGGGTCCTACTTCGGGTCCCGCTTGCTTCACTAAATTGTCTATTCAGTGCTTCTACCACGGCATCATTCACTAGTGCTTTCAATTCCGCACCAGTTATTAACATTTGAGCATTTTCAGGGTTCTGTGCCGGGCGACTGTTTAGTTCTTCGGATTTGGCCATGTAGTCTTAAATTGCTACATAAAATAAGGACAAGGTCTATTTAGAAGTCTAAACAGTATTATCGTTCTCGACGATTTATTAACCATGGTAAACAAAAGCCATATTAGTTAATTTTAATAATTTCATTCGGGATTTTTACTAATAATCTTTTTAGAACGAAATATAATATTGGCATAATAAGCCTAGTCACGTAGACAAATTTTCTAAATTACAAATTTAGATTTTGTAGGGTTAAGGCTTGATTAAATAAGACAAGTCAATCCTTTTTCTTGGCAGGGAGTTTATAAACTACAGCTGCCTTTTTGTTTTTATATGACATTAATTATAACCCGTAGGTATTATGTCACAACCAATTATATATAGAAATATTAAAATTTGGATATTTTATAAGAAGGGTGGCGTGTGTGATTTTACGGATCACATTAGCCAAGAATGTTAACATGTTTACAGATGTTAACAGAGATTTGAATCTTTTTAAACAGGTTCTACCATCTTGGCTAGGTTTATGACAACATAACAGCTAGGTTTTACCTTTTAAGATCCTTATTAAAATGGTGAATTACAATAAAAATGCTATTTTCCATTTATTCATTTATTATATTTATGCATATAATTTAAAAATGAAAAGCTAAAATTACCATTCTAATTTAAAATTTAAAGAGTACAAAATTGCCCTAAACGGGACTTTTCATAAATATCATGCCCTCGCAGGGGCTAAACAAATAACAAACCCTCGCAGGGGTCGAAATAAAAGACATGCCCACGCAGGGGCTGAACAGAAAGAAAAATTACCCACGCAGGGGTAGAGTACAAAAATATATGTCCACGCAGGGACATGACTAGATAACAAGCAAACAAAGGATTCAGTGATCCTTCTTGCGTTTACCCTTGAGCAAGCTCACTACCTTGCTAAACATCCCCTTCCTACGCCTCCGTTCATGATCCAACCCCTGGCGCATCTCGTCTCGCACCCCATGTATCTCGTGAATGATTTCTTGCATTTGGGGCGGCGACATTGTCGGCGCCTGAGGTGGTTGCTGATAGTACGACGGCTGAGGAGGCTGATAAAGCGGAGGTTGGGGCGGTTGCGGCTGCTGAAACTGTGGAGGTTGAAGAGGCTGCGACTGTTGATACCCATATGGTGGGTACCCATAAGTCGAGGGTCCTGTAGCCCAGGGACCTCCAAAGGGAGCTTCTTGCTGGAAGGTGTTGGAGTTTGCCGCTATCCAGTACGGATCCTCCATATAGTTGTACCCCGTGTGAAACTGCTGCTCAAAGGGGTTAAATGCCGCAGCATTAGTGTAAGCGGGGATTTGTTCTCCAAAACCTGGTGGTGGCTGTGGCTGTGGCTGTGGCTGTGGCGCGATTGGCGCCGTTGCTACTTCAGAGACGGGGTTTGAAGATTCACCCATCTCTGTTTCTTCATGAACCGGTGAGTACCGGCTGCCACTAGAAAGTGGAGGGGTACTGATGCGTATCCCCCCTCGTACGGACATCCGCGGGGTAGTTCTCCTTCGCCTCGGAGGCGGGGGAGGCTGAAGTGGAGGTGCTGCTGCTGGCGGAGTGACCGCTACAAATTGGGAATCCTCAGAAGGATTCTGCTGCTGCTGGGGCTGCTCCTGCTGGTGTAGGGGGGAGTGGTGAGGCAGGTGCAAAGGAGAGTTGTGGTAGGACTGGTGCAGAGGGGAGTTATGGTAAGATTGGTGAAGAGGAGAGTGATGGAAGACTGGTGAAGAGGAGAGTGATGGGAAGACTGGTGCAAGGGAGAGTTATGATAACTGGGGGTAAACACCCAGTCATATTGTTTGAACATCTCCTCATAACTATCGGGACCATTGTAAGGTGATCCCAAAAATGGTGACCCATCAGATATCTCGATGGGATGGTTTGGTGTGCCGGATGGTGGCATGGATGGATCGGTATCCTCATCGACCTCCATCTCATTGCCACCCGAGAAGTGGTCCTCGGGTCCAAGTGGGTTAAAACCCACTGGTTCTTGCAGGTAATCGTCAGGGTTGTACAGTCCCTGAATGGTGGGTGATGTGTTGTCAAAGGGTGACTGGCGTCCAAGAGGAATGTAGGACTGCTGCGAGTGATGGGGCTCATTCTCCGAATGAGGCCCAAATGAATGGGGAATGGATGGTGTGGAGGCTGGTTCAGTGAAGGACCTCCATAGATTTTGGGCATCTGTGTTATGAGAGCCCGAAGGTGTTCGCCGATGCGAAGGCCCGGCTTCGTGATCATTTGGGGCTACGTATCCTCCTCGTCCCCCTCGTCCTCTCATTCTTGGTGGCATGTTTAACTACCTGTCAAAAACAAATAAGTGATACAACAAAAATATATAATTAGACAAGGTTAGAAAATTTAAACAAAAATTTGGAAATTTCCTAAGTTCTTTGTCTAGACTCGAGAATCGAGGATTGTGCAATTGTGTAACTGAGATTAAACACAAAAGGCTAGTGTTTAATTCACCCAGAGTTGGCTCTGATACCAACCTGTCACACCCCTATTTTTCCACGTGTCACCGGTGGGCCCGGTGGGGAGTATAGTGACGTAGTTGGTATCATCATAGACAAACAACACAATGTAATAATGCACAGCGGAAGCAAAGATAGATTCATTTCAACTTTAAATAAAATGTAATAACAAATATCACAAGTAGTTGAAACGGATCCACAGGCGGATCAAAATAAAATGAGATATTGTTCAACAGCTTATTGTCGTCCAAGCTTGCGAGACTCATTGTGGACGCTCTAGAAGACAACCAGCCTATTGCGTGTAGTACCTGCACTTAACCTTTTGGGAAAATACGTCAGTTTACACTGGTAAATACAATTTAACTGACTCATTTTGAAAAGAGTTGAAAATTGATTTGAATGCACATGGCACAAAACCTTTTTATAACTTGGGATAATTATATTACATAATCTTGTAAAGGATTTACATGTTACTTATGCGTTCTGTAGCCCGGTTCGTGCCGGGTTAAAGATCAATAGACACACCACAATATTGAGTTATACACTTGACAGGTGTACGCCTACACCCCGTGCTCAGGTCGTGGCCATCTCGTAAGATAATGCCGAGGATATCCGGGACATGGTCATTAACCCCCCAAAGGCTTTAAGCAAACAAAACATACAATCAAAACATAGCATCTCAATAAATTTAACCACTATTCGATTAAAGAATTTAATGCTAGACCAAGCGGTATTTTATATACCGTACCCCAAGCCCGTATAGGGAAAATAAGTTAAAAGTATTTACCTTGGTAAGTATTTATCTCAACAAGCAAAAAGGCAGGTAGCTTTTACCGGGCTCCTAATCTGGAATGAAGGTTTATAAATAACCTATTAGATTTCCAACGGTCTTTATTTAAGCCTAAGCCTAGACCGGTTAGTTAAAAGGACGAAACGGTTTAAACGCACGATTAAGCGAAGACCGGATAGAATGTGATTTAGACCCGACAAGTTGGAATACTTGTTTAATATGGGTATACTAAGTACATTCTGGATTTTGAGACAAAAATGATAATGTTTGACCCGTCTCGGTCAATTTATGCAAACTAGCTACATAAACCGAACCGAACGCGAAAAGAGCGTTACGGGTATCTAAAAGAGTCATATGCAAGTTCCCAGAGATAATATGCTATAAATATGATATAACATCAGTAAGTTATTTCCTATTATGCCCAAAACGGATTTAAACACAATTCATGCCATATAAGGGCATTTTGGTCATTTTAAAGTATGTAAAAGAGTTAAATTAGAAATCTGAGTTACAGGTCTGGTTTATACAGCAAACATACTTAATTTAACATATTATAACAGTAGGGTATGACCCATAAGTGAAAATTATCATTTAAAACCAAACTATGCTCGTTAGGGGTATTTTGGTAATTTTACAAGGGCTTAAAATGTCAAAATCGGGAATCTGAGTTTATAAACTTATACTTACTGTTATTTTATAAAAATATACTAAAAACATCAGTAGGTATCAACCGTATAGATTTAATATGATTATAGTACATACTATGCGATAAAAATGCGTAAAAAGGCGATTTGAAGCCATTTCCGGGTTTGTACAAGAAATCTGAGATTTTTATACTTCCAGAAGGTTCAACATACTTTATTTAATAAATAAAATCAGTAGGAAGTGGTTTGGGGTCAATCGGATTTATAAAACTCGTTTTATGGCCAAAAAGGGCAATTTCGGTATTTACCGAATTAAGCTTAGAGACCTATGATACGATCAGCCAAAAATTAAATAAAAATCTTTAAAAATCTCAAAATATTATATAACATCAGTGTATAAAAGGTTTGATACCAAAAAGTGGTTTAAAATAGGCTATGCGCTAAATACGCTATTTATGTAACATAAAGCTTGTGATTTACGATATTGAGCATATCTCTTAAACTAGGCCACAAACTGATATGAAATTTTCGGTGCATGTTTATAAATCAGTAACAAAGGATTTTACTCTTTCACTTTTTCAAAAATCGCGTTTTATATTAAAAAGGGCAAAATAGTCATATTTAAGCATAAACCGGTAACATGCATATGAATCGGTTAAACATGAAACCAAGATGTAAAATTCCAGAGAGTTAAACATATATGAAAGTTGGTCTAAAATATGCTCTAATGTAGATCTTAACATGCATGTACGGATCAGAACCGATAGTCAAAGAAAAAGTCCATTTATGAGACTTTCGGTTCCGATTCGGGTGTAATACAGAAAATTGTCGAGTTGATCAAGTTGAAATATGTTCTTACATTATTTATAAAGTTATTTTGATGATCAAACAGGTTGCATGTAGCCTACATTACTGATTATGCTTAAATTTGCAAAAACATATTCTATTGACTTTTTATGAAGAACTTTGACTCGACAATTAGCATGCTTAGAGTGTGAATCTGAACATACCCTTTTAGGGGTTTGTTATACTCATAAATACCAACTTGTTGGTACTTTTGATTCGAGATATGACTGAGCACATTTTGTTTAATTGCAAAGTCAAACTATATTTACGATATGTTTGACTTTTAGTAAGAACACTAAGTTAGAACGGATTTGAGGATGATATAAACACTTACAAAGGTCCTAACAAGCTTAGTGATCACTTATGAGGATGCTTAGTCGATCAGAATGCTCCAGAGAAGGATCTCGTGAATTTTGAAGTTTCAAGTGTGCTTGAATGTTGCAACTATGGTGAACTTTAAAGGAAGTTTGATCAGATTTAATGTTGTTGCAGATGTTTATGGAGGTTATATAATCAGTCCAAGAGTGTTTCCTTGCATGAAATTCGATTGGTGGGTTCCTAAAGTCGAGTACAGCTGCAATCCATTCACAAACAGCCAAGAAACTGACACTTGCACGTTTTCTGTCGCTGGCAGTTGGTCGCGCCACGCGAGACCCCCCTCGCGCTACGCGAGGGCTTGGTCGACCAGCTTTCCAAGTTTCAAACATTGCACTTCAGCCCCTGATCTTTCGTAACGTGTTTTTTTCGTTTATTTAGCACTCTAGACCCTCAAATCTGATTTGTAGGAACCTTGGGACTTTTATAAACTTGGCAAAGTTCTCGGTTCACTTTGCGCTCACCCGAAAAGTCACGAAATTCACGATTACGTATTTGACCTTTCGTATACGGTTTTAACCATAACTTTCTCATACGTTTACGAAACTTCATGAAATTTTTATCACATATTCTCATGAGTATATTTTATCATTACAAAGCTTCGGGTTTGCCAAAAGATCACTCAGAGGTATAATTTCAACATGTTGACACTTTTAGTCCCTGTAGTTTGTAATTCCTCACTTTCTTTCATTTTTCGCTTCGTATGATCCATGATCTAACCGTTTAAAGTTATAAACACCATGTAGGGTTATTGTAGGACTTATTTATCCATTGTTGACACTTTGGACCCTTGAATTCACATAGTTTCACCGTTTGTCAACTTTAGTCCCTCTAAAGTTTATTTCCACATATTCAAAGCTTATGACACGTGTCAAGACATTATTGGACGTAAATTTCCGAGGTGTTACAATTTCCTCTCTTCATCTTTGGCAATTTGGTGATAAAATACAAAGTCACCATTTCCCACTTCCAGGTGGGAAGTTCAGGCTGTTGTAGCAAACCTGATGGCTTTTGGTGTTCAGCTTTAACTTGCGCGCACGTCAAACATTTGGCTACATAAGTAGCTATAGACTTCTTCAAGCCTATCCACCAATAATTTGCCTTCAAATCCTAGTACATCTTGTCATTTCCAGGGTGAACGGAATACTTAGAACTGTGGGCTTCTTGGAGGATAATATCCCGTAGTCCTCCATAGATCGAAACCCATATTCGTCCATTCAATCTTAGGATTCCATCCTTGCCATATGATAACTGCTCAGCAGTTACTCCCAACTTTTCATTCGGGTAGTTGGCTTCTGATACAGCTTCCTTCTGGGCGGCTAACAATCTTTCATTCAAGTTGTTCTTTAATTCAATGCTCTTGGCATTGATTCTAATGGGCTTAACCCTTTCCTTCCTACTTAAGGCATCAGCGACCACATTTGCCTTTCCTGGATGGTATTGGATTTCACAATCATAGTCATTCAAAGTCTCTATCCATCGTCGCTGCCTCATGTTCAGATCCTTCTGATTAAACAGATGTTGAAGGCTATTGTGATCAGAATAGATCACACACTTGGTACCATATAAATAATGCCTCCAAATTTTTAGTGCAAACACAACTGCACCCAACTCCAAATCGTGGGTGGTGTAATTCTTCTCGTGCACTTTTAATTGTCGGGAAGCATATGCAATAACTTTACCTTTCTGCATCAGTACACATCCCATGCCAGTGTGCGATGCGTCGTAGTAAACCACAAATTCTTCAATCCCTTCAGGCAATGTCAACACAGGAGCATTGCTTAACTTCTGTTTAAGAATATCAAAGGATTCTTGTTGCTTAGGACCCCAATCAAACTTAATATTCTTCCTAGTCAACGAAGTTAGGGGTGCTGCAATCCTTGAGAAATTCTCAATAAAACGCCTGTAATATCCTGCCAGGCCTAAGAAGCTGCAAATCTCTGTGGGCATCTTCGGCTCTTGCCAATTCATGATAGCTTCAATCTTAGCGGGATCCACTTGGATACCACGCTCACTAACCATATGTCCAAGGAATTGGACTTCACGAAGCCAAAACTCGCATTTAGAGAACTTAGCATAAAGCTTCTCTTGTTGAAGAAGGTTAAGAATACACTGAAGGTGCTTCTCATGGTCAGCCTGATTCTTTGAAAAAATAAGAATGTCATCAATGAAGACAATGACAAACTTGTCCAAATAGGGTTTGCAAACGCGATTCATGAGGTCCATGAACGCTGCTGGTGCATTAGTGAGCCCGAAAGGCAACACTAAGTACTCATAGTGACCATATCAAGTTCTGAATGCAGTCTTGTGCACATCTTCATCTCTAATCTTCAGTTGATGGTAACCCGACCTTAAATCGATCTTGGAGAAGTAACTTGCCCCTTTCAATTGATCGAACAGATCGTCGATCCTGGGCAATGGATATATGTTCTTGATAGTGACCTTGTTAAGCTCACGATAATCAATGCATAGACGCATCGATCCATCCTTCTTCTTTACAAACAGGATCGGTGCTCCCCACGGAGACGAACTAGGTCTAATAAATCCCTTTGCCAACAAATCATCCAACTGAGTTCTCAATTCCTTCATCTCAGTTGGGGCTAACCGGTAAGGTGCTCTTGCAACAGGTGCTGCTCCAGGTATAATGTCAATTCTAAACTCTACTTGCCTATCTGGAGGTAAACCAGGTAGCTCTTCAGGAAATACCTCAGGGTATTCAGAAATGATAAGGATTTCTTCAATGATAGGAAATACCTCAGGCTTTTACACTGGATTTGATCTCCGGGGCTAAACCCCCAATGAAACGGGCTATCCGCTTTGGTTCCGGTGTCACCAAATATGGAACCAATCGAGACATGGTATTAAAACTCGTAAGATAAGCCTGACAGTCCAAATTCTTCATAACCAATGTCAGGAAATTGGTCTCGATCTTCTCAACCTCATGTTGAGGGCAGTAATTTTCTTTGATGAGAGTAACGAACTACTCCCACGACATGCCATACAAATGGACTTTTCCAGTAGCTTGGATTAGAGACCTCCACCAAGCTTGCGCTTCTCCCTTAAATGACTGAGATACAAACTTCACAACGTCCGTATCTGCGCAACCACTGATATCAAATAAAGTGTCCATTTCATCGAGCCAAGTCATACAATCGACGGCTCATTTCTCCCCTGTGAAGTCTCTAGGCTTGCAGGTGACGAAATACTTATATGTACAATACTTACCATGTGGTTCTTGTTTGAGCTCAATCTTCTTCGACGGAACACTATGCTGATTTGAGGAGTGATGATCGTCATCCCTCCTTGATCCATCATGTTTAGGAGGTGGCTTACAAGGAGCCTCAGAGTGAGTCTTAGGTTTAGAATGGGGTACTGATAAGGTCCTACTTCAAGTACCACTCGACTCATTAAAATGTCTATCTATGGCCTTGGTAACAGCATTATCAATCAATGCTTGAAGTTCCGCACCAGTTATGTTGATCCTGGTGGTATCATGATTCTCCCTTGGGTGACTGTTGATTTCTTCAAACTCAGCCATGTAGCTTGATTGCTACATAAAAGGATGACAATAATCTCTTAGAGGTTTATAATAGATTTGTCATCTTATCAATTTATTAACCATGGTATTAAAGAACCATATTGGCTAATTTGCTAAGTATTTCAAGATTTTTCATTAATAATCCTTAGTTATAATTGAATATAATCACGGCACAGAAGGCCAAGTCACATGGACACATTTAAATTTTAAGTCAAGATCTTATAGGATCGAGGTATTAAGGCTTGAATCATAGTTCATTACCTTTCTTGACAGGGAGTTATAGGCTACGACTGTCTTTTGTCTTATATGACAATAATTTATGGCCCGTAGGCATTACATCACAAATGGATGTTTAATAATAAGGGAGGAATTGGAATAATCCAATATAAGAATGACACGTGTGATTTTACGAATCACATCAGCCAGGAATGTTAACATGTTTTCAGATGTTAACAAGGATTTGAATCTCTTTTTAAACATGTTTTACCATCATGGCTGTTAGGGGAGGATTTTTCAATGATCAGTGATCCTCATTTACTGTTGGGTTTAGTGATCCTCAATTCTGTCTGAATTAGTGATCCTCAGAAAGTATTGTAGGATCAGGATCATGGATCATCATCAGGATCCTTATACTAACGATTGTCTGCTTTGAATATGAAGTTGTTTTGCAGGAGTACGAGCTTGGACTTGGTCTTGGCGATATTCCTGGAGCATATTCCATATTTATTTCGCACGTGCATGGCTGAAGTGGACGTTATGGAGGTCGTGGAAGACTTGCATGAAATGCGGACACTTTGTTAGCTTAGATATTTTCCATTTTTAAAAGGGGATAGCGAGCTAAATTAGAACACTTGGCTAATTTTAGCTTAATACACACACTCGCAACTGCTCTCACCAGCTCTCTACAATTCACTTGGCGATTACATACTTTTTTGCACATTACACTATAGTGATCCTTGTAACTAGCTCGCTATCATCCGAAGTTGTAATACATTTCTTGTTTAATCTGAGTTGGTGATCGGTAGTTTCCATCACCCGAGGTTTTTTATGCCGGAGATCATTCATTGATCAAGGGTTTTTTCCTCGTATAAATCTTTGTGTCACTTGTTCATTACATTTCTGAGTGATCTTTCACATTGTTCATTGATTCAAGCATCACACCTCACAACAGAAAGTTTGGTTGCATTATCATTGCTTGATTTTTGACCAAAACAGTTTGGCGCCCACCGTGGGGCAATTGGTGCTTCGTTCTTGAGAAATTATTATTCTGGTGATCATTTTGGTTCGTTACAATCAAGCACATGGCTTCCTCAGCAAAGAACACATCAAGCTCTATGTCGGCGATCAGTTCTTCACAAGGCGTTCCTCCTTTGCCTCCACCACCTTGTGGATCCCAGAAGAATGCTGAAAATGCTGCGAAGAGACAAACCCCCATTTTCCAAAAACCACCAACTTCTTCTGTTTCAACTAATCCTACTACTAATGATCTTTTTAATCTGATTTTGCAGATGAGGGATCGCATGCAAGAGCAGGACAAAACCAATGAACGGATCCTCCAAGAGATTGGGGATATCAAGAAACAGAAGAAATCAGTGGAGGATCACTCTCCTCTGATGCCAAGGTCATTGAATTTTGACACTCCAGTTGTAACTACCCTACAATCGGCAGTTTCGGGCATCCAGTATCAAAGTGGTCCATCAGAAAGGCGTTATGGAACAGCAACTATGAGTCAGGCATTTGGCTCTCACTTCCAACCTCAAGGATCCTACTCTCAGCCATCGGGATCCTCTTTTCAGCATCAGGGATCCTTCATCAGCTCAGGAGGATATTTAGGAATGCACCCGGTCCAAGGATCCTTTCCGGTCCAAGGATCCTCCCAGGTCCAAGGATTCTTCCCGGTCCAAGGATCCTCCCAGGTTCAGGGATCCTCCCAGGTTCAGGGATCCTCCCAGGTACAAGGATCCTCCCAGGTCCTTTCAGGTTCAAGGATCATCGCAGCCTCAAGGATCCAACATCTTTCAGGATCAAGGATTCCCAAGAAGTATGCAGCCCCTGAGCTCGGATGTTCATCTAGGAGACTTCATACCAATGCAAACCATTGCTTCCTCTGGTCCTTCAATCATACCATAGTCTCGTCAATATGGATTCACATCTGAAATTCCAAACACGAATCCTGTGGGAGGTAACACTTTTAATAATTCATATAACACTAACCATGGCTCTATGCAGGATACGGGTATCAATCAGGCTATGGCCAGGGAATTACAGAAGCTCAAAGACATGATATCCAGTGTACCAGGAGTGGTCAAACCCATTCCTGAAATTGCAGATGGTAGCCATAGGATATCTCGCTTTGCACCACCTATTTGTGATGCTGAGATACCCAAAAGGTTCCAAATACCATCTATGAAGCTATATGATGGTTCAACGGATCCAGAGGAGCATGTAGCTCAATACAGGGAGAGGATGGAGATCAACCCAATTCCTGAGAGGTTAAAAGAAGCATGTCTATGCAAGGGATTTGGATCCACACTCACAGGATCTGCTTTTAAATGGCTGCTAAGTCTTCCCCCTTACTCTATTACTTCATTTGCTAATCTAGTTAATTTGTTTAATAGTCAATTCTCTTGTAGTAGAAAGTTTGAACGTTTAACTAGTGATCTATATAGGGTAACACAAGGTCAAAATGAATCACTTAGAGATTACATCACTAAGTTTAGTAAAGAATCCTTAGATATTCCAAACTTGGATATTGCTACGGTTGTAGAAGCCTTTAAAATGGGATTACTTAGGGATTCATTGTTCTATGATGATCTTGTTATGACCCCATGCAGGAATCTTGATGAAGTAAGAACCAGGGCCCTTAGGTTCATCCGTCTAGAGGATGACAAAAGGATCCAGGAGAGATTGACAGGATCCTCAAAACAGGAAAAGCAAGGATCCTACTTCAGGAACAACAAATCAAAATCCTATAACAAATCTGATAACCAGAACGTGCATGCAGTAGAACAAGAAGAGGATGATGAGAATTATCCTCCTATTTCTGAATACTGTTTTTCTGTTGATAACAATGAACTAATCCTTGCAATGCAGAATCTAGGCGAGAAAGCTAGGTGGCCGAGAAAAAGTGATAAACCGGCTGCTACAAAGGATAAGTCCAAGTGGTGTGCATATCATGAGGATTTCGGGCATCTCACTGAAGAGTGCATTGCACTAAGAAAGGAAATTGGTTACTTGTTGAGCAAGGGGCATTTGAAGGAACTTTTGGGACGAAAAAAGTCAAGGATCCAGGATCCTGAAAGGATCCCAGAAAAGGCTCCTGCTCCTCCAGCAGATGGACAAGTTATAAACTTCATATCCGGTGGGTCAGACATTTTTGGTACTTCCTTTTCAGCAGCAAAAAGACATGCTAAGGAAACCAAGATGGATAATGGAGACAGACCCGTCCGGACCTCCGTTGTTACCCAGGATAAAGTCATAACCTTTGATGAGGATGGTCGTGTTGATGTCCAGGATCCTCATCATGACGGTCTTGTAATTACATTGTTTATTTCTAACCACTTTGTTCGCAGGATCCTTATAGATGGAGGAAGCTCTGTGAACATCATTCAGCTTGATGTCCTCAAGAAGATGAATATCCCGGAGTCTGATATTGTCCCAAGATCCTCAGTACTTGTGGGATTCAGTGGAGAATCTAAGAATACATTGGGGGACATCAAACTCCCAATCTATATTGAAGGATTGCATTCTTATAAAAAAATTTGTGTTATAGATTGCTTATTTTGTTGCAATGTTATCCTTGGCAGGCCATGGATACATGATATGAAGGCAGTTTCATCCACCTATCATCAGTGTGTAAAGCTTCCAAGTCCATGGGGAGTTGTGAAAATTGAGAGTGATCAACAGGAGGCTAAGAATTGTTATACATCATCAATGAAGCCAGCCTCAAGACCAAGGGAGCAATAGCAATTAAAGTATCCTTCAAGAGATGTCTTGGAGGCAAGAGAGCAGGATGTAAAAGAAATCCTCATGGACCCTCATGATCCTGAATCCATAGTCTTCATAGGATCAGGGATCCTTAGTAACATTGAGCAGGATCTACTACCCTTCCTTAAGAGGAGGAAATCCACCTTTGCCTGGAAACATGAAGACATGACAGGTATATCTAAGGATATAATTACTCATAAGCTTGGCATTGACAGGTCATTCAAGCCTATACATCAAAAGAGGAGGAAGTTTGCACCTGAAAGGAATGCTATTATCCAGGAAGAAGTAGATAAACTACTTCGGGAAGGTATGATAAGAGAGGTCAAGTATCCAAGATGGTTAGCCAATGTGGTTGTTGTTCAAAAGAAAAACGAAAAGTGGAGGGTATGTGTTGATTTTACTGATTTAAACAAGGCATGTCCCAAGGATCCTTTCCCATTACCCCACATTGACTCCATGGTGGATGCTACAGCGGGTCATGAGTTGTTGACTTTTATGGATGCTTCATCTGGATTTTAACAAATTCAGATGGAACCATCTGATCAAGAGGATACAGCCTTTATGACCCCAACTGGTATATATTGTTATATTGCTATGCCATTTGGACTAAGGAATGCAGGTGCTACTTATCAAAGGCTAGTCAATATGATGTTCAAGGAACAAATTGGACACACTATGGAAGTCTATATTAATGAGATGGTGGTTAAGTCCAAGAAAACTGAGGATCACCTTAAAGACTTGGAGGAAGCATTCAATATCCTTGATAAATTTAATATGAAACTAAATCCTTCCAAGTGTCATTTTGGTGTTAAGGCAGGTAAATTTTTAGGCTATATGGTGACAAAGAGGGGCATTGAAGCAAGTCCAGATCAAATCAAGGCTATTGTGAATATCAAATCTCCTGCCAATGCTAAGGATGTGCAAAGATTGACAGGCAGGATCGCAGCCTTGAACAGGTTCATATCCAAATCCTCAAAAAAGTGCAAGGAATTCTATGACATCCTGAGGAAGAACAAGAAATTTGAATGGACTGAGAAGCATGAAAGTGCCCTCAAAGCTCTTAAGGATTACCTATCCTCAGCCCCGGCCTTGATGAACCCAGAAAAAGGGGATATATTATCCTTATACTTAGCAGTATCCTCAAAAGCAGTAAGTGCGGTCCTTGTTAAGGATCACCAAGGTACACAGCATCCTGTTTATTATGTAAGTAAGAGTTTACTTGATGCTGAATCCAGGTATTCACACTTAGAGAAACTTATCCTTGCATTAATTATGGCATCTACTAAATTGAGACATTATTTTGAAACTCATGCCATTATTGTTAAGACTAATTTTCCAATTAAGAATGTTCTCAGGAAACCTGAAATGTCAGGAAGGATGGCTAAGTGGGCAGTGAAGCTTAGTGCATATGATATAAGATATGAACCAAGGACTGCCATCAAATCCCAAGCCTTAGCTGACTTTGTGGCAGATTTTAGTAGTGATTTGCAAAAGGAAGCTGAGTTAGAAGTCCAACAGCTTGAAGAAACTAAGGATCCTTGGATACTCTTCACTGATGGTGCTTCTAATGTCAAAGGAACAGGACTTGGAATACTACTAAAATCGCCACAGGGGGACATAATACCCCACTCCATAGCTTGTGAATTTCAAACTACCAACAATGAGGCTGAATATGAAGCCTTGATAGCTGGTTTGTAAATTGCCAAGCATATGAGGATCAGGTATCTTGAGGTACATGTAGATTCTTTATTAATCACTAATCACTTTAATGGATCCTATGCTATTAAAAGTGAAAAGCTAATCAAATATTTAGAGATAGTCAAAGAATTGGCACTCTTTTTTGTTTCCTTTAGTTTGACACAGGTACCAAGGGAAGAGAATGCAGAGGCTGATGCATTAGCCAATTTAGGATCATCCTTGAAGATCCCGGAGGATATCAAGATCCCTATTATCCATATCCTGACCCCTGCTATCGAGGATCATGAAGCTATGGAGATAGGAGAGGATTCTGCGATCATCCCTAGTGATGATACTCAATCTCATTCAGGATCATGGATCCTTCCAATCATGAGATACATACAACATGGAGAGATTCCTACAGGAGAAAACCCTAGGGCTTTCAAGATCAAGGTATCTCAATTTACAATATTGAATAATATGTTATACAAACGATCTCTTGCAGGTCCATATCTAAGATGCATTGAGGATCCTGAAATCCAAGAAGTCCTAAAGGATTTCCATGAAGGAGATTGTGGAAACCACACTAGGGGCAGAGCATTGTTCTCAAGGATCCTGAGGACAGGATACTATTGGCCTACTATGAAGAAGGATGCTGTGGAATATGCCAAGAAATTTGATCCTTGTCAGAGACACAGTAATATCCTTCACCAACCAGCAGAACTTTTGCATCCTATATCCTCTTCTTGGCCATTTATGAGATGGGGAATGGATATAGTTGGTAAGCTCCCTAAGGCACCTGGTGGAAAAGTATTCATGCTTGCTATGACTGATTACTTCTCCAAGTGGATAGAGGCTGAAGCCTTTGCTCAAGTCAGAGAAAAGGTAGTTATATCCTTTATTAAAAGAAACATTATTACTAGATTTGGTATCCCTTCTGAAATTGTTTGTGATAATGGATCCCAATTCATTGGGAGTAGAACTGCTAACTTTTGTGACAGCTGGGGGATTAAGATGATAACATCAACACCAGTCCACCCACAAGTTAATGGTCAGGCAGAATCATCCAACAAGATCATCATCAACAATTTGAAGAAAAAGCTTGGATCCAAGAAGGGAAAATGGGCAGAAGAACTACCTTATGTACTTTGGGCTGATAGGACAACTCCCAAGAACGCTACTGGCCAAACTCCATTCTTTTTGGTATTTGGAGCAGAATCAGTGATCCCTACAGAGATGGTGGTTCCTACTGCAAGAACAAGCATTCGTGATCCTGAAGAAAATGCTGAAAACTTGGTTCAAGACTTGGATACTATAGAAGAACTCAGGGATTTGGCAAGGATAAGGATAGCCAGTTATCAACAAAGGATGGCTGGAGCTTACAACAAAAATGTCAGGATCAGGAAATTCCAAATTGGTGATATGGTATTAAGGAAAGCATTTCAGAATACCAACAATCCTGCTGATGGAAAGTTGGCACCAAAATGGGAAGGCCCTTACTTGATTGAAGCTGAGGCAGGAAAGGGGGCATATAGATTGCTAACAATGGAAGGTGATTTGCTACCAAGAGCTTGGAATGCTGTCCACTTGAAGAAATATTTCATGTGACAAGGATCCATGATCCTTACCTGACAAGTATCCTTGAAGGATCCTCACAGAACAGATGATCCTCATTTTGGTAATATTCTAATCTCAAACTATTTCATTATTTAATTATCTTATACAAGGATAAGGATCCTGCATTCTTTATCCTCCTTTCACTTGATTCTGAGTTTTGAAGGTTCAGGTATCCTTAACAAAGGATTGAGTATCCACAGAAGTATCCAGTCATTTGGGCTTGTCCCCAGTTATCCTTTGGGCTTGACCCCAGTTTGGGCCTGTCCCCAGTTTCGCCAGTAGCGCACGATGATCCTGGTATAGTTCATGGCAATGGGACCAGTACTCGCTTTAGGGGCTGATAATTTCATTGTACTGGCTATATTCAGGATCCTACGTATAATGGTAGACGTACCATACATCCGTTCCTAAGGTTTCTAACGTTTTCATGTTAGCTAAGGTTTTGGCATTTTCATGTCACTAAGTTTGGATAGTCGCCAGTGAGGGCCATACTCCAGTTTACACACGATCCTTTGGGCTTGTCCCCAGTTATCCTTTGGGCTTGTCCCCAGTTATCCTTTGGGCTTGTCCCTAGTTATCCTTTGGGCTTGTCCCCAGTATATTGGGCTTGTCCCCAGAATTGTTGGGCTTGTCCCCAGTTTCTAACTTTTATCTTATATTGGCTTAGTCCCAAGTTGTATCCTATTTCAGGTTTTTGAAGCTAAACGACCAAGGATCCTTGATCCTTACCTTCTACTAAGGTTTGTCTTTTGGATATCCTGATTATAAGTCTTAAAGGTTAGGATCCTAACTTGGATTCTCAGGTATGATCCTTAACTATTGTGATTTTATTCATTATCCATCTGAGTTGCCCTTATCCTTTGGCAACTGAACTTATGATCCTTAAACTACACTACTTTTTAGAACTTGTCGACTATAGGATATGTGATCCTTGATCATATCCTAAACTTTTTGAGAATATTTATTAAATTTTTTCCTTACTTGATAAGTTTAGCCAAAATGAATATCACAACAATTGAAAAGTAAAGTACTAACAAGGATGACAACACGGGAGATAGCCAAAAAGTTAAAGTTATTTTATTCACAAAACGTTAAACCCTTTAAGGTTGTCAAAATTGCCAACCCACGTTTCTACCAGCAAAACGTGGCCCGTCCACATGGGTTGGCAAAGGGTGTCCATTGTTTACGGGTCTTTGTAGTGCAGGAAATAAAAGACTGAAGGATAACGAGTGGCTTCATCCCCCAAACAGAGGATCCATCCACCACCCATTATCCTGCCTATTGTTCAAGGATCCATGATCCTTCATCCTAGAAACTATTGTTCAAATACAACCCCAGATTGTTTCAAAACACCATAACTAAAATAAAACTACCAAATTCAAAAAAAATGGGCTCCGGCTACGTCTAGAAATGTCCTTCATCGCCCATTCCTGCATCCTACACCTTTGCTGCATCATCATCACCCTCACCAGCTCCTTCAGCTCCAGCATCACCACCATGATCCTTGACTCCACTGCCGCCAGCCTCAATTGCTAAGACCTCTTCTTCATCATCCAGCTCAGCCAATCTAGCCTTCCAGCCCTCCACGTCCCAGCTGCTCTTGTCAAAATCAGGATCCAGAGCTTCTTGGGCCATCTGCAACTGGGTTTTGTACATAGCAATGGCAGCAGAGATTTTAGCATCATTAGTGATCTCATTCTTCTCTTGGTCAGCAGTGATGTGAGCCAGGACAAGTTCCCTCTTCACCAGATTGACATCATTTTCAAGGGAGGCAATCTTCTTATCCTTGGCCAGCATCATCTTTTGGAGATCCAAACACTTTTGCTGAACCTCTTCAACATTGCCTACATAGTCCTCGATTTCAGAAAATTTCTGCAAAAAGACAATGTAAAGCTTAGGATAACATGATCCTCAAGTGGGCAGGATAACTATGTTAAGTCAGTGATCCTTACATCAGCAAAGTATTCAAGGAACTGATGGCGGATTAGAGGCAGGCCTTCTAGATTATCAGCCTCAGAGGCTTTCCTCTTCTTTCCCTTGGAGGTAGTAGCCTTGGGGATGGTAGTACTTGGGCTAGCAGCAGCTTTTTTCTTCCCGGACCTGGGACCAACAGTGGTGAGATCGGTGACACTGAAACGGGTGGCAGACTTCGATGATTTTCCAGCACCTACACATTCAAACACAGATAAGTATCCTTATTTCATTTTAATTTAAGCATTTAATTACATATAAACATGGATACTTACTTGACATTGTGACAGAACCTGAGGATACCTCTTGAGAATCCTGGGTATTTGCTTTAAATGATCTTATTTCAGGATCAAGCCTCCGAAAAGCAGCAAGCCTTTCCTTCGTTGCAGGTGTTGAAATAAGATGTGCGACAGTGATAGCTGCAAAATAGAAACAAAAGGATGTTGGTGATCCTCAGCAGAAACAAGGTCATCTGGTGATCCTTCTAAGGATCCTCCATCCTACCATGGGTGGTCCATTTTCTAGGCAAATCCTTTCCATCAGGGAGAGAATCCCTTCTGACAAAGAAGAATCGCCGTTTCCAGTTGGTGTCATTCTTAGTGGCTTTGAAGATGGGGTGTTCTTCACCAGGTTTATGTTTGAGTAGATATCGGTGGGATCCATGGCTAACAAGGTCATACATCTCTGCAAACTCCGACATTCCCAGATCAATTCCTTCATGTTCAATGATCCTTCAAGGGTATATAAGACCCTCCAGATCATTGGCATCGCTTGAATATAGGAGATGCCGGTAAGAGAGAAGAAGGATTGGGTGAAATCTGGAAAAGGATACGAGTATCCTATTGTAAATGGTGTGACCGGAAAGGCTACCCAAGTTTCAGAAATATAGTCACTCAGGACGGTGGGATCAAATGGTTTGAAAACGGTGTTTACCGGGAAACAATGGCGGATTCTGTCTATCTGTGGATCGGTAAAGCAGCATCTTTCTTTCGCAGAATCTTTGATGATCTCTTGGGACTTCAGGGGACTGTCCTTACGGTGATCCTTAGCAAGCGAAGATCTCAACATCATCTTGATCGCAGATAAAGATGAGGAAAGAAGGAACAGAGAAAGAAGATGAAGGGAGAAAGGAGAGAGAATTACCTGATCGGATCTTCGAATGAGGATTTAAAGGAGGAAACGCACGAATTTAAAGGCTCTCTAACCCTTATCTCTAACTTCAATTTATAATGATGATCTTGCAGGGTAGTCACTTCATTGACGTCAGGATGGCAACAGATAGTTCGATTACAACGGCTATATATCCGTTAGTTGGTTACGGATAAGAACAAGAAAATACAACTCGTTTATTTACATATTACTCCTTATATTTTGGGGGCAATTGTTAGGGGAGGATTTTTCAGTGATCAGTGATCCTCATTTACAGTTGGGTTTAGTGATCCTCAATTCTGTCTGAATTAGTGATCCTCAGAAAGTATTGTAGGATCAGGATCATGGATCATCATCAGGATCCTTATACTAACGATTGTCTGCTTTGAATATGAAGTTGTTTTGCAGGAGTACGAGCTTGGACTTGGTCTTGGCGATATTCCTGGAGCATATTCCATATTTATTCCGCACGTGCATGGCTGAAGTGGACGTTATGGAGGTCGTGGAAGACTTGCATGAAATGCTGACACTTTGTTAGCTTAGATATTTTCCATTTTTAAAAGGGGATAGCGAGCTAAATTAGAACACTTGGCTAATTTTAGCTTAATACACACACTCGCAACTGCTCTCACCAGCTCTCTACAATTCACTTGGCGATTACATACTTTTTTGCACATTACACTATAGTGATCCTTGTAACTAGCTCGCTATCATCCGAAGTTGTAATACATTTCTTGTTTAATCTGAGTTGGTGATCGGTAGTTTCCATCACCCGAGGTTTTTTATGCCGGAGATCATTCATTGATCAAGGGCTTTTTCCTCATATAAATCTTTGTGTCACTTGTTCATTACATTTCTGAGTGATCTTTCACATTGTTCATTGATTCAAGCATCACACCTCACAACAGAAAGTTTGGTTGCATTATCATTGCTTGATTTTTGACCAAAACAATGGCCAGGTCTTATAATGACATACAGGCTAGGTTATACCCTTTAAGATTCTTATTTAATATTTAAAGGCAGACCTTATAAAAGGAATGACATATTTTAGATTTATTTATTTATTTCATACATATTACATTTATGCATATAATGACAAATAAATTTTAAATGATAACATGCCACTAATAATTTAAAAAGAGTACACTTTGCCCTAAACGGGACTTAACAGAAATACTTGCCCATGCAGGGGCTAAACAGAAAAGACATGCCCACGCAGGGGCTAAACAGAAACTACAAGTCCTTGCAGGGACTGGTTACAGAATCAGATGTCCACGCAGGGACTTGATTTAAACATTAAAGAAATACAAATAAACAAATAAAGGATTTAATGACCCTTTTTGCTCTTCCCTTTGATTAAGCTCGCCAGACCCTTGAGAATTCCTCGGCTTTGCCTACGCTCTTCCCGAACCTCCTGCTCCACCTGACTCAACCATTGAAGAATCTCCTGCTGCTGCGGTGGCGATATCACTGGCGGTTGCGGGGGCTGCTGATACTGCGGAGGTTGAGGAGGTGGTGGTTGTTGATACCCATATGGTGGGTACCCAGTCTGATACGGGACTCTAAAGGGCCCCTCGGGATGGAGAGCATTGTAGTCCCATGCTGCCTGGTATGGGTCAACATTAGCATAGTTGTAGTTGGTGTGGGCCGGCTGCTCGAAAGGGTTATACGCCGCTGCACCGGCGTATGTAGGAATTGGGTTGTTATAACCCACCGGTGGCGGTGCGACCGGCGCAGACTGCACCTCAGAAACGGGGTTAGAAGGCCCACCCATTTGTGGGTCTTCATATAGTGGCGGGTAATGACTGCCACTAGAATGTTGAGGGGTGCTGATACGGACTCCCCCTCGCACGGACATCCATGCGGTTGATCTTCTACACCTCGGTGGCTCCGGAGGCAGTTGCTGCACTGGTGGTGGTGGCGGAGTAACCGCTACAAAGCGCGAATCCTCCGAGGGATCCTGCTATTGTTGCTGCGGCGATGAGTGGTAACTGGGAGTAAACATCCACTCAATTTGGTTAAACCTCACCTCGTAGCTGTCGGGACCACTATAAGGTGATGCAAGAAAGGGTGACCCATCCGAAATCTCGATGGGGTGTGTAGGCGTTCCGGTTGGTGGTTGGGCAGGTTCCGGATCTTCGTCCATATCCATAGAGAAATGGTCCTCCGGTCCCAACGGGTTATAACCCATTGGTTCATTAAATAGGTTTGCCGGGTTGAACCGGCTTTGGAAGTAGGGTGTTGGGTCGTTGAAGGGTGAGTTGTGGCCTTGGAGGGGTATAAAAGAATGTTGTGAGTTGTGGGGCTCATTTTTCGATTGAGGTCTGTAAGAGTTTAGGTAAGAAGGTGAGGAGCTCAGCGAGACTGAACACCTCGCAGGTTCTAAAGAGGTCCTCCAGTTTTCCTGAGGACTTTTGCTTGAAGAGTCTGATGGAGTTCGCCGGTGTGATGGCCCGGCCTCGTGATCGTTGGGGGCAATGAATGGCCCCCTGCCTCTACCTCTTCCTCTGATTCTTGGTGGCATCTTTTTGAACCTGTCAAAACAAACAAAGGACACAACAAGGAAAAATAAAGGACAAAGTTAAAATTGTGACAACCCTCAAATTTGCATGTAACCATACAGTTTATTAATGATAAATAAAGTGCTTGACGATTGTGTGGAATTACTTAACTGCTTTCTGATATCTGTGTTATACCTACAAGTACTTGTTAACATGCTAGTAGTATACAGAAAAGTTACTAAATAATCCGTTATATTTTTCCTAAGTGTTAGAAAGTAAAAACGTTACAAAATATATAAATAGGACGCCTTACGAATTAATTAAGCACTTTAACGAAACAGTATCCAACCGAACAACCGGACTTATCCCGGAGCATAAAAATATTGTCATTGACATTATTTTTCTTTTTTCTGAGCCAGTAGGGTCCCCGAATACCCTAACACCCGTTACAATTTACAACACACTAGTAACTAATATTAAATCTCTAACTAACTAACTAATACTTAACAACATGGTTCAAAGCAAACCAAATGCCCTACCCCCTCAACAAGTTCGGTCACCATGTGGGTGACACCAAATTGTCCTTGGATGATTATAATAATACATATGCTTAAGATTTAGAAGATAGCGCTATTAGGTTTAACAAACCTCACACCGTGCCGTTCGGACGGGCGTGTACTAATGGACTATGGCAGATTGTCAGTGATGATAGACACTGATATAGGGCACAACTTATTTGCGTAGCAGTCGATATCATACCGTCTAGTAGTTCAAACGGGGAAACCCCCCACTGATCATGGTTATGGATTGGGTAAAGAAAAAGGAAATGGTTAAACATACTTTCAACTACGGGGTAACCCCCACGGCAAATAAGCCAACGAAAGTCAAACCACGTTTTTCAGAAACAACTTAAAACTAAACAGCCAAGCGTGAACTCACTCAACTTTGTTGTTGACTAGTTGTTACATGCCTTACAGGTCGCTAAATGCTTGGAGCTTGCACGAGGAAGAAGTCGTTGTGGTGTACGGACTGTTATGTTCTGTGCTCATTGTTTAAATCCTTATGAACTTATTAAACTTGTGCTTTGAACCTTAACTTATAAACTATGGACTTATGCTTTTGGATTTACTTTCATGCTTCCGCTGTTTAAACTAAACATGGTTAACTGGCTTTGGTCACCAATCGTATTGTGGTTGGTCTTATTTACTTAATTACGATGTTCAATATGATTGGTGGCTCGATCCTGGTCACGTCACGCCTCCAAGCGGTGGTACTCCGCATGGTGGATTTTTGGGGGTGTGACAGATTGGTATCAGAGCCATTGGTTATAGTTAACTTGGTTTTTTAAAAAGGGAAAAGTTTTTTATAAAACCAGACTATAACCAGTACAGTGCTCAACGATCCACAACGACGCTTCGCTCCACGTGCAAGACTCGACACCATAAGTGGTATGATTTATGTTATATTAGATAGTTCTCACTGTGCATTAGATAATGTGATAATTGCTATTTGAACCTTGTGTGCTTACTCTCTAATGTCGTCCCACACTTACGCACCTTCGCGACACTTTTCTCACTTACGTTGCTTCATTATGAAGATCATGAGCGGACGCGGAGGACGTATCAACCTCACTCAAGCCCAGTTGACGGCTTTGATCAATGAACGAGTCGCTGAGGCACTCGCAGCTAACCCTGCAGGAGGTATAACCTGCCATACCAACTCACCTTAGGACGTTTAGATCCTACCTTCACAAACCAACCCTCGAGCTTAATCTTGTCTTTTATTCTCGCGCAACAGGTCAACATGCTCAAACTCCTGTGTGCACATTCAAAATGTTCATGGACTGTCGACCTACTACTTTCAGTGGCACCGAAGGAGCAGTGGGCCTTCTACACTGGTTCGAGAAGCTTGAGTCTGTTTTCGAGATGTGTGAATGCCCCGAAGACCGTAGGGTGAAATATGCTACCGGAACACTTGAAGGAGCTACGTTAACCTGGTGGAAGGCACAGGTTCAATTACTAGGGCTGGCAGTTGCTAATGCCACCCCTGGAATGGTTTCAAAGAGCTGATTAAAGAGGAGTACTGCAGTCGGGATGACATCCACAAACTAGAGGTGGAGTTTTTCAATCTGAAGATGACGGAATCTGAGATTGAGGCGTATACTAAAAGGTCAAATGAGCTGGCCATCTTATGCCCTACCATGGTGGACCCTCCCATCAAACGAATTGAGCTGTATCTCAAGGGCCTTGTACCAGAGATTCAAAGTCACGTAACTTCAGCCAACCTGGGTACCATTCAGCAAATTATCAAGTTGGCTCATCGTCTCACCGACCAGGCGGTGGAGCAAAACAGGCTACCCAAACGTATCAGTGCCACAGCTACTTCTGATGCACCTACCGACAACAAGCGAAAATGGGATGGGAACTCCAGTAAAGGTTCAACTTCAACAGCGAAAGACTGATGACTACCAGAGTCCCGGTCAGCAATCTTCTGGTAACCAAGGACAGGGTGGATACCGAGGGAACCACCCCAAGTGCAACCGGTGCAACAAACATCACAGCGGGCAGTGCAACAAAGGTCGCTGTCAGAGGTGTCAAAAGCTGGGTCATGAAGCTAAGGATTGCAGGAGCCCGCGTCCTGCAAATCAGAATCGCCAACAACAACAACAAGCTCCACAGAACCACCATCAGCAGCAGCAGGGCAACAAGGGATGCTTTCAGTGTGGCGCTGAAGGCCACTTTAAAAGGAACTGCCCCCAACTGAACCAGAATCAGAACAACAACAACCAAGGAAACGGGAACCACAATGGGAATAACAATGGAGGCAACAATGGAGGCGGCAATGGGGGAAACAACAATGGCAATGGGGCAAGGGGTCGTGTGTTCGTGATTGGTCAGGGAGAAGCAAGGAACAATCCCAACGTTGTGATGGGTAAGTTTCTTCTGGATGACTTCTTTGTTACTGTTTTATTCGATTCGGGTGCCGATACTAGTTATGTGTCCCTAAAGGTTAGCCAAATGCTAAAGCGCACTCCAACACTTCTGAACACCAAACACACGGTAGAACTAGCTAACGGTAAAAGTCTTGAAGCCACACACGTAGTTAAAGGTTGTAACCTCGTCTTAGCTGGTCAGACTTTCTCTATCGATCTTATTCCTATCACACTGGGTAGTTTTGACGTTGTTATTGGGATGGATTGGCTATCTCATCATCAAGCGAAGATTATTTGCAAGGAGAAAATCGTCCGCATTCCTCGTTCTGGTGAAGAACCTCTCATGATTCATGGCGCCAAGAGTGGTGCTGTCGAAGGCATCATCTCTTTCCTTAAGGCCCAGAAGTGTTTGCGAAAGGGCCACACTGCCATTCTAGCACTCGTTACTGACACATCAACGAAAGAGAAGAGAATTGAAGACATCCCTATTGTGCGCGATTTTCCCGATGTATTTCCTGAGGAATTACCTGGTCTTCCGCCTCATCGTCAAGTTGAATTTCAAATCGAGCTAGCTCCTGGAGCAGCGCCTGTAGCTCGAGCACCATATCGTCTAGCTCCATCAGAACTTGAAGAACTGTCCACGCATTTACAGGAACTCTTGGAAAAGGGTTTTATACGTCCTAGCTCTTCACCCTGGGGAGCTCCAGTACTATTCGTGATGAAGAAAGACGGTACCTTCAGAATGTGTATTGACTACCGCGAACTTAACAAGGTGACTGTGAAGAATCGTTATCCTCTCCCACGTATTGACGACTTGTTCGACCAGTTGCAAGGGTCGAGCTATTACTCTAAGATTGATTTGAGATCAGGATACCATCAGCTGAGGGTCCGAGATGAGGACGTCTCCAAAACAGCATTTAGAACTCGTTACGGCCATTACGAGTTTCTGGTTATGCCATTCGGGCTGACGAATGCACCAGCGGTCTTCATGGATCTCATGAACCGAGTGTGCAAGCCTTACCTGGATAAACCGATATTTTGAATCTAAAATATGTTATTATGAAATACGGTTCTAATGGCACCGGAATCGTAATTTTTGGACTTCGTTTACTATTTTTAAAGTGTCGATTTGTAACAACTTAAGCTGAATTTTGACAGCAATAAATGGGTGTCATACTTTCAGTCATAACCTGAGTTTTGTGATGAATCGGACCATGAAATTTGTACAGTAGATGACAACCGATGCATTTGTAATTACCCCACTGGAATTTCGTAAATCGGACACTCGGTGAATTTTTAATAAATTGTTCCGTGGACTGTGGTCAGAAATACATAAATCTGAGTTCAGTCCGGAATATGAAATTTTATAAAATATTGGTAATGAACCGGGCCCCGATATTTTTACACAATAAAATATGGAACGTTTAAGACATCCTGTAAGAATTTGGGAATTTTTGGAATAATTTAACTATTTTATTAAAATGTCCGAAAACAGCCGGTTTTGAATATAAATGCTGAAATGACATAAGTTGTGACTCGCGTGTCTAAATGTCGAGTATGCTATCTGTGAATGATCTAACATGTTATATATGTTATGTGCATTATCGTATGTTTGATTTTGAGTGGGGAATGGATGGGAAACTTAGATGGGCATAAACCGTTAAAGTGATGCATGTTGTGTGATAGATACGTGTAGGAACTTTGTGTTCTATTTGAAAACCACTAAATGACTAACTGGTAAATCATACTAGGACGTGATTGACCGACCTTGACTGTTAGCTATATTGAGAATCTAACCGAGCAAACCGAGGTGAGTTCACACACTTTCTAAGGCATGGGATTCCCGGTGGTTTGGGAATGGGTTAAAGAATTAAAACTAAATCTACATATCCTCCTTGGGTAGGATATGTACGGCCATCCTCCATAGAGTGGATGCCATTATTAAACCTACGAATTCTCCTGGTGCAGAATACGTACGTTCGTCTTCCTGGTGCAGGACAACAACCTTAAAACTAGCTAGACAAAACTCTATCATGAAGTCCCTCAATTTATATCGACTTAATCGCCGAGGCCAATGGCGAGCGGGTCATTAGTTAATAGTGCTATTAAGTTTAACAAACCTCACACCGTGCCGTTCGGACGGGCGTGTACTAATGGACTATGGCAGATTGTCAGTGATGATAGACACTGATATAGGGCACAACTTATTTGCGTAGCAGTCGATATCATACCGTCTAGTAGTTCAAACGGGGAAAACCCCCACTGATCATGGTTATGGATTGGGTAAAGAAAAAGGAAATGGTTAAACATACTTTCAACTACGGGGTAACCCCCACGGCAAATAAGCCAACGAAAGTCAAACCACATTTTTCAGAAACAACTTAAAACTAAACAGCCAAGCGTGAACTCACTCAACTTTGTTGTTGACTAGTTGTCACATGCCTTACAGGTCGCTAAATGCTTGGAGCTTGCACGAGGAAGAAGTCGTTGTGGTGTACGGACTGTTATGTTATGTGCTCATTGTTTAAATCCTTATGAACTTATTAAACTTGTGCTTTGAACCTTAACTTATAAACTATGGACTTATGCTTTTGGATTTACTTTCATGCTTTCGCTGTTTAAACTAAACATGGTTAACTGGCTTTGGTCACCAATCGTATTGTGGTTGGTCTTATTTACTTAATTACGATGTTCAATATGATTGGTGGCTCGATCCTGGTCACGTCACACCTCCAAGCGGTGGTACTCCGCATGGTGGATTTTTGGGGGTGTGACAAAAATAAAGCAATTTGGATTAGTCCTAAGTTCTTTGTCTAGACTCGAAAGTCGAGGAATGTGCAAACTGTGTCATTGAGATTAAACACAAAAGGCTAGTATTTAATTCACTCAATGTTGGCTCTGATACCAACCTGTCACACCCCGATATTTCCACGTATTACCGGTGGGGAGTATCGTGACGTAGTTGATATCATCATAGATAATTTATCACAGTTTATATACACAGCGGAAGTCGAAAGATAAAATCATTACAAACCGAATAAAAAGTAATATCAAGTGTATTACAAAATGGTTGTAAGGATCCACAGGCGGATCAAAGTTCAAAAGATAATTGTTCAACAGATTTATTAACATCTAAGCTTGCAAGACTCTTTATTGATGCTAGGAGTAGCCAGCCTATTCCGTGTAGTACCTGCACTTAGCCTTTTTGAAAAATACGTCAGTTTACACTGGTAAATACAATTAACCAACTCATTTTGAAAATGTTTAAGAAAATTGATTTGAATGCACATGGCACAAAATAATCTTTTATAACTTGGGATAATTATTTATATATAAACTTGTAAAAGAATTACATGTTCGTTATACGTTCAGTAGCCCGGGCTGAATACCGGGTTAAAGATTAATAGACACACCACATGATATAGTCCCGCGTCGAGTTATTCTCGAACAAGCGGTTATACCTTTTTATATATATAGGTGCACCGTCAGGTGTATGCCTACACCCCGTGCTTAGGTCGTGGCCATTTCAATGAATGATGCCAATGATATCCGGGACATGGTCATTAATCCCCCAAAGGTTTTAAGCAAACAAAACAATTTAAACGGGTCATCTCAATAAATTAAACTTCATATGATTAACAATTCAATGCCCGACCAAGCGGTATTTTATATACCGTACCCCAAGCCCGTATAAGGGAAAATAAGTTAAAAGTATTTACCTGAGCAGGTATATATCAAAATCAGCGAATGCAAGTAGCTTTTACTAAGCTCCTAATCTAGAACGAAGGTTTTAATAACCTATTAGATTCCTAAAATGTCTTAATTAAGTCTAAACTTAGACCGGTTAGTTTTAAAGGGAGATATACGGTTCAAAACGCACGATTAAGCGATGACCGGATTAGAGTATGGTTTAGACCCAAAAAGTTTGTATACTTGTATAATATGAGTAAACTAAACACATTCTGGATTTTGAGATAAAAACGATAAGGTTTGACCCGTTTCGGCTAATTTAAGTCCCGTATGGGTATTTTGGTCATTTTAAAGCTTATAAAAGGGTTTAAATATAAATCTGAGTTTCAGGTCTGATATATTCAGTAAAAATACTTATTTTTATAAGTCATAACAGTAGGGTATGGCATATATGTGAAATTTACCTTTTATAACCAAACTATGCACCGTAGGGGCATTTTGGTAATTTCACATAAGCTTTAAAGGTCAAAATTTGAAATCTGAGTTTAAAACTTTTGCTTACTGTTAAAATATAAAAGTTTGCTTAAAACATCAGTAGGTATTAAGTCTTATATGAGAAACATGGTTTTAATACATACTATGCGTTTTAAACGCGTAAAAAGACGGTTTTAAGCGATTTCCGGGTTTTTAAAGAAAAGCTGATATTTTTATCATTCCAGAAGACTCAAAATATTTTATTTATTATATAAAATCAGTAGCAAAAGGTTTGGTATCAAAATATTATGTAAAACTCATTTTATGGGCCAAAAGGGCAAAACCGACAATTACCGAATCAAAGCTATAACCCTATGTTATGCTCAGGCTAAAAATAAATAAAAATCTTCAAAAATCCCAATATATTATTTTACATCAGTAGGTAAAAACTTTGGTACAGAAAATTGGGTTTAGATAGTCTTAATGCTAATTACGTCGTTTAATTAATAAAAAGCTTTCTAATTACGCTATTGAGCATAACTCTTAATCTAGACCTCAAACTGATGTGAAATTTTAGGGACATGTTTATAGATCAGTAATAAAGATTATTGTCCTCTTATATTTTCAAAATTCTCGTTTTAAGGTCAAAAGGGCATAATAGTCAACATTTAGGCATATAACGGAAACATGCATATGAATTAGATAACTAATGAACCAAGTTGTATAATCACAGAGGGTTATACTAACATGTAACCTGGTC
Source organism: Helianthus tuberosus (assembly GCA_030545235.1). Lineage (NCBI taxonomy): Eukaryota > Viridiplantae > Streptophyta > Magnoliopsida > Asterales > Asteraceae > Helianthus > Helianthus tuberosus. The sequence continues at coordinate 184,565,481 of CM060351.1, read as the reverse complement.
CTAATAAAGCTCTAAGGCATTTCTAAAATATGCTCTAATAGGTCAGAACTGAAAGTCAAATTAAAAGTCCACTTATGCGACTTTTGGTTCCGAACCGAGCTTATACTGAAAATTGTCGGGTTGAACATGCTTAGACATGTTCTTACATTAATTACCAAGTTATACAAGTGATAAAACCGGTTTCATAGCTTCTACATTGTTAATTATGTGCTTATGCGAAAATTAGCTTTCTGTTGACTTTTTATGATCAAGTTTGACCCGACAATTGACCTAGTTAGAGTGGGAATCAGAGGGTGCCCTTTTAAGGGTTTATTACCCACATAATTACCAACTCAAAGTTACTTTTAATTCGAGAATTGACTGGACCATTAGTGATTAATCACTAAGTCAAACCTTAATTACGACGAGTTTGACTTTAGGCCATTAAACTAATAAAACTGAATTAGGAGAGGTTAAGGACACTTACTGAAGTCCTATGCACGACTAAGGATCCTTGGGAAGTGGTCTTGAGCTCCAGGAATCTCCAGAACAAGTGTTTGGAAGTTTTCAAGTGAGGTGCTCAAATGTAAGTTCACAAGTTGCAACAATGGATCTATTTATAGCCAAGGAAGGGTCATGGAGATTGATCCAGGTGTTATGGCATCTCTAGAGATGAAAACAAGTGTATAGGGACGTGTTTCAAGCAGCTAAAGGGTGGCAAACTCGCGGAACTTAGCAAACATGCAAGCTGCCACGTTAAACAACAATTTTCTGAGCTGGCACTCCATCGCGTCGCGCGACGGAGGAGTGCTCAGGTGGTGGCGCAGCGCCAGCAACTCAGTTACCAGCTAACAAGTTTCAAAAAATGTCATTTTCACCCCCTGGACCTTCTAAAACGTAATTTCTTCCATTTTAAGCACTTTTAACCCATGAAATTTATATTTCTATGATCCATGAGATATAACCAATCAACATTAGGTCCGGTTTCGTTAAAAGATAACCGAAAACACAAGTTTTGCCTCGTTGACGATTTTAGCCCCTTAATTACGAAAGTTAGCGTATCTTTCTCATAAGATATCGAAACCTTGTGAAATTTTTACCACTTATTCTTGGGAGTATAATTAATCGTTACAAGGCTCCAGGTTCGCTAAAAGGTCACTCAGAGGTATAACTTAAACATGTTGACACATTTAACCCTCGCGTCTTGTAAACTTTCACTTTCTTCCACAAACGGTTTCACACGCTTCATGATTCATTCGTTTAAGGGTATAAACATCGTGTAAGGTTGTTGAAAGGCAAAACTATCAAATGTTGACACTTTGTATCCTTATATACATATACTTTCTTCATTTGTCAAGTTTAGTCCCTCATATTCAGTTTGTTACACGTTCAAAGTCCATGACACGTGTCGATACTATATTGGACATGATTTTACGAGGTGTTACAAAAAATCTGCTCATAAAAAATGGTCAGCAGAACGTCGGTTTGTAGGATCTGGTCCAGGAGTGCAGGTGGATTCCGGATAAGTTAAACATCTTTATGTGGAGAGCTAGTTTAAACAGGATTGCTACGGTTGAAGCACTGAGAAGAAGACACATAGAGGTGCAGGATGACTCGTGCGTGTTATGTAACGATGGTGAGGACTCGGTCTCCCATATCTTTTCGTCTTGTTACGTGGCATCAGTGGTTTGGAACCACATTAGCAGGTGGTGCAACGTGCAGAACTTGTTTTTTTTCCGGTTTCAATGATGTCTCGAGAATTCACGAGTTCGTGAGCTTAAGTGGGATTAAAAAGGAGGCTTTTAAAGGTATCGTTAGGATTGCGGTTTGGTGCATTTGGAAAGCTAGAAACAAAGCAAAGTTCGAAAACAAGGAAGCTAGAATCGGGGAGATCGTCAACGAGGTGAAAGTGTTAGGTTTTTTATGGTTTAAGAACAGGAGTAAATGTAAAAATATTGAGTGGGTTGATTGGTGTAAATTTGTAATTATGTAGGCTTGGTTTTTTGTTTGTTGGGCCCCTCGTTTGGAGGTGTGCCGCTTGTTTTAATGAAGTTTACCTTTAAAAAAAATATATTTTAACTCATTTGGTTTTAGAAATATATGTGGTTAATCTTAATGAATCTTATATTATCAAATAAAGTAAATATAACACATAAATAATTAAATCGATATATTAATAATAATAATAAAAAAATAATAATAGTTTTGTTATAGATAATAATAAACTAACGATTAAAAGGCTTTTGATTCTAAATGATATTCATATTAAATACACACATATTGAAAAAAAATATTATGACCTGTTATCGTATGTCATAGAGGTGGAGAAGATAATCTTGATATTTAATATGTAAAATCGATATATTCAAAAGATAAAGTAATTTTTATATTTTTATCTATATATCATATGGTATAATTTAGTAACTCAAGCATGATGGTATATCAATTTCTTTTGAGTGAGATGATGTAAGTAGAATTATTTATTAAAGTGGACAATGGTCTTTATATTAATTTAGTTATTATTTATTATGGTTGATATAGTATGATAACTTATCACATGGTATTTTGATAAAATCCTTTATTACGAGAGAATGACATTTGACATTAAGTGAATTTTTTTTATTAGTATTAGATTAGATGTGACCCGTGTTGACCGGGTCAATAGGTCAATAGGGAATTATAGGGAGATTTCCTGCTATCCAAATACTCTCTAGGTGTTTGGATAGGAGGAGATCTTGGGTTTAATATATCTAGGGAGTGAAACATTTAGCCATTCAAAATGAAATAAGGAATTACGTGTATCAGTGAATTAATCCAGGTCATTCCTCTTCACTTACTTTGAGATATGATGATACATATATAGGGAGATTTCCTGCTATCCAAATACCCTCTAGGTGTTTAGTTGCATTTTGTACATATCTTGACTCCTCTCATCGCATAGAACTATTAATTATAAATCTCATATATAGTTATATTGAGTTGGAGTTCTCATTAAGAGCAACCACTCTAATTCTTGAGATAGAGATAAGGTTTGTTCTCATCTCACCCTTTCCATATCGAACCCTACAACCTACAGGTGAAACTTTAGTGGGTTTGTTTTTCTTACGACAACAACCATACCTAGTACAATCTCAATCATAGCTAAGATTTTTGTATAATTTGTGAACGGTGAAATGTAGGCAAATTTTACCTCCAACTGAGAGGATAAAGAGATTGCTTCCAATGATATCTCCAGGTCCGATCTCATATTTAGACGGACATAAGAGTCAAATCAAAACATACATAGCTACTAGAAAAATCTACACCACACAAAAACATAGAATACTAAAATAGACTTAGAAAGCTACTAATAACAAAAGTACGGTGAAAACATATAATATGGACATATAACACATCGTATAGACACATCCAATAGATAAAATGCAACGGCCACCAAAATGAACTTAGAAACTAAGTTTCTAAAGCAAGAATCTAATACAAATCTGCATCATCCTCCTAAAAGTGCTTAACCGTAATCTTACGTTTTCACAAACTCCTATCCTTTATCATGTCTTTAAAGAGATGCAAGTTTAGCAAATCATGCCCAATCCACTGCTCCAAGTCAGTTTCGGTTTGCCTAGATTGAAAATATATTGTTTGTTTGTTATATATAATTACAATTAACTATATCCAAATTATATTGAGTAAACTGCGGTTTTACCCCCTGAAGTTTGAGGGCGAAATCAGGTTTACGCCTTATTTTCAAAATCTTGCTCTACACCCCAACGTTTCCGGATTGCATCAATGTTCAGCTCTCAGTGTATGAAAAGTCGTTTTTGCCCCTGATAATAAAAAGAATTAGAGTACACTACACTACACACTTACAACTTGTGGTTGATCCCGCTTTAGTTTTACACCTTGTTTCCTTAAACTTGTCTTCTCCGGGGATATACCGACCACCGGAGCAAAACCTGCAACTCGTCTTCACCATCGGAGCAAAACCTGCAACTCGTCTTCTCCATCGAAGCAAAATCCATACGTACTAAGTGATATTATTCGGTTTCATCCATACGTACTAAGTGATATTATTCGGTTTCGAATGACTGTAAAAACCGACCGGAGCAAGATCCAAATCATATTAACGTGACCCACTGGGTTTTCATGATCATGAATCTTTATTTGTATATCTTTTGAGTACGATTACTATTTAGTTTATATCTAAATTATAAAAACAGAATTTGGGCAAATGTTGCATTCGCCACATACACAATAACCCAAGAAACTGATAATCTAGATATGCATTATAAATCTATGAGACATCTATCACATTAAACCTTCTCTTTTCAAGCGGCACACTAAATTTCATAATGGATTGTTCATCACTTCATCAAATCATCAATAATTTAATTTAATGTAATACCAGATTGGACTATTATAGTGCTCCGGTGTTCGGTATATCGTCGGAGAAGACGAGTTCTTCTCCGGTAGTCGGAATATCGTCGGAAAAGACGACTTTAAGAAAACAGGGTGTAAACGTGTCAGGGGAAGTAAAGCACAAGGTGTAGAAGTGAAGTTTACTCTATAAATATGAGCAAGGTTACGAAAACGCCCTTGTGTAAGATTACGAAAATGCCCCTGAGGGGTGAACATTGATGCAATCAGGAAACGAAACTTCGAGATGTAAAGCAGCAAGATTTTGAATATAAGAGGTAAACCTGATTCCGCCCCAATACCCCAGGGGGTAAAACTACAGTTTACTCCATTATATTTGTGAAGCTAAGATGAATGAGACATCTAAGCTTTAATGTTGTGTGGTGAAACTTAAATGCTGTGGGAAATTGTGTTTGTCCCACATTAGTTGAGAGATAAATCATTCGGTGGTTTATAAGTAGAATTTTCTATAAGAAACAATTTAAACTAAAGTTTACGTGTTAGTAAACTACTATTTACAAGGGATATTAGATTTAATAACCACAACTTTCACTAATTGGCTGATAACACTCCCTACTTTCGATTTGTAAACCAACACTCCCAACTTTCAACTTATTGGCCGATAACACTCTCTAGCTAATTGAACCCTAATCCAGTTAGTTTTTGCTGATGTGGCATCTGATGTGGCCCATTTTGCTGATGTGGCAGCTGATGCGGCATTTTTCGATGATGTGGCAGCTGATGTGACATTTTTTGATGATATGACGGCTAATGTGGCAGCTGACATGCCATTTTTGATGACGTGAATGGGTTATCGTTCAGTTAGTTAGGGAGTGTTATCGGCCAATAAGTTGAAATTTGAGACTACTGGTGTACAAATTAAAAGTTGAGAGTATTGTCAGCCAATTAGTGAAAGTTAGGTTATTTAAATCGAATATCCCTATTTATAACCGTCTCTCAAAAAAAAAAAAACAGAAAAGCACCGAAACTAAAGTTTTGTATAAGGTAAATTGCAATTTAGAGTTACATTCTCAAAATACATGATATATAAATTCAACTAGAGTAGATTCTCAAACTACATGATGTATAAATCCATATTTCCATATGTAATTCGGTGAATAAGAGGTTGGGTCCCATACGTTTTATGATGACATCCATTTTATTTTAGGTTTGATTGTTACAATGAGAATGACACGTGTGTCTTTCAAAACGGAAATTTGACGTTTCATGTTTAGTTCACATATCAACTTTAATCAAATGGAAGAAAGTCTTACTTTTTGTATGTTTGAAAAAAATATGTTTTCTTCTTTTTATACATTCTCTCGTATTATTACCCTGTATATTAAAAATAGAAAGAAATGAACAGTAACATCATTTGTATATTAAAAATAGAAATGAATTAATAGTAACATCACAAAGTGATGAATAAATGGTATCGGGTACTGTTACCGGTATCAGATTTATCAAACTGGGTGTATTTTCGGTACCGGTATTCATCAGTTTACCCTCAAATACCAGTGTCGTACCAGTTTATTACATAACATATGATCTTTAATCTATAAATATCTTTAAAAGAATAGAGTTTTCAACTAAAAGATATTTAAGAAAATCGTATTCGCTCTTTAATTTTAGAATCAACAAAAAGTCACAAAAAAATTGAAATACTATTGTAGTGTGTGTGCGCGTGAAAGATAAAACGAAAACCCACTTGAGTTGAGAAAACTCAAGAAAACCCCATGTAACATACACACACACATATATATAAAGTGTATCTACAATTGGCCTTAACGTACATTACGTACGCGATTAGAAATCGCATGTTATACACAAACTCGAACATGTCATAATCACATGTTACACAAACCCGGACAAGTATAAATTCGCATGGTTGATAAACTCGGACTCCCCAAAATTACAAAATCACATGTTATACAAAAATCGCATACATAATGTACGTTAAGGGATATTGTACAATAACCGGCCTATATATATAGAACGAGATCAGGAGAAAACGCCCAAAAGTGTGAGAACGCATCCTGGCCCAACACGTGGCGCGGGACATGATTAGGGTCCGAGGGGTTTTTTTGTCTTTTCAATCTTCTTTTATTTTCTCAACGCAGTATAATATTTTCTGGCATCCAAGATTTTTTTGGCGTTAATTGTATTTATTAAACTTTTTTGCGTTGAATTAATTGTTTTTGTGTCACATAGATAATTTTTTGGCGTTATAGGGTTTTCTGGTCAATTTTTTTGGCGTTTTTGTGGCGTTTTGTATAATAATTCACTACGAGTCATTAATATTTTCATAAGTTAACAATAAGACCAAATGTTTTTTTTGGCGTTTAATACATTTGACAAGTTGCTTCGCCAGCACCCGTTCTCACAGTTTTCACACTACTAACGTGTTCGTGTTTGTAGTTTTTGGCGTTTTATATAATAATGTATTTTATTTGTAGAGAATTAGATAACAAAACAACAAATAACTTGATAACAAAACAATATAAAATGAAAAAGAAAAAAAAAATGGTAATATAATTTCTCTTCCGAATCTTCACTGTCATCAGCTCTTTCTTCTTGAATTTGTTTTGGCGTTTTGAACCTTCTGAACCTTTTGAATACCTTAGCTAGATGCCAACTTTCCTACATAAACCCCGTCTTTCAGACGAAACTGCTTAGTGGCATCCTGTTTTTTGGTGTGATATTATTGTTTGGTGGCATGTCATTGAAGATCAACTCTTGCTTGATGCTATTTGTAATAATGGAGTCCAAAATAGCATTTTTCACTTGTGTTGATCCCTTTATTCATTGTCTATATTCATCAAGAACAAAGCTCACATGATGGCATATCACTGTCATCAGTCTCTTTTTCTTGAATATTTGTCAATCTCATTCAGCAAAATATTAATGAGATAACCCCCTCAGAAGAAGAATCCATTCAGTGAAAGCTTTGCCATCTGTGGTTATTTTAACTAACATTATTTGGCGTTTTAAAGTGAGTGGTTTCTAGAGGATATAGCGTTTTTGTTTTTCTGGGTGTGATCAATTTCATTGTGTATAGACCCCTCTCTTATAGGAGTTTTTTGGAGGGACTTTTTTATTATAATAAATGATAGTAATAAAGTAACCGTCTTTTCAGTTACTGTTTTTGTATTTATTGTTTTGATCAGCTTTTATCAGTTTTATTGGTGATAGACGTCCCATCTTCTAAGTTTGGCGTTTTTTTTAAATGGCGTTATGCATACCAAGATGACAAAATACAATAACGGAGAAAATAAAATATTAAGCAGAAAAATATTTTTTTGTTATTTTTGGCGTTTTGTAAGGAATAACCTTTTTTAATATTTTTTTGGCGTTTTGCTAATAAGGAGAGAAATATATCATTTAATTATCTTTAAAAAAAAGAATATTACACAAAAGAAAAAAAGAGGAAAAAATTTAAAACCCTTCGTCAGAAGGTACTTTATCCGAAAAGTATCCATCACTTGCGTCATCTTCTTCCTTGGAGTCTTCATCTGGATCTTCATCCATGTCATCACCTTCACCTTCATCGGCTTCTTGTTTCTGAAGATTCTGAAGCCTCCACTTGAACATGTCTTGCATTAACTCCAATTTTGAGTCCATATCTGTGTTCGTACAAGTGGCGCTATGCAATTCTTCCGTGAAACCAAGACCCTGCTTTGTCATGATGTTTTCAAGCCAGTAGACTTCCTGCTCTCTGTTGTCGTATATAACGGCCACCATGTATGTTTCATCATCAAAACGCCATGATATCATGACAGGGTCCGGCTTCACATCTTCTTTGATTGGTCCAAATTTCCTGGTTAATGCTTTCATAAGCATATGTGTTTCATGGCATTCGTTGTCTAGAGCGATGCCAAGGGATAAGATACCCCTCTGTACCTCTTCTTCCATCTTCAAAATTGCCCTGACCATCTTAACATACACCCTCCTTCTGTTGTCAAAACGGAGGACAAATCGCCTGATTGCCAGAGTGTATCTCCACAAAACGATTGTTGCCATTTTTGGCGTTTTGGTTAAGTTGCCGTTTTTGGTTAAAGATGTTTTTGCACAAATGGATAGATTTAAGTGAATATGGAAGCTATGTTTTACCTCGTTTATATAATGATGCTTTTGGCGCGTAATTTAGGAAGGAATTTCTTCTAATAAATGTTAATAACGGAAATATCCAACGCGTTTTATCACTAATTTTTGGCGTTTTGTTTTTAATGGTGTTTTATTTTTTTGAATGACGTGTTATCATTTGATGGCGTTTTGAATATGAGAGGTAAAAGACCCTTTTACCCTTAATGAAACGCGCCCCACATAATAAAATTGATGTTATTTACGAAAACGTCACCGCGCAATCTAGTCCATGGATTGTTTTGATCGGACGACCCATAAGCGTTCTCACACTTTTTACCGTTTTCTCTAAATCCCTAACCCTATATATATATGTATGTATGTATGTATGTATGTATATATGGTGGGGTTCTAAAGTGAACACTAGTGTATTTGTGAACTGAGTGAACAAATCCTAGCCATTGATTTACATAATGAAATCGTAATAAAATACACTAGTGTATTCTCATCATCAAATCCTGAGCAAATTCTGATCATTGATTTACATTTCTGTATTGATAATCAAGGGGCTTGTTCACAAATTAACCTAATCCTATATATATGGGCCAGTTAATGTACAATTGGCCTTAACGCACATTAGAAATTCGCACGTTATAAACCTCAAAAGACTTCACAAACCCATACATGTTCATAAAATCACATGGGATTCACAAACTCGGACTCACAAATTGGTCATAAACTCGGACAACCAAAATGTACAAAATCCGCATGTTATATCCACTCTATCTGCATGTTATACACTAATCGCGTATGCATCATACGTTAAGGGATATTGTACAATACACGTTCTATATATATATATATATATATCATAAGGATCCGTTAGAAACCACCCTTTATTGCGAGAACCAGTGTGAACACAACAAAAAATACTTACAAAAATTAAAAAAAACACAAAAATATCTTTTTAAATCGCTAAATTTCGTCACTAAAAAAACTGAACAACAATACCAATGCACATGTGAGCGAAATTTAGCGATTTTTAATAAAAATAAATGTTTTTAGCATTTAGTTGTGTGGTTTATAGCTTTATGGTTTAGTATTTAGCATTTAGCTTGGGTGGGGTGGGTGGGGGATTTAGGTTTTTGTTAGGGGGTGGGAGTTAGGTTTTTTTTTTTTTTTTTTTTTTTTGGGGGGGGGGGGGGGGGGGGGGATGGTTGGTTAGGTTTTTTGGTGAGGTATAATTTTTTTTAGGGGGTGGGGGTGTTTGGGTTTATTTTGTTGTGTTCACACTGGTTCTCGCGGTACTCGCAATAAGAGTAGTTCTCAAATGAACCATACCCTATGTGTGTGTGTATATTCCATATGCAAAATAGCATAACAAGGGTCATAATCAGGGGTCCAGCATAGTGCGGCTGGGAGGGGGCGGCCGACCCCTCGAACTTTTTACTCAGTAGTGGAGAGTATGTGGTTTTCCTATAGAAATTTTTGGGTATATACTTTTTCGACCCCTCGGTCGGAAATCTCAAGCTTCGTCACTGGGCATAACCATGGGTGTAAGAGGTCCCGTAGACCTCCGTAGAGAAGAAAAATTCACTGATCTCATGTCCATGTTCCCCCACTAATGACGACAACGTCTTTATACTATTATGGTGGTATCATTACGATCACTGGCGGAGCTTCTTTGAGGCCGGGGGTGCCCCAGCTTCGTCGGTTTTTCGCTCGTAGTGTTAAATTTTACCTAAGTTTTCCAACTTTTTTTTTAGCGTAAAACATTGAATTTTTAAGAGACCGGCCCCCACCGATTTGTATTTTAAGAGTCCGATCCCCGCCGTGTTTTCGTTTAAGCTCCGCCCCTCATTGAAAAACAGGTATGAAACATGAAAGAAAACTAATAGGTTATAGGTGTGTTCGGTAGTGTTAGGCAGATTTTTAAATACTACAAGCTAGTATCTTACATCTTTAGGTATGCGTGTATTTCACAACAAATGACATTTAATTTATTCAAACATTGTGGTAAAACTGTTTTGGAAGGTGTTTTGGCCAACTTTTAACTAAGACACATTTTTCACATGTAAAAAAATTTGGAAATTCATTTTCATAGGAGAAGATGCTTATTGATAGATAAATATCAAGTCTATTCTAAACTACACAAATTGGTTGTGTGCGCACATGTGCGTACATAAATAGGAAGAGGATGTGGGATCAATTGGTAAGGATGTGAATTGGGCCGTGTTTATGGGTTGATGGATGAAACCTATACGAAGTTAGAAAATTGACAAATCAACACAAACCCAAAATCATGTCAAACATACGAACGTGACACGAGTTTTTAGGAACATAACCCATTTACCCCCTACTTTTTAGACTAGCAAGTGTGGCAGGGGCGGACCTGAAGGCTTGTCGGGCGGAGCCCGGGCTACGGCTCAACTTTTTACTAGAAGTGTAAAAAAAAAAAAATTCGATTTTTATACATAGGACACCCCTGAACAAGTACGAGGACACCCCTCAAAATTTTTTTTACAAAATAATAAGCCTAGTTCAAGTGTTATTCAGCAACCTAATTAGCCCAATTAAGTAATAATAGCCCACTTGGCTCATGAGCCCAATTAAGTAATAATAGCCCAAGTCCAACTGATTATTTTGGGCGGCATAATGATAATGGCATATCAAACGTCAGTCGACTCCAGAACAATCAGACTTTCAGCATACGAACAGAGAGGAACACGCAACAGAACAGAATCAGATCATACGATTACGAAGTTACGAACACAGAACAATCGACTGCAGGCTTGTTTCGATTTCGATTTCGATTTTCGAATAACAACAGGTTTGTTTCGATTTCTATTTTCGAACATATTGTTTGACTGATAATTGTTACTTGTTAGTTTGATGAATGATGATTGATAATGTTTCGATAATCGGCACTTTGGCAGCCCATTCGCACAGCAGCGAATCGAAGCTCGAACAACAGCGACAGAAACAGTTATTCACTTATTTGATTGATAATTCAGGTTTGTTTGATTGTTATTCATTTATTTGATTGATAATTGTTTGAACTTTGATTGTTATTTGATTGATAATTGTTTGAACTTTGAAGTGATGACGAAACCAAAATCCAAAAAACAAGCTTTAATTGGGAACTTTTTCAAAAGAAAATTCGAAGAAATTAATGATAATGAGTCAAGTCTGAATGTTGGTAATGATATCCAAGCAAATGATGACGTTGATGGCGATGCAAGTCCGAATGTTGATAATGAGAATATCCAAGCAAATGATGACGTTGATGCAAGTCCGAATGTTAATAATGATAATCCTACAACTTCAATTCCAACAACACGAGGTATTATTGATTTGAATGATCTTCCTTCGGATCCACATGATAGGCCACCTATTACTAGTTATCACCTATTGTATGAGTCGGCCTGTTGGTACTTAGACTATAGACTAGGTCAATTTCTAAGACGTTGACCCGGACTAGGTCGAGTCTGACCTAATTCCCTATAGTTATGGCTCTGATACCAATCTGTCACACCCCAACCGATGGCGGAATCATCGGGGCGCGGCACTAGGCGAATCAGATTGTTCAAGAGAATCCATAACAACTATATTGCGATAATATTTAATACATTCGTTATCCCATACTAACAAATAATACAATCACATAAGTTATCACAGATTTCTTGTCCTCTCGAACAATACAAATCCGACAACCTAGATTTTAGTTGAGTTTCTAGACTTCCTAGCTTGATTTGATAAAGTCTGCGATCTAACCTGCAACATACGTTAAAATATTTGTCAATACAAAAGTATTGGCGAGTATACAGGTTTGATAGTATAGCATAATAGAATAAAAGTGTAGCGAATTTCCATATGCATAAACGTAATACACGACATATATACTCACAAAACTGATACTACCAACTAAGTCCTCGATGCTCGAATGTACGATGGCATAACTAGACCCCGTCGGGCGCAATAGTACTATACTAGTCGTGGTGGGACGTCGCGAGTATAAGCCCTAGCACATATGCAACTAGCATCACGTATATCTATGCATAGCAGTTATTCGCAAGTGATAGTTCGATTTATTGAATAATTCGTTTGATAAGTTCGATTTGATAGAAACGTATGTTACACCCAAAATTCGATTAAAAAGGGGTTCAGGTATACTCACAGTGCGTATTTAGCGAGATTACAACTTGATTGAGTCGGTTACGAATTGTCTGTACTGATCCTTGAAGAAATAGAATAAACGAAGTACGGTTAAGCAAGATTAATCTTGAAAAGTTACTCGTTTGATTGAATTGGGCCTCATCCGTGCGGATGGCAAGTCATCCGTCCGGATGGCATGTTATCCGTGCGGATAACAGTGATCCGTGCGGACAGCGGTGCGTGCGGACAGACTTGCTTGTGCGCGCGGATGAGTGTGCGCGCGGGTGACAGCCCATCCGTGCGGGTGACTGGTGCGTGCGGATGACAGCCCATCCGTGCGGATGACTGGTGCGTGCGGATGACAGCCCATCCGTGCGGATGACTGGTACGTGCGAATGACATCCCATCCGTGCGGGTGACATGTCATCCGTGCGGACTGACATGTCATCCGTGCGGACTTGTGTCATCCGTGCGGACTGACCTGTTGTCCGTGCGGCTGTCATGTCTGTTTCGTACTGTTTTCGAGTGTTTAACGGAAGGAAAACGTTCGTTTTCACTAGAGTAGTGTAATTTCGCACTAACACCTGAAGTTTCGTCAATTCCGACTCATTCTAACGGCCGGGAATCACCCCGTTCCATCAGATCTGGCCGTTCATGGTGGTTCTTCATGGTTAACTCGAAATCGCACAGATTTAGGTGTGATTTGTCATTAAAACATGTGGAAATCACCTGGATCTGAGTCGTTTATAGTGAAATGAGACCCCGACTTGAAGTTCATAAGAACTCTTGGTGACATCACCTCAAAACGCCTCAAATCCGTAGATCTCGCGGTTAGAATTTGAGTTGTGAAAGATAGAATGATGTAGAATTGAGTGTAGATTGTAGAAGTACAAGTTTTAGGTTGAAATCTTACCGGAATCGCGAGGAAATCGAGAGAAAAGGGTCTTGATGCGCGTGTGGTTGAACAGGAGCTGTCACATCACTTGAATAGTGGTGTGGCAGGCTATTTATAGGCGAAAAAGGAGAAGAAGAGGGATCAGGCCCGGATAGCCCATCCGTGCGGATGGCCCATGCGTGCGGATGGTCCATCCGTCCGGATAGACATCCTGACGTTTGGAATTTCCCGGTTTTGATCGTTTTGACCGTTTTCGAAGCGTATACGTCCATAATTAGTTTATATTATCAATATATTGTTACTATTATATTATATATATATATATGTATATATTACTAGGGGTCGTATTTACGTATCCATAACCCAAGGTTTCGATAATTAACAGTCGGTTTCCGATTCGAGTATGCGATTATTATCGACGTTTCACGGCCATCAATGAGGGTAGTATAGGTCCTTACTTGATGTCATTGTGAACGTTATTTCGTGTAGTGCCACAAAGACTGACGGGGTACCGTTTACTCGTATTGTCATCATCGTCATGACGACTGGAGCTACAGCACTCATCCGAGGGTCCTTGTCAGCGTTGATTGTTTACGTTCGACACATCACGGCCATTGAGGAGGGTAGAATAGGTCCTCACTCAATGCCCCCGTGAGTGTTAGTGTGATAATAGTGTAGTATAGTGATATTGTATATCGAAAATATGCGATTATCCTTCGAATAGCGATATATATACGATGTAGTTACATTATGATCCGAATCTCTGGTGCTAGGCGTAACGAGTATAACGAGTAGTAACAATCGCACAAAAGTGCGGGTTGTTACAGTCTCCCCTACTTTAGGAAATTTCGTCCCGAAATTAATCCAATAGGTAGACTTCTAAGAGTTGATCTTGTATAAGTAGCGATACAGCGAGTGATTTGACCGTAAGTTGACAGCGCGAACGTTTCGAATAAGAGAGATCGACTGCGATAGCGAGAAGACGATGTAAGGACGAAAGTATTAATCCCACGAGTTGGCATTTCAAAGTACCTTGTCTTGTGTAGGGTTCGTTAGTTCGATGCGATTGTAATTCGATAGGTTTCTCATGACGTAGAGTTAACTGAGTTGATCGTTAACCAACGTTACAAGAAGCGTTCGTCTTACATATTAAAAAGGGATTTAGGATGCAAATCTTATGAAAATTTTCCCTTTAACGTGCGGTCAACAGAATCGATGTTAACCGATGTTGCAAGGAAGTTTAAGTTTCTAACATTTTTAAGGAATTCGAAAACGAAAACAAGGGTTACGTAAACTCTCCTACGATATGGGTTCCAGTTGAACTCGATGTTGCACCAACATCTCAAGGAAATCTTGTTTCAGATCTTTGAAAAAGGTTTTAAGGAAAAATTGAACTCGTGAAGTTCCCTTTGAATATGGAGTTAAACTGATTCGATGTTACCTCCACCTTGTGAGAAATTTCACTTGTTCCATGGTTTTCATAAAAGTTTTATAAAAATCAGTTTTAACCTTTTGAAAAGAATGATTTAGCATCGCGCCCCACTTGGCACTTTCCCACGGAAGTTCGTTAATATGTTTAAAACACTTATATATAGGAATTACCAGCGGCGTATCCACCATGTTTTGCCCATATTACTTCCGTTTCGTGGGGCAGTGTCAGGTGTGCCGATATGACTCGGATAGAATTGCGTTTACTCGGCCCAATCGATAGAAAGTCGGACCGAGCATATGATAGGATCGAATAGGTTATTCCAGCGAGTTGATAAGCGAGAAGCGAATAGCACGTTTTCGATTAGATTCCACATTACACCCACATGGCACGTTTCCACGGGGGTTTACTAACATGGCGAAGCACCATGCTTAACCAGGTTAGCTTTGCCTCGTGAAGCGGTGTCATGTGTACTTAATACCATACGAGCGATAGGCGGTAGATTATACGCGATAGGCGATCAGCGATTAGGTGATTAAACGAATAAACACGAAACACTTGTGATGACGGTGATGATAAACGAATTACGATAATCGATAGTTGTCGCGTGCAAGCGATGAAGGTATGCGATTCGATTCACGCGGTTCGGTTCGATTGATTAACACCACAGAGTTGGACTAGCATTAGACCCCACATGGCCTTTTTCCACGAAAGGTCGCTGATATGGTTAAAACACCCTGTCTTAACCATAGGAGCTTCCTCTCGTGAGGCGAGGTCATGCGTTCTAACTTAGCACCAATATTACGGATAACGACATAGTGTTAGATTGATATACGGCAGGCGATATAGAATCACATAATAAACGATGGAAGTTTCAAGATTCACAGAACAAATGATTGCGATTTGTCGAGTTTCGTTTCGAGTAGGCTCAACGTTACGTTGCGACGCATCACGGTTATCGAGGAGGGTAGAATAGGTCCTCACTCGATAATGTCGTGAACGTTCGTGTGTTTGATGAGATTGCTCGCTATAGACTTTCGACCAGTCTTGCGTTGATGCAATTTTCCTGCGAGGTAGACTCCCCAGAGTCCATCGATGAGGCGATTGCATTGCGTTTGTAGACTTATGACAAGTCTTGCGATGATGCAATCTCAGTTGTTACGCCTTGCGATTGAGTGTAGTGTGTTGAAAATAATCACAATAGTATATAGGTCTAATAACGTTCAACTCCACGTGGCACTTTCTTCACGGAACTTCGGTAATATGGTAAGGCATTCCTCGCCCGACCCCTACTACTTTCATCCCGTGTTTTGGTGTCACCTTTTGTCAGACGCTACGGCACTTTTAGAATTCGCTACGATCACCGTGCACTGACCCAAATAATCCCGTGTGCACCCGTGATTATTTGTTCCTTGCACGTTTATCGTACCTCGTTCTAAGAGTGTAGTGAAGGTAAAACACATTACTTCGTGATATAATATATAGTATATAGTATGTGTGTGAATCTAGTCTAAGTGCGACGGTTAGAGAGTGAAAGAGTATACGAGGGCAATATTGAGTAATAGAGTAGGTTCAAAGCTTAGAAATAACGTCGAAAATTGTATTATTACAACTTTATCCTACGCTTGTTAGATACTTGATGCTGAAGACTTTTGCTGGGGTTGTTGTTGTACTCAAGTTCACGGTTCGATGCGGCAGTTGCGGGTGAAGTGACCGTAACGGTTGCAGTTATTGCAATAGCGACAGTCAGCCCCAACTGGATGATGATAGGTACACGAGTAACACTGAGGATGAAATCCAGTGTAGGCTCGTTTTGGAAACATCGGAACTGTTTGAAGAGGTTCCGGTTGCGGCAGTTCGGTTGTCGATGAGTTCGGGCTTGAAGTCTTTCGCTTGCGGCTGGGTTTGTCGGTGTCTTGCGAAGAAGTGTCGTCGTTGGGGGATTCGTCTGAAGACTCGCTCGTGGAGTCTTTGGCTGATTTTTCGGAAGATCCGTCGGCAGATTTGTCAGAAGAATCGGCAGCAGATTCGTCCGAGGAATCGTTAGCAGATCCGTCAGAAGAATCGTTAGCTGATTCATTAGAAGAATCACCAGTAGATTTGTCGAAAGATTCGTCAGTTGATTCATCAGGAGATTCGTCAACATGTTTGCCTGAAGGATTACTGGCGATTGCTTGATGAGCTTACTTGACAGGATTCTTTGAGAATAATCCTTCCATGAGTCGTTTGTTGTTGATTTCTGCGGTTAAGCGGTAGGTTTCTTCGATGGTAGCCGGCCTTGCAGCTTCGACAAAATCACCCACACACTCAGGCAAGCCACGAATGTACTTCGCGATGGCCTTCCCCGGAGTGTTGACTTGACCTGGGCAGATTATGCTAAGCTGTTTGAACCTTGCGGTGTAGCCAGCATTGTCACCTTCGGTTTGCTTGATTTCCCAAAATTCGTTTTCCAGCTTCTGAATCTCGTGAGGAGGACAGTACTCTTTCTCCATGAGCTCTTTCAGCTCATTCCAAGAGAGCGTAAGCTGCGGTGATCCCGCGTTTGTTACGTTCGGCGGTCCACCAGTCGAGTGCTCGCGATTGAAATACTCCGGTGGCGCAAGTAGTACGGAGACTATCGGGACACCCACTTTGACGAAGGGTAACTTCGATAGAATCGAACCACTGGAGTAGTTGAGTCGCACCTCCTTCACCCGTGAACTCCATCGGGTCACAGGCTTTGAAGTGCTTGTAGAGAAAAGTAGATTGCGGCTCTCCTGTCTTAACGTCTTCCGAAGCTCGAGAGTGGCTGAGAGAGTGCCCTCGAGCGGCAATTTGAGAACTAAGCTTACTCACTTCCTTAATCACAAGTGAAGCAATTCTCTTCTCGGCGTTTCGTTTGGCTTTCCTCCTAGCTACTCGTCTCGAGGTAGAGTCGTTGGAAGGCATCTAGACAGGAAAAGACTTGGAGTGAGATTCGATCATAATGATTTTTGAGTTCTGCGTTGCGATTGAGCGCGTTCAAAACTTAGTGCGATAGTATAGTAGTAATACGAATCACATAGGAGCCACGTAGGAGACATGAATTTCCTAAGTTCTCACACAATGACTTGTTTGTTTATACGTATATGTATATATATATATATATATATATTTATAGATGTAATTTGTATTCATGCACATACAGGTCGATTTAGAATAAGCGAGGTCGCGTTGAAGTGAGAAAACGAGAGCGAATGCGATAGATTATGCATTAGTTTTGTTGCGAACATTCGGATTTCGTTTTAGATTGCGATGGCTGTGCGATTTGTGCGTTTATAATGTAGGGAGTGAAAATCGTTAAATCGAGAAATCGATAAAGCGTAAAGTTTCAAAACGTAAATAAGTTCCAATCATTGTAAAATTGGCGGGTCGTATAATAGAGTGCCTTGGGTGTTTAGGCGTTGACTACCCAAGGTAACCCAACTATATCTAACAAGTTCGAGCATGCGCGTTAACCTGGAGGACTTCATGCTTCCACTGGGATGCAGCTCATGGCATTCGTCGTCCTAGTCATCGCGTGGCTCGAGTTATCGTGATAGTCGAGTCCTTGGTGAGAGCTTTTGAAAACCAGTTTATAGAGAATGGGACGACTTATTAAGGTACGGGTTTCACCCCTGGCTTAACAGTTTCGTTCCTGATTATGGCTATGCTCCTCGAACAAATTCGTGAGTTCCACTAGATTTAGAAATGGAGACTTTTGTCGAGATGTGGATGTCACTCCTAACTCGATGAAAAGTTCTCGTGCTAGAAAAATGCGCTGAGTGAGCAATCCTATCGAGAGTTCTTGGTTTTTACACCTGATCTTGACTGGATCGCTCGGTTTCGTTATGCGAGTATTTTCGAAAACGTGTGTATTGTGTCGGCCTTAGGAAAGGCTAAGTAGTATTTCAGCCTTAGGAAAGGCTTCTTCGTGTGAAGTTGTAGTACGCTGGGTTCACACAAAGTTGTATCCTTTAGCAATTTCGATCGAGAGTATCAAGTAAGCCCAATACAAACCCCACCGGGTTTGTATGAGTCGGCCTGTTGGTACTTAGACTATAGACTAGGTCAATTTCTAAGACGTCGACCCGGACTAGGTCGAGTCTGACCTAATTCCCTATAGTTATGGCTCTGATACCAATCTGTCACACCCCAACCGATGGCGGAATCATCGGGGCGCGGCACTAGGCGAATCAGATTGTTCAAGAGAATCCATAACAACTATATTGCGAT
The DNA here is from genome assembly GCA_030545235.1 of Helianthus tuberosus. NCBI lineage: Eukaryota > Viridiplantae > Streptophyta > Magnoliopsida > Asterales > Asteraceae > Helianthus > Helianthus tuberosus. The sequence goes on along the minus strand of CM060351.1, from coordinate 184,546,300 downwards.
AATATTTAATACATTCGTTATCCCATACTAACAAATAATACAATCACATAAGTTATCACAGATTTCTTGTCCTCTCGAACAATACAAATCCGACAACCTAGATTTTAGTTGAGTTTCTAGACTTCCTAGCTTGATTTGATAAAGTCTGCGATCTAACCTGCAACATACGTTAAAATATTTGTCAATACAAAAGTATTGGCGAGTATATAGGTTTGATAGTATAGCATAATAGAATAAAAGTGTAGCGAATTTCCATATGCATAAACGTAATACACGACATATATACTCACAAAACTGATACTACCAACTAAGTCCTCGATGCTCGAATGTACGATGGCATAACTAGACCCCGTCGGGCGCAATAGTACTATACTAGTCGTGGTGGGACGTCGCGAGTATAAGCCCTAGCACATATGCAACTAGCATCACGTATATCTATGCATAGCAGTTATTCGCAAGTGATAGTTCGATTTATTGAATAATTCGTTTGATAAGTTCGATTTGATAGAAACGTATGTTACACCCAAAATTCGATTAAAAAGGGGTTCAGGTATACTCACAGTGCGTATTTAAGTGGTGCGTGCGGATGACAGCCCATCCGTGCGGATGACTGGTACGTGCGAATGACATCCCATCCGTGCGGGTGACATGTCATCCGTGCGGACTAACATGTCATCCGTGCGGACTTGTGTCATCCGTGCGGACTGACCTGTTGTCCGTGCGGCTGTCATGTCTGTTTCGTACTGTTTTCGAGTGTTTAACGGAAGGAAAACGTTCGTTTTCACTAGAGTAGTGTAATTTCGCACTAACACCTGAAGTTTCGTCAATTCCGACTCATTCTAACGGCCGGGAATCACCCCGTTCCATCAGATCTGGCCGTTCATGGTGGTTCTTCATGGTTAACTCGAAATCGCACAGATTTAGGTGTGATTTGTCATTAAAACATGTGGAAATCACCTGGATCTGAGTCGTTTATAGTGAAATGAGACCCCGACTTGAAGTTCATAAGAACTCTTGGTGACATCACCTCAAAACGCCTCAAATCCGTAGATCTCGCGGTTAGAATTTGAGTTGTGAAAGATAGAATGATGTAGAATTGAGTGTAGATTGTAGAAGTACAAGTTTTAGGTTGAAATCTTACCGGAATCGCGAGGAAATCGAGAGAAAAGGGTCTTGATGCGCGTGTGGTTGAACAGGAGCTGTCACATCACTTGAATAGTGGTGTGGCAGGCTATTTATAGGCGAAAAAGGAGAAGAAGAGGGATCAGGCCCGGATAGCCCATCCGTGCGGATGGCCCATGCGTGCGGATGGCCATCCGTGCGCATGTCCATCCGTCCGGATAGACATCCTGACGTTTGGAATTTCCCGTTTTTGATCGTTTTGACCGTTTTCGAAGCGTATACGTCCATAATTAGTTTATATTATCAATATATTGTTACTATTATATTATATATATATATGTATATATTACTAGGGGTCGTATTTACGTATCCATAACCCAAGGTTTCGATAATTAACAGTCGGTTTCCGATTCGAGTATGCGATTATTATCGACGTTTCACGGCCATCAATGAGGGTAGTATAGGTCCTTACTTGATGTCATTGTGAACGTTATTTCGTGTAGTGCCACAAAGACTGACGGGGTACCGTTTACTCGTATTGTCATCATCGTCATGACGACTGGAGCTACAGCACTCACCCGAGGGTCCTTGTCAGCGTTGATTGTTTACGTTCGACACATCACAGCCATTGAGGAGGGTAGAATAGGTCCTCACTCAATGCCCCCGTGAGTGTTAGTGTGATAATAGTGTAGTATAGTGATATTGTATATCGAAAATATGCGATTATCCTTCGAATAGCGATATATATACGATGTAGTTACATTATGATCCGAATCTCTGGTGCTAGGCGTAACGAGTATAACGAGTAGTAACAATCGCACAAAAGTGCGGGTTGTTACACGGTTTAAAGTTTGTTTCGACCGTGTCCATGCGGGCGACTTGAGCCACGACGATCGAGTGGAGGTACGACGGGAATTTGGAATTTAAGTGGGTTCCCCACTTTAACATTTACCGAACTCTTTAATTTTTTTTAGGATTTAGTAACTACTTCTTTTAATTTTTTAGGAGTTTATAAGTAGTTTTTTTTTAGGATGTTATGTAACTTTTTTTTTAAATTAATATAAGTTTGTGTTTTGTTATATAAATGTCAACTATATAAAAAAACCAACATGGCACCCCAACGTCGCCTGGCCACGCCGCTTCCACACCCCACTTTTTTTGGGGTGGTCTGGTGGAGCCCATGCTCGTCACGTATCAAGCAATGCCTCCAACCCAAACCCCACACCCCATAGTCTTTGAGGGTAATTCTTTAAAATTATAGACTTGCAATTAAAAGTTTAAATATACATAACTTTTCTTTTAAACTTAATACTTGTTTCTTTTTAATTTTTTAAACTTGACATGATACGCAATTAGTTTAAGTTATGTATAACATAAACATTATTTTTTTCAAAAAGAATTACAAGACTAAACATATTAAATGATCATCCTGCAATTAACCTGAACTCGTTTACTCTACAACCAAATTCGTAAAGTTGAATCTTTAGCGTTCGTTTCATGGATTGTAATAAAAATGGAATTGGAATTCACGCAAGAATTGAAATTTAATTTGGAATTTAGTTGTGTTCGTTTCACAGAATGGAATGGAATCCGGAGGAACTGGAATATAGATTTCGTTCCTTGTTATTGTTCAATTTCAATTCCTTCTTTTGTTGAAACGAGCAATATAAGAAATGGAATCTACATTCCAATTATATCCAAATTATATTCCATTATATGAAACGAACGCTAATTTGCGTCAATACATTTATTGAAATTTTTATTAGTGTCGTACTGCCGTATGCGTGTATAATACAAATTTTAGCTGTTAATAAAAAAACCCATATCACATAAACTTAAAATTGATCATTTTCTTAAAAACTTCAGTTTTGTAGTTTTTCTAACAGATTTTGTTATGTCAAATATGTCATGGCTGATAAAATGGAATTAAACAAATAAAATTAACTGATTTAAAAAAAAAATCAACATCAGGGCTCCCACAAAAACAAATTTCATCATATAGATTCAAAGACTTTCGTTAGATATCATTAGAATCGATTTGAGCCATACTGATTTCAATAAATTTCATCAATTCGTTCCATTTCAAGCATTTTAGTTCATCCGATTCCAAGAAGTTTGTTCGTTCGCTTTCAAGCACTTTTATTAACGACGTTAGACTGATCTTTGATGGATTATTTATGGACCCTTAAAGCTTAGAAGGTCCTACTCACCGGGCCTCACACGGTTAGTTAGAATCAATTTCATACATGTTCATTAAAAAGATCTAAGTAAACTGTCAAAATGGTCTCTGAGGTTTGGTCACTTTTGTCATTTTAGTCCAAACCCCATACCTTTTGAATCTGGGTCCTTTTGGTTTCAATTTTGTTGCAATTTTTATCCAAAATCAAAACATGGTCAGATTTTTTAGTTAACGTCCATCTTTTTTGTCTTTTTTCTCCCTTTTAATGAAGGGCAAAATGGTTTTTTAACGTTTTATTATTACAAAATTAAAAAAATCTGATAATTTTGCTCTTCTTTAAAAGGGGGGAAAGACAAAAAAAATTGAATGTTAACTGAAAAATCTGACTAGATTTTGCTTTTCGATGAAAATGTCAACAAAATTGAAACCACAGCGACCCAAATTCAAAAGGTTTGAGTTTTAGACTTAAATAGCAAAAGTGACCAAAACTCAGGGATCATTTTGGCAGTTTACTCAAAGATCTAACAGTCTATTATTGTACTGACTAGCAAGAAATTTAATGCGTAGGTGGTTGTGGATGTGGCTGTTGAAAAGTGGTGGCTTTGGTGGAAAGTTGTATTCAATACAATCAATTCATACAATGTTGGTTATAAAAGTTAATCAAGTTATAAATACGTTGTCACTGGCGAAAAGTTGCATTCGATACAATCAATTGCTTAAGCAATAACCATCAAGGGCACATGGCATTGCCTAAACAATAACTATGAGTGGCGAAGCTTCAACAAAAACTTAATGAGAGCCGGACTCTCAAAATCTAAATTGGTGGATCCAGACTCTTAAAAATCCGAATTTTTACACCACAAGAAAAAAAAATTCCGTAAATTTTCAGGTAAATTTGACACTATGAACGAAAAATAAAGCTCCGCCAATGCATGAAATGATCATTTGACTAAACTCAAGCATGAACAATTAATGACGACTAAGTAGTGGTGAAGTTTGACAAAAAGTTCCGCGGGGGGCGGAAAGTACTGGTCATGTAATAATAATCATTTATTTTTTTATTTTTTTAACTATAAGGATATTTTGGTCATGTAACAATACTTAACCAAAAAATTCTAACAATGTTAGAAATGTGGACTTAAATAGTTAAGAAAAGTGGCTATAGGGACTCAGGGCGTTAAATATTTTGATTTTGAACTCAAGTGGTTAAAACCCCTAAAACACAGAGACTCAAAAAGTAATTTACCCTATTTTATTAGTGTTGTAAATCCATATCGAAAGATAAAGTAATTTCACACACACATAAACGTATTATAATATAGACAAAATTGCAGAAATCAACATTTATGTTATACCCAAACTACATTTCCTACCTTTCATTGTGAAATCGGCAAGAACCAACATTTATGTTCATGTTTTGCTGCAAAGTATAACCTTTAACACAAAAGATGTCAGTTTTCTTGGTTAACTGCCCTCACATGCATTGCATGTGAGGGTATTATTGTAATTTCCAACTTCCCATAGGTATTTTATATCAATTATTAATTATTAATATTTATATAACTCACCTTACCTACCCCCATCCCACCTCACTCTCATCTCTCTCTAGACTCTGCAACCACCATCGCCACCACCACCATGGCTTCCGGCCAGCCACGGCACCAAGATCTATTGTGAACTTGCTGTTCAAGATCTACAGTAGAATCAGTACCGTTAATGCTCTTTCTTTCTTATCCGATCTTAAACTCGGGCACTACATGAAGATCCCACCTCGGTGCATGTTCACAGCACAGGTTTGTTTGTTCTGCTCCCGTTAACCATTTACCCACAATTTCATTTCGGTTAGTAATCTAACGTACATGTGTTTATAATCTCAGCTGGTAGGAACTCTAGTTGCCGGAACAATAAATCTTGCGGTGTCATGGTGTATGTTGGAGAATATCGAAAACTTATGTGATATCGAGGGGCTTCATCCCGAGAGTCCATGGACATGCCCCAAGTTCAAGGTCACATTCGATGCTTCCGTTATATGGGGACTCAACGGACCGGAAAGACTCTTTGACCCGAATGGTTTGTACAAAAACCTCGTATGGTTGTTTCTAGGAGCTTTATTACCAGTTCCGATATGGATAATGAGCAAGATTTTCCTGGAAAAAAATGGATTCCGTTGATCAACATACCCGTTATATCGTACGGTTTTGCTGGAATGCCGCCACATACTACTAATAAAAAATTACAGATCTTCATAGTTATATTTTAAGAACTCGAGATCCTTGCTTAATCACTGGCGTTGACTTTCTCTAAAGACCCAGAGCGTGTATTTTGGATCCGAAGCTTATTCAGCTCGGATACCAACGTGGTAGTTATGTAGGGGTGGTTTCCGGTGGTGTGTGGTGCCGTGACGGGCCGGAAGCCATGGTGGTGGTGGTGGCGGTGGTAAGTGGTTGCAGAGTCTAGAGAGAGATGGGAGTGGGGTGGGGTGGGGTGGGGTGGGGTGGGGGTAAGTAAGGTGAGTTATGTAAATATTAATAATTATTATAAAATACACATGGGAAATGAGAAATTATAATAATACCCTCACATGCAATGCATGCGAGGGCAGTTAACCAAGAAAACTAACATCGTTTGTGTTAAAGGTATTGTAGGAACCGTTCGCGTAAATAAATAAAATAAAACAAATTTTATTATAAGATTACAATACATAAATAAAGAAAGCTGGAAATCTAAATTACTTTTACAACTGAAAATCAAAATACAAGAAAAGAAGAAGAAATAGAGTGAATGAGGCACGTGTTCAACACGCTTCCCTTAAAACAAATTCCGAGTCTCCCAGGAGCACTCGTTTTGTTTCCCAGGGTACAACAGCCGGAGCAGAAGTACTGTCGGAGCTGGCACAGGAACCCGAAGTCTACCTTGAAAGCTGCAAGAAAAAGATCAGAAGATAGCAGAGAATTGTTTGCATATGTTGTGTGTTTCTGGTGTCTCTTGCAGCTGGGTACGGTGCTGTATTTATATAGCTCCTGATTCGAAACAGTCAAAAGAAATTAAAGGAGAGGTTTAAATTGCATTAAACGTCTTCCATGCAATTTAATACATCATTTGATTCTCAGTTAAAACCGTTGACTTGTCAGTTTCGAATGCTGAACTGAAACTTCTTTGTTATTAAATGCTGGAAGCTTCTGCGCACGCGCGCAACACACACTGGTGCACGCGTGCCCTTGTGCGCAGGTCTGCACGCTCATGCGCGCGTGTGCCATTTTGGCTCACTTCCATGCACGCGTGCGCCACACTGACTCAGGTCCATGTGCGCCACGTCACCTGTGAGCCTATACAAGCACGCCACACAGTCGCGCCGTATTGGCTCACTCTGGTGCGTCGCGCGCGTCACATTATGCCCATGCTCCATGCGCTTGGCTGCCATGTCATGTTCCTCGTACCCGCGCGCCTGCATGCCACGTCACCAACCACCTGGTCTTTGTAGCCCCTGTGCTCCACCACGCGCATGTAGTCAAAAATACAAAGGCGGTGCATAAGCGGGCGAAGTGCAAAGTGCGCCATCAAAGCGCCACATTGCGCCTCATCGACCACACAACGCGCGCGCGCGTGGGCGAGTTAGGGTGCTCTGCACCCTTCGCGAGTACACTTTGTGTGTGCTTCCATGAAACAATAAGGATGGAGAGTTCCCACTTAATACCCCTTTAAGTTTCATCTCTTCTCCTATGTGGAATAAGGTGACACTTTCCCTTTTATTTCAGTATTCAATGTTTCAAATACCAAACTTTGAGCATCGATATTTCATTCATCTTAGCTCCGTTTTGGACGTGGTTTAGTTCGTTGCTAAGCTCTTCCAACATAGAATACAAACCCACAAATAAATATATAAAGAAAACATAGTTTCTTATATTTATTTCTAGTTCAAAATAGGAAAAAAATCATTTTCCTATATTTGTGAAAAATGTTATTTTCACCAAATTTCCAACAGGTTATACTTTGTAACAAAACATAAACATAAAGGTTGGTTTTTGCCGATTTTATAGTGAAATGTATGAAATGTTGTTTGGGTATAACATAAATGTTGATTTCTGCAATTTTGTCTATAATATAATATAGTAATTACAACTTGTAAAACACATGGTACATTTTTTTTAAACCAATGACAATCACGATTTTTAAGCGGTCATAATTTTTTCAAACATTGATGTCTTTAGATGAAAAAAATACACAATAAAAACGATCATTTTATTCTCTTTAATTTGAGTATGGTGTTACTATTTTTTTTTTAAATTGAACATTTATTCTCTAGAATATGTATAATATATAGTTACGATGTTATTTGGTTTTTGAAACTAGTTGGACTAGCGGACTGATAGAATGACACATCTGAATATTAGTGCAGTCATGAAAACCTTACACTCAATCCTCTTGTAAGCATTTTAAAAACCAATCAACAAACACAAACACAAACACAAAGAAACAGCATGTATATGGGAGTTGGTTATTCTTCATGTACTTTACATGAATATAATATCAAAAGAAAAGAAGAACCCAAGCAAATGTGAAATGTCATTAATCACTTTCCATTCACATTACACTAGTTAGTGTAGCGTTAGGAATGAAAGATGAAGTGGAATTGACCATTGCGAGGGAATGAAGAAAAGAGTGTTTGGTTGGTCAATGAAATGGAATCGTCCATTCCAAAATGCATTTCATTCCTTCAAAATCATTCCATCCGTCCCCCCTGTTTTTTTTCCATTCCATTCCCTCTTCGCCCTTTATTAACAACACCACAACCCACCACTGTTGCCACCACCACCGCCATCCACCACCGCCGCCTGCCGTCGTCACCCACCTCTGCCGCCACCCATCGCCGTCACCGCTACCAATGTCACCGCCGCCAACTCCGACCACCACCACCGCCGCCACCCACCGACGAAACCACCACTGGCAACACTGTCACTTCGACCATCGCCGCCACCATTGCCCGACCCGCCACCTCCGCTACCGCCAACCGCCGCCACCCACCTTCGTCCCCACCACCGTCACTGCCACCTCCGATCACTGCCGCCACCCACCTCCGCCACCACCGTCGCTGCCACTTTCGATCACCGCCACCACCCACGTCTACCACCACCATCCCCTTCGCCGCTACCACCTCCGATCACCGCCGCCACCCACCTCTACCACTGTTGCCGCCAACACCCATCGTCGGCACCGCTACCACCTCCCCACCACCATCGCCACCGCCACCTCCACCGCCACCTCCACCGCCACTGCCACCGCCACTGCCACCACCCACCTCGTCATCACCCACCACCACCCGCCGTCATCACCACCTACCACCGCTGCCACCCACTGTCGCCGGTACAACTGCCACCTATACCACCCACTGTCATTGCCCACCACTGACCACCACCATCCGATTTTATTCCTTCGTCTTTTCTTGCCAACCAAACAACAAAAGGTAATGATTCATTTCATTCTCACATGGTAACCAAACAATACATGGAATGGTAATCAATTCAATTACCTCATCCATTTCATTACCTTATCCATTCCATTCTACCGTCTATTCGGTTACCCCATACCAAACATCCCCTAGGTGTAGTTATACTAGGTTAACGTCCACCACCACATCAGTATAAAAAAAAACCACTAAACAGTGTGACAATCACATCAAGCCACAACCATATCATCCACATTTTTAGTTAAACCAGTTAAAACCCTATATCTACGTGGCCATGACATGACATGAACTTTTACAGTTTTTAGTTAACCTATCAGACACACTCTTAGAGTAGTTACAACGGATCCATTATATCTATGTGAGTGGGTTATATATATTATTAGGACTGGTTTTGAGTGGAGGAGAGAAAAAATATATGGAAATGTTATTGTTTATCTGTAAATATATGGGAAATACTGTTTACCCCTAATAAAATTTTAAATATTTTTAAAGTTGTTTATGAGTGGAGCAGAGAAAAAAAATAATAGAGGTATAAAAATATTATTTAATTAAAAAGATAAAAAAATAATAATTTCTAATATAATAATATGAATATGGATAAAAAAAATCCAATGTGAATTCTCTAATAAAGCCAAATATCCCATAGAGTCACGTTATTGTATTGTCACAACCATTGTAACTATAAGAGTTAAATGCTTGGTTGGTCCCTATGGTTTGCAAAAATTTCATATTTAGTCCTAGTGGTTTACTAATTACACGCGTTGTCCCAAAAGTTGTTAAAAATGAACTCGGTTGGTCCCCTGACCTAACCTCTGTTAAATTTCTCAGTTAACTATGTGTGAAATGACTATATTACCCTTGAACAATTAAAAACCTAAAACTAAGAATTAAAAAATTAAAAAACAGTATATATATGAAACCTCTGCATCATCTTCATCACCATCATCATCTGTAAAAAAAAATAGTATGTGTTGATTTAAACTAGCGTAAAAACTTTTACAATGGTGTAAATGCCGATGTTAGCAGCCACCGCTTGCCAAGTTTTTTTTTACAGATGTGTTTGTAACATGTTCATTTACATTTGTACAAAAAATGGTGGCAAAAGTCGCAACGACAAGTAGTAGCTCTCGAAGTTCTCATAACTCAATGGGGTTCCTTCTTGAAATATTGTTTGCTTTATGCGATTTGTCACTTTTAACCATTTTACCCTAATAGTTTAAAAATGATCATTTTGCTCCATGTCACCAGCTCGTTCATGGTTATTTTGTTGGATCCTTTAATTTTTTTAGTTAACTTCTTTTTTGCTTATTGTGGTTTGTCACTTTTAACGATTTTGCACTAATAGTTTAAAAATGATTATTTTACTCCATGTGAACCAACCTGTGGTTACTTTTTTTCTCCATCTGCTCAATAACACCAACTCCATCCAAAATGATTATTAATTAGAATGGCATTTTTGTCTTTTTTTATTGACTAGTTGTAACACCCGTGTGAACACAAGGGTATGTTTAATAACGATCGAAATCAAATACTAAAAGCAGATTATAATATATCATTTAAATTATTTGCATTTAAATCCTGTTTTCAGTTAGTTTGAGTAACTGACAATCCTGCCATATATAAGAAGAATTCACTTGATCAAAACACAATATACCAAACGCCTCAGATTTGTTATCGTAAGTTGTTGTCGAAATCCGCCATGGCTGCAATCACAGCTTCATGTGTCAAATACATACATACTGAATTGCCTTACATAATGTAACAACAACAGCAAAATGTGTGATGGATGAATCGTATATTTAAATTTTATTAAACACAACCGTATATATATATATATTATAAAAATGCAAAATGTGTGACGAATAAGGTATATTAATTAAACGTTAACGTCTTTAAAATTAAAAATACTTATCAAATATAAGAGAAAGAAAACAAACTTGATCATATTCTCGTTTATAAGATTATTAAAAGAATCTTGAATTACTTGAACTTCAACTTTTTGCTTAAGATATGCAATTCTGGAGGACGAACAAAAAACTATTAATGAAGTATTACATCAAAGGTGAACTTCATCGGCATGACTATTTGAATTTTATAAACAAACAAATGTAAACTTTTATTTAAAATATATTATACATGGCAAAATACATATATTAATTTATTAAAAAATATTAATTATTGAAAGTTTAATATTACATTTTTATTGTTATTATTATGGACAATTAAGCGAATTCTTCATGAACCATATCATATAAAATATACCTAAAAATTCCAAGGACAATTAAGCGAATTCTTCATAAACCATAACATATAAATTATACCTATAAAATCCAAGCAATGGCTCAATGAAGAAGAATACCGAATCAATCACCGGATAGGTGATGTGCCGATATCAAAATATCATAGGATATCCAAAAGCTAAAAGCTAAAACATAATAATAGTAACGTGACCCGCGCATTGCGGCAGGTGGGAATGTACAGAAAACTTGACACTATTTAAATGTTTTTTTTTTTTAAATTGTGAGGACATTCACTGATAATCCTATATAAAATATGACATAAGATTATTGGTTTAGCGTTTGAGGATATAATCTTTGTTTTTAAAATAAAGAACATGTGGATATTGAAACAGTTGGTATAATTGCATAAAAACAATACATGAACATTGAGTAATCGAAACTGAAACTTATTTGCATATAAAATTGATAAGGACTTAGTAACACTAACGACAAACCCCACCCTCTTTTTCCACCATTTTCAAAAAAAAATCACTCTCTCTACGTCTTCTCTTTACCTCTACCAACCACCACCTGCCACCAACATCTACCACCACCACCAACATCAACCAAGAACCATTTGTCACTGCCACCACCATTATTCTTTCTTATTGTCTCCCTCTTTTTTAAACCACCTATTACCACCATTTTTATCCCTATCTTGATTCCTTAATTTGTTGTCTGAATTCCAACAAACCACCATATCACTCTCGAGCATTATTAAATCGATGAACATGGATCTAGGGTTTCTGATTTTGCATAAGAAACCAACAAAATCTACTAGAGAAAACCAGATTTGAGGAAAATTGTCACTGCATAAGAAACCAAAAAATCCACTAGAGAAAACCAAATTTTAAGAAAGACGTCGGTGATTTATAAGGTGTGGTGGCGACTGACAATGTGGAGTGGGTGAGGCGGTAGCTGATTGTGGTGATGTCGGGTGGTGGTGAGGTGGTAGTTGATGGTGGTGATGTTAGGTGGTGGTGAGGCAATGGTTGATAGTGGTGATGTCGGGTGGTGATGAGGCGAAGTGCGGTAGCTAGTGGTTATGGTGAGGTGGTGGGTGGTGGTGGTTGGTGATGGAGAAGAGAAAGGGAGAGCGTATAGAGAGAGATGTGTATGTATATATATTTATGTATATAATATCTTTAATTTAAATTACCAAAATACCTTTACTTTTATCATTGAAATTACCAAAATACGCTTCTAGTAAACAAGCCTTACGGATGGAGTTAGGGTCAGGGAGTGGATTCGAAACATTTAGCTAACCATAGGGAGCAAAAACGCTATTTTTAAATTATTGGGGCAAAATGATTAAAAGTAACAAACCGCAATGAGCAAAAACGAAGCTAACTTTTTTATATATGAAATTAATCCTATAACGAGGCAATTTCATATATACCCCTACAAACTTGCAAAAATATCATGTATGCCCATGCAAAATTATAAATATCATAGATACCCTTACAAATTAGTTGAAACATCATATATATATATATATATATATATATATCATAGATACCCTTACAAAGTAGTTGAAACATCATATATATATATTACCAATTCACTAAAAAAATTTAATAAATGATATTTTTACCCTTATTTTTCTTAAACTTTGAAATCTCATATATGACCTTTAACTTCAAATATTATATTTACTCCTTTCTAGCATAATTTATTTAGCTTAAATAGTATATATGGAGTATACTATTGTTTATGGGTAAAAATAAAAATGGCTAAAAATAAATTCAAGCTAAAATGTGTACATAAACATACAAAGTTAAAAGATGAACATAAATGAAAACTTTAAATTAAAAAAAGGGGGTAAAATGATCATTTATTAGATTGTTTTTAATAAATTGGGTATATTTGATATTTAACTACTTTTTAGAAGCATATATAATATTTTTAGTTTTAGTTAGGTATATATATGCAATTTTTAAAGTTTGTAAGGTATATACGATATTAATCTTGTAATCAAACATTAATTGTGTTGTGTCATTATGTTGTCTAAATACTAGTTTTGACACTGAGTTTGTATGTGATTTCATGGGGCCTAATTTGCCCATTAGAATCAAAACCGAGGAGTTTAGAACTAAGATAATATAACCTAATTTATGACATATAATCATAATCCGATCAGTATCAAGAATTCGGTTAATTATATTATATATATTTTATAGTATAGGTTATAATTTGTCCATCTTGTAATATCATATAAATCATGTAAGTCAAGCATGGAGGTAAGATTAACCTCACTGTATGAATTCACCAATGCACAAATCATCACAATGATGATTCGAATGGTTATGAATGAAAATGGAAATACAACTAGCTAACAAGTTCATCAAGTAGTCAAGTAAGATTAACCCGGGGGTTTCATACCCATCATGGAAAATATCTGAGATGCGGCGGAGTTGTGTTACTTTAGGACTAGGAAACTACTTGGAATATCATGATAAAACATCAAGTGGGGTGGTGGAATAAGTTTGGATAGCCAAGGCCTCGATGGTTCACACCTTTACCAAAACACAAGTCTTGCCATATGAACTATGGTAGACTTGGATGGTTTTATCACTTATGGGTTGTTTATGCCCTAACAAAACAAAAATTTTATGAGGTTCTTGGACCTCTAAATTTATGGGACTCAACCTTAAACAAGTCCCATAATCATAGATGAGATTAGAGACGAGTTAGGCACAAGATTCACATGAAAAAGTAAAGTTCATAAAGATTTATATAAAGTTCTTCCAAAACAGAAAGTTTGGACCTCAAAATGGTGATGTTCCACCTTAGTTTACCATGGTAAACTTGTGGAAACACTTCTAGAGGTGTTCCAAGCTTTGTAGTGGAAGAAAAGGTGAAGAAATGATGAAGAAAAGTGAGATTAAGCTCACTTTTGCACTTGGAGAATTCTGCCTCAAACTTGGATTTCCAGCTAATTTGAGAGTATTTTTGAGCGTGTAGAGGAGTTTGGAAAGTGAAAATGATGAGACGAAGGCTTGTTAAGCCGCTGGTGGCTCGGGACAGAAATGGGTAAAGTCTCGCGCCCCGCAACAAAATAGTGGCCAATCCATGTCGTTAATTTGGTTCATGCTTCATGTGTATTTTTTTTCTTTATCTTTTTTCATTTACCCCCGTATAACACACGGGGTGAATAACCTAGTATACAAAATATAATAAATAAACAAACTATTTAGAATACAGCGTTAATGTTTTGTTCATTTATTATATGATGAAATAAATTAACTTATATAAACAGTGTTATAGCAATTATTATTTAAAGAGATAAAGATCATAGTTTAATGAACAATATTGTCCTAGTTAAGATACTTAATGATATAATGAACAAGTGTCAATGCGTTTTTTATACATGAAATTTAACTACTATTTAGCAAAAGAAAAAAAAAAATTCTAACTTGAGTTAAATAGAACAATTACAAAAATTAGTTGCGACTTAGTAAAAAAAATTCTTCCCTTTTTTTATATCATTCATAGGGTTATTCACAAGCTGAATCAAACCGAACGGACCTTTGCTCGTGATTGGTTTGTTTACGAACCAAACCAAACTGAGCCAATCGGCTCATTTTCAACCGAGCTGAAAAGTGAACGAGCATTGTCCGAGCATTAATTTTCCGAGCAAGTATCGAGAGAGCGACGAGTGATTTTGTTAGCCCTATTGTATCCGGTTTAATTCTGCATAGAGAGATAATGAAAATGTTGGGTTTCAAGTTTTATGCCTTAAAAAACAACCACATTTCATAGAATAAAAGTGCTTATAAAAATAATAAAGTTGTGGCCGCTAATGAAGTTGAGGTTGTGACCGATGAGCCGATGACTAGACTGTTGAGAACAACGACGAGTGAGAGCGAGAGATAATCGACTTGCAGTGAGAGTGAGATACAACAAGGCAAAGAGTAGATTGCCCAGATTAAAGACTATCACTTAGCGACTTAGAGTTTTACTTTTAAATTGGGGTTAAAGTTTTTATTGGGTTGTTTGTGGTAATATGTATATGTATACATATAATTGTATATAGTGGCGCAAAAACCAATAGAGTGGTATATATAAAACTCTGAATAGAATCTATATGTGTATATACATATATAAATCCAATTCGAGCAAAACCAAACGAACCGAGCCGAGCAGATCTTCGCTCGTGATCGGTTCATTTACAACCCGAACGGAGCCGATCCGTTCACTTACAAACGAGCCAAAAATTGAACAAGCACTTTCCGAACATTCTTCACACAAGGATCGAACATGCAACAAACGTTGAGCGGTTTGGACAGCCCTAATCATACGAAATCTGATTACTATTCACTAGTTATTCTTTTCTATTTTAACCTAAACTAGTAGATAATCTTAACAAAATCAATTGTATTACGTCAGATAAAGATGAGATGGGCCCAGAAACAAATGCGTCCTTGTCTTCATTAATACTTTTTATATTATATATAAACCTGAATTACCGCAGATCCTCTTAACAAACTCAAGTTTTGCCATATCTTGTGTTCTGTTCTCAACTATGGCTCAAGAGGGAGGAGGTCATCCATTGTTGAGAGGAGGAACAAAGCAGAGGAAGTACCACCATGGCTTATCGTCGTCGCAGATCCGATCGTTGGCCGCCATCTGCGAAGCTTTTATCCCTCCGATTTCTCCTCATCCGGACCTGAAACCGAACCCGAACCAAGCAGTTCGTTCGTTCTACTCTGCTTCTGGATCTCAGTATCCTATTCCTCAAGAGGTTTGTCTCTCTCTTCACATGTTTTATCTTTTTTTTTTATAATGCATTACTCACACACCCTCAAAATTTTAATTTATATCCTACATTTTGCACTGTTTTTAACGTTATTTTACTAATTTCGTGAAAATAACGTTAAAAGCAGTGGACGATTAATCATGCATCATGTGGTGGCGTTGATAGCCAAAAGACAAGGGGTTACATGCACAAATCGGCTTTTGTCCCGATTGCTGAGTGTTATGCGGCTCATGTCCAAGGCTTGATACAAAACTAGTATCGAGTCGGGGGTCTCACTAGAAGTAGTCTCTCTATTTCTATGGATAAGGGTAAGATTGTCTACATCTTATCCTCTTCAGACCCTACCTTAGTTTTGCTATTGGTGGGATTTACTGAGTATGATGATGATCCTACGCTGATGTCTGCTGAAGCGCTAGAACCGTTAACCACTTAGCAAAAAATACGATTACTAGATACTTTTATACCACTAAGCTACAAAGCTTTATAAATTTTGATAGTTCAATAGTGAAGGTAAATTTTGATGGATGATTTTACTTGGTCAGTTTTAGGGGGGACCTAAAGCATGGCTTTGGTGGACGGCCATCCTTTAAAAGAAAAATTAGTGTATTTTATAGATAAAAATCTCAATTACACATTTTAAAAAGTTTGGCTGAACCTCTCGTTCGCATCCCCATAAAATAGTGTATGGGTCCGCAACAAGTCAATTTGGGTATTACTTAAAACAAACATGTTTAGGGTTTTAAATTTGCCAATAAAGTGTCACGAACAATTAATTAATTAATTGTTATTTAAAAATACAACCAGTTTGAACGTAATGCCCATAAAGATCAGATAAACACATCTGTTTCTTCCTCCTCTCATTATTTTATATTTGGTGGATACATTTATGCCATTGTGGTAATTTTAATATGTTATTTTAAATAAATTTTAAATATGTTATTTTAAATAGATGTAACCATACTTTTCTGACAGATTTAATGTTATTTATAGACAATAAAAGAGCATAAGGTGGGTTTTAATAGCATTTATTTGTTCATTTAAAACTAGGGTTGTAAACGAACTAAACGTTTAACGAACAGTTCGTGAACCGTTAGACGAAAAAATTGTTTATGTCCGTTCGTTTATTATACAAACGAACACGAACAAAAAATTTCATTCGTTTAGTTAAAATGAACGAATATGAACAGAGGCCGTGTTCGTTCATTTATGTTTGTAAACGTTCGGCAACGTGTTCGTTTGTGTTCGATAGTTCATTAGTATATTTAGTTTTTTTATTTTATTTAAATACTTTAAAATTCCGACAAATAAAATATCTAATAAGTGTCGGTGTATTATATATTCTGTTGATAAACGCTTGTTTGTGTTCGTTTGTTTCCATTTGTGTTCATGAACATTAGTTTGTGCTCAATAGTCTTCATCAACGTTTGTTTTCGTTTGTTGCCTAAAATTAACAAACAAACACGAACAAGTCAATTTCTTTAACAAACAAACACGAACAAGTTCATTTCCTTAACAAACGAACACGAACATAAAATCCCGTTCGGTAAGCGTTCATGAACAGTTCATAAACACATATATTCCTTTATAAACGAACACAAATAAGGTGTTGTTCGTGTTTGTTCAGTTATGCTTTTTGACCGATTCTTTAACATAAGTTACTATTTAAAAATAATCGTTTTTAGCATCTTAAACAATTCCAAAAGATGACGATCTAAAAAATATCTTAAGGAATTCAAAAACGACAAACAACTTGGGTAGATGAACATAATTGTTTGGATGTTGATTTACAACTAACATTGAATTGAATGAACGTATGAACCAACGTTTTCAATTTCAATTTAACGTGTTGAAATTAATTGTTGGTTATTTAATTGCAAATCTAGATTATTTAGTTTTCACTACCTTTTCTTTTATGGTGATAGAACTGCTCCCGAGTCTCATTTAACAATTTAACAGGGGGAGGGGAAGAAAAATTTTCTCTCCTAATCTCTCCAATATATGGTCATATTTGGTCATATTTTCTTCCCTTTTCCCTCCCCCCCCCCCCCCCCTGTTAAATGAAACTTGTGAACATGGTTTTTCATATTTTCATCTCTTTTCCCTCCCCTCCCCCTGTTAAGTTAGTAAATTATTATTTATATTCGCCTATCTTCTAGAATAATTAAATTACTCCTCATGTAATATCTTTCAAGAAAACGAATTGAAAATGGTTTTATATATTTTGTTTTTGTTCCTCTTTTTTGTATTAAAATCGGTATTTTAACTTTCATACACACACATATAAAGTTTCTCCCTTTTTAATTTTTAAGTTAAATGTCATTTTAGTTCATGTGGTTTGAGCCATTTTGTCAGTTTAGTCCAAACGTTTCATTTTTCGTCTGTGGGTCCAAAAAGGTTTCACCGTTGCTATTTTAGTCCACTAGATTAACTTCATCTATTTTTTCTGTTAACGAGAAAGACAATTCGGTCATTTCATATGGCCGAATTGCCTTTCTAGTTAACATAATTACATATAAAATGACCGAATTGTCGTTCTCGTTAACAAAAAAAATGAATGAAGTTAACCCAGTGGACTAAAATGGCAACGGTGAAACCTTTTTGGACCCATAGGCGAAAAATGTAACATTTGTACTAAACTCACAAAATGACCCAAAACCACAAGGACTAAAATGGCATTTAACTCTTAAATTTTTCTTATCAAAAGGATAAGTTACCCAAGCTCAATTTCGTGTATAAAATAGATACGTGAATCTGATTTTTGTGTCATATTTATGGGCTAGATACAAAGTACTTTATAGAAACATGGCAATACAGAAATGTCACGTATCATTGTGTATGGGTTTTTGATAGATATTTTCTAGAAATAAATGAGTATAAAGATAAGATACATACGTATAACAAAATATATACTTAAATTTTAAAAATAAATTATTTGAAGATATATTTACGTATAACAAAAATATAAAATATTTTTTTGAGTTAATTGCTCGGATGGTCCCTGTGGTTTCACGTTTTTTCACGTTTAGTCCCCACCTTTAGGAAATAGCAGGTATGCTCCCTATGGTTTGTCATTTTGTTACTCGGCTAGTCCCCTGAGTAGATGTCAGTTAGTTTGGAAATAGCATGTATGCTCCCTATGGTTTGCATTTTGTTACTCGGATAGTCCCCTGAGTAAATATCAGGGGACTATCCGAGTAACAAAATGACAAACCATAGGGAGCATACCTGCTAGTTCCGAAAGGTGGGGACTAAACGTGAAAAAACGTAAAACCACAGGGACCATCCGGGAAATTAACTCTAATTTTTTTTAACAAGTTAAATAATCTTCAAGACACTAAACTCAAAAATGCCATATAATTGATATTTAATATTTCTACAATCTTAATAAAAAATGCACATATTCTATATAGATATGAAGATGGATGACCAATGTCATGCTGCTGCATAGCAGCTCACCATTGGTCAGGGTTTTTTGTCATACTACCGATGCATTGACATTTACAACCTTTCAACTTTCTAAAAGCTCTATAATTATTTTTTAGGTGTTTATATTTATGTACGTGTCAGTATATATTAAAGTTGATTACGTTTCTTTGAAAATAGGTAGGCTCAGATATAATATGTTTTTTTTTTTTGCTTTTTTTGTACGTTTTCATATGGTCTACGTTTTGCCATAAATTTTGTTTTACAACAAGTTGGGTCAGGTGTAATATGTTTTTATTAGACTGTATAAATTCGACTTAGTTTACGTTTTGGCGCCACCGCCACACGCGGTATCATTCTTAACTTAAAAAAAAACATAATTCTGTACGGTATAAGTTTGAGTTGGTGTTCGACGTAAATTTCTTTCACAAATAAGTCGGGTCATATATAATACGTTTTTGTGCTTATTTTTTATGTACATCCTTAGTTTATCTACGTTTTGACGTAATTTTTGTTCAGAAACGATTCAGTTGTTGACGGTACAAATCCGAGTTACTTTACATTTGGATCCGCCACAACACGCGGGGAAATTTACTAGTTGTTGATACATAACAAAAAAAAATATACAACTCCATTTTTGTATTCTTTAAATGTATAACTACCTTATGAGTACTTCGGTAGTATAAGACAAAAATACTATAACTACATTTACACAAAATATACACGTATATTATATTAAGGATTAATATGAAATAGAAAGGCTCTTAAAAAAACTCACTACACCAAAAAAAAAAAAAAAAAAAAAAAAAAAAACCTAAACACCCATCACCACCAAAAAAACCTAAACCCCTCACCCCCCCTCCAAAAAATTTTTTTTTGCCGGAGGGGGGGGGGGGGGGGGGGGGGTAGGTTTTTTTAGGTTTTTGGGAGTAGGGGGTTAGGTTTTTAGGTAGTGGTGGGGTGGGGGTGGGGGTTTTGGGTGGTGATGTAGTGGTTTTAGGTTCTTGGACACTTGTCACTCTATAAAGTCTTTTTACACTTGTTATTTTTAGAAGCGTTTCTAGAATAACTTAAGATATTATATTAAAATCAAACCTAATATATGTAGCTTATAGATTTTTAACTAACATGATATACTTTTAATAACTAAACTTACATGATTTATTAGAGATATTTTATATAAGCTTAGATGTGTGACAGCACGATACTCACTATCCGGTATCCGCTTATTATTGTTGTTTTGGGTAGATTGCAGAGAGAATGGTGAAGAGATACCCAGCAGATCCGGTGTTCTTCCTGAGAGTTATTCTGATATTACTATCCACTAAATTGGGAACCCTTTTGATATGTGGATTTGTTTGTTTGGACACCAAATGGCCATTTATTCATAGTTTTTCTGATTTGGATGTTAACAAGAGAGAAAAGATTCTTCAAAGATGGTCAAATACCCACAAATCTCTTATTCCAATGAGGGTTGTGTTTGTGATGGTCAAGCTTATGTGCTTCTTCATCTTCTTTTCATTGGTAAGTTTCTTTTTTTTTTTTGAAAGATGGCGATTTATAAAGACAAACTTAAGCAAGACGCTCAAGACATAGAGTACAATACAAGAAAGAAAAAAGGAAAACAAAAGTAAAACGAGCTACAAAAATTCAACTTACTATTTAAGTTATTTTAAGGGTGTTAAAATGGGTCGTGTTAGTGGGTTGGTAGATAGAATATAACACGAACCTGAACATGACATGAGATCTCAAATTCTGAGACAAACATGACCCTTTAACCCAAAAAAAATGGTTTATTTTATTTCATACTCTATACTCTTTTGAGTTGCAAATTTAAAATTGAAGAAACAAATGTGCATAAAATAATTACTTTTACACTACAACATTTAAACTCATTTCTCTATATTTTTTTTTTTAAATTTGGCATAAAATTACCAATACATAAAATATTCTTTTGAAACATTACAAAAAAATAATAATAATAATAATAATAATAATAATAATAATGAAAGGGTCAAACTGGTGAACACGTCAGGTCAACCCAAACACGACCCATTTAGCTAAACATGTTCGAAGTTCAACACGAAACATACGCAAACTCGATTATACTTAACTCAAGACTGCAAACTTCGTTTCATGTAAAAAAATCATGCCCCTAAATGATTATTAATGTACATTCCTGATTCCTGCTTATGTAATAACATTTTTTCTTGTTAGACTAATGAAAATTCAGAAAATCCTTCATGGGAAGCGATCGGGTACGATGGCAAACGGCCGAATGATGGTCCGGTTAAGCCACGAAAAGAGAGACCGCTCGATAAAGGTGTTGTGGAGACAGAGAAAGAAAGTGATGCAACATTCATGGAGTTGGTGAAAAGCAAAGGTCTTGAAGTTAAAGATAGTGAAGACGGGTTTTATGACATCGAATGTGATGTTGTGATCGTTGGTTCTGGTTGTGGCGGTGGTGTTGCGGCTGCGGTTCTTGCTAGTGCGGGCCACAAGGTGGTGGTGGTCGAAAAAGGTCATTACTATGTTCCTGAGGATTACTCGCTTCTCGAAGGGCCATCGATGAATGAATTATACGAAAACGGTGGACTACTATCGACTTTAGACGGGAAGATTACGATTTTTGCTGGATCGACTGTTGGTGGCGGCTCCGCGGTGAATTGGTCCGCTGCCATCAAGACACCGGATGATGTTCTTGACGAATGGGCTGTGGAAAAAAAGATTCCTATGTTTGGGACCTCGGATTATCGATCAGCAATGGAAGTTGTGTGCGAAAGGATCGGTGTTACGCAAAACTGTAAAGAAGGATTTCAGAACAACGTACTTCGGCGAGGGTGTGAGAATCTCGGGTTGATGGTGGAGACGATTCCACAAAACGCGTCGGAAAATCATTACTGCGGTTCGTGTTGTTACGGTTGTAAAACCGGGGATAAAAAAGGCACTGATTCTACTTGGCTTGTGGACGCAGTCGAAAACCGAGCTGTGATTTTCACCGGTTGCAAAGCAGAGAGATTCGTATTCGAAGAAAACGGCGGTCGAAAAAGATGTCGGGGCGTGCTTGTCACCGCAGAAAGTAGTACCATCACAAGAAAACTCCGGATCAAAGCGCGAGTGACTGTTTCCGCCGCCGGATCCCTCTTGACACCACCATTGATGGTTTCTAGCGGGCTCACGAACCGCCACATCGGTCGAAACTTACACGTCCACCCCGTTTTACTCGCGTGGGGATATTTCCCGCCGGTTCCAGGAACACCCGACGGGAAGTGCTACGAAGGGGGAATCATCACATCCCTTCATAAAGTTAAATCAGCCGGAGAACCATCAAACCGCGCAATAGTAGAAGCCGCCTCTATGGGACCCGCATCATTTGCAGCATTGTTTCCATGGGTCTCTGGCGCCGACATGAAGGACCATTTGCTAAAATACCCAAGAATCACAAAGCTTTTCTCGTTAGTTCGGGATCAAAGCTCCGGCCAAGTTCGAGAGGAGGGGAAAATCACCTACAGGCTAAACGACATCGATAAAGAGAATATGAGAGTCGGTTTACGACAAGCGTTGAGGATTCTCGTTGCCGCTGGAGCTGAAGAAGTCGGAACTTTCAGGAACGACGGCCAACATATAAAAAGCAAAGGCATCAAAAGTTCGGATTTGGAAGAGTTTCTTGACACTGTGACAGCCCCTGGCGGACCGAAATCGAGAGTTGAAAAGTGGACCATATATTGCTCGGCGCATCAGATGGGGAGCTGTAGAATGGGATGCAACGAAGACGAAGGCGGTGTAGATGTAAACGGAGAGAGCTGGGAAGCAAAAGGGTTGTTTGTCTGCGATGGTAGCTTACTACCGACGGCTCTCGGGGTAAATCCGATGATCACTATAGAATCAACGGCATATTGTGTATCGAAGAAAATATGTCAGGCATTGGAGAAAGGGAAGTTTTCCGATTAATCGGAAATCGCAGGTTTTGTAATCATTGTACTAATTGTATTAATACATCAAATATATAAATAAATAAAATAATTAATCTGGACGTTTTACAGTAAATTATGTATACAGTTTTTGATCTTTCATCCATGAAGGTTTTTTGGCTTTATAGTAAAAATGTGCTATTAGCTGCACCAACTCGTCAGCTGTTTGCGACTCTGCAGATCACAAATCAAATTATAGTCAAATGATGATTGTTAGTTATGGAGTATCATTAAATGATCAACAACATTCTTACGTGTTTCCCGGTAAATGATTCTGTTTCCTCGTAAAAACAGAATTTGTGGGCATTCGCGAACCTTGAGAGCGTACGCGAGGTCAGTCTCGAGGTTCATGTCAAGCTTTACCGTCTACATTCAGAAACAAGTAACGTTAAAACAGCATAAACTACGTATGAGTTGAATATGGGTTAATTTTTATTTCCAACGGGTCAAATAAAAGAGAAAAGATGTGTTTGTGGGTTAGCCCAATATGTTTTAACTCGTACAAAAATGACCCGTTTTGACCGGCTCGTATTGTCATGAGTGGTTACAACTTTATAGCATACCCGAGGTGGCAGCCGATCTTTTGCACTCCAATACACCTTAGCAGCCTTCTCTAACTCCTTTAAGGCCCTCCAATTTTCACTTGCTCTGTAAAACTCGCAAAGCAAATCAGTAATAATACAACTCAAATCAACATTAACATATTACTATATCAACTTATCAAGTAGGTGTTTAGATGCTGCAGAACTAAAACAAGAAATCCGATTCTCCTTAAGTCGCGATAATCATATCTTAAAAGTTATATCTAAACAGTAAACACCTCCTGAATGTAGACAAACATGATCGATGATCATATGATAAAAGTTAAAAAGCATCAATATGAGCCCGTACAATACATAACCAAATTTAAATAGAGAACTATGTATAGTTAAAAGCACCAAAGATGAGCGACCAGACGCACCGAACCAAAAATAAAAAGCGGTCTAGGCTTTAGACCGGCCAAAACAGTCTTAACCGGCCCAAAAGTAGTTTCAAATAGTATGATCCAGCCTAAATCCATTCTAAAACAGTCTTAACCAGCAGAAAACAAGTATAAAACAGCTAAAAGTGGCCAATACAGGACACGTGCCTTGCTTGTCGAGCATGTACCCTTTAAGCGCCTCATGCCTAGGCGACAGGCTCACCCTTTGCGCCTTGAACCTTTAACTACTATGATAGAGAACTGCATATGCTCATATGTAATACTGACACATATATAGTGGAAGAAAGAAAGGGAGGGGGTTATGTTGTTGCATAACCGCCTTACGTATCATAACTCTATGCAGTTAATGCGGTAAAATAGCGGATAGCGGTCAAGGTCCGCTATATGATATATAGTTTATAGCGGTGATATAGCGGTAATTTTTAATTTTTTTATACCATGCATAATTTATGTATTTTTATATATATATAAATATATCTCTGAAAAAATATATATAAATTCACAAGTATGAGGACTAAATATAAACTAATGAAGATGGAGGGGGTTATATGTTAAAATACCCAAACTTAAGTAACCCTAAAGTCCTAAACATCCTCACTTTCATCATACGCCGTTTTCCCACTCCCCATCTCTTCTTCACTGCTGCAAGAGGAACGGTCGCATCCACATTCACACTGTTTCCAGATACACATTCTTTAGACGATGATGATGATGATGGATGCTCTGTTCCGGTTACAGCAGGGAAGGTAAGGTTCGATCAGCATGTAAGGTTCGATTCAGCAACTTCGATTAGCCACCATTTCTTCTCTATTATTACCTAGCAACTAAGGACCAAGCAGTACACTCTTTGACTTGGGTTTTTAATGAGTTGAAGCTATAACCGCTATATAGGTTTCCAAATAGCGGTATTTAGCGCCGCTAATAGCGGAACCGCTATAGGCCACCGCTATTTGGACCGCTACACATAGAGATGTACAAATCGGTTTTTTTGAGAAACCGGTTTCGGTTTTTTAACCGAACCAGTTTTTTTGTCGCGAAATGTAACCGGTTTTTTTATTAATCGTAACCGGTTTTAACCGGTTTTAGGAACCGAAAAAACGTAACTGGTATCAACCGGTTGTAACCGGTTTATAACCGGTTTGTATAATAACCGGTTTTGTAACTGATTTTATAAACTGATCAAATAACCGGTTTTCAGTAACTGGTTAAAAAACCCGGTAAAAAAACCGGTCTGCAGCAAATGTAAAAAAACAGCAGTTTTTGTTGCTGACTTCCTGTTTTTTGGGTTTTTTTTTTTTTAAAAACAGCAGTTAATTTTATAAATATTCACAGATTGCTTATTTACTGTTTTGTGGCCTTTTTTTAAAAAAAAAAAAA
The DNA here is from genome assembly GCA_030545235.1 of Helianthus tuberosus. NCBI lineage: Eukaryota > Viridiplantae > Streptophyta > Magnoliopsida > Asterales > Asteraceae > Helianthus > Helianthus tuberosus. The sequence continues at coordinate 184,520,744 of CM060351.1, read as the reverse complement.
CAGCAGTTTTTTTTAAATATTCACAGAATGCAGTATTTGTTGCTTATTTACTGTTTTGTTTATAAAAAACAGCAGTTTTTTACTGTTTTTTTTTAAATAGCAGTTTTTTTTATAAAAACATAACAAATGCAAGTGTAAAAAAAACATAACATAATATCATTAAGTCTTAAGAACAAACGGTTTACATAACATACGGAAATAATAATGCTACGAACGCTAAAGCGTAACAACGAAAATACATAAACTTCATTAATAAACTTCTAATATTAAGCCGCGTCTAATCTTCTTCGGCCGAACCCGGTTTTAACCCGCGTCTAACTTCTAATATTAACCCGCGTCTAATTTTCTGCAGACCTGCGCAAATAACCGGTTTTAACCGGTTTTTATAACCGGTTTTTATTGTCCCGTTATCGGTTAACCGGGTTAACCGGTTCTATAACCAGTTTTTATAACCGGTTTTACCCTTAACCAGTTTTTAAACCGGTTTTTTATATAACCGGTTTTATAACCGATATCGAACTTAAAACCTATGACCGATATATAACCGGTCAAACCAGTTTGTAACCGAACCGGTTACAAAAAAACCGGTTTTCACACCAACCGGTTTCGGTTAATTTTTCAGTTTCAGTTGCGTAATCAGTTTTTTTGTACATCTCTAGCTACACACCCTGAGGTCCGCTAACAGCTATAGCACCGCTATTAACTGCTTAGTCATAACTAAAGCATAGGTACAGTTTTTATGTGATATTATGATTCTCTTTTTGTAGTCTTTACTTAAATTAGTTTTGTATATCTCAATAATAAGCCTTCTTCGGCCTACCGCCACCTGATTGAATAAATTTGATTATATAGCACTAAATAATCCAAAAACCTTAATCAGTTTCAACCAAACACTCCAGACATAATATTGCGATTTGAAGCCACAATAACCGATTTATACAAGCACCCAAAACCGTTACAAATAACTGTTATACTACTTTATCCATTTCTACTTATAAGGTCAACTTTTCAAGGCACACACAGTTTGCATATGTATTTTTACATCAAATACACAAATATCTCAATCAACTTACGAAAATGGCCCGGGGGACTTACCGGTTGTATCGTTCAAAAACCAATACAATCAACGGACTCGGATGAAACGCAAAACTCTCCCACTCCAAACAATTAATCTCCTTCACCAAACAATCATCCAACTCCCCTTCCCAATCAATCTCAACCCCATCTTCCCCAACCACATTCTTTATCGGATGCTTTTCGAAATACTCCGAAGCCCGAATCCCCCACCCGACTTCCGCATCCACCGGCCAATCCGGGTCCTCTTCCTCCACCACCATCCCCTTCTTCTCCTCATCCCCCTCACCATCTTCAATCCCCTCATCATCAACATCGACTTTATCCTTAATCACACCCTCCACACCATCCAAAACACCCGAATTCTGCTCTCGAATCGCCGAAAACGTCTCCTCTAATGAACTCCTCATGAAATCTTCCACTGCAGCTGCTTCACTTCTCCTTCCGCGTCTGGGTTTTTTGGGAATTGTTGTTGGAAACGGTTTTTCGTCATCAAGTTTTGAACTTTTGGTGTTTTTGGTGGGTGATTTTGTTCTTGATTTGGGGTTTTTTTGAGGGTTTTTATCGTTTTTGGAGGTTGAATTGGAATTGTTAGAAACTGCAAGTGGGATTTGACGTTTTGGGGTGAAAGTGAGATTGAATCTTGAGATGGATACAGGGTGATGAATGAAATGAATGATTGAATTGTTGTGGGTTGAGAATTGAGGGAGAAGGTGAAATTGGGGGTTAGGGTTTAAGGCCATTGTTGATTTTTGAGGTTTATGTTTGATATTGATATTTATCAGTTATATGCAGTTTTTTAGTTGGGCTAGTTGGACCTGGGCTGAAGTTATGGGCCATATTTCTTTGACCGTTTGACTTCAGTTAAGTTGATTGTTGATAAAAAAAAAAAGAATATTTATCACAGTTTTAAATTGGGCTACTGGGTCAATTTTTATTAATTTAGGGGTTGTTTGGCAACATCTGAATGGTTAAGTGGTGAACCAGTAAGAGTTCTGAACCATTAAGTGTTGAACCAGTAAGAGTTCTGAACCATAATTTTGCAGTCGCCAGCCAGAATTATGTTGTCGCTATGCGCTGAAGTGAGGCAGAGGGAGGGCGGGAGTTGCTGGCAAGTGACAGCGATTTAGGTTTTTTTTTTTTATTATGTGGACTGGTTTGTTTAACAAAATTAGTAGTTGGGTTGGGCTTGAATGGGTATTAAGTTATTGGGCTTGATGGATTGAATTTAAGTTTTATTAAAGGGGTTAGTAGGCTAACTTGTTTACATAATTTGATCGGGTTTCAATCGGTGTTCACAATTTTTTTACATAAATTCCTAACATTTTTTTCTAAGGGGTGCGGACGAAAATTTCTAAGGGGTGAGGTCGGAATTTTTCAAGGGGTGCGGACGAAAATTTCCAAGAGGTGCGGTCTGGATTTTTCGCGAAAAATACCACTAAATTTTTTTTCAAGGGGTACGGTCGCCCACCCACCACATAACTTGGGTCCGCCCCTGTGTTTAGTTAATTTTACACCGCTAGCCAATAAAGTAGTGAAATACATATTATCAAATACATTAGAGAATTTATTGCATACTTGCATTAACTATAAAGTTTAAGTATTCAAAAACTAAACACAAATCATATTTGGACAGATATACCCATCAAAACCATTTGTTTTGCAAATAATATAAAAAGATTCATTATTATATGAACCATTTGTTTTGAAAGTTGAATTTGGCAGTGCCGATTATATGCGTATATTGAAGCCTATGATAATCTTTCAACACAGTAAACATGAACACAAATTTTGTAATTTAATTAAAAAATTATTATAACTACAAATCTAACATAAAAAGATTTATAAAAGTATGTTTTTGATAAGGATTAATTCAAAAATATCACTAAATTATAAATTATAAATTAAAAAATATATTTGAAGTAAGGACAGATTTGTGAGAAGGTTTAGCAGATCTAATCCAACAAAAAATTGGTCAACTTAAAAGATATATTTGATGTAAAGGCGGATATTAAGGTAAATAATATAAATAAGCAATGTGATAAAGGATCATGTACAAGAGGCATAATTCGTACGAAGTGTAGGAGAAAGTTTTGGCCTTTGATCAAGCAAATCCAATGGTTGAGATTGAGTGGTCCCCAAATTTTATAAATCATATAAGAGAAAACAAGTGAAATAAGCGGAGAAAGACAAGATATGAATATCCAATATTGGAGACTCATAAATCCACTTCCCTTGATTTTCAAACAACTATTAACTTTTTCATACGATAATATTTTTTTTTAAATTACATCGTATTAACGAGTATTTCATTATCTTTAGTATGAGTAGGCTACTGCTATAGTTCTCTTAATTTTTTTATTTTTTTATTTTTTTATTTTACAAGCTATAACGTTACGGATATTATTTTATTATTATACGGTCTCTTATAATACCAAATACTCATCTAAATACTACCTAATTCAAATGACCATCTTATTTGTTGCTTACTTATTCGACAATATATGAAATATTAAATATATATTTTTTATCATTTTTGTCTATAAAACGGGGTGTTATAGTAGGTTAATGATTTTCTGAAACTGACAATAGTGAGTCCGTTATGATTAACAGTGTTTTTATAACCGAACCCAACCGAGTTTTACTAAACCTATGGTTAAATAACCATTTGATGTTTGATTCTCGAATGGTAGTCTTATCACCATTGTTCCATGTATTATATTATGAATATTTTTTTGTGCATATGAGTCTCTGTTTGATTTTTTATTTTGTAATGTGTTGAATTTTTAATATGGTGACTTGTTGTATGAATGACAAATATAATTGATGCTGTTGTGCTAAACTAAAATCACAAATATAAATTTGTCATATGTTGAATTTTTAAAAGCTTTATATGGAGTCTACATTAATTAAATTGATGCTTCAAAAGTGAATTAAATCACATGAATATGGTGGCTTCTTGATAGTGTTTGAACTAGTTTTCTTCCGACAGTTAGTATTTGGTAATCATGTCACTTGTTCACTGTTTTTTTGTACTTTTTTCAATGTTGCATAATTTTAAATCCATGTAGTTAGACCATGTGTAGTGGGACGTTTTTAAAAAAAAAAACAAAAAAAACGTCCATGCCCCATTACATAGGGCTTTTTTTTTTAATTCAAAAAAGGCCCTTGGCGTGGATATGAAAACGCCTTGCCCCCTTCTCCTTGTCCAATCATCTTTCATCTTTCATCTCCTTGTCCTATAAGATTTTTTAGGTGTTTTTTCTTTATTTTATTTAATGCCCAATAATGCCTCATCCCCACTACACTCATTTTAGAAAACGCCCAATAATGCCTCTTTGCTGACTGGACCGCCACATGACGTAAAATGCCCTAGGGTGGGGGCATTATCTTCCCCTTCCACTACACATTGTCTTAATATACAACTTGTTGATCTTCATTTTTGTTGGGTTTTATCTTTTTACAAAGATTATATCGTTTTGCATTTTAAGACCAATTCTATTTCATGGTTAAATGACTCATAATTGACCGTTATAACCATCATAACTGATTAACCGAAATAGCCATAACCAATTGGTTATGGTTACTGTATTCGTTTAGCCGACATCTTGTTTATGGTTATTGTTTTGATCCAAAACCAACCCAAACTAATTCATACACATCGCTATCATACGCTTATAATCATTCCATGTCTGATTATGATTTCATATGTTTACATACACAGACCTTTTTAACACCGCTCTAAGAGCATTCATAATCGATTCTGCATCTTTAAAATTACACTAAAAGTTACTAAATTTTCTCTTTCCTTTTCAATTAATAATATTTTTTAGGGTAAATTACTTTTTGAGTCCCTGTGTTTTATGCGTTTTAACTAGTTGAGTCCAAAATCAAAAAGTTTAACGACCTGAGTCCCTATAAGCATTTTCTTTAACCATTTGAGTCCAAATTTCTAACTCCATCCACCAAGTCTGTTAACTATAAGGGTAATTTGGTCATTTACACACAAAGTACAGGTCTTATATGCACAAGAGTATAGGAACAACTGTCTAATGCATAAACTTTTAATATTATATAAAATAAATTATATATAATGTTATACAGACCTCTGCGCACACACAAATCAGACCTGTCATCCCTTCTCTCTCTCTCTCTCTCTCTCTCTCTCATCTAGACCCTTACCACCACCGCACCACCACTGCACCACCACCGTTTATGCATTAGACAGTTTGTTAATAATACATAACCTCTGTTATCATCAATCGACAAATCATTCGCTCTGCCACCATCGTTTACCCTACCGCCGCCACCTAACCTCTGCAAGAAACTCGAACCCCCAATCGCATCACCTCCACCTCACACAGTTAACTTCGAAAAAGACGCATCTACATTACTCCTTAACCTCCTAGCAACCACACTAACACCTCTCAAAGCACCAATCTTTTTTCACAGGCTTTACTAACCCTAAATCAACAAAATGTTCAGGCCGCCATCTGACACCACCAAAACTTTCTCAATTTCACCAAACACATGTATAGATTTTACTGCAAAATCACTAACCACAATATGCCTCACAAATTTAAGATTTTGATGACTACCCTCATCACCAACATTCCCATTATCACTACTACTACAATCAGAACTGGGATGTTGAAGATTAAGTAAAAGGAGTTTACCAGAAACAGTGCCGACGTAAATTAGGGTTTCTGAAGAATTGGGGGAAAACAGAGCTAAAGAACGAATTGAGGCTGAAGATGGGTTGAATTCTGCAAAGGGTTCGAGGATTGTGCGAGATTTGAGGTGGGATTTAGCCATGGATGAGTCTTTGGGGTTAAAGCTTCGAACTTTCCGCCATTGATGGTTGAGAAAGATGAAGAAGATGATGGACTGATGGTGGTGTTTATCGATGCGATGCAGATCAGGTGTTTATCAATGATGCAGATCAGGTGAAATTTGTGTTGAAGAGTTGAGCTGCTTTTTTGGTTATTGTTTTGAGTGATGGGGATGGTGGGTGTGCGGAGGTGGTGGTTGGAGACGGAGATGGTTGTGGCTGTGGTGGTGACGGTGGTGGTGGTGGTGTTGATGGTGGTCTTTAGAGAGAGAAAGAAAGATGAGAGGGAGAGATGGTGGGAATATACAGACATAGAGATATATATAATAGAGACAGAGAAATTTTTTTTATTTTTTAAATATAAGGGTATTTTGGTCATTTAACAATACTTAACCAAAAAAATCTAACAGTGTTAGAAATTTGGACTCAAATAGTTAAAGAAAATGCTTATAGGGACTCATGTCGTTAAACTTTTTGATTTTGGACTCAACTAGTTAAAACGCATAAAACACAGGGACTCAAAAAGTAATTTACCCTGTTTTTTATACTTTTGTCATTACATTTATTTCTCCTCCACTCACATCCACTTTCAAAAAGTATTAAAAAATTATAGATGGTGAACAGTGTCTTACCCAATTGACTGATAAACAGTAAAGCTTGTCTCTCTTCCACTCACAATTATTCCATAGAATATAGAGAAATCATTCAGATAAATATGAAGGATCGAATATCAATACTATACGACTTTTTGTTTTTCATATAAAAATTCACGCTTTTCCTTTAAAAGCATTATTTTATTATTATTTATGAGAATATTAAAATAATAAGCGAATGTGAACTGTCATATTCTATTAACCCGTAGCAATATTCCACTTCATAGGTGGAATTATACAACATTTGATATAATATTCCAACACCTCCATAATAAAAATTGAATCACAAAACATGAAACAAAAAAAAAATTTAATTATAGACTATAGTACGTGATATAAGCTAATGAGTATTCTTGTGTGATAAATGAGGTATTTTGATAAGAGCATGTACGATGACTAATTTATGACGTTGGTGGTTTAGGATGTTGAATATAATGTGCTACAAGTACAAACAACGTTAAAAATATCAACATGTTGGACAAAATCCAGGGCATATGCATGCTTCACCACATGTTTGGTGTTTCAATTTTTCCATTGTTTATCGATCGGGAATGCTTTGGAGAGGGGTGTTTACCGATCAGGAAGGGGATGCCACCCCTTCGGTGACCAATTTTCGGTGAATGGTGAGGGACAAAAACGGTGAGTAGTCACCGAGTGGGGAAGAGGAGAGAGGTGGGAGGGAGAGGGGGTTAATGGTTGGTCTCAACCCCTTCCAATCAATCACAAATTTATCTTCTTTTTTCAAGAAATTGTTACCACTCTCCATGTTTTGAGCATTGTTAGTAATTGGGTCCAAAATGGTGAGTTGACATGACATGACATGACATTATTGGTTAGAAAATAAGTTTAGCACTTCCCAAATGGGGAGCACTCCTTCCACCCTGAATTATATATACTGGTTCATTAGGAAACCAACAAAAAGTGAGGAACACGGGAATTATTAGTTTTACATGTAAAAAACGTGTAAAAAAATTATTATTATATAACTTTATGGAACTTTGACATATAAATATATGTAGAAGCCGTTAATTTTTTTTTTTTACCTATTTAGTTGTTTTAAACAATTTTTTTATTGATTTGTTCTTATTAAAACGACTTCATGTTTATATGCAAAAGATCCAAAAAAATTAGGTAAAAATGCTTTCTATTTTCTAGGAAAAATTACAAGTTTTGTCCTTTATCTTTATACCAATTTTCAGGCGGTGTCCTTTTTAACGAATGTTGACAGACGGTGTCTTTTACTAGGTATTTTGTTGCAAGTTTAGTCCTTTACACCAAACTCAGTTAAAAAACCCTGTTAATTGTTGACATGTGGTGTCCTTTACTAGGTATTTTGTTGCAAGTTTAGTCATTTACCTAGGTATTTTGTTGCAAGTTTAGTCCTTTACACCCAACAATTAACAGGGTTTTTTAACTGGGTTGGGTGTAAAGGACTAAACTTGCAACAAAATACCTAGTAAAGTACACCGCCTGTCAACATTCGTTAAAAAGAATACCGCCTGAAAAAATGGTATAAAGATAAAGGACAAAACTTGTAATTTTTCTTATTTTCTATGTAAAAATTATTTTTTAATGAATGTTTTACATGTAAAACTAGTGGTTTTCAATTCCTAATTTTTTGTGGTTCCCAAAGGAACCTTCACTTTTATAGTGTAAGGATAATATAAAAAGGGCCTGAAGTGTGAGAAATGTATTATAACACTATATATAATACTATATAACACCATATAAACATCGTATAACAATATGTAACACCATATAATACCATATAACACTATGTAACACTATATATCATTATATAACAAATATAACACTATACATCTATCATAGACATGCTATCAGACAACCTATAGTGTTATATTTGTTATATAATGATATATAGTGTTATATGGTATTATATGGTGTTACATATTGTTATACGATGTTTATATGGTGTTATATAGTATTATATATAGTGTTATAATACACTTCTCACACTTTGAGTACTTTTTACAGGATCCTATATATATATATATATATATATATATATATATATATATATATATATATATATATATGGAGGACAAAAATAAATTTACAAAAATTCAAGAGTTAAAATAAATACAGGTATTAAAAGACAAGTTACAGTCTTTTTAAAGTCTTCAAAACTCTTAAAATTGTCAAATCTTTTGAAATTTTAACCCATCCCACATCAAATAAGAAAACTGATTTGGATGAAAGAAATCGGGCCCTTGTTTTCACATAAAATTCTTCCATTTCATTGTTACTTTATCCCACATTGGCGAATGAACAAAAGTGAAGACCATCTACCCTATAAACGCAAAGTAAATCATCGCAAAAAATTAGTAAAGTGTGTAACTTACATACCTAGTTTTTGGGTAAGTAAATTTTAGTTTTAGCATTTTTGACAAAAATAAATTATATGTTTAGCCTTTATAAGACCAAAGGGTATGGGGTCCGTCCCCAACCCATCCCGCTCCGTCCCCGGAGTCGCACACCGCCCCCCGGCGGGTCGTCGCGTCTCTCACGGCTCCTCCAAGACGTTGGAGACGAGCAAAAATTGTGGGCCCCCATCTGACTTCTCTCTCTCCTCTTTATTAATATATCAATATTATATTATGGGTTGGGTAGTCTTCCACACCCTTGGGTAGTACTCAAGGGAATGGTCATCCACTATTGCTGAGTTGGCGCCTACGTGACGGATGATCCCTTTGGGGACTATCCAAACCATACCCCATGGTCTAATAAAATAGATTATAAAGTCGAGTCATATGAAATCGAGTAACCAGTCAGCTCGATATTAAGTTTGAGTCAAACTCGAGTTAGCCTTACCTCGACTCAGCCCAAACTTATTAACATCTTTACATGTGTTTCATGACATTGCGTGAACACCTCTTCAATGTGTTTATATATAGACATAATAAATACACAAAATTCAACGCATCAACTTCAACTTAATTCCATAAATGTCGTGGAAAATATATTTATTTTGATGTGGATGGATTTTAATTCTCTAAATGGTTTATTTATTATTTTCCATAATTTTTCTTCTTTTTGAACATTGTTTTAAAATTATATATCCCGCATCATGCTCCTATAATGCCTAAAGAGATGGTATTGAGGGCGTTATCAAACCGTTTCACGCCCCTATAATGTCCATTATGCATGGCCTAACTTATTAAAAGAAATGAATTGAAATTTATCAGTTTTTGGTTAATTAGTTTGGTTTATTCGACTAGATTGACGGTCTTTATTTGGTTCGTTTAATTTTGATTAATAGCCAAAACCAAACTTTTGCTAAACTTTTTGTTTAAAAATACATGAGATATATGTATAAATACATGAAATGCATGAACTGGAGGTATAAAAGCTAGAAATACATGAAATATTAATCGTTCAGTTCGATTGATTTTGGTTAAACAAGGGTACAAAAAATGGTAATCGGTTTTTGGTTAATTCAGTTTTCAGTTACCAGTTTTTGGTTGATTTTGCTTTGGTTTAGTATATTTTCATCTCAATTTCGGTTAACGATTCAATTATTGTTCACCCATAGATACTGTTAATCATGTATCATATAAAAAAAAGTAATTAAAAAAATATAGCGATGCTATACTCAGATTAAAAAGAATAAAAAGCTCGTTTTTGTGGCCTATTTTTTTTTTAAATATTAACATACAAAAAGTTATGACCGTTTAGAAATAATGGACTAGTTAGTTTTTTTTTATATGGGGGTAAAATATATATACTGGTTAATTAACCAGAATTTGGTTAAAGGTGAGAGATCGAAGTATATTTAAGATGGAATGATTAAAATGTAATTGATGTTTGAAAAGATAATTTACCCTCATTTTAAGTTCTATCTTATATATTAAAGTAAAAAAAAATTCTTAAGTTTTTTGTATTTAAAATGCTATAGTGAAATCTATACTATATAATAAAAGAAACCATTTTGAGGACACTTGTCATCATATTAGGCCATGTTTTATAGATAAGTATTATTTTAATTTAATTTTTTCTAATTAATTATAGATAATCCTTCTACTAAATATTATTTAGTTTAATTTTTTATGGATAATTATTATTTAATTTAATCTCCTTCTCATTTATTATTATTTCGTTTACTCTCCTTCTCATTTATAATATTATTTATCTAACTAATAGAGTAAATACGATTTTGGTCCCTGTGGTTATATCACTTTTACTCTTTTAGCCCAAAAAGAATTTTTAACATCTGAACCACCAACATCTTTTTTCTAGTCTTTTTAGCCCCTACCGTCTTTTTTCTAACCCTTTTGACCCCTAACATTTAATGGATGAGGTTAGTGTTAGAGATCAAAAGGGTCATCATATTAGGCCATGTCTTATAGATAAGTATTATTTTAATTTAATTTTTTCTAATTAATTATAGATAATCCTTCTACTAAATATTATTTAGTTTATTTTTTATGGATAATTATTATTTAGTTTAATCTCCTTATAATTTATAATTATTTAGTTTAATTTTGTATGGATAATTATTATATCGTTTAATCTCCTTCTCATTTATAATATTATTTATTTAACTAATAGAGTAAATACGATTTTGGTCCCTGTGGTTATATCACTTTTACTCTTTTAGCCCAAAAAGATTTTTCAACATCTGAACCACCAACGTCTTTTTTTCTAATCTTTTTGGCACCTAACGTCTTTTTTCTAACTCTTTTGACCCCTAACATTTAATGGATGAGGTTAGTGTTAGAGGTCAAAAGGGTTAGAAAAAAAGACGATGTGGGCTCAGATGTTAAAAAAATTCTTTTTTGGGCTAAAAGGGTAAAAGTGATATAACAACAGGGGCCAAAATCGTAATTTACTCTAACTAATATTATTTATCGTTTATACATTTACGGAGTTTTAAATAATGAGTTAAATTTATTGAGACTTCGTTAACAAATTTTGCTACAACAAAACAATCTATTTTTATCAATCTAAATGTTTATCTATACTATACTATATAATAAAACATTAATGTGTGACACATGTCGTTCATTGTAGGTATTTATTTTATGATTTTCTCGCCTTACTTCCAAACTTATCTTATATTAATTAAATGAATAATGAGCTAATATTAAATTTTATCCTACTTTAAATTTCGAATACCATTCTTCTATTTTTCTAATAAAATATTATCCGAAATTGTAAATTGTTAATTTAAAACATTTTAAATAAAACAAATTTATTTGGTATATAAAATTACATTAATTCAACCCGTATAATATGGTTCTTATATATATAACTTTTTATTATTTAATATATAAAATTATATTTATTCAATCCGTGCAATAAAGGAAGTTTTTAAAGATATAATATTTTATTATTTAGTATATATATTTATTTACTCAACCCGTGTAATACACGGGGTTATAATCTAGTGCATTTATATAATATAAATGGGTGGTTATTGGTCAAAATTATATTATATAAAATCGCGTGAACCGAAAGAAAAAAACATTTTTTTTATGAAAGGGATAAAAATATCAAACCATAGACGCATTGAAGTGGCTAAACTTATTATACTATATAACATTTTGGGTAGGATGTTAAGGTTGGACGGAATGGTACCGTCTCTCAGCCCGTCTTGGTTCGGCGACGCGCGGCACACCACGCCGGCCCCCCTCCGTCCCGTCCTCATCGTCCAAATGTTGCCGTTTGCGACGGACCAAAAATATGGGCCCCAACTCAAAAGTAGCCGTTATTAAAAAAAAAATTAAATTCGCATTTATTTTCAAAAAGTCCAACGGTTATGTTTTAAAAAAATACCCAAATCACTCACACTTTTTATAAATACTCACATCTTTTACACCTTTTCACCCACTACAATCTCATATCTCTCTCACATTTTATAACCCCTCTTCCCTTTTTATAAAAACTCATCTATTTTTATACCATTTTTACCCGCTACCACCCCATTTCTCTCTCAAAAATTATCATGACTTCACCTTCTTCCATTTCTTCAATTTCTTCCATCTCTTCATCGTCTTCGTCTACGTGGTATTCATCATCTTCGGAAGAGGATGCTATTATGCACAACATGATTATGAACACAGCTCAGGTCTTCATGGCGGGTGATGAAGCGTCGTCCCAACGGCTAACTAGACGAGCAAAATTAAACCGAGACCAAGAAGGATTTTTTTAAGTTTATGTTTTTTTTAAGTTTATGTTTTTTTTAAATTTATTTTTTTTAAGTTTATTTTTTTAAGTTTATGTAATGTTTTTTAACATTAATGAAAATATTTTGTTAGTTTATTTGTTAAATGTTAAAAAAAGTAGAAGATTAAAAAAAATAAAAAAACATAAAAGTGGTGGGGAGGACTATGACTAAGACCATCATCCCATACCCTCTAGTTTTGGGGGATGGACCATCCTTGGGAGGACTATGACGTGACGCCTACGTGGCGGATCATCCTCCCTTGGAAGACCATCACCATACCCTCTAGCCTAAGGCCGTGGGGTATGGTGGGGTTTGGGTTGGGGCTTGGGTTGGGCATTGGTTGACACGTGGAATGGGAAAAAAAAACCCACGCCCATGGGTATGGTGGGGCTTGGGTTGGGGGCATGAATTGACACATAGCCATTGAGAGCCCGCCATGTCACCTTACTAATCCGCCCCACGCCCGGCTTGAAAGCCAAGCCCCAAGGGGCCACGCCCAAACCCAAGCCCCAACCCAAGCCCCCGAGGTGGTAGATTGGGCGTTTTCCCCCAACCCACGCCCAAACCCCCGCCCCATACCCCATGGCCTAAGAACAGTAGAACAAACGTGTCACACACCAGCCACAAACATCACCCAGCGGCCACGCGTCACCCACCGCCCACAAACATCACCCATCGGCCATAAACAAGTTTGCTCTGCCTCAAATTGTCGTCGGCGACACTACCTTCACCAAATTCCGTATACCGAAACCCCCAAGGTTCTTCTACTCCAGCAAGCGGCGGCCGAGAGGATTGAAGTTCCAATGCGTTTGTGGTAGAAAACAACGTCGTTGTTCAGCATCCGAGTTCGATTCATCCTCCATTCACCGGTATTTCAGGTACGTTTTCTGACATTCAACTCCTATTGTACTCTAGGGTTATGAATTTAATTGTTGCTTGGTTTCTGCGTTTTGTTTTCTTATGGTTTGCTTGGTTCCAAATCTATTTTAGGTCTATGAATATACGGGGCTTTAGGATTAATTAGAGAGCCATGATTGCATCTTGATTGAGATTATAATGCATATATTTATTGGAGGTGAAGATTGGAACTGTATATGCAGGGGGTTTTTTTGTTGATAATTAGCTTGATTTGGAGGAACAACGGATTTTATCTTTTGAGTTTTTGGGGCTTTTATAGTTTGATTTTATTATATATATATATTTAAGGTACCTAGCTTGAAGCACCAGATGGATGATCAAATGTATTCGGATTGAAAACTAAGCAATCCTAATCAAATAACCAACTAGGGGTGTGCAATAACCGAACCGTTAACCGAAACCGAACCGAAAACCGACAAAACCGAACCGAAATTAACCGAAACCGAATTAACCGAAAGTCGGTTAACGGATATTTTTTTTACCATCGGTTAACCGAAAATTAACCGAACTGATCCGAATCATTTATTTTTTTATATATTTCTAGCTTTTATACCTCTATTTCATATGTTTCATGTTTTATACTTTCATTTCATGTAATAATACCTCCATTTCATTTATTTATACATTCATTTCATTTATTTATACATTCATTTCATTTATTTAAACATCTATTCATGCATTTATACCTCAATTTCATTTATTTATACATCCATTTCATGTATTTATACATCTATTTCATTTATTTATACCTCCATTACATGTATTTCTAAGCAAAAAAATTAGCCCTTGTTTGAATTGGTTATTAACCGAACCGAAAACCGCCAAATTAACCGAATTAACCGAACCGATTAACCGATGACTTCGGTTACGGTTACGGATAATGCTAATAACCGAACCGAACCGTGCACACCCCTATAACCGACTTTCTATTTGTTTAAATCAATATTTTGTAACTGAAATTTGGGCTGTGTAGTGTCATTCATTGCCTTGAATATCGATAAACAGATAAGAGTTATTATACTTCTTGGATTTTGGGATTTGACCTATCATGAGTGACTTATGTAGGGTGAAACTGAAAGCATATCATATGCCATATGGTGCATAATTTTCTTCTTTTGATTGAAAGTCGGTATGATTTAGGGGATTTTGGACTGTTGACTTTTTGGTCAAACGCACTATTAGGGGTGTCTGTTCATTGCCATATTGTATATTGGTGTTAAAGTTCTTAATGTAATTTAACCAAATGTTTACATCTGGAATACCTTTCCACTATGTCTTTCAGACGAAGTTTCCTACTGCAGTGCTGGTACAAAATTATACAAGCTATTGTATTGGGAGCTGGGAACATGAAATCTATGGTGTTATGGTGAACTTAGCATATAGTATGTCTAAAAAAGGAATTTTTTTTTCGAAAAGGTCGTTGGACAGTCGTATTGGTTTTTCTTTAAGATTTATAATATGTTCTATGTATACTACATGATGTTAAATTTACGAATAGAAATTTATAAATATTTAGTTTAAACCATGTAGAATTTAGTAATACATTAAAATAGATTTATACATGACTACTAAGCTACTTAATAGAAGCTAAAAAGCAATAGGTTGTTGGTTTAATTTCTTGAACCATTAATATAATAGCAATGTTTTTACAACTGAGATACCTATAGCTCTTTTTCTGTCTGTGATGTAGGTTTGATCTTCATACTCCACTCTCACACCTTTCATCTTAGCTTCCTCTTCTCCTTTGTGCCTGCAACCAACAGGTATGTATGCATTATTACCTTTGCTTGCTTTTATGATCAATTTTGCTTACGATCTTATTTGTTTACGACATGAAATATGTAGCATGCGACACATAATTTGTATTACTATAACAATATAACTTCACTTGTAGTCTGCGACACGACCTTACACATTCTTAATGAGCCGTATTAAATGATTCTATGAAATTTTTTCGTTAGGCGGTGATCATTTTTGTGTGCATCCTCTGGTAGAGATCTACCAATGTTAACATCCATTATTTAGTTAATCCGCTCGGATTAAATCGTTATTGGTACGTTATTAATTGAGTAAAATGGTTTATCTTAATAGTCAACTGTGTTATATGAGTTTGTCATTGATGTAAAGTTAAGATTTATGTGTTCAGGAGAATTGCAAGCATCACCTTGAAGAAGAAGAAGATAGAGGGATTTTGCAAGCAGCACTTTGAAGAGGAAGAGAGAGGTATTTTACCGTTGGAGTGAGTTAAGGTTTATGGTTCTATTTACCATTTTTTAATAGAGTAAGTTCACTTTTCATTACATGATTGTTGGATCTGACTATAGACGAAACAACTTCAGTTTTAAGACCAGTCGAGTTGGACTGGGTCATCACTTGCTCATTTTTTGTTAAGTTCACTTGTAATTACATGATTGAATTGATAGTAATTAGGTCAAAATTGTTACCTCTACTTTCATACCAGAACAACTATTTAAATGTGAAAGTCAACTAACTTAAAGATTTTTTTATTCATTAATCACTTATAACAACCCTCCTAAAATATTTCCGACACTCCTAAAATACTTATAACACCCCTATACGTCCTAAAATACACCCCGTATACGAAAAACGGTCATGAATAACTTTATATAATTAAATAATAAATAAAATATTTCAGCACTTAACCATTCAGAAGTTGTCAAACAGTCCCTTAATCTCCTACAAATAATTTACTTTATGTTATAGCTAATATTTAACTTTGTATAAAATAAGGGCGACACAAAGGTGAACTAAGCCAAGGTGACCTAATAGTTTTTGTTTTTATTAAGAGGTGCTGCCCACATCAACGATTGACATGTATTTTCATATCTTATCATGAAATTTACTTTTAACTATATAATATTTATTTAACTTAATAATTATTTTATTAGGTAAAATAGTTTATTTTTTATATGACATAACAACATCAAATACTTTAGATATTCATTCATAGTAACGAAGAGCTATATAGAGCATATAATATATTGATGGCATCAAATTCTCCTTTATATTAAAAAGGCAATGTTTTAAACAGAAATAATAATAATAATATGATAAGTTTATTAAAAAGGAAATGTTTTCAACACTAAATAGAAAAGGTTATAATAATAAATATAGTTTTTTTAATTATTTTTATTATCTTCTTTACTTTTTAAGTTAGATAAATTTATGTCAACTGGTATTGGTATCGAAAATACCAATACGGTTATCGGTACGTGAAGGTAAAAACCGACACCAGCCTTTTGTTGATTTTCTTTAACTTTTAATGATTTCTTTTTTTAGTTTCAGGGGTAGGGATGAGCTCGGTGCCAACCAATACTGAATCAGTACTGGTACCAAAAATACCAGTTACGGTACCGGTATATGAAGGTAAAAAACGGTAGCGAACCGGTACCAGGAACGCCAAAAATCGTACCGAATTGGTACTTAAGATCTTTCGGTTCAGGAAATTCGGTACCGATACCCAGTATTATTTGCTCATCTCTGACCACAGGTTTCATACGAACAACATTATTACCATACAACTTTTTTTGTTGATTTTCTTTTGGTTATCTTTTAGTGTTTTTTCCTATATTTTCTTTTTATTCTTGTCAACGATTTTCGTGCGCAACGCGCTTGTAGTGATTTCAAAACACATGTAAACACAGACTAAACAACAAAAGAAGTTCGCCGCAACGCGACGATACTAAAAAAACTAGTTATCATTAAAAAATACACGTGTAATAGATTACCATCACAAACTAACTTTTCATAGTGTTAAATTCTTAGGGTGTTAGGAGTGGTTAAACACTTGAGAGTGGCAAACTAAAAAATCGACCAATCAGAGTGCGCCGTGTCAATCAGTGAAAATTGTTTAAACTTTGGTGAAAAGTGTTGGCAATGGTTTAGACATTTGGTGAAGTGGTGAACTTTTTAAATAAAAAAAAAAAGAAAAAGATGTGATTAGTTGAAATTGGAATGGACCCCACCCCACACCCCTCACTCTCTCTCCTTTCTCCCTTCCCCGCGGCATGCACCCACTGAATCTCCCCCCATTTTCTCAAACACCCACGCGGCAAAGTAGTTGGCATTGGTTTGCCGCCCATTACCGAATCGGTGAACTTGGTTTGCCGACTCCCACTCCTAACACCCTTAGTCTACATAAATTTCTAACGAAAGAATGTTGTTATTTTACACCAACTAGATTTAAGCTCCCCCGCGCTGCGGCGGGGGCGTAGAACTATGCCAAATAACACTAATGTCACACCACCGTCAGTGACTACCAACACTGAGTCGATCCAGGACCCGCGCGTTGCGACAAACTTGTCAAACGAAAAAAATAAATGTAAAACATTGAACCACACATGCATGTTGTGTCGTGTTAACTCGCATAATTTTGAACGAAACAAAAAAAACGTTAAACGACACACGCACGTCGCGCCGTCTTAACTCGCAAAATTTAGAACGAAACGTAAAACGAAAATTTGCGAAAGATGAAAAGTAGAGGGACCAAAGTTGAAGGTAAAAATATTGTGAGGTTAAATTGAAAATAATAAAACTTTTGAGTTAAAAATGAAAAGAAAAACAATTTATGTGTGTTAAAATTACAAAACATAAAAAACTTTTGGGTTAAAGTTAAAAAATCAACTTTTTTTTTGAAAACCCCTCAAAACATAAATTACAACACCTTATGCACAAAATTGTTGCTAATTTATGGTGTGTAAATTTACAAATAAAACAACACAACTTTGAATGGATTAAACCGATTGAATTTGGTAAGATAATGAAACAATTATTTGATTAGGGTACAACCACTTAATCACAATTTACAACCATACATGCATACAAAACATATTGAATTTGGTTAGATAATGAAACCATTATTTGATTAAGATACAACAACTTAAGCACAATTCACAAAAATGTTACAAAATAATAATATATAAATAAATTAGATAATGAACAACAATTTAAGCATAATGTACAACTATTTTGATTAAGATACAACAATTTAAACACAATGTACAACTATAAATGCATACTTTTGTTACAAAATAATAATAGTATATAAATATCAACAAAATTGATCCATTGTTAGCTTGTTATTTTGTAGAACTACTATTTTGATCATGAAACCATGTTTATATTTATTTTCTTTAAACGCATATAATTTTCCTGTGAATCTAGTGACAAAATGCCTATAACGATAATTAAAAAAAAACAAAATAAAATTCACATGCATAAAGTAACAAAAAGTAAAATATTTATAAAAGACCATGTGGGAATATTTCTAAAAAAGGAGAAAAAAAACTCCCTATTATGAGATTCTTTTAAAACGTGTACGTTTAAATAAAATAAATGGTGGTTAAAGTGTAAAAATATATAGTTTTCATCGTCTAACTTGTAATTATAACAATTAATTGGTTAAAGTGTAAAAATATATAGTTTTCATCATATAACTTGTAATTATATCCCCCACTTGTAGTGGAGTGGTGGAAAGAACTTTGGGTTTCCTTGGAGACCCGGGTTCGATCCCCACCTGTTGCATTTGGGGGTAAATGACCCCAAACCTTGGTTGAGGGGTCATGTCAATGATGGATAAGAGCCTTGAGTGCGTAATAGCCCGGGTTCGAGTCTTGAGCAGCACACGAGTTTTCTATTACAGTGCGGTTACTCCGGCTCTTGAGTGCGGAGGCTGCAACGGCAGTCAAGTGGCTGTCGGCTGGAAATTTTCTCGTGGAGCGCCTATGGTCAACCTCGGATGCCTCGTCCGAGGGGGACTAGGGACCCATGCAATGTGGGTGTGATCCTCTCGACTGTTGGAGTCAATCGCCGTTCAAAAAAAATATAACTTGTAATTATAACAATTAAATGCTAATATGTTTTTCATTATATTTATGTAATTACATGTGTCACGTACACCAACTCCTTCAAATATTATAATGAGTGCTTTCTAAGACTTCAGAAACTATAAATACATACGTGTACATATATTTAAAATTGTAATGCTCTTTTGAATTGATAAACGTGCCTAAATATATATAACCGTTCAATATAGACTATATATAAATCTGTGTAAATAAATTTACGGCCCTGTTTGTTTGCATATGAATGACATTATGAAATCAATCAGAGGTTGGCTTTGATTCGGTCAGAGGTTTTGATGTTTGGTTCGACATCTGAATGACATCTGCATGAGGATTTCAAGCTCTTAACCATTCATATTTGAGGAGTCACTGAACCATTCAGAGGAGTGGAGCCTCTTATTCGGTCAGAGGCTCTGATTCACCAAACACGACCTACATCTTGGTGGTTAAAAAACATTATTTCTTTCTTCAACTAAATTTGATCACATTGCGTGCTAATTTTACACATTTACATAGTTTTCATGGTTGTGTAGGAAAAATGGTTTAGTGTGGAACACGAAACTTACATATAATAATAATAATAATAATAATAATAATAATAATAATAATAATAATAATAATAATAATAATAATAAATTGGTTTAATTTGCAACCCATGGGTGTGCGCGGATACACGTATCCAATAAATAGTTGCGAATTAATAATAGAACTACCTTTTAGGCTTATATTTGAAAATTGTTAGACCATACGTATGCGTAGTGGGGCGTTTTTTTTTAAAAAAATTGTCCAATCACGCCCAATAATGCCCCATCCCCACTACGCCTGGGCGTTATTGGGCGTAGGGCTGTAAACAAACCGAACGTTCAGCGAACAGTTCGTGAACCGTTCGGCGGGAAGTTCGTTTATGTTCGTTCGTTTAATAAATGAACGAACATGAACAAGAAATTCCGTTCGATTAGTTAAATGAACGAACATGAACAAATGTCTCGTTCGTTCAATTGTGTTCGTGAACGTTCGGTAAGGTGTTCGTAAACAATCGTTCATTTGCGTTCGTTTATGTTCGTATGTTCGTGTTTTAATTAAATATTTTTATGCTTTCATATATTTTATCTACACTTTTTATACTATTAAACTTTTATTTATATCATTACCCTAACAATTAAACTAGAAACCCTCTTTCACCTTGTTTATGCACCATTTCCTTTTATTTTCTCATTATTTACATCGACGAATATGATCTACCTCCGTTCCACAATAAGGGATTCAAGTTCTAGTGCTACTCTATGGGCCATCCATCTTTATCCTTCATCGTGTTCGCCAAATTTATTTGTGTTCGCTTGTGTTCGTGAACCGTTCGTGAACACGCTCATTTCCTTAATGAACGAACATGAACATAAAATCTCGTTCGGTAAGTGTTCATGAACCGTTCGTAAACACATTTATTTCCTTAACGAACGAACACGAACAAGGCCTCGTTCGTGTTCGTTCGGTTCGTTTACAGCCCTAATTGGGCGTTATCTTGCAAAAAAAGCTCCATGGCATGGTTTGAAAAACGCCGAAGGGGGGAAATGTTGACCAATCAGATTAGAGATTCCATTTGCTTGGCCAATAAGATTTTTAGGTGTTTTTTCTTTATTTTATTTACTACAAAACATATTGCCCAATAATGCCCCATCCTCACTACACCCATTTTAGAAAACGCCCAATAATGCCCATTTGCTGACTGGACCGCCACATGGCGTAAAATGCCCTAGGTGGGGGCATTATCTTCCCCTTCCACTACACATGGTCTTATGAAGATATGGTAAGGTCGTGAGGTATAGTTTCACGTTCCTTAACTATACATTCGCATCACTTATGTTACCCTTTTTCATTTCATCTCATATAAAAAAATGGTTTAAGCCCCATTAACACCCCTTAAATTAGTTAAAAATACATATAAATGGTATGTTGTGTGATTGTGCAAATTTCCTTCCCCCCTCCACAAGCTCTCCTAGTTAACTTCTTAACACGTGAAACTTTTAATGCCCCTTAAAACCCCACATGAGCGGTATGACAGACGTTGACAGATGCCAACCAGGATTAACGCCAATGGGCGTTAGAGTATAATAGGCGACCTAATGCCATAGGGGAAACTTTCACCCTCTTTAATTACACGTAGGTGTCACGTCACCCACGTTGCCCTTTTTCACTTCACCTCACATCAAGGAAATGATATAACTCCCATTAATGCCCCTTAAATTAATTAATTAATTAATTAAATACATATATATGACAAGTTGTGTGTTTGTGCAAATTTCCAACTGCTTGATCCTCCCTCTCTCCTAGTTAGGAATGACAATGGGTCGGGTATTGGGAATCCCAGGCCCATACCCGGTTGTAATTCTTTGTCCCATACCCGGCCCATTACCCGTCGGGTATTTGTCGGGTAATTACCCGTCGGGTATCGGGCATACCCGCGGGTATCGGGTGTACCCGTTAATTTCATAAAAATATCCGTTAGGACAAATGTGCAATTTTTACTTTGATATTTATATAATTTACTATTTTAATGATTATAACAACTGAAAATATGATTATTAACTTACATATCATATTCAGACCACATATACCAAACTAAATCAAAACGATTACTTAATTAATTAATTGTATCAGGACCACCTAATTGCATAAATATCCACATAATAAAGGGTGATAGCTTCCATATCCAATATACATGCTTAAAAATAAGTTATTTGTTCACTAATCACTTGCCAAATACATATCCACATATGATTATAGAGAAGGTAATACGTACATGTACTAAGTTTATATATATGGAAATCTATAAAATGATACTTTCGGATATTATTCGGGTATCGGGCGGGTATCACTAAATCTCATACCCGTACCCGATTTTTTTGCTTTTTTTTTAAGCCAATACCCGACCCATACCCATTGGGCTTCGGGTATACTCAACCCGTATGTTTCAGGTTTCGGGTATACCCGTCGGCCTTGGGCTTTTTTTTTGCCATCCCTACTCCTAGTTAACTTCTTAACACATGAAGCTTTAATGCCCGTTAACATCCCCTAAGAGCGGTATGGCTGGTGTTAACAGATGCTAACTAGGATTAACACCAATGGGCGTTAGAGTAATTAATAGGGATGAAGAGCCAGGTTTGAGATGAGTATTGTTATTTTTAGTCCCATATCATATTGTAAAAGTGCTTCTTATATTCGGCCTAATATGTGTCGCGTATGTATCAATAACAACTTTTTACACTTAAATATCACCTAACATTACACATGTAAGGATTTGAACTCATGTAAAATCTATGCGAAGTAAACGTCATATGACTTGACTACCAGATCATAGGTATGTGTCAAGTGATCACCCATTAGGTATGTCAGTTAGTTTGTTAAAACTTACGCGTTGAGATTCATGAATATATTTCTTACTTTTTAATATTTACATAAGATAATAAAAAAATATAAAAACTAAAAATCTGGTATATTTTGGTTATCCTACTACCAAGCACAAAAGAAAACAAAAACAAAAATATTGTTTACACAAACATGTATGTATTTGTCAAATAATCAAACTCATCTAATTTCATATCTGTATCAAACCCGTGTAAATTTTAATACTAATCTGAAGAAACACTGAACTAATTAAGGGATTAATCAGTTTGGTTTATGTTCCTATCATAGTGGTTAATCTTCTTTATGTTTTCCGGAGCTCCTTAATGGTTGGATTAGCCTGCAAAACAGAACACCGTTACTCGTTAAGAGGGGAATGTGGGGGTTTCCCTCTTAACCGGGCTCCGGCGTGAGAATAAGCGACTGCTTTGGAGAGATAATTAAGTATTAAGAGTGAGAGTAGAGGGAATGGAATGTTTAACCTGAGAAGTGAGGTCTCTATTTATAGCCGGAGAGGTGTAAGAGGATATGGGCTGATGGGCCTGAAGACGACAACATGGAAGATATACTCTTTGCCTCACTGGTGTCGACCGTTAGTGGCTTCTGGGAGCTTTCTGGAGCTGGCGCAATGTGACTGGAGCCACGTGTCACTGTTATCGGCCTAGCCGCCCTTCTGCCATCAGCAGGTAAGTGGAGATCGTGGGGCGGTTGTCTCTGCCTTATAATTGGTGCCATGTAGGCGTCCTTAAGTACTTTTTGTCTCCTGCATGTCAGATGATCGTGGAGCACGATTGAGCAGAGCCAGAAGGACGTTGATTGGTTCTTTTCTTCAGCCACTTGTACTGTGTACTATTTGGATAGGCCTTGCGCCATAGTCACGCATGATTCTTGCTGAGCACGTTACTACTCTGCGCGGGGTAGGGGCTTCCAAATGTTCTTTCAGAATGCTAAGTGTTAGAAATGGAGTCTCTACTTGCTCCGTCCTCGCGCCGGGTCATTACATGTGTTTGTATCCCGCGCGAGGTTGCAATAAGAAATATGTTGAATAAGGAGTATGATCCTCCGCGCGTCTTGACTGGAGGGTTGCACGGCTTTTTTGGGACCATACCCCTTCAAGTCCCCCCAGTCCAGTGCTGCACCATGCGCGAAGCAAGTGGTTGGAGCTCTGGACTTAGAAAAATTTGTAGTAAAATGCTTGTTTTTTGTTTGGTAGGCGCGCGCGTACGAGTGTTTTATCACTTGTTACGGCGTGGCTACGCGCTTGGCAGTTGGTAATGCTTTGGGTAGCAATGCGTATTGCGCGCTATGGATAACCTCTGTATTTCGTTGTTGAACTTTTCGGCGGGAAAATCCTCGAAATTTGAATTTCTGACGGGTTGGTAAAAATGTCGTGGTTGGTGACGTTTGAGTTGACCTCTGACGTGGTTGTCATCAACTTGTCCCTGACGAATCGTATTTCCGTCAGGAGAGTGAGGCCCACGCGCGCGTGGTAACCGTCACTCCGGGAAACACGCCATACGTGGCGTTTACTGATTGGCCACGCTCGCGACGATTTCGGCACGGTTACCCATCGCATTAAATGCGATGGGTATATATATTTGAAGGGGCATGAGGGATTATCACTTTCTCTTCTACTCTTTTCCTTATTTCCTCTCGAATTCCTCGGAATCTTCAAAGTTTGAAGAAAAGTAGCAGCAGATCTTCAAGTTTCCCCACCATATTTCTAAGTTCTACCCAGAATCTTTGAAGAAAACTCTTACCTTCTTTTATGGCTGAAGAACATCAGGAAGATATTCCCGGAGAAGAAGGCCCTGTTCCGGGTCTCCGGTGGGACTTAGGGCTTTTTGAGCAGATCGTACGGAGCTTCCGGTTTCCACCGGAATGGGATGCCAAGTATCCCGGTCAGAACCAGACGGTCGCTGATGCCCCACCGGGATACATCACATTATTTGAAGATTTCTTCCATCAGGGCAACTTCCGGTTGCCGGCGACAAACTTTATGGCCCATATACTCCAGTTTTATGGGTTTCATATATCGCAGTTGAGCCCTCCCGGGATGGTCCGGGTTCGGCACTTCGAGTTCCTGTGCTGGTCTCATGGCATAGAGCCAACTGTGGAAAGATTTAGAGTCTTCTATCAGTTGATCTGGAATATGGGGTTTTACTCCTTTGCCAGTAGAGGCGCTGCCAAGAAGATATTGCTTAATCCTCCGAAGAGCTTTCATGAATGGAAACCGAAGTTCTTTTATATTCGCGAGGAGGTGATCCCGATTGCTATGACATTTCACGCCTGGTCGGAGCCAATTGCAAAAGAGGATCTGGCGATCCCCAAGACTGAGGCTTGGTATCGGGATCTTACTTCCACCCCCAATCGCGTGTTTGGTGAGAACGTTTTAGTAGCGGCGCGGATGAGCGACCAGTGGCTGCCTAACAGCGAGGAAGTTCCCATCTTGATGATTGAAGGCAGAGGTTAGTGATCTCCTTAGTTTCACTGATTTCTTGTTTTGTAACTTTGTGTTTATTTATATAATTTGTCATGTAGAGGCGCGTTTGTATCAAGCTGCCTTCGCCACCTTTGCTGGTTCCATGGGCGTGCGCCCGCTCCAGGTGGGGGAAGAGTACTGGTATGAGCAGATCAGGGGTAATTTTATGTACCCGGTTGCTGATGCATTCGCCTTGCCGCCTACTGCAACCGAAGGTGCGCACATACCTAAACCTCGTCCTTTGCGCTCTGTGACTTCTGCTGGGAAAGAGGTTGTCTATCTTTCCAGCGAGGAGTCTGTAGGGTCTTCGAACGGGGAGCTAAGTTTGTGGTCTAACGTCTTTGCAGGTGTGTTGCGCGACCTGGGTATCGACCCCGAAGAGAAGAAGAAACCCTCTAGGAAGAAGAAGGTGGTCAACCTTGAGCCTGAGGTGATAAGTAAGAAGGGCGGGAGTAGCCGCGCAGCTGCTGGTGCTGCTGATAAAGGTATTCTTTGGCTTCGTCAGAGCGACTTGAAAGATTATGTGATAGTTAGTGACTCACTTGACGGCTTGTCGCGCGCAGGCGAGAAGAAGACTGGAGCAGGTGGCTCAAAAGGTGAAGGTAGCACGGGTTCTCGCAACCCGGATGCTGGTGCTACTCCCTCCTCTGTTGCACATGAGGAAGAGGAAGAAGAATAAGAGGCTGCTGAGAAGTTGATCAGCAGAAAAAGAAGTAGAAGCGAGACCACAACTGGTGTGGCTGCTGTGTTGAAAGCTGGTGAGGTTCCCTTGATCGGGAAAACGAGCAACTTGCGTTCTCTTTACAAATTCTCTCCTGGTACGTTCTTAGTTTTGCCTTCCTTCTGCTGCTTTCTCTTCTTAATCACTTAGCTTCTGCAGAGACCAAGAAGAAGACCCCTGAGAAGGGTGTTGTGCTTACGGAACCAGAGCCAAAGAGGCCAAAGGTTACCATTAAATCTTCCAAGACTGCTGGGGCTGAGTCTGCCAAGGATAAACATGTTGCTGAGGGGGATAAGGCGAAGGCTGCCGAAGAGAAGAGGAAGGTTGATGAGGAGCGTAGGAAGAAGGTTGATGAGGACAAAAGGAAGAAAGCTGAGGAAGAGAAGAAGAGGAAAGCTGAGGAAGATAAGAAGGCTGAGGAGGCGAAGAGGAAGAAAGCCTCTGATATAGAGAAGGAGAAGGAGAGGAAAAAGGCTGTTGAAAAGCCTATTGATGATGCCTTGAGATATACCGGTGCCGCTGCTATCGCTACTCAAGAGAAAGCGCAGGGTCCGGAGGTTGTAAGCGTCGCGGGGTCTGCCAAGCCCCATCAAGAGAAAAGAAAGGACCCTGAGGTTGAGAAGCC
Organism: Helianthus tuberosus; assembly: GCA_030545235.1. NCBI lineage: Eukaryota > Viridiplantae > Streptophyta > Magnoliopsida > Asterales > Asteraceae > Helianthus > Helianthus tuberosus. Next base: position 184,493,990 of record CM060351.1, on the reverse strand, counting down.
TACCCACCCTACGCATACTGATATCCCCCATCGCTCCAAGGTGACTTCTACTGGGGGATCAGGTCCGTATGTTTCTGGTGGCGCGAGCTCTGGTGGCGCTGGGGGTTATAACCCACAAGTTATCGGGGCGAAGGATACCCTTGGTGACATTTACTATAAAAGTTATACTGAAGAGGAACGTGGTAATGCCCCCCACCAGGCTCCCTGGGGTTTGAGGCAAAAGTACACCTTTCAAGAGTTCGGCCCTTGCCGCGATTGGTTCTTGAACTCCTTCACTCCTGGTGAGGTTATCCAGCAGAGGGCGAAGACTTATGAAGGGCTATATCGCACTTATGTGATCGGGGAGGCCAACACTCGCGCTGCTAACCATCAAATAGTTCGTGAGTGGCGGACAATGGTTAGGGAGCGGTCGGATTGGGAGAACTACCGCGAGCGAATGCTGAAGCGTGTTAATGAGTTCGAAAGGTCGAAAGCTACCTTTGATGAAGAGAAGGTAAAGTTTGAGGCTGACAAGAAAGCGGAGGAATGGGGGCGCGAGGGCCTGAAAAACAAACTTTAGGCTGCCGAGGATCTGCTGGCGAAGGAGAAGGCGGAATGGAGGAAAATCTGTGAGAAGGATAACCAGCGCGCGTTTGCGGCTCGAACTAAGATTGTTGACCTCGAAGGCAAGGTTGCTGAGCTTACCGCGAAGGTTGAGGATGCACAGGCTGTGCGAGCTGCTAAGGAGCAGGCTGAGGTTGGAGAATTTAACTCTTATTCAATTTATATGCTTTCATTAGCAACCTTTAAGTGAATCTTTTATCACTTGCAGGCTGAGTTGGCAGAGGTTAAGGTGCAGCTATCAAGCAAAGACAAGGATCTGACGGCCAAGGATGTCGAGATTGCTGAACTGAAACGCCGCCTGAACGACCAGGTTGATAAATGCGAATCCTTGGAAATCGATATTGGGGCGGAGAAGGTTAAGGCCGCAACTGCTGAGGAGGCCAAGCAGAGAGCTGAAGAAGCGCGTGATGTTAGTACCGCGGCCCTCAATGTAGCACATACTAACTATTCTGAGGCTCAGGGCATCGTTGATACTCTTGTCTCTGAGGCCGAGTGGATGCGCGGCCGCAGAGTAGTGCTGGTATGCTATTCTTTTTACCTTTAAGTTTTATTTGCTTAAGAGTTATTTGTAATACAGTCTTCGCTGTAGATTGCCAACTCTGTCCTTAACGCTGGGGAACTGGATCGTGCTGTTGCTGCTCTGACAGGTGCCGCGCGCGCGGTTTGGTCATCGTGGAGGCTATCTGGAATGTGCGCAGCACGTGGAAGAGGTATTCGGGCAGGAGTTTGACATTAGTCATTGCTCAGCGACTGACCAGGCTAGTGTCGAGTTGACACGTGCTGAGAATGCTTATGACCACTTATCACTCCCCGTGATGGACTTGGTCGCGAAGGCTTTAGAGCATGATGACTGGTGTCAGCGCCTTAAGGTGTAAGACCCTAACACGTTTTAACCTAATTTATCGCAGCGAAAATTACATATTTAAAATTTCTTTTATTAATTTCATTCATTCACCTTAAATACTTTAATCCCTTCTATAATTTAAGTAAAACCTGACATAGTTATGTCATATTGCGTAACCACGCCCCTCCACGTACAATCCATGTCTTGACTCGATCTTCAACCGCGTACACTTCTTGATGAAACATCCATAAACCTGTACAGCCTGCAGTCACCACATTCAATCACATTGTTAGCAACCGGTGACATAATACAAAATCTTAACACATGCATAATAAGGCGTCAACGTATCATGCTTTCTCTTATACTAGCCCCTTCATCCATCCATTCGTTCACTCGCATCGGACTGCGGAGTCAATCTTCACTTCCATTGTTAACATGCCTATACTTCACATTAATTCTCAATAGAAAAACGGTTAGTATCATTAGCTTCCCTTCATATGAACATATCCTCGAATACACATAACTCATCTTATTCATTCAAGCATATAATTAAATACCCACTCAAGCATGTATTCACTTTCTATGCATACACGTACTTACAATTTACATCCTACATGTATAACTCCTCAATTCATCTTTATGCATAATTCATTATGTAAGTTCCCTTTCTTACCCAAACTTAATCGAATCTCTTTCTTAACCACTTCCGACCCATTTCCACTAAAACTTATCTTAGTAATAACATCGATTCATCTCTTCTTATATTACATTCAACAATTACCATACATCATAAATACAGTACCAAACAATAGGGTAAGTTCGGAGTTCACTTACCTCGTGCGTCCGAGTTCAAGCATAGCTTCCGTGTTTATGCTTGGCCCGTTGCCCTTCCATGCTTGTGTCCACGTTGACATGACTCCTATCCGTACATGTCATTACATTCACATTCTTGTTAGCATATATGATTGTACGTATGAACGATCATATCAAATTCATATCTCACGTATGACTTTCATTAGTCAATTCAAACAAGCATAAAGCATACTCAACATCAACCTAACATAATCTTCACATGAACTATATCTAAAATGCATTCCTTATGTTAGTTTACTATCAATTTCATCATTACCACATTCTATACATGTTTACCCATTAATTGCATACAATTTCACATATTATTGTCATTTAGACATTTCATCAAACACTTGGTGTGCGTACTACTTTCTAAGCATAATGTACAAGTATTTCATGTGTTTCTTCCTAATTATCACTTTCATTTATCAACACACGTAAACATCATACAAATTCCATACCATAATCAATCTATATACAAATACACATCACATACTACACATATTCCTAATCAAGTTCATACCATTTCATGGATTAAACATAAACCCACTTAACTAAGTGTGGTAATTCATCCAAACACCTAAATTCTAGCAATTTACTCAGAGTCTTCGCTTAGGGTTTGTTCCTAAACGTGCATACATCGCTAATTTGGCCATAACCTTTGACGACGAGGGTCCTCGCTTGGGCTCCTCGTCCGGGCTCATCGCCCTAGATTGGTGGCTGGACTCGAGCCCACTCGTGTCTTTCTCGAAATGTTTAGTTGGTTTGAGTGGGCCATGTCCTGATAAGCCCACTCTTGGATCGGCCCATTAGGGCTAGGGCCCAAAGGTCTCACTATATGAGAAGGACCCCCTTCTCCAAGAAAAGGCAGAAGATATTTTTCCCCACAAAAAAGGTTACTACTTACCCTTCTTCTCCAAGATTATTCATGCCCCTCTACTCTCTCTCTCTCTAAATTATACTTGCACTTATAACATCTTTACCATACAAGATACTGACTTGAGCGTCGGAGTGCCCACGGGGTGAACCCCCTCGGGCCCTCTAACTAGAGTTTCATGTGGATGTAGCCTGAGACCCGACACTCCGCAAGAGGAACTGCCACCGTGACAGCGAGATGACGAGCCTGAACCGGAGCCCACCGAATCTAAGGTTAGTACCGCCGAGCCCTCTGAACGACTTCAGGGATTTGGGGATTCGACATTGGCGCCATCCGTGGGACCGGGCACAAGTGTGTCTCGGTCTCTTCATACAAACGGCTAGATCTGCCCTCTCCGCGATGGTCAGGTCTACATTCTCAGCCCCGGTTAACAGGTTCCACCTTCTTGTCTTGTATCTCTTATATATATGAAATTACATAAAGATTACATGTCTATGCTTGAAACTGAGGTATGTGGACGGTGTATGTATAAACACACTTACAGATCTTAAGGGTCTTGGGCAAACTTTAAATGTTTTTGCCCAATCCATGTTCACTTTTCTGAATAAAAGTTACAGATCTGTAAAGACATACATCATCATGCCAAGCATGTGGGCCTGGAAATATCTTCAAAACCAAGATAATAAACATGGAACACTACAGTTTGTTATCATGCTCCCATCATAAAAACATGTCTTTTTTTTAATAAGAAAAAGAAAATAACAAGCGCTAGTGCTTTGTGTACAAGTCTATAATGCACAGAAGAATGCATCATGTATAACGACATGGGGTTTAAAAACACAAAAATGCATATGAACTAATTGCTTTGTGGCATCTATCATCCACATACAAGATCCTATACATGATACTGGTAGGATAAAAATAATGATATTTTATAAATTCATGAAAGACGTATGGGACACAACTTTGAATAAGTGCAACTCTCCTATGCATAGCTTGAAAAGATTTGTTACTTCAAAATTTTACTCATGGCATGTACTGAGATTAAAAAAAAAAAAATAGAAAAAACAGTTTGACCATCTCTTATTAAACACCACGTGCTCATACTAGGATCATAATTTTGTGAATTATTTTATATAAGATAAAATTAGTAAATGGGTAAAAGCTTGCAAACAACTTTTACTGACAGAGTCACATGGGGTGGTCTTTTCCTCCTTATCTTTTTATTGTACGGTCATACCATCTAGGTAAAAGAGCTGACCTTATGCACCTTAATGAACTTTGATGAAAAAAGTTAAGGTTTTACTATAAAGTTGGATTCTAAATATTAGTTAAAAGGTAAAACTTCTTGCTTACTTTAGAAAGTACAAAAAAAGTAATGTGGTAAAGCTTGACATGAGCTGTCAACAACTCTCTTAATTTTTTTTATGCAAATTAAAAAATATAGTTGATAAGAAAGTCATTAATTATCTTGTCTTCATTTGACTTTTGGCTATCCTAAAAAAAAAAAAAATTAAGCTTTTATTTTCCCAAAGTGATGTGACCTTACTTTTTGAAAAAAGAAAAAAGTGGTAATGATACCACACTCTTACCAATGTAAAATAGTAATATTTTACTAGTACTAGGACCTTCCTCAGGTCCTTTTACAGGGTCCTTCCCCAGGCCCTTCTGCTTGGCCCTTCCTCAGGCCCTTCCACCTGGCCTTTCCTCAGGCCCTTCCACCTGACCTTTCCTCAGGTCCTTTCTACACGGTCCTTCCTCAGGGTCTTTCACCAGGTTCCTTTCCCAGGTCCTTTCACAGGGCGCTTCCTCAGTCCCTTCTACACGGTCCTTCTCCAGGTCCTTACACGGGGCCTCTTCCACTGGCCCCTTCCTCAGGTCTTTTTACAAGGTCTCTCCTCAGGCCCTTCTGCCAAGTCCTTTTCTAGACCCTAACACAAAACATTTACGCAAGGCCTTTCTCCTAAGTCTTGCATCGCACACCACTTCTAGACACAGATTTATTGTTCCCATTACAACGTTGTTAGGGTACGTAAGCTACCCCCTTTATGATATGATGGCAACACGTCTTCACAAAATAAAACATGAGGCACAAGTACTTGTACACACAACACAACGAGTTTAACACATAAGTAAATTGACCTTTGATATGACTTACCTCTTTGAAAGTGTTTTCGTAGCAAGTATCGAAGCATGAACATGAACAACACAAGAAGCTATTAGTCACGACCTACGGGACAGGTCAACGAAGGCTAGTATTGGACTAGATGAGGTGCACCTAAGAAACAGGGCATGATCTTTGAAAAGACACTAAAGAATAGTGGTCACTTTTAACATCCTTAAACAAGGATATAGCTTCAGGTAGGAGGAAAGTAACACGATATTAGGAAAAGCAAGAAATACCTTTGTGCAACATTGAACTGAGGGACTAATATGTCTAGGGGGATATTGTGGGACAGAGTTTTTGCTAACCTCGGGCTACTCTCATTCGACAAAGAATCATATGCTAATCTGCCAGATACATCTATCAGCTATATCCTTGCGTGCTATCGTGTCTCGGATAAGGACATCACTCATTAGAAGTGATTATGATTTAGAAGACTTCCGATACTCATCAAAAGTAACTACGTTCTTTATTCACAACCGATGGTCTAGACAGACGGGCTCAAGGACAACCTATTCAGCATGACCAACTACGCTTGACAACACTTAACAACGGAGCTAGCATGGTATAACACCATTGGGTCCTACATTGGAGACTTCTCAAAAGAATCTCTATTTTTGTATTACCTCCTCCGAAAAGGATTAAGCCCCTCCATAAGTTCTTATGTTCGAAGATCTCAAAAAAAAAAAAAAAAAAAAAAAAAAAAAAAAAGAAGGATAGGGAATGGGCATGGGCTGCCTTACTAATTCCTTCCCTGAAGAAAAAAGAATCAGAGGATCACCATATCAATCCTCCATTTGAAGAAATGAGGAGTCTAGGCTACGCAGCTGACTCCCCTCCTAAAGGGGAAAGAATCGTCAGACTATGTTATTAAGGAAAATCCAGACGCTCTACTTGAAGACGGAAGACTCCTTGAACTACGTTGTTAGTCCTTGAGGAAACCCTGGACGGTCCTTCCTTGAAAAAGGAAGAACCCTTGAGCTGCATTATTAGTCCATCTCTTGAAGAAGGAAAGGACCTGAGCAGGACAATACGAGAGGGGAAAGTGAAATCCTCCTACGGTCCGTCGTGCTCAAGAAACCCTTATCTGCTGGACCAACCCTACCTTCCACGGGATCTGGCTGAAGTCTCAAAGTTCACTCGGAGAATTGCAGAGGCACCTATGCCCCCTAAAACAAAACTACCTCCAAACTTCGACCGGTATGATGGGACAAGAGACCCTGAAGATCATCAAAGAAAGGTGGTCAAGAACCCAAACGAAATCTTACACATAAGGCAGAGGGACAACGAGCGGATAGTCCAACACATGGAAAGGTTTGTCAAGGAAAACATGAACATCAAGGACGTCCCGGAGGTCATGAGGATCAACAGTTTCATAAACAGATTAAAGCATGCACAACTATGCGAGAAACTGGGGGAAGAGTTTCCTCACTCGTTTAACAATCTCATGGACAGGGTCAGAGCCTTTGCCAGGGGCAAAGACAAAGTCAGCAAAGCCAAGGAGACACACGCCCCACCCCGAAGGGTCACCTCCGCTGCAAAACCTCTTGATAAAGGTACACCTTACTCCCGAAAGCCTGCTTTTGATAGAATGTTGCATGATAGAACAAGACCCTCGCACTCCCCATACAGGCCTCGGGGAAGAGGCCCATCCCCTTACTCTGACAACTTCACCCCTCTCACCAAGACACCAAGTGAAATATTGGCTACTGAGAGGGTGAAGGGCTCCTTTCCAAGGCCACCACCTATTAAACCTGGGCCAAAGGCACAACCAAATGAATATTGTGACTTTCACAAAGGGTTTGGCCATAGAACTGATGATTGCCTGTACCTAAAAAGAGAAATAGAAGTCGCGGTTAAAACAGGAAAACTGGCCCATTTGGTTAAGGAAATTAAGGAAGGAGGGGGGATCGCAAAGGGAAAGATGCAAGGGAGCCTGGGAGGGCAGATGTAGATATGATTAGAAGGAGGGATGAATTTGATACCACCAGAAGTGTAAAGGCCAGAATCCTGGGCTCCCCAAACTGCATGAAAGCTCCCATCCTAATGCCACACTTGGAGGAAAACGAGGTACAACGGCTCCCACTCAACATCTCAGCTGTAATAGCCGGTCACAAAGCGGCCAGAATACACGTAGACGGGGGATCTGGGGTAGAAGTTATATACGAACATTGTTTCCTCAGACTTGACAGGGATGTAAGAGACCGGCTTGAGGAGGATTCTATCCCTCTAGTAGGGTTCAACAACAGTGTGTCACACCCCCTGGGGAAGATCAAACTACCATTCACAGTCGGGGTAGGGGATCGGGTCCGAACAATAAACCTGACCTTCACAGTGGTTCGAGCACCCTCGAAGTACAACGCAATCATAGGAAGACCCGGAATCGGGGATTTGCAAGCACAGGCATCCACCCCACACGGAGACTTAGTATTTCAAACACCAAAGGGATTGGCTTGGGTAAAATCTGCATACGAAGTGATTTCTTCCGTGTCTGAAGGGGAAGCATCCGAAAAGCCCCGAAAAGAAGTGGTCGAAGAGTGGGTCCTTTGTGACAGGGTCCCGAAGCAGACGGTCAAAGTGGGAAGTCACCTAAGTGACAAGTGCAAGAGTGCCCTCAATGAACTTCTCCCCCTCAGCATAGACGTATTTGCATTCCAACGTGGGGATATGACAGGAATCCCGAGAAGCTTGACTGAGCACCGACTCCATTCGTATACATGGGCAAAACCAGTGAAACAGAAAAAACGAAGCATGGGTCCCAGCAAAAGGAGGGCCGCCTGTGAAGAAACCAAGAAACTGCTCAAAGCGGGGATAGTCAGGGAGGTGAAGTACCCATCCTGGGTTGCTAACCCGGTTATGGTCCAGGAGAAAGACGGGGGATGGAGGATGTGCATCGACTTCCAAGATCTGAACAAAGCATGTTCTAAGGACTGTTACCCCCTCCCAGAAATAGATGTCCAAGTGGACTCCTTATCCCAATACCCCCTGAAATGCTTTCTGGATGCCTACAAAGGATACCATCAGATACAGATGTCAATGAAAGATGAGGAAAAACCGCCTTCATCACAGACGAGGGGACATTTTGTTATACCAAAACGCCCTTCGGTCTTAAAAATGCGGGGGCCACATATCAAAGATTTATGAACTCCCTCTTCAAGGAACAACGGGGAAGGAACTTGGAGGTATACGTCGATGACATCGTTATCAAAAGCCTAACCGAAATGGCCATGATAGACGATATAGCTGAAACCCTCCACACCATGCAAGATGTGAATATGAAACTAAACCCCGGGAAGTGCTGTTTTGGGGTAGAAGAAGGAAAACTCTTGGGGGTAGTAGTCACAAAGGGCGGAATCAAAGCTAACCCGGAGAAGACTCAAGCTGTGGCCGAAATGCGATCTCCCAGGTCTTTGAAAGAGATCCAGCAGCTAAACGGGAGGCTAATCGCTTTAAACCGTTTTTTTTTTTTGTCAAAAGTAGCTGACAGAACCCTCCCCTTCATGAAGGTGCTGAAGGACTGCCTTCAAACGGACAAGTTTAATTGAACCTCTGAGGCGGAAGCCGCTTTTCAAGAAATGAAGGCCTATATTTGTAAACTCCCAACACTGGCCACCCCAGTACCCGGGGAACATCTGACCTTGTACCTGTCCGCCTAAAAAACAACTATAAGTGCAGTCATGATGGTGGAACTGGGAGAACACTCCTTGGAGTTCAAACCCAGGACAGCCGTGAAAGGACAAATACTGGAAGATTTCCTGGCAGAAGTCCCTGAGGATGAAGAAAAAGAACTCCTAAAATGGGAAGCCTTGGAAAGAAAAGAGAAAGAGAGGGAAGACAAGGCTTCGTGGAAACTCTTCACAGATGGAGCCTCCAGTGAAGAAGGGAGCGGAGAAGGCATTACTTTGATAAGCCCCGAGGGAATCGAGCTAACCTATGCCATAAGACTGGACTTCGAAAACACCAACAACAATGCAGAATATAAAGCCCTCTTAGCGGGGATGAGGCTGGCAGAAAAGATGAAAGCAAAACATGAGGAAGCTAGCGCTGATTCATAGTTAGTAGTCAAACAATACCAAGGAGAGTATGAGGCCAAAGACAACACCAGGGCTCAGTACGTGGCAAAGGTAAAAGAGATGGCCAAGGTATTCAAAACTTTTAAGCTGGAATACATTCCCCGAGGGAGAAACAGAAAGCCTGATGCCCTCAGTAAGCTAGCCTCAGTAGCATTCGATCACTTAGCAAGAGAAGTCAAAGTGGAAGTCCTAACCTCCCCCTCCATCAGTACAGAGGAGGTAGCTGCAGTTGAAAACACACAAGAAACATGGATGACACACCAATTGTAAAGTTCCTCAGGGATGGGACCCTTATCTGCCGGAACAAAACGATATATTCTCCTAAAGGCTAAAGCATTCTAGAAGTCCCTTCCATCAACAAGAAAATCCATTCTCTTGCGGATAAGGTACCTTAGCAGTCGCTTACAAGAACAGGAACGTATACTTTCCATGGAATTACGTCCAGGAAAAGTTCCTTCCGAGATTATGAAGAATATCCCATTCCCTGGGATCAGGTGCTTTAGAAGTCCCTTTCATAAACAGGAACATACCCCTTCCTCGGGACTAAGTCTTGAAGAAACTCATTCCAAGAATAGGAAGGAACATATCCCTCACTCGGGATTCAGTCTTGAAGAAACTCCTTCCAAGAATATGAAATGATGAAGTACAAGGGCCGTTCGGTCATTAATCAAAAGTTAAATTGAATGAAAATACAAGAGGAATATGAAGTAAATGAGTTTGGGGTCCAATGTGTCATTATTTGAAGCTTAAATGTGGGAGGTAACTAAAGTGGGAGTTTCACGATGAGGATTAGTATCTCTGGAGATTAAGTCTTGGAGGAGCCGCCTCCGAAAAATAAAGATGTCCCACCCTATGTGATTAGGGGTCTCGTAAGTCTTTTCAACAAACAGTAACAAGTTTCTCCCAAGAAAAGGAGGATGTCCCCTCCCGTAGGATTAAGTATTGCAAAAGCCTATTCAAAGAACAGAAGTGCACCCAGCTACGGGATCAAGTATTGGTGAAGTTCCTTCTAAGGACGGGAAAGTACTCCCATCCCTGGGGATATCTGAGAAAAATCCTTCTTGAGATTTCGCACCTGAACAACTTATTCAAAAAAAAAAAAAAAAAAAAAAAAAAAAGAGGAGGGGGGAGCCCCCTTGACAAAGGACTTCGAATCTGAAGAATCCCTTCCTTGAAAAGAAAAGATCTCCGCCACAGGTCTGTGCTTTAGAAAGTATCTCCCCAAAGAAGAGGAACCCCATCTCGGGGTCGCATACATTTGAAGAAGTCTCTCCAAGAGGAGAGGGTTGCACATTTCATGGGCACCCATTTTTAGAGAATTACAACAACTCTCCAGGGCAAGGAGGTCCCCAGGACATGGAACCTCATGCAACTTAGGAGGTATTACATATGAGGGGCTTATCCCCAGGAAAAACGGCCAAGAGCCACTTTGGTAATATTCAAACTATTAATCTGGGGCTCCCCCAAGAACATATCTTTTGTAACAACTTATGCTGGGAAGTTTAACTCCCAAGAAGTAAATGACAAATGGACAACTAATATGTCCTCTTTTGGCAAAATAACAGGTATTATAACCAGGCAGACGTGCCCAGGAACACTATAAACCTAACCAACAAATGAACACACGTGTATAGGGTATATCAAACATACCAAAAGCCCGGCCGTGGGGCAAAACAGGGTCTAGCTAACCCAAAGAAAGCGGACAAAACAAGTCAAAAACATAATATCACATTATCAACTTGTCCAGCGATTGGCCTCGAACAGACAATCGCGGCTTAACAACCCAAGCAGGTTACGAAGCAAACTTGTACAAAGCTTTTACAACTTGAGCAAGTTACGAAACAAACTTGTACAAAGCTTTTACAACTTGAGCAAGTTACGAAGCAAACTTATATAAAGCTTTAACAACTCAAGCAAGTTATTAAGCAAACTTATATAAAGCTTTAACAACTTAAACAAGTGACAAAGCAAACTTATATAAAATTTTAACAACGTAAACGAGTGACAAAGCAAATCATAGGAAAATTTTAACAACTCAAGCAAGCTATGAAGCAAACTTATGCAAAGTTCCAAACGAGTCACAAAACGGGTCTATACTAAGCTTTAACAACTTAAAAAGTTACAAAGCGACCCATAAAAAGTCTTAACAGCTTAAACAGGGTACAAAGAAAATTCATGAGAAAGTCTTAACGATTCGAGCAATACAAAAACCCTCATTAGAGGAACACAATACAAAGAGTACAACACGGTAAATAAGGCATCCCGGTCGATGCCCTTTTGAGAAATTACTCTCGAACGAGTACTTTGATTGAAATGCATCTAAGAAGTATATGCAAAGATGGTCTAAATAGCATAAACGCTATAAAAAGCACTATCGAACAAGTGCATTGAAAAAAAAAACGCCCTCAAGGAGGCATAAATTGAAGTAAGGTATTGTGCTACCCTACTTAAGGGGTCACCTGGCTATTTTAAGTACTAAATGCAAGGTCACCCCAAGGACAACAAAGTAGATTGGTTTGGCATGACGTGCCCTAGGCTATGCTTACCCGACGGATAGGGAGAACGGTTGAAGGGCGGATAACGACCCGCCTAGATTGTCAGGGACTGGAACAAGTCCTGCGCCCATTCATGAGTGAATAGACTGGGACTAAGGATGACTTGACGACGAGGGTCCTCGCTTGGGCTCCTTGTCCGGGCTCATCGCCCTAGATTGGTGGCTGGACTCGAGCCCACTCGTGTCTTTCTCGAAATGTTTAGTTGGTTTGAGTGGGCCATGTCCTGATAAGCCCACTCTTGGATCGGCCCATTAGGGCTAGGGCCCAAAGGTCTCACTATATGAGAAGGACTCCCTTCTCCAAGAAAAGGCAGAAGATATTTTTCCCCACAAAAAAGGTTACTACTTACCCTTCTTCTCCAAGATTATTCCTGCCCCTCTACTCTCTCTCTCTCTAAATTATACTTGCACTTATAACATCTTTACCATACAAGATACTGACTTGAGCGTCGGAGTGCCCACGGGGTGAACCCCTTCGGGCCCTCTAACTAGAGTTTCATGTGGATGTAGCCTGAGACCCGACACTCCGCAAGAGGAACTGCCACCGTGACAGCGAGATGACGAGCCTGAACCGGAGCCCACCGAATCTAAGGTTAGTACCGCCGAGCCCTCTGAACGACTTCAGGGATTTGGGGATTCGACAACCTTCATGATTCATACATAATTCACCACTAGTGATGATTATCAAGATTTCTCAACTTCATTAAACATCAAAATTCGACATACCTTATGATCCCCTAGCTTGGGTGATCATTAATTCACGTTCGGTTGTGAATTTAGACTTCATTTGGCCCTTCAACTTGAAGATTCTTCAAGAACTAGGGTTTGAACCCTTGGTTCTTTCTCCTGGGCATCGATCCAGAACACACGCAAGTGTGTGCGTGTTTGTGTGTGTTTTCTTTTAATTAAACATCTATCAAGTTGTCCCACTTTGGTCCCTCATGTTTCGTTTTAACTAAATAAGGCTACAACCCTTCGTTTAATACCAACGATATTAAAAATCAACTAGGTTAATTATTCCTAGTTATTATTCATTTACGGGTTCACTTTTATCCCCTAACGGTATTTTACCCGGTCCCTTATATTAACCGGGTTTAAATTACCAAACCCATTTTTGGGGTGTTACATAAGGCCATTCTTGACCCACCGATAACGGTTGAAGTATCAGATGAAGAGGAGATTGCGGGCAATGATGGTGATGAAGGCGATGATGGTGGCGACAAGCATGATGATGATGATGCTGGTGATGGTTTTGAGTAGGTAGTCAGGCTTTTTGCCTTGTAATTTTCTTCTAACTTTTCGGTGTTAGTAGTTACGCGGTTGCGCTTGTTTTGGGTCGAATGAATGACATTGTGTTTTCATGTAATTGTTGCGCGGTCGCGCTTGTTTAAATATGATGTTTGTTTATCCTTTCCCGTTACAATTATTGCACTGTTGTTAGGAACTTTGGTTAAGTTAGCGCGAATAAATGTAAGAGTGGCTCTTGTGCGAGTGTCACTGCCCGGTCTCGCGCTATGTTCGCGGAGGACCTTGGAGGCATAGCTCAAGAGCTCATAATTTGCTGGAGTGTTTTCATGCTAATCGAAAGTTTAACATGCATTTGTAACGAAAGGAGTCTTATTGTAAAAGAAAACATGTCGTATGCTTTCATTGCTTGGGAAACAGGCGCTTAGGCCAACATACATTGCTTGTAACTTAAAAGGGCGTTTAGCCTACATAGGAAAGTAAAAAGGTGCGTGGCCAGCGATAATGAGTAGTTGCGCAAGACCGAGAGCGATTACATATAGCATTTGCGCAGTTGTTGCGCATTCCATGTGCGTGGGATGATGTGTCCATCCAGGGTGCGCAGTTTGTATGCCCCTTTTCCTAGCACTTCATGTACTAAGTATGGGCCTTCCCATTTGGGTGTTAGCTTTCCTGGGCGCTCGGCGTTTGAAGCCTCATTGTCTCGAAAGATGTATTCTCCTGGAGTGAAGGTACAGATGCGGGCTCGCGCATTGTAGTACCTTTCCAGTTGTGTTTTGTACTTGGCTTCTTTAATTCGCGCAATTTCGCGCCTTTCTTCTAGCAAATCCAAGTCAAGACGACGCTCTGCCTCGTTGTCGATTGCGTTGACTGCTGTCAAGCGCGGAGAGGGCAGGCCAACTTCTACCGGGATAACCGCTTCTGAGCCATAGACTAGGCTAAAAGGGGTTTCGCCGGTACTTGTCTTCGGCATGGTTAGGTGAGCCCACAAGATACTCGGGAGCTCATCCACCCAGCCTCTTCGCTTTGTGCCCAGTTGGGCCTTTATTCCATCAACGATACACTTGTTCACACTTTCAACCTGCCCATTGCCTTGAGGATGCGCAACTGATGAGAAAGTGTGTTCGATTTTCATCTCTTTCATCCACTTCTGGAGGTCCTCAGACGCAAAGTTGGTGCCGTTGTCAGTTACAATCTTGAGTGGTAGGCCGAATCTGCAGATGATGTGTTCCCAAATGAACTTGCGCACCATCATGGCTGTAGTTGAAGCGAGGGCTTTGGCCTCCACCCATTTTGTGAAGTAATCGACGACCACTATTATAAACTTGACGGCGCCAGGAGCCTTTGGGAAAGGTCCCACCATATCAATTCCCCACTGCTGAAAGGGCCACGCAGTGGATACGGGAATAAGATCATTTTTTGGGCGCAAGGTTTTTGGAGAATGTCGCTGACAGGAGTCACATTTGCGCAACTCCTTCAGGGCATCGACGTGCATCCCTGGCCAATAATATCCGGCGTTCATAATTTTCTCAACAACCATGCGTGGTCCTGCATGGATGCCGCAGATCCCTTCGTGGATCTCCCTGATCAAGTAATTTGCATCTTGGGGGTCCATGTAGCGCAGTAATGGCCCCAAGAAGGACTTGCGGTATAAGATACCACCATTCATTTCGTAATGCAGGGCCTTGTTCTGAATCTTCCTTGCCTCTGCTTTACTCTCAGGGAGTACTCCTTCTTGCAAATATTGAATTATAGGGGTCATCCAGGATGGCTGCCCTATCTCGATCACGTTGACTTGTCGTAGCAGAACTGATGGATTCTTGAATACTTTAATCCTTACATCTTTGGCGAGATGTTGAAAGGAGGTTGAAGCCAGTTTGCTCAAAGCGTCTGCTGGCTTGTTTTCAGAACGGTTGATGTGCACTACCTTGTAGGACTTGAATTTTTGGAGCAACTCTTTCGCCTGATCCAAATATAGGGCCATAACTTCGCCCCTTGCATCGTATATACCGTTGATTTGGCTGGCTATCAAGAGTGAATCAACGTGTGCTTGTAGGTTTTCAGCTCCCATTTTTATGGCGAGGCGTAAGTCTGCCAGAAATGCCTCGTACTCCGCCTCGTTGTTGGTGTTTTTAAAATCCAACTTGATGGCGTAAGTGAATTCATGGTTTTCTGGGCTCACTAGGCGCAATCCAGCTCCCGCGCCGTCCTCATTTGAGGCCCCATCAGTATAAAGCATCCAAGTCTCGTTTGTCGTGTCTTTTACGGGAGTCTCCACAAGCTCACAATCTTTGATTTTATCAATTGGGACTTCTGTGATGAAGTCCGCTAGAACTTGACCCTTGATGGCTGGGCGCGGCCTGTACAAAATGTTGTGGCCCCCCAGCTCGATGGCCCATTTCGCTAACCGCCCGGATGTTTCTGGCTTTTGCAATATCGTGCCGATGTGGAAATTGGTAAGTACGGTGATCACATGCCCTGTAAAGTATCTGCGCAGCCTGCGAGAGGCGTGTAGCAGCTCAAGCACCAATTTCTCCATTGTGGAGTATCTCGTTTCTGGATCGGTAAGCACCCTACTGACGTAGTAAATTGGAGTCTGTACTCCGTTTCGCTCCACGAGTAATACCGAACCTACTGCCCTATCCGAAGAAGATAAGTACAGTACGAGTGGCTCTTTTTCAAATGGTGCAGTCAGGGTAGGGAGTTCGATCAAACACTCCTTCATTTGTTGAAAAGCCTTCTCTGCTTCCGGGGTCCATCTGAACTCTTGTTTCTTCACACAGTTGCGCAGAGTGCTGATAAAAGGGTACGACTTCGCGGCGTGATTTGATAGAAAGCGGTTAAGCGTGGCTAGGCGGCCGGCCAACCGTTGCATCTCTTTGATTGTTCGCGGCGATGGCTTTCGCTCTATTGCCTGGACCTTCTCTGGATTTACTTTAAAGCCGCCGTTTGTGACTATGAAGCCTAGGAACTTCCCTTCTTCCATGCCAAAAGAGCACTTGGCTGGATTCAACTTCATATTTACGCTGCGCAATGAATTGAATGTTTTTTCGATGTCCTTCAACATTTGGTCCTCTTCGGGACTTTTGACCACCAGATCATCGATGTAAACTTCAATATGCTTCCCGATATCTCCAGCGAAGGTCTTATCCATCAGGCGTTGATACGTTGCGCCAGCATTTTTTAAGCCGAAAGGCATCTTTGTGTAGCAGAAGATCCCTAGATCGGTTCGAAAAGCTGTCTTGTCTTCGTCTTCTAGCTTCATTTGAACCTGATGGTATCCTTTGTAGCAATCTAAGAAGCATTTCCATCTGTATGGCGCAAGAGAGTCTATCTTTTTGTCGATCTCAGGCAAAGAGTAACAATCTTTAGGGCAAGCCTTGTTGAGATCGGTATAGTCGACACACATTCGCCATCCTCCACTGGACTTCTCTACCATCACGGGGTTCGCAACCCAACTTTGATAGCGGACCTCCCGCAGGATTCCCGCTTTGAGTAGTTCACATACTTGCTCATTCATTGCTTTGGTTTTGTCTGCCCCTAAGCTGCGCCTTCTTTGAACTTTTGGCTCAACAAAGGGGTATGTGTTTAAGCAATGCTCGGTGATGTCGCGCAGAACACCGGTCATGTCGGCTGGGGTCCAGGCGAAGATATCCATATTTTTTAACAGGAGCTGCTTGAGATGGGTTCTGATGTTTGGTGAGATTGCGTGGCCTATCGTCACCGTTTGCTCCGGGTACTTGCGGTTTAAAACCCATTTTTCTGGCTCGGTTGTTGAAACCTTTGGCGCTTTTGTTGGGCGCATTTCTTCTGTCGGCATTACTTCTTTCTTAGCATAAATGATCGCCACCCCCGTTTTGGTTGGAAACCCTATCGCTGAGTGGGACGTGGAAGTTACCATGTTCAATTCGCCTTGGGTTTCTCTCCCAATCAACACATCATGCCTTGATTTGACAGGCATCACCATGAAGTTAACATTCGTTGTTCTTGAATGCTTCCCGTCAGAGAGTGTGACGGGGAAGCTGATTTGGCCTAGCGGGAAGACCATTTCATTGCAGAATCCGGACAGCGGATAATCAACTGGCTCAAGTCTCGCTTTATCATCTTCATCGAACTGATTAAAACACTGCTCATAGATGATATCAGCCGTACTCCCTGGGTCAATGAATACATACTCCGTTTCATAATGGCCGATAATGCCGGTAATGACGACGGGTCGAGTGGCACGAGGACCGCCGCGCACTACCGGGAAAATGACCTGTTGCTCTTGCCATGAGGGTTCGTAAGGGCGCTTGCCTTTCTCTTTTGCGCTGTATCTTGGTACATTGACCATATGGGTTTCTAGACGTCTGACTTTCTTGTGGTTCCCCTCATCGTGGCGTTGGAGCTGTCGAGTTTCTTTGCGCATGTTTTTTACCAGGTGGCTCAGCTTCCCGCTTTTTAGCGCTCTTTCGATCTCTTGACGTAAACTGTAACAGTCGTCCGTCAGGTGTCCCGTATCTTTATGGAAGTCACAGTACAGGTTGGGGTCTTGCCCCTTTTTGTTCGTCATAGGCCTTGGAGCCTTGAAATCGTGATTCTCCGTCATCAGTACCTCTTTAGGTGTTTTTATGAGCGGAGTCCAGTGCTTTTCTCGATTGTCATCCCTGACTGCTTTCCGATAGCCGATGCGATCAATAGTGTCTCGCGTGTCTTCTTTGTAACGGGATCGTTCTTCATAACGAGGTCGTTCACTATAACCGCTGGAGTGATTGGCTTTCCACCCAGGGTTTTTGCCTTTGTTTCGTCTGTTGTCGTCGCGCGAAGGGCCCCCTTTAGAAAACCGATCTTCAGTTCGATAGCTCTTGTTTCTGGCGAGTGACTCTTCAGTTTGTTCGACTATCTTCGCGGCTTCCATGAGCTTATCCCACTCCTTGGGCATTCCATCCTTCCCAGTGATGGTTCTAATTAGGCTATCACAGCGGATGGCTTTCTTGAAGTGGCAGCGCATGAGTTGTTCACTAACGCCGCCGATTTCCAAGCACTCTTTGTTAAAGCGAGTGATGAAATCTTCCAAACCCTCGTTATCTCTGCGCCAGATGTCTTCAACCTCGGCTGTGTCGCGCTGGTATCGTCTTTGTTGACTGAAGTGGCTCAAAAACTGAGTCCTGAAATCCACCCATGACTTTATCTTTCCCGGAGGAAGGCTGTCGAACCAGGCGCGAGCAGCCCCTGTAAGCGTTTGAATAAATAGATGGCACCACATGGGCATATTCCATCCTCCCATGCAGCCCACGCTTGTGAAAACTCTGACGTGATCATCGGGATCAGTCAATCCGTTAAACTTTCCGACAGTCGGATGTAACTTCTCTCTTTTAAGCGGCGCCAGTGCGATCTTTGGAATGAACTTTGAATGTTCTACAGCTTCCTCTGGTCGATAGGCGAGGCGAAAGTCACGCTCTGCCACTTCGGTGTACCCGACGTGTTGTCGTGGTCTGTAATTTTCATGGTTCTTTTGCAAACGATTGAACACTGAAGATTCTTCATCGTCTTGCCAAGTTGGATCGTTCGGGTCAGTATCGTCCCATTCATCGTTCATGTTGCGCGGCGTGAGCCGGCTATGAACTGGGCCTCTTTGGACGTTTGGCGGATAGTCATAATAGCTTTCTGTTTCTCCCCGAGTGTCGCGCGTGTCCTGCACGCTTAGTCTTCGGGTAGGGGGAGGTCTGTTAGCTCTTCTTTGGACGTTCTGCGGTGGTGGTATCTGGCGCGCCCCGTGACTGGGGCCGGTTGGTGTAACCAAGGACGGTTCTGCCGTTAAGACTGCTTGTTGCGCGCTCAAAGATTGATATGCCTCGTTAATGGTGGCAAGTTGCTTGGCGTACCATGAGGCTGGGGTTTCGCCCTCTGGTAGCCCTAGTAGCGCCGAAATGTTCTGAGGTGGAGCTGGGTTTGAAGGTCCAGCGCCGTTGTTTCCTGGGGTTACCGTTTGAGTGATGCGGGTGATGCTCCCGCGCGGTCCCCCCGTGTTGTTTACTTCGATTTCGCCAATTTCTTCGACGTGTTGAGGTTGGACGTTTTGATTACCCTCCCCCAACGCTGCATTAGAGTTTGCTCCGAAACCAACAAACTCAGGAATGATTCCTTGACCAACCATGGGTGAAGGGAGGAAAAAACAACGAAAACTCAGGAAAAAAGAAGATGAAAGTGTTTTGTTAAAAACCGGTGGGCGCCAATGAAGAAACACTGAACTAATTAAGGGATTAATCAGTTTGGTTTATGTTCCTATCATAGTGGTTAATCTTCTTTATGTTTTCCGGAGCTCCTTAATGGTTGGATAATTAGCCTGCAAAACAGAACACCGTTACTCGTTAAGAGGGGAATGTGGGGGTTTCCCTCTTAACCGGGTTCCGGCGTGAGAATAAGCGACTGCTTTGGAGAGATAATTAAGTATTAAGAGTGAGAGTAGAGGGAATGAAATGTTTAACCTGAGAAGTGAGGTCTCTATTTATAGCCGGAGAGGTGTAAGAGGATATGGGCTGATGGGCCTTGGGCCTGAAGACGACAACATGGAGGATATACTCTTTGCCTCACTGGTGTCGACCGTTAGTGGCTTCTGGGAGCTTTCTGGAGCTGGCGCAATGTGACTGGAGCCACGTGTCACTGTTGTCGGCCTGGCCGCCCTTCTACCATAAGCAGGTAAGTGGAGATCGTGGGGCGGTTGTCTCTGCCTTATGATTGGTGCCATGTAGGCGTCCTTAAGTACTTTTTGTCTCCTGCATGTCAGATGATCGTGGAGCACGATTGAGCAGAGCCAGAAGGATGTTGATTGGTTCTTTTCTTCTGCCACTTGTACTGTGTACTATTTGGATAGGCCTTGCGCCGTAGTCACGCATGATTCTTGCTGAGCACGTTACTACTCTGCGCGGGGTAGGGGCTTCCAAATGTTCTTTCAGAATGCTAAGTGTTAGAAATGGAGTCTCTACTTGCTCCGTCCTCGCGCCGGGTCATTACATGTGTTTGTATCCCACGCGAGGTTGCAATAAGAAATATGTTGAATAAGGAGTATGGTCCTCCGCGTGTCCTGACTGGAGGGTTGCGCGGCTTTTTTGGGACCACACCCCTTCATTATCCTATTAATCCCATATCGGTCTCATGCTCAAATCCTCGTCTCAAATATTTCAAGTATGTTTGTTGCGACTGGGTTCATATTTCTTCCCTAGTAATTAATAAACACGCTATTTAATATGACAATATTGAATTTTTTTTTTGTATTTATTTAGATTATAGTTTAAACTCTAACAGATAATGTTTTATACAAATACAAATACCAATTCTCCCAAGAAAAAATAATATTGTATTTATTTAGATTATAGTTTAAACTCTCATAGATGATGTTTTATACAAATACAAATACCAATTCTCTTAAGAAAAAAATATATTAAAACGTATTATAAAAATAAATAATGCAATTTCATAAAATAATATTTATTTATTAAAAACCAGAATTACACTTTAAATAACAGAAAAAAGTAAAAATTAGATCATCCAACAAGTGTTGTGTTTGATATACCGTCTATGAGAACAATTAA
Source organism: Helianthus tuberosus (assembly GCA_030545235.1). Lineage (NCBI taxonomy): Eukaryota > Viridiplantae > Streptophyta > Magnoliopsida > Asterales > Asteraceae > Helianthus > Helianthus tuberosus. The sequence continues at coordinate 184,473,207 of CM060351.1, read as the reverse complement.
CCCCCAAAGAAAGAACTAATTACAATCAGCCCCCTCAGTTTACCCAAACATTCATACAGGCCCTCAGATAAGGGTACAGAATAACTAAACTCATTTCTTCAAGGGTTTAAATGACTAGACTTAAGGGCTTTTCCGTCTATTCACCCCTTCTGGTTCTCTTGTAATTATCAGCAATATCGTGGGCAATAAGCTAACTTTTTCCCTATATAAACAACCCACCACATCCTACTCTCCCCCACACCTTTTCTTCATCTATTTTCTCTCTATCTCCGCCGGTGCGCTGCCGCCTCCTCCGCCACGCGCCGCCGTGCTCCGATTTGTACTCAGATCCACTCGTTTTTGTAACAACCTTTTTTCAGCTCTGATCCAAAAATTTATGGTGGTAAATTACGAATTTACCCCTGGATTTTTTAATTGGTTGTTCTTTCTTAATCCGTCAAATTGGGGGCATTTACGTAAAGTTCGGATACGGTAGTTACTCACGCGCTCATGCAAGCCACGATGAGCCACGCGCCACGACAATTAACGGCTTCAAATAAGACAAAAGCCAGCGATAATAAAACGTTTGATTTTCTCAAGCCGTCAACAACACCTAAGCTAGCCAAGCCGGTTAAGCCGGTTTTACCACGAGCCGCGGCTCCAATCAAGCCGGCTCGACCACCAAGCGATAGTAAGCTCATGGCTGGCTATCTGGCTCATGAGTACCTATCCAAAGGAACCTTGTTTGGCCAGCCGTGGGACCCGGCTCGAGCCGATGTAGTGCCTGTTTCTGGCGCGGCTCATTTAGCCGATCTTAGGAAGCCGATGAAACAGAGTGTTGTTAGCCAAAAGGGGAAGCCGGCTGAGCCGAAGCCGGGTGATAAAAGAAAGTTTGAAAGCTACGCGCAAGTGTCGGGTATTCTCATGGGTAAAAATGGAGTGCATATACCCGGCATTGTTAACCCGACCCAGTTAACCCGGTTTTTGAATCTTCAATGAATCAGTTAATAAGTTATTATGTGGTTTGAAATTGCCCTTGCTTTAAGATGTTGTACAGTACAATTGCCAATGCTTAGTTTTTTTTTTTTTCAGTTTTTAATTTGTTTGTTTATGAATTTACAGAAATTTAATTTTGTAGATTTTGAGGAGGGTGTTTAGTTTTACTTTAGTTTGGAAACTTATAATAATTTTTTTTTGGACGGCGACTTTCACAACAGACGGCAAGGCCGCTACTACCTATAAATCGGTAGCTACCATCGCCTCACTCCCGCAACCAAGACTATGTTGTCTTAACCGGGCCCACGCTTGGTGCATTAGAGTTTGGCTTGGCGTCCCCCGAGAAAATTTCCAGCCCCCTGCCACTTGACAGGAGTTGCACTCTCCGCAAGAGCTGACACTCTCCGGAGTAAATGCACTGTAATAGAAAACTCGGGCGCTCCTCGGGATCGAACCGGCGCCAAAGGCCCCAAATCCTATCCTTCATTGTTGCTGGCCACTGGGCTGGGAGCCAGTGGTTGAAACTTATAATAATAATTATTAAATTTTGTCATGCTAGTGTTGTTTTTAGTTATTTTAGTTAATTGTAACAATTTTGAGTTAAAAAAGAATGCATCCAATTAGGTAACAAGTACAAAGAAAGAGGTGGTTGCTTAAACTTCAATCTGGACATTCATTATAATATCGTGGAGGTTATTAGTTAGGACTCAAAGTGCCTCTCTAATAAAAAAAATATGGTGTGTTGAGAAAACTGTCGTGTATCATTTGACTCGAGTTAATTAATGAATAAACGACTATGTAGCGATTAATTAATTATGCATTATGTCTTATTTTAACCTTTAAGTCAGTTACTATGAACAATTTTAGCATTAAGCACACGTGAAACGAGAGTCCACGTTCTGTTTTTGACAAGAGAGGAATCCTCTCTGCCTATGGCTTGACACCACTCTGAAGATGTATTGGCAATGGTCTATGAGGTTGGCTCATTCGGTGGTTATGAATTGGTAGTGCCATGAAAGCAATGGTCTTTGAGGTTGCCTCGTTTGAAAAGATGTTCAAAAGGCAACTTGTTGGCCGATGTACAAGATGGCTTGCGATTAGTTAGAATGACTATTGTGTTGAAAGCAAAGTGCCCGAATTGTCTAGTACAAAATTGTCTTTTGACATTGCGATAAAAGTTGTAAAAGTGTTGTAGAGCTGAATTATGAACCAAAGGATAAACCCAGATGTATCAAGAAAGATGATCAACACACTACATAAAGTAGTGATGACCTTCATAAGATAAAGGAGGTGTGAGCCCCCAAATGTCACAATAAACCAAATCAAGAATATTTTACTTTGGAAATTAGAAACAGGTAAATGTAGTTTTGTGGATTTACCCATTAACACTAATAACATTAAATTGGTAAAGATCTAGTTGTAGAGATAAATTAAAAATTACAGAATTATAAAAGATGAGGCTATAGATAACCAAGCCACCTATGCCGAATGGTATAGGGTCAAGATCTAAAAAAAAAAAAAAAAACAGATTTATTAATCGACTGAAGAAGAGGAAGACGAGATGAGTAGAGGTTGTGTTCACTGGGTCCGTGAGAAGGGTAGTACGTGTAAATTAGTCCTTCATAACAATAATAAAAACTCGAGTACAATTCAAATAAAACATTGTTATCAAGACACCATTTCTAAATGAAAATATCTTTTTGGTAATCTATGGTACGTAAAGGATATCAAATAGACGAAAATTTTTGTTCGGCGAAAAAATTGTGAGGAGACATATAAAGGATAATGAGTCCCTTGCCATTCCCAACATGCAATAAATCATTACCACGATATACTTCTAAGTTGTCCAAACTTGCGAAATTAGGTGTGACATGTTTGTTGCTCTTGTGTATGGAACCATGTTGTGGAAGAAGCACATGTGGGCTGCCTATGAGAAGTATACGAATAAAAGGATCTAGAAACTAGTTAGAGTTTTCTATATTTGGCTAACCTTGATAGTTTGTAAATCGTTATGTTAATGGTTCAATCTTGGCACTAGTCTAGAAACCCTAGTCATAAGAATCCATATCAATAATAGCTTTACTGGATTAAGGTCTAAAGGTGTGTCTATAGCCTTAACCATAGTTTAATGGGATTAACCTTATTCGGTATTAATCCATTTAGCACCTCATACACTATTATCAAAGTTAAGTCTCGAAATAGTTTAATAAGTATCATATGTCATCAATCTAGTCAGTCTTCGTTGATTCGAGTCTTGGATAGTGATATTGTCTTGACCCTTGATCATCTTTCATAGTTAATTAAAGTATTAGTATTATTGGTATTAAAGTTTGATTATTAGTAGATTGCATATTAAGTGATAAATCTGGTACTAATAGTTTTTGTGTCCTAGGATTGATACTCGGTAACTTACATGAACTATACTATACTATACTATACTATGATAGGTATGCTTGCTTGTTACGTGTGTAGTTAGTATTTATTAGGTCTTTTACCTCAAAACTAGTCTGTGTGTGTTTCATATTTTATTAGTTACTATCTAAGCACGTCAAGTTTTTGGCGCCGTTGATGGGGACACAGTATTAGGAAATTTTTTGATTTAGTAGTGTAACCATTTATTCGCTTTTATTTACTGTTTTAGTAATTTAGGATATTTTTTTGTTTATGCGTAAAACATGATCCGATAAATTAGTAGAACCACTTCCTGGACCTGGGCGATCATCACATATGAATTCTAAGAAAAAGAAGAAGAAGATAGAACCCGTGAGGATTCAACTGGTGTCTACACCTAAAGCTACCAAGAGAGAAGAACTTGAAGTTTTAGCTGACATGGGAGAAACAGAACAATCCATTTCGCATCACATTCGACCATCTACTACTCTTCCCTCTAGTATCACTCATCCTGCTACTTATACAGAGACTTCCTAAATTCCACCCCAATCATCACACTAATCCAAACAAGTTGCCAATTATCTGGATTAGAGGATGGAGATCCTAATGCTTACATTGACATGTTCTTGCAAGTTCGCGATACTTTCAAAGTCAATGGAATTTCTCCTGATGAGATCAAATTGTGTCTATTTTCATTCTCGCTTATTGGAAAAGCTCGGGCTTGGCTTTTTGCCCAAGAAGGAAGTTCCATAACAACCTGGGAAATCCTAGTTGAGAAATTCTTGAATAAACATTTTCCACCCTCTAAGATAAATTAGTCGAGAAACAAGATTCTAACCTTCCATTCGTTGGATTAAGAATTAATTGAAGCATGGGAGCGTTACAAGGAGATCATAAGGATGTTCCCTGTTAGGATCGGAGGCTCTCATGATTGTGTTTGTTTGTATGATTAGAACAACGAATGAATATGAAACAATGTAAAGTGCAGCGGAAATGAATAACAAACTTTGTAAACACAATCAAAGGAGAAAATAGTTTTGAAAAAGCATATGCAATTCATTTGGTCAAAAGATTTACAATATGAATCAAATGATTACAAACATGCTTACAAACTAAGCTCCCCCTCAGCCTGATGCCCCAAGGTTGGATTGCACAAGATGAAAGGATTGAATTGAGGAGAAGAACTCTCTCAAAACGAATCAAATGTAACAGTACAGAGTACTGTTCCATTTATAGACAATCCAAACCACTGTGGCATCTCAGCTGACGTCACCATGAAAGCGACGTCTAACAGCCTAACAACCTGTATCTACTGTCTTATACAAGCACTGCTAATCTTAACAACTGACTATACATGAAACAGATGATATACTAAACTACTGCTCTCTCTAATCATCAGTGCTTTTCTCAAGGTTGATCAGTCCTTGATTGGGCAGTGTTTTGTCATCAGCAGTTTGTACCAGCAGTGCTTAGTTTCCAGCAGTCTTCTAGGCTTCATCAGTAGTTAGACAGAACAGCAGCAGTTGTATTCGGGCAGTGGATATAACGTCATCAGCTGTTATAATCACTGTCAAGGGAGAAGACTTAGCGTAAACTGCTGCTTATTGTGAATCCACTGACATGATCCGGTTTTGGCTTTCATTATCTGTTCCTCTGGTAGGGTTCAATCCCAACAATCTCCCCCTGGAACAGATAATGCCAAAACCCTTCATTATTCTGGATCTTTATTCCTCATCAGAAGTTCTTTGACTTGTTCTTTAAATTTCAGCTCAAAATCCTGAGAACTTGTATCATCTTCATCCCGACACAGTGTAAGCTCAAGGAGATCTTGTAGATCTTCAACACCCAGGCCTAGTGCTTGATTCCTTGATATATGCTTCACTTCACCATTGATTCTGACCAGAGTCAATACATGGGTCTTTTGATCAGAGAGCCACTTTAGTATTTTTAAACCAAATGGGTTTCTAGGGAGAGATTTATTTGAAGATGAGCTTGAAGTTTTTGGCCTTGAGAAAAACTGTAAAGCAGTATCTTGAACTTCAGACATTCTTTTAAAAGCTTTTTCTATGACTTCATTTGCTACAACTATATCTTCTGCAACTTCTTTGTCAATCAGCTCTTGTCTCTGTTGTTGATCAAGCTCACTGTCTATGATATCTGCTGATGATGATTGGCTCAAGACCTTTTTGGCAAGATCTTGTAGCTTTGCTAAGTTTTCTTTATCTAAAGCCATTTTCTTGATGGCTTCTTCAAAGTGATCAGTTTCTTTTTCTTTTTCTTCTTCTTCTCCAACAGTCAGTTTTTCCCTCTTTTATTTTCTCAACATTGTGACAGAGGTTTCTGCTGCATTGATCTGTGTTTTAAGAGTCTTGATCTGCTCTTTTAGCTTTTTATAATTAGACCTTTTAGGAGTGTCAGAGACTGTCATCATCCTTTTCTTAAGTCTTTCATAAGCTTCATCTGTTTGCTGCTTAGTCCATTTTGCTATGGCATTTGCAGTATCCACCCTTGCATCCACCAGCTCCTGCTTCTTTCTTTTATATTCAAAAGTAAGATCAGCTATGAGCTTCCTGTATTTGGTCCAATTTGGAGCTGTCTTCTTCTTTCTTGGATCATTTTTAATCTTTTCAATTCTGTTAGCCTCATGCTTTAATGCAACTATTGGCCATTCTTTGAATTGTGTTTCTTCAGCAGGATAGAACTTTTCTTTCATTATGTATGCAAGGTATTCTTTTCTCAATTCATTTCGTTGATCTGCTTCAGGAGCTAGGCTTGATATTTCTTTGTTCAGATCACTTGCATATTCTTCTATTTGCATGACTTTGTTGAGCAGGAATTCCCTTCTTTCCAGAATGGCTTCATCACCTTGATCCTTGCATTCAACTTTGGCTCTTATCCTTGCTTGTCTTGCTTTCATTTCGAGATATTCATCCATGTTTTCTGGAATTATGAAACCTATGAGAGAAGGAAATTTCCTTTTTGAAGGATCATCTTCAGTGTAAAATTGTTTCATCTCATTTTTCACAGCATCTAATTCCAGTGGATATTTAGCAGCAACAGGATCATACTTTTCATCAGTAGCCTGTGTTGTTTCTCTTTTTCTTTTGTGAAGCTTTGGAGGTTGTGATGTAGGAATGATGAGAGCAGTGGTGGATGGTTGACTAACAGCTGTTGAAACAACTGGTGTTTCAACCTCTGTTGTCATTACAACTACTGATGTGTCAGTAGATGTCTTCTGCTTTTGAGTAGGGGTTGAAGTGGTTTTTGATGGTGGTGATGGTGGTGGTGGTGGTGGTGGTGACTCATCACCAGGAATGAAAACCCTTCTCCTTTTTAATGTAGGAGAGGCTGATGATGTCGTTGGTGGATCAGTGGTTTGAATGATGGAAAGTGTCTGACAGACAGTTGTTGAAACAACTGGTATTTCAACCACTGTTGTCATTACAGCAGATGTTGTAACATCTGCTGTCTTCTGCTTTATGGTAGGAGGCAGTGGTGGTGATATGATTGTAGATGAAGATGGTGGTAGAACAGTGGTTGTGATGGTGTGTGTTGAAGTTGTGTGTGTTGATGAAATGGCAGCTGTTTGGCTACTGGCATCAGTTTTTGTAACCGCTGCTGTATCAGCTGTTTGAAAGGAAGTTTCAGATGTTGAATCTTTTGAGATTTTAGATGGTTGTTTTCCTTGTTCTGGTTCAACATACAGACCATCTTCAATTCCCCTTTTCTTCATCTTTTTGATACTCTCCCCCTTTTTGGCATTATCTGCAAGAGGGTTATCCATAAAAAGGATAGTAGAGGAAACTTTTTCACCATGGGCAGTCTTTTGTATGCTAGCCTTTATAGCCTTGATGTCTGCTTGAGTATCTTTAAATCTCGACTCCACCATGTTTGTCAGCATTTTTACATGCATTTCATGCTGCTGATCAGCTGTTTGTTTTTGTTTTTCCAACATGGGTTGAAAGATATTCCAGAGCTCATTTGCAGCAATTGCTTGTGGTGGAGCAGATGCTTGAGTTGGAACAGGTGCTTGTGGTGGGGCAGCAGTGGATTGTGCTTTTTGAGCTTTTAAAATCTCTTGCACCATTTCCTTTATTTCAGCAACTGAGGTTTCCAGTTTTTCAACTCTTCCCGTCAATTCCTGGTATTTTGAATCATCACCCACTTTAATGGGATCATCTGAATCCCCACCTGTAGTGGTTATATCAATGTTTGACTTAGGAACTGAGTCCCACAAATCACCCATTGATGCCCCTTGTTCTTGGTACTGGGGACTTCTTTCTTCAGCACTTGATAAACATTTGATGGTATCAGTGGTTAGAACCAACTCACTGGTGGTTACCGAAGGTGCTATTGAAGAAATTGCCTTCAAGGGAGTCTTACTAATGAAACAACTGTCCAACTGAAGATCTGTTGATCCATCAATTGTAGTTGCTACTCCACTTGAACTACCACCGAGAGTTACTTGTAACTCAGGGGGTGTAACCTCCTCAGTTGTTGCTGGGATAGCAGAGGTATAAGCATCAGACCCAGTCACTTGTGGGAGTATACTCTCAGTGACAGGTGATAGAGAGGAATTGGTTTGTGTCTGAGCTATAACAACTACATGCAACAAAGGTAGCATGGATTGTGGTAATATTATTGGTGAGGGTATGGGAGTTGAAAGAGACATGTCCTTGGGATCAGGACTGAGGAAGATGGATCCGATTGAATCCAGAGCTTCATATTGTGGGGTCCCTATGCTTACAACCTGATCCTTTTGTGAGGATGCAGGAGGAGTTTTAGGCAATGGTGGAGATCTTTCTATCAACTGCTGTGAGGAAGTAGCAGCAGTGGTTTGTGGTGCATTTGTGTTGTCACATGCATTAGCTCTGGGATCTCATCTTCCAGAGTTGCCTTTGTTTTGGGTTTTGGGGGCTTTCTGGATGTTTTCTTTTTGGTCTTTTTGGTAGTGGCAGGTGTGGGTTTCAAAGCAGGGGTAGTGCTGCTATGATCACCTGGAGCAGTAGGCTCAGCAGTAGATGTCTGAGGAGCAGTGGTAACTGCTAAATTCTGCTCAGACACCTCTGCTTTTGTTTTTATTGGTGCCAGCATTCTAGTGAATGTTTCAGGTGTTAAACTTTTTATTTGAAAATAAACACCTTGTTTTGGCACATTTTCTTTTACAAATTTTTGTTTAAAATAGTAACTTAGAAACCTTGGAAAGAGTAAAAATGTTTTGCTATCAACGTTCTTTACTAAGTCATTGAAGATTTCCTGGGAATAGTTGTAATCTTTATTATTTAAAATAGCATAGCCCAGGCATTGAATCTTCAGTGGTATTTCATTAAACCCTGTTGTTTTATTTGAAACACACGACAAAAGTGTGTGAAATAGAAATCTGGGAGCAGACGGAAAATAACCTTTTTGTAAGGTATCTACCTTTGATTGTTCTGCATACCCTCTTTTCAAAAAGTCAGTTTTCAACTCGGTTTTATCAAAAGAGGTTTTACCTTTCTGATCATCGAGTTTAAAGACTTCTGAGATTGTTTGTGGAGTGATTTGGATCGCTTTACCCTGTATCGAGGAGTTGATGGCTACTACTTTATCGTCTTGTTTCTCAAGAGTAGCATTTTTTCCAGAACTCTCTCTGGGTTTGCAGGTAAATGGGAGCGTCTGCTGTCAACAAAGTTTTGTACTTTGATTCAGATAGTGTGTCGATGACGGAATCGAAGGTGCGGTTGTTTGAGGGTTTTGTGAGGAGACCCAAGTAGTTGTGCGGTGATTTGAATGGGATTTCTATGGTTTCTTCGGCCGTTTGAACGACCTCTTTTGAAGATGATGGTGATTTTGGTTTAGATTTTGATTTTGACTTCGTCATTTTGATGAAGAAGAATCGGAGAGTGATTTTGGAAGAAAGGTTGGAAAACTGCTTTGAGAAGAGAACTTTGGAATTCAATTCGACAGTGTAAAATCCTGTTTGGGGTTTTGATCAGGGTTTTATTTAGGGAAAAAGTGATCGCTGATGTGGCAGCGGTTATTATGATCTGAGGGCTAAAAACTGACCACGTGTCAAACTCTGATGAAATGGATAAATAGCAGAGGACAGTTGTTTTGAAAACCACTGATGAAGCAAACATCAGTGGTTACAACGGTAATAATGTGACATCAGTGGATGATTTTTACTTATCAGTAGATAGTACATCAGTGGATAAGACACTGATTTTGAGCATCAGTGCTTTCCAAGTGAAATGATGGATCAGTGGATGACTTTCAGCAGTGGACAGTATTTAGTAAAAGATGTTTGAACAAGACAGTGGTTAAAGGTAATATACTGGTAATGATTTGAGAGATCAGTGTATCAGCAACCGTTTTGAAAATTTTCATTTAGGGTTTTGCCACATGTCAATTACACATTTTGAAGCCTTTACAACTCCTTGACAGTGGTTTAGTACCCCAGATAATGTGAACTTTTTACCAAAGCTACTCATCTTTGTAATAATATTTGAATTAAAACATGAGTACCCAGGTATTTTAAGATCTGTTGACAATCAATCCTTTTCACAGATTAAGAACAAACTTGAGTTTGACATGACCATGACAAATATACCAATTCCTTTTGATCTGCTTGAGGATAAATTAACCAACAAAAATAAAGGTTATCTATCCTGACAGGAGATTGAAACTTTTACTATCAAAAACCAGTAAAAGTTCAATATAAATCATACAAAAAAAAATAGTATATCCTGCTTTATTCGAGAAAATCCTTCTTAAAAAAATAAAGGATTTTCTAAAAACAGCACCAAAGGAACCTAGTAAAACAATAATAAAGCACATGATCATCTCATGCTCAAGTTTATGAGAATGGTCAGTGGTTGAAGACAACCACTGTTTTGAAGACAGTGGTATGAATTTTAACTGCATTTTGTCCACTGTTTGGTACCATTTACTTGTTGATGATTGACAACAGAATAGAGGACACATGTTCACATGAGTTTTTGACAACTCAGTTGTAGACTTTGTTACCATGTGAAGATTCTAAAAATTTGTCTAGTCCTCTTTTAAGTACATTTACTGGAAATACAATTGTTCCCTGAATTTTCTTAAATCAAAAATTTCACATAGTTGCTTAATGGCCACAATTACCCCAACCTTTGACTCTAAAGTGTTTTATGTTTATACTCTTCCTTTTGACTTCAAAAGTTTTGAGATAAACACACTTCTGAGCTTTTGTTAATTTTCTTCTTCCCCTTTCACCCTTCCCATTTATAAGTAATTAATTACTTACTGGGAGATCTTTGATAAAAACCTTAATCCAATATCATTTTGTCGTAATGTTTTGAGAGAATTGGTCATGTTTGCACAAGTTTTTCAACCAATCTCACACTCCATATGATATGGACTATGTTGATCCCTGATTTTCTGAATGTATTTTAACATAGTTGATTTTGTCCATTTGAGGATCCTCAACCTGTTTTTCAACACACCAGATCTTATGACTAAAGTTTTAAATTCCCTCTTTCATGTTTACCAAAAACACTAATGTTTTAAGAACATAGGTTTTGTTCATCTGAGGTTCATACTTTAGTATTAAACATGAAGAAACAGCACAAAATTCACAATAATAGTTGAAATCAATTTTGAGAATAAGAGATAATCCGATAGTCTTAATAGATATGTTTTCAGATCTAGAAACCATGAGTGTCTTGTGTATGAAATCACTTGTTGTGTGAGATTTGTGTGTCATATGACATCTTGGTTGATTAACAGAGTTTTTGAATAACCACTTTGAACATGGTTTACTCGGTACTCTGTTTTTCAACTAAATGCACCTAACCTTAGTATCAATGAATTATGAGCCGAACTGTTATGTCAAATTGATTGTTAGATCGAATTTGACTGTCCAGGCTCTGATACCAATTGTTAGGATCGGAGGCTCTCATGATTGTGTTTGTTTGTATGATTAGAACAACGAATGAATATGAAACAATGTAAAGTGCAGCGGAAATGAATAACAAACTTTGTAAACACAATCAAAGGAGAAAATAGTTTTGAAAAAGCATATGCAATTCATTTGGTCAAAAGATTTACAATATGAATCAAATGATTACAAACATGCTTACAAACTAAGCTCCCCCTCAGCCTGATGCCCCAAGGTTGGATTGCACAAGATGAAAGGATTGAATTGAGGAGAAGAACTCTCTCAAAACGAATCAAATGTAACAGTACAGAGTACTGTTCCATTTATAGACAATCCAAACCACTGTGGCATCTCAGCTGACGTCACCATGAAAGCGACGTCTAACAGCCTAACAACCTGTATCTACTGTCTTATACAAGCACTGCTAATCTTAACAACTGACTATACATGAAACAGATGATATACTAAACTACTGCTCTCTCTAATCATCAGTGCTTTTCTCAAGGTTGATCAGTCCTTGATTGGGCAGTGTTTTGTCATCAGCAGTTTGTACCAGCAGTGCTTAGTTTCCAGCAGTCTTCTAGGCTTCATCAGTAGTTAGACAGAACAGCAGCAGTTGTATTCGGGCAGTGGATATAACGTCATCAGCTGTTATAATCACTGTCAAGGGAGAAGACTTAGCGTAAACTGCTGCTTATTGTGAATCCACTGACATGATCCGGTTTTGGCTTTCATTATCTGTTCCTCTGGTAGGGTTCAATCCCAACATTCCCTAATCACGGAGTAGAGCCATGGTTAATCTACCAAACTTTATAAGAAGGACTATTTCTAGAATCTAGGCAAATCCTAGAATACAATTTCCAAGGGATTTTTGCAAATTTGACACTAACAAATGCATATGCACTTATGGATAAGCTAGCTATGAATGATTATACATCATCTCGTCGTGATGGGATCTACAAAGAAGGAAGGCTTATACCAAGTAGATGATGACGTAATTCTACAAGCAAGTGTGGAAGCTTTACCCGTTAAGATGAGGAAGTTGTTAGCAAAGAAAGAGGAAGAATCGTCTGACAAGTGTACTACATGTGGAGGAGAGCACAAGGTGGAAGTTTTCCCATTTGAAAATTCTGAAGAGGTTTTTTATGTTAATAACCAAGGAAGAATTTAGAATATCCCTTACTATAGAACTTACAATCCTGCATGGAGGAATCATCTTAACTGTAGTTGGAAAAATTCTTCAACTTATGCTCCACCAGGATTTAAATAGAAAAATCTGATTAAGAATTCGAAACCTAATGTGGAGGAGCTAATGAAGAAGTATATTGAAGCAAACAACATTCATAAGAATAATACCGAGGATGAGCTTAAACTGCAGAATGCGTCACCGCAAAACATTGAAAAATGTTTAGGGCAGTTAGTTCAAAGGATGATCGAAGAAGACATGGTGGGTTACCTTCAAAACTGAAATCAATCCAAATGCTACAGTGAAAGCCATTACTACAAGGAGTGGTGAAACTACTAAAGATCCAATTGCTAAACCTACTATATCTAAGAAGATCACTGAACCATTGGATGAGGAACGAGTGAAAGAAGCACCTACAAAGAAAAGTAATCTGTATGTGCCTGAATTCAAGCAAGCATTCCTTATCTTGGTCATCTCAAGAATGGGAAAATGGAAGAACAATATTCTAAATATCTTGAATTATTCAAAACTCTCCATATTAACATTTCGTTTATTGAGGCCATTGTACAAATGCATAACTATGCCAAGTTCTTAAAACATTTCTTGATAATAAAAAAACTTGATGAAGTGGCAAATGTTAAGCTGAGTGAGGAATGCTCTGTTGTTCTCTAGAGGCAATTACTTGAGAAATTATCTGACCCTAGAAGTTTCACAATCCCTTGTTAAATTGGTAAACTATCTGCAAACAATGTGAAAGTATAAATTTGATGCCCTGTTCAATTTTTGCCAAGCTAGGTTTGGGTGAACCATCACCCACGCGTATGAGTCTTCAATTAGCTGACAAGTCAGTTAAGCATTCTCGTGGTATTGTGGAAAATGTGCTAGTTAAGGTAGGTAAATTGGTATACCCTGCAATTTTTGTCATCTTAGACATGGATGCGGATTCTAAAATTCCTATAATTCTAGGACGTCCATTTCTAGCCACGACTAGAGCTTTGGTTGATGTTTTCGAAGGTAAGTCAACTTTTTGAGTTAATGATGATAAAATGGTATTTAATATCAAAAAGTGCTTCGATAATCAACAAGTTTCACAAAAACTAGCCGCTTTTATGATAGCAACCATAGAGGAAGTTCCATCTTATATGTCTTGGGAATATTAGTTTAGAGAGGAATGTGGTAATTGACAATCCAATTGACTTTTACCACAAGAAAGACATAGAGGAACTTGAATTGTTAATTCATGGAAACCCCCTGATTTATAAATTGAAAATGTTAAATTGGTGGAAGTAGTAGAAGAATGTGCTACCCTAACAAATAAGTGTGGGGACAATAAGCTAAAAGATGAGGACCATATCGTAATCTACATTGGAATTGAAATAGATATGATCGTCACTTAAGTTAATCCACCATGGGAGCTGATAGTTGCAAGGATGAAATGTAAGAGAATGGTTAAAGTTCATAATGCCGCATTTGAGTTAGATAAGCAATGGAGTACTAAAGAAGCTGTTTATATTGAATTGGTTTTGATGGAAACGTGTACACCATTCGTAGTGAAGTAGTCATGGAAAACATGAAGGAGAAGCCACCTGATTGTGTGCTTCAGACATTAACCATAGACTGGTAATGACTTTCAAAGAAAATAGTTGCTGAAGATTAATTGTGTAAGGTCACCTAGCCTTCTCGATAAGGGTCGATCACTCATAACTCATAACTCACGCGTGGTATGTGGAATCTACCACGCGGACACACCATGTAGGTTAAGCACAAGAAGCATAGACTACAGAGAAGAAACAATTTGAGAATACACATAGTATCCTCAGATTTACAGCACACACAGTAGAAAACACATAGTAGGATTTTAGGGTTTCTCTCTCTAGGTTTCTTGCACAAGAATGTTTCTCCAAAAAGTATATTCTCATTATTGTAAAAAAGCATATTTATACAGAAAGCTAAATCCGGAACACAAGAGTTCTGGATATTCAAAACACCAACCCGAACAAAGTATGACTAATTTGATGTTCCAAGTTTAATCAACACAAACTCGGAACTTACATATCATACCTTAAATCCAGAACTTTAATAATACTAAACAAAACTATTACAAGTTAAATAACGGACCCTTGAACTTCTTTAAGTAAGTTGAATCCAACTCTTCATCACAATTCATTGCATTTACAGACTTCCCCTTGATGTGTGCGGATCTTCAAAAATAACTTGGCTGACATTTCTTCAATTGGCAGAGTATTATGCGCTTCCGGCACCTAGACCCTTCTTGACACAAAATTGAACTACTTGGATATATTGCATAGTAAACGTACACATATCTTCAGTATAATGAAGAGATTGTCCCTTGAGCTTCTTCAGATCTTCAATCTTCATGTTTACCAACCACATAGGATCTAAGATATGGACGATTTCATCCGAAAACTTCTTCCGAGTGATTACCGCTTCACTAGTTTTCCAGTCTACATACCATCCCTTTATACCCTTCAAGTAGTTCAGGTCAAATTCTCACATCGGTATTTTCCTGAGACACCTTGCCGGCTTGTAGACCATTTTGTATATCTTTTTACCAGTGACCAGATCTTTACGACTGACTCACCTTCCAATCACCAGCTTAAATATAACCCACTTATTACCCTGACTTTCTTGCTGTAGATTGAGAATTAAACCATTAACATTCACCTTTGTTGTGTGATGGTTAAGATCAATCTGTGCCAAGTGATGCAAGTCTCTAGCTGGCAAACTTCGTAGATACTTCGTACGACATTTAAAGTACTGAACTTCGTCTATTAGTTTTACCATAAGCAACCCCAGCCGTTCATTGAAATCCTACCTATGAATCTGACCTGAGTATTCTCCACGTGTTCAAATGCAGGATTTTTTTTTTTGTTTTAAAATCGGATGAGGGTCTTTCAACCACTTACTCTTAACATGTTGAACTGTTTCTTCCGGCAATGGCACCGTATTCAGATCTTCTTCTACATCTTTATCATTGTAAATTTCTACTATGAAGGATTCATAATCGATGGCTGGATGATCAACATTGGCATACACATTCTCTTCACCTTTCTTCACCTTTATCTCATCAATTTTACCAACTATATCGTCATCATCTGCTTCCAATCTTCCACGATACCTTCAACTACTTCGTCTTTAACTAAACATCACTTAATTACCGGATAGTTTTCAGCATCAATATCTACGACCTCGGAATCCGATGATGATATAACATCTTCAGCAACCTCTTATAACTTGGTAGCACCACCTGTAGTATCACCACTTGTATTACCTATGCCAGTATTACCTCCGGAATCCCCCTCCGTCCTTGCCTTGGTTGCAGTTACAGTAGCTGAACTACTTTGCTGCTCCCTCGGTTTTGAGGCCTTAGGATCATTGTCCTTCTTAAAGTCATCCTGCAACTTCTTCAGCTAATCGACTTTACATCTAAGCTCTGGATTCTCCCCCTGAGCAACAAGTTGTTCAAGAATTTCAGTGATAAGTGTTTTTATCTACTCATTTAACCCAACCATTCTTTTATGCCATTCAAGATAGTCCTTGTGGTGATACTCTTAGCCCTATAATTTCCTGTCTTGATTCGATACAATCCCCATTAACTATACGATGGACATCAACAGTCTTCTTTTGATTAGCAATTACATCCGTATTTCCTCTTATAACATTTATTTTCTCGATAATGTACTTCTGAATATCATCAACTTTGGCCTTCAGAACAACGCCAAGTTTCAGAGGAGGTGCGAAACCTTCTGAACTTTGAAAGACAGGCCTCAGACCAATAGGTCGTTCGACTCTAGGTCTTGGTTCCTTAAAACTTGATCGTGAAGGCCTGTTACCACTACCACGACTTGGTCTTGGTCGAGGTTCAGGCACACTCGGACTAGAGGGAGGAGCTCTAACAAACAATTTGCTCAATCCAGGTTGTTGGGGAAGGATGTAAACAATGGAGGTACATGTACATGTTGTCGAGGAGGTGGAAGAGGGACATTTGAACAATGATGTTGAGGTAAAAGCATGCCTATAGTATCGGTTCACCCAATCGATTATGAAGAGTGTGTGTGGCAAAAGAGAAAGGTATACCTCAAGGGACGATTTCCATTGTAGCAATTTATAGAGAAGGTATAACAGGTCTTTCAGAAGTAGTAACATCAGAGACACGTAGTTCTTCACTTGTGACAATTGGAGTTGCGTGTACGAAACTAGAGCTTTCTTCACCCACTATGCGTCTTTTAAATGTCTTCAGCAGAACATCATCATCCGAAGACTGACTCTGGAGACATTTCAATGATATCTGTAAATTTATCGTTCCCTTCGTTCAACTTGATTGCCCACTCTGAAGAGGGACTGAGAGCAGCAACCTTAGTCCTGAACATAACAAGCTTGAATTGTTCTTCTTCCGTTAACTTATCAAACAGTTCTCACTTAACCAACCTGCAATACTCGTTCTCTTTCATCATACTGTCATCATCTCCAGCCACTATACTTTTCCTTTATCAGTAGCAGAAGTCTGACTTTCGGAATCTAATGCTGCATTAATTTCAGAGAGAATGTTGTCTAAATTCAATGATTCTTGAACATCACTAACATCACATGAAGCTACATTTCCTTCAACATTTTTGGCCCCACCACATCAGCCGTTTCAACTCCATTAGCAGTTTCTTGAACTTTCTCTTGAACCGGCTCTTATACTCTAAACGATCATTCCCATCTTTCTTTTCTGCACTTTCAGTCTTTTTGAGTAGCACTTTAGTCTCTTCGCTTAAGCTTTCCTCCACCTCATTAGACTTGTCCATCTCCATCTTCTCGCTTAAGATTTCTGCTACCACAACAAGTTCTTCAATGTTTTCACATTCAAAATTCACTCCCATATCTTCCTGTTTAATGATCTCCGCCACAAATGCTTGATATATAATGGCACCTGCCATATCTTCCAAACCTATAGCTATAGCCCAGTCGTATGGTTCCGACACAGATTGTAGTGTTTGTACCACCATGGAATTATTAGCAGATGGAGTGACATTGTCTGAGGAACTTGCATGGACATTTGAGGTTGTGGTATTCGAAGAATTTGAGCTTGATCTTGATGCATTTCCTTGATGTGTGCCACTGTCTCTGCTAGATCTCTCCATTTTTGGCTTTCTGCATTCTCTTGCATAATGTCCGTATATCCAACAATTGTAACACTTCACTTTCGTCATATTAACACCCATTCGTGTCTTTGTTTGTGCCCCAAAGAAGTTTTTACCGCTTTTCTGTAAAATCTTTTTCGCCCCGTGGACCAATTACACCATGTTCAACTGTAGATCTAATTCTTGCACCTCTTCCTGATCTATTTGATCAAAATCTTCGTCAAGACTAGAGGGTACGACCAACTTCCCTAAGGCTAGATTTTCATAAGCCGTCATGAATGACGCCAATAAATCCATATTTACTTCAATTAGCTTTGTGCAATGGGGGTCTAATCTTAGTACATTGAAGCTCTGCACAGGAGATCATTGATTAATATTCGTTGGAGAACTTCCATGATTAACATATGAAGCCCCAACACAAGTACTTCCGCTATTACTAACATAAGTACATTGACTTGGAGAATCACCAAGATTGCTATTATCATGATAGAGAGCAATTCCAACACCTCTATTTTTCTCAAATTGTTTTGCCTTGTATAACACTGGATCTTGTGTAACACCCTTGTTATTATTTTAAGGTTTTCGTATAGTTTACGGAAATGAACATGTAATTATAATTACATGTACTTTGAATAATACGGTTAATTTAAATCTTTTACAAATAAAGGTTTATATACATCATAATGAATTTGAGTTCGTCGTTTAAAAGTTACGACGAAATATCATGCGGAAGCTTTTAACTTTATCGTGTTCGGTTCTTCTTCGAGCTTGATCTTCATCCGGGCACCCTTGGCAATCACCTATAATCAAAACCAACTTAAAAGTTAGTTTTGATAGTTAAATAACAAGTTTAAACAAGTTACATGGGTCAAACAACAAAAAATAAAGTTTTTCCAGAACTTGGGGGCGTCGCGTGACGCCTAGCCCCCTTTTTCACAGAAAATGCTTAACTGTTGCTGTACATTCCCAGCATGACCCGAATTCACGGAAACGAGCATAACTCTCTCGTTTTTAATCCGTTTTACCCGATTCTTTTTCCTACGTGTCCGTAATTAAATTCTCCATCATATGGATTAAAGATCCAACATCCGGATTAACAAAATTTCAGACTTTTAAGTCTTCGGCCATCTACCCTTTTCACCAAATATTGACCCGTTCATGATCTTATCACACCAACCTGTTTCTTTGATCTTTAAACTCATGAAAATTCATTATTTCAATATCTCCTATCATATTAGTCTCAAATCACGGGTTTCTTATATAATAAAATCCCGTTTACGCTTAAATGCTTATTTTGACCCGTTAAGGGTATTTACGCATTTTAGTCTAGAACTTGTGCTTTTCTTTTGACGCTACAAAATTCCATGTCTAATTAACTACAAATATTCCACCACAACTATTTTGTGGTGGATTTAACATAATGAACACCTTTTTCCTCAAATTTTACCCATCGGTTGGTCATTTTACGCAATTGACCATTTTTTGAGCATTTGACCCACGAATGTGTATTCCTATTTAATGATTCCCTAATCTTAATACAATTTCCCAAACAACCCCTATGGGTCGTTTACCCAATATACCCTTCAAGGGTGTTTTGGTTAACTTTAGTCCCTCATTTTACGACGAGGGACTTTCGCTAAATATTTGACCAAAAATTGTATGTTTAACTAAAAGCTTATTTATGCGTACCTGGCTCGGGTCAAGGTATTGACCCGTTTACATAAGTTTTTGCTTTAAATCTTTCTAGTTAAAGCAACGCACGTTTATGTTGTTTCCTATGATTACAACACTCAACAAGCAATTGTCAAATGGTGTTAACAACACCATTTGACCCATTTAGCCTAATTGAGCATTTATCCGTATGAGATGGTATTTAGTTACCATTTCATCCCTTTAAATCTATCCCGGTTTTCCCTTAAACTCGTTTTACTCAAAACCATTTTATTTGTTCGTCATTACATGACTAATTTACCTTTTTACCCCTTTTACCATAATTCATGATTTCCTACCTTTTTATTCATTCCGACTTGCGTTGTATCATGCCGGATCATCGTATTTCAATTACTTAACATTATTCACGATCAATTTTCGCTAGTAAGTGTATAGTAACTAAAAAGGGGGTGTAAGTTTAACTTACCTCGCATCCGAACTACTCTTTTCCTTTCCTTTCTTGTTTCGTTTGACCCGCTTCCTCCCAAGCCTCCATCTAGCTTGTCATGAGCCAAACTATCATCATAATCCGTAAGATGGTTAGATTAGTCATTGTTAATTATGACTACCCCACCTAACGGGTCTTATGTCGAATTTATCACTCAATCAAACCATTGGTCAGTTTGACTTCTTAAAAGTCAATTTGTCTATAACATATTCAAACACACATTTGGCACATTGAACCCACTTAGGCATTTTCATCCGAACTCTTTAACCATTCTAGTCTTTACGCACCAATTTAACTTAGCTCTCGACTTTTGAAGCTAATCATTCATTTGTTAAGCAAATAACTAAAGGTTTCTGTAACAACCCTCGGTAAAACCAACACCCTTATAATATTTCCGACACCCTATTATATCTTAAAATATTCTAATGTGTCTTATAATACACCCCGTATGTGAAAACCGAGCCCAAAATATGTTATAGTTATAAAATAAATTAAAAATCTGAAAATGTAAGTTGAGGCGGGCCGCGTAGGACCTCACCTCAAGCTTACGCGGGCCGCGACAGATCATGAAACGTGGAATCATCCGGTGCTGACACGTGTCAACATCGTGGCGAGTCTAGTAGCTGACCCAGCTAAGCTATATGTTGACCGCGTGTTGACGCGGGCCGCGTAAGGCTTAGCCTTACTTTACGCGGGCCGCGTAAGGACCATATTACACAACTATATATAGCAGGCATCCGTTTACGTTTTCCGTCGCTCATTTCTTTCTTTCAATCTCGAATTTCTGTAGTAGAGACATAATACTCGGGTATTATACCCCCTAATTAGCGAGGTCCTGCTCCGTTGTAAGTATTATAACCCTAGTTTCATAATAGTTACGCTACCCGATTGATTTAGGATTCCGTAACAACTGTCGTGGTTCTGCCCGACGTAGTTGTTGGAATGTCGTCTCGGGGAGGGTATCATTAATATTTTCAAAGGGTTATGATACTAACCAATATACATTTGTATAAATTATAGATTATACACAGGAAACCCTTACGAAAAGCCTAAGATAACAATGTGAGTTTATCCTCTTTTTGTTAATGTTTTTGGAATAATTTACAAAACCTTAATTGTTTTACAATGTGATTAAGCGGTGATTGAGTCTTTGTAGTCTTCAATTACTGCCGGTATGTTGGGGTTTTGTATACAAAATTTGTACTACCTGCGAGTAGTAAGTCGAGTATGACAGTACGTTACCATTGGACAATGTGTTAGCCAATGTGTAATATGACCCACAAGTCAGGGGATTGATAGTACCAAATGGAGTAATTGGGTAGACATAAACATTGTAATCGTCCTCAATACTGTTTTAATCATTAAAATATTTATTGATTAAATTGGGATTTACTCACCAGTATTTCCGACTGACAAATATTTTTAAAACGCGTTTCAGGTAACCCAATGTGACAGCCAATTAGTGAAAAGCCAGCTGGAGAGCACTGAAGGCTTGGGAAAAATGTGGCTATAAAAGTTACCTAATAAACGATGTTTTAAATTCAATAAAATAGGGTTTGTCCCTATAAATGTATTGTAATAAGAAACTTGGGTTTTGCCCATGTTATTATTAATATAAAAGAAGGTGGTTTTACTCTGATAAACATTTCCTAACTACGGTCCTGATGAAAAAAAAATTCCGCTACGAGATTAAATAACCTGATACCACCACAACTGAGATCGCGTCCGCCCGTTCCCGGGAATAAGGGATCGGGGGTTGCGACAGAAGGTGGTATCAGAGCCTAGCCATTGGTCTGAGCCAAAAAAGTGTTCCGCTGACACTTAAATTTTAAGTTTTGTGTTAGGAAATAAATTATGGAAATACATGCATAACTGTAATTATGTGTTATGTGTTATTTAACTATTTGTTAGTTTTCAGTATGAGTGATCATGGACCATCTGACGTGAATCGTCAGTTAGCTGATTCACTTAGGAGTGAAGGTACATCATCACAACCTGCCCTCTCGGGGTATGTTGCTGATCAGGAAGACGGAATATTTGCTTTTAGAGCTCAATCTGAAGAACCATTTCCTAATAAGAAACAAGGATGGTTCAGTAAAGAAGCTTTTGCTCGTAGGAAGAGAATGCGAAAATTGCAACAGCAAAGGGCTTTAGCAGCTATTAAGCGAGAGACAGATGCCCATACTCAAGATATGCTAAATAGAAGCCTAGCTAATTTCCATATCTTAGCTACAACTGCTGCTGACCCAAGTCTGGAACAACTAGTAGCCCCACAACCACAAAACCCAGAACAACCCATGGAGATAGAAAAATCAGGAAAACCAAGTGGAGATGTACAATTTTAATCCAGAAGAAATTCCTAGAGTGCCTGCACCAAACCCTCTAGACATAAATTACGACCCATGGTGGGATGAGAATAGGGACTATATGCAACGTTACTCTATTCCTGAAGACACACCTATAGGAGCCTACTCAGGTATGGACCCTTTAGATCCCTATTACCATGATAACTACATCAGGGAAATCTTAGAGGATCCTTACCGATTACAGGCACTGTTACCCCCATATCAGGAACCCGCACCCCAGATTCCAAACCCAGTCCTAGAACCTGCACCCCCAATGAGTGCAGAAAACGTCCAAGAACTTAGGACTTTCGGGGAGGAAATTTTAGAAAGCAGTGAGAGGATGCGTCAGGTGGGAGAGCGTCTCGTATGGATTTTTGGATGAATCCATATCCGTGAATGTTAGAATGGAAGAAGCTGTAGTAATAATAATAAAATAAAAATAAAAATAAAATATGTGTGTATGGATGCATATTACTATTTTATTTCTGTTGGTATTGTAATCTTTATTTCTGTACTAGTGTGTAATAGACGCATAGTATATGAAAAAGAGTATAGTCGCAATGATCGACGGTTTTGGTTAAATTGCGTGTTATGTGAGTAACTATCTTAAGATATTATCTGTAATATTAATATGGGGTAATTGTTTAAAATTCAGATGGCCGACGAAGGAAACCAAGGAAATCTGAATAATGATAACCAGAGTAACATTAACGTGGTTAATGAGAATCCAAGCATCAATAACAATAACAATCAAGTGGACAATAGTGCCATCCAACATATAGTAGCACAGGGAATTATAGATGCAATGCCATTTATTCTTCAAACTGTTAAAGATGCTGATAATAAAAGTAAGCATGGCAGTAAGCGACCAAGTGAACCAGAAAACAGCGTGAACAATGGACCTGTATTTCAAATGCCTATTCCTAAAAGAAGAAGAACCATGCCTTATGGTTGTTTTTATAAAGAATTCTGGTCTTGTAAACCAATGGAATTCTCGGGCAATGAAGGGGCCATTGCAACCTTACGCTAGATAGAGAAGACTGAGGCAGTCTTAAGGATAAGCAAGTGTGATGAAGAAGATAAAATACTGTTTGCTTCTAATCTGTTTAAGAATGCAACACTAGAATGGTGGAACACTATCCTCCAGACAAAAGGAAGTGATCAAACCTACAATATGGAATGAGAAGAATTTAAGAATAAGGTAGAAAAGAAATTCTGCTCACCTAATGAGAAGGAACACATAGCAAACAAATCCTTAAACCTTAGAATGACTGGTGTGGATAGTAAGGGATACACTAAAATATTCTTTGAATATGCCAGAATAGTGCCAACTCTTGCTTCACCAGTGCTAATTTCCCGTTATATTTGGGGATTAATTGGAGAGATTAGACACATAGTCAAGGCAGCTAGACCTCAAAATATAGAAGAAGCTGTAGAATTAACAAATACCTTGACCGATGAATTAGTTCGTACTAGAGAGGAGGATCAGAGGAGGAACTTATCCCAAAGGCTTACACAAGAATTCCGTTCCGGAAATCGTAGGAATATGGGTTCTACCTCTGCACCCTACTGCAAGGTCTGTAAGAAAAAGCATTCGGGAAAATGCTCCAATCTCTGCAATTATTGTAAGATGACAGGACACAAGGAAGAAAATTGCAAGAGAAAGTCCAGTAATGGATTTTGCTACAACTGTGGAGAAAAAGGTCATATCTGGACAAACTGTCCGAAATTGGCCCCAGTTGCAGACAACAAGAATACTAAAAATGCTAGAGCATTTGTTCTGACTGCAGATGAAGCCAAGATGATTCCAGATGTCATAGCTGGTACGTTTTTAGTTAATGATGTCTTTGCTAAAGTATTATTCGACTCTGGTGCAAACCAAAGTTTTATTAATACGTCATTTTGCAAAATTTTAAATTAGTCATTAACTAAACTACCACATGAATGTTTAGTAGAGACAGCCAATGGAGAAACTGTTAGAATTTCTGAAATCTTGTAGGGAGCAAGAATAGAAATTTTAAATCAGAAATTTATTGCAAATCTATATCCCATGAATCTGGTAGGATTTGATGTTATTTTAGGAATGGATTGGTTAATAGCCAATAAAGCCAATATTTTATGTGATCAAAAGTTAATTAAAGTAAATTCGCCAAAAGGTGAAGCGATCAAAATTAAAGGAGATAAACCTTCTAGGTCAACTAAGTTCATCTCTGTGATGAAAACTGCAAGTTGTATAAGAAAAGGTTCTATAGTGTATTTGATTTCTATAATCACTAACACTAAAGGAAAAGAGTTAAAAGATATTCCAGTAGTATCTCAGTTTTCAGATATATTTCCAGAAGAATTGCCAGGACTACATCCAGACAGAGAAGTTGAATTTAGAATTCATTTAATACCAGAAACATCACCAATTGCCAAAGCACCCTACTGTTTGGCACCCGCTGAAATGCAAGAATTGAAGAAACAATTAGACGAATTGTTGGAAAAAGGATTCATACAGCCAAGTTCGTCGCCATGGGGAGCGCCGATATTGTTTGTTAAAAAGAAGGACAGATCAATGCGCATGTGCATTGACTACCGTGAATTAAACAAGGTTACGATTAAGAATCGGTACCCATTACCGAGAATCGATGATCTGTTTGATCAGCTACAAGGAGCTCGATTTTTCTCTAAAATCGATTTAAGATCAGGATATCATCAATTAAAGGTACAGGAAGAGGATATTCCTAAAACCGCTTTTAGAACAAGGTATGGTCATTATGAATTCACAGTCATGCCATTTGGTTTAACCAATGCCCCAGCTGCATTTATGGACATGATGAACCGAATATGTAAGTCATATTTGGATAAATTCATAATTGTCTTTATAGATGATATTCTAATTTATTCTAAGAATGAAGAGGATCATGCAAGACATTTGCACGCACTTTTAAGTTTGTTAAGAAAGGAAAAGCTTTATGCTAAATTCAATAAGTGCGAATTTTGGTTAGAACAAGTACAATTTCTTGGACACCTAGTTAATCATGAAGGAATTCATGTAGATCCAACAAAGATTGAGGCAATTACTAAATGGAAAACCCCTGAGTCACCAACTGAGGTTAGAAGTTTCTTAGGATTGGCCGGTTATTATAGAAGATTTATTCAAGATTTTTCTAGAATAGCCATTCCTTTAACTAAGTTAACATGTAAATCTGTTAAGTTTGAATGGGGACTAAAACAAGAAGAAGCCTTTAGAATTCTTAAGCAAAGATTAACCCATACACCTATACTAGCATTACCAGAAGGAACTGAAGATTTTATAGTTTATTGTGATGCTTCTAAATTAGGTTATGGATGTGTGTTGATGCAACGACAAAAGGTTATAGCTTACGCATCTAGACAACTTAAAAATCATGAAGAGAATTATTCAACCCATGATTTAGGGTTTGTCCCTATAAATGTATTGTAATAAGAAACTTGGGTTTTACCCATGTTATTATTAATATAAAAGAAGGTGGTTTTACTCTGATAAACATTTCCTAACTACGGTCCTGATGAAAAAAAATTCCGCTGCGAGATTAAATAAGCTGATACCACCACAACTGAGATCGCGTCCGCCCGTTCCCGGGAATAAGGGATCGGGGGTTGCGACAGTTTCCATCTACATGTAAAACCCGTTTCATTATAACATTAGACATTCATCCGATCATCAAATATAATCAAGTTCTACATATTAATTAGTAGACATCATGATTCCAAACACCTATTTATATGAACCAAAATCACTAGTTTCATCATAATTTATTAAACCCCTTTCATGAAAGTATAATCATGTACCCAATTTCATGGTTTAATCAAACACCTTCCATTCATTATCATGCATGATGATTCTAAACATAGTCTTATCATCAATTTCATCATAACAATAAAACCCACTTAGCTAGGTGTGGTGATTCAACCAAACACCTAAATCATAGCAATTTATTCTAAATCTTCACTTAGGGTTTGTTCCTAAGCAATCATACATCTCAAATTCAGCCATAACTTCTATGATTCATACATAGATCATGCAAGATTAACTAATTTTCACAACTTCATGAATGTTAGAAATTCGACATACCTTACGATCCCCTTGACTTGGTGATCGTTTATTCACGTTTGGTTGTGAATTTGAGCTTCATTTTGACCTTCAATTTGATGATTATGTTAGATGTTAGGGTTTGGCTCCTTGGGAGCTCTCCTGAATTCGATCCAGAACACACACTTGTGTGTGTGTGTTTTGTTTAGTTATTAATAAATAATCTTTCAAGTTATCCCGCTTTAACCCCTCGTGTTTGGTTCGTTATTAAGTAGGCGACAACCTACTTATTTCCAACAATGTTCCCATTTATTAACTAGGTTAAACATTCCTAGTTAACTTAGTGGGTTTGGGGAAATTATGACTGAGTTTATTTTTAAGTCCCGTTACTCGGGCCTCCTATAAACTTTATTTCAACAAAAGCCTTTATACTACTTTTATTTAATATTATGTGTATTAATTTAAAATCCTAACATTCACCGGGTTAATTTTACCACTTACGGTACCCACCCGTCTTTTAGCATTAATGGGGTTTGATTACCAAACCCGTTTTCGGGGTGTTACATCTTGACATTTCTCGAACTCCCCTGTTTGATCTTCCATGCTCCACGAATATCCTTTTAGATTTTGAATAGTTTGTTCCAGAGTGAATTCTTCATAAGTTGGATTTTCTTTTATCAATGTCATGTACATGTTCCATTCCTTCGGAAGACAATTAAAAAATTTCTCCATTTTTTTGAATTCTGAATAGATGTCTTCTTGACTTCTATCAAGCTCACAAAGAAGATGATATTATCTATTCCCCACATCATCAAACGTCTCATTCTTCATTGCCTTGAATACAAAAAAATGTGTTTTCAGGCGTTCAAGTCTATGTTTCTTGAATAAATCATTACCTTCATATCTCTCGACCATACTCTCCTATAGTTTTTTCGAGGTAATTATTTTTCTAAACGTATGTAAGATGGATTGTGGTAACGCCATGGTAATCATTGACATTGCCTTTTATTCACATTCATAAAATTTCTTTTGATCTTCCGTTAATGCCAAATATGAGACAATGGTAAGATTTCTGGTTAGGGGCGCTCCATGTCCAATTGTCATACATAACCACAATTTCACATCGTTGGACTTGACATGCCTTTCAAATCTATCTCTCCACTCAGGATAGTCCAACTCATTTAAAAGAAGAGATGGTTTATCACTGCTTCCAACCTCTGTGTTATGCTTGATATTCTGTACAGTAGTTGTTAGATTGTTTGCCATTTTGATACACTCTGTGAGAACAGAAGGTTTTTCTTGAAAAATCTTCCAACACTTGGAAATTTGAAACACACTAAGACAACTAAGACCTCAGTAATACGGAACACAAGTCCGGATAACTTATCAGAGATTTAAACCCGGATCAATCAACCTGAGGATTAAATTCGGAATACACTAAAACTTAAAAATCCAGAACTTGTAAACTCGGAAAGGTTTAGTTCGGAACTTATCAAATTAGAAACACTTATAACTCACTCACAAACTCGAAAAAGGTAAACTTGGATGCTTTGTATTTCTAGAAAAGGTATAAATCCGAACACTTACTATTTCGGAATACTTCAGATCCAGAATGACTAACCTGGATTAGATTATGTCATAGAAACCTGGAACAACGTAACCAGAGAAACTCGGAAAGGAGTAACCCGAAACGATCTGTCCAAAGTATCAATCTTCCGGAGTATTTCCCAAAGCGTGAATTCACACTAAGGTCATCAATACTTCGGAAGGGTAAAGGCGGGACACTTAAACTCGGAACATGGTAATAAACTCGTAACAATCTAATAATCCTGAATGTAATCAATAACTCTGCATACATGATTACTAGATCAACAACATAAAAACTTCTAGAAACTTCCAAAAGCCCAGCAAATCAGACCATCTTTTTCAAATCCGAATCAAAATTTCACAAATTTTCTGCAAAAGCCAGATCTAGAACAAACTAAAACTGAATCCCAATCACCATCCATTTCCAAAAACCACTTAAATCAGATAAAACCCTATGAAAAACATTGAAACAATCTGAAAAACACCAAAAATCTAGATAAATCACCAAAGATTCAAACTTCATATGATTCTAAACCTTTGAATCGAAAACCTACAGTGGTATGAGCACTTTCTATACAAAGCTTAGTCTGATACCACTTGTAAGGTCACCTAGCCCTCTCGATAAAGATCAATAACTCGTAACTCACGCTCGGTATGCGTAATCTACCACGTGAACACACCGCGTAAGTTAAGAACAAGAAGGTGTAGAATATAGAGAAGAAATAATATGAGAATACACAGAGTATTCTCAGAATTACAATATACAAAGTAGGATTTTAGGGTTTCTCTTTCTAGGTTTCTTGCACAAGAATGAATCTCCAAAAAGTATATTCTCATTACTGTACAAAGCATATTTATGCAACAAGCTAAATCTGAAACACAAGAGTTTCGAATATCCGAAACAAAAACCCGGACAAAGTATAACTAACATGATGTTCCAAATTTAATCAACACAAACCCGGAACTTACATATCATACCTTTAAATCCGAAACTATAATAATACTAAACAAAACTATTACAAGTTAAATAACAAACCCTTGAACTTCTTCAAGTAAGATGAATCCAGCACTTCATCACAATTCAATGCATTTACAAATTGCAAACTTAGTACTGCCGGGAGGAAAGCCGAACTCCTTTTATCCTTCAAGCTATGTTTTCTGCCAATTTTAATCTTTCCATACTATTTATTTTGTCGCATAGCTTATAATACCATGCCCGATGAGAGTACGAACTATACCGCACCAAACTGGGCACGAGTCGTACCCGTTTAAAAGTGGTAGCTATAAAAGCTGTCACCGCCTCTTATTTGCAACACACATATACATCAAACACTCTCAAAATTTTTCTCTAGAGCTCGAAGTTAAGTGCAACCAAGCCTCGTGACATGCTTGTCTCATCATATCTTTCATCCGACTTCATTTTTATGGTAAACATTACAATCTTTAGTCTAGGTTTAAAACCCGGATCTTTGGAATAAAATTGTGAGATAATGTATTCAAATCGATAAAGCAACTTGTGAAATTGAGTATATCAGACCTTTTAGAGACAAACTAGGCTAGATCCGTTGGTTAATTCCCTGTTTTTTTAGGAACTGCATTACAAGAATGCGTACGACCCGTACCTGCTTAGAATGAGTACGAGTCGTACCACTTCAAACCCTAGAACTTCCTTCCAGATAAAGAACCGTACATATCGTACCCTATTTTTAGGGCACGGGTTATACCCTCCCTGTCAAGGTTAATTTGTTCATATTATTGATACTGTGTTTGTACAGATGGCTTCGTCGTCCGGTGCTGGACCTAGCAGATCTTATCGACAATGCATGGATCCAGATTACAACTGATTACAACTTTGAGGACACCCATTCTACTCACATGTCCGATATGAATAGATCACAGTTCCCTGAGGTACACATGCATCCACCCCCTTTGCCGGTAATCAAAGTAGTAAGGAGAGAAAGAAAGAGAAATTGTTAAGAAATAAGAAAAGAAAAAGATAAGAAGATCCATAAACTGTTGCGCTTAGTAGAAGAATCAAGACGTGAAAAACGATTACTTGGGTAGGGAATCCAATTGAATATATTGACTAAGTTTGGGAAGGACGGATAAAGCGGCTACCGGTTTAATAACAAAACAGTAACTATTTCGGGAATAACAAGGGCACCCTAGATCATCTCCCAGTCCCACCAAAATACCCCTAATAGAGAAATAGGCACACCAGGATAGAAAAGGTTCACATCTCGGTCTCACCAATCTAATAAATCTCAGTCCTCAAAAGTAGCTTTCCTCTCGGTTTCACCAGTAACAATCCACCAAAAAAGGTACAAGGGAGGAATCGAAATCTAATTATCAAGCAATTGAGAAAACCGAGACCTAGGGTGAAATGGGAAACAAATGTTCCCTCTCTCTCCCTCTCTCGCAACCTCTAACCCTAAACCCAAACATCCCAAGTAAACCCACATCCTATCTGCTCTCAGTCTCAAGGCCGGCAAACAATCAAGATCCAACTAACATGCAAACCTAAGTTGGTAAACCAACTCACCAAACCAATCCCACAATCACCAAGATAACGAGAAATAACTTAACATGCATTTTCAATCATCACAACACCAAGTCATGAAAATATCAATGCATATGACAAAGATAATAGTAAATCAAACAAGATCTACATAAACATTGCATCACAAAACAATAAAGATCAGAATTTTACAAAGATTCAAACCCAAAGATTCAAACTTTATCCCAAAACACAAGTCAACAATCAACAATGATCATCCCATATCGAAACAACCTAAAGATCTAGCCAATCATCATCAATGAACAAGTAAACAAATTTGATCTCAACATAATCATCATTAATACAAGTGTTTAAATCCGAAAAAACTAGTTAAAACAAGTGAAAACGTAAACTAAGACCAACTGAACGATCATCGGTCTTCACCCGCGCTCCCCTTGTAAGTCCCAATGCTTCCCCGACGTTTAAGCAGCGTTTTGTAGTGTTTTTGGGGATGGATTCAAGAAAAAATGGCCAAATGGCTTAAATAATTAGCAGCTGCATTTTGACGGAGCAAATAGACCACTTGCCACTCTAGGTGGTCCGTTTGGAACGTCATCTAGGTTCTCTGCATGTAAGATATTGACAATTGCTCATTGACAGTGTAGGAGAACCCTTGCCATTCCAGGAGGTCCGTTTGGAACGTCAATAACATATTTTGATTTACTTGATTCTTCTTCGTTCCAACTCCAATTTATGCTCGGATTATTTCCAATATCTCTTGTTTTCAGGAACTACAAATTCACCAAGAGATTTTCTAAGTAATAAAATAAAGGGGACTAAAACAATAAATACCAGGCGAAATTGGGGAAAATGAAGAAATAAATATGCGACTTTTCAAGTTTACCAGCCAACATCTACACACTCGTTTTATCAGAATTCTCTCTTGCTTTTTGGCTATCCAAAATCATGATTTTCTTAGCAACAAGTTGTTAGTTTCAATCAAGATTGACATGGGCGAAGCTATGTAAAGGAGTACGGGTTCCTAGAAACTCATTCGGTTTCAAAATATTAGTAGAAACGTATATAGAAATAATAAAGTGAACCCATATATATATTACGAGGTGAACTCATAACAAAAATCTCAAGTGGCGCACTGGTTTGATAGCCGTTTTATATACAACCGAACATAGGTTCAAATCTTGGTCATGGTGTGTTTTTTTGGAACATCTTTTATAATTTTATAACCTTCAGCCCACTCGAGCTCAAAGGTTATTTAATGCTTAATGCTATTCAATTAGTAAGGATAAGCACCAATCTCTTATCCATTTGAAGCACCAATCTGTTTTTTCCTTGTAAATCCTTGAAGTTAAAAGATTGCCATACATGTATTAGATAGAATCTAGATATCTTTGTCAAAATGAGCAAAATCAGGCTCAAAGGTTATTGTGATGTCATTCGCAAAATAACATGTTTAATGTTATTCAATTAGTAATGATGACATATAACATGTTTAATGTTATTCAATTAGTAATGATGACATATAGTCTTTAGTTCTTAACAAGAGAAATATCAGGCTCAAAATTATGTTGATGTCTTTCAACAAAATAGCATGCTTAATGCTATCCAAC
This sequence comes from Helianthus tuberosus, assembly GCA_030545235.1. Classification (NCBI taxonomy): domain Eukaryota; kingdom Viridiplantae; phylum Streptophyta; class Magnoliopsida; order Asterales; family Asteraceae; genus Helianthus; species Helianthus tuberosus. Next base: position 184,441,336 of record CM060351.1, on the reverse strand, counting down.
AAGAGCAAAATCAGGCTCATAATGAAAATCACCATAGTTGACTCATCCCCTTCATAACTCTCCATGATTCAATCGAGTCCTCCCCTTGTTTACTCGACAATTTTGAGCAGCAATAGGCGATATTTGAGGTAACTATCTTTCATTTTTTGTTTCTAACTCGGTTACTTAAATTTGATATGAGTTTGTTACTTGTGATATGTGGTTTTTATAGGATAGTTATTTGATATGAACTTTTGGTTTTTAGCAATTTTAGTTCTTTTTTCTTTAAACTTGAATTTTTGGGTTAATGCTAATGGAAATTCGTTATGAAATTGGGTCTTTATTATGATCCGTGACCCGACCCGGCCCGGAAATTTTAATGTATGATTTTTGAAAATTTAACTACCCGAAAAAGTGAACCCATAGGAAAAAAATACTGGATCCGCCACTAAAGATTGAGTACTAGGAGGTATCGTCCACCTTTTCAATTGTTTAACCCTTTGTCCAAAAGAACATTTTATCTCATACAATAAAAAGTTGAAGTGTACGAAAAGGATATTGGGTCTTGTCCATTTTTTCAAGTAGCAAAACCGATTAGGAGGGATCTGAATAAACTAGATTCGGTCAAGGTAAGAGCGGTCAAGGTAAGAAAAACGAAGTCTAACCATTCACAAAACCCTTTAGAATAACATATATGTTGTCCATTGTGTATATAAGCTAAATATTTTAACCAAGTATCAATAGGAGAACCATTTAGAATTAGTTAATTTGCAAGTGTAATGGAACTAATTCCATTTCATTGTTAGTTGCTAACATGATATATCTAGCAAATATATATACTTGTATAGAACTATCTATATAAATCATTACATACAATTCATGTAATAA